>CM060908.1:864216495-866693995 GCA_030737815.1 Allium fistulosum
ATACTTATACTTCAATTCACACTCTGGGAACTTGGAGTTGACGTTGATACTCCATTTCGCACTTTGGGAATCCGAAGTTGATGTTTATACTCCGACTCGCACTCTGGGAGTTCGGAGTTGTTTTTTATACTCCATTTCGCACTCTGGGAATTCAGAGTTGATGTTTATACTCCGTTTCGCACTCTGGGAATCTGGAGTTGATGTTTTTACTTCAATTCACGCTTTGGGAACTTGAAGTTGACGTTTATACTCCGTTTCACACTCTGGGAATCCGGAGTTGATGTGTATACTTCAATTCACGCTCTGGGAACTTGAAGTTGACGTTTATACTCCGTTTCACACTCTGGGAATCTAGAGTTGATGTTTATACTCCGACTCGCACAGTGGGAGTTCGGAGTTGTTGTTTATACTCTGTTTCGCACTCTGGAAATTCGGAGTTGATGTTTATACTCCGTTTCGCACTCTGGGAATCCGGAGTTGATGTTTATACTTCAATTCACGCTCTGGGAACTTGAAGTTGATGTTTATACTCCGTTTCACACTCTGGGAATCCGGAGTTGATGTTTATACTTCAATTCACGCTCTGGGAACTTGAAGTTGACGTTTATACTCCGTTTCGCACTCTGGGAATCCAGAGTTGATGTTTATACTCCGACTCTCACTCTGGGAGTTCGGAGTTGTATCATGATCATGGATGGTCGGATCACATCCACCCTGAGCTAACAAGCGAGGTCGTTAGATGGACGGGTCCACCCTCCTCAAACTTGGTTCAGATACGGACGAAGTCGTTAGGCGGACGGATCCACCCTCTTCGTAGACATATTTTAATACTCCAGTTCGCACTCTGGGAACCGGGAGTTAAGTGAGGGATTATCGTGTATCAATCCGTTTTTGACTTTGATGTGACGGCTTGTCCCCGAGCTCGGGTTTCACTTAGTGAGTGACCGGTTGCATCACAGTCACTCCCTATTTGAATAAATTCCACTGTATGATGAAACTTAGCTCTTCGTGCATTGTGATGATCATATGAAGCATTTCAAGTAAATCATAGCTCTAGCTCGAAGAGATTGCATTTTATTGCATAAATAAGAAAATATAGCAAAGTCAGTTGCCTTATTACAAATTCTAATTTCGAAATGCAGAAACAAATTACGAAATGGAAAATAAACTAAATGGATAAACATAGCACGTCATGTGTAGTAGCGGCGAAGACTCTCGCTATTCCAGGCTCTTGGTAAAGTAAGACCGTCAACGGTCGATAATTTGAATGTGCCATCTCCGAGCCTTCGTTCAACAACATACGGTCCTTCCCATGTCGGCTTCATATGCGAAGGAACCGGATAAATTCTTTTCAGGACGAGATCGCCTAGTTCAAAGGTTTGCGAGTGGACCTTGGCGTTGTACAATCGGGCAACTCGATTTCGATGCGCGGCTGCCCTCAAATCAGCCTCTTCACGCTTCTTATCTAGTAGATCGAGAGATTCAGCAAGTAATATAGAATTTGTCTTTGGATCATAGTATGTCACACGATAAGAAGGTACTTCTAGTTCAACTGGAATAATGACTTATGAACCATAAGAGAGAGAGAATGAAGTGTGGCCGGTCGCAGTCTTGTGGGTTGTTCGGTAAGCCCATAAAGCCATAGGAAGTTCATCGACCCACTTGCCTCCGACCTTTTCCAGTCGTTTTTTCAGAATGGATTTTATAACTTTATTAACTTCTTCGACCTGTTCGTTTGCCTAAGGGTGTGCGACTAAAGAAAATTTCTTTTGGATGTGAAATCGTTTGCAGAAATCTTTGAATTCGGCACTGTCAAATTGGGTTCCGTTGTCCGTAATAATGATGTGCGGGAGACCGAATCGACAGATGATGTTGCGAACTACAAAGTTGATTACTTTCTTCGTCGTTATGGTAGCAAGAGCTTCGGCTTCAGCCCACTTTGTAAAGTAATCAACTGCGACGATGGCGTATTTCGTACCACCTTTTGCCAGAGGTAGAGTTCCAATGATGTCGATGCCCCACATTGCAAACGGCCATGGGCTGACCATTTGCGTTATCTCGGTGGGAGGAGCTCTAGAAATTCGGGCATACTTTTGGCACCTATCACATTTCTAGAGAGAAGTACCAAAAATTGGTACTTCTCTTTGCATAATCCGATGCATCGCGATTCACGGTCGGCCAGTAATATCTGTACCGAAGTATTTTCTTGGCGAGTGCTTGCCTCCGGTGTGATCGCCACATTCTCCCTCGTGTACATCGTGCAATACTCGTTTAATCGTGAGCGATACACTGGAGTAGAGGGACAGAGTACCCTCTTCTGTACATGATTCCATTCTGGATGGTGAATCGTGAGGCCTTCCGAAGATCTTGTCTCTTTTCACTCCTGCGCTCCGGCAGGGTTCCGTGTTCAATGTAATTTCTGAGTGGAGTCATCCATGAATCCTTTTCGGCGACGGTTTCGCATACCCAGTCTATTTCTGCCTGGTCAATGCTTGTAGAAGCAAGCGTCTCTACTGGGACGAGTCCCATTTGCTGAGCTTCACCTATGCTGGCTAGCTTTGCCAAGGAATCGGCTTTTTGGTTGAGTTCTCGAGGTATACAATAAATGGCATAATAATCAAACTGATTCAGCACTTCTTGAACTCGAGCTAAGTAAGCAGCCAGCCTTCGATCTCTCGCTTGATACTCTCCCCGTACTTGACACACAACTAATTGTGAATCACAATAAATTTCCACAGCGATAATTCTCAAATCATTCGCCAGTTTCAGTCCAGCTAAGAGGGCTTCATATTCAGCTTCATTATTGGTCGCATGAAAATCGAACTTTAAAGCATAACATATAGATCGGCCTTCGGGAGTTTCAAGTACAACACCAGCGCCCGAAGATCGGTCATTTGATGCACCATCGGTATAAACACTACAAGAAAAGGCATTTTTAGTTGCATTTTTTAGTATCGTTTATTGTCAAATGCAAGCAAAAAGTTATTTAAGTGCAACCAATAATGTAACCGGGAACAGAAATTTAAGCGGGCTTAATTTTTTCGTCACCGCACACATCTTATTTTCGTGGCCGCAAAAAGGCGGGACTTAATTTTTTCATGGAGGTATTTTCTCCCTCTTTTATTTTCATCACCCATTAAAACTTATTTTACTTTCTTAAATCCAAATTCAACAACACTAAATCACACGTTCCCAAATCCAAATCTGTCCCGATCCAGTTCATTCATGACCCAATAGTTTTTCATCCTCGATTGAAAGCTATCGCATAAGGTAAATGATGCGACCCAATAGTTTTTCATCATCAGATCTCTTCAGGGAACATGTATTCACTGTATGAAAAGTAAGAAGAGCAAAGCCAAGAGATCTCAGTAAAGTTCATTTCAGCACTTTCGTGCTTTTGGGATCTCTGTAATTGTTAGGTGAGTGAACTTTATTATCTCCAGCTGATTTCTGAAATTAAGTAGCAATAATTCGTGGCTATATATTTTTTGGAGTTCGATTGTTGGCTTTGAAGTTGTTTTGGGTTCAGCTAGAAAGTAATAAAAGGGTAATAAATATAGTTTGGCAGCCTACTGAGTGATGATGATATGCGTTTCAGTTTAGCTGACCGCGTGTATTAAGTTCTGATGTTCACTTTGTAATTTGTTTGGGTTGTGTGGTAGCAATACTGGTGACCTGAGATACACTCCTTTGCTTTGGAAATGTCCGTGTTATTGTTACATTGGACAGTAATGTGTATGCTCGAGTAAAGCAACAAAAGATGTATTCAAATATGAAAATTCCAGTAATTGACGAATATTTTGAAAGGAACAATTTTTTTCTGTTTTAATATGAAATTTATACAGTCTTCAAAAACTAATTATGTGTTTTTACTCATTTTCCAGTTTCAAATCTTAGTATATCAGTGGCAAAAAATTAATTCTGCTAAGCAATAATGCATCTGGTCATGTATCTACAAATGTTGAAACAGTTCAGTCAAGCATCTCACATCTAAGGGAAGAGCCTAGAAATGCTAACTGTCGGGTACGTGTAATTTTTTTTCATAAGAACTGTTTTATCTCATTTTATATCCTTTTAGCATCTATTACAACTCATATACAACATGTTTTAAACTGCTTTTTTATAGGAAATACTGCCTATCAGTTTGTTCATTTTGACATTGACCCAGTGTTAGGTGGACGTTTGGTTTGTTCTGTTCTTTTAACTCTTTAAAGAGCATCAATAAACTGAATTCAACTTTATCCATAAAAAAAATAAAAATAGAAATAGTTAAAGAAATTTGTATGAAGAAATTTATTGATATTTATTTTTGGTTCAACTTTATGAAATTTCTTTACAGGAAATTTGTTGTGAATTAAATTCATGCCATATGAGTTTTACAAAGAAAAGTGTATAAGAAATTTGTTGTGAACTGATTTCTTATATTGTTTAGATTCTAAATCCCAAATAACTTAATATACTTTACTTGCTAGCTGGCTCTAAAGTTATCAGATCTATATCCAGCTTCAATTTTGAATTTGGTTTATGTCAAATTCAAATATGAATTATATTATACCATCATCGTTTTCTTAACTTGTTATAATTACTCATAACAAATTCACACCAGCAATACATTATAGAAAACAAAACTAGGAAAATACAGTCCATTTTTATCATAAAATAAAAACGGAATTGCAGAATTTCAATGTTTGAGTGATAGTATTTGATTACTTAAACATCTAGGTAAGTTTCTGCACATAGTCAGTATTTGATTATTAATTTAAATGCAGATATGTGGTTACATCTTTTATGTAATATAATGTTTTTAAAAATTTGTTGATTCCATGTTACCTATTTCATTTAAACTCATAAGTTTGACCATCTATGCATTCATTAAAGATTTAGGCAACATGTCATGTTGTTAATCACAATTCCACTTTCCATGGATTTAATGAAAAAGTAATTGTTAGGCATATAATTTTGCCGTTTCACTTATATGTTAATTTGTATTAGTGCCATCTCATATTAGATTCTAATTTTTTTGTTTATGTTATCTCAGTAACTTTTTACCATCAATTTATGCCTAATCCTAGTCAAAGTATTATCCTTGTTTTATCTTATTATTTTACTATTTCTCACTAGATACCTTTTCCATTATCTATAATAAAAATTAATTGCTGCTACTATGCTCATCTCAGGTTTTTGCTACTATAAGGTATTCATGTAAGCCTCTACATTATAAGTTACTTTTTGCTTGCCATTTCAAACTTGCCAGGTAAAAAGTAAAAAATATACCTTTGTTCTTCCATCCTTATTCCCTATCTAGCCGGTATTTATAAATTATTAAAGAGCAAATTAACTTTAATAAGTTAACACCGTTCACAAATTTTTAATATTTCAGAAAAGAGCTAATATGAAGATGCAAAAGTTAGGAAATGTGGGAGCTCAAGTATGTATTTTATTACATGAGGTATACCATGTGAAATACTGAATTTCCTTTGAATAAGTACCACCATGGAGAAACCTTGAAAATACTTCTATTTTTATTTGAATGTTCACTCACAACCATATCATGTACTTTTTCTTCAGGTGGCAGTTGCAGACCCAGTTGATGCCTTGGCATGCATTTCTGTGAGAATTAACTCAACATCACATTATTCTATACTTATTTAGTTGCTGCTTTAGATCATCATTCTGATGTAAAATTAATAATGCAGCGTGGAATTGCTAATAAAGCAGTAGGTTCAACACGTATCCATTTATCTTCCTTCCTTCTCTCCATTGCTAGAGAATTATAGGTTATGAACAGCTGTTAGGCACATTTTTCTACTTAATTTCTGATATTAGAGTAGATTTATCATATCTTGAGATCTTAACATAGACAGATATGAATATGGCAAGTAGCAGAAGCCACTGTTTGTATACTTTCTTGGTTCAGCAAGAAGATGAAGATGGCAGGTAACTGGTGGAGTGATTTTTTAGTGCGGCAATTTTTTCAGATACACATCATCACATGAACAAATTCATAGCTTAAGTGATTAACTTCAAAGTGCAAGGTTAATGTAACAATAATATTCTTTTCTGACTATGTTTTGGACACCTGCGTGAATCATGATACAATTTTCCATTAAAAAAGCATCTCTATTAGATTGATATGATAAATATCAGGTATCATGCTGGTGAGTAAGGTTATATCGTGAAAACTAAGTCAATTAATCTATCAACTGTTGGATTCAGTAGAAAATGCATGTATCCGAACTAAAGAACGTTTTTTTTTCATTGCACTCTTGTTTCTAGGTTCAAATTCAGTTTTTGATGGATATATATGCAATGATATAGGGTTAAATGTGGAAAACTTATGCTTGTGGATTTAGCCGGTTCTGAGAAAGTTGAAAAAACTGGAGCTGAAGGTAAAGTCCTGGAAGAAGCAAAAACAATCAACAAGTCATTGTCAGCTCTTGGAAATGTAATTAATGCTCTTACTTCAGGTGATGAAACTGAAGATTGTTAAATTTTAAATGAAAGTTGTATCCTAAGTATTAATATAATACGTAATGCTGTAAAAGTTTGGATTGAACTGGTGATAGTTCCAGATGCAGAGATATGGAGACCAACATCGGGTCTGACGTGCATGGATGATTGCTTTGGCGTTCCTATAGCTTGGCTAATGGAAAAAATCATTATTAAGTCAAAATGAAAGGTATATAATTTTTTTATATATACATTAGGAATGCTAGCAGCTAAAGTGCAGATAGATTTTTGGTAAAATGATAAAAGTACATAAGTAGGGGTGTTATATTCGAATTGTGATTGAATGATTGTGATTGGTGGTTCAGGTTCAGGGGAGGGAAAATAATTGATGGTGAGGAGTTATGTATGGATTGTGGTGGAATGTTAGTTGAATTGATGGTGAGGAGTTATGTATGAATTGATGGTGAGCAGTACAGTGATAGTGTAGGAAGAAGTGGCAAGGTAGTTGAGTGTTGTGGCAGTGCAGAGAAGTGGTCGATTGTCGTCCATATGTTTTGTTTCAGTACATTGCTTATTTAAGCAGTTTTAAGTTCAGGTTTTGTTTTCTCACTCTTTTGTTCTGTTCTTTGTTGACAGGTAGTTCAGGTTTTGAAGACATCAGCAATGACAGGTGGTTCAGGTTTTTATGGTGGTTCAGGTTTTGCTCGGTACTTTGGTTATTTCAGACGTTTATTTCAGATGTATATGTACGGTTATGACACTTATGGTAGTTTGGTTATAACACTTATGGTAGTTTGGTTCTATATGTGTACGGGTAGCTTTTTGTCGACACCTATGTATGTGGATGTATGAATGTCTATGTATCTTGTGGATCTTCAATGCGTATACGTATTTTGTAGTTGTTTAATATATTGTGTTCAAAAGTGTATGTGCTTGCGTATTCTGTTATTATATAATTGGATGCTAGATCAGGGGTAAATCTGGAGTAGTAGGTGGAGGGAAACAAACGCTACTGGATATTATTTATTTTGGTAGCGTTAAAATGTCGCTACAAAAGAGTGATTAGAAACTCAAGTACACTTATGCTGGTGTTTATTAAGCGCTACAAAAAATGTATATAACGCCATGAAAAGGTAACGTGGAGGAGAAAACCCTTTCGGTGGCGTTAAACAGGCACTACAAAAAATTTAGATAACGCCATAAAAAAGTATCATGGAGGAGAAAACCTTTTCGGTGGCGGTAAATAGGCGCTACAAAAAAGGAATTCTATGGCATTATAAAAACGCTATCAAAAAAACAAATTTGGTGGCGTTTAAGAAAGTGCAACTAATACTTGAGGATTTTTAGTGGCATGTTTTCTCGTAACGATTATCGAAACGCCACTAAAAATATGTAGTGGCGTTTTTTGGGCGCTACAAAAAATCAGTTTTCTTGTAGTGAAAGCTTCCAAACGTATTCGGGGGATTCACTGGTTTTGGGCAAGTCCTCTGGAACGTTAAATTCTGCTATAAAATCGGCTAGGACTTGTCCTTGAATGGCTCGTCTTGGAGTGTAAGTAATGTCAAACTGGCTCAGTTTGATGTTCAACTTGAGTAACCTACCAGACGTCTCAGGCCGCGAAAGGACCTGTCGTAACGGCTGGTCGGTGTAAACAAATATGGGATGTGCCTGGAAATATGGTCGGAGTTTTCTTGATGCAATAACAAGGCAATAAGCCAACTTCTCCAATTTCGGATAATTCCTTTCAGCCCCAGTCAATCGCTTGCTGACGTAGTATACTGGCTTATGTATCCTGTCTTCTTCTCGAACTAAGGCAGCACTGATAGCGTTTTCTGATATCGCCAAGTATATGTACAACTTCTCATGATCAATAGGCTTTGATAGGATATATGGTGTGGATAGATGATGAACTAGCGCTTGGAAAGCGCCCTCACATTCCGTGGTCCATTCAAAGTTTCGTTTCCCTTTTCGGATCAGATCGAAGAAGGGAATGCATTTGTCAGTGGACTTTGAAATGAACCTGCTCAATGCTGCTACTTTTCCATTGAGACTTTGGACTTGCTTTATGGTTTTCGGAGTTTCAAGATTTCTGATAGCCCAGATTTTTTTAGGATTAGCTTCGATCCCTCGAGCGTTGACGATGAACCCAAGGAATTTTCCGGATGCAACTCCAAAGTGACACTTCAGTGGATTTAGCTTTATTTTGTATTCTCGAAGTATGTTGAACATAGTTTCCAGGTCTTTAACATGGTCAGTTGAAAGTCGTGACTTCACAAGCATGTCATCTACATATACTTCCATTGTTTCCCGATTTGATTGGCAAACATCTGATTAACCAATCGTTGATAAGTAGCCCCGGCATTCTTGAGTCCGAATGGCATAACTTTGTAGCAATAAAGTCCCAGGTTGGTTACGAAGCTGGTATGTTCTTGATCAGGTAAATGCATCGGTATCTGATTGTAACCAGAATACGCGTCCATGAAGGATAAGAGCTCATACCCAGCTGTCGAATCTACTAGCTGATCAATTCTGGGAAGTGGGAAACTGTCTTTGGGACAAGCTTTATTCAGATCGGAATAGTCGACACATGTTCTCCACTTTCCGTTTGGCTTTCGGACGAGCACGGGATTCGACACCCATTCAGGATATAGCGCATCTCGAATGAACCCGTTCGCTTTAAGCTTTTTCACTTCTTCTTTAAGGGCGGCAGATCTCTCTGGATCCATACCATGCCTTTTCTGTTTGACCGGGACATGCCGCGGGTCAATATTCAGAGTGTGGCTCGCGATGTCCGGCGAGATCCCACACATGTCAGAATGCGTCCAGGCGAATACGTCAAGATTCGCCCGTAGAAATTCAACCAATTCCTCTTGAGTTTGCTGGCTTAGCTGAGACCTAATCTTTATCATTTTTGAATCATCGTCACCGTCAATTGGGACATCAATCGTCAGTTCGGCCGGGGATGCTTGACTTTCTTTAGATTCTTCTTCGTCTTCAGTTTCTCTTGGGTCAAGATCCCTTTGGAATTAGCTGGGGTGCCCGGGTCTAGGCCCGGGCATTAATTGTCAATTATCAGCAAAGCGGACGCAGAGAGATTCCTCTATGCCCTTTCCTTTCTCCTTTCGCTGCGCCTCTCGCAGCTCAGCAACATAACAGGCTCTTGCAGCAGCCTGATCTCCCTGAATGATTCCTACTCCATGATCAGTGGGGAATTTTAAAGTCAAACACCACGGGGCAATGGCTACCCTGAATTCAGCGAGGGCCAGTCGGCCCAGGAAAGCATTATAAGGGGAGTCTATGTCCAAAACAATGAACTGTAACATCTGTACTCTCCGACGTTCTCCAACTCCCAACTCTACTGGCAGTTCCACCATTCCAGTGGGTATAGTAGCACTTCCGTTGAAACCATGGATTCGGGATTGACAAGGTTTCAAGTCCGTGGCTTCCATTCTCATTTGATCATAGGCTCGCTTAAACAAAATATTCACAGAGCTTCCACTGTCAACTAAGATCCTCTTCTTCCAAGCGGGACATATTTAAGCTGAGATGACCAGTGGATCGATAGCGGGGGCTTCGACTTTATCAGCGTCTTTGTTCCTAAACACGATGTCATCTGTCATCGTCTTCTGTTGCTTGACCGGAGCCCCTTCGTCAAAACTACTATAACACTCGAAGTCCGCATGCCTGATAGAGCTGGCATACGACTCCATTTCCTTCCAGCTTCGGTCTGCTGGATGAGGACCACCACTTATTGTATTAATAACCAACCTCCCGCCAGTTTGAGCGGGTTCCTCTTGCCTTTATTGGTTTGGTGCATTATTCTAATTTGATGGGCCCGCACCACCTGACTGCGGTGCCCGCACATACTGATCCAACTTTCGCTCACGTATCAGTTTCTCAATGAGATCTTGTAAATGACGACACTCATTTGTATTATGGCCATAACTCTCATGGAATCTACAAAACTTCCATGTCTGGATTTGTCTTTCAATTGGTGGTTCCGAGGCAGGTTTCCTGTATTGCATGGTATTGCAGGTCTGCAAATACACATTTTCCAACGACGTATTTAATGGAGTGTAATTATCGTACATGGAAGCTCTATGCTGTGGACCATGATTCTGATCGCGTTTTTTGCTTTGATTTCCATTGTCCCTCTGTTGATTCTTTTTATTTTGTACGTTCAACTGAACTTTTCCAGAACTTTCTCCAGACTGTTTAACAGCGATGTTACTCTGGCTTCCTTCGATGTTGGGCCCTGCGTCATCCTGCTTCCTAGACTGTTTCGCATCCTCCCTTCTCAAGAATTGGGCTGCCTTGGAATAGAAACGGTCCAATGACCCAGGTGGCTTCCTAGCTAACCAATTTTTGAACTCGGAATCAACATCAATCCCCTTAGTTAATGCCATCAGGATAGAGTTATCATTGGGATTGCTTATTTCTGAACATGCAGCATGGAATCACTCCAAGTAATGTCTAAGTGTTTCTCCGGGAGCTTGTGTAACACTAGACAGAGTGTTAACGTCTTTAGGCCTCGCCACGTGCATACGGAATTGTTCAACAAACTTGGTGGCCATCTGGTCAAAGTTAGAGATGGATCGTGGTGGCAAATGAGTAAACCACATGGTAGCAATGCCCCCTAGGGAAATAGGGAAACTACGGCATTTTACAGCATCATCAGCTCTCGCAGCATTCATTAGCCATTCATACTTCAGGATGTGTTGATTAGGATCAGAACTTCCTTCATAAACTGGCAAGGTTGGCATCCTGAAGCGCCGAGGTGGTTCAACATACAATATGTCATCGGTGAAAGGGGTATGACTCCGGGAGATTCCCCAGTCGTCATTAGAGAGACACTGACTTTCACGGATCATTTGACGAAACATCGTTGGTATATCCGGCATTCGGATACTTGGAGCATGTTGTGCCAAGGTGTGGTCGGGTTCCACAGCGCGAGTCTGGACCGGACGCGGTCGACGGTCCGTGCCTCGCCTCCTTGGTTCGATATTTTCTGGGACATAAGGCTCTGGAGTCTGCTCTCGTTATTTACGTTGAGGATTAGCTTGGTTTCTAGCATCAACCCCTTATTCGGTAGTGGTGGTAGTAGCAATGTTGCCTGCGACATGATAAGGAGCAGCACCTCCTCGGGATGAAGATCCTGTATGATGACTAGTGGATGGTCTAGTTCTGGGTTGTCCAAGATTCGAAGCAGGTTGGTGCCCTGTGGCCTATGTGTAGCTTACATCCAACCGTGGGCGCGTGGATTGGTGATGACCGTCAGATGAGGCTGAACTCTCTGTGGAAGAATAAGAACCTTGGTCTCTTCTGGATCTTCTACGCCTTTGGCGATTTAACTGGTTGGTCAACTCTGTGTTGGCGCGCAGTTTTTCAGTTAGCTACTGTCGACTCTGGGTCAATTCTTGGAGCAGCATCTAAAACTCTTGTCTGGTAACTGGGCCTGTTGGATCTGAAGGTCCGGCGGCATCTTGGTTTGATGGAGGCAATTGCATGGGATTCTACCTGTCCCATCCTCCCTGATCAGCAGCTGTAGAGGTAGTTCGCGCACTTACCATGGTGAATTGATGAAAGTCCTATCCTAGATCTGATGCAAATCTGAATAGAATGGAAGGGCTTCAAAGTTCTAGATCTGGATCTTCTTCTTGGATTTATGCAATCCGGTATCGATAGGAGATCCAAAGAGCAGGAGAAAAATTGGGTTTTTTCTCAGTGAAAGCACCAAAGTGTTTGTACCAAAATTGGGCACAACACTCTTCGGAAGTTTTTGAAGAGATAAAGTGAAGAAATTAAATGGAAAAAGAGGATTATCTAACAAAAAATCCAAAAGCAGATAATGAAAGTAATTAAAATGCACAAAGACACAAGAATTTAGAGTAGTTCGGCGTATTGCCTAGGTCCACTATGAAGTTAATTGCTTTATTGATGTTTCTTTGATGTTTATAAATGAATTCAACGAGTTACAGCAGATAATGATGATTTACAGCAGTGAATTTCGTTATTGGCAGCAGCTATGGAGTTTAGATCTGGATCCGGTAGAGTCTGGGCGTTGGAGAATTCAAAGAAGAAGACGCCCCTTTTCTGTATGCCTTGGGGCTCTATTTATAGGTGTAGGACACTGATATTTCGCTCAGATCTCGGGAGGCTCCCTTTGGCACATGACTAGGCCCGCGCGCCCAAGCCCGCGAAGTTTCAGTCCGATCCGTGATCGATACGAATGGAATTCGTATCGATCAAGATTTCATCCAATGGAGTCGAAATTTGGCATGGGCATTCTTCAGCATGTACACAAGATTCTGTGAAAATTTCATAGCATTTGGACTTGTAGATTAGGAGATATGATCGATACGAATTAGGACTTTCGGTTGGCTGTTTCGTTCGACTCGATCATTTCGACTCGCTCTCGTTCGACTCGATCATTTCGACTCGCTCTCGTTCGACTCGATAGCTGCGCATGCCTGTGAGATGACGTGGCGCTTGAATCTCTGGATCACTCCGCTTTCGATGCCGAGTTGAATGAGTTGTCCTTGAACTTCGCTTCATTCGTATCGATGGTGCTGCCTTGTTCGTATCGATAAAAGATGCGCAGTTCGCATCGATGAAGGCTCCTCTGTTCGTATCGATCGTCATGCATTGTTCGCACCGATTGCCATGCTTCGTTCGTATCGATTGTGGGGCCTATCTCGTATCGATAAAAGTGCTCCACCTAGATGGATTCGAACAAAGGCTCTGTGATGGATACGAACTGGCGCGTCCTGATGGATTCGAATAAAGCCTTTGTGATGGATACGAAGTGGTCACTGCACGATCGATTCAAACAGTGCATAGTTGATGGAGTCGAACCCGATCGATTCGAATTGAGACTCTGGGACGAATGCGAGGTCGCAGTCGCTCTGATCGATACGAAAGTGATGGAGTCGAATAGAGGCATAGCTATGGATACGAAAACTGAGCGGTTTCCTTCATTTTGCATCGATCCGTAACTTGAGTATACGAACTCGGATTGACTTGAAATTTGGAACGTTGACTTTTATATCCTCGCTTGTCGTGCCATATCAATTTTAGCTCGATCCGGACCTGGACAAAATTCGTCAATTTCCACAGTGAGCCTGTGTATAACCGATATCTAAGACGAACCGTCATTGGTTACTAGTCAATTCCTTGGTGTCACGGCCTTGCCAAAAGGCGGGATAACACCTTCTCAGTCAATCTGTACCCAAAATGATTCCGAAATCTACGAAATCGAAAATATACAGACTGCATGTAAACTTATGACCTAACAAATCAAGTTCTAACTGGTCACATCTCATCCCCAGAGTTGCATACTATCCTATTGGATTCACAACCCTTAACGAAGTAACAAGGCATGTCGGTTCTAAGCATAACCTATCAACTAAACACTGGGATATAAATGAATGCGATGCACCGGTATCAAATAGTATCCTAACTGGTATACTTTGAATCAAAAACGTACATTCCATTATAGTCTTTCCTTTATCAGCTGCAGTTAGCTTAGCTGATGATCCAACAACAAAGACCTTTCCCTTGTCCGCCCTGACTGCCTCTGGACACTGGTTCTTACAATTCCTAACTTGGTCACAGTTGAAGCACTTCGCATTCTTCTTATCTGCAGCCTTCTTCTTCTTCTTTCCTGACCGGCACTCATTTGCATAATGACCCTTCTTGTCACATTTGTAGCAAACTAAATCATCCTTTTCCTTCTTGGCAACATCTCCTTTCTAGGCACCCTTCTTCTTAAAGAAATTTCTCTTCTTTCCCCGAGAACCCTGAGTTTCAACTGGCTTCTCTCTAGCACAAACAACAAGCATCTCTTCATGGTGAATTGTCATCTCCACAACCACATTACAAGGATCACAGATATATGTCATGGTCGCTCTAGAAAGCTCAGGTCTCAATCCCTGAATAAACCTCTCATTTCTTCTAATGTCAGTGTTAACAATAGCATACCCATATCGGGACAGCTCATCAAACCTAGTGGCATACTTGATAACCGACATCTCTCCCTGAACCAGATCCATAAACTTTCTCATCAACGCTGATTAGCAACCTCAGATAAAAACCTCTATTCCAATCTCCTTCTGAATTCAACCCATGTCAATTCTTCCTCCGGAACTCCGACAGCGGCACTATTCCACCAGTGAAGTGCCGACCCCTGCAACTGCCTAGAGACCTACCTTCTCTTCTGCTCATCATCTAAACCCAGATCAACAAAGATACGCTCACAATGCAACAGCAAACTCTCTACCTTAATAGCATCCTTCGTTCCCATAAACGACTTTCCCTAGACTAGTGTAATCTCTGCTCAACTTAGCATAGTTATTCCCAACTAGAGCCACATGATTAGCTCCTCCAACATTACCAACAACCCCAGCAGCAACTCCTGCTTGCATCACATTGACGAAAAACTGATACATTGCCCCCATATCTACTGGTGGATTTCCAACACTCACATTGGCTTTAGCATTTTAGTTAGCATAAGCTGTCGACCTTGGTTCCTCCTGTTATCAGGTCGAGCATTTCCATTGGTTGTGGTGCTTCCTCCACCGAGATTTCCTCTTCCATTTCCTGCTTCCATATCTTCTTTCTCGTAAATATACATATGAGCCTTAGTAAGATATAGAAGAACGATCTAAGAGAGAGGGGAGTACGTACTTTTATATATATATATATATCTAATACAAGTACATTACTATAGCATTATCCCAAACCCCGATCATATTTCAGATTCATTGGATTATGTTTCAGAAAGCTTTTAGGTTTAATTACTTTTAAAGTTTCATAAACCTATGCTCTGATACTAACTTGTAACGTCCCCCTACTTGGAGGCCCAAAACTAACAGCTACGGATGCTGCAGTCATTCATAGTTATTAATCGTTAGCGACCAAATACGATGATGTTAGATTCATTGATACATAGAAACACATGTATATGGAAAAAAATTAAATCATCAAACAAATTAACATTCTATTTCAAAATATTTCCAATTCATTACATAATCCCACAATCGTCAACCACATTCTGAGAAAATATATTTACTACAACATACGCCAAGAGCAACATGCGAAGGTGCCCCTTTGGATGATCAGAGTATATATAGGCCATTTAACAACTTTTCCATTATAAATAACACAGCAGAATCAAATAAAAGAGAACTCTAGATATCTATCATGCCTCTTGCACGTCTCCGGAAGCTTTATTCATCTAATGAGGTACTTGAAAACCTCAACTCTCAAACTACTCAAAATCAATTGAGTACCCGAGAGTTTAAGGAGAAAACATAAACTTCGAGTCAGACATAAAGCCTGGTATGAATAATAATCTACCATCTCAAATCATTTAAATATCCAGTGAGACCACGTCGCTTAGCGGAACGGGTTTTCCACTCACTAATATCCTAAAACCTTTTTAAAACCATATGATATGCTCCTACATCCACAATGGTTAAAACAATTCAAAACAATACAATATGATGATGCGCAAAACAAATGAATCAATTATGGATTACCCATCCCCATTCGTTTTAACTATCTGTCTCAATTATAGTTTTTAGGATTACTACTAACCTAATAGTTTTCATGGGTTGACTAATAACCGGTAAAATATATAAGGACACCCTGTCCAATTACATAGTTTTCATGGGATCACTATGAATCTATTGGTAACTCCAATATCTTTACTCTAATCCTAGTTTTCATGGGTTGACTAGGAACATATTTGTGACTCGATATCTTTACAGTTATCCTAGTTTTCATGGGTTGACTAGGAACCTATTTATGACTCAATATCTTTACAGTTATCCTAGTTTTCATGGGTTGACTAGGAACCTATCGACATCTATCAATATCTTAATCCATATATAGTTTTCATGGGCTAACTACAAACATACTAACCCCTTCAGTATCAAATCATAGTTTTTATGGGCTTACTATGAACATGTCTTTATGACATCTTCATTTATACATAGTTTTCATGGGCTAACTATGAACCTATTAGCCTTTGCCAATATCTTTTCCTATACACAATTTTCATGGGCTTACTGAGAACCTATTGGCCCCTACAAATACTTTTCCTTTAATATTTTAGCATCCTATATTCTGGTCTTCCTGACCTCCTGGATGCAATTCTACTCATTCAGGAGTTAACTTAATTTATATACACTACTGGGTCAACCTAAGGGGTTATTCTACCCTTCCCCAAAATACAATTATGAGTCCATTACAATGTGAATATAAATACATATATGCAAAAGCATACATAATAACTTGGTTAATTCCTTTAACCTTTTAATCAAAGAAAACTTCTTCAAAAAATCCTTTTCAAAACACTTTATATATTTATGACATGGTTTTCTTTCAAAAATTATATTGGGTTATTTGCTTTGAAAAATAAGGTTGTCGAAACCTTACAAACCTTGCTTTCGACTTCACTGGATAACCTCCTTTGAAAGCATATAAATCTCTTTTCAAAACATTAGGCCCCTGAATTTTGAAACACTTTAAAACAACTCTTTCGAAACCATTCGAATATAATAAATTATTACTTAATAATACTTACAAAGCATAGCTTCGAAACTTTTGAAAGTACCTCTTTCGAAACCATTGGAAGTAACCCTTTTGAAATCATTGAAAGTCTCCCTTTTGAAACCTTTGGGTTTATACTTAAAATATCATTTGGGTCAAAGTGAATATAAACAAAAGTATCTCTTTCGAATCCATCCTTTATCATATAAAATATTGGGGAAAACTTGATGGCGTCGGCACCATCCTTTTCGAAAGCTTCAAACCATTTAAACAAAACACTGAAGAATGGCATTAAAACCCCCTTTCGAAGCCATTGCCTTCGAAACCCTTGGACCCTTTCGAAATCATTTAGGAAGTAGCTTAAAACATCTTTAAAAAAACTACCCTTCGAAAGCATTGATGACTTCAATACACTCGAAAGGCTAAAGAACGACAGTAGGGCTTCGATATGGTCGGAACCCCTTCTTTCGAAAGCATTATTTTATAAGTAAATAAACCCATTTGAAAGCTTACTCTTTAAAACATAAGTTGATGGAAACCCCTTCGAAAGCATTTAGAAAACCTCTTTCGAAAACATATGCTTCGACTCCTTCGAAGGCTTAAATAAAACAAAGGCACCTCTTCTCTTTTTAAAACAAACAAAGGTATCGACCCCATCAGAAGCCAGGCTTTCAACACCAAGCCTTCCGCCTTTCTCAAATCCACCACATACCATCTAAGTGATACCTTGTGTATTGGTTATAGCTTAGTGGGTTTTGACTTGATTGAAGGCGGAAGCTCTAAGTTGAAAGGTGCTTCTAAAGAAGGCGGAACCAACTTTTCTGGGTAAACCTAATTTAATACTAATTATAGCATGCATTTTCTAACTAACCTGCCACGTGATAACACAAGATTGGTTGCCTTAACTTTTCAAATTATTTACTAAAATAACTACCGCTAAATTCAGATCTAAACCATGGTTAAGTTAGCAAATAAGCCCTTCCATTGAGCAAAACCAATATTGCAAAGAAGTCCCTCTTTTAAAATAATTTAATTTGCATAGCAAACCATTTAGGAAAAATCCCCAAAAATTCCAGAAATTTACTTTAATCATGTTTTCTAACATATCAAAATTTCAGACCTAAATTTTCAATATACTTTCCGAAATAAATTTATAAACCCAACTAACTATATTTTCCTTTGAAAATTCACAGTAATCTTTCCATAGCTTTGGGAAAATTACAAAAATTAGAACCCAACTCCAAAATCATGTTTTACACAACATAAAATTTTTCCATGATATTTAAACATCAACATAAATCGGTTTCGCAATAAAACCTTCTATAATCTTATTTAAACATTCTTGTTTAAATCAAACAAATTGTAATTTAAGCATATCATCATCCAAATCATCATAAAAACGAATTTACCCTTAAATCCAAAAACATATGATTATAAAACAAAATAGAGATGGAATGAATTATTATTCACCTTGATTAAGATAAAGATTGGATTGAGATTAATTTCCCCCAAGCTTGAATCCCTAGCTTTACTTTGATTTCTCTTCTCCTAATGGCCGGCTCCTCTTTAAGTTTTTGTTTTGCGTTTTCAAAATGACGTGAATGGGAAATGAAATGGTAGGAACGAGAATATATAAGCGTAAGGGTTATGTGTGGCAAATTCCCAATATAACCTTATGTAATTAATTAACTTATAACCAATTCTTAAGCTCATTTAATTATTTAATTGAGCATAACCTTAATTATATTTATTCAAATCTCAACGCCCTTATCACTTAACATTTATATTATTCTATTTAATTTATCTAATTAAATCTCATGAATAATGTTATCAGAAATTAGTGGTGTTACAGGGCATAAAGTCATAATGCAAAATAAACTTCAATTCGGGAAAGTGCTTAAGTGGCTTTGTTCAAACTATCAACATGCAAGTCCAAATTCAAGTCCAAGTCCAAATATAAGTTATATGCATGTCCATTCTCTAAATAATAGTCAAAGATACGTATGTCAAAGGAATTATGCTGTGCAAAGTTTATTGTCCAAGTCCTTATGTGCAAAAAAGTTACAATTGTATCAAGAAATCTCTAAATAAATTTAGGATTTACAACTTATAATCTGCGAAGTAGAGAAAGAAATGATTCTTCCCTCTCCAAGTGGTGAAGGGGGTCTACTATAGAGGTAGCTGCAAGCGGGATTGCTATGACATGTTCATCCAAGTAGATACTCGTTATCTCTTAGTATCGCTAATATTCAGCATCCCCTTATTGGAGTTAATATTCGACATCCTCTTAAGAATTTGAGTTTTGGCATCTCTTTCTACCTACAAAAACATGGAGTTTTTGCCAATGTTGAATCCCATCATTTTTGTGGAGTTTTAGTAATGTCTTCCTGTAGAGACTCGACATCAATATCAGCTTAGAATTGCTTTACAACAGTTATTGTTGTAAAGGCTCGATATCCTTTCTTCATGAGTGAACATTCAATATGCTTTATGGGTGTGGCATCCTTCTTTTGTTAGATATTTATAACACCTTGTGTTATATAAGCTCGATATCCCCACCGTCCTTTAGTGACTCGACACCTTCTTGATATTAGGCTCTTGATACACTTCTTCACCATTAAAGCTCGACATCATTTTTTACTTGTGAATGCTTGATGATGCTTATCGTTTCTTTGAGGTTTGCCATCACGTAGAGGTTCGATACCTCTTCATGTTCTGTTTAGACCCTCGACACCCTAATTACCATAAAGGTTTGACTTCACCTTTTGTTTTGGATGCTCGACACTATCTTTAGGTTTCAAGGTTTGATATCTCCCTTGTTTTACATGCTCGACAACCCTTTTATAGCAATAATGGTTGGTCATTCCTATAGTGTTAAAGTTCAAAAAACTTTTGTGATTCGATATTTCAATTAATTGTTGATTCTTCTGAGTAACTTAACTCTTGAGTAGGAGCCTAACTATCTCCATCATATTAGATATTTGACACCATCTTATTGATGGAGTATCATTAGTGGTTTGGTTGATCCTTCATTCGATACCTAATATATTATCATATAGTTATTGGTTTTCCACCTCACCATGTTTCTATGGGATCAATATCTGCTTTTTGGGCATCTCCTTACCTTATATGTTTCTTTCAAGTACACTTAGAAAATCAAAAAATATGTGGATAACATTTGCCCCTTCCTTGTGTAAATGGAGCATTTTACAATTTAGTGTAAAACCAAGTTTAACTAAGAAAGCCAAAAATCCATTCCATGAGAAGTCCAGAGTTTCATTTGACCTAAGAATAAAAAATCCATCTATAAGACTAGAGAGTAAGAAATTTATCTATAAGAAGATCAAAAATCCATCCGGCGATAAGAAATCCATTTACAAGAAGACTAGAAATCCATATAGCAATAAGAAATCTTTTTATAAGAATACCAGAAATCCATTTATAAGAAGACCAGAAATCCATCTGGTAATAAGAAATCCATTTATAAGAAGTCCAGTAATCCCTATGGTAATAAGAAACCCAAAAACTTTCATTTTAATAGAGAATCCATCTTTTATTAAATAGCAGACTAGAATTCTGGCTAATAATGAAGATTCTTGTTATTTGGTAGGAAATTAGGATCCTAACCCAAGAATAAGAGATTGAGATCTAATTCAATTCCGACCTTTGAAGAATGAAGCTTTAGGCTCAAATAATGATTTATTTCCTTGGAAATAGGAATTGAAATTTCCCAAATATCCATACTAATGTTGAAATCTTGGTTCTAATTAATAAATAGCCCTTGTCCTTCCTTTTGAAGGTTGCTATCCTAGTGCTAGATTGGCTATAGTTAATCATACTTCTTCTTAGAAGATTACTTTGACCCATTCTAAGGATGAAGTCACTCTTGTCCGATTGATTTATTCTTTCCCTTATTAGTTTTTAAGTAATGATTTATGCTTTGATCTTTATCCTCCTTTACTACCATCTTAGGTAGTGATTTAGACCTTAAACTTTTTTGCCCCTATCTTAGGTAGTGATTTAGGCTTTAAACTTTTTCTCCCCTTACTACTATCTTACGTAGTAAAGGCTTTGAACTTTTTTACCCCTTACTACCATCTTAGATAATGATTAGACCTTGAACTTTATTTCCCTATACTACCATCTTAGGTATTGATTTAGGCTTTGAACTTTTTTCGTCCCTTACTATCCTCTTAGGTTGTGATTTAGGCTTTGAACTTTTTTGTCCTTGCTACCATCCTAGGTAGTGATTTAGGATTTAATCGAGCCTTTTATTACCTTACAGGTAATGATTTTGGGTGATCGGTGCATTTAGCTAGCCATCTTAGACAGAACCAAAGTCTTACCTGTTCTCCCTCTAGGAGGCGCTCTGGTCAAGCCTTATAGGCAGAACCGAGGGCTGCCTATAAGGCTAGTCGGTGCTTACGCTAGGCCATATTAGGCGGGACCAAAGGATTACTTCGTCCTCCCTCTAGGAAGCTCTTTGGCCAGGCTACATAGGCAGGAATTAAGGCTTGTAGTGCTCTGGTCAAGCCTTATAGGTAGGACCAGAGGCTTACTCTGACCTCCCTCTATGAGGTGCTTTGACCAGGCCCTTGTGGTGGGATTAAAGTCTTTTCCTTTATAAGTTCCTTTCTTTCTTTTGATTATCGATTCCAACTTGTCTCAATTTCTTTATTCATTCATTATAGGAAAATATGGTGTCAAGTGTTCGACATTCAAATTCTTGCTATTACATTGCCATCAGATTGGCATAGTCGATAAGTCCCTGGTGGGATTACTTTGTGAATGAAGGGGTCCTTCCCAATTTGATTCGAGCGGTCAATCTGATGGATTCTTGGTATTTTCCATGACCTTTCAGAGTACCAAGTCTCCTTTTTGGAATGATCTTTCCTTAATTTTGGAGTTATAGTATTTTGATATCCTTCCTTAATATTCGACCATCTGTACGTCTACTTCATCCCTTAACTTATTGATCAAATCTAGGGATTCTTTTCTCAGCTCTTGATTGGGATTGAAGGCATAAGCAATCCTCTGATAAGATGATATTTCAACTTCAATTAGTAGCATTGCTTTACATCCATATGTCAAAGATTATGGAGTATGTCCTATTGCGATCTTAGTAGAAGTTCGATCTAGCCAAAGCACGAGTGGTAGCTTTTCTACCTAATTTCCTTTTGCTTTGTCTAGATCGGTTTAATCGACACACGTTCTCCATTTCTCCTTGGACTTTTTAACTAACACGGATTGGCTAGCCATTTGGAGAAATCGGATAAGCTCTCCTCTGAGTTCATCGCCTAATTCTTTTCCAAACTTTACCACTTTTGTTGGGTCTAGTGATACCAAGCTTACTTCTTCCAGATCTTTGGCGGATTTTATTCTTTCTTTCTCCCCTCTATAATCTAATCCAGTAATGATTTCATCACTCTCTATTTCACTGGTTATCTGGTTTGCTTATTTTCGTTTACTTTTCCTTTTGGAGAAATTGAATCTTCTTAACACGTTATCAGGCTTTTCAACCACTCATATCTTTTTGTTTGTCTCGGATAGCAGGCCTAAAAACTATTATCCAAAGATTTCTCAATTTCAGTTTTGCTTAATCTACTTTTCTCCAAATCATAACAAGAAACATCATCTCTTTTGCATTGCTCAAGTATAGCAAAGTACAACTCTCAGGAGCTAAATTGCTCCCTTTTTATGGTTCCCTAACCAATATTAGTCAAGAACTTCACCACTAGATACTTTAGTGAGACAAACGCATCCAGTTTATCTAAAGCTGGCCTTTCAAAGAAAGCGTTATAATAGGAGGTTGGTCCATTATCATGAATAGAGTTTCAAAAGTTCTGGAGTGTGGTCGAATTCTGATTTGCACTAAAAAATATCCGCCCTACGGGATTAGACCCTTTATTACTGAACCCAAAGATAGGCTCAAAGCTTGGTTCCAACTTCTCCTCTGGAATATTCATTATTCAAAAGCGTGCTTGATAATGGCATTCACTACACTTCTGGTGTCTACTAAGATTTTTGTTACAACAAAGAGACTGATTTGTGAGGTTATCATAGCGGATCATAATGTGGGTGACCGTATCCCCTTAGCTCTTGTGGGTTATAGTTAATTGGGCATTTAGAGTTTATATTTTCGACCCTTTAATGGTGGCTCTTCTTGGATGGAGAAGACCCCATCTCCTGCTTCTCTTATATATATGCTCTTGGCCCCTTTGCTACTTCCGACGAGATGAAGACCTCCATGAATGATATATATTGTAACAACCTTGGTTTAAGGCATACTAGGAAAGATAAATAATTAATTAAAATATGAATTTAAGCAATGATGATAAAATTTAATTTGTAATTATAGGGATTTTTACCCCAAAAATTAAAATTTAGTTAGAAATAAAATAAAATAAAATTGTGATCATTCATATATTTTGTAAATTATGTAAAGTCTATTTCAAAGTCTAGTAAATGGTATCAACTGAATTAAATAGGGATAAAAGTTGAGTTAACGACTTACAATCATTTATTGTAATTAATTAAAAGATTATAAGGATATATTTTGGTTTAAAATTTGAATTGGATAAATTGGGTATTAATAGCTTGAGTTTATTTGACAAATGAATTTGAATTCATTGTTATGGTGATTGATTGAAATTTAAATGGAGTTTATGGCTTTTATTAAATTGAATTTGGTCATAAAATTAATTTATTGTGATTAATTAAAATCAATAGAAATAAGTTTCTTAGTTAGAATATTTGAATTAGTTAGTTTTTAACAAATTATTGTAAATGTAATAAGATGAATAGTAGGGGTTTGTATTGATAAGGAAAATTATAATAACTATAAATTAACTTTTTATTGCAACTAAAAATGTAGAAAACCTAAGTAATTAAGTTTCATAATTTAATAAAAACTATCTTATTATATAAACTAATAAGAAGGGTTAATTAGCCTTGTGATTTAATAAAAACCATTTTTTATTTATTAACTTTGAGGGTAATGGGCTAATTGACCCATATACCACTTAAGAGAGATATTAGTCTTCCTTAGTAAAGTAGCTTTACGTTACTTTTTCATCTTCTTCTTTCAAAAATTAGAAACTATCTTCCTTCCTCCTCTTGCCAAAACCCTAGCTCGTAAAATCCCTAAGTTCATCTAGGATTTGAGGAGTTAAATTAATAAATTTGATAGTTAATCATCTCAGGTGTTTGCTCTCAAATTAGTAATATCTATTTTAGTTATTTAATCTATGATTTTAGCTCATTAAGTCCATTTGTGCCTATTCCTTCTTACATGTCTTGCTTGAGCCAAGAGCTAAAATAAACAACCTCCAATTCATCTCCATGCGGTTGTGAATCTTTAAATTCAGATGATTTGATCTCACATCTTGTACTAAATTATAATCTATTGTTGAATGCCTATTAATGGTGAAATTTGAGTGATTAATCTTTCTGATTGCAAGTTTTGATTTTCGTATTTTACTAGTAGTTGAACCTAAACTAGTCACGGTTAGTAATTTGGCTATATCATTTTCATCTTTGGGCAGAATTCATTAAACCTTGATATGATGGAAAGGAAATAATTTTATCTAAAACTTTCATGCTTTGAGTTTTGCAAAATTTTGAGGTCTAAATGGTCGAAATTGCAATTTGTATCGCTGACCTAAGAATGAAAGACAACATTAATAAATTTAAGCCTGAAATTTATTTTGATCATAACTTTTAAAACGTAAGTCCAAATTTGATGATATTTTATATTTTGAAATCTTAGACTTTTAACTACAACTATTATGCTCTGATTTTTGCAAAATTTTGAGTTTTAAATGGTCGAAATTGTGCTTTTGTATTGCTGACCAGAGAATGAAAGACATGGTTAATAAATTTAAAGCTGAAACTTATTTTGATCATAACGTTTGAACCACAAGTCCAAATTTGATGATCTATGACTTGCTGGAAAGATGAGAATTTTATCTACAACTTTCATATTTTGAGCTTTGCAAAATTTTTAGTTTTAAAGGGTCGAAATTGCACCTCTTTGTTTCAGGTTTGCGCATGTGTTTAGGCAGCTCATTCTCTTCTCTTATGCTTCTCATTTTACATTTTTCCCTACTGCTTTGTGTGCGTGTTCCAATACAGTTTGAGCTTTTTTTGATAAAAATTTCATTGCCTATTTTTTAATGGCTTCCTGTTGCTTTTAATTCCATAGAGGTTTTACTCTATGGGTACATTTACAAATACAGAATTTTCATGCACTAGTTTCAAGTATTTTTACAAAAGAAAGTTTATTGATATTTAATGTTTCATACCATGTTTTAAATCAATTCTAAAAGTAAATATAGTTTCAAACCTACTTTTGAAATTAAGATGTTTTAATAGAAATTTGATTTCAAAATCTATTTATAAATATAGTTTTAAACTATTAATTTTATGGTTATTAGACTGATATTTCAAATGATTTCAAAAGAAGTATTTTTAATATAAAACTATTATCTCAATCGAACGAGAATTTCAATTAAACGATTTAGTAAAATAAGTGGTATAGAATGCTTGCGTTTACTTTATTGGTTAATTTTAGGACTAGCCCAAATGAACATTTTTATTGTATTTATTCTGTTTTCACTAAGTGGAGTTTATGATCTCTTAGTAAATAGTTGAAGTTCGCCGACTAGTATGCGATGCTTTGGCAGAATTCAATTATTTACTAAGTGAGAGTAAGTAACTTTTCCAATTAGCATTACCTTTGAGTACGTCTCCAGTTTGTCCATGAGGGGACAATACCTCATTTGTGTTCGACATAGCCTTCATTCTCGTCTTTGGGGTTGGACATAGCCTTGTGCTCGTCTCTAGTTTGGCACGATATTCGAATTCGTCTCTAGTTAGGCGTAACCTTTTGGTGCGTCTCCAGTTTGTCCATGGGGGGACAATACCACATTTTTGTTCGACATTGCCTTTGTACATGTCTTCGTAGTCGGCGTAACCCTTGGGTTCATCTGTATGGTTTGAGAGGGGATTACACCTCTATCGTGGAAGGGAATGTACCTCATATTGGCATGCATGATCGACAAGTATCAGCTCATCTTTGGGGATTGGTGCCATTTTTATGTTATTTAGTTAAACATTGAGATTTAAGATATGATTTGAGTTTTCACCAAATTCCATTTTTGCCCAAATAAGGGTTTTACTTGAGTTTCTCATTTTGGTGTTTTTAGAGATTTTGATGCTAGTTGTTATTTGTTTCTAATTCTAGATTTTAGGATTATTCCTTATGAGTTACCAACATGGTATTTGAACTTGCACTAGATTAAGACTATTTGTATAAGAGTTACCATTATAGTATTTAAACATGCACTAGATAAAGATTTTCACAAGTTGCTTATTCATTTCGCTTATTTATATTCATTATGTTATACCACCTTATTGACTTAAACCGGTACAAGACTGACCCGTTTATTATTTTAAATAATACCTGGGTCAGATCGAGTTGTTTTAGGTATCTTCTGTTGATCCTAGAGCTTGCCTAGCCTGAAGCCTTTCGCTTAGGTCTGTATCTTTTCTATTTACTATTTTGCTTAGTCCTATGTTGATGTATATATATGTCGGGATAGAGACCTTGTTTACATATATCGTTTTGACTTAGTTGTATCTATTGTGTAAGGCATTGTACTCATATCACTATCCTTGTAGAAAACTTCTTGTATACATACTCTTTTGATCTCTTTAGTGTACATTATATACATATAATATGTTGTATACTCTGTGATTTCGTGTATTGAGATGTCTTATTTTGTTCAAAATGTGTATTATAGCCACCGTAATGTTGTTTTAAGCTTGGATTTTATATGTCGAATCCTCTTCAAAAGAAATTTTACCACTCAATTCGACATGTCAATACTCGCTTAAAGCAATATTCACGGATGGTCGCTCCTAACCAGCGTTATTCTTTGCACTAGCATATGATATTACATAGTAACATCCTTTCTTACTGTGGGTCTTGAGGTGGGGAACTACATATATGCGTTTAATAAGAGGAATGAAGTCCTGTTTAGAATTGTTTTCTATAAAATTTGCAGTATTGGGTGGAGGCCTCGGATCGTTCCCTTCAAGGTGTAAAGACTTCTGTGCTTCCTTGTCAAACTCCTTCATAGATCCTGATCTGATCATATTTTTTATTATCCCTGCTAAGACACGACATCCATTAGTTTTGTGCCATTTTCTTTATCGTAGTGCAATAATCTCCCCCTCCTTTTAGTTCAATATTGTTCCTTGCTTTGTAGGAAGTAAGGAAATTTCCTCCATCTTTGGCCATAGCAAAAATGTAGGAAATAGGTTTGTTTAGCTCCACGTAATTGGTTTTAGGGATCTCTTCCCATCTCCCTCTTCTATTTTCATCCCATCTTGGCTTTTTGTTAGAATGATCAAAACCAAAATTTCCTCCTTCCTTCTTTGGTTGAGACTTATTCTTAGCATGGTACATTTCATTCATGCGGATGAATTTATCAGTCTAGAAATGGAAATCTTGCAGATCTCTACACCCATGGACTTTGAGTTCCTTCTAAAAGGGGGTCCATTCAATTAACTTTGAGTGCACTGCCATCGATTTTTCTTCATCAGTCACATTTTCCGCTTTTAGTGCCTCTGTGCTAAATCTTCTTAACTATTCGTCAAGCAACTCTCCTAGTCTTTGTTTAACACTAGCCAACACACTAGAGTTTATGGTGGGATCCTTGCATATGCAGAACTGTGTTGAAAATTCATAAGAGAAGTGTTCCCAAGAGTAAGTAGTCTTCTCTCTGTAGTGTATGTACAGTTAGCAGCTGCTCCTTGAAAATTTGTTGGGAAGAGCCTACAATGTAGTCCTCTAGAAGCATTATGCAAATCCATCCGACTCTCAAAAGCCAAAAGATAATCATCAGGATTGGTGGTTCCGTTATACTTCAGTGAATGGACTTTAACACACGACGGCGTTCTAATGGATATTATCTTCTAAGTGAATGGAGCTTCATGGAAATTGTTATTAACCCTTGGGTTAAGAGTCCTCTTCCCTTTAAGATCAAGTATGTCTTTCACCATTTGATTAGCCACTTCCCTTAAGTAGGTTTCATCATCGCGGTTATCCCTTTCTATAAGGCATGTATTCTTTGTGGGAGATTGAACTGCTTGATTGTTCGATAAATTTTTCTGCTAGCTTTCCTTGATTTTCCTTTTGATGATCCTCCTTAGACTTATTATCTGCTTGCGATTTTGAAGAATGTACTACCGGTCCCTCCTATAAGGTTTCGCTTTTTTCTTTGTGGTCCTATAGTGCTTTTGCCCTTATCATTGCTTTTGAATACCGAGGTATCTAAATTTTTCCTTGAAGATTCGACCATTTCTCCTTCTTTAGTAAGCTTTGTTGTTTTAAAGAACTTTTGATAAAGTACTTTCTCTAGAATCTCTTGCATCGTTGTGAGCCATTGTGTTAAATTTTGAATTTTAGCCTTGCTACTCGTTGGCTTTACTAGTACTGAAGGTTGTCCAACTTCTACATTTTCGGGATTGAAGCTTGGAGTGACGTTATCTTCCAAAGTTGCTCGTTGTACTACTTCTTCATTCAAAACATTGATTTTTTTAGCTCTCACTATTTTCCTACAACAAAACATTACATAATTAGTTTCCAAATAAGGAAATGATGGGTTGGAATTTTGAGCTCTCCTTCTAGTGCCAAAATATTAAATGAAAATTTGGTTCAACACCCAAGATTTGGCATAAGGTAGTATTATTTGAAATGGATCTAATATTTCCCATGAGCTTTAATATAGTCATGAAGCGGTTTAAAGTTCGATTCATATGTCCAAGGGTAAAATAGGCAAGTCACTTAAATGTGCAATAGTCCATTATTTAACGGGAAGAGTAGGCAATTCACATATATCACAATCCTTTGTTCATATGCCAATGGGCATAGGCCATAATGCAAAATAAACTTCAATTTGGGCAAGAGCTTAAGTGGCCTTGTTCAATATGCAAGTCCAAATTCAGGTCCCAGTCTAAAGATAAGTTATACGCATGTCCATTCTCTCAATAATAGTCAAAGATACATACGTCGAAGGCATTATGCTATGTAAAGTTTATTATCCAAGTCCTTGTATGCAAAAAAAGTTACAATTGTATCAAGAATCCTCAAATCGATTTAGGATTTAAAACATATAATTTGAGAAGTAGAGAAAGAAATGATTCGTCCCTCTCCAAGTGGTGGAAGGGGTCTATTTATAAAGGTAGATGCAAGTGGGATTGCTGCCATGTATTCATCTAGGTAGATACTAGTTATCTCTTAGTATCGCTGATACTTAGCATCCCTTATTGCAATTGATATTCGACACTTTAGACTTTGAGTTTTGGCATCTCTTTCTACCTACAAAAACATGGAGTTCTTTGCCAATGTTGAGCCTATCATTCTAGTGGAGGTTAGTAATGCCTTCCTTTAGTGACTCGACATCATTAGCTACTTAGAATTGCTTTGCAATAGTTAGTGTTGTAAATAAAGGCTCGATATCCTCTCTTCGTGGGTGAACATTTGATATGCTTTATGGGTGTGTCATCCTCCCATTGTTAGACATTCAATAACACCTTGTGCTATATAAGCTCGATATCCCCACCATCTTTTAGAGACTCGACACCTTCTTGATATTAGGCGCTCGATACACTTCTACACTGTTAAAGCTCAACATCATATTTTACTTGTGAATGCTTGATGATGCTTATTGTTTCTTTGAGGTTCGCCATCCCATAGAGGTTCAATACCTCTTTATGCTCTCTTTAGATGCTCGACACCTCAATTTGACTTCACCTTCTGTTTTAGATGCTCGACACTCTCTGTAGGTGTCGAGGCTTGATATCTCCCTTGTTTTATGTGCTTGAAACCTCTTTAATGAGTATACTAGTTTTCATTCCTACAGTGTTTAAGTTTGACAACCTCTTGTGATTCGATATCTCAATTATTCACTTATTCTTTTGAGTTACTTAACTCTTGAGTAGGAGCCTAGCTATCATAGTCATATTAAATATTCGACACCATCTTATTGATGGAGCATTATTAGTAATTTGTTTGATCACTGATTTGATACCTAACATATTGTTATATAGTTATTGGTTTGCCTCCTCACTATGTTTCTACGGGCTCGATATCTTCTTTTTGGGATGTCTCCATACCTATAATGTTTCTTTCAAGTACACTTGGCAAATAAGAAAGTACACGGATCACATTATCCATTGAGAAATCTCGACTAATAGTTTATTTAGGATACCTTTTGAAATTTTAAACTTCCAAATTTTTTCTTTTTCTACTCTTTGACGTCATCTCATAAATAGGACCTTTTTTTACTAAATATGACCTCTTATCACTCCATTCCAATTATCCTGTGGTTAGGACAGCTCAATATGAGATGATATCTTACCATTTTAAATCTATTAACATAATGATAAATACTTTGGTTTATACTTATGGATTTTGCATTTTAATGCATTGGAACTACACTTTCTCCCAAAAGGAAACATGAACACTGTAACTTTCCATAAATTATCTAAAAGAAGATTTGTGTAATGTTTGGAATTACAAGGAATTGTCTTTTTTATTATTATTGAATTAGACAGTACAAAATACGGTAACTATCCCTATTTTGTACATCTCTTTCTTTTGGGATATATTCCTTGTCATTTCAAATGATACACTTTATATTAAAACTGGATAATTTATAGAGATTTACATTGTTACATGCTTCTTCCAATGAATTAAAATACTACTTGAATCTCATTCCTATTTTATAACAATTTCCAATTTTTTGTTTACTAATCCATATATTTTATCCAACAATTTTCTACGATGACTACTTCCACATTTTTATTTGCTTAAGTAATTTGAGTCTACTAACTTGGAGCTATTACATAATCTATAAGTTTTAGAAACTACTACTATCCATTATTTACCATTCTCAAGTATGTGCAACATTCAGCCTTATAATTCCAAGATTCACATTTAGGCATCCATAGAACACAACCATTATGACATAAATCCAATAACATGTATAAAGCGGATACCTTCCTGTTTGTACCAAAATTGGGCACAACACTCTTTGGAAGTTTTTGAAGAGATAAAATAAAGAAATTAAATGGAAAGAGAGGAATTATCTAACAAAAACTCCAAATTTCATATATGAAAATAATTAAAATGCAAGGAGACACAAGAATTTAGAGTGGTTCGGCGTATCGCCTATGTCCACTATGAAGTTGATAGCTTTATTGATCTTTCTTTGAATATTACAAATAAATTCAGTGAGTTACAGCAGATAACTATGATTTGCAGCAGTGAATTTCGTTATTGGCAGCAGCAAGGGAGTTTAGATCTGGATCCGGTAGAGTCTGGGCGTTGGAGAATTCCAAGAAGAAGAAGCCCCTTTTCTACATGTCCTGGGGCTCTATTTATAGGTGTAGGAGGCTGATATTTCGCTCAGATCTTGGGGGACTTCTTCTGGCACGTGAGTAGGCCCGCGCGACCAAGCCCGTGAAGTTTCGGCCCGATCCGTGATTGATACGAACGGATTTCGTATCGATCAAGATTGCATCCGATGGAGTCGAAATTTGGCGTGGACATTCTTCATGTTGTACATAAGCTTCTGTGAAAATTTCATAGCATTTGGACTTGTAGATCTCGAGATATGATCGATGCAAGTTGGAGTTTTTCCATCTGCGATCGATACGAACGAATTTTGACTCGGTCAAGACTTGCTCCGATCGAGTCGAAATTTGGTAGAAACATTCTTCATGTTGTACATAAGCTTTTGTGAAAATTTTATAGCATTTGGACTTGTAGATCTCAAGATATGATCGATGCAAGTTGGAGTTTTTCCATCCGCGATCGATACGAACGAATTTCGACTCGGTCAAGACTTGCTCCGATCGAGTCGAAATTTGGCAAGAACATTCTTCATGTTGTACTTAAGCTGCTGTGAAAATTTCATAGCATTTGGACTTGTAGATCTCGAGATATGATCGATGCAAGTTGGAGTTTTTCCATCCGCGATCGATACGAACGAATTTCGACTCGGTCAAGACTTGCTCCGATCGAGTCAAAATTTGGCAGGAACATTCTTCATGTTGTACTTAATCTGCTGTGAAAATTTCATAGCATTTGGACTTGTAGATCTCGAGATATGATCGATGCAAGTTGGAGTTTTTCCATCCGCGATCGATACGAACGAATTTCGACTCAGTCAAGACTTGCTCCGATCGAGTCAAAATTTGGCAGGAACATTCCTTAGGTCATATTTAAGCTCCTGTTAAAATTTGGTGGCATTTGGGTTTGTAGATCTCGAGTTATGATCGATGCAAGTTTGAATTTCTCAACCGTGATCGATCAATATCTTGAGCATATGAACTCCGATTGACTTGAAATTCGGAACGTTGGCTCTCATAGCTTTGTTTGTCCTGTCATATCAATTTTAGCTCGATCCGGACTCGGAAAAAATTCGTCGGTATCCATAGTGAGCCTGCTTATAACCGATCTCCAAGACGAACTGTCATTGGTTTCTAGTCAACTTCTTGGTGTCACGGCCTTGCCAAAAGGCGAGATTACACTTCCCATTCTTGTCCACCTGGTATGTCTGTAGCCTACAAGGGACAACACGATACCTGGAATGCCCATAGCCTACGGGTATCCTATTCTCATCTATATGGTACCAACTAATATCTCGTTGCAATAGTACCCAAACTTATATTTACTGTTCCATTTCAGATTGCCTAATGTAATCAGGGAAATGCCTATTTTGTTGCTTAGCATTCTTAATACGGCTTGAAGTAGACCCTACTTGTCCCTTTAACACTTCAAACCGAAATATTTCTTGCATTAGCAGCATCCTTTGATAAAATAAAACATCTCGGCTTACTCTTTCCTTACTCTGTAATAGGGTTAGTTAAATCATACTTTTCAACCTTCCTTACTTAAAAGATCCTATAATTCAAACCATACTTTGGTAAAGAGACACAACTTTCTGTTCATATTTCACTACTACATGAAGTTCGACCTAGTACTCTGCCCTTCCAATTCAACTGTTGCTTGAAAAGGTTATTAAGTTCCCATGTTGCTTTTTGTCTCTATCCCAACCATTCAATGCTTCCATATTCTATAGTCAATTTTGTTCTAGTGGGCTGTTTAATCCTATTTATCTAACTCCAATCTATTTCTTTTCTTTAATGTTTTAGTGATAGTCAAAACATTTTCACTTTAACTTTTTACATCAAAACCTCTGATTTTTACTATTACTACAAAATTAGTAAGTTTTTAAAACCTTAAAACCTTTATTCATTTTTAACAACCATTTCCTTTTACTAGGATCATAGAATTTTCTTCAATTAAATTATCAAAAATGATTAACCTAACTTAGTAAAAATGTACACAAAAGCACACTTTTCCAAAATATTCTATATAAATAAGAAATTTTTCACAAAAACGTATTTTAAAGATAATGTAGCATTTTTAACTTATTATTATTCTTATTTTATAATTTGATAAAACATTGATAAAAGACATTTCCCAAATACCAACATTTTCTTATTTATAAATGGAGTTCAAAAGATGGGTCATACTTACCTCTCAAATTTTATTTCTCAAAATGCTTTTGTCAAAAGCAAAGTGCACATTGAAGTAGGTGTAAAAATGTGCCCAAAAACAAAACAAAAGTTTTAAAACAGTTATTAAAAATAACTTTTCACCAAATTCTTTAATTTTGCTTTTTAAACAAATCCCATACAGTTTATCTGACTATTTCATATAAAATCATAAACCAAAACTTTTCTATTGAAATATCATATATCTACTGTTTCTAACTTTTTAGAAAACATTTTCATTGGTTTATCATTACGTTAGAGTAGACAATAGCAACTAATTACCTAAACCCACTTATATCTAACAATCCTTTAAGTGTATAAAGTTATGTCATCCTTTTAAGAGGTGGTCACTCAAGGTAATTTTCCAATACAGTGTCCAATTTTAATATGGAAATAATTCAGCCATGCCTTTAAGTAAATATGCGTCCTTGTAACTATACCAATATGAAAATAGGGTTTCTACTCTAACCGGGGGAATTTGCCAAAGCTTGTAAATACCTCTTCCATGTTTCCTTCTTCGCTTTATTGGCATCTTATTTTTATTATAAGGGTCTCTTGGTACTAATCTTCTTCGTTCACCCATAATTTCATAATTTGCTTACTTGTAGAAGGGATATGCCAACAACTACCTTATGTGCCCAAATACATAGGATGTTGTGTATTGATACACATATCAGAAAATCGTAATTAGCTCTCCTAGTTAGATTTGGCTCATCTTGTCACCTAAAATTTGTACTCATTCTCACTATCTGTGATTGAGGATTATATTCAACTTTTCCGCAGATAGTACAGGCGCGATTAAAAAGGAATTTTAGAATATAGATAAAATCTTTGGAAATCTCTTTGAAAACTTTTATCTACATATATATTTGTATGTTTTCAAAACACATTTTTGAAAACTTTTCGAAAAATATTTTAGAAAACCATTTTTTCAAAAAAAAATTCAAATACATTCTCTCAATGCATACTAAAACTCAAGAGAATCCTAAATCTCGCTCTTATATCAAATGTAACAACCCGCACTTCTGGATAAACTGATCCAAAGCCCGACGTGGTTTTTGCCTCGTGCCCGTGCCGAAAAATACGAGCTGTTGGGATTTTAAAACATTACAGAGCATAATTATAAGAGTAAGTTTTAAGATATTCTACACTTTCAGATCTCACGGCGGAAGAAATTAAAATATAAGTACAAAAAATAAACATCTCAGAAAAACAGTCTCCAAAATACTTGTATTACATATACATTGTTTTCAAAGTTCATATAAGCATTATAGTCATTTAATACAATAAGTGACTATAAGAAGAACAATGAATAATATGAGAACTCCAACGTGAAGCTCTTTTCTCCACGTACTATGTCCAATCAACCGCTAACCTGTCATCCTATGGTGGAAAAAATGGAAAGGAGAGAGTGGATCAGACAAAAGTCTGGTGAATGAGAACAAGTTTAATATGTGATGATTAAGTGTAATTAACTTTAAGACTACTCTAAGTGATGTAGGGTATGCTACAAGTATCTGTGAATTCCTAAGGTCCAATACCTAAGGATTTTGTTATAACACAATGGATCGAACTATAAATCGAACCTCATACTTATGATTGACCAATGTCCTTTGAGTTATCTGAAACTACCTATCATTACTACGCTTGAGCGGAGAAACTCGAAATGCACACTTGTACTGTAAACCTATAATGCAACTCATTATATGCATCTATTGTCCACCTCTTGATCGTGGTGCTAAATGTCTCGTATTTTAGCCTCTTATTGTTCTGCACCAGCATCCACCTGTACCACATCGCACCTGAACCATGAATACAAGAATACCCGTTGAGACTGAGCTCACTCACTTGGTATCTTCGTAAGTGCTGGGTGCCACTATGATGGAATACCCACAGTGTCTATGCGATACATCATCCTAACTAGCTCTTTATAAGGGATTTATAGCTCTACAATCTCTCAATTGGGGAATTACGGCCCTACCATTTCTTTATAGGGGATTTACGGCCCTACACTTCTCTTGATAGGGGATATATGGCCCTACCATTTCTTTATCGAGGATTTACGGCCCTAGACTTCTCTTGAGAGGAGATTTACGATCCTAACATCCCTAGTATGTTTACTTTGCTAATAAATAGGCTTAAACAATAAATTTTCCATTTATATAATTTTTTCAAAAATTATATAAATTTTATATAAACCCGGGCCTCAGGCCGAGGTTCATGATCTGCAAATTTTCTTCCGATCGGTGAACCAAGACTACCCCAGGTCGACCGCCACCGATCGACCCAGATTTCCCTCGATCGACCGTTCACACGTTAAAATTAGGGTATTGCTTTCTTCCTGCTGTCGATTAATTTCTTAATTTAGTTAGATCAATTAATAATTTCAGTTAGCCCTAATCTCTACTAATATCCAGTTTAATTTCCCAATTTCAATCAAATCTAAGGTTTGTGATTCAGGGTTATAAATTTGACATCAAACAAGTTTTTAATTTAACTAATAAATTTCCAATTATTGTAAATTGACTTCTAGCATTTTAGGGATCAAATTAGTATTTAGACGATTTCAAATTTAAGTTAACAAGTTCAGTTCTAGGGTTCTAGCATATCCAATTAGGGTTCTAACATTCTAGATCATTTACAATAGCCTAAATTTAATTACACTAATCAAACTGTCAAATTTGTGCCCACTCACTTCTAGCCTAAGCTCTTGCACTTGAGAATTTAGCCTCTAATCAATAGCTTCTTCCCTAGATAGCCTTAATCCTCCTTTGATTTATTTCTACCTCTTAGATTGATCATGGTTTGATTTTGATTTTTGAAAATTTTGAAATTAGTGTTTTGGCGAAAAATAGGGTAGAGTTTAATTACTGTAAGCTTTCATTAGAGAATAAGGGTTCCATTAGTTATAAATTTATAAAGTTAGAGTTAGGTTTAGGGCCACTAGATTAGCTTAGGGAAAATCTGCTCCTTCCATCCAATACTTCGCATCCAAGCAAGTGATCTCCTCCCTTCATCATCGTCTCTACAAATCACAAATCACCCGATAAACACCGTGTCGGGTCAACCACCCATGCCCTTCAGTTGACCGCTACCGGTCGACCTAGGGTCTTCTTGCATCGACCCAAGGGTTAGTTAATTTTTAAATTTAAGTTTTAAATTTTTAAACTTGTTCAAATTTCCATAATTCTTTCATACTAACTCGATTTATGAAGTGTAATATATGAAAATTGTCCGAAAAATCACTCTGAACACGATGGTTAAAGTTTCTTAGCCAAATTCAAATGTCTATGAAAATTTCTTATATGTCCTTGTTTTGTTTTAATTTAGTTTCCTTATTAAATTTTTGTTTAAACCTCTATGAAATTATTGTTAAATTATTGTCAGGTCGAGAGGAGGGGAACTGTGCCATGTCGCGACTGGCTATGGTGGCTCGGGCTGGGTTTTGATGGGTCGGGGAGGCGTGGTTTTCGATGAGGAGGAAGGTGGCGGCGTTGATTTGGTTGTCTGTTGGACATAGAGAGGATGGTGAGGAGAGAGAGGGAGAGAGAACGGGTGGATTTTGCTGTACACCGATATTCGTGCATAAGAGGTTTTGTTGGAGAAGAAGCCTGAGGGTAATTTGGTAAATAATGGGAAATTTATTTAGTAATTATAAATTTGAATTATCGATTAACTTAAAAATTTCATAACTTTTGTATGCAAGATCCAATTGGGACGCGAATTGTTGCGAAGCGCTCGTGATGACGAATGCTTTGCGAAATTAGTTTGGAACTTTTTAAAGTCGGCTGGAATTTCAAATATAATTGAACGCTTGTTCAATTTAATTTAGAATTGGAACGGGTTGCAAATTAAATCAAGGTGAGTAAATCTCACTCATTTGGATTGCTGGTTTAATTTATAATAATTAAAATTAATTATTGGTTGATTGGGTGAATTTATAAATTATTATCAGTTAGATGTTATATTATATATATATAGTGTGTGTGTATATATATATTAGTAGTTGGATATATTTCCCACTGATTTGAGCAGATGAGACACTATGCGCCCCGCATAATAGATGATGACCCTATATTATCGCAATATTCCACCTCGAAGCGGGATTGGTATTTTATGTTATATAACATTCTGTGGATGCAGGGAACAGGTTGGAGGGGACCAACTAGATTCCTCAAAATTATATTGATTGTTCACATTAAGTGTTATATGATGTGATTGAATAATCTACTATGGGTTGTTGTGTGATTTGATATATTGGATGCTATAGTAGCGTTGGCCTTAAATTTGGTATTATAAATACCATAGATAATACTTTTTGAGTTTAAACAGGAAATTCAAAGGGCAATTTTGAAATGAAATTATTTATTTAGAATTTTGGGAGATTTAAAAAGGGAATTGATTGGATAGAATAAATAAATTCAATTTTGGATATTTAATTAGCTATTTCCTAAAATGTTTTCAAATGGAAAATTTTAAATTGAGTATTTTTTTTAAAAACGATGAATATTAAATGAGCTTTTTTTTAAAGATGAAATGGAAGTAAAAATTGAGATTTGAATGGTTTTGAATATAGTTGGTTTATTTAAGAAATATATTTCCAAATGGAATCTTCAATAGAAAGCGATTTATAATTGGATTTTAGTAATATAAATCTATTATAAACTGGAAATGAGTTTATAAATTTATAAACGATGGTTATAAACAAGAGAAATGATATCAATTGATAAATTGGGAATATAAATTTACAATGTGAATTTATATCAAGATATGGAAATCGTTTTTTTTTTGGAAAAATAGTGGATTCTATTTTGAAATGTGGAAATGATTATAAAATTGAAATGTAGTCGATGTGATATGAATCGAAAGGGATTTATAAATTGAAATTGGTAATATTAAAATTTTAAAAATAGATTTTGTCGAGAAATTAAAATTGCTTTAGAATGGGATTTTTATTTATTAAACTATGTAGTTTAAAAGCTATTATTTAGATTAAAATATTTTGGAAATTTAGTTATTTAAATATTTAATACTTATTGAAATGAATTCTAATTTTTATAATAAGCTTTGTAAATCGATTAGTTTTATTTAAAAATGGATTATCGATGTTTATTTAAAGTGGTTTAAGATTTTAAAATAATTACTTAAACATGTTTTAAAAATAAATTGTTATTCTTTAAAAATACTTATTATATATATAAAGTCGTGAAATGATAGAAATTTATTTATAAATTCTCTTGAGGTTTGAAAACAGGGTTTATTTAACGGATATGATTTTTATTAGAGAAATCTTGTAATGGAATTCTGGAAACATAAGTAAACTACCGAAATGTTGGAAAACGAGAACTTCGAAAGATGAATTAGAATTCATAAGGGAAGTTAGAAATGGGTAGTTGGAATTATAGATAAGTGTAATCTATTTTGGAAATATTAAAGAAATTAATTAATGAATTCCGAAAACCTATAGAATCCATTATAAATGAGAAAAGGAATTTACAAATAAATTGTAAAGAATTTTGAGAAGTATGAAATAAATAGAAATTTCCTTAGTATTGGAAATAAAATGATTTCGGGGAAAATATACTTATTAATATTTCCTAAGTATTGAATGGGAGGGATTTGAAATATTTTAACTACGAGATTATTATTATAGAAATATTTTCAAAGTGTTGAATTATAAATGGACTTGGAAGAAAATATTTCTAAGTATTGAGATGGTTCGAAAATATCCTATTATGGATATAAGTATTTGAATTTGTTTTTCGAATATTGAAATATTGGGAGAGATTTGGATATATATCTTTGTAAAGATATTTGAAATAAATATTTTGGAAAATTTATAAAATAGGCCCCACTGACTGCTTATGTGTGTTCTTTGATAGTTAAATAACCGACTATCAAATCTGTCCAAATTCGTTAATCGTTTCGAAGAGACTGGGATCAGATTTAATTATCCGAAAACTACTTCGATCTGATTTGTGCGTTACGAATTATGATATCATGAAGATAATGAAAATGGTGAATTTTGAGATTCAGTTTGTTCAGACCCAGAACAACTTGTATGGATGAATGCTATCGTTTGCATCATTGCTTGGAAGGCGGTGTTAGCATTCCAAGTATGAACGCTATTCTAAAGGTAAAACGTAGCCTGAAGCCTCATCAACCGAGAATGACTAAAACAAGGGAGATGCGGTAGGGCTAAGTGGGTCACACCCAAGTAGGGTATGTTATCACTTTTCTAGATACCCTCGAATATATTATAATTATGGATATGGTTGTGCATGAAAAGAGAGCGCTCGATTAGGGTGGAAACACCCGCGGTGATAACATATTCGGTACTATCCAACAAGCGGTAGGCCGATCCTATGTTGGCAGGGATCATTTGATACGATCTCGGTACATTTTTCTACAGGTGTACTGTGATTGGCAGTACCTTAGTAGCCCAGTCATTGTATGGAATCCAATATACACTATGAGCCTGTACGGTTTTGATTATGCCCAACTATGCTGAAACGTGAGATGTAAGCATTTCAGTTATTTTCTATAGACACTATTAAAATATCATATGATTTTGATATAAAATGTTTTGGTTATCGTAAGGTAAAAACCCGTCCTATTTATGTATGGCATGGTCTTACAAGATACCTTTGTTTTTCAAGGATTTTGATAATCGTAATAATTCAAATTGAGTGTGTTTTCTCACGCTGGTTTTCCAGACTGACTCAGGTGTTATTTTATTATAATGCTCGGGTCATACCGAGTACTACAGATTTAGGTTAGGATGCTATGGAGCTCAGGAGATGAGCTGGAGGATTTCGGACATATGTCATGTACTTGATTATATTCCGTTGTGTGTGTATGTTGTATATTCAGCACTTGTGAGGACAAGTTATTATAACTGTCCATATTTATTTATTCACTGTTGTACTCTGATGATTATATGTATATTACAGCTACAATATTCTTTGTATAAAGATCTGTTATTATATATTATATTTTGTTCCGCTGCGATTGTGGGATCCTATGTGTTGTTTATATTTTCTTCTATCTCTTCTTCTTCTTTACCCCTAGTTATTCGCCCTTTCGTACAATTTAGGTTGGACAAGTGTGGTTTATTGTCAACTCAAAGGTTATGAAATAGCGGGTCGCTACATTTGGTATCAGAGCACAAGGTTAAGCGAGAACCTTGGCTTTGGTGGGGATTACTCATTAGATAGGGTCAGTAGTACCCTAGAATGAGTTTGAGTGTATTAATAGATATGAGCACATATTTGTTAGTGAATATAAATTGTTTTATATTATGTTGACTTATCGGTTGAGTGTTTATGAATTCTGGTCGGTACGGTCTGTACAACTGTATCGATGGGGATTTCTAAACTCTTAAACTAGGCAAACCGACACAATATTGTTTTAAAGTGGGTAAATGAAATAATTTTACCCAAATTATATTTTAATATAAAAGTAATAATTTTCTAAAAATTATTATAGTATATTTGGTGTGTTTGGATATTATTATTATAATCAAAACAAGATTATACAATTTAAATGGTTTATATAACCAATTTAAAGGGTATAACTATGAATCATACGAATGAGTTAAAACTAAAATTTGATTCAAACCAGAATTTGGAAATTTAAATATCGGGGATTTTTGAAAATGTTTTCCAAGGTGTTTTGAAATAAATGATGGTGATATTTTTTTGGAATGGAAAATGCTTAAAATTGGAATAAAAATTGTTTTAAATTGGGTTTAAAAATGGATTTTAGAAGTGATAAAGCACTGAACTCACTACAGTCGCTGGAAAATAATCCTGGTGATGACTGCGTAGCATCATCAGTATTCATTTTTGAGTTTCTAAGTAATAGATTGCTACCACGGTGATTTGTTATTGGAGTCTTATTTTTATAAAAAGTTTGATTTTAATATTACAAGGTTTTGGATTTGATATACAAATGAGATATCTATATTTATGATTTCAAAATGATTTGAAATGAAACCGGGTGTTTGAATTCTGGAATCCTTATTTAAATGTTTTAGAAAAATATCAGGAAATAAGTTTTTGAACTTATGAGTTGAGAATGATATTAGTAAGGAAAGAAGTGTGAAAAATGGAATTTTTGAATTAAGTTTTAACTTAAGTAAGTTAAAATGAGTTGTATGAATGGAAATTTAACTTAAGCTAAGTTAAATAAAATTGGATTGGATTAAGAATGATATCGAATGGAATTGAATATAAAATTGAGTTGTAAAATGATTATATAACTATAAGTAATAAATTTTAAATGGAATTTGATGGTAATAAAGTGAACTAATTAGACAGATCAATTAGTGAATTGAATTTGAATTGGAAATTTGAATGATTAAAGTGAATATGAACTGAAGTTTTAAAAGTTGTATATATAAACTTAAGTAATGATATAAGATGTTTATAATAAGACTTAAGAAATAATTTTAATGGAATGACTTCTGAAATGAACTTAACTCAAGTAAAGGAAATTAAAGTGAATTCAAGATGTGTTAAATGGAATTGGATTTGAATTTGTAATAAAATGAATATAGACTTGAGTATGGAAATCAAACTGAAGGTAATCTGGAATGAATTAAGGGAAAGTAAGCTTAAATTTGGAATGGAAATCCAAATTTGAATTATAAATTGCAATTGAACCCAAGTCAAAAGAAAATGAAGTGATGTTTGAGATATAAATTGAATCTGAATTTAAATTGGAGTGGATGAGGATAAATTAAAAGGGAATAAATTGATTGAGAGTCGATTTAAAATAAATTGACTATGTTTTGAGATATTGCCTAAATAAAATCGAGTATGGACTTAACTATGAAATGGAAATGAACATAATGTTGCATAAAAAGTTATGATAAAACTTAGTATTAGTTTTATGAAATGATTCTCGAGTAGTATAGTGTAAATTGAGATATACCAGTAAAAGGAAATGCAAATCAATCGAAAGTAAGTAAAATTGAATAACAATCAATTTATAATAAAATGGAATTTGATTGCAATAGAAATGAACTTAATTTACATTAACATGAGTGAAAGTGAACGAATTAACTTAAGTTAGTATTTTTGGATGGAAGCTTGACTTAAATTTATGAAATGATTCATAAATAAATTGACATGGATTGGATTGTTGTTGAATATAAAATTGAGTGAACAGGATTTGTCAATAAATTGAAGGTGAAGCAATAAGAAATTGATAAATTGATTTAGAACCAATTTAAAATGGTTTATAAACTGGAGTGGTTATTTTATTAAACGAATAACACATAAATTGCATGGAAAGAATTATCGTTTGATAGAAACGGACAAAACAAAATTATGCGAACAAATATAAGTGAATAAATTGATTTGGAATCAAATTGAAATAGATATGATTATAATGTGTTTGAATATGAATTAGATGCACAAAAATTGTTGTGACTCATTTGGAAGTGAATCAAATGGTATATAAATCGAATGAAAGTAACTAAGTTAATGTTGGAACCTTGAATTGCTTACAAATACATGTATTAAATGTTGGGTTATGCAACTGATGTGTTTAACTAGTTAAATGAATGAAATGTTATTAAATTTCATGTTTTTGGAACTTGCGTGTTTGAATTGAGTAAGTACAGGTACAAGAAGACCATTTGGCTATATTTTGGTTGCATGATTGCATATAAATTGAGTGAGCTTGCTTAATAACACTAATATAAGGTACGCTTACACAATAAAAGTGAAAATGAGAAAAATATTGACATATATTATGATTTCTGACCATGAGAACCGATGTATATCTTTTTATCATTTTTGTGATATTGCAAAAGGCTCTCTACACAAAGGAGAATCTACCAAAAAAATTCGAAAATTTAGGGTATTAGAAAAATTTTGAAAATTTTTGTTAACCAAAATTTATCTTCGAATTGTAATTAAAGTAAAGGGTTTTGATTTAAAAATGGAAATCAGTTGCTTGAATTGAACTAAGGGAATTAGGAAGGTGAAATAGCTAGTTAACTAAGTGGGTTTTCAAAAAGTAATGGGCTTGGATCATTCATCCTACCTTAGCAATTTCGAGGACGAAATTCTTTTAAGGGGGAAGGAATGTAACGACCCGGATTTTCCATCATTTGATTTTGAATATTTAAATGATTTTAAATATTGGATTTGGAGTATAAATTGAATTTTTGAATATGAATATTTGGTTGAAATTATAAAATGAATTTAAATTTCAAATATAACGATTTATCGTAATACGAAAATGGTGAATAATTGAATTTTGAGTTGAATATGAATCGAAACGATTCCTAATGTTGATATAAATTCTATTTGAATTAGAATTGAGTTAGTAAGTTTTTAAAACTGGAATTTCAAGTGATTTCGTCAATTTTTGAAATTGTCGATTTAATCGACGCGTTAAAATAGCGATCCGAGACATAGTCTCGGAATTCGACGAAACCAGTTCCATTGGATCCGTAGTAGTGTATCATTATTGGTTTTCAAATTTTGTAGCGTTGGAGTTACTGTTTGGTCGTACAGGATAGAAATGCGTTGAAATTAATATTTGTAATTGGGTTCAAAAAGCTATCTTCCACATACGATCAAATTAGATCCTGAAACTTGTTCCATTGGGTTCAGAATAGGGGTATAACATTAATAACGCCAGGCGGCACGCGTCGATCGGGGTTCGAAATTTAATAGCCTGATATTTTGAAATTAAATAATATATATTCATATTGATTTAACCATCAGCCCATATCCATTCTTTTCAACCAACCTCATTTTTATCTTAGCCACCCTACCTATTTGTTATTGTACCACCCCCTCTTTAAAAATAAGTATTCCCTCTCTATATTGCTTCAAGAATTCGAACGAAAAAAAAGGAAATCCCATTTCAAAAATTTAAAACTAACGCAATACTTCATGGAAAATTCAAAAATGAATTTTAAAATTCTTTTTAGGGTTAAAACTTCGCGCTCGTATGGGGGGAGTGGCGTTCGATCGAGTATTGGAGGAGGCCGTTCGTATCGGCGAAGCTAGGGCTCGTTTTTTTTGGTCGTCGGAGGTAGATTGGGCGATGTGGTGGTTACCATGGAGTTTGCCTTGGCGTCGCGCACCCCCTAATTTCAGCGAGCTCGGTCGCCTATAGAGAAACGACATTGTCAGGTCGAGAGGAGGGGGACTGTGCCATGTCACGACTGGCTATGGTGGCTCGGGCTGGTTTTGATGGGTCAGGGAGACATGGTTTTCGATGAGGAGGACGGTGGCGGCGTTGATTTGGTGGTCCGTTGGCCCTAGAGGGGATGGCGAGGAGAGAGAGAGAGGGTGGCATTGGTTGTACACTGATATTCGTGCATAGGAGGTTTTGTTGGAGAAGAAGCCGGAGGGTAATTTGGTAAATAATGGGAAATTTATTTAGTAATTACAAATTTGAACTATCGATTAACTTAAAAATTTCATAACTTCTGTATGCAAGATCCAATTGGGACGCGAATTGTTGCGATGCGCTCGTGATGATGAATGCTTCGAAATGAAATTGGTTTGGAACTTTTTGAAGCCAGTTGGAATTTTAAATTAAATTGAATGCCAGTTCAATTTAATTTAGAATTAGAACGGGTTGCAAATTAAATCAAGGTGAGTAAATCTCACTCATTCGGATTGCTAGTTTTAATTTATAATAATTAAATTAATTATTGGTTGATTGGGTGAATTTATAAATTATTATCAGTTGGATGTTATATTATATATATATTAGTAGTTGGATATATTTCGCGTTGATTGGAGCGGATGAGACATTATGCGCTCCACATAATAGCGGATGACCTTATATTACCACGATATTCCGCCTCGAAGCGGGATTGGTATTTTATGTTACATAACATTCTGTGGATGCAGGGAAATAGGTTGGAGGGATCCAACTGGAGTCCTCAAAAATATATTGATTGTTCACATATAGTGTTATATGATGTGATTGAATAATTTGTATGGATTGTTGTGTGATTTGATATATTGGATGCTATAGTAGCATTGGCCTTAAATTTTGTATTATAAATACCATAGATAATACTTTTTGAGTTTAAATAGGAAATTCAAAGGGTGATTTTGAAAAAAAAATATTTATTTAGAATTTTGGGATTTTAGAAAAGGGAATTGATTGGATAGAATAAATAAATTTGATTTTGGATATTTAATTAGCTATTTCGTAAAATGTTTTCAAATGGAAAATTTTAAATTAAGTATTTTTTTTAAAACGATGAATATTAAATGAGATTTCTTTAAAGATGAAATGGAAGTAAAAATTGAGATTTGAATGGTTTGGAATATAGTTGTATTATTTAAGAAATAGATTTCCAAATGGAATCTTCAATAGAAAGCGATTTATAATTGGATTTTAGTAATATAAATCTGTTATAAACTAGAAATGAGTTTATAAATTTAAAAACGATGGTTGTAAACAAGAGAAATGATATCAATTGATAAATTGGGAATATAAATTTACAATGTGAATTTATATCAAGATATGGAAATCATTTTTTTTTGGAAAAATAGTGGATTCTATTTTGAAATGTGGAAATGATTATAAAATTGAAACGTAGTCGATGTGATATGAATCGAGAGGGATTTATAAATTGAAATTGGTAAAGTTGAAATTTTAAAAATAGGTGTTGTCGAGAAATTAAAATTTCTTTAGAATGGGATTTTTATTTATTAAACTATGTAGTTTAAAAGCTATTAATTAGGTTAAAATATTTTGAAAAAGTTAGCTGTTCAAATATTTAATATTTCTTGAAATGAATTCTAATTTTTATAATAAGCTTTGTAAATCGATTAATTTTATTTAAAAATGAATTGGAAATGAATTATCGATGTTTTTTTAAAGTGATTTAAGATTTTAAAATAATTACATAAACATGTTTTAAAAATAAATTATTATTCTTTAAAAATACTTATTATATATATTGAGTTTTGCAATGATTGAAATTTATTTATAAATTCTCTAGAGGTTTAAAAATGGGGTTTATTTAACAGATATGATTTTTATTAGAGAAATCTTGTAATGGAATTCTGGAAACTTAAGTAAACTACCGAAATGTTGGAAAACGAGAACTTCGAAAGATGAATTAGACTTTATAAGGGAAGTTAGAATTATAGACAAGTGTAATCGATTTTGGAAATATTAAGGAAATTAATTAATGAATTTCGAAAACTTATAGAATCCGTTATAAATGAAAAAAAGAATTTACAAATAAATTGTAAAGAATTTTGAGAAGTATGAAATAAATAGAATATTTTCTTAGTATTGGAAATAAAATGATTTCGGGGAAAATATACTTATTAATATTTCCTAAGTATTGAACGGGAGGGATTTGAAATATTTTAACTACGAGATTATTATTATTATAGAAATATTTTCAAAGTGTTGAATTATAAATGGACTTGGAAGAAAATATTTCTAAGTATTGAGATGGTTCGAAAATATCCTGTTATGGATATAAGTATTTGAATTTGTTTTTCGAATATTGAAATATTGGGAGAGATTTGGATATATATATTTGTAAAGATATTTGAAATAAATATTTTTGAAAATTTATAAAAGTAGGCCCTAGTGACTGCTTATGTGTGTTATTTGATAGTTAAATAACCAACTATCAAATCTGGCCAAGTTCGTCAATCGTCTCGAAGTGACCGGGACCGGATTTAATTATCCGAAAACCACTTCGATCTGATTTGTGCGTTATGAATTATGATATCGTGAAGATAATGAAAATGGTGAATTTGGATATTCAGTTTGTTTAGACCCAGAACAACTTGTATAGATGAATGCTATCATTTGCATCGTTGCCCGGAAGGCAGTGTTAACATTCCAAGTATGAACGCTATTCTAAAGGTAAAACGTAGCCTCAAGCCTCATTAACCGGGAATGACTAAAATAGGGGAGATCCAGCAGGGATAAGTGGGTCGCACCCAAGTAGGGTATGTTATCACATTTCTAGATACGCTCAAATATATTATAATTATGGATATGGTTATGCATGAAAAGAGAGCACTCAATTAGGGTGGGAACAGTAGGGGTTATAACATATTCTTCACTATCCAGCAAGGGGTAGGCCGGTCCTGTATTGGCGGGGATCGTTAGGTACGATCTTGGTACATTTTTCTAGAGGTTTACTATAATGGGCGGTACCCCAGTAGCCCAGTCATTGTATGGAATCCAATATCCACTACGAGCCTGTACGGTTTTGATTGTGCCCAACTATGCTGAAACGTGAGATGCAAGCATTTCAGTTATTTTCTAGTTTATTTTTTATAGACACTATTATAATATCAGATGATTTTGATATAAATGTTTTGTTTATCGTAAGGTAAAAACCCGTTGTGTTTATGTGTGGCGTAGTCTTACGAGATACCTTTGCTTTTCAAAGGATTTTGATAATCGAAATAATTCAAATTGAGTGTGTTTTCTCACGCTGGTTTTCTAGACCGACTCGGGTGTTATTTTATTATATTGCTTGGGTCTGACCGAGTATTACAGATTTAGGTTAGGATGCTATGGAGCTCAAGAGACGAGCTGGAGGATTTCAGACATATGTCACATACTTGATTATATTTCGCTGTGTGTATGCTGTATATTCAACACTTGTGAGGACAAGTTATTATAACTGTCCAAATTTATTTGTAGATTGTTGTACTCTGATGATTGTATGTATATTACAGCTACAGTTTTCTTTGTATAAAGGTCTATTATCATATATTATATTTTGTTCTGCTGCTATTGTGAGATTCTATGTGTTGTTTTTGTTTTCTTCTATCTCTTCTTCTTCTTTACCCCTAGTTATTCCCCCTTTCGTACAATTTGGGTTGGACAAGTGTGGTTTATTGTCAACTCAAATGGTATGGAACGGTGGGTCGCTACAAACAAAGTCATTGGTTCAATAATAACAATAAATAACCGAACTGCTCTGGTTAGGGACTTCGACTTTGAGTTGACTTTGAGTTGACTTCAGTTAACCGTGATACTAACCTTATATAATAGAGGAGAAGAATTCTCTCTTGAATAGTGTCTCACTTCCAACGCTTCCACTCGATCCAACTATGGTTATTCGATGGATGCCATGCCATGATTTAACTATATTTAAAGTGGAGTTTCCCCATTGAAGCTCGATAATATTCTTAAATCGAGGGAATTGTGTAATATTGTCATATCGATATTTTCCATTTGACCTTATTTATATTAACCAACAGAAAACTATCGAGTGAGTCATTCCATAGTTATCCAATAACTATTAGTACGCAACCCCTTGGTTCCCTTAGTAACTATGAGTAATACACTGCCCAACATTTAGAGAGCATTACATACTCTAGCCTCAACGGATGTATCGATATCCAGTCTCGATACATCTTGACTATGAATATTTAAAATGGTATGTTTAATTTCATTGTGAAAAATTACTCATGGTTACAACACTTTGTAACTACTATCACAAAACATATCATTTATGGATTTTCTTTTAAATATACTTTAATTATTATTTAGTTATTTATATCATAATATAACAAGCATATAATAGAAAGAAAAATACCTTTTATTTTGAACAAGATTCGTTATCGAGTTAGATATATTAACAAATTACATAATTTCATATAGGGCATACCCCTAACTCTATTAATCTCCTAGTTTCACTTGATGCCAATTTGGAATCTCTATCCCATCCCTTTGATTAGTTTGATAAGAACCGATTGAATTAGATCCTTCGTGAATGGATTTGTTATGTTTTACTTTGTCAACAAACTCTCTTTGATGCTGAAAATCTTCCTCTATCATATGGAACTAGTTAGAGTATGTTTCTCGACTTCTAGTAAGCACTTATCATTATATTGTTATCAAATAACAATAACATAGTATTCTTAATACTTGAATTCACCCCTAGCTCAGTAATAAATTTATGCATTCATATTTATACATTGCTTTTATCATGGCCCTATTCAAGGCGATGTACTTAGCTTTTTTATTTAATAATCCACAGCTTTTGTTTGGAACATTTCCAACTTAAAGGTCCTTAACTAAGGTTTGAACATGAATTTAACATTGGCATATTTTACTCAATGTCACTCATAAAGTTTGAGTATGTTCACTCCTTTATAATAAGTATGTTGTTTCTATAAACAGTTCTCCAGTATTTCGTAAATATTCGAGAACACTACAAACTATTATTTAATGATCTTAATTTGGATTTGATATTTATTTTATGTATCAAATACATAAGAAAATTCAGATATTGTTGACAATACAACATGTATGATAATTCCTATTGCCAATGCATAAGGAATTCATCTTACATGTTTCATATTAAACATGTTAACAAATTTATTTGCATATCATTTGGGACATGCCCAACATCCTTTATACTTATTATAAAGGATATAATTTACAGATCCAATATCGAGTATTAAATAACCAAAATATTACTGATTTTAACATAAGTACACCATTAATAACAGACAGTATGTTGTTTACTTATAGTCTAGAAATATCTATTTACCATTCAGAAGTTCTTTCTTATGGACACACGCTTCCTCTGCATCTTGATTGAAAATCAAACTTTTCGATATTTCTATCAAAATACTTAATCAATTCTGATGCTTATAGAATGATAGTTTTGAATCATTTCTTGGACCATATCTTAAAACCATAAACTCAATATCTCTCCCACTAAGTTTGAGATACTTTGGTTTTTATATGAAAATTGTCTATTCTAAATCATTATTTAGAATTTTCTATTTTAATACATATGTACCAAAACACAAAGTCATATCAAGCAATAATTTTGTAAGTAAAATCCGAATCAACTTGAGTACATCGAATGACGTATCTATTAAGTTAATTTCAACAATTGAAATTTACAATGTTATTCTTATCAATATTGCTCACTATAGTCCAACTACATTAGTCTTTCTCTTGAAGACACATTTGCAACTGATGGATCATATTCCTTCGGGTACGTCTATCAAAACCATAATAACTTACACCTTAATGGGCCTGAATTTTGCTAAATTTAAAACCTAAGTCTACTAGGGTATGAATTGTTGATGTTGGTATCCTATAAATAAACAATAGTATATCAGAGAACTACCAATAAAAACTTACAATGAAACAGTAAAGAATAATAAAACATATATATACATACTAAGGCTAATACGTTTGGTATCTAGTGCCCTTGTTAGTGCCGAGCATGTATAAGGAAATCTTTCCTTCCATTGTTCATACCTTATACCAGTACTTGTCCCTCGAAATCTACCTTTTGGGTTGTAATGAGGAGGGGTCAGAACAACGTTTTGGTGACTGGTAAATTACATACTTTGTTCATAATACTTGTTTAGCTGATTATCTTCCATTACGTGTTATGTCTATTATTAAAACTTAGTCATTTTGACTTTCCATATGCGTATGATACATCCATCCTACTTGAGGTCTACAATCACTATATATACATATATATTTATATATAAGTATCATAGTCCCTCATGGACCAGGATACATCCCCACTAATATTCATAAATCCGCACAATGCGAGGCCTCTACCAATAGTGCCTAAGTCGAATTGCCAGCATACACTGAGGAACCTCCCGTTAGTGCCTAATAACGGCATTACAACTATTTAGCCAAGTTCTAACTCATCTTAAAGACTCATCTAGCGGTTATCTAACCTTGTCTCCCAACTACAAACAAACAACTTTTAGGTGGTGCATATCCCATTCAGAATCTAAACTAGAAGGGGGTGTAGTCCATCTAGGCATAACTAAAGTCTTTCTAACTGCTATAGGACTGATGGTGCTCTCAACCTATGTGTACAGCCCTACTCTTTAAATATATGGTACCAACCTTACCGACATAGCACTGAACCTACACATATTGTCCCATTTAGATTGCCTAAAGCAAATCAAGGAAATGCCTACCTAGTTACTTACCCCCTATAAGGATTGAAGTAGACCCTACATAGCCGCTTGAGACTTCAAACCGAGGCAAACCCCCTTTGGTATATTCCTTTCACCTATACATGAACGTATATTCTCACGAGTCCTACAATTAGAGATGTCTCATATTAGTACAATGTATATACGATTGTCGGTAGCCACTTTCGGATGGCATACTTTTGTTGTACAATATTATTGAACTCACATTCCAACCCGTACTAATGACTATGTCATTCTTAATTAATTTATGTAATTAGCCAGATCCAATAATTCATACTCGTCATAAACATATTCTTGAGGCTATGTAAATTTGGCTGTTGAATTACTTGCCTCCTATGTTCAGTTAGTAGTATTCAATTACTTTCACATGAACTTACTTCTTATTTCATTAATGCCATTAAATGTCATTTACCGCTTATTCCTACTTCAAAAGTTAAATATCTTTTACTGCTTCACTTCCACTTAATACTGTTAGTTATAGTTCACTATAACTTTTCAACTATTAGCTTTCTTTCTTTAGTTACTCTAACTTTTTTAATTCCTTATTTCGTTGCTTTATTTATACTGCATCGCTTATTGTTTATTCCCTAACTTATTTCGTTTCTTTATTAGATAGAAAATTAAATTATTGTTTTTATCTCTACTTACAATACTTTGGTTTATTGTTACAACCCAGAACTTCAAACACTTCGTATTTAAATATCTGAATTATTTAAATATTTGAACTTAGATTAAATGTGATTAAATTGATTTAATAATCTTGTTAACCGCTTCTAAATTCATAACCAATGATTGTAACTTTTTTTAGAAAAATGTTTATAAAAATATATACTTTGAAGAAATATTGATAATATGACCGAAAATCATTTTATCAATAAACGGCATTTTACTCGTCAGAAGTTGCTCAAACTTTTTTTTACATACACTTGTTTTCTTAGGAAATCAATAATATAAAATGAAATTATTATACCATTTATGGAAATAAAATATTTGATGATGTCCTGAGTGATTTCATTTGAAGTTATTAAGAAAATGAGCTTTGAAGGAAAGACATAAGTGTTAAGTAAAAGATAATGAGGTTTAAAGTAAAAGGAGCATGCAAGGCATATAGGTGGGTCCTTGGCTATGTAAAGGGCGGTCTTAGGTAAGTTAAACACTTCATAACATTTCAAAGCTTGAAAATATCAAAAAGAGTAAAAATGGTGGAAGTGGATTAGCACCAATCCACTTTGTTCTTCACTAATCTTTCTCTAATTAGTTCAATCTTCTAAAAACTCCATCAAACTTTCACCAATACCTTAAAACACCTTAGGAAGCATGGATCTAAAGTCAAAGTAGAAAAAGATCAAAGAAATGGGGAAGCTTGCTTAGGGCCGTGAGCTTTGAAGGTGAGGAGGAAGTGTTGCCTTGGTTTGCAAGTGATAAAGTTGGATCTTTAGGAGTTTGGTGATGATAGGAAGTAGTTCCTTGATTCTTGTGTGTTTGAGCTTATATTTGGCTTAGATTTGGGTGAGTTATCTTACTATATTGTTTGTATATATTGTGTGTGCGTGTGTGTTATGCGTGTGCAAATATAAAGTTAAAATGACATTAACTAATTAAAGTTATAAACCTTGGACCCATCATGCTTTTGAAAGCAAATTACAACTTTATATTGTAAAAAATCACTCTTATTACCTTCTATAACATGTGTTGTGGCCTTGACATGATGTTTAAATGATTTTTTGGATTGTATGTTGAATTGAATTATGTTTGAAAGTGTTTGAAGCGAGAATAGTCGCTATAAGTGCACTTCGATATCCCTTAAATTTAACCTGTGTATGTTAACCCGCCTTTTGGCAAGGCCGTATACAAGCGGATTTAACTCAAACGACTGCTCGGTTATCGAGGCTGGAATATTATGGTATTAATTTAGATGAATGGATAGACGATCAATCACAGATAATAAACATGAATATGTGGCCGGGATTCGGCATACTCGATGGACAAAAAACGTTGGAACTTGGAATATGGATTTCGACAAAAGTCGAGCTGCTTCGAGTTTGCTTCGAGTCATTTTTGGTTTACTTTGGGTTTTCAAGAGGGTTGCTTTGAGATATAGGGATACTCGCTTCGGGTCACTGAGGGATCGACATATTAGCCTGGGTCGGTGTTGACTTCGGGTCGACATCTAGCATGCTTCGGGTCGGCATTGAAAGATCTTTGGGTCGACAAAGATAGGGGTCGGTATTTTGGAGAGGGGTTGGCATCTTGGAGAGGGTCTTAGGGTCGGCATGTGCCCAACCATGGGTCGGCATAGGACTTGGGAACGACATATCATTTTACTTCTAGGGGTCGGCATGTTAGAGTCACTTTGGGTCGGCAACAATCTTTCTTCGAGTCGGTATCGCATGGAGCTTCAGGTCGGCATTTATGGGGTCGGCATTGAGGAAGGCGCAAGTTACTTCGAGTCATCTTCCATTGTGCTTCGGGTCAGTGTTAGGATTACTTTGGGTCCCTAACCTGGGCACTTAGGGTCGGCATATTAAGAACTCGAGACCAGCAGTGATGAACGAGTTGGGCTAGACTGTGGTTTTGGTGGGCCCGTGTAAGTCAAGAAACCCAGCAACCAGGGTTTTGCCTATGAATACAGTAGGTAGGGCTTCAGAAAAGGGGTTCTCATTCTGTTTCTCTTTGTCTTCCACCTAAAGGCTACTCTGCCATTCTTGTTCAAAAACTCCGGATTGTAACTGTAATGAGATTCAGTATAAATAAAAAAGAAATTTCTGGAGTGGATGTAGGCCAGAGTCAGCCGAATCACTATAAATCTTGTCTTTTTCACTGCTTTCTTTTTAATTTTTCGCTATCTTCATATTATTTCCACTACATATACTCTATCTGTGATCTGTGTTTCGATATTGGTGCTTTCATTTGCGATTGGGTGTTTGTGACCATTTTTGGCTCAAACATTTTGGTGCTTTCACTGAGAAAGCTATCACTCGGGGATTCTAAAGCTTAGATTTTGGATTTGAAAGCTTAGGAACTCGGATTCTGGAAGCTATGGTTAGGCAATCAGTAAGGAGACAGGTGACGGAAAGGAGCCATCAAGAGGGAAGTCAAGAGGCTTCCACCGGAGCTGGAGCAGATCGGGCATCCATCTACATCACAAGGGATGAGATGCAGACTATGATGGATTCCATGCGGGAACAACTATTGAAAAGGCAGTAAGATATGATGTAGAATCTCTTCAGGCAGATGGGAACAGCTGGGACACAGAACCTAGGAAATGGACCAACCACAGCAGTTGACAATGTAGAACAAGGGCTGGAGCTGCAGAAATCTCTGGAGGTCAGATCCAGAACCGGAATGGAGAACTTGAAGGGAATCATTAAAGACCTAGGGGAAGACCCTCGGGATTGGATATTGGAAGGTTCGTAAATGGAGCTCAGCAAAATAGGGCCAATGCAAACGAGAATGAGTAGCATGAAGAGTACTACCCAGAATATCCTCCAGGACATGGGGGCAGGGTGGAAATGCAAATAGGGGGCCACCCCGGATGGAGACGATCGGATGGCTGGATTGATAAGAAGGATTATGAGAGGAGGGATATCGAGTAGAGGCTTGGAGGAAGTTAGTCGGAGTCTGTTCACTTCGAATATCAGAAACGCAAAGAACCCTCCAGAATTCAAACTACCAACGTTGGAGGCCTATGATGGGAAGTCGAACCCGACTATGCACGTAACCAGATACATCAGGCATATGGAAGTGCTGGGAGCATCTGAGGAGGTGATGGCAAGATGTTTCTCTTTATACTTGATGGATTTTGGTGTGCTCTGGTTCAGGAAACTAGAGAATGGATCGATCAGGACATGGGGCAAGCTAGTGGAACGCTTCATGAGACAGTTTAGGGTCCACGTTACACGACCCAAGAATGTAATGACATTGGCATCAATGAAGCAAAGGACAGGAGAGTCCGTAAGGAATTTTCTAATGTGGTTCAATGCAGTCGTGGCTTTGGTAGATTGTCTGGATCCATTAATGATTTTGATGGCAGCAGTGGCAAGAATTGTAGAAGGCACTGAGCTCTAAGATTCATTGGCACGTGACCCACCATAGGATCTCGGAGAGTTCTACCACGAGGCGGAAAGGTTTATATGGTTAGAGGATGCACGCGTCGAAAGGCTGGAGGTGAACGTCGTGCAAGGCGAAGGAACATCTGGAGGAGGACGCGAAATGGATAAAGGAAAGCGAAAGCAGGGCGATGGATATGATGGTTCTGACAAACGTAGGAGAGACCGGGAACCCAAATTCACAACATACACAGACTTGATGGAAAATCTAGAATGAATTTACTTGGAAACACAGGGGCAGCTCCCTTATCGAAAACCACCCAGAAGGGATCCCACAGAACGGGAGCGTAGTAGCGGGAGGTACTGCCTATTCCATGAGCTAGAAGGGCATGCCATGGATGATTGCCGCCACTTGAAGGATATGGTGGAAGAACATGTTAGGAGTGGCAAATTGCCACAGTACGTGAGGAACTGGACAACAGCGGTAGGACACGAGCAACTACCGCCTATACCAAACAGGAATGACCTTGGATGGGGGTCACAAAGCATTATTAACTGATCGTGATGGCAAGGATCGAGTTCAGGATTTGAACTTCGATCATCGAATTATCTTTCTGGTTTAGTTTTAAAAATAAAGCGGCTATGCCACTTACACATGTAAGGGAACCGGAGCGATTCCCAGGCATGCTCTAAGATGGTAGTGGCTACTCTGCCCGGAGAGGTAGCACTTAGCTTTTTCTGTTTGTTTTTTATTAGACATTTGGATTTGGGATTTAATAAATGGATTTGGACTTTATGAAACAAATCCCTAATCGGAGAGTTACGTGGTGGATACTAGAAGTCGGTTGGAAATTGATCGCTTAATGTTCAGGGATACTGAACCGAGGTGCAGGGAGTGATGCCGCTTCGCCGGAGAGCGACAGGATCATCTCACTCGACATCGTTTCCTCTTCACCGGAGTGTGATAGGATGGGATTTGGTAAGAGCCCGAAGTGGCTGAAATTGGTCTAGGACTTAGGCAATGACATCGCTTAATGTTCAAGGATACTGAACTGGAGTGCAGGGAATGACGCCGCTTCGCCGAAGAGCGACAGGATCGGCTCGCTCGACGCTGTTTCCCCTTCACCGGAGAGTGATAGGATGGGATCCAACAAGATCCTGAAGAGGCTATAATCGGTCCAGGAGGACCAGTGCATGCTTAATGTTTAAGGATACTGAACCGGAGTGCAAGGGATAGATTGCTTCATCGGAGCGCGACAGGATCTGCCTATTCAATCGTTAAGTTTGGATCTTAGCAAGGGTTTAGAGAGGCCATCAACAATCCAGAGAGATCGTAGGATTCGGTTACTGGCTTCCAAGGTGTGAAATGGATCGGATAGTGGCTTCGAACAACTATGGATTTGGCTAAGGACCCGGAGTGGTCCCGGATTTGGAGATGGACCCGGCAAGGTCCTAAATTTGGATTTGGACCCGGAGAGGTCCCCGGATTCGAACATGACCCAGAGTGTTCCCGAATTTGGATAAAACGATCCGGAGAGATTGTGGATTCGGTTAATGGATTTGGAATGGATTCAGAATTGGATATCGACTCAGAACAGTCACGGATTTGGCTATCGAACTTGGATGGAATTGCTTGGTAATGGATTGGATTATGGATTGGATGATACGATATATGGATGGAATATGGACTTTGGATATTGGATTTAAAGATATTCAAATCGCGCCTTCCAATTGCAAGGCATGTTTTGGGGGGCAAATGTTAACCCGCCTTTTGGCAGGGCCGTATACAGGCGGATTTAACTCAAACGACTGCTCGGTTATGGAGGATGGAATATTATGGTATTGGTTAAAATGAATGGATAGACGATCAATCACGGATAATAAACATGAATATGTGGCCGGGATTCGGCATAGTCGATGGACAAAAAACGTGGGATGCTTGGAATATGGATTTTGACAAAAGTCGAGCTGCTTCGGGGTGCTTGGAGTTTGCTTCGAGTCATCTTTGGGTTTACTTCGGGTTTCAGGAGGGTTTCTTCGAGTCAGAGGGATACTCGCTTCGGGTCACTAAGGGATCGACATATTTGCCTGGGGTCGGTGATGACTTCGGGTCGGCATCTAGCATGCTTCGAGTCGGCATTGAAAGATCTTCGGGTCGACAAAGATAGGGGTCAGCATATTGGAGAGGGTCGGCATATTGGAGAGGGGTCGGGTCGGCATGTGCCCAACATCGGGTCGACATAGGAACTTGGGATCGGCATATCATGTTACTTCTAGGGGTTGACATGTTAGATTCACTTCGGGTCGGCAGTAGTCTTGCTTCGGGTCGGCATCACACGGAGCTTCGGGTCGACATTTCTGGGGTCGGCATTGAGGAAGGCGCAAGTTACTTCGAGTCATCTTCCATTTTGCTTTAGGTCAGTGTTGGGATTACTTCGGGTCAGTACCCTGGGCACTTGTGGTCGGCATATTAAGAACTCGAGACCGGCAGTGATGAACGAGTTGGGCTCGACTGTGGTTTTGGTGGGCCCGTGTAAGTCAGGAAGCCCAACAATTAGGGTTTTGCCTATAAATACAACAGGCGGGGATTCAGAAAAGGGGTTCTCATTCCATTTCTCTTCATCTTCCATCTAAAGGCTACTTTTCCATTCTTGTTTCAAAAACTCCAGATTGTAACTGTAATCAGATTCAGTATAAATAAAAAGAAAATTTCTAGAGTGGATGTATGCCAGAGTCAGCCGAACCACTATAAATCTTGTCTTTTTTACCGCTTTCTTTTTAATTTTTCGCTATTCTTCATATTATTTCCACTACTTATACTCTATCTATGATCTACGTTTCGATATTGGTGCTTTCATTTGTGATTGGATGTTTGTGACCATTTTTGGCGCAAACAATGTAAATGGAAGATTTATGAACTTAACTTAGGATAATTTGATAAGGTTGTTTTTACACATATTGTGGGATAGTAAAAAAATTGTTCGAAATAGAAATTGTGAACCAAAGTGGTGAAAGTTAGAAGCAAAATAGTCGTTGTGGATGCACTTTGAAAATGCCTTATGTTCGGTGATTTTCAAAGTTAAATTTGAGGGACATCCTAGGGGCTTCTTTGCATAAAAGTAACCACTATAATTGTGTTTATTACTAGAAAAATATAGAAGTTCAAATCATTCATTAGCTTTTGACACAAAGTTGCAAAATGTTAGCGAGAAAAAGGTTGCTATACGAGCATTTTGAAATACCTTGATTTTGAGAATTTTTATAGTTAACTTTGAGAAACACTCTAAGGGCTTCTTTTCATTTTTAATAAGGAATATAAGTGTACTTATTACTGGAAAAATATAGAAGTTTAAATTATTCATTAACTTGTGAAATGAAGTTGTAAAATGTTATAGCGAGAAGAGAGACGAAGGTCACTATATGAGCGCTTTGAAATACCTTGTTTTCGAGAATTTATTTGAAAATTTCCTTAGGGCTTTATTTTCATTTTTAATAAGTGTTAACCCGCCTTTTGGCAAGGCTGTAGGCAGGCGGATTTAACTAAGTCGACTTCACGATTATCGAGGCAGGAACATGATGGATTCGGTTTAAAAGGATGAAGTTCACCTGGATGTGCCGCTCGGCATTGAGGTGAGGTTATGCCGCTCGGCATTGTGGTGAGGATATGCCGCTCGGCATTGAGGTGGGGTTATGCCGCTCGGCATTATGGTGAGGCTATGTCGCTCAGCATTGTGGCAAGATTGGGGTCGCTCGGTATTGGTGGGTGGCTCGGCATTGGTGAGGTGGATCGGTCTTGGTGGTAGGGCTCGGCATTGGCAAGGTCAGGGTCGCTCGGCATTGGTGAGATGGCTCGGCATTGGTGAGGTCAGGGTCGCTCGGCATTGGTGAGGTCAGGGTCTCTCGGCATTGGTAAGACGGCTCGGCATTGGTGAGGTCAGGGTTGCTCGGCATTGGTGAGATGGCTCGGCATTGTGGTGAGGCCGGTGTGGCTCGGCATTGTGGTGAGGTCGGTGTGGCTCGGCATTGCGGTGAGACCGGTGTGGCTCGGCATTGTGGAGGTACGTGGCTCGATGGAAGGTCTTGATGGGCCTATACCGTTCAGAAAGCCCAACAACTCAAGATTTGCCTATAAATACAGCATGCGGGGGTTCAGAAAAGGGATCTTCTTCTTTCTGCTCTCTGACTTTCTATTTTCTAAGGCGACGGCAACTCTACCATTTTGTAACTGTAATTGATTCTGACATCAATAAGAAAGGAAATTTCTGGAGTGGACGTAGGCCGGAGTTAGCTGAACCACTATAAATTCTGTGTTTTTGCTGCTTTCTTTTTAATTTTGAATATTCTTCACATTTATACTCTCTACATAAATTCTATCTGTGAGCTGTGACTGGTATTTGCTGCTTTCATCTGGATTTGGGTGTTAGTGACCAATTTTGGCGCTAACAATAAGTATAATATATGTACTTATTAGTGAGAAAAATTGGAGTTTACAAGATTTTGGGACTGGTTAAACAAAATGGCTAAAATTGGAGTAAAATTGTCGCTAAACGAATGCTTTAGTAAATCCTTATTTTTGGGTATTTTTCTAAATAAATTGAAACATATTCTTAAGTGTTTCTCTTAATGTTTTTAAGTACACTAAGGGTAGTACTTACTGTAAAAATTTCAAGTTTTAAATGATTTAAGTGGTTAAAATTGGTCGCAAAGATTGTGTTTTTCTATGTTGTTCTTATCGAGGGCATTTAACAGCATTTATAAATAATGTAGTAAGTTGCTTATATTTTAAGTGTCCAAAAATAATATTTAAATTTAGTACTTTTCCTTAATATTTTTAGGAATTTTTTCTAACATATTTTACAGTATTCTAAAGTAGTTTGAAGTTTAAATATATTTTTAATAATTATATATGTATTTTCAAAGTAAAGAGGTTTTATAATATAAATCATGTTTTTCATTAAATTATAAATCCAAATATATCAAAAAGGTTATTAGTAAGCCCATGAAAACTAATAGGTTAATGGTAACCCTAGAAACTATAAATAAGGATGCTGTAATCATCCATAGTTATTAATCCTCGATGACCAAATACGGCAATGCTAGATACATTGATACACAGAAACACATGAATATGGAAAAAATTTAAAACATCAAAATACGTTCCACATTCCATTCAAAACATTTCATGTTCATTACATAATCCCAGTATGTTAACCACGTTCAGATAAAATATAAATACAACATACTCCAAGAGCGACATATGAAGATGCCCCCTTGGATGATCAGATTCTAATATAGGCAAGCAAAATACTCTGCCACTACAACCAAATACACAATAGAATAAAAGAACTCTTATTAATTTGCATGCCTCCTGCATGTCTTCGGAAGCTTTATTCATCTAGAAGAAAACTTGGAAAACTTAACCCTCAAACTACTAAGAATCAATTGAGCACCCGTGAGTTTAAGGGGAAAACAAAAACTTCGAGTCAGTTATAAAGCCTGGTATAAATAATAATCTACCATCTCAAACCATTTGGATATCTAGTGAGACCACGCTGCTAAGAGAATGGGTTTTCCCCTCACTAGTATCCTAAAACCTTTATAAAACCATATACTGTGCTCCTGCATCCACAATGGTTAAAACATTTCAAAACAATATGATGATATACAAACAAATAAGTTAATTCTGGATTACCCATAGCTTTCATTTTGACCTTAGCCTTTAGTTCATTTGCATCAACCATAGCACTTACAAAGTGCAGCAGTATCTTTTACTTCAGATTTTAAGTTAATTTCAGAATGATAGCATTTCTGAAGTGCTATTAATTCAATTTCCAGATTTATAATAAAATTTCAGAAACAAATAAACTTCAATTTTAACCATTTTAAATTATAAAAATCATATTTTCCACTTCAAAAATGTTCATTTAAATACCCTTTAACTTATGATTTTATAAAGAAATTTTTTACAATAAAATCAAATTTTCTAATAATTTCATTTATTAGATTCAAGTGTATCATTTTCCAATTCTTTTCATTTTTAACAATTTACTTTAACACTTAAATTTAAATTTCCATTTCATAAATAAAACTTAATTTCCATTTTTTTTCTTTACTTAAACTTTCATTTTAAACTAAATCACAAATTTCCAAATTAAGTTATATTTCAAATTACAATTTAATCATTTATTTATTTAACATTTTTAACTTATAGAAAAACCACTAACCCTTTTATTAAATCATTTTAAATTCAATTTAAATCAAATTATCATTTTTTTACATTTTAAAATACTTAAAATTTTCCGGAAAAATATAAAATAACCATGGGTCTGTATAATATTTTCTAACCTAGGTCAAGTGATACGGATAATATGTCATTTCAAACCGTAATTTACAAAGAAAAATCCGGGTTCTATCATTTCAAACCCTCAATCCCAAGTTAAATAAAATAAATAAAAATCGCTTAGGCCTATCATTTCAGCCCATAAAATTTTTTCCCTATTCTAAGTCCGTTCGGGTATGTATCATTTCAACCTATAGTGATTCTATTCTACAGGGAACTTGCAGTGTGAGAAACAGAATAAAATAAACAATATAACAGAATATAACATAGCAGATGATGTGACAGGTTTATAACATGGTTTATCATCATATAATACATATCACAGGTAGGTATAACATGATATAACAGTTCTACACATTCACTTGTTATCGAATCACAATTCTATAAGTATGAATGTCAAGCGTGAATAACTCACCTCTTTAGCTGGAGTTCGCAAATCAAAACACACAAATAAATCCAGAAAGCACGATATAGCATGACTTTGGATTCAAGTAGAGAGAGAGCCAAGATATTAATCTTGTATACAACAAATAAACAAAGCAATATAAATATATATTCAACACAAAAATTTAAATTGAACCAAAAATGGAAATTAGAGTTAACAAATGACATCACCAAGCTTTTAACACAAAAGTGCTTGATCTTGATGGAACATAGGCTCGGTCCTCCTCTATTTTTGCTCGGCCATGGCTCTAATTTGAGGCAACAAGGCTTGGGTTTTCATCACATAGGCACGGCTAGCATAGGAATTTGAAGGGGTTGGAGTTACAAAGCAAGGAAGGTCAAAGGTCAAGGCATAAAAGAGGAGTTTTTGGTGCAACATAGGCTCGGTCTATGTCAAGTTTGGCTCGGCCCTGGTTCACTTCAGGTCAGGTGTGGTGTGCTGGTCAGAGGTCATGTCACGTGCTGGTTGTGGAGCTAAGGGTGGTGGTCGAGGCTATAACATGAAGTGGTGGTGGAAATTGTGTTCGGCTAGGAAATTTGCAAAGTTTGTGGTGATGGCTTCACTTAGGTGTTCACGGCCAGATCTGGTCAGAAGGGTAGGAGGTGGTTGCTGCCATGGATGATGAGGGGAAGGTGATGGTGGTGGTTGGTGGAGGAGTGGTGGGGTTGTTGCCAAGAAAAGCTAGAGAAGAGCAAGGCAAAATCAAAGAAAATGAAGAGAAAAGGTAGGAAAAGGAAGCCATTAACTTACATATTTTTTTCAGAAATGAGAATGGCCGAGAATGATGATGAGATGGGAAGTTTTTCACGTGAATAAGCAAATGAAATGCACGGCTATACTAGAGGAAATGGACGGCCAAGCAAATGAAAAGACAAGAAAAGGAAAAGTTACAAGCAATTGAAAAGACTTTGTCTCTTTGAATTTCCACTTTCTTTTATTCAAAATAAACCAATCAAAAATCAAATAAATAAAATAAAAGATAAAAAAATAAAGTAGAAATGAAAATAAATAAATAGTCTTAGGAAAATAGAAAATAAATAAAGAAAATAGTTTATTATATTGAAACTAGAATTAAAAATTGTAAACAAAATACAACTACTATTGGAAAATTCAACCAAACTTTTAAATTGTTTTTAAAAAATAAAATTTTGAAATAAAATCTAATTTAAAAATATTTGCAAAAATCTTGGGTTGTTACAAAACTTATAACTGTATATATAAAATTTATAAACTAATATATAATATGTTTTTAACTAAAATGATGCACATTCGAATCTGAATATACAAATAGGTTTATAAACTAACTTATGTGCAGGCAAACGTGTATAACTTTATACGTATATATATACCCAGCATATTTTATACAAACCCTTATAAGCTTATATATATATAAACAGATTTTCATATACATACCTTTATATATGTAATACTTAAAAATCGAGAGTTTAAAACACATATATATATATATATATATTTCTTTTCGGTTGAGGCCACATAACATATTGTATATATAAACTTATATCATATATATATATAGATATATTACCTCAATATAGAGAAGCACGGCATGGATGAAGAGGATAAGACAGAAGATAGTGGGGAGTAAGGTGGGTGGGAGGCGGAAAGTGGGGCAGGCCTTCGGCTTGGTGTGGGTTCGAGCTGTCGGCGTTGCTTGGGGTGCTGCGGCCAGGTGAAGGAGATCAAGGGAGAGAGGGGATGCAAGGCTTCGGCCTGGTGGCGGAAGCGGAGGCTGGTGGTTGATGGGTTACGAGAGTCAGATGGTGGAGGGGGAAGTGATGTGTGATGGGAGAAGAAGGGATGAATCGGCACTTGATAATGCATGAGGTCGAGGAGAAAAAGGAAAAAAAAGGGTGAGCGGGTAATGATTTTAAGGGAAAAGAATGAGACGTACAGAGATGGAAATATAACTTCATATCTCATATTATTATATTTCTCAATGAACCAGTTTCCAAGAGCAAGATACGAACCATCATAATAAATGAAACTAGGGAATAGCAAAAGTCACGACATAAATTCTGAAAATTTATAGTTGTTAGTATAATACATTGGGAAAACGAATGGACAGAAACCCAAAAGGAAAAAATTTTGGATACCGGTACGACTAATCGTTTTATCGATTTCGCCGTGTATCGGACTCCAAAATAAACAAACGAATATACTGCGGAGATCAGCACGATGAGACGATCAAAACGGTATACAGATATCAGTGATACGACCATCCGGTCAAAAGTCGATATTCAGTACCGAAAATGCTGCTAATTTGTCAGAAATAAGATAAACGGAGCAATAACAGTCAAAATCTGACGAAACGAAATATGACGTCTCACTCAGAAGATGATTTACAAATTTTCTATAGAAAAATATTCAAGTTTGGAAAAATATTTTATTACCATCAAATATTAACTGATTTAAATAAAATTACACAATAAAATAAACTTCCATATTATTTGATGAAAATTTACCATTTGCTATGTTTAATTAGACGTATTCCAAATAATAAAGTTTTATTTCCAAAATTAATTATTAAATTTTCACAAAATTTCAGTTAATTACGTTATTAAAACCATTAAAAATTTCGGGTCGTTGCACCTTTGATGCCAATTAATGAATTAATGACCATTAATAAACATATTCATATAGTTACAGTCAAATAACCAAATAATATATATAAAAAAATAAATCATATTTGTTCCTAAAAATAACAACTAAATTAAAAAAATAAAAATGTTACCAAGGTAACCAAATTTTGCATTTATGCTAATGAATTTACAAAAATACCCTTCTAAGCTCAATATTTATTTTTAAAACTAAAAGTACAAAAAAACCCAGAATTATCATTATTTCTTGAAACTGACATGGATGTGCATTAAGAGTTTCACCGTTTGACCTTTTAACTTTTGTATCTTGTATATCATTTAAGTTTATAGATCATGTAATAAGTTATATATACTAATAATTACACACACATATACATATACATATACATACATACATACATACATACATATGTATGCATATACACACACACATATGTATGTATGTATGTACGGTTTCCATTGCATCATTTAGACTATGCTAGCTTTCTAAAAATCTTGACTCGTCAACCATGCATCTTCCATCTTTCATGATTCCACATGCTCGAACACGTTCCAAATTTGTCAAAAATTGTGCAAATGGTGAAATAACACCATGAATGTCATCTCTAAAACATGAAAATGATATTAAAGTGTAGGCTTGATAAAGATTATTAATATAAGATTTTGTAAAAGTAAATTTAGAGGTGGAACAAAATACAAAACGTTTAAATAATTAAAGGCTTAAAAAACACTTATTCAAAATAAAACTTCTACCAAAATTTCAAAGTTGCCTATCATAGCTAAATTAAAAGTGCTATTTTTTAAAAAATACTGTAACATAAACTATTATTTTGGCGTACTTTTACTTTATATATAATGTTTTCTACCCAAATTTTTTCTTATATAATTATATGGGTTAGAATAGGAAAGAGATAAATGCCACCTCCAAATGATTATTTCAAATCCGGAGTTGATATATATGGAACAATGAACTAGTTATTCCCTACAAAATGAATTAAACAAAATGCAAAATCGTACTAAACAAAAAAGTCAAATGAAAGTCAATTACTATACAAAATTTGAGGATAAAATAAAGTTTTCAACTTTTGCTTGTAATCGATTTTACAAATCAATAGGCGATTCCGTGTTATCCACGTACTTATGAATCGGTAACTTTTGAAAGATAAATGAAGAGAAGTATATTCATAATTTTCCAAATTGAAAATTCAATCTGAAATTAGAAATTAGATGAACAAAAACTACAAATTCAACATCAACTAACTAAAAAGATAAATAATAAAGACCGCCTAACCTTTTAATCAAGCTCTACAAACCATCAAGCCAAGTTTTTTTTCTTTGGAGGTCTTCAAATTATTTTTCCATAAAACCTATAACATTGAAAGCAATTGGTAGGAAAATAATCATTACAAAATATGAATAAAATCATAAATAATTCTTGATGAATACAAAGTGAAAACCTATTGATCAATTTAATCAAATTCTGGTTAGATTAGAACATTTAAAAAGACTGGTTAAAAATAGTTTTGAATTTTTTTTAAAATTTGTTCTAGATTGGGACTTGGGAGTATAGATTTTATTGAATCATAGCATATATAAGAAACTAGAAAAGGAAACGAGACAAAATTGTGAGAAAAAGTAAAATGAAAGTGAAGAAATTAGAAAATGATAAATGTTCGATATGTAAGTAAATAATGAAATAATGAATGCATAATTGTTGTACGTGGGAATAAGAATACAAAAAGTCAAACTAAACTTTTATATAATTATCTAACACAATAGAATGGATATATAGAAAGTTCAAGCATTAATTATATCATTATGTGTTCTGTAGGTACTAATAATTTCATTAATACTTGGGACGTACAAAAATAGAGTTATAGCATTGAAAGCAATTGGTAGGAAAACAATCGGATAAAAACTTTGATTTATTTTAGATTGGGAATTGAATTATTTTTGAATTCTTAGCATACATATGAAACTAAAAAAGAGAAAGAGACAATATTGTGAGAAAATGAAATGGAAGTGAAAAAATTAGAAGATGATAAATGGAGATGTGCATAAATAACAAAATGATAAATGCATGATTATTGTACATGGAAATAAGAATATAAACAGTCAAAAACTAAATTTTTATATAATTATTATACAAAATAATGAAATAGATATATAAAAAAGTATGAATGTATAATTATGTATTTCATAGGCATTAATAGTATCATTAATAATTGAAATGTATAAAAATAGAATTATAAATAAGTTCAGGAGGTGTAACACATTATGAAACATTAAAATAAAAGTAGGTTCATAAAATACTTGTTTAGAGTTAAACTTCTACAAAAATTTAAAGTTGTTTACTGTAGTTAGATCAAAAGTGTTACATTTTCTTTAAAATACTATACAAATGTTTTATTATTTTACTATTTTTTCACTATATATAATGTTTACTACCCAAATTTTTTTCTTATATAATTATATAGGCTAGAATTGGAAAAGGATGAACGTTGCCTTTAATAGATTATTCGAAACTAGAGCTAATATCTATGTAGCAAGGATTAATTATTCCCTACAAAATAAAAGAATTAAGAAAAATGCAAAATCATACCAAACAAAAAGAAAATCAAATGAAAGTAGATTATTATACCAAATTTGAGAATAAAATAAAGTTTTAACTTTAACTGTAACAGATTTTACTAATCAATAAGAGATTTTGTGGTCTCCACATATTTATAAAATCAGCAACTTTCTGCAAGATAAATGAAGAAAACTATATTGATAATCTTACAAACTAAAAACATAACCTCAAATTAGAAAGTAGAAATTAGAATAGAACCAACAAATTCAACATTAAATTAAATGAAAAGACAAATAATAAATATAACTATATGTCTGCAGCTTACTACAGTTGGCAGGAGCATCCGACTCCCTCATAGAGGAGGGAGGGTTCGATTAAGCAACCGCACTGAGTCGTCCGGAAGGGTTTACTTAAATTGGAGAAGCGGATTGTGGCGGACCTTCTGGTGTTCCCTTTAAATGTTGCCGGTGAAGCCGAAGTTACCAGGATTTCAAAATAAAATAAAATAAATAAATAGAACTATATAGGCATTAATGGTATCATTAATTCTTGGCACATATAAAAATAGAATTATAAATAAGATTAGGTGGTGTAACTCAATATAAAACATTTAAATAAAAAAAAGGTTTATAAAACACTTATTCAGAATTAAACATCAAACAAAATTTTAAATTTGCCTACTGTAGACAGATTAGAAGTGTTACATCTTTTTCAAAACATCATACATAAATTTGTGGTATCCACATATTTATAAAATCAGTAACTTTAGCAATACAAATGAACTAAACTATATTTATAATCTTACAAACTAAAATCATAGCCTCAATTAGAAATTAAAACAAAACATACAAATTCAATATCAAATCAAATAAAAAGGCAAATAATAAAAAATTCTAACCTTTTAATCAAGCGAATCAGTAAGCTAAGTTTTTTTTGGAGGTCTTCAGATTATTTTTCATAAAATAAATAACATTGAAAGCAATTGGTAGGAAAACAATGGCTACAAAACATGAATAAATTCATAAATAATTCAAAATGAATATAAAGTGAAAATCTATTGCCGAATTCAATCAAATTCTAATTAGATTAGAAGAAATTAAAGAGATTTACTACAAATTGTTTGAAAAGAATTTTTATTTTGATTTGATTGGGAATAAAATTATTTTTGAATTATATCACATATGAAACCGAAAAAGGGGGAGGGACGATATTTTGAGAAAATGAAATGGAATTTACGAAAATAAAAGCCGATAAACGTCTAAGACGTATGTTGTATATCTTTTAAGATGTCTAATGGAAACATAATTTATGAAACATTAACGAGTTCATTGATATTTCTTTTAATTGATAACGACAATAAGGAAAAGTAATGAAAATGTATGAGATAATTAACACATGGTTGCGGACGAGATTTTTGAAAAAACTGAAAACAAAGAGACATGCAGATCTCAGTCCAAATCGTATGTCCTTCTGTGCAACATACATCTCAGCCATTGATTTTTTATCATCAGTCATTCATATGGTATGGTGGATACCACTGATTCATTGTTTCATTGTGATGGAAGACTGATTTCTCGTGGCATATGAGAATAGATAACAAGTGGACATAGGAATTAAACCCTGCAGATCTATAATCATCTTTCATGTATTATATTAGATATGCACATAAGAATTCCAGATACAGTAGTTTTCCCAAGTCCATATTTTTTATTAGTAACATATCGTCATATCCAAATTTCTGCATAATCAAAACATCAAACTTACGTGACATGGAAATACTTCGCTTCGCCATACATCATATCTTAATTTATGTATTAGCTAGTCATCAAAAGCGATACGTTTCTTTGTACTAAACCTCAGGCGATCATTCCACAGCAAATCGGAAATCTGCAAGTCTCCATCAAAAACTTGCATCACTTGCCTCATGCTCGGTCTAACAGCCTCCTTCGGACTCGAACATAACAATCCAAGCTTCAATGCAACTTCAACCTCAGACACGCAATACTCATCTTTCAATCTCGGATCCACCGTTTCCAACAACGTCCCGTTTCTCCACTTCTTGATCACCCAATCCACAAGAACCAACTCCTGTCCATACTCCCTACACAGCCCATTGGGCCTCCTTCCACACACTACTTCAAGCAGAAAGGCTCCATAAGCAAACACATCCGTTCCTGTCGTTGCCCTACCAGTCAAAACAAGCTCCGGCGCCAAATATCCCATCGTCCCAACTACATGTGTAGTCTTTGGATCCTTTCCACGTTCATACAACCTAGCTAGTCCAAAATCTCCAAGCCTACCGTTCATTTCACCATCCAGCAACACGTTGCTCGCCTTGATATCTCTATGTATCACCACTTTACCCCAATCCTCGTGCAAATACAACAACGCTGACGCTACCCCTTTCATGATTCTATAACGTTGTGCCCAAGATAGTGTTTTCGTGTTGGCGCCATCAGCGTATAAAAACTTGTCTAGGCTACTATTCGGCATGAAGTCGTACACTAATAGAAGTTCTTCTTTACGCCGGCAATAGCCTAGGAACTGCACAAGGTTACGGTGTCGAAGTTGGCCTATGCTCACAATTTCCCCTATAAATTCCCGTATCCCTCTTGTTGAATCGTACGCTACTCTCTTGACCGCAACCTCCAATTTCTTCTTTGGAAGAACTGCTTTATAGACCCTACCAAATCCACCACTACCTAGCAGTTCTTTCGGGTTGAACCCTTTCGTCGCATAGTACAAGTCTTTATATGAGAACCGATGATGGCTGTATTCAAGTTCCCATTCTTCACATACCTCTGCAAATTTTAGCCTTCTATGCACCATAAACACAATGAAAGCAACCACTATGAACGTAAACAAACTTGAACAAATAGGCAACCATACAACTAAAGCATTTGATTTCCCTTTGGGTACCGGAATCGAAGGAAGCTTTTTGTAATCGAGCGCTTTTGCCACGCCGTTCATCTTGAAACTCCAGCCAAGAACATAATGATAAGCATGGAAGGGATTCCCTGCTCCTGAAAAACCAATGTACATTGAATCAAGCATCAAAGTTGATAAATCCAAAGATGTAGTTATGAGCGGCCTACTAGGCTTTGCCATTCCCAGAACCGACAATGTAACATTGAGTTGGGATTTATGTCCGTCAAAGTCGATCCATACTTCCATCGATTGACCAGCAGGAAGGCTTAAATTTTTAAACACGTTGGTACCATCTTCAAAATAGCCTGCAGGATGTGATGCAACGGAAGTTAAGCTATTGACGTCGACCCCAACATGGTTGTCGTTGACATCTTTGAAATCGGGATTCATTATAGTGTCAAGTTCTACTGCGAATATGTGACTACTTGAATTCCCATTGTTTGTGTAGTTGAATAAACCAAGGTATTTTCTTGTTAGGGCAGTGGAGAAGTTGGAAGTCGGAGCTATTACGAATGCGAGGCCATGGCCATTGATGTATGGGTCCGAACGAATGGCGAATGCGAAGCAAGTGGAGAAGGAATTTATTTTGTTTCTTTGGGTAGTCGATTTGAATTGAAGGGGAAGATGATAAAATGCATGACCGTTTTGAGGTATTGTGTTTGTTAGCTCCAGAAGGCCGTTTGATACAACGGAGGCTATGCCGTTAAGGATTAGCTGTGCCTTGCTGAATCCATTGAATGTGAAGTCCACCTGCTTTGATGAAGAAAGATTAACAAAGAAAAAGAAGATGATGAAGTAGATAGAGAATTTACAAGTTTTAATTTGCGAAATAGATGATAGCATCATTGGTTACTATGTTTGAAGGTCGCATGAAATATACACCACCAAGCAGATTGAGCGTTTATATGCTAGTTTCTGAATTCTAAAATGAAAATTCAAACACAAGGACACAGGGTGTTCTTTTAACTCTTATTCCTTGTTTTCCTGACCGGATCCAACCTGATCCGACCTCGAATGACTTGGACCATGGACCACTACGGTTCAAAACTGAATCGGACCTCAGTCGTGCACGAATTTAGATTGGACCTTCCAACCAACGGCTTAACCGTCCGTTTTACCTAGTTGAACCGCGGTTCTTTTATTTTATCCTTACTTTCTCACAGCTTTATTCTCTCTCGTTTTCATTCTCTGCACTATTTTGAAAAGAAAAAACTCTAAATTATTAAAATTATCATCGTTCCAAAATCTAAACAACAATCTTCACAATTTCGTTCTTCGCCGCTGCAAGTTCCTCCAAACCACTGTAAGTTTCGTTGTGTTCGTCGTCACTAAACTTCTATCGTTGTGCACTGCTCGTGTGTACACAGCTGCAGTTGTTTTATTGTATTTGTGCGCTGCAATAGTATACAACTTCGGTTGCAGACCTTGAAAACCCTCTACATTTCGCCTACTTAACATTTTTATGTCAATATTTTTACATATAACTTGCATTTAAATACGTAAATCTTTTTTTAAAAAATTCATGGTTCTGACGGTTTGATCAGTTAAACCATCAAAACTTTAAATCTTAAGTCCTTACGGTTCTTCACGGTACGATCATGAAAACTATGATATTATATTAGTAAACAAACATTTTGCTAGTTAAGTTGGCTAAATTATTGATTATTATGCCACTGTCGTTTTCAAAAAGAAAAATGCAAAAGAAATCAAAGTTCCAGTTGGGAAAAAGTACATTACTAGCAAAAATCAGAATATAGGGAAGTGTTTTTGAAATTTAATACTAAAATTTTGCAGAAGCAATCCGCTTTTTCTAAAAAAATATAATAAATAATAATAACTTTGTAATTAAAGGAATATTAATTTTCTGGTTAAGTCTTGCCACATTGTTGATTCTAAATGACCCAAAAAAAAATTTGTTAGGTTAGAATCTATAAACGTAATTACTGGTCGATAGTTCTTCGTCAACTTGATTGTCAGAATCCTTTGAAAAATAAAAACTAAAAAATTGAAAGCTACTAACATGAAATATAATATCTTGCAGACTGAAAATTCAACAGCTTCTTAGGCCCTGTCAATTAAGTTGCAGTAAGGTACGTAAAATTAAATGGTGTGGAATAGTATTTCGATTGAGACCAAACAACCTCAAAAAAGACTTCAACCCAATCTAATAAATGCAGTTCCCTTGTGTTTGGGTCTTAAGTCAAGTAAACACATAGAAGATATTTGGTATGCATAGAGACATAGGAGATAATAATTGCATGATAGGACGTGACACTGTACCAATTTATGGTGATGACAACGTATTTTTTTTGCTACATGGCGAGAGCTTCGTAGTTCAAACTCAGTCTCGCTAAAGCAAAAGAATTGCAGTTAAACCCACTTCTACTATCAAGTGCAATGCCTTAGATAGCAAGTGTCTACAACGCGTTGATGAGTTAAAAGAATGACAAATTGAATAATTTAGAATCAAATCAGAGAGTTACTCGACTAGAGTAAACAAAGTAAAATGAACAATACAATAGTACACTCACCCTAATAACTAATGTTTCTTTCTGCTGTATGTGTGGTGCTCTTTGTTTTGTGCTTGTGGTGCTTGACTGGACTTCACCGAAATGGTCATCTTCTGGTTTCCCTGCAGGACTGGTCATCTGATATTTATTAGCTGGTGTGATGGTTGTGTCACGAGTGATCGTTCTCGTTGATGGAAATTAATGCTGCTGGCCTTATTTCTTGGGTGCTCTACTGGAACTCAATCAAATTTTAATTTAATGTATAATGTTTTGACAGTTTTGTTGAGTTTTCTCATTTTTAAAACACAAAATGCCACGGAGAAAACTGACTTTACAATATATAATGTTTCATGTTTTTTGTTTTTAATTTTAATGTACTGATTAGTGATTGCACAGAATAATAAATCATTAAAATAATACATTGTTTTCTTGAGTTATATAACGACACAATCCATACCTCAAATCCCTCACTTCAAATAATTAAAATAACAACCATGCATATGCAGACGATATTTTTATTCACCGTCCTCTTCATCCAACTACTCTCAAAATGCAACTCAATACAAAACGATTTCATATACAACGGATTCAACGCTTCAAGTCTAAAACTTGATGGTGCAAGTTCAATTACATATAATGGCCTTCTGATGTTAACAAACGCAATACCACATACAGACGGCCACGCTTTCTTCCCTTCTCCTCTTCGTTTCAACAACAAATCAAAATCTTTCTCCACCACTTTTGTGTTCGCCATGGTCTCAAAAGTCCCTTACATAAGTGGGCATGGTATAGTCTTTTTCCTTGCTCCCAAGACCAACTTCTCCACTGCATTATCAAGTCAATTTTACAGAATTTTGAACCCAAATGATAACGGAAATGCTACAAATCATATAGTAGGCATTGAGCTTGATACAGTACAAGATGCTGAATTTGGTGAAACCGACGCAAACCATGTCGGAATTGACATTAACAGCTTGAACTCTAGCAAGTCACATTTTGCCGGTTATTACGACAATTTGAATGGCAAATTTCAAAACTTGACGCTATGGAGCGGCCAACCAATGCAGGTGTGGATTGACTACGACGACAACCACAAAAAGATTAACGTTACTTTGTCGACCGTGGGAGCTCAAAAGCCAAAAAAGCCGCTTTTGTTCTCAACCGTTGATCTCGCTAGCGTGATATTGGATACCATGTACGCTGGCTTCGCCTCCGCAACCGGTTCCTACAGCACTTACCATTACATTCTCGGGTGGAGTCTTAGCACCGACGGTGTATCGAAACCATTAGACTATTCGAAACTCCCTTCAATCCCTCTCATTAAATCTAAACATGGTTCGCATATAAAAGCCATAACACTGCCGATAACATTGTGCTTGTTTACAATGCTAGTGGTCGCTGCGATCATACTGATAAGGAGACATAGGATGAAATACGCAGAGTTACGTGAAGATTGGGAGGTCAACTATGGCCCGAGTAGATTTTCCTACAAACAGTTGTTCGACTCAACCAACGGGTTCGAAGAGAAAGAACTTCTAGGAACCGGGGGTTTCGGAAGTGTTTACAAAGGCATACTACCTACTTCAAAAGTGGAAGTAGCAATCAAGAAAGTGTCGCACGAATCGAGACAAGGAATGAAAGAGTTTGTAGCCGAAATAGTAAGCATTGGCACGTTGGGCCATCGAAACCTAGTTAAACTTTTTGGCTATTGCCGTCGTAAGGGTGAACTCCTATTGGTATACGAGTACATGCCGAACGGAAGCCTAGACAAATACTTGCACGATAGGACGATGCAAACGTTAAATTGGGCACAGAGGTTTATCGTCATAAAAGGAGTAGCTTCAAGCTTGTTGTATCTACACGAAGATTGGGAACAGGTGGTGATACACAGAGACGTGAAAGCGAGCAACGTGCTACTCGATAGTGAAATGAATGGAAGGCTCGGTGATTTCGGGCTAGCGAGGTTGTACGACCACGGTATTGATCCTCAGACTACGCATGTGGTAGGCACGATGGGGTACCTTGCACCCGAGCTAGCCAAAACGGGTAAGGCAACTACGAAAACGGATGTGTTTGCTTTTGGAGCATTTTTGTTAGAAGTGGTGTGTGGGAGAAGACCGATTGATTCAGAAGCGGTACCGGAGGAGGTGGTGTTGATGGATTGGGTGTTGCAGAATTGGAAGAGGGGGTCTTTGATAGAGACAGTGGATTCGAGGTTAATGGTGGTAGAAGGGTATGATGGGAAGGAGATAGAGTTGGTTATGAAGGTGGGGCTCTTGTGTTTGAACCCCATGCATATGGTTAGGCCTAGCATGAGAGAAGTTGTGCAGCTGCTTGATGGAGAGAGGGCTTTGATTGATTTGCCGGAGAGTTATTCGAGTATTTGTAGTTTGTCGATGGTGGGAAATGCAGGGTTTGACGATTACATCAACTCATTGTCTTCCAGTACCGTGGATGGTGTAAGTGTTGGCATATCCCAAGGCAGATGATTGGTTTTTCTCCATCGTTGGCCTTTTTCCTGTTCTTTTGTCCATGTTAATATAATTCCGCAATTTTATTTAGATAATGTATTAGAACAACCGTGTATCATGAAAAAATCGAATAAATATAATTATCTCTACTACTAATAATGAAAATTCATTAAACTATCTTTAACCGTGTTTTTTGAACTTACAAATATACCCTTTTATCTAATCTTATCGTTCCCCGTTTCATTTAAACTGTGCAAAACTCTAATTATCCCCAAATTAAAAGATCATTGTCATCATCGTCGATAATACATTATCGACGGCAATCATCCACCATTTGATCACTGAAGTTATCTCTTGCCAGATGTTACACATACTCCATCGATTCGCAGTTTGCAATTGACGGATTGCGTGGACTAGGGTTAGCTTATTCTGCTGAGATTCCTCCACTTTGGTAATCGCTAATCAATTAAGTAGGTTTTGCTTCGATAACGAACTTTGAACACATTTTAAGTATTTTTTCTTTCAAAACTATGCATTGATTTGTTAATGCTATCTGCTTTTTTGGTTTCTGTTTCGTAGATTATTACCATTGTTGTAAATTAGGCTATAATCTAGAGTGTATTTGGTTCTCATTCGACTTTAATCCAACTAGCCTATGTTATTTTAAGTTTGTACAATGACCTCATTTAATATTTTGGTTTCTCTATTTCTCAGTTCCTTTTCATTCCATATGATTTGATTTTGCTATTTTTAGCTTATTTCATTCCTTACTGCTGTGTTAATGAATCATCAGCTGCTTTTTGATTGCGTAAAAATTGGTGCTAATTTGGTTTTGGATCGCAAAATCGGGACTAAAATTAAATCCAGATGTCTGGTTAGCTGTAAATTGTATGGAAAATCTGTTTTTGTCATTATAACCATAATAGAGTAGGAAAGCATCTTGATTCCGATTTTGTCATGCCTTATAAAACATTTTAATTCTGTAGTTTGTTACAATTAAAAAAGAAGGAAAAAAAATGTAACTCAAATTTAAGTCAATTAATTAAATCAATTCTGGATTAAATCAAATCTAGACTAAATCAACTTTTCCAATGCACTTTAAATTTAAAGAAACCTGCTCGCAGCTTTCCTGATTCTACTTTAAATTGTTTCTCTTTTGTGATCATGAAAATATTAGAGTACAAAGCACTTTGATTTAGTTTTTATGATATGTTGTTACATTGTAAAATATTCATTCCAAACACCAGTGAACTAAGGCTCTCTAAGAGCAAACCCAACACCAGTTCACGAACACAGTAACACTTAATATAATACTACGGTTCATAATATGCAAATTCCAAGAGCATCTCAACAGTTGGCCATTCAAGGTGTAGATTCAATGATGTGCTCTCCAACCAGCAAAATTACCCTGAATATTCAGGGTGTTTCGGGCACCTATTTAATAGGTGTCCGACTTCTAACACCTATTAAATAGGCTTCTAGAGTCCACACGCCTATTTAATAGATGTGTGATATCAGACGTCTATTAAATATGTGCTTGATATTCGGGCGCCTTCAAATGGGCATCCAAGCTAAAACGCCTATTTATAGAATCCACACATCTCACTTCTGCATATGGTACTATATATAGGTAACCGTTGTAATAAATGATGCAATCATTTTTCAATTTAACATTTAACATGTTGAATTACTGATAGAATTTATAGCTGATGATAAATAATCAGGAACAACTTAAGACTATAGATGAAGCTATATTAAAATCATAAAGCTTTTGGATGAATATTATATTAAAAGATTGTAATGGCTTATTTCAGTAATGTAAAATGACGGAAGAGTGCTATATCATATCTCAGATCAATTTTACTCGAAACTTTTAAGTAAAATTTCATTCCTTTTCATTTTTTCAACAGATGAAAGATGCATTCAATGATTGTATTAGTTAATTTTCTGTTAGATCTTTTTTATAGTACACTAATATCGAGTATAGGAGGATAATAGATGATGAAGTGAACTATTTATACAGCACCTGACATAAAAGTTTGATAATCTTAATCTAAAAATGTATTGATATACATGTTAGGGTAAGCAATATACTTATATAGATTATTCAAGTATGTTAATATTTGTCAACAAACTTATCTACAACACCTTTTTCATTTTCATGGTAGGTGATATATAATTTCCCCGTGTAACAAGAATTGTAGCATAAGAAGAAAGCAGAAATTATTATTGAAAATAATTACTATAGTAGAAAAGTTTAATTGGAAATAATTTAATTTTGTTTACTTTGTAGACTTCAAATTGTAGCTTAATTAGCTTATTGGAGGTTATTACTAAGGGTGTGGACAGTAACTAGGACCTCGACTGCATGGTGGGTTTCAATAAGAGTAAACCGTTTAAATTAACCTTTATTTTTAGTTTAAAAATTGTCAGTCTAAAAAATTTATTCAAATAAAAATAAAGCCGAACTTCGTTTAGTTTTTAGAAATCAAAACTGCTAAAACAAAGAAATAGTATAATTATTTAAAGATGAAATTGGTTTTCATACATTTGTCAAGCTATTGTGGCATGGCACTTTGTTTTAACAAGGTTCTTAGTTTCATTTATTTCTTGGAGTGTTTCAAAAGTTTTTTTAAACAGAGAATCAACTTTTATCGAAAATAATATACTGATTTGATATATTGGATCCTCTAAACATGTGTTTCCAAAATAATTTAATAGAGATAATATAATTTAAGCAATTGTTGAGTTGCCTAGCAGAATTTTAAAATAGTGAAAAACCCCTTAATTGCTGAGTTGCCCCCGTCGCAAAAAAATCCAAAATTACTCTCCCACGCGGTGGCACCACTTGGTGCCTTCAGGGCACCATGCAATGCCAATTCAAATTTTATTTGCCATCATTTTTTTTTCAATGTTACCATTTCAAAAAAAATTTAGTTTAAGGTACAAGGAGTGAATTTTTTACAGTGGTGATATTTTTCGATTTGTAAAAGTAATTGTTCTTAGAAACTATATATTGAGATTCATGGACTATGTGTTTTGCAGTGAAACTATATATTTATTTGCCCTCAAATCTTGCTACCAAATGTTTAAAAGTTGTTTAAATGCTAAATTCATGCACAAATACAAGGAACATTGAAACCAAATTAATAAAAACTTGGAAATAGTTTGTCATTTAACAGTAGCCCATTATCTTCCACAATTAGCATGTCTAGGCTTTTATCTGATGACGATTCGTTACTTATTAAACAGATATATTAGCTTAAACCAAAACTAAAAAAGGAATTCACACAATTCACATCGTTTTGTTTGATGACGATCATATTCAATGCTGTGATGACAAACCTAACAGTGGGGTTATCTGTGCATGCTAAAGTTACCATTTCTCAATATTTTACTGGAGTCAATATGGAAGCTAACAGACTGACAGATGGCTATATTGAGTTCATAAACAGATATATTAGCTTAAACCCATATATTTAGTTTATAGACACTCTTTGGGTACAAATAAGTATTTCAGCTAATGGTTACTACTGTTAAGGTGTACATTTGATTTAAGACTACTCCCAGCATGATGGTGACCAGTATATGAATTAACAATAAACCTCTTTAACGTTACTGATTTGTACATACACTTATTTACCTTTTGTGGCAGTTTTAGTACAGTAGACCACCATTAAACTGATAATCTTCTTTGTATTCCTCCCATATTGTTATGTTACTTATTTCGCAGTATCAACTTTACTTGATGATGAGCATATGCACACTTCTGATGACAAAACCGACAGTGCGCTAATATTTTTATGCTTCAGTTAAAATTTATGAATATGTTAGTTGATTCATCATGGAAGCTAACAGAATGACATGTTGATAATTTAATACAACAATGCATATCAACCCTTGCTTTATTTGCCTGATAAACAACTGTAGTACAGTACGGTTTGTCATTCAGTACACTGAAAATGCATTCAATTTGACAGTCAGTTCCTAATTTGACAGTGGCAGGTTAGCACTGCTAACGTGTACACTGATAATGCATTCAATTAGTAGAAGTAAGCAGACTGGTTAAAATGAAGAGTAGAAAATAACGTGTTCGCTGAAACAATAGTGTAGATGTTATGATATATAAATTCCAAATCCTAAGTGATTAGTGCAAATCCTAAGTGATTAGTGATTAGTGAAACATCGAAATTATCCAAGCTAATCCATTGTTATCTAATTCATTTTTGTTGCTAATGCACTACTTTCACCTAAATTGGAAAAGCCTAATCCATCAACATCACTTAATAATTGTTGGTTCTTCCTCTTCCTTCGATGATACTACCGTTTCCTAACCCTCCTCTAAATCCGTGCATGCACTGTTAGGTTGTAACCTGCGATTGAAGAATTTTGCCATCATTATAACCTAAAATTGTAGAACTTGATTTAGTGAATGTATGTTTAATGCAACTATAGATTATAGAGATTGTGCTGATAATTATTTGAAAAGTTAGTACAAAAATCCCTTGATTTAGCTATTCCTTTTTATTCTGAGATATTTGATTTTCAAATATTTGTAGATTATAGAGTCTCAGTGCAAAGCTAAAACTTAGTGTATATAGCCATAGTTTTCTTTGATGTTGTATTTTTACTAGAAACACTTTTAATTTGTATTCTGTGATTTCAAAACTAGGCTACTATGGTGAATAAGAACAACCATGGGAGTGTTGTGCTTTGATCCAGTCTACAAATCAAAATAGTTCATTTTAACACCTCACTTTATTCATGTTCATTAAATAACACTATTTTTATATGGACGTTGGACTTTGTGATCTATAATTCATATAAAAATACCTCATTTTGATTTTGTTTTACCACATGAGAGAATCTAGAATCTGGATATCTTTCTCATTGACTTTATGCCTGAAACATGCATCTTTTGTTCATATTAGGATGTGAAAAAGCTTTGCAGCTTTGTTTTTTCTAATCAAAATAAAATTTATAGCTCGACATGCTTTCCCCCTTTTAATTGTCTGACAAGTCGCTGGTGAGTTGTTACAAAAGAATGTGAACTTTGTTAATAAATTAATGTCTATTTTGCAGCTTCGAGATTCAAAATGCGAGCGTATACGACCATGTTACTCAAATCGATAATTGAAAGAGTTTAGCTGAATGTTATAAAAGAAAGGCTGATAGTGGAGATAGGGATAGTAGTGGAGGATAAAATAAGCAACTGGGCAATAAAAGAAGCTCTACATGTGTTGATAGAGCTGATGATGGAGAAGAATGACAAGAGGATGACAGAGCAGGCATCGGTGGTGCTTTCAAGGCTGAGCGACTGTGTAGAAGAGAGGGAGAAGATTGTAGGGGAATGGGGCTGAGATTTCCATAATGTCAAAGAAGATGGTGAGAGCTTCAATGGTAGCGAGCAAGAGGGCAATCACAGTGATGAATAATTTAGGGAAGTTTCAGTGGTATTTTCATTTATTGAAAATACATATCTGATAGAGTTTCAATGGTAGTTTCATTTACTGAAAATACATATCTAACAAATTGCTTAATCATAAGTTCAACCGTGGACTGGAGATTTATGGCTTCGTCTCATGTTAACTTTTTTTAACCAAAAATAGATGACATAATGTGTGTGTATGATGTTTAATGTTGTGTAGATTTATAAATAGATCTTAATATGGCTATTGAAATAAGTCATGCATGGTTTCATTAAATCTCATATAGTTATCAACGTAAGTCAAACATGATTGTTGTATATAATTTTAGTCCTTAAGCCAACCTTCATGCATAGTATTCCTCAGTTTCATGTAGATCCATATTCTCTTCTTTGCATTGCTACTGATCTTAGTTTCAAATAGTTTTTTTTGAAGAGGATTCGAATTGCTTTGTTACTGTAACCAAAGATTAAAGTATGCACAAAACATATACAAACGTCTATGGGCTCAAACAAAAATATAGGCAAATGTTATTTCACATAGTAATTAGAAATATATGTATTAGTTATAGTACACAGTTTATATTTATGGTCATTTATTTGTTTTTTCTCCTTTCTATTTCAAGGTGCATGAATCTCATCGGCTTGATTCACAAAACACAAATAATTTGTAGTGTGACAGTAGAAACTTTGAACGTTTAACCGTTTAACCCCAGAGTAAGGAAAATAAGAAACAACCAACTTCTTGATGCTGTAATACAAGCTAGGGAAAGACATTTTGTTTATTAACTTGGGCAGTAACATGTGACCAGTTTTATCTATGTTTTGGTTTACATCCAATAGTTATTAATCATACCTATTGTGTTGCTATTTTATAATATTGCTATACTATCCTTTAGGTCTCATTTTAATCATTAATAGATGTATCCTTCGTTATTGTATTAATCTCATTTCCTTTTTCTACATTATACACTATTCGATCAATTAGACAAAAAACATTTTGCCAAATAAGCATATGCATCAGAAAGGAATAGAGCTGTAAATTCAGAAAAGATCAATAATACTGAAAATAATTTTCTCATATGCAAATTATTCATATTCTAAGTTTTTTCAATGTATTATGATTCAATATTTAACCGAATTAATGAAAATATACAAGAAATATTATTTTTGAAACTATATAATTAAACATTTGCCACATCTCTGTTTATCCATTATCAATTATACTTGAATATCCATTTAGACAAATTCAGCAGTACTTTAGCGAGCAATTGTGTATGTATGAATATATCAATGTTCTAAGAGGTGAAGGCTTACGCGAGATATTTTTTTGGTTCTAAGGCCACGCTTAAGTTTCGAGGTTGAGACGAAACTTTTTCATGTAAATATTATACACATACATACTACAAAATTAAATATACAATAATATGCGCTGAACATTTAAATAAGAAACATTAAACATTCAAAGCAATTCGAACGAAATACAATTATTACATGTAGAACATGTAATTAAAAACTTTCTAATTTATACATCATTTGTTAATAGACATATAAACATAGTTTCCTTTGAAATTTGTATAAAACTTAGTGCAATTTCATCAACTTATAAATTGATTGCTTTAATTACTTTGTGGATTGAATTATTAAGACTCAACTACTTTGGTGATATAAAGCCGGATAGTGGTTTAGTTTCACTTCTTTTTTTTTCATTTTTTTTAAAAATATTTTTATAAACAAAAGTCAAATGTCAGAACCATGGATAGAAGTTCATATGTATAACAAAAGCCACGGTGAAACTCTTATGCATTGAATTCTCCCTATTACTAGACTAGATAGAAGAGAAGAAGTCATGTTGTTAAATGATGATGCATATAATATGTTTCCATATTAGCTAAAAAAGCGTATGAATATATAAGTACAAGTATCATTTCCATTTTCAGTATTATAAAATAAACTAAAACAAAAGAAACGAATAATAAAACTTTAGTATTATAAAAAAAATTGGTTCATGGTTGTTCTTCAGTTGTTTTGACCCTCTCAAATGCTTCTTTAGGTTCAGCTTATGCAGACAATGATACTTTCAAATTTACTTTTAGGGGTATAACTATAAATGCATGCACATTGTGATTTGCAAGCCCACCTGGACGTGCATATACACTCGTATAAAGAAGAGTTGTTAATCACCATTACATCTATGGTGAACAATCCTGAACCTATGCACTCTGGAACAACGATAAGGCATGTTGAACTTGATAGTTGATTCCTAGCGTTCACAAATTGATATGGAAATCCTAGCATAACTGCTGTATTTGATATTTGAAAAGCAACGCTCACTGTTCTTATGCGCAAATAAACAGCACGGTGCTACCTAGGCGGTGAAATTTTGAATTCCTTTTCGAATCTTCCATAGATTACACTTCAATTTCGGTTTCGAATTTCATTCCCTTCTGAAACGCTTTTATCATAGTTATCAAACCCGGACCATATATATAATTGTGGTGATTCATGATCAAAAGTTTTTTCGGTTCGAACCGGTTAAACCGTGAAAGTGGTGACAATTGTATTTTGAGTTTTTATGCTTACTTATACCAACTATAATAGAAATTAGTGATATAATTATTGGGCGAGACTTCAAATATTTCAGCAATTGTAATATTAAAAAAAAAATCCTAAAACAGCTAGTTGTTTAGTTCCACATCTTCGAAAAAGTGAGAGAAATGTTATTTCTCACTTATAAATATGTATCATGTCCTCAATAAGCGATGCATTGGCCTTTGGAAAAGGGTCATAGGTTGCTAACTTGCGATGCCTTTTAATGGGCATTGGCAGAACATAATTTTTAAATGATTATGGTCACTGGTTTTAAGGATTGAACCGATGGTCTTGATAACAGTGCTTTTTATACAAACATATTAAAAAAACACTGTAATTGTATTTGAAATGAGAAAAAAATAATAGTTCAGTCATTCAAAATATTAAAACTTCTGTCTTCAAATCAATAAAGCTTAAACCATTCTTTTTTAAATAAAAAAATTTAGCTACATTAAGAACTAGTATAAAGAAAATATTAACCCCAATAAATTTTGAGATTCAAATAAAGCTAACTTTCTCCTAAACATATTAAAACTTCTACCTTCAAATCAATAAAAGTTCAAACCATTTCTTTCTAAATAACAAATTTGTTAAAACCTTATTGATTTTAATAACAACAACCACTTAAATATAGGTACTAATGCTTTTCCAAGTTGTATAAAATATTTTGTAGGATATTATACATGTGATAATCGAGTTTGAAAACTAATCGGTGAAAAGACCAGAGATCGAGATTCAGAGATGATCAAGAAAATTGAAGACTCATGAATTTACAGACAATGTGTCAATACCTCAATTGTTGATTTTGATGACAACAACCATATAAATATAAAGGGGAATTAATTTAAAGGACAAAAATTTGTATATTTTTAGCCTTAAGGACACAACCTCAATATTTTAACCACAAGGACAAACATTCTTCTAAAAATTATTCATAAGGACAAACATTCTTCCAAAACTGCTACCGAACTAAAAACCGATACCTAAAAACTGCTATCGATAACTACAAACCGGTACTAAAAACTGCTATTAATAACTAAAAACTGATACCTAAAGAAAGTTGTCCTTCAGGCTAAAATACTGAAGGTCTGTCCTTGAGGCTAAAACCTTGAGAAATTTTGTCTTTGACAATAATTTCTTGTAAATATAAATATTAATGTTTTACCAAGTTATATAGTATATATTACAGACTATTACACAGGTACATAATGTTTAAGATTGAATATTGATCAGTATAAAGACTAAAGTTTAAGATTCAGAGATGATCAAGAATCATAAATTTAAAGACAAAGATTTGAAGAGCTCAAGACTTTAGTGTATAAATATGACTTATTAGAACAAATTGTTAAAGTCCCTAATAGCATATTTTGATCTTTACCACAGATTTCTAATCTTTGATATTTTATCAAAATAAATTATTTAAAATTTAAAATATATTTTTACAAATATTTTATAAAAGTTTTTATGTGTTTAAAAACTACGTTTAGATTATTAAAGAATATAGAAGTTTGAAACAATTTAAAAGGAAATCATTTTCAAATATTATAATGGTATGTCTACATACCCCTCCTAGATATGTCGACATAGTGACTGTTAATTTGATTTTTAAATTTGAAAAGAAGTGTTTTTTGGACACACCTCTTCATGAATGGATGCATCTGTTCATTCACTATATAAAGGGGAGTGTAAGTGAATTTTCTAACTAATTTTCTTACTTTCTTCTTAATCCTTACTCGCTTGAAATTTTTCTTGAAAACTAGTTACTACATTCCTCAAGACTACAAAGAATCAATCTATACACTACTATATTGGTTCTCTACAAATTATTTACTGATTTGGAAGCATTTTCTCTGCAAACTCAAAGATTAAACCGCTATCAGAAGGGCTATAGGATATCTTGTATCCCAAGTACAACTATTCGTATTTGAAAATCAACAACTCTACTCTTATTTATTTGGTTGTGCTTGTTACCCATTCAAATCAAGTGGATGTGCTTAGTAGCCCATCTAAGTGAGTGATCTTGTTGCCCGGTAAATCAAGAGAGTTTACCTCGAACACGTGAGAAAGAAAGGTATATCTCGTAGCCTTGAAATCGAGAATGTATTTTGGTTTGTTTGCTATCTGATCAAAGTAGGCGATTGAAAAGAAATATGTATAGTATTGTACGAGACTGGATGTAGGATTAGTTAATCCGAACCAGTATAAAATTCCTAGTTATCTCCCTTACTTTGCTTTTTGTTCTTGCTTTTATATTTATTTGTGATTGCATCTGTGACTATTTGATTAGTATAGATCTGTGTTGTTGATAATCTGTGATTTGATTTAAATCTTGAAACAAAGTTAAAAAATTCATAAAAGTTATAAAACACTATTCACCCTCATATAGTATTAAAGTAGCCTTAAGATCCGTTATATCATAACCCACATTTGGTATCAAAGCATTATGTTTTCAAAATTCGTAATTTAATTTTTGAAAAGTATAAATTCCTAGTGATATCGTTAGTCCACTTTTTAACACTTCTGTATAAAAACAGAGTTATGAAATCTATATGTTACTATCAAATAGATTAGAAACTAATTATTCTGAGAAGCCACTTGATGTTTTTTAAAGGTATAATGTGAAATTGCATGAACAAGTATGTTATATGGCTGATTATGAACAGACAATTGATATTCATACATCACAAATCAAAAGGACAAATGGATACTAGACAGTTGATGCTCAAGACACATGACTGGAAATCTAGAAATCTCAAAGGATATAGTTTACAAAGATGGAGGATCGGTTAACTTCGAAGACAATTCAAAAGGGTATGTGATTAGCATCGGCAATGTTGGTAACTCTAAAACTCCTATTATTTCTAATATTTTGCTGATTAGAAATCTGAAATAAAACCTACGTAGTATTAGTCAATTATGTGATAAGGGTTTTTTAATTAATTTTGAAAAATATATTTACCATATTGAGGATAGTAAGTCTAAAATTATCTTTGAAGGTGTTATGAAACGTAATATTTACATTTTAAGTATGAAAGTGTCTAATGACAATCTTTGCATTTTGGCTAAATCTAGTGACCCTTCATTTGGCACAAAAGATTTGGTCACTTAAATTTTAAACACTTATCCAAAGTTGCTAGATATGAACTTGTAAGGGAACTTCCTAAAATGAATTTTAATTTCAACAACTTATGTGATGGTTTCAACCTAGAAAAACTTCATAAAAATTCTTTTAAATCAAAAGATATGATTTCAACTTCTCAACCCTTAGAACTTTTCGGACCATCGCAAATACTATTTGCAATCATAATAGATATGTTTTTTTGTTATCGTAGGTGATTTCTCTAGATTTTCATGGACAATCTTTCTAAAACTTAAAAGTGGAGCTTTTGAAATGTTTAAATTTTTTACTGAATAATTGAAAATCAAAAGTCAATAAAAATTAAAATGATTAGAAGCGATAATGGAGGAGAATTTGAAAATGAAAATTTTGAAAACTTTTGTAATAAGAAAGGAATTATTCCCTAGAACACCCCAATAAAATGGAGCAGTAGAATGTAAAAATAGAACTATACAAAAATGTGCTAGAACTTTGCTAAATGATACTGATTTATCTAAAAGTTATTGGATTGAAGCAGTTACTACATCATGCTATATTTTAAATAGAATTTTAATAAAATCTTTGACAAAGAAAACTCCTTATAAATTATTTTATGAAATTTTTTAAGTAAATAATACTAGTATCGATGAAGGAGAAAATATTAATCAAAATGTAAATAATGAAAGTACAAATAATGAAACCATTAATGATGAAAATAACGATAACTTTGAAAATTCAAATTGAAATAAAAGAACAAAATATTAGAAATATCATCCTATAGAGAATATTCTAGGAAATACAGGGTCACTCGTAAAAATAAGAAATCAATTAAATAAAATGAGTAATGTAGCATTTATTTCAACTAATGAATGTAGAAATCCAAAGGAAGCATCATTAGATGATTTATGGGTTCTTGCTATGCAAGAAGAACTAAATCAGTTTACCAGAAATAATATTTGGGAATTAGTCCTAAGGCCTGAAAATAAATTTGTAATAGGAACTAAGTAGGTCTATAGAAATAAAATAAATGAACAAGGAGAAGTCATGAGAAATAAAGCACATTTAGTTGCTCAAGGTTATAGTTAGGAGGAAGGCATAGATTTTGATGAAACATTTTCCCATGTAGTTAGACTAGTGGCCATTAGAATTTTACTTGCTTTTGCCAATTATAATAATTTTAAAGTATTTTAAATGGACGTCAAAAGTGCTTTTTTGAATAGTTTTATTAAAGAAGATGTTTATGTACAACAACCCCACTATAACATCCCCTATCTAGAGGCCCAAAGCTAAGCGCTATAGATGCTGCAGTCATCCATAGTATTAACTTTCGATGACCAAATACGGTAATGTTAATGTATTCATAATATCATCATCACAAGAATATGAAACAAAATGACAGATTTCAAAATAACTTTTTCAAATTACATTTTCAAAACATGTTCCATATTCAAATTACATAATCTCATCGCTTTCCCAGGTTCAGACAGAATATAATTATTACATAAATACGCCAAGAGCGACATATGATGATGCCCCCTTGGTTGACCATAGTACTATATAGTCATAACTAACTTAATACAAACACGACGGAAATACATCATAATAAAACTACAACTCCTAAATTGCTATCCATCAGCCACCTGCTGGTCTCCGGAAGCTTTATTCGTCAACCTACTAATAACCTGTAAACCTCAACCCTCAGCCTACTCAAATCAATTTTGAGCACCCGAGAGTTTAAGGGAAAAACATAAACTTCGAGTCAAACATAAAGCCTGGTGTGAATAATACTATACATCTCAGTTATCTGATATTAAGTGAGACTACGCCCCTTAGTGGAACGGGTTTCCCCTCACTAATATTCTTTTAAAACATATCTTTTGAAAATCTTAATCCTGCAACCAAAACTGGTTAAAACTGTAAAATTTATGTAAACATACATATCAAGTAACAAATGGGCTATCTGTTCGATCACTATAGTTTTGTTTGACTAACTCCTAAACTTTGGCTGACTTGGGCCTAGCAGAAAAACATATAAATGATCTAACATCTGTTAGATAAGTCTTTTGGACGGTCTGTCCCTAACTTACTCCTCCCAGGGTCCACTGATCCTAATGTTTTTGCGAGCTCACCAATAACCTACACTGTACAAATATATTCCTTTTTGTGTGTATAATAATTTTAGTCTTACCTGTGATAAAGCCCTATACACTGAAATTTTGGACTAAGTTAGCTAAGGGCTAATAGCTAATCTATAGGGCGTGACCCTATACCAGTCTCATATGGTATTCTAATATCTAAGTCATTTTACTTAAATTTTCCTTGAAAACCTCTTCTTCTTAAATTGATTTAAAACATTTAAATTAAACTTAAACAAGGAAAATATATATTCTATGCTTTAGTCAAAATCATCTTTCCCTGTTATATATACTTTACTCCAATCTTTGTTGATGAAAACATTTAACCCTTTGAAAGTACCTTTTTTCGAATCCATTGAAAGTACCCCTTTCGAAACTAAGTAAAACCCCTTTCTTTCACTTTGGCCGAAAGGGCAAAACACTCCTTCTGAAACCATTCAATTAAACCTTTTGAAACCATTGAAAAACCTTTCCTTCGAAAGCTATAAAACCTTGGACATCCTTTTTTAAAACCTTTAAACACCGCCTTTCTTGGAAAACCTTTCATTTTCGACCTTTCGAAACCATTGGGGAACCACCCCTTAGAAACCTTTCTTTAAACCTTTCGAAAGTATCAAAACCTTTGTAAACAACAAACCTTTCGAAAGAATTTGGGTTCAATTTAAAACACGTGGAACACCTTTCGAAACCATTTAAAACTAACTCCACCTTTGGATTATACCTTCAACAGATCAAAAGGGTCATAAAACATTCAAGTCGAAAGCACTCGTTCGAAAGCCTTTCCTAAATAAAGAAGTGATGATATCGAAACCAACCTTCCGAAAGAATTGGAGAAGCAGTTTGGGTTTTAAAACAAAGTATACCTTCCAAATCCATTGACTTCGAAAGGTAAAAAACAGCATCTAAAGGCTCCAACCTAGTCGAAAGCAGTTACTTAAAAACGAAGGTGCAACCTCTTAAAACCATTCTTTTAAAGTCATTAACCCAGTTGAAAGCAAACCAAGTCGAAAGCTATTCAGTCGAAAGCAAAGCAGATGCAATTTCATTTAAAAGCAAAGTAGCGCTTCGACCTCTTCAGAACCCCTAGTTTCGACCCAATACCTTTCGCCTTTGTCCAATGCATTGCGTACCAATATATTGATACCAGGTGCATTGGTTTCGACTGAGACGGAGGCGGAGGTAAGGAGTTGGAAGCCTTGTGCTGAAAGCATTGAAATAGGAAAAAGCATGTATATAGAAAGATTTGATTTTTTAAATTAATTCCTTTTACCTAACCTACCTTGTTTGTCAAATTATGATTAGTTGAAAATTTTCTTTTCTAAAAGTACTATCAATTTTCATGAATAACAATTTGAATTACTTACAAAATACCCCTTCTCCTTTTATAAATATATAAAACATTTAAGTCCCATACCTTAAATAATTTTATATATCCATTAAAACACTTAGGAAAATTCTACAAAAATTCTAAAAAATCATTTTTAATATGTTTACTAACATATATAAATTTCAGACCCTAAGCCAATATAATTTGGCCGTAATTAATTTTAAATCCAAAATAGCATTTTCTTCACTAGAAAATTCATATAAAATCCGCATTAATTCAAAAAATTATAAAAATTGAAACCCATCTCTAAAATATCATTGTTGATCTATATCTAAAATCACAAGGCATTTGGATGTCATTAAATAGGGTTTTCAAATTAAAATATATCATAAAACCTATATGAATATGCATAAATCATCAATAAGCATATATAATATTTTATCCTTCAAAATCATGCCATAACATTGCAAATCCAATTTGGATTTTCCTTAAAACCGAAAACTATTAGAAAATATGAGATGTAGTCATTATTTGTCTTAGCTTTGTGATTAAAGATGTGAGATCTGTTCTTGATTAAGTGATTTGATTCTTCCTCTTGAAATCCTAGCTTTTATCTTCTCTTGAGCTTACTAATGATGGCCGGCCTTCGCTTGTATTTTTGATTTGTGAATAATGAAGTGAACGTGAGTGTTGAGGGGTTAAGGGTTTAATGTATAAGGATGTGGCTTATTCCTATTTTGCCTTGTATATTTCCTAACCTTTTATTCTCTTTTTATTCTTTAGTTCACTTGTTTAACATGGCACGACTACCCCTTATTTAATCACAACTCCCAATCCATTAATCATCTTACATTATTTTATTTAATTTAACTAATTAAATACCCTAAATATTATTTCTAAAAATATGGGGTGTTACACCCACCTTTTCGAAGATGAAAATCTTTCAAATAATGTTTATAAATCAAAGAAAGCTTTATATGTTTAAAACAAGCTCCTAGAGCCTAGCATGAAAGACTTAAATCTTATTTAATATAATCTAACCCTAAAATAGGAAAAGCAGATAATACACTATTTATAAAAGAAATAATAATGATATTAAACTTATATAAATATATGTAGATGATATTATTTTTGGTTAACCAAATGTACGGTTAAATAAAGAATTTTCTGATATAATGACTAAGGAATTTAAATGAATTATATGGGAGAACTAACTTTCTTTTTTGGATTACAAATAAAACAATTAAATAATGGTATATGCATAAGTCAAGAAAAGCATGTTATGGAACCCGTAAATAAATTTGGTATGTCTAATACTAGTGATAAGCCAACTCCCATGGAAGCCAATTAAAAACTAAATAAGGAAGAAAATTCAAAAGATGTAGATCTAAAACTATATCGAGGCATGATAGTATCTTTGCTTTATATAAATGCTAGTAGACATGATATAATACATAGTTTATGTCTATGTGCATGATATCAATCTCAACCTAAGGAAACTCATCTAAAAGCCTATGTAAACAACAAACTAGACTCTTGACTCTTCTACCTTAAAGAAGACTCCTTTAACTTAATATCATATAGTGAAACTGACTATGCTGGATGCAAATTAGACTGAAACAGTACAAATGGATTTTTCACTTTGTAGGACACTCTCTTGTTTTCTGGTTTAGCAAAAAGCAAAATTTTATATCTCTATCCACAAAGAGGCAAAATATATTTCAGCTAAATTAGCATATTCACAGGTTATCCATATGCAACCAACTTTAAAAGATTTTGGTTTAAATCTAAAACAGTCATCAATATATTATGGTAATACTAGTGCAATAAATTTGTCCAAGAACCCAGCACATTGTGCTAGAACCAAACATATAGACATAAGACATCATTTTCTAAGAGACAACGTAAATAAAGAAGTTATTTCACTCGAATTTATAAATAATGAAAATCAAAGAGCCGATCTGTTAACGAAACCTTTAACACAAACTTACTCTATTAAACTAAGAACAGAGCTAGGAATATGTTCTCTCATAGAAATCTAAATATAATAGCTTTTATTGATTAAAATAAAAAGAAAATGAAAAATACATTTTTATTTGCATATGTCTACATATGCTTCCTATATACGTTGACATACCGGACAGTTTTTTTAAAACTTCTTTTCCCTCTTTAATTCAAAATTTGAAGTCTATTTATATAACCACCAAAATTTGAATTTACTCTCATTTTCCAGTCTTCTTCTTTCTGAAAACTCAAATTAAAATATAAATTCACGAATTCTTCAAATTCCAGAAGGCCAAGAGATGAGTCTACCCCTATAAAATTCAATTGCTCTAATCTAGGACCCTTTCAAAACTCTACCCTAGCCAAATTAACCAAAATTAAAGATGATCTAAAGCATGTCCTTAACATGCTTTCTAAAATAGTAGTAGTTCTTTGCCTCTTGAAAGAGAAAGAGAAGCAAGGCAAAAAATTCTCTGAAACCTTCAAAAGCATCTATTGGACAACGAGGCTAATCCATAGTGATGGAAGAAGATATCCCCAATCTTGTCATTCATAACCTCATGAATGATGAGAAAGAGGAGGAAGAGGAAGATGATAATGTATATGGCGACGAGGTTAAGTGTATAGGAGAAGTTTTCTTTGATTCTAATGGAAATCTTGTGGACTAAAAGAAATTTTTTGCCTTCACTATCCTAATTGTTCTATCCATAAGTCTCTAATAATAAAAAAGAAACATTTATTTGTATGTAACTTTGGTTTGTATATATGGTTTGACTAGGTTTGTTTAGGATTGTTTTCTTGTATGGTTGGATTGTATAATAGTTTGGTTTGTATGGTTTAGATTAGTAAATAAAGTTTGTCTTCTCTTATTTATTTATTGTCTTCAATATTTAGTATATGACTTAAATTTAATAATTGGTTATTATATGTCCAGGATATATGTTATAAATATACCACATTTAAAATGACTAGTATTTCCATAAATATATGCCTTACATATAATCTAGTCCAATTGCATATATAGTTCAAATCTCTAAAAAATTGCTTAGAATTTAAATATGCATTTTAACTCCATAATTCATAAGTATATCAAAATTAAGGGGATTTTTATTTTCACCCATTTTTGTTGATGACAAAGGGGGAGAAAAATATAAAATATAATAATGTATATACTAAGGGAAAGTTATTTAACTCAAGGGGAGTTACATTATATTATATATATATATATATATATATAAATATTTACATGGTTGTCATCATCAAAAAGGAGGAGATTGTTAATACTTCAGATATTGATATTGATGATAATAACCATATAAATATAGATACTTATGTTTTTTCAAGTTGTATAGTATATTTTTAATGAATTTCTTTGTCAATGCCCAAAAGTTTCATGGGAAGAGGAATTTCATTTAATGAAGGGTTGGTTCACCCTCATGGACCTCAACGAGTGTTAGCAAAAGCAACAGTTTGTTGAGAAAGGGCCTAGGTAAATAGGCTTAGAAGATTTAAGTCCATGATGAAGTTACAAGCATGATCATGTTGAAGCCATGTGATCTTGAAGTCAATATATGTAGAACAATCTTATACAAATAAAATTAAGATTATGAGTGCTTTTGGAATTTGAAGCATGAAAATCATAAGTGCTTTGGAACTTGAAAACAACAAGTCATAATTAGAGACAACTTTATTTATATTCCATGCAATTATTGAATGTACTAGGTCCTATGTGAAAAAGTACAATCGTCACTAAAATCCTCAAATCAATTTAGGGTTACAAAGTTTAAAATGCAAGAGATGAGAGAAGAATGATTCACCCTTTCCTTCATGCTCCTAGGTCTATTTATAGGGGATAAGAGATGTAGCATGGTTGCCACTTTTCCATGCGACATGCTTGACCTTCGGTATTAATCATATTGGTGGCGCATGGCGCTATAACTATTACAGATGTACGAGGTCGAGTGGTTTCTTGGGCCTTCGCCGGTACTTCTGGATTCAAAGGCACAAGAAGGGGAACACCCTATGCTGCGCAAGCAGCTGCTTTAGATGCTATTCGTACTGTAGTAGATCAAGTCTTGGTCAATGATGAACTTCAGCATCCATTTGCACAATGGTGACCTTAGCATTTTATGTTAACACTTAGCATCCATCCCGCCTTGATAGTCTTTATCGATAACATCTGATATCAACTTTCCATTGAGGATCTGCGGCATCCTTTGAAGGTTGATGGAGTACGGTATCACTAAGGCACAGCATTAATAAATGACGATATTGATAAGTGGCAATATCGATACGTGATGACATAGATAAATGGCGATATTGGTGATGAGTACCATTGATAAGAAATGACATCAATGGTGAAGCGACATTAATGAGATGCGACATTAATTTGAAGGGTGACATTAGAGTAAGGCGGCACTGGAGAGATCCGGTATTAATCTGAAGCGACATTGATTCTTTTGGTTTCATGAAGAAAGTGCTTCATTGATGGAATGCAAAATCAATGTTGTAGCATGCCGCTATAACATTGATGGCTTTCGATATAGAGTTCTCCTGCATCATTCATTCGACATTGTTGGTGAGAGGCGATGTAACGACCCGGTATTTTGGACCATTCAAATCGACTATAATCCACACATGTCTGACTTGAATAGTTCAAAATATCAGATTGTTAATTTAAAATTTGGCAAAACTCAGCATATGCAGTAAATAAATCAATCACAGAATCACAAACACAGAGTAATACAATAATACGCAGCGGAATAGATAAAATAGTAGTTCATGAAGCTACTATATAAACAACAGAGTTAGAAATAAAATACAACAGAATATCTCAAATGCAGTGAAGTCTCCAGTACAACAGATGACTTCTCTGAACAAATCAACTAGAAGAGCTGAAAGCTGAGGCGATAGTTGGATCTCCAAAGGAAGCTCCAAACTCCAAGGGTGAGTCTCAAATGCTGTATCACTCGGTCTGACCCGAGCGTAAAGCAAAACACAAAACACTCGAGTCAGGATTAACATTCTTATATAAATAAATCCAACTCAAGTGAAATATCAACTAAAATACAAGTAACTTAAAGAATGTTTGGGATAACCATCCTCTAAGGATCTTCAGAACTATCTACCAGGTGGAAATATATGTTATAACACCGTGGTCATTTCAATTTAATTTATACTTCAAAACCCAAATATCATTTCATTTCAAATATAACTATTTTCCAAGATAGTATATATATTAATTAATTTATAAAGTAAAGCATTTAATTTTCTCAAGTCTCGCAAATCGATTCGAATCAACTTCAAATTCCAAATTCCAATTTAATTCAATCTAAATTTTCCCATTTTAATTTAATTCAGTTTCTAAATAACAAATTCAAATTTTATATTGATTTCAAATACAGATCTGAATCACAAAATAAACCATTTAAATTCCAATATATTTCAAGGCTTTAATATTCAACATTTTAAAAGTTAAATTTAACAGTTTCATAGAGCTCTTGATTTAACTTCATTATTATTTAATCAGGGAATATTCAGTTAATATATTCAATATTTAACTAGCCCTAAATTTCAATTTTACTAAATACTTCCTTAAATTTATTTAAACAAGAAATATTCATCAAATTATTTAAATCAAACCCAAGTTATAAATCATATCATAAATCTCAATTTCAATAAATTTCAAATCGGTTTAATTAAATAAAAGTCTTTAATGAATACAATTTCAACTAAATTCAAATTATCTTCCCAACCTTAATTTGTTCAAATTATTACCAAAATCTATTTTGAAATATAAATTTTAAATACTCAACCATATTACATGTATTTAATCAATCATTCCCATTTATATGCAATAATTTAAGGCTCAACATTTATTAAAACCATATATTTCTTTCCAAAACCATAGAATTCATTTTCAAAATATTTATATATATGGACCAACGGTGTATGTATACATATTTATCATATGCTTAAGTGATACGGATATTTATCATTTCAATCCGTAAATTTAAATACATACGGGTAGATATCATTTCGACCCGTAATCCCAAATCCAATTCAAATGAAAATCGCTTGGGTTTATCATTTCAACCCATAACGATTTTCTCCTATTCTAAAGTTCGTTCGGGTATGTATCATTTCAACCCATAGTGAATTCTATACTAACAGGGAACTTGCAGAGTGATAACAGATAATATAAAATATAACAACAAGCATATATCATCAATATAAATAACAGATACTGGTGTCAGATGTCATAGGTGAACATATACAGATAATAGTAATAACAGGCATATAAATACTAGATACTGGTGTCAGATGTCACAGGTGAACAAATACAGATAATAACATATATAACAATTTAAATAACTACAGCATCATATTTCAATTGTCGTTTCAATTGAAATCAAATTTAATAAAATACAAGAACGTTAATCGTGAGTGATTGCTCACCTTTCGAGGCTATATAGATGGATGGGAATGGAAGCGAATTGTAAACCCAAACACAAATTTCAAAGCGAACAAGATGGACACGAGTGCGACGGATAGCTGAGTAGATAGAAATTGATGAGAACGGATCAAATTAACTTAACAAAAATTGAAACGAAGAATATATTATTATTTATTTCAATTCAAGGCAAATATTAAAATAATGTAACTTCCAAATCATTGTTAAATCAAACCCATATATATTATCACAAAATCAACCCAAGTTTAGTGTAAACAGATCAAAACATAAGCTATATATAAACTTATATTCAAAAATTTATATTCATATATCATATATAAATATATATATCTTAAATCTTACTATATATATAAATACACGTATTAATCATAAATACATAAATATATATATAAAATTTCAAATCAATGTTAAATTTAACACCTAAAATCTCTAAAATATATAAAGACTAGACTCAGGTATAAATATATAGACTAGTATATAGCTTATGCACACATTATCAAAATGGCTTTATATATATTATACTGTAACACTAAATAAAATACGGCTTTCATTTTTAAAACTAACAGTTAAACAATAGGCAGATTAGTAACGTATAACTGAAATATAACCATATATATTTAAATTAAAATCAGTATAACTAACCAAATAATCTTACCTTATAAATTCATATATATATAACATACAATAGATTCCCAAGCAAAACTTACAAAACATATCATCATACATATAAAAGAAACAGTACTCAAAATATACTTCCAAACATATACAAACAATAAAATAAATATTTGTATAAATATACTTTATCAACTCCACTGACAATATATAAACACCTAAATATATTACACCTTAATATATAAATACTATCATATACGTCAAGCCACTCAGCTATAGATAAATAGATCTTACTGGACTTGTATACATAATAGGTTTATATAACTTAATTAATATATGTAAACAATATATTATAGTAACACATAGCTTGTATTATGAATTATATATATACTCTGTATAGAAATAAATAAACAGTTATAAAGCAAGATATAAACTGTTTATAAGCCAATAAAACAGGTTATATACGTATAAGCTAATATATGATGTACATACTTTATAAACATTTTATGCTTTGTATATATATAAAAAAATACCCACGTATATAACATACATTCCAATGTATATAAAACTGAATAAAATATTGATATTTTAACTGAATATACAAATACATATCTACGAAACTGTATTAACATATATACAAGGTCCACTTCCAGGCTACAAAACAACCTATATACTTATGATATCACTTACATAATGTTTAACATATTATATATGAACCTATGATGGTGAAATAATGAAGCCAGAGATGCAGGGAATAATGAGACTCGAGTGGAGGCCGGAACAGCTACTTTGGTGAGGATGTGCAGTCATTTCCAAAAGAGCAATGCATGGTGGCGGGTCTGGCCAGATTTGGTCGGAGCGTGGCTGGAGGGAAAGGCTGACTGCGAGCTAAGGGGAATAAGGCAGATGGAGATACAGGCGAGCATAGCCAGGTGGGGTAGCGACAGAGAGAGAGGCGGAACCACGTGACAATGGACGATGAGGATGGGTGTTGTTTGGAGACGATGGCCGAGATGAAGAAAGGTGGGAAGAAAATGCAAGGAGATAGTTCACAGAGTTTTTTTTTCTCTGGAAGAAGGAGCTCGGCCATCACGAAGGAGCAGTATGAAACAAAATACACATGTGAAAGGTTTAGAATAAAACAATTTTGGACCGTTGGAATTTTGGAGAGAACCTGAATAAATTAATTTTGAACGGTTGGAATAATAAAGGTTGTGAAATCACAAAAGTCACATGAATGAATTTCTGGAAATAAATGCCAACGGTTATCTGTTTACATGGTGGATAACCAAAGGACCAAGCTCAAATACGGAACCAATACGAATATAAATTTCCCGGTTTCCATTGTGTACCGGACTCCAAAATACAGGAATAAATATACCATGGAGATCAGCACGACGAGACGATCAAAACGGTATATGGATATCTGTGGTACGATCATCCGGTCAAAAGTCGATAATCGGTACCTGAAATGCTGCTATTATGCCAGAATTAAGATAAACGGAGCAATAGAAGTCCAAATTTGGAAAAACGAAAGATGACATCTGACTCAGAAGAAGATTTAGAAATTTTCTATAGAAAAATATTCAGGTTTTGAAATAAATTTATTATCATCAATTTTAACTGATTTGAATTGGAATAAAGTTATACAAGAAAAATAAATTTCCATATAATCAGATGAAAATTTACCAGTTGCTATATTAAAATAGACGTATTCCAAATAGTAAATTTTTATTTTCAAATTTTATTGTTTTAAAATTTCACAAAATTTCAATTAATTTAACAAATAAAATCACTAAAAGATTTGGGTCGTTACACTCTCCCCCACTCAAAACTTTTCGTCCTCGAAAAGGAAGGAGGTAGGAGAATAGAACAACCAAAAATAAAAGTAGATTGAAAGTCAAGATTAAACAATTAATTTGAACTATATAAATTTTACTTAAAATTTGAAAACTTCATTTGCAATTCAGTTATCTTATATACTTTAAAACCTTTCAAAAATCCATTTGTAAAATTTCTTACCATTTATATGTTTAAATAACACCTTTATAAATATAAGAAAAATATTTGAAAACAATTATTTACATCATTACTTATATTTACAAAGAAGCTATTTGAAAACATTAAATCCATAATTCATAAATTTATTAATTTATCTCAAGATACTTTTCAACATTATTAATAAATCAATAATCATTTCTTTAAATATGTTGTATTTAATTAATAACTTCTAACATTTAACACTAAAATTTTCTATTTATAACACTATATTTTTTTATATATTAAACCATATAGTATATAAATAAACAATGTTAAAAAAAAAGATATGGTCAACAAGGAAAAGAAGGAGGACTTGGAAAAACAGAATATAGGTAAATAAATAAAGCTGAGCAGATAAGGTAGATTCAAAAGAATAGTATCGGGCATGAATAATAAATTCAAACCATTAGAATTTCAATTTCGAATTATTAATACAAAATTTCTTTGTTGGAAATACTTTTATAATGAAATATTTTTTTTATAACGAAACAAATTTCATTTCGAAAATACTTTTATAACTCGATGTTTCAACAAGTTTATCCTTGTTCCTGTAGACTCTGGCAGTGCGTTGATCAGGCGCAAAACTAGAATTCTCCAGGTACTTAGTAGACCTGTTTCAACACCCAGTGAAAATACTGGAAAAACTTTTAAAAACAGATATGGAAAGTACAATCCAATCAAAAACGAACCAAATCATGGATCGCAGATACACAATGGTTACGCCTGGGTCCCCCAGGAAACATCCGTACCTTTTAAGCATTCACTGCCTTGCGAATTTCGCCATGCAACAAAACGGTGGACCGCAGGATACATAAAAATGGTTACGCCTGTATCCCCCAGGAAACATCCATACCCCTTAAGCAATCTCTGCCTTGCGGATTACGCCACTAACACGACCATAGATCGCAGATACACAATGGTTACGCCTGGGTCCCCCAGGAAACATCCGTACCTTTTAAGCAATCACTGCCTTACGAATTACGCTATGCAGTCGAGTTCGTAAGACCATGGGTAACGCCATGGAATTCGAAGGACACTCGAGTATCATATCCGGAAAACCAAAAATCAGAGAGAATAATATCGATAGAATGAATCCAAGATGTGGCCACAAATCGGATATCAAGCAGAAGGCACTTTCCATATCTTTACTTCGAAAATATGTATCATATAGACCCTTTTCAAATCACTTTCAAATATCGTACTTATATAAAATCCATTATATATAAGATTTAATTTTCAAATCAAATACTTTCCAAAATCAATAGTATATCAAGTCATACTTATATATACTTCAATTATATAAGATTTCACTTTCAAATTGAGTACCTTTTCAAATCTATAGTTTTCGAATCAATTTCATACTCATACAAATCAATTTTATATAAGTTTGACAACTCCCAAATCAAGTGTTTAGTAACATAAGGTTCTCAAATTTTAATTTGTTTCAATATCAGTTAAATTTCAAAATCATATACAATTTCACCAAATTATTTCTTCTCAAATTAAATATCTTTAGTTTCAAAGTTTCCAAAATAATAGATTTAGAAAATAAATCCAAATTTCCAAATCAATAAAATTTAAGTCAACCAATTCATTACCAAAATCAAATGTTTTCAAAATCATCTTATACTTACGTAAGGTCTATCTTATATAAGGATCAAATTTTTCAAAATAAATTTCGCTGTATGAAGAGCCATATGGGATTGAATATCTTTGCTTTTATGGGTTATATATCTTTGTAATTTAAATTGGAAATTTTTTTCTTTTAGTACGCAAAGATATTCTAACATGACAGCTTTCAATTTCAGCGTCAAAATATAACAATGATATTAGAATATAAGATGTACATACGTCATCATTTCGCAGAATCACATTTGATCGCTCGCTCGATCACACAAGTTCGCTTTCGAACTAGTATTGTCCATTCGACTTCCCTAATGCGGATTTCGATATGGTTTCTCGACTAGAAGCCATCAGTCTCCTTGCATAGCCATATACTATGATAGAGAATTCTAGAATTTAGCCCAAAATCCATATCAAATATTCGCCATCAAGAATCGAATGAAAAATCCTAACACGAAATGGTGTAATTCACCTCGAACTTGTGTACTCAAACTTGGATCAATTTAATTATGCGAATAAAACAGCATACGTATAACTTATATATTTATTCCAACTTGTTAAATATATAGTTTCATAAAGATGTTACTAAGTTAAAACATTTAAACTAAATTTTATTCAAAATATTTTGAAGACCAAATTCTTCTCAAGACATTTCAAATCTAAATTTCATATTAGAAAATTTAAAATTTCCTTATTCTTTTACTTAACCAAACAGTTTCAACTTATTTAAATCATATTACTTCATACTTAAACATTCAAAACAAACTTATATACTTTATCAAAATACTTTTCAAAATTTCTTAGCTTTGAAAAGTTAACCTTGATTTGGAAGTGCTCGAACCTTTAAAATAGTTGAAGAAATCATTTTAAAATTCAAGAGTTGGAAATCAGCAACAAATCAGTAAATCAATTTTAATAGATAGGGTTATATCAAATCCAAAACTCGAGGACTGAACACCGGCTTACTACAAATCATTTCAAATATACATACATATATCCTTTGAATATCAAATCTTATTTCGGAATTTGAAATCAAAATTGGTTTCGCAAAATCACTCGCGTAGCAATGCTACTAAAGTGGCCTCTCCCCCACTCTGAAACTCGAAAATCAATGTCGATGATGCGTGCACTCATCACCGAAATTATTTTCCAGCGACATAAGTGAGTTCTGGACTTCTATTTTCTCAAACTTCTTTCGAAATTTCTTCAAAACTCATTAAAATCATTTGAAACATTTCTTATTCGGAAAATATTTTTAAATCATACTATTATTATATATTTCAAAATCTTAAAACCAATTTCAAAACACCGGGGTTCAATTCTCGAATTTCAAATTTAAAATCCTTCAGTAAAAAAAATCATTTTAGATAAATCAATTTTCTTATGTAATTTTTCAAAATTACAAATCCTTTCGAAACCTCAAATTCTCATTTTAAAAAGGGTATATAATCTTTATCGAAAACATTTTCTCTTTTATATATAGAATATAATCATACTTATCAAAATAATAATATCGGTTTATAAAGCAATTTCTAAAATACAAACAAACCCGATTTTCAAAGGACGATTCACGGACGAATTTCAAAACAAAGATAGAGATTCAATTTAAAAGAACTCTAATCAAATAAAATTCTGATTCGAAGATAGGCTTGAACGAAGATGAGATAATTAATTTCAAAACAGTAGATGGATACACTTATATAAATCGCGGGCGACCTTAACCGGGTCAACCGTGACTTCAAGAATATAATCGATGCGGAAATCTAAGGCAAATCGACATTCGATCGCCAGAGATAGAATTTGGCATAACAAGAGATGGCAACATCAAAAATGAGGGATATATAAATCTCCGGTGAATCAATGCCTATTGTAAAGGAGTTCCACCCCTTTACAATCATTCAAAGATTGGCGGGATCGCCTATTCTTATAGAGATCATTCGAAGTGGAGTTATGGGATACTCCAGAATCAAAAGAATACAAATAGGGAGAGGCAAGAATGAATTTTGGAACTGCAAGGAACATTCCAAAGTTCAAAGGAAATCAAGTCAAATTAAGAGATTCAAACTCGAACGAAAGTGATTCTGTAAATAAATTTACTATATATGCTAAGTTTTGCCTAGAGCCAAAGCTCTGATACCAACTGTAACGACCCGGTATTTTGGACCATTCAAATCGACTATAATCCACACATGTCTGACTTGAATAGTTCAAAATATCAGATTGTTAATTTAAAATTTGGCAAAACTCAGCATATGCAGTAAATAAATCAATCACAGAATCACAAACATAGAGTAATACAATAATACGCAGCGGAATAGATAAAATAGTAGTTCATGAAGCTACTATATAAACATCAGAGTTAGAAATAAAATACAACAGAATATCTCAAATGCAGTGAAGTCTCCAGTACAACAGATGACTTCTCTGAACAAATCAACTAGAAGAGCTGAAAGCTGAGGCGATAGTTGGATCTCCAAAGGAAGCTCCAAACTCCAAGGGTGAGTCTCAAATGCTGTATCACTCGGTCTGACCCGAGCGTAAAGCAAAACACAAAACACTCGAGTCAGGATTAACATTCTTATATAAATAAATCCAACTCAAGTGAAATATCAACTAAAATACAAGTAACTTAAAGGATGTTTGGGATAACCATCCTCTAAGGATCTTCAGAACTATCTACCAGGTGGAAATATATGTTATAACACCGTGGTCATTTCAATTTAATTTATACTTCAAAACCCAAATATCATTTCATTTCAAATATAACTATTTTCCAAGATAGTATATATATTAATTAATTTATAAAGTAAAGCATTTAATTTTCTCAAGTCTCGCAAATCGATTCGAATCAACTTCAAATTCCAAATTCCAATTTAATTCAATCTAAATTTTCCCATTTTAATTTAATTCAGTTTCTAAATAACAAATTCAAATTTTATATTGATTTCAAATACAGATCTGAATCACAAAATAAACCATTTAAATTCCAATATATTTCAAGGCTTTAATATTCAACATTTTAAAAGTTAAATTTAACAGTTTCATAGAGCTCTTGATTTAACTTCATTATTATTTAATCAGGGAATATTCAGTTAATATATTCAATATTTAACTAGCCCTAAATTTCAATTTTACTAAATACTTCCTTAAATTTATTTAAACAAGAAATATTCATCAAATTATTTAAATCAAACCCAAGTTATAAATCATATCATAAATCTCAATTTCAATAAATTTCAAATCGGTTTAATTAAATAAAAGTCTTTAATGAATACAATTTCAACTAAATTCAAATTATCTTCCCAACCTTAATTTGTTCAAATTATTACCAAAATCTATTTTGAAATATAAATTTTAAATACTCAACCATATTACATGTATTTAATCAATCATTCCCATTTATATGCAATAATTTAAGGCTCAACATTTATTAAAACCATATATTTCTTTCCAAAACCATAGAATTCATTTTCAAAATATTTATATATATGGACCAACGGTGTATGTATACATATTTATCATATGCTTAAGTGATACGGATATTTATCATTTCAATCCGTAAATTTAAATACATACGGGTAGATATCATTTCGACCCGTAATCCCAAATCCAATTCAAATGAAAATCGCTTGGGTTTATCATTTCAACCCATAACGATTTTCTCCTATTCTAAAGTTCGTTCGGGTATGTATCATTTCAACCCATAGTGAATTCTATACTAACAGGGAACTTGCAGAGTGATAACAGATAATATAAAATATAACAACAGGCATATATCATCAATATAAATAACAGATACTGGTGTCAGATGTCATAGGTGAACATATACAGATAATAGTAATAACAGGCATATAAATACTAGATACTGGTGTCAGATGTCACAGGTGAACAAATACAGATAATAACATATATAACAATTTAAATAACTACAGCATCATATTTCAATTGTCGTTTCAATTGAAATCAAATTTAATAAAATACAAGAACGTTAATCGTGAGTGATTGCTCACCTTTCGAGGCTATAGAGATGGATGGGAATGGAAGCGAATTGTAAACCCAAACACAAATTTCAAAGCGAACAAGATGGACACGAGTGCGACGGATAGCCGAGTAGATAGAAATTGATGAGAACGGATCAAATTAACTTAACAAAAATTGAAACGAAGAATATATTATTATTTATTTCAATTCAAGGCAAATATTAAAATAATGTAACTTCCAAATCATTGTTAAATCAAACCCATATATATTATCACAAAATCAACCCAAGTTTAGTGTAAACAGATCAAAACATAAGCTATATATAAACTTATATTCAAAAATTTATATTCATATATCATATATAAATATATATATCTTAAATCTTACTATATATATAAATACACGTACTAATCATAAATACATAAATATATATATAAAATTTCAAATCAATGTTAAATTTAACACCTAAAATCTCTAAAATATATAAAGACTAGACTCAGGTATAAATATATAGACTAGTATATAGCTTATGCACACATTATCAAAATGGCTTTATATATATTATACTGTAACACTAAATAAAATACGGCTTTCATTTTTAAAACTAACAGTTAAACAATAGGCAGATTAGTAACGTATAACTGAAATATAACCATATATATTTAAATTAAAATCAGTATAACTAACCAAATAATCTTACCTTATAAATTCATATATATATAACATACAATAGATTCCCAGGCAAAACTTACAAAACATATCATCATGCATATAAAAGAAACAGTACTCAAAATATACTTCAAAACATATACAAACAATAAAATAAATATTTGTATAAATATACTTTATCAACTCCACTGACAATATATAAACACCTAAATATATTACACCTTAATATATAAATACTATCATATACGTCAAGCCACTCAGCTATAGATAAATAGATCTTACTGGACTTGTATACATAATAGGTTTATATAACTTAATTAATATATGTAAACAATATATTATAGTAACACATAGCTTGTATTATGAATTATATATATACTCTGTATAGAAATAAATAAACAGTTATAAAGCAAGATATAAACTGTTTATAAGCCAATAAAACAGGTTATATACGTATAAGCTAATATATGATGTACATACTTTATAAACATTTTATGCTTTGTATATATAAAAAAATACCCACGTATATAACATACATTCCAATGTATATAAAACTGAATAAAATATTGATATTTTAACTGAATATACAAATACATATCTACGAAACTGTATTAACATATATACAAGGTCCACTTCCAGGCTACAAAACAACCTATATACTTATGATATCACTTACATAATGTTTAACATATTATATATGAACATGTGATGGTGAAATAATGAAGCCGGAGATGCAGAGAATAATGAGACTCGAGTGGAGGCCGGAACAGCTACCTCGGTGAGGATGTGCAGTCATTTCCAAAAGAGCAATGCATGGTGGCGAGTCTGGCCAGATTTGGTCGGAGCGTGGCTGGAGGGAAAGGCTGACTGCGAGCTAAGGGGAATAAGGCAGATGGAGATACAGGCGAGCATAGCCAGGTGGGGTAGCGACAGACAGAGAGGCGGAACCACGTGACAATGGACGATGAGGATGGGTGTTGTTTGGAGACGATGGCCGAGATGAAGAAAGGTGGGAAGAAAATGCAAGGAGATAGTTCACAGAGTTTTTTTCTCTGGAAGAAGGAGCTCGGCCATCACGAAGGAGCAGTATGAAACAAAATACATATGTGAAAGGTTTAGAATAAAACAATTTTGGACCGTTGGAATTTTGGAGAGAACCTGAATAAATTAATTTTGAACGGTTGGAATAATAAAGGTTGTGAAATCACAAAAGTCACATGAATGAATTTCTGGAAATAAATGCCAACGGTTATCTGTTTACATGGTGGATAACCAAAGGACCAAGCTCAAATACGGAACCAATACGAATATAAATTTCTCGGTTTCCATTGTGTACCGGACTCCAAAATACAGGAATAAATATACCGTGGAGATCAGCACGACGAGACGATCAAAACGGTATATGGATATCTGTGGTACGATCATCCGGTCAAAAGTCGATAATCGGTACCTGAAATGCTGCTATTCTGCCAGAATTAAGATAAACGGAGCAATAGAAGTCCAAATTTGGAAAAAACGAAAGATGACATCTGACTCAGAAGAAGATTTAGAAATTTTCTATAGAAAAATATTCAGGTTTTTAAATAAATTTATTATCATCAATTTTAACTGATTTGAATTGGAATAAAGTTATACAAGAAAAATAAATTTCCATATAATCAGATGAAAATTTACCAGTTGCTATATTAAAATAGACGTATTCCAAATAGTAAATTTTTATTTTCAAATTTTATTGTTTTAAAATTTCACAAAATTTCAATTAATTTAACAAATAAAATCACTAAAAGATTTGGGTCGTTACAGGCGACATATGTGGTATACGACATTGACTGACAATATAAGTTTTTTGTTGACATGTGAGGTTAATGTTGCCTATATGGTATTAACCCTAGGTGACACACTCTAAAGCATCTCCAGAATTAACATTTTTCATAGTTATGAGATTCGATATCATTGATGGCATTCGATATCGTCAGCCTTTTTATGACCTATGACACTGCCTATTAGCCTTTGTTGATGAAGGACGACATTATATGCTTTCGGCATTGGCTCATCTCCACAGTCTTAGCATTGCTTGCTGATGCAAGACCATAGCTATGTCGACATATCGCATACCTTTAGGATCAATAATTATAGTTTTAAAATTTCCCCCCTTTTGTAAAGGAAGCATTGACTTTTCAAGTCAATAATCCAAAAATAATGTTTGCCACCTATTGGTATTATTTGCATATCCAACCATCTATTTAAAATGGATCAATAACGACTGTACATCTTTCTTTTCCCCTATAAATAGTCGAACTTCCTCTTCGTTCCTCTTTTACCAGCGATTAAAAAGCTCAAGCAAGCAAATCAAAATTCACAAAATCATCGTAAACTCTAGCTCTTTGGCAATAGTTTTAAGATTGAGGTATGATTCCCACTTATATCAATTAAATTGGAAGTTTAATTTGGCGATTTTGTGTTAAAATATTTATCATGGTTTATTTAGGTTTATTGATTCTGAATCGACACTTGGGTTCGATTTCATTGTTTTGATGCTTAACTCGGATCATTAATCTTCATATTTTCAGTTAAATCGATGATTAGTTATGCTTACAAATTGAAATAGCAAAGAATTTTATGTCTCTTGGATGATTTATTTGATTAATTAAATTTAGGCGACATTGATTTGGAAGCCTGGACATTTATAGTTTGATGATGAAACGAATAGTCTCTCAAACATGAAATCCAATAACACCTTGCTCTATATCGACATTATTGTCTTACGACGTTACTAGGATGTTTGCTATTGATTAATTTGCCTTGTTTTTCTTCGAGATTGATATTTTATGATATCGTCCTGATGTTTGGTATCAATTGTGTTTTCTCTTTGATAATCAATTCTGAAGTTTAGACAACTTAGTATAAAACCCTTATGTCGTCAATAACCGAAAAGAGGTGCAACAACCTAATTGGAAATATAAGAGTTGTTGTCATGAGAAAGTTTATGTTGGTCACTAATTATAGATATGACATACATGAATTCGACACTAATTAAAAGCACTATTGCTTAGATTCGATATTGATTTATGGGGCCGTTGAATGACATTGATAACCTTAGCGTATGTTATTATCTTTCTTCGGTAATCATTTATAACATTCTTATGTAGGCCTTATACGACATTGTTATTTTAAAACATAGTTGTTGTAGTAATTTTATGTGTAACTTATAAAAATATTACCAACCTATGTTGAGATTACTCATTGATGGTGGCTATTTTCTCATTTCAACATTGACTATGGCTGCCACCTATAGGCTTACTTCCTTACTATAAGTCTAGCATTTATTTATATACTCTTAATTAACCTAAAAGTTTAAGTTTTATATGAATTCGACATTGACTATTCAATGATCATTAACGTTTTGTAAATATTATGTGGGTATTTAAACTTTTAACATTTTGATGCCATAATCTAGGTAATCAATTAGCTATTCCCTATTTTAGAATATAATATCTCATTTTATACCATGAGAATTCTAATTAGCACTTTTTTAATTTGAAATAATATCACCTGGCAAGTAAATGGAAGGCAAGAAAGTAGTCCAGAAAGGAATCAAGAAGACCAATAAGGGTTCTAAAGCTTCTCCATCTACTAAGAAAGGAGATCATCTTCTTAAACCATCATATATCACTACTCAAGAAAGGGCGGATTCCATTCTCAAGGAATTTGGTGTCACAGGTGTAGAAGCCAGGCCTACCAGTCCTTATGGTAGGATAGACAACCCTACGGAAGGGTTCTTCGTGTTCACATAAATTCACATATAGCACTTGGGATATCTTCTTTTTCTTGACTTTCTCTTGCGATTTTTGGAGCATCTAGGCATCGCTCCAATCCAAATGACTCCGAACTCATACACCTATTTGATTTGCTTAGAATTCTTGCTAGAGAGACTAAACTTTCTTTTCCAAGTGTTGAAATCCTCTATACCTTAGCTAGCCCTGCAAGATTAGGTAAGCAACAGGATAATCCATTATATCGCATCCTATTAACAAGATGAAGGAATGGGAAACCCAGTTCTTTTATGTCAGATGCTATTAGAAGATTAGGGGGACTTTCTCCATTATCCGTAAGTTTCTATTTCCTACTACTTATGTTATATTTGTCACTCTCTTACAACATATGTTTTCCTTTAGATCCAATCCCAAGCAGTTAAGCTTCTTTGTTAGCGAAACTATCAAATCCCTGATTCCAGTATTCGGGAATATGGGTCATAGGCTTACACTTTTGATGGAAGTGAAACTTCGTCAATATTCCTTGATTTTAGACAATCATATAATACTTGGGGAACCCCCAATGGTGAAAGGAAATGCTCAAGGAAAGCGATCACCAGTTACCAGCACTCAAAATGCTTTCTCTACTTCCAGTTTAACTTGAGCCCACCGGTAAGTTTTTAGTATAACTAATATGGAATTCTTGATGTTATTACTTTATTAACTTCTTACTTTGTTTTAGGCTCATCTTCTCTTTGTCATTGCTTCTAAAGAGAAAAAGTTAAAAAAGATGCTCCTATCTTAACCAAATCAAGCGAACTTCCTCCTATTGAGAACTCTATTGATAAGGCGATAGTGGCGCTTAAATGAAATGTGAGTGGCGATGCTCATATTGATATTCCACCTCCTTCCCTGAGTAAAATACCTAAACTCATCGGCAATTATACTCTCGTTATCGTGGATGAAGAGGCATATGAGAATATTGACTTAAATCTTGATGTTGCCAATTTGGAATCTCTTGGTCATAAAGTTCAAGAATCGACTGAGGTGGCTCATTCTCCAAATCCCCTCCTCAAGATTTCTCTTCCTACCTTTCCGACAGCTCTTAGCCACTTATATGATGATCTTAGTCTGTCTCCTTCTTCAAAAGACCCTCTCCCTTCTAAGGCCCGGGTCTAGTCTCCTGTGGTTAATTTTGTTGATCTTGATAATTGGCTGTCCAATCTCCTTTTATTACTTCTTTTGGGTCATCGAAGCCTCCAATTTATTCTAAGGATCATCTTTTCATTATTCTTAAACAACTCCTATCGGTACGTGCTTTCTTTTGTTTTGGTTAATTTTTAGCTTTGTAGATTATGTCTTGATTTAGACTTGTTATACATTTCAGGTGGGAAATTATATGTTTATCCTCCGAGAGACTTCTCAAGGGCCTTCTAATGAAGTAGTCAAACTTAAAGGACTTATCTCTTCGCTTAGCAGTAGTATAACTGGTGTCGCCGCAGCAAGGGATAATGTTGTTTCTAAAAAGGAGAAACTTGCCATCTCGCTCAGCAAGGAGAAAATTGCAAGGCAATTGTTAGAGGAGGAAGTCAAATCATTAAAGGCGAATCTCGAGAAAGTCAACAAGGAAAAGGCTAAGCTAGTTGAGAAAGAAGTAAAGACTTTAAAAGCGGATCTTAAGAAGGCCAACAAAGAAAAGACCGAACTGGCTAATGGGGATAAGTCTCTCAAGGACAGGCTAACTAGGAAAAAGGTCCTCTTGACCTACTCAAATAATATCATCAGGGACGCAAATGAGAAAGTTCTCTTTTTTCTAAATAATGCCCTTACCAAGTTCATCGCGAACTGTTAAGAAAAAGCCTTGCTCGTGGCATATGCCGATAATATTCATAGGTGCCCAGACTTAGATTTTCCATCTCTCCTAGATTGGAACGAAAGATTCAAAAGAAAGTTTATCCTTATGCTAGAAAAGGCTAAGAGGTCTCTTCAGCAAGAATTTCCCGCTAAGGAAAAGGTCGACGCTAAGAAGTCATTAACTGTAACGGCCCGGAATTTTAGATATTTGAAATTGGAATATTTAATTGATTTTATTTAAAAGTTAATTTTTAACTTGAATTTCAAATATCAATACTTATTGGTTGATTTAATTATTAGATTTAATAATTGGAAATTGGGTAAAATATGAAATCTTAAGTTTTAAGCTCGTTAAAAATAAATTAAAGGGTTATAAAATTTATATTGATAATACTGAAGATAATAGAAGTTTTAAAAATTGAATTTAAAAGTGGTTTGGTCAGTTTTAAAAATATATCGTTTAAATCGATATTTAAAAATAGCGTTCCGAGGCACGGTCTCAGAATTCGACGAAACTAGTTCCATTGGATCCAGAATACTGTATTGTTATCGGTTTTTAAATTTCGTAGTGTTTGGAGTTATCGTTTGGCCGTACAAAATATAAACGCGATGAAATTTATATCGAAGATTCAATATAATAACTAGATCCAAAAAGTTATCTTCTCCATACGATCGAATTAGGACTCGAAACCTTTTCCATTGCGTTCGAAATAGGAGTATAACATTATGAACGCTTAGCAGCATGCCTCGACAGGAGGTCAAGATTTTGAGTTGCATTTATCAAGATAATATGAATTTAAATTATATATATATATGTATATACTGGTCAAAACTCATCACATCAGAACTTTATCCTTTCATCTCAAATCACTGTTACAGACTGAGCCTCCTTATTCCTTCTCTAACACACTTTCCTTTTTTAAAAAAATCCAAGAAAAGAAGAAGAAAAAGCTGTTGACCCTTAAACTATAAAAAATATATAATAATATACGATAGATGTTGCCTGTAGAGTAAAGCAATTGGCCTTCCTCACTTCTTTTTCTTTCCTGATTTTTGAAATTTTAAACCATGGCCGGACGATTTTTCCCCCTCTTTTCTTTATGCACCGATTTTCTTTCCTCAATTCGAATTCCGCCTCAGTTCTTAAAAAAATATACTCATTCGAAATCAAAATCAACAAAAAAAGAAGAAGAAGAAAGAAACGCGACTTTGTCGCGATCGAATTCGATTCGAGTTCTAGGCCTCGTTGAAGAATCACGATGGCGACGCGTTCGTGGGAAGTCGAGCGCAAATCCGGGGAGCTCGAGCACGAGCAAGTGGAAGGGTGACGATGAGGTCGGCGGATTGGTTGGCTACAACGAGGTGGTGTCGCATTCGAGGTAGGGGCAATCGAGATGGATGGGATGTGGATAGCGCGGCAGTTCTTGAAGGCGTGTAGGTCGGAGACTCGCGAAGGCAGAGGCAAGAGTAACAGGGCACGCGAAGGAGGATGTGGCATCGACGAAGAGGTGGGTCGCGATGTTTGGTGGTCTGGGTCGCGGGTGGGTTGCCTGGTCGCTGTGGTTTGGGAAGTCGTGTAGATGGCATGGTGGTGGATTCCAGGCATGCTGGGGGGTGATGGTTTCGTGTCGGCAAGCATAAGTTTATGAGGTAATCCATTCGAAGGCATTTTCTTTATCTGGATAATCATGTTTAAAACTTATGAAAAAAGGGGGTCACTATGATGATTTTTTTAAACAGGAAAAAAATATATTTTTTACAGTGAGAAATATATAACAATTCTGTTTTTAATTTAATATATAGGTTTGAAAGGAATTTTATTTATTTAGAATGTAATGCGTATATATATATATAAGATTTTGGAAAAAAATATAGGGATTGTAAATGTTGTAGAGTTATATAAAAAAAATTTGATTTTTAAATCTATATAGATTATTTTATAAAAATATATGTGGTTTCAAAATAAATAAATATACATGTTTTTAACTTACTATTTAATTTTAAAATAATGTATTAGTGATTAGCTCGTTTAATTAACTCATTCAATTATTTTAGTTACTAAAGATAATTTATTAAAGGAAAATTAGCTTAAAATTAAATTATTGGTTAGTTAAATTATAAAAAGGCAATTGGTTTGTTCGATGATTTAAAATGTTAGTAAACTGTATAATGTTTATACAAGGTCTGAAATCGTGAAGAAAACAATCCGGTTTGGATCGGATTGCAAATTAAAAGTCGAAGGTGAGTTAATCTCACTCACATTTGGATTACCGTAATAAATTTTAGTTAAAATTTATTGTTGAATGATTTTTGGAATTGAAAGAAAATTTCCAGTTGATGTGATATTATATATAGTAGTATGTATACTGGAGTGATTGATATTCCCGCATTATATAGCGGATGAGACCCTATGCGCCCCGCATAATAGCGGATGACCCTTTATACCGCGATATTCCCTCGAAGTGGGATTGGTATTTTTATATTGTGCTAACATATGTGGATGCAGGGAAATAGGTTGGAGGGATCCAACAGGATTCCTCAGAAGTATTGAAATTTATTTTCAGATTCTGTGATATGATTTATTTGATAACCTGTGATAGATTATGTTGAAAATTGGAATTATTGAATGCTATGGTTGGGCTGAATATATTTTGGTATTTTAAGATATCAAAAATATAAAGATTGGATTTTTAAAGGGAAATAAAAAGAAAGTCTTAAGTAAAATATTTATAGTGAAGTTGAGTAAATAAAAAGGGTGAATTTGGGAAAAGATAAATGGTTGATTTTGAAATCCTATTTAATAAATTTCGGGTATGGGAAAATAGGGATTTTGAATAAATGGGGAATAAAGAGTCGTGAGGACTTAAGTGATATTGTTTAAGAATTAAAGGGATTTATTTTAAATCCAAGATTTAAAATGGTTTGGAAGAAATAAAAAGGGAAATTTTGAAATTAAGTGTGGAACTGATGTTTCAGATTTAAATAAGAATTTAAATCAGAAGAGGCAAGTAGATTTAAAATTCGGGGTTTGGGGTAATTTTGATAAATCCAGAAATAAATTTCAAAATGAAATTAATTCAGAGAATCGAGTTGAAAATTGATTAGGTGTTTTTGAAATAGTGATTAAAAGGAGAGTGAGGTTATGGATTTATAAACGGGATTTATAAATATGGTGAGGTAATTATCAGTGGATAATTTGAAATTATAAAATTCACGGTGGAAATTTATAAGGGGTGAGTAAATCGTTTTAAAAATAAATGAGAGTTTTATTTTTAAAAGTAAGGGAAAGAAAATTTACGGGATTTGGGACGTAAATTAAATTGGAATAAATCGAGAAGGATTTATAAATGGTTATTGGGCTATATTAGAGTGGAAAGTGTATTTTTCTTGAAAAGCTAAGTATATTTTCAAAGAAGATTTTTAAGTATAAATTAGAAGTTTTAAAGATGTTTTAAAGGAATGTTAGAAAAGTTTATTATTTAGTTGTTTTAAAATTTTTAAAGTAAATATTAATTAAGTTAATTTTTATTAGTAATTATTTTAAAGGTTGAATTAGTATTATGATTTAAAAGATAATTATTAAATATTTATACTTTGTAGAATAGTTTTATTTTAAAAAAAAGTAGTTTTGGCTAAGTTCTACATAGAGAATTATTTTAGAATTTCAAAGTATTATTTTGAATAAGGAATATAAGCAGTTTTGTACGTAAATGTTTTAAATGTATATTTTTGGGATAAAGTGATTTAATTTATTTAAAATCTAAATTTAATCAGACTTGGAGTTTTTCAGTGGAAATAAAATAATTGGTTGAATGATTGTTTAATTAGATAGTTAAATAACCGACTATCAATATTGACCAATGTGCTGATCGTTTTGAAGAGACCGGGATCAGATTTAATTATCCCAAAACCACTTCGATCCGGTTTGAACGTAGCTAAAGGAATACCGTGAAGATGATGAAGACGGTGATTCGGTTTGTCCAGACCTAGGACAACTTGTATGGATGAATGCTATCAGTACATTGTCATTGGAGGATAATGAGCATTCTAAGTGAATGATTCTAAAAAGGTAACGCTTAGCCTTGAGCCTCATCAACCGGGAATGGCTGAAAATCAGGAGATATGCAGCAAGGCTAAGTGGGTAGCTTCCAATTAGGGTAAGATTTCCCCTCTCTAGAGTCCCTTTATTTCGGCTATGTGGCGGTTGTTGATCCCAATCGCGGGGTGATCTTATTCGAGCTATCCAGTAAGGGGTAGTCTGGTCTTGTGCTGCAGGGGATCGGGAGTGGTCCTCGGTATACTGATCTTGACCGGGTACCGTGACAGGTGGTACCCCAGTGCCTAGTCATTCAGTTGGAAATCCATTCTCCCTACGTACCTTTACGATTTTGGTTGTAGAGCCTAGTATGCTGGAATTTAATTAATGTAACAATTTCGGCTATTTGAATAAGTATTTGTACTTAGACACTTTTATAATATCAGAGGATTTGATATAAAGTGTTTTGGTTATCGTAAGGTAAAAACTCGGCATGTTTATTAGTGGCGTGGTCTTACGAGATACCTTGATTTCAAACGATTTTGAAAACTTTAATAATTCAATTGAGTGTGTTTTCTCACGCTGGTTTTCCAGACTGACTCGGGTGTTATTTTATCATAATGCCCGGGTCAGACCGAGTATTATAGATACATGATAGGATGCTGTGGAGCTCAGGAGACGAGTTGGATGGCGAGACGTGTCACACGTACTTGATGTATTTTCTGCTGTGTAGTGTAAGCTGTATAGTCAGTTTTGTGCTATTGGTTGGCGTGTACTCTGATGATGTAATGTATAAAGCAATAATAGTCTTTTTTTATAAAGATCAGTTGTTATCTATTATATATTGTTCCGCTGCGATTGTGAGATTCTGATGTTGTTTTCTATTTTCTTCTTCCACCTCTTCTTTTCCCTAATGAACTGATATTTCCGACATTCGATTATTCGACATGTAATACAGTGAACGTATTGATGTCAATTTTCGAAGGTCGAAAATCCTCGGGTTGTTACGGTGGTATCAGAGCTGAAGGTTAAGCGAGAACCTTAGCTCTGGTGGGGAGTACTCATTAGAGATAGAGTCAGTAGTACTCTAGAACGAGTTTGAGTGTATTAATAGATATGAGCGCGTATTTGTTTGTGAATATAAAATTGTTTTATATTACGTTGATTGGTTTGTTGAGTGGCTTATGGATTCTGGTCAATACGAGTAATTAACGTTATTGATAGGGATCTCTAAACACTTGAATAGAACAATTCGACATAATGTTGTTTAAATAGGGTAAATGAAATAATTTTACCCAAAGTATTTTTATATATATAAAAGGAATAATTTTTAGAAATTATTATAGCTATATATGGTTGCTTGGTTGTTAGGAAATGATAATATTAAATTATTATCATTGTTGTTGTGGAAATTGAATAAGGAATTGAAAGTATAACCGAAAGTTAAGAAAATAAATTCATATAACAGAATGGAATTTGAAACGTGAATTATAAATGGGATTTATAACTTGAAATAGAATAAAATTCCAGAGTAATATTTGAATATAGATTGAAAGGATTTGGAATTCAAAAATTTGGGAAATATAATTTCCTTTGGGTTTGAAAATGATTTTCAAAGGTTTTGGAGGAATAATAGTGATATTATTTGGAAATATTTTTGAATTGGATATGAAATCTGGCGAGATTTGGAATTAAAATATTTGAAACGTTTTTAATAAAAGCATGGAACTCACTTCGGTCGTTGGAAAATAATTTCGGTGATGACTGTAGCATCATCGATGTTCATATTCGAGTTTCCAAGGGAGAAATTGCTACCTGAATGTTTTGAATTGGGATTTGTACGAAATTGGGTTTGATTTTGGAATGCAAAAGAATAGTTTGATTTGGGTATATATGATTTCAAAAATAATTTTGAATGTTTAAGAAATTGTTTAAACTCTGGGAGTTTATTTAAAAATGGTTATGGAATATTAATAAGTTTAAACTTATAAGCGTTTAAAAATTTAAGTTGGAATAAATTTGTGAGCGAACAAGTTGATTTAAATGTGTAAGTAAATGGTGAAACTGAATATTGGAATTTAATTTGAATTGAAGTGGAATTTAACTGAATTGAGTTAAATAAAATTTGAACTTTGAGGAAATAAGTACGGGATAGAAACTATTGAGTTGGAAAAAAATTAGTGGGTGGATAAATTAATTTAATTTGTAAATAAATAAAAGTGAAATTGAAAATTTAGTTTGAGTTGGACTAAGTAAAACCAAAGTTAGGAATAAAATTTGATTGAAAAATGAGATAAATTAGTGGATTAAATAAAGGAATCCGATATTTAATTTGATTGGAAATAAAAGGTAGTGGATGAGCTAATTGATTTAGATCGGTAAGCAAATGAATTGGAATTGAATAGTGGAATGGGATCTGATTTAAATCATGTTGAATAAAATAAAGTTTGGAAATAAAATTGTTGAGATTTGAAATTAATTAGTAAATTGAAGGTAAATTGAATTCAGAATGGAGTTGAAAGTTTAAGTTAAATAAAAATAGATATATAAGCTTAAGTGGTGAAGTGAAAATTAAATATAAGAAGTGTATAATATGTTTATATTGAACTTAAGAAATGGATGGTGAAATTCTTAAGTAAATTTGGAATTGAGAAATATACTAATTTAATATTCGAATGAAGGTTAAGTAAAGTTGTGAAATAGGATAATTGGGAATAAGTGAATGGAAATCAAAATAAATGTGAATAAAAAGAAATTGATATAAATAATAATCAATTGGAAATAAATATGTAAGTGTACGTATATTATTTTATTCGCATAGCGATTTGATCCAGATTCGAGCATAGAATTTCAAGATAGTCATATCGATCCAAGTCGGGATTTTTCACTCGATTTTCGACGGCGAACCCTGGATATAGATTTTTGATTAATCTTGGAATTATCTATCATAGTATATGCTATGCAAGGAGAATGACGGTTTATGATCAAGAAACCAGATCTGAGTCCGCACTAGGAAGTTGGGGGGATGATACTAGTTCAGAAGTGAAATTGTATGATCGAGTGAGCGATCAGATTTGTTATTGCGTACGGATGGTATAGGTACATCGTACGGTCTTAAGTGAAGCAAATGTTGAAAGTTTTGTAAAGAAATGAATAAAATGATTTTGAACTCTGTGATTGGATATTATTGCTAAGTAAGGTGCAGGTATTTAAAAAAATGCAAAGATAAATTGATGTTTTGATTTCAGATGATAAATTTGAATTGCCCGACAAAAATGTATGTATTTAAATTGTCGTATGAAATTTGATGGTTTCCTGATCTAGCCACTTGACTTTTATTTTCTTTTGAAAATTTAGGGCCCGCAGAGGCATTTTGTAGTTGTTCCGATCTAGCCGCGCAAAGGAAACACTGGCGAAATTTTTTGAAAATTTAAGGAGTTAGAAAAATTTTGAAGAAAATTTTGATAATTTAAAACTTGGTTTTAAATTATAATTTGAATGGTTGAGTAAGTAATATTAGTTGAAATCTATGGAAGAGTTTGGAAGTTCGTAGAAGTGATAGTGTGTCTTTAATAAAAAGATTATTTTGGGAAGTTGTTTAAAAACTGTGTGGCTTTGGGAAAAAGGTAAACGGGTTGTGGACCATTCTTCTTAACTAGCAATTTCGGGGACGAAATTCTTATAAGGGGGGAGGAATGTAACGGCCCGGAACTTTAGATATTTGAAATTGGAATATTTAATTGATTTTAAATATTTAAAAGTTAATTTTTTACTTGAATTTCAAATATCAATATTTATTGGATGATTTAATTATTGGATTTAATAATTGGAAATTGGGTAAAATATTAAATCTTGAGTTTTAAGCTTATTAAAAATAAATTGGAGGGTTATAAAATTTATATTGATAATACTAAAGATAATAGAACTTTTAAAAATTGAATTTAAAAGTGGTTTGTTCAGTTTTAAAAATATACCGTTTAAATCGATATTTAAAAATAGCCTTCCGAGGCACAGTCTCGGAATTCGACGAAACCAATTCCATTGGATCCGTAATATTATATTATTATCAGTTTTTAAATTTCGTAGTGTTTGGAGTTATCGTTTGGCCGTACGAAATATAAACGCGCTGAAATTTATATCGAAGATTCAATATAATAACTAGATCCAAAAAGTTATATTCTACATACGATCGAATTAGGACTCGAAACCTTTTCCATTGCGTTCGAAATAGGGGTATAACATTATGAACGCCTGGCGGCACGCCTCGATAGGAGGTCAAGATTTTTAGTTTCATTTATCGAGACATTTTGAATTTAAATTATATATATATATATATATATATATATATATATATATATATTTGTATATACTGGTCAAAACTTTTCACATCAGAACTTTATCCTTTCATCTCAAATCACTGTTGCAGACTGAGCCTCCTTATTCCTTCTCTAACACAATTTCCTAAAACAAATCTAAGAAAAGAAAAAAAAAGCTGTTGGCCCTTAAACTAGAAAAAAATATAATAATATACGATAGATGTTGCCTACAGAGTAAATCAATTGGCCTTCCACACTTCTTTTTCTTTCCAAATTTCTGAAATTTTGAACCATGGCCGAACGGCTTTTTCCCCCTTATGAAAAATGAGGTGGGTCGCGATGTTTAGTGGTCTGGGTCATGGGTGGGTTGCCTGGTCGTCATGGTTTGGGAAGTCGTGTAGATGGCATGGTGGTGGATTCCAGGCATGTCGGGGGGTGATGGTTTCGTGTCGGCAAGCATAAGTTTATGAGGTAATCCATTCGAAGGCAATTTCTTTATCTGGATAATCATGTTTAAAACTTATGAAAAAAGGGGTTACTGTGATGATTTTTGTAAACAGGAATTTTTTTTTACAGTGAGAAATATATAACAATTCTGATTTAATATATAGGTTTGAAAGGAATTTTATTTATTTAGAATGTAATGTATATATATATATAAGATTTTGGAAAAAAATATAGGAATTGTAAATGTTGTAGAGTTATATAAAAAAATTTGATTTTTAAATCTATATAGATTATTTTATAAAAATATATGTGGTTTCAAAATAAATAAATATACATGTTTTAAACTTGATTGGTGGCGTGGTCTTACGAGATACCTTGATTTTCAAAGGATTTTGAAAACTTTAATAATTCAATCGAGTGTGTTTCCTCGCGCTGGTTTTCTAGACTGACTCGGGTGTTATTTTATCATAATGCTCGGGTCAGACCGAGTATTACAGATACATGATAGAATGCTGTGGAGCTCAGTAGACGCGTTGGATGGCGAGACGTATCACACGTACATGATGTATTTTCCGTTGTGCAGTGTAAGCTGTATAGTCAGTTTTGTGAGGACAAGTTATTATAATTGTCCAGTATTGTGATGTTGGTTGGCGTGTACTCTGATGATGTAATGTATAAAACAATAATAGTCTTTTTGTATAAAGATCAGTTGTTATCTATTATATATTGTTCCGCTGTGATTGTGAGATTCTGATGTTGTTTTCTATTTTCTTATTTTACCTCTTTCTTCTTTTCCCTAACGAACTGGTATTTCTGGCATTCGATTGTTTGGCATGTAATACAGTGAACGTATTGATGTCGATTTTTGGAGGTCGAAAATCCTCAGGTTGTTATATTAACTTTCAATGACCCTCCACTTGATGAGGAAACAGGCTCTAATGAAGAGGGAGATGGTGATGATAACGATAATGATGATAATTAGGAAGATGATGATGGTGGTGATGGCAATGGAAAGGATCCTCTAGATCCAAAAGACGGGGGAAATAGATCAGATGGTCCTAAATTAGGCTTATCTGCCCATAATGCGAGCTTTACTGAATTCCCTGATCTTCAAGCCAGTACAAAGAAGGACTCTATTCCAAAATATAGCACTCCTTCTAGCCACCACCAGAAAGGAAAGACTCAAGCTTAAGCTTCTCGAGTCCCAGTCTCTTTAGTATGGGGTTCTTTTCATACACGTCTTAAGTTATCGTGCAGTTTTTAGTTAATATATATTAATTATTCTAGTCAAGGAGAAAAACAAAATATTATTATAAGGCCATGCTCCAAAAGAATTAGAGGGAGGTGATCTGGTTGCACGGAGAAGCTAATAGACAAATGGACGAATACAATAAACTATCATAAAAATATAAGCATCCCACTATTAGTGCTGCAAAGCTAAGACTTTTCAAGGAGAAATAGGTTGCCTTTCGCCTGAGGAGAACTTGCCTTCATTGAGACAAAACTATAAAAGAAAATTCAGAATTGATGACCCTCTTCTGGATGCTGATTAATGATAGAAATACCCTGGTAGAATTTTTTTTTTTGAGTTTACTCTAGGGGCCAATTCATTAAATTTTCTTATTTAGGTAAAAATTATGGGGGTTTACTTAGACATTTTCATTGTAAATGTTTGGATGAGCATGAGTCTGATCCATCCCAAGGACTGTTAGAATCTTCGTAGGGTGGCTTCCATTCCCCTTTCTTCTCATCCTCTTCCCCCGGGAAAATTAAATATAATAAAGAGAGATTTATCTATATGTTTTACAAAGAATCAATATTGTATGAACCCTAAATAGTTGTATGATTATAATATGTAATTTAAGTAGCTTATAAATTTGGTCACTTTTGTTTCTTTGTACATAGTCTATTTTTCATATGCAATTCAAATTGTGGATTCCTTAAGTAGTCTCGCTTCTATGGTACTCTTAAATAAATTTATCAAGTTAAAGAGGGATTTTAAAGAGTAATTCTTAACTTTGAAAACATCTCAATTAGCCAGATAATGCTTTCTTAGAGACCTTTAAAAAGTCTACACGATTCCATCATTTTCGTTTTGACTTTCTAGGTGATGAAAAGGATAAACTACTTAGTGAAATTTGGACTAACCATACCAAACTGTTGTGTGGTCAAACCAGTTCTCTGGTCGAGAAATGGGATTATCCTCAACTTCCTCCAATCAATACACCAGAAGGGATTATAGTTACTTTTGATTCTACCCTTACCATGTCAATTGGGCCACTTGAAAAGGCGAAAACTGTTATGTCAAAACTTTAAGAATTAGTTGTATATGTGCTGGTGTAATTTTTAAAATTTTCCTAGGTTGTTAACCTTTATCGTTTAATAAGAAAAATTGATTTTCTTTTCTATTTATATGTTAGGAAAAATAACTATCAATTGCGTATAACAGCTCGGATATCCTTGCCTGACTTGATTCTTTTAAAGGTAGGCTTAGTGCTAAACTCGAAAAAAGTGCTCTTCTCAAGGCACTTTGGCCATACAATTTCCAGATAATCCTGATGCAAAGAATTAGAATGACAAATACTATAAATTAAGGTCAACACTCAGTTAGAGAAATGGCTTTTGATTTAGAAAATCAAAATAGGGAAAGGGATAGAAGAATTCAGGAACTAAAAGGGAAGATAAACACAATTGTCCAATCCGGACCCTCTGTCCAAAAATATCGAAGTAGATGTGGAAATTGCGCGATTACACCAAGAGGTAATGGATCCTGAGGTGGAGTTACTGAAAAGTCAACTGAATTGTCAATCTTTGGAACTTATTACGAGTGGATGCGATTCCATCCTTTCCACTCCTACTCCTTTGATTGGTTAAGAAAAGTTCTCTGTTGTGTTAAATCCCCCCTCGGGCTTGGATGATAATGAAATTGTCAAATGGAGTCAAAGAGTTAGATTTGAAAGCATGCAATTTCTGAACGGACAGTGGAGGGATAAAGTTTCTACTTATCTTATCACTTATGTAGCTAAGGTTGAGAGACTTGAGCGCGAAAGATGCACTTCTGGTCAAGAGATTGAGAAATTGAAAGGTAAGATCAATATTTTGAAGGAAGCAAATAAGACTCTTGACCATGCATTGAATATTCAGATCGTGTTAATTGGTGATACAAATACTATTTAACAAAAGGAGTAGAAGATTAAACAGCTTTTAAATTTGGCAATTCATCACATTACCTATTCTTCTTCGGTCGTTGAAGATTTAAGGAGGTTGGCTCAAAGCTTTGACCCGTAACGTGTAATCTTTTTAGTTAGACTATCTTGTAGTCCAACTTTTGGTTCGTGTGACCTCTGCATATCATATATGAAGTGTAAGATTTGCAAATAAATTTGTACCCGACGTGTTGATTTAACTTTGTATATTTTTTGCTTTTGTTCGAGATTTGTAATTAGCTTTCCAGTTTCAGTCTAATACTTTGTAGTTGTTATTTTGAGCATACTCTGTTTTTGTATTTCCAGCCTTTAATATATAGATCATGAATTTGCTTGGTAAGAGAACTAGGAATCTTACTGATTGAGCATTCAAAATTTTAATGTTATGAAGACCATAGATTTTGATCTTGATATAAGAATCTTCCTCTTCATTTATAAATATCTAATAGCTTATTTAGTACTGGAGATTCTTGTTACTTTAATGAGAAATCTGAACTTCAATTTGAATTGAAAGCCGATTTAACATAGCCCCGTGCTTGAGTAATCATAATGTCATCTGAATAGGTAACTAGAAACTTCCAAAAAACTAATTTTGGCAATAATGTCTGAATAGAGACCATAAAATACAACTTAATAAGAGACCAGAAAACCAATCTGGTAATGATATAAGACCATAAAATTCATCTGGCAACAATAGAAGAAGAGAAAATCCATCTGGCAATAATAGAAGACTAGAAAATCTATTTGGCAATAATAGCTAAATTTCTGTATAATCTTCCACTTGAAGCATGTCTTGATCCTACTTTTGGACTGGATCTAATTTGAATTTGATTAATCTTCCTCTAGAAGATTGGTTTTTTTTGCTTTAGAGCACTAATGGCTCATTATTAACAAAATTGTTTGGAGCGTTGATGGCTTATTTTTGGCAGATCTTGCTCTAGAAGATTGTTTTGATCCATTCTTTTGGATAGAGTGCAATTGACTTGATTGATTTCTTTGGCACCATCTTAGGTAATGATCTCAACTTGGGTCAAAATCCTTATCACCATCTTAGGTGATGATTTAAGTCTTTTGTCCGGTATGTTTGGTTAGCTATCTTTTATTAGAACCAAAGATTTACTTGACCTCCCTCTAGAAGGCGCTTTAGTAAGGCATTAGAGACGGTACTAAAGATCATTTTGGTGCTTTGGCCAGGCCATCTTAGGCGGTACCAAAGGCTTACTTTGTCCTCCCTCTAGAAGGCGCTTTGACCAGGCCATGTAGGTGGGATTAAAGGCTTGTAGATGCTTTGGACAGGCCAAAGGCTTACTTTGACCTCCCTCTAGGAGGTGCCTTAAACAGGCTATTTTTAGGTGGGAATAAGGGCTTATTCTTCAGCCAGGCCACGTAAGCGGGACTGACGGCTTAGTCAGTGCTTTGGCCAGGCCATTTTAGGAGGGACCAAAGGCTTACTCTGCCATCCCTCTAAAAGGCACTTTGACCAGGCCATCTTGGCCGGATCAAAGGCTCTTTCTTTTATTTTAGGAGTTTCCTTTCTCCTTAACCATGTGGATATACTTATTTTATATGGAGAATCTTCCTTTATTATTGACTCATTTAATATCTTTTATAAACTCTTTAGCTTTCCTTATCCTAGGAAATTGTTGATCATCTCTTTCAAACTTTGACATTGATTAGTGTCGTGGCTATTTGAGCGGCGTTAAAGGCAATATAATCCTCCAAGATTCCTTTTATTCTTTGGTCGCTTCTTTTCTAAAGGCCAATAGTTGAGCTTATCTTTGGTTAAGAAGTAAATGTTCTCATAAGAAGTAGTAAGAGAGTAATTCTTAACAAGCCTTGATCTTTTAGAGGATGGTCCAACATCTTCGACGGTCAATTTTCTTTTAAAGGTGTTTTGTGCTTCATTCATTTTGTAGGATCGATCAAGTAAACTTCTCCATTTTCTAGTAAATCGATCAAAATCCTTTTCTATTTCCTTCTCAAAGATGGTTCCTTTAGCCTTGATTTGGATTTCCTTTCTCATTTTCAAGAAGATGTTGTCTTTCTTATCCTTCTCTCCTAAAGCAAAGATTGGTGTAGGCCTTATATCGAATGGATTCATATTATATTTTTCCAAACTTTAAGGAGTCACTTGTCTTCTTTTATCTTCCATGATTTGTAGCGCTATCATCCTTAACATTTGCTCTTCATGAAATCGAGGATTATTTGTAACTAGGTAGATTGGCCTAATCATTTGAGGCTCAAAGGATCCTTGTTCAGAGACTTTAACATGACTAAGCAAAGCCTAGTTGATGTGATTAAATGGTGTTAAGAATAAAGGATAGGCTATCTTGGAATGAGATATGTTTGGTAGGGATAAATCTTTTAAACCCTATATATGCAGGTCAAGGAAGTTCCACTTGTGGGTTATGCGAAGACAGCGGTTCATGCCCTCCATCTGGCACCAAAAATTAAGAATTTCTTCATTAACACCCCAAAGCTGCAAGGGAAGAGGAATTTGGTTGAGTGAATCCTTGGTTCACCCTCATGGACCACAATGAATGTTAGCAAAAGCGACACTTGGTTGAGAAAGGGCTTAGGTAAATAGGCTAGAAGTTATAAGCATGATCATGTTGAAGCCACGTGATCTTGGAGTGAATATATGTAGAACAATCTTATGCAAATAAAGTCAAGATTATGAGTGCTTTTGGAATTCGAAGCAAGTTATGAATGAAAATAATAAGTGCTTTGGAACTCGAAAACAAGTCATAATTCAAGACATCTTCATTCGTATTCCATGCAATTTTTGAATGTACAAGGTCCTATGTGTAAATTACAATCCTCACTAAAATCCCAAAAATAATTTAGGGTTAAAAAGTTTAAAATACAAGAGATGAGAGAAGAATGATTCGCCCTTTCCTTCATGCCCCAAGGTTCGTATTTATAGGGGTTGAGAGATGCGGCATGCTTGCCATGTGTCCATATGGCATGGTTGGCCTTCAGCACTAATCATATTGATGGCACATGGCTCTATGTCTTGGTCAATGATGAACTTCGAAATCCATTTCCACGATGGTGAACTTCGGCATTATGTGTTAAAGCTTAACATATATCCTGCCTCAATAGTCTTCATTGATGACATCCTATATCAACATTGCATTAAGGATCTGCGACATCCTTTGAAGGTTGATGGAGTACATCATCACTAAGGCATGACATTAATAAGTGACGACATTGATAAGTGGCGATATTGATACGCGACGACATAGATAAATGGCTATATTGGCAATGAGCAGCATTGATAAGAGACGACGTCAATGGTGAAGTGGCATTGATGAGATGCGACATTACTACGAAGGCTGACATCAGAGTAAGGCGGCATTGGAGAGATGCGGTAGTCATCTGGAGCAAAATTGATTCTTCTGTGTGACGCCCCACCTCTATGCTCATAATAACAAAGAGTATTAAAAGAAATACTGTCTATTATTACGAAGAATAAGGCTGGATAGGAGCGACCATCCGTATTTGGCCTTACACTAATATTGGTTATCTCGGTAGGAGTGGTATATACTTTTTATTTTTCATCTATTATTTATTTACTCCCATCGACATATCCAATTATCAGTATAAAACAAACTACTATAGTTCATAATAGTTTAGGACATTAGATATAACAATAACACAGATAATATAAATGCGGAACACAGATTAACAAAAATCTCATATATATATATATAACCGATGTCAGTTACAATATAGTTGACACGATACATATGATACAACTACAACTGCCGACTCTAGAAGTTATATATACAAGTACATTATCGACTAATATACATGAATACATATCGTTCTATACAATGACACGACTACTACAAAATGACACTGACAACTTCAGAAGATGTGAAAAGTCTTCATATCCTGAACAGCAACTCAAAGAAGAAAATCTACAACCTGAAATAACTCGGGTCTGACCCGAGTATTACATTCAAAAGAAAATAATACACGGGTCAGTCTAATTCAAACTCAGTTATTAATGCACAGAAGCAATAATAATCAAATAGTCAAATAGACGACAGTCACAGAAATCTCGTATACCCAACTCCTCGATAAAAGAATCGGATAACGGCAGATATAACACTAAATAGTGTTAAACAACAAATCAACCATCCAAATCAGAATACGACTCCAAAACATTGAAATTTACCAACGAAACAATTCAACAATTCGAAACATCAATTTAAAAACTGTCAAATTTGATAGGGCTGCAGTACACGCACGCGTGTACTGCCTCGCCACTATCGCAAGAGATACACAAAAGCTCAGTGAAAGTCAAAAGTGATCACAAGGTCAAACCCCGAAATCGGGTTCAACTCAAGTGAATTCAAGAACAAATCCCAACAGGGGGAAAAACTGCAAAGCACATGCAACTGCAGACATAAGCAAATACGAAGCAACCACCACGATGAAGCTATAGTAGCAAACAGTTGCAAAGACAAGGGCAGAATGCAACTACAAAGAAGACAGTGGCAGCAAGTGAAACAAGTTCAACCAATATCAAAGAGCATGCGCAAGAGGCAACAAAACTCAAATTAGCAACTGCAGCAAGACCAGAACCCAACAAAGGTCAGAAGTACAAAATAACCAAGCAGGTGCATCACTAAACCACAACCAAGATCAAAGGCACATCAGTAAAATGAATTAACAAGAGAGGCAAGTGCTGCACTGCTAACAAGACAAATGAAGTGCAACCACAAATGTACATGGTCGAACAACAGTTCAGATATGAAGCAATGCCAAAGTCGAGCATGCTTACAGGTATGAAAGATCACAAGACAAAATTCCCAAGCTAGAAGCCAGAGCTAATATCGAAGTGGAACAATATGCAACTGTCTCAAAGAATTGATATCAGATTCAATGTAAACTACTAGTGATCACCAGACCAACAACTCAATGCATTTGGAACCAAAATGAATGCAACCCAAAACTGGTACCTCATGGAAACAGTAAATGGTGAAGCATTAGATTTCAAGTGAAGCAATGGACAGGAACAATAATTGCCAAGCAATAACCAGACAGAATATCACAGGCGATATGCAACACTCAGATGAAACCAAAATGACCAAGGCTACAATATGCAGACTCAAGCACACTGATCAAATGAAGTCTTACACATGATATGAAGAACACAAGGCTCGAACTAAAATGTGATCAAGCAAATTCAAGTCAAACCAGAGTCCATGAAACTCTGTAACAATCAACCATATATATAGATACATACATGAATGCATATATACATATGAAGCAATGCCACAGTCAAGTACGCTACAGATATGAAAGATCACATGTCTAAACCAGTGAATAGCATGGCAAAATATCAAACGGACATGCATAACACAGCAGTATCAAAGACAGAGTAGATCAATGAAACAGACATCACAAAATCAAGTCCAGATTCAAAGCCGTGAATGAACAAGACAGAACACACAATCCTCTCAACCATTCGAACATTATCAAGCAGCCGAGATAAAGCAAGTTGAAGAATTCAAGCATATGAAAAGGTCAGAGAAAAATCCCAAAATCAAGTCCAGATTCAAAACCGTGGAGAACAAGTATCAAAATATACGAATATATACGATTTTGAATAAGTCGTAAATCATCTCGTTCATCAATACGAAAATCAATGGCCATAATATATTAGTTGACGAATTCAAAAGCTATACCATATTAAAGTGCTACTAGAGGCAGTGGACAACATGGCAAAAGTCGAACCAGACCAACATCGCAAAATCGAGTGTGCAGCCGAAGACAACTACAGGTACAGATACAACAAAATGCAGACCCAACTCCTCAAATGACCGAGTAAAGTTCAAAGACAGCGAGCTACACCAACTACAAGCCCAATGTGACAGCAACCACGAATGAAATGCAACCACAAGGCATGGAACCATAGTGGAACAGGTCGAGCAATCAACATGAAGCAGTGCAGACTACCCTAAATGAAGACTACCCGAGGACCACAAGTATCCAGACCGAAGTCAACATGAAATCAAGATACAAGTTCAGTTATACACATGAAACTAGGTGCACTAGCAGTTCAAAGCAAGTCAGAGAATCATCTCAGGCCTCAAAACAACACCCTATGGCTGAACAACGAAACCAACGAAATCAACACCAGAGAAAACCCCAATCAAATCGAGTAAATCACATTAGCACAATAACACAAAGCGTGAATTAGATGTGAGAAAACTCACCATTTTCGACGAGGCAGTGAAATCAAAAGCAGCCTCGAGTGACTCCAAGCGGTTTTGCGATCGACAAGGCAAGGCTGAAACGTCATTTGATCGAGCTATGGGGGTTGGTGCCTTTGATTTCTCGATGCCCTGATTTCGAACGATGAAGAAGGGACAGGTTTGAATTGAATAAGGAGGAAACCAGCCACCATTTTTATTTCTCGCTTCGATTTTTGGATTTAGGGTTACGAATAAAAAAATGGGAGAAAGTGTCGGGTTTCTCCTTGACAAAAGAGAACGGCAACAAAGGAATAAAAACATGGGCTAGATTCAAAAGCCCATTTCAATCATTTGAGAATTGTTTAAAAGAATAACAATTTGATTCAAATTCCCAAACAACGTTTTACCCTTCTTATTTATTCTACTTACAATGTTTAATAGAGGATTATACAAATCAAAAGAAAATGAATTTCAGATCGATTTAAAATCTCTAACCACGTATAACAACTTTATTAAAGAATTTAAATACGATTTAAATCCCAATATCAATTGTCAACTGAATTAAATTGTTATTTTGACGATAATTAAAATTACAAAAATCCCGGTTGTTACATTCTGGCTTCATGAAGGAAGTGCTTCATTAATGGAATGCAGCATTAATATTATATCATTCCGCTATAACATTAATGGCTTTCGATATAGAGTTCTCCTGCATCATTCATTCGACATTGTTGGCGAGAGGCGACATAAGTGGTATACGACATTGGCAATATATGTTTTTTGATGACATGTGAGGTTAATGCCACTGATATGGTATTGACCCTAGATGACATACTCTAAAGCATCTCTAGAATCAACAATCTTCATAGTGATGAGATTCGATACCATTGGTGGCATTCGATATCGTTAGCCTATGAGCTATGACATTGTCTATTAGCCTTTGTTGATGAAGGGTGACATTGTATGCTTTTGGCATTGGCTCATCTCCACACTCTCGGCATTACTTGTTGATGCAAGATCATGTTTACGTCGACATGTCATACACAGGTACACAATGATTAAGCTTGAAGACTGATCATTATAAAGAATAAAGTTCAAGTTTAAGAGATGATCAAGACTCATGAGTTTAAAAATAAAGATTTGAAGAGCTTAAGACTTCAGTGTATAGTTATGAGTCATTAGAATAAATTGCTAAAGTCCCTGATAGCATATTCCAATATTTATCACAAATTTCAGATCTTTGATATTTTATCAAAATAAATTATTTAAGATTCAAAATATATTTTTACAAATGTTTTATAAAAAGTTTACGTGTTCAAAGTAATTAAATACTATTTTTGAATTATTTTACTAAAATGTAGAAGTTTGAAAACAATTTGAAAGAAAATCATTTTCAAACTTTATAGGGGCATGTCGACATACCCCTCCTAAATATGTCGACATAGTGACCGTTAATTTATTTTTTAAATTTGAAAATAAGTGTCTTTTGGACACACCTCTTAATGAATTGATATATTTATTCATTCACTATATAAAAAAGAGTGTAAACGATTTTCTAACTAGTTTCTCTTACTTAATTCTTACTCCTTACCCCCTTGAAATATTTTTTGAAAACTGCTTACTACACTCTTAAAAACTACATAGAATCAATCTATACACTACTAGATTGATTCTCTACAAATTATTTACTATTTTGGAAGCATTCTCTTTACAAACTCAAAGATTAAACCACTATCAAAAGGGTTATGGGATATCTTGTATCTTAAGTACATCTGTTTATATTTGGAAATCAACAACTCTACTCTTATTTATTAGGGTGTGCTTGTTGCCCTTCAAATCAAGTGGGTGTGCTTAGTAACCTGTCTAAATCTAGTGGGTGATCTTGTTGCTTATTTAATCAAAAGAGTTTACCCCAGACTCGTGAGACAGAAGAGTGTATCTCGTAGCTTTGAAATAGAGATTGTATTCTGGTTTGCTTCCTACCTAGTTAAAGTAGGCGACCGAAAAGAAATCTGTGCAGTATTGTATGAGACTCGATGTAAGATTGGTTAATCCGAACCAGTATAAAATTATTGGTGTCATCTCTCATAATTTATGTGTTGCTATTTCTTTTATATTTATCCATGATTGCATCTATGATTGCTTGATTAGTTTAGACGTGTGTTGCTAATCTGTGATTTGATTTAAATCTTGAAACGAAATTAAAAAGATTCATAAAAGTTATAAAATACCATTCACCCATTTCTAGTGTTAAAGTAACCATAAGATTTGTTACACCACAACCCACACAAAGACACGAAGAGTTCATGACTATAGATTATAGCTAATAGTCATTAGATTAAAGTCCTTGAATAGTTACTTTCTTTTCTTTGAATACTCTCTTATCGAAATATTTATTTTATTATCAAAATATTTGTTTTTTCAAAATGTATTTCTATAAATATTTTATAGAAGTTTTATAATTAAAGTATTTAAAAATTATGTTTAAATGATTTTATAAAATAATAGAGTTTTATAACACTTTAAATGTATTGTTGTTTTTCAAAATAAATAAGGGTATGTCGGCATACCCTACCAATGTATGTCGACACCGTTGAAGAGGTGTCTTTTGAATTTTGAATAGTTGTGATTTTTTGTTACATATGTTCGCGAATAGACATGTCCCTTCAAACACTATATAAAGAGACTGGAAAAAAAAATTATAACTACTTTCTCTATATTCTTCTTATTCTAAATTCCCATTATATATTTCGCGAAATCCACTTTTTATACTCTTCAAATTTACTCAAATTCAATCTCTACTTTACTGCATTCATTCTCTATAATCTACTCACTAAATTGAAAGTTTTCTCTCATCAATTCAAAGATTAAAGTGCTAATCAAAGGGCCATAGGATATTCTGTATCCAAAGTACAAATATTTGTATTTGGAATCAACAACTCTTTATCACTATTTGTGTGGATGTGCTTGTTTCCCATTCAAATTAAGTGAGTATGCTTGTTGTCCATTCAAATCAAGTGGGTGTGCTTATTGCTCGTTTAAATCAAGTAGGTGATCTTATTGCTCGGTTAAATCAAGAGAGTCTACCCTAAGCTCAAAAAGTCGGGAGGATGTATCTTGTTGCCTTGAAATTAAGATTATATTCTGGTTTGCTTGCTACCTGATTAAAGTTGGCATTTGAAAGGAAATCTGTACATACACTGTACGGGACTGGATGTAGGATTGGTTTATCCAAACCAGTATAAAACTCATAGTGTCATCTCTCTTACTTTTACTTTATTTTACTACACTTATATATATATATGACTACTTGTTAATATATATATATATATATATATGTATATATATATGCATGTATGTATGTATGTATTGATTTATCTATGTTTTGATTAAATCTTAAAACTATTTAGAAAAGTTCCATATAAGTTATAAACACTGTTCACAACCCCTCTAGTATTAAAGTAGCCTTAAGATTCATTCACACTAGTACAATTTACACTACACCGTTTCCTACATTTGGTATAGAGCCTTAGATTTTCAAAAAATCGTTATTTGATTTTTGAAATGTATAAATGGCTAGTTTAGCATTACATTTTTAAATACTTTTAAAGACAAACAAAATTGTAAAATCCTTAGGTTGCCCAAATAGATTTGGAACTAATAATATTAAAGATTCACTTGATTATTTGAAAGTGTATAAAGTAAATTTGCAAGAATATTTATGTTATATGGCAGATAGCGAAGAAACACCTGATAACCATACATTACAAATCAAAAAGGACAAATGGATACTAAACAGTGGATGCTCAAGACACATGACTAAAAATCCGGAGATTTTAAAGGACATCATTTACAAAGATGGAGGAGCAATAATTTCTAATATTTTGCTAGTTAGGAACTCAAAAGGATACATCATCGACATCGGCAATATCGGTAACTCTAAAACTCCTATTATTTCTAATGTTTTTCTAGTTAGGAATTTAAAACATAATCTGCTTAGCATTAGTTAATTATGTGATAAGGGTTTCAAAATTAAGTTTGAAAAAGACATTTGTCACATCAAGGATAATGAGTCTAGAATTATTTTTGAAAGAGTTAGGGAACGTAACATTTTCATCTTAAGTATGAAAGTGTCTAATGAAAATCTTTGTCTTTTGGCCAAATCTAATCATACTTAGATTTGGCACAAATGATTTGGTCATTTTAATTTTAAACATTTATCCGAAATAGCCAGATATGAATTTGTTGGTGGACTTCCAAAAATGAGTTTTAGTGTCAATAACTTATGTGATGCATATCAACTTGGAAAACTTCACAAAAGTTCATTCAAAACAAAAGATATGATTTTAAGTACACATCCCTTAAAACTTCTTCACTTAGAACTTTTTGGACCATAACAGGTACAATTAATAAATCATAATAGGTATGTTTTTGTAATAGTAGACAACTTTTCAAGATATACTTGGATAAAATTTCTTAAACATAAGAGTGATGTAATTAAAATGTTTAAAAAATTTCACTAAGAAAATTCAAAATCAAAAGTCAAATAAAATTAAAACAATATAGAGCGATCATGGAGGAGAATTTGAGAACGAAAATTTTGAAAACTTTTGTAATAAGAAAGGAATTACACATAATTTTTATTTTCTTAGAACTTCTCGATAAAATGAAGTTGTTGAGCATAAAAACAGAACTATACAAGAATGCGCTAGGACTATGCTAAATGCCTAAAAACAATTTAGGATGAAGCAGTTGCTACAGCATGTTACATTTTTAATAGAATTTTATTAAGATCATTACCTAAAAAACACCTTATGATTTCGATAAAAAGCCAAAAGTATCTTATTTTAATGTTTTTGGTTGTAAATGTTTATACTAAATACAAAAAAAAATTTAGGCAAATTTGACGCTAAATCGGATAAAAGAATATTTATTAGTTATTCCAATAGAAGTAATGCCTACATAGTTTTTAATACTAGAACTAACACTATTAAAGAAACTCTACATATTTCATTTGATAAAAATATTAACGTAACCAATATTAGTAATGATGAGGAAGAAAATCCTAATCCTAATGAGAATAACGAAATTACAAATAATGAAAATATCAAACAATGAAATAACAACTGTTATCCTCATATTTTCCAAAGGAAATAAAAATGAAGCCAAGAGAATATGATGTCGAATCAGTGGGTTTGCAATTGGGCTTCTAAGATAATATCATAGCAAGCATAAGAATGTTGAAGCTGAAGTGATATCGAACCTAAAGACGATATAGATTATCGCACCTATGAGCATAAAACATCTCGCACAGGAAAACGCATTTTGCACCAGAAAATAGAATCATGCGTTAGTGGCATGATGTCGAAAGGATGGATGTCGCATGTCAAAGCTTGTGATTTTGAAGATAAAGCAAAGGAGTATACGATAAAGAATATTGCACCTCATCAACGAAGAAAGCGGATGTCGTAAAGAATCACTGAAAAGTGGATGGTGCATATCATCATTATCATATTTCATCAACATAAGGCAGCATGTCATAAGCCATCATTGTGATGAATGCATCAGATATTATCGATGCCACATCTCATCGATCCCGCACGTCATCAATAGTAAATGCCGGGTGCCAATGGATAGAAGCTTGTCTTAAGTCATCAATATGATTGGAGACGTCATATATCTTCGATGCCGTGACTCATCCATACCGCATATCATCAGTGAATAATGTCGAATGAAGCCGATGCCGTTACTTATCAATACCGCCTCTCTTCAATGCCACACCCTATTAATGCCGCACATCATCAATGTCACTTCTCATCAATATCGCATCTCCTCGATGCCGCATTTCAAATAATATTGCCTCTCTTTAAAGCTGCCTATCACCAATATCGCATCTTATTGATATCGTACTTTATCAACCAAGGAAATTCACTAAGAAGCATGCTGCCGACGTATTAATAGGCATCATACATCAATCGATGCTGCATTTCATGAATATTGCATGTTATCGATGTTGCACAACATCAATGCTATGGGAATGTCGAAGGCCATGCATGAAAAAATAATTAAAAATAATTAATATAAAAAGAGCAAAGTCAAAAGGATTTAGAGTATTTTTCTTCATAAACTTCAAAGGCATTCATATTCTTCACATAATTAAAAGAGATCACAACAAGTAGCACCATAAAGTCTCATATCGCCAATGGAAGCAAGCTTTGTCTCTTTTCGATCACTATAAATAGAGACGCACCCCCTCATGGAAAGGGGCCCTTAGCTTCTATCTCTCTCTTAATACAAATCACTTTTTGGATTGGAATCTTCTCCGAGCACTCTCTTGAGAGCTCGAGAACAATTCTAATGGCAAAAATGCCAACAATGAAGAAGATGACATATGTCCTTTTGCATACAAGGACTTGAACAATTGCTAATTTTCATATTTGATTTACTTTATAACATGTCTTATGATTGAACAAAGAGCATGACTTATGCATATTGATAGTTTTGACTTGCCTATTTTATCCTTGAACAAATGGTTTAGATTTTAAATAATTTCGTGAATAATCATAAAACCAAGGGGTATCATTGAAATTTCTTCGAATATGCTCCCTTGTACAACTTCTAGGATGTTGAACCAATTTTTGGTTTAACATTTTGGTGCTGGAAGAAGGGCTCGAGCCTTCAAGTGTTTGAAAAATAACCAAGTACCCTAAGATTTGAATTTTAAAAAGTTTTCAAATATATCCCTTTAGTTTGAAACTTACTTCTATTATTTTAAAATATGTGCAAGGGAGGACATCAATCTCATCCATTCAGTATTTAACATCCACCTACAACTCATAAGCTATTCAAAATGATTTTTATCCAGTCGACATAAATTTCTATTCGCCATCAAAATATTGAATGCTAGATCCATCTCCATCCAATAAGTTATTCGACTTTAATCCATCATCAATCTTGTTCCAATGTCCATCCTAACCATCCAATGTTCGACATCAGTTCATCTTGTTTGACAAAAGAAAAGTAAACAACTCATCCATTGACTTCGCCTTTAGCAGAATCACCTTTCGAATTTATGAAACGACGTTTACGCTGGATTCCGACCTCATAATGAATGTCGAAACCAAATTCGGATCTGGATGGTAATCAATTTTGTAGATCCGAATGAGTTCAAATTCGAAATTGCAGATTTGGAAGGTTTTGAATCTATAGATAGTATCAGATGTTAAGATTGCAGATCGATGCCGAATTTAGTACTATTAAAGGACAGAAGATGTTGATGCTAGTGACCTTGAAGATTTGAATTTCATTTTGGAGATGATAATGCCGAATGGTACTGACGCAGCGGATTAATCAAAACAAACTTCAATCGGTGAAAGTAGCAATCGGTGGATTGATGAATACTGCGATGCTTGAATTCGTTGATCCGAAGATACCGAATTCTAGCTATCTCTGACTCGTTGATCCGAAGATACCGGGATAGAGATCTACGATTCTTCAACGTTGATCTTGCGCACAAGATACCGTGAATCGGCTTCAACAAACGAAGATTCGAGCGCACTCGAATAACGTAAGTGGAGATAGGAGACTTCACTCGACTACCAATTAGAAGAAAGCACAAAGCAATCAAAATGGAAATTTTATTCAAAAGTCAACAACTTCTTACAAATGACCCAACCGGTCTATTTATAGATGCTACAACATGACACAAAAAAAAACAAAAAAATTACATCTCCAAAGTCGTTTCCGACTTAACAAAAAAAACACCTCGCGACTTAAAAGTAGCTCTCGAATTATCATAACTCGTTCACGCGAGTTAACAGTCCTCATGACTTAAAAAATGAAGGTTCGCGACTTAAAAGATTTCCGTGATTTGGACCAGGCGGTTTCACTTGCGATTTAGGTAGATCTGGAGGAAGAGTTTTCTCTTAGGGTTAGGTCGGGGAAAAAATATGTCGAGGCTTGGGCTGAATGATTGCAGATGTAGGAGTTATGTCGGGTAAAGAGCAGGGAAAGGAAATTAGGTCGCGGTGGAGAATTTTTGATGAGTCGTAGGTCGTAGTGGAGATTTGGTCATAGGTCGGTGAATTGGCGATGAGTCGTATGTCGTAGCGGAGATGAGTCATAAGTCGCGCGGTTGATTGCTGAGTCGTGAGTCGCGAAGTTGCGGTGATGATGAGTCGTGAAGAGGATGAGTCGTGGAATGTGATGGAGTTAGGTCGTGGAGGGAATGATAAGTCGTGCGCGAGTCAGGGTTTGATTGATAAGTCGTGTGCGAGCTAGGAGATAGCAGTGGTGATGATATTTGCGATTTGAGGCATGTTTCGTTTCTTCTATGTCTCGTTTCCCCTTTATGTTGCTGCGCTGCATCATCCTCCCCTTGTTGAAAAGAATTCGTCCTCGAATTTAAGATTTCTTTTCCAGTTGGTTGTTTATGCCCATATGGTATAAGATGCTTAACATTGAACACGTAAGAAGTGTAAACATCCTCAGGTAGCTTCAACTTATAAGCATTCTCATTGATCCGCTTTATAATTTCTACTGGGCCAATCTTTCGGGCTTTCAATTTGTTATAAGCACCCACTGGAAAACGATCCTTTGTTAATACAGCGTAAACAAAATCACCCTCTTTGAAGACAACACTTCTTCGTTTCTTATCCGCAGCCCGTTTATACTTCTCATTCGTCTTTTCCAAACGTTCCTGAACGATTTTATGACAATCTTTCAATTCATCAACGAAATCTGACGCCCGCTTAATCACTTCTTTCGGTCGTGGCACTACCGTTAAATCCAACGGCGCCTTTGGCAAGCTTGAATATACAACTTGAAATGGACTGAATCCCGTACTACGGTTGACAGCATGATTGTGTGCGAATTCCGCCTGACATAATTTCATATCCCAGCTCTTCAAATTATCCTGCACAAGACATCGCAACAAATTACCCAATGATCTATTCACAACTTCAGTTTGTCCATCCGTCCGAGGATGATATGCACTACTAAAATTCAGCTTCGTCCCAACTATCTTCCACAGACTCAACCAGAAGTGACTCAGAAATCGAGTATCTCGATCGGAAACAATAGATTCAGGTAATCCATGTAAACGATATATTTCTTTAAAAAATAACTGAGCGACTCGAACGGCATCTGCTGTCCTTTTACATGCGATAAAATGTGCCATTTTAGAAAATCGATCAACCACCACATAAATGGAATCGTTTCCCCTTTGAGTTCGAGGCAAACCCAAAACAAAGTCCATACTCACATCAACCCAAGGCTTAGTTGGTACAGGTAACGGCATATATAATCCAGCATTGGTCGCAGTTCCTTTCGAAACCTGACAGATATGACATCGCTCCACAAACCTTTCAACCTCTTTCCTCATCGATGGCCAAAAGTAAGATTGAGAAATTAGCTGTAGTGTACGGTCTCTACCCACATGACCTTCTTAGTGCAATTCTTTCACAATCTTCAACCGTAAACTGCAATCCGGTATACATAATCGAATTCCCTTGAACAGAAAACCATCTGCCATCACAAACTCGTCAGTACTTCCGTCTTTGACTTTCTCAACAAGCTTTGCAAAATAAGGATCTTCTTCAAACAATTCTGGCAATAATTCAAACCCTGTCACCTCAACTTTTAGTGTAGTCAACAAATGACTCCTCCGACTCAAAGCATCAGCTACTCGATTCGTCACCCCTGACTTGTGTTTAACAACAAAAGTAAACTGTTGCAGATATGCGATCCACGATGCATGTCTCGCTGAAATCTTGTCTTGCCCTTGTAAATGTTTCAATGCCTCATGGTCAGTGTAAAGAACAAACTCTTTCTGAAATAGATAGTGTCTCCAGTGTTTAATAGATTGCACAACAACATAAAATTCCACATCATATGTACTGTATCTCATCTTTGCTCCTGATAACTTCTCGCTAAAGTATGCAATTGGACGTCCCTTCTGACTCAGCACTCCTCCAATTCCGACCTTTGATGCATCAGTATGTAATTCAAACACTAACTGAAAATCCGGCAACACTAGAATGGGTGCAGATGTCAGCAACTCCTTGATCTTCACAAAAGCATTCCCTGCTTCCACTGTCCACGAAAACTGCTTTCCTTTCATGCAATCTGTAACAGGTGCCATCACACTACTAAAGTGTGGAATGAACCTTCTGTAAAACGAAGCCAACCCGTGAAAACTACGAACTTCCGTTATCGTCTTGGGCTGTGGCCAATTTCTGACTGCCTCAACTTTACTCTGGTCCACTTGTATACCTTCTTTCGAAACAACATACCCCAGAAATAAAACACTATGCGTCATGAACACGCATTTCTTTGTAGCAGCATAGAATTGTCCTTCTCGAAGAATAATTAATACTTTCTTCAAATGTTGAACATGCTCCTCCGTACTAGCACTGTAGATCAGAATATCATCAAAGTAAACCACCACAAATTTCCCAATGTACGGTCGGAAAATTTGATTCATCACCCTCATAAATGTACTTGGTGCATTCGATAGTCCAAACGGCATTACCAGCCATTCATACAATCCTTCCCTTGTTTTGAATGCTGTCTTCCATTCGTCCCCTCGTCTAATGCGAATCTGATGATAACCGCTTTTCAAGTCAATCTTAGAAAAGATTACGGACCCACTGATCTGATCCAATAAATCATCAAGTCTCGGCATCGGAAATCTGTATCTGACTGTGATCTTATTCAATGCTCTACTATCTGTGCACATCCTCCACGTCCCATCCTTCTTGGGTACCAATAAAGCTGGTACAGCACAAGGACTCAGACTCTCCTGCACACGCCCCTGTTCAAGCAACTCTTCCACTTGCCTTCGCAATTCCTCATGCTCTTTTGGACTCATTCTGTAGTGTGGTCTGTGAGGTAACACGGCTCCTGGAACAAGATCGATTTGATGTTGAATGTCCCTCAACGGTGGTAACTCCGTTGGCAACTCCTCTGGAAATACATCGTCAAACTCTTCCAGTACTGGTTTTACTTCTTCTGGTACTTCAGCCACTTCTTGACTCTCTCGCCCAATCAACAAGTACACTTCAGGTTCTTCCTCGACCTCCTTAACAAACTCCTTCAAAGATAATAAAGTTTTCAGCTCTTCAATCTCTTCCGACTTACTTTCTCTTGGTTGTCTCTTCTTCGGAACTAAGATAATTTTCGTGCCTTCAAACATAAAACTGTAGCTATTGGTCCGACCGTCATGCTGTACTGCTCGATCATACTGCCATGGTCTTCCCAATAATAAGTGGCAAACATCCATCTCTACTACATCACACCAGATTTCGTCTTTGTATTTCTTCCCAATAGAGAATGGAACACGAACTCGTCTATCCACTTTCACTTCTCCTCCTTTTCTCAGCCATGCTAACTTATATGGATTCGGATGTTTCTCTGTCTTCAACTTCAACTTTGTCACAGCCTCGGTTGAAACGATATTGTCACAGCTTCCTGCATCAATCGCAAATTTACACACCTTCCCCAGTATAGTGCATGTCGACTGAAAGATGTTACTCCTCAACCAACTAGCTTCTTCCTACTTCGGTGTCAAACACGATCTCCTCAACATTAGATTACAACCTTCATCTCCTGACGCAATATCCTGTTCATCCTCCTCAATTGGACTAGAACAATCTCCATCAACATCCTCATCTTCAATTTCTGCAATCATGGTTCTCTTTTTTGGCTTTGGACACTCATTGCTTTTATGACCCAATTCCTGGCAATTGTAACATTTGAAACCATTGTTAAACTTTGCCTTCTCAGCCTCCTTTACCACTGGTCTACTGATAGGTTTAGAAATATTAGAACTCCCACTAACACCCTTCACTTGATTGTTGGAACTAGTAAACACACCACCTCCTCGTCTACCCTGCTTCTCCCAAGCCAACGCCTTTTGATGTGCCTCTGCCACAGATCTAGGATCGAACATATTTACCATATCCTAGATCTGCATTCTCAATCCCCCAATGAATCTAGATGTCAGTTGTTCTTCCGTTTCCATAATATCATTCCTTGCAATAAGCTGATAAAACTCATCTGCGTATTCATTAACAGTCTTTGTGCCCTGCCTCAAGTTCTGCAAACGTTGATACATCAGAGATTGATAATTGTAAGGTAAGAACGTTGCTTTCATCAATTTCTTCATCTTCTCCCAAGATTCAACTTTTGACTTCCCCACTCGTTCACGTGTAAGTTTGGTTTGCTGCCACCATGCCAAAGCTCTACCCCTCAACCTTGTAGCAACCAACTTCACTCTACGATGTTCTGGAACTTCTTTGAAATCAAAAATTTCTTCAACATTAGCCACCCAATCTAGAAACTCTTCAGCTTGCATACCACCTTTGAATTCTGGAATTTCAGTTTTCATACCAGATTCCCACTTGTGATCGTACTCTGATTGATTTCTTCCTTGTCCACGTCCTCGTCCATGAACACTACCACCATCATACTCTTCTCCACAATCCGATGTATATCGATGTCGATCCTGACCACCAACATCTCTACTACCATCACGTCTACCACCAACATCCCTTCTCTCTACATTCCTCCATTCTCGATCATTCACATTCCTTTCGCGTCTTCGATCATCAACATTTCTATTACAATCTCGATCCACGCTTCTATGATCACTATCAACACTTCTCTCCCGATTAGAATGTGGTGAAATCCTACTTCTTCCATGGCTCGATTCAGGTGAAACCCTTCTTTGATTTTGACTCATTTCCAACATCATCCTCTCTAATCGACCAATCCCTTCAGTAAGCTTCTCATTGAAATTCTCGTTGATTCGTTGCTCCATTTCATCGGCCTCTTCTCTTCCGTACAAAGCATTAATATTGCGATGACGTTGAACTCGTCTTGGCGGCATGATTGAATACTTCACAAACACTTCAACAAATTCACACTTCACGTTTCAAACACCTTTCGAACTTTGATCCAAAATGAAATGGATCGAAACTCCAACTTTGTTGCAAAAATATGATGAACACGATGAACACAACTTCAACACTTCAAATTCTCGGCTCCAAGACTCGATTTAGCTATGATTGGCTAAAACAAGCTCCGATACCAAACTGACGCAGCGGATTAATCAAAACAAACTTCAATCGGTGAAAGTAGCAATCGGTGGATTGATGAATACTGCTATGCTTGAATTCGTTGATCCGAAGATACCGAATTCTAGCTATCTCTGACTCGTTGATCCGAAGATACCGGGAAAGAGATCTACGATTCTTCAACGTTGATCTTGCGCACAAGATATCGTGAATCGACTTCAACAAACGAAGATTCGAGCGCACTCGAATAACGTAAGTGGAGATAGGAGACTTCACTCGACTACCAATTAGAAGAAAGCACAAAGCAATCAAAATGGAAATTTTATTCAAAAGTCAACAACTTCTTACAAATGACCCAACCGGTCTATTTATAGATGCTACAACATGACACAAAAAAAACAAAAAAAATTACATCTCCAAAGTCGTTTCTGACTTAACAAAAAAAACACCTTGCGACTTAAAAGTAGCTCTCGAATTATCATAACTCGTTCACGCGAGTTAACAGTCCTCACAACTTAAGAAATGAAGGTTCGCGACTTAAAAGATTTCCGTGATTTGGACCAGACGGTTTCACTTGCGATTTAGGTAGATCTGGAGGAAGAGTTTTCTCTTAGGGTTAGGTCGGGGAAAAAATATGTCGAGGCTTGGGCTGAATGATTGCAGATGTAGGAGTTATGTCGGGTAAAGAGCAGGGAAACGAAATTAGGTCGTGGTGGAGAATTTTTGATGAGTCGTAGGTCGTAGTGGAGATTTGGTCATAGGTCGGTGAATTGGCGATGAGTCGTATGTCGTAGCGGAGATGAGTCGTAAGTCGCGCGGTTGATTGCTGAGTCGTGAGTCGCGAAGTTGCGGTGATGATGAGTCGTGAAGAGGATGAGTCGTGGAATGTGATGGAGTTAGGTCGTGAAGGGAATGATAAGTCGTGCGCGAGTCAGGGTTTGATTGATAAGTCGTGTGCGAGCTAGGAGATAGCAGTGGTGATGATATTTGCGATTTGAGGCATGTTTCGTTTCTTCTATGTCTCATTTCCCCTTTATGTTGCTGCGCTGCATCATATATGTTGCTGAAAATAGTGAATGTCGAAATCAATGGTTCCATAGATTAACAGATCTGGTTTTTATAAGGAGGAGTTCATGTCGAAGGTCATGATGCCCTTGGTTAAGTGATGTTGCAGGTCAAATAATCTCGCTGGTTAAATGATATCGAAGGCTTGATGCCGAAGATCTGAATGTCATTTCGAAGGTGGGGTCAATTGGAAATTTAGGTTTCACAACTTTTATGTCGTTGAGGCAAATTCTATTTCAACACATATAATTATTTAGTGGTCCCCTAAAATAAATAAAATTTTAAAGACTAAAATACCCTTAGAAAGTTGCGTACTTTCTTTCTTCTCAATTACGTTATCTTCTTACGTCAGTTTTTTACTATCTAAACCACCGCTTCTTCAAAACCTTAGGCCCCGTTTGGCTTGTCGTTTTTAGTTTTGTGTTTCCGTCTATACAAAAACGCATCCGTTGTATGTATAGTTGAAAAACAAACAATTTTGAAAAATGAAATTAACATATAAAATAGAAAACAAGTTTATTTTATTTTTCGTGTTTCGAGAGATAACAAAAACACGGAGAACAATCAAACTCTTTCGTTGTCCGTTGGTCGTTCCAACGGTTAAGAATTATAAATCTTCTTCTCCTATTTCTTGTTATTTCTTAGTGCAAGTTGAAAACACAAAACTCAAAATACAAAATGAAACCAAACGGACCCTTAGTTTCTAAATCAATGAGAATAAAAATTCAATTTTTCACTACTAAGTTATTTTTTGGGTTTATAGATTTTTTTAATTGTAGTTCTGAAGAAAATATGAATTGGGTTTCTAAATCAGTGAAGAAAAAATTCATTTTTCACTACTAAGTTATTTTTCGGGTTTACAGACTTTACTAAGAAAAAATTCAATTTTTCATTATTAAGTTTTTAAATCAGTAAAGAAAAAAATTCAAACATAGTTTCTAAATCAGTGAAAAAAATTCAATTTTTCACGTTTTGCATGATTAGAAGGATAGTTCTGAAAATGGTAGAGGTATACCAAGTTATTTTTTGGATTTACAAACTTTTTTAATTTTTGGGGCTACGCTTGAAATAAAATTTGCCTTGTGGAAGCCTAATTTCATGTCGAAGCCATCTCCATACCGAAGTTAAGGGCTTCGTATCTTAAATCATCAGGATTGATCTCGTAAATCATTATAACGATATTAAAAGTCAAATGATGACGATATTAGTGATCTCGTAGATCTGAGATTTCATTTCGAAGATTATAATTTTTAGAATCATAAAAAAATCAAGTCGGAGGATGATTTATGTCAAAGGTAGTGATTTTGGAAGTTGGTGAAATTCGTAGATTTGGGTACTATGTCAAAGGAATTTGATGTTGAAACTTAAGGCTACTTGCTGAGAAAAATAATGTCGAAGGTTAAATGATATTGGAGGTTTTCTGATGTCGTAAATGTTCGATACCGAAGTTCAAATTAATGCCGAATTTCATGTCATAAATTACCAGGATTCATGCTGTAACAGAGAAATGAATATCAAAGTCTGATATCGAAGACATACTCATATCAAAGCCCAGCTTCACATCGGGGCCCAGCAAATCATGCCAAAGATTTATGGGTTTCAAAATTTATTATATTGAGCATCAAAAGGGTGATTTTTAAAAAAACTTCAAATTTCAAAAAAGAACATTTCAGATTTCAAAAAATAACATTTTAGATTCAAAAATAAATAAAATAAGACTTTGGACTTCGAAAATGATATTTCAGATTTTGAAAATATACACATCAGATTTCGAAAAAACATATGAAGCTAATTTCAAAAGTATTTGATTTAGAAAATTTATAGTTCATTTATCGATTTTGAAAATAAGAGTTTTTAAGTTTATTGATTTCCAAACAAAGGGATTTCAAAAATGAAGAATTTCGATGAAATTTGATTCTGTGAATCACTATGCTTTATGTCAAAGTCACGGATTTCATTTTGTAGATAACGGATGTATAAGCTTTCAAAAAGTATTGATGGATTAAGTTTTCGAAATATAACAGACTTCAGATATATGGAGCTTCATGCAAGGGCGGAGCCCATTGCAAATGGGTAGGCACAGAATTAAAAAAGAAAAATAGAGAAAAAAACAAAATCAGGAATTACCTCTGATTGAATAGTTTTCAATCTTGTTGGTTATTTTTTTGCAATAGTTCAGACTTTTTAAAGAAAATTTTAGATCACATCAAATTCTTCAGCATTTTCTTCAACATCAAAGATAGACGAGTTGGTGCTTCATGTACTATCAAGTAAAATGTCATCTTTTTTTGTTTAATAGAACTTAAAATTCATTTTCAGTCTGCACTCCATTATTTTCTTTGCTTGGATAGTTGGATATATATAGTGTATATGTTGTTATCCTTTCTTTGTTGGAGTGTGTATAGAATATGCCTTTTCAATAGCATTATGCATATCTCTTGCACAGTCTGAAGGTACTAGTTTTTCTTTTCTAGTTCTGCCTTGCTAGTAGTTTCTTTTCATTTATGTTGCTGACACTTTCTTTCCTTACTTGCAGGTTGATCATTGATATCTGTTGATGCTTCAGTTTTATACATTGTGGTTGCATGATGAGAAGGCCCAGATTCTTCGACATTTGTTTTTGATTTACTAGCAGTTTCTTATACAGTTAGCAGTAATCTAATCTAATGTGATAGGCTTACCAATTACACTGCATACTCAACTTTTTGATACACTTTATCCTAAATTCTAATTGTAGATCTATTAGCTTCACTCAAATGTAAACGTTGTTCAAATTTTTTTCCATCGAACGTCATTCCTGGTTCCCATTTCTTGATGATTTTGGGTTTCGTGCCCGCCCCAACGTGACGTCCTGCCTCTGCCGCTGGCTTCATGTATATATAAACATATTTCGTTTTGAAAGGTATGAAGTTCCATGTAAAGATGATTTCTTATATCTACAGTTTCGCATACATCTGGGTTTAAATTATATCAATATCATCGGTATTGAAAAGTCAGTAGTTTCGAAAAGAGTTTGATGTCAGGTTTCTGTGAAAGAATTTTAATGAACTAAAATGTTTTATTAAACTGATACAAAAAATTATTACAAGAGATTGCGGTATTTATACAATACAAAGTGCATTGGGCTTTTGCCCATTATCCGGGTAGAGGCTGAGAATACTTTCCAGCCGTTGAGATGTAAGGCTGTGATCTCTTGATATTATCTGATGTGGATAAGTAGAAAAGAAACGGACCCGATTGCCATAACATCTTAACTCCCCCTTTCAATTGCGGCTAGGGTTTTCTTTTCTTCCTCTTGCATCTGTTCTTCGGAAATGTCTTTAACACAAAGTTTGTTTTTTAGATCTTCAAAATACTTGCGCGATAGCGCCTTTGTGAATATGTCAGCTATTTGACTTGAGGCTGGAAGATGATTAACTTCGAGTTTTCCTTTTGCGATCTGATCTCTGACGAAGTATAGATCGATCTCGATGTGTTTCGTTCGAGCATGTAACACTAGATTAGCTGAGAGAGCTACTGTGCTAGAGTTTTCACACCAAATAATGGTCTTGCGTGATAGCTTGATCCCTAATTCCTTGATTAGGGCTTCTGTCCACATTACTTCAGCAGTGGCTGATGCAACACTTCTGTATTCCGATTCATTACTAGAACGTGAAATGGTTGGTTGCTTTTTGGCACACCATGAGACGGGGTTTCCACCTAAGAAGATGCAGTGTCCAGTTGTAGATCTCCGGTCGTCACAATCTGAGGCCCAGTCAGCATCGGCAAATCCTTGAATAGATAAGTTTCTGCTCTTGTTTAGCTTGATGCCTTGATTTGATGTACCTTTGAGATATCTGAGTATTCGTTTTACTGCTTTCCAGTGTAAGTCTAGTGGTCTCTACATAAATTGACAAACTTTATTTACAGCAAAGGATATATCAGGTCTAGTTATAGTTACATATTGTAGAGTGCCTACTATGCTTCTATATTGTTTTATGTTATCAATTTGTTCTCCTTTATATTTAGACAAGTGTAAGTTACTTGTCATTGGTGTAGGCATTGATTTAGCTTCATGCATTTTTGCTCTACTTAATATTTCAGAGATATATTTTTGCTGACTTAAGATAAGTCCTTTGTCAGTAGTGGTGATGACTTCTATACCTAATAAGTAATGTAGCTTGCCTAAGTCTTTAATGGAGAAAGTTTTATCTAATATGTTGATAACATATTTTATTTCTTCTTTATCATTGCCTGTAACTATAAAGTCATCCACATATACAAGTATGTAAGTGATATACCTTTCATTAATTTTTGTGTAAATAGAGTCGTCAGATTTGCATACCTGATATCCCATAGAAATAAAAGTAGCTTTTAATTTTTCATACCATACTCTGGGAGCTTGCTTGAGACCATATATTGCTTTATGAATTTTGCAAACAAGATTCTTTTTGTCATTTTGAATGTAACCTTGGGGTTGCTGCATGTAGACTTCCTCCTGTAACTCTCCATTTAGGAAAGCATTGTTTACATCTAGCTGTCTTATATCCCATTCATAGTGTAAAGCTATAGTTAGAATAATTCTAATAGTGGCTGGTTTAACCACTGGTGAAAAAGTTTCTGAAAAGTCAAACCCATACTGTTGAGAGTATCCTTTGGCTACAAGTCTAGCTTTGTATTTGATCTTTTTACCTTCTGGTAGTGTTTTCAACCTGTATGTCCATCTGCTGCCTATTATGTTCTTATTTGTTGGTGCTGGAACTAAGCTCCATGTTTTGTTTTTGATTAATGCACTGTATTCTTCATCCATGGCTTCTCTCCATTTGTTGTTTTTAGCAGCTTCATCATAGTTGCTTGGTTCCTTGTAATTTATATTGGCAGTGTAGATTTTTGGTTTGAATATCCCATGTTTTGATCTTGTAATCATAGGATGTCCTTCTTGTGCAGGTGCTGTGTCACTACTATCTGGAAGTGAGCTGTTGTCTTGATTATTATTCTGATCTTCAGACTCACAACCTTCAGACTCATTGTTATATGAGTTTATATCATCATTCTGACCTGGCCCTTCAATGGGCACTGTGTGTTGGAGGTTTGATGCTGAATTCTCACTATTTTCAGCACTTTTGGATTCTTCTTTTCCCCATACAGGTATGGGTGGTAGAAATTTCTTGGCACTGTAAATCTTTTGGGTAGTTTTTATGTCTTTACTAGTGAAGGGAAACACACATTCATTAAATGCAACATGTCTTGATACAATTATTTTCCCTTCACTTGTAAGACATTTATATCCTTTTTGGCTAGTGGCATATCCAAGAAAAGTACAGGGTAATGATCTAAAACTTAACTTATGTTGATTATATGGTCTAGTGCATGGATAGCATAAGCATCCAAAAGATTTGAGGAATGAATAATCTGGTTTTGTATTAAACAATATTTCTAATGGTGTTCTGTTCCTCAAAACTTTTGTAGGCATTCTATTTATGAGAAACACAGCAGTTGTAAATGCATCTGGCCAGAATTTTAAGGGCATTGATGCATGTGCAAGCAGTGTTAGACCAGTATCAACTATGTGCCTGTGTTTTCTTTCAACAATGCCATTTTGCTCAGATGTGTGTGGGTAGGTAATTCTGTGATTTATACCTTTTTCAGAAAAGAATTCTTTTAGAGTTTTAAACTCAGACCCACCATCTGTTTGTGTGGTTTTAAGTTTCTGATTTGTTAGATTTTCAGCTTGCCTTATAAACTGAATTATTGCATTCTTTGCATCAGATTTTGACTTGAGTAATTGTTATCCCAACTTTTGGCAAAGCCGAGATACCCAAAGATTAACTGAAAATCAATGATTATTAGTCATGAACATCGATTGTGCATCACAGGTTCGCCATGGATATCGATGATTTTTGTCCGAGTCCGGATCGGGCTACAATTGATGAGACATGTCAAGCAAGGCCAAATGAAACAACGTTCCAAGTTTCGAGTCAATCCGAGTTCGTATGCTCAAGATATCGCCAAAAGAAGATGGATAAGGTGGTATAAGTTCGAATCGATGAGAAGTGAGCTTACTTCGAATCGATCACGACGAGCCTTGCCTCGAATCCATCGAAATACGCCTTGCTTCGACTCCATTGAACAAGCACTAGTTCGACTCCGATAGTTCGAGTCCACCCTCACGTTCCCGCCTTCGAATCCGTTAATGAGAAACTCTTCGAATCCATATAGTTAAAAAGCTTCGACTCCATCCCGCGAGCATCTTCGAATCCTTTCAAGCAAGAAGTCTTCGTATCGATTAATCTGCCTCGATCGATTCGAGGAGAACGTTCATCCAATCGATTCGAGGAAGTCATAGCCCCGAATCCATTACATCGAATCCACCAAGTTATAAAAGCTGGAACCACGGAGTCGACCCAGTCAACTCGGCATAGAAGTAGGATCGATACGAAGAAGGCGCTCCACATCATCGCAGAAGTGTGCGCTGGATCGATTCGAACGAATCGATTCGAACTAGATCGATTCGAACCAGGCTAGTCAACCAGAAATGCAACCTTGAATCGATCATAACTTGAGATCTACACATCCAAATGCTATGAAATTTTCACAGAAGCTTGAGCACATGATGAAGAATGTTCACACCAAATTTCAGCTTGATTGGACAATTTCTTGATCGATTCGAACGTAGCTTCGAATCGATCCCAAAGTGGGCCCGGATTTCCAGAAAGCGGGCATGCGGGCCCCCTGACGTACTGGAACTGGTCTCCCTTCAGTTTAGGCGAAATATCAGCCTCCTACACCTATAAATAGACCCCCAGGTCATTCAGAAAAGAGGTCGGACAATTTTGAGAGCTAAAGAGCGCCCGGACTCTGCCAGATTTACTCCAGATCACCATTGCTGCCTTAGATTCAGATTATAATCATAAAACCTGTTGTACTCCGCGATAGGAAATTGTAATCTTCAAGCATCGATCAATAAAAGATAAAAACTTTGGAGTGGACGTAGGCCGGAGATAGCCGAACCACTATAAATCTCGTGTTTTCGTTCATTATTTCTGGATTGCTGTTTGTTACTTGCTTAGATTTGTGATTTGTGTGTGAATACTGTTGATTTGTATTCATACGCTGGTGCTTTCACTACACTTGGGGTTTGTGACCATTTTTGGCGCAAACACTTTGGTGCTTTCACTGAGAGCTGAACTAGCACCCGCTACACCTAATTCAAAATTAAGATTCGGAATTTTAAAGATTCAGATCTGACTCTACAATGACTCGACAAACTAGACAAAGAACTGAGAGGAGCCAACAGGCGGGAAGTCAAGAGGCATCCTCTGGCGCTGGAGAAGGACAAGCTTCAATCTACATTACTAGAGATGAGATGGAGGCTATGAATAACTTAATGCAGGAAAGAATGATGAAAAGCCAACAAGAGATGCTGCAGAACTTCTTCGAACAGATGAGAGCTGCAGAAACACAGAACCTTGGACCAGCTACAGCGGCTGTGAATGTGGAACAAGGAGCTAGGGCTATGGAACCCAACGGAGGACAGAATACAGAACCAGAAGGCAATCAACAAGGGCTTGGGGGCAGGCCCACAGGTTCCAACGCAGAAGGACCTTTGGAAGGAGCTCAACCGGCTAGGGCCAACACAAATGCTAACGAGCCACCCGAAGAGTACGTACCAGAATTCCCTACAAGGCTCGGAGGGCAAAACAGAGACGTGACAAGGGGGCAACCCCTGGATGGAGATGAAAGAATGATCGGCCTAGTGAGACGACTCATGAGAGGAGGGTTTTCAGGAGGAGGATTGGAAGAAGTTAGTCGGAGTCCGTTCGCTCCAAATATAAGGAATGCAAGGAACCCTCCGAAGTTCAAACTACCAACGCTGAATCCTTATGACGGAAAGTCAGACCCGACCATGCATATTACCAGATATATCAGACACATGGAAGTGCTGGGAGCATCCGAGGAAGTGATGGCATGATGTTTCCCCTTATTCCTATCAGATTTGGCTGCGCTTTGGTTTAGGCAGCTAGAAACCGGATCAATCAGGACATGGGGCGAGCTTGTGGATTGCTTCATGAAGCAGTTTAGGGTCCACGTGACGCGACCTAAGAGCGTGATGACTTTGGCATCGATAAAACAAAGGACCGGAGAGTCCATAAAAGATTTTTTGTTACGATTTAATGCGACGGTGACTTCTGTAGATCGCCCGGACCCATCGATGATTTTGATGGCGGCAGTGGCAGGAGTTGGAGAAGACACCGAATTCAAAGACTCTTTGACTAAAGATCCACCGCAAGATCTTGGAGAGTTTTTCCATGAAGCTGAGAAATTCATTCGATTGGAGGAATCACGAGCCGAGAGGCAGGAAATAAATGTTGCACAAGGCGAAGGAACCGCCAGGGAACAGTCCAGGGCAGACAAAGGAAAGAGAAAGCAGGATGACACACATGATGGTCCTGATAAACGGAAGAAATTCCGAGAACCCAGATTCAGGCAATACACAGATTTGGTGGCAGGACTGGAACGAATTTACACCGAAACTCGGGGGCAACTCACCTATCGAAAGCCACCAAGGAGAGATCCCACAGAGCAGGAACGTAGAACCGGAAAATACTGCCTATTCCATGAGCTGGATGGGCACACTACCGATGAATGCCGCCACCTGAAGGATGAGGTGGAAGAACATGCCAGGAGTGGTAGATTGCCACAATATGTCAGAGAACGTGCAACGGCGGTCAGGCCCGAACAACTACCGCCTCAACCTAACAGGACTGATCCTGGATCGGGATCACGACTCGTCATCAACTGATCACGATGGCAAAGGCCAAGTTCAGGATATGAGCTTTGGTCACTTAGTTTTCTTATATTTGATTTTCAAAATAAAACGGCTATCCCACTTACTCATGTACGGGAACCGGAGAGATCCCTAGGCATGCTCTGAGATGGAAATAGACCGCTCCGCCCGAACAGGCATTATCTTGTTTTTCCTGGTGTTTGAGATTGAACATCTAGGATTTGAATTTAATAAAGAAACACTTATTAAAATAAACCTTTGACCGGAGAGTTAAAGGATAAACATTAAATATCGATACAAACATGATCGCTTTATGATCCTACCCGGAGAGGTAGGGTCCGGAGTGCAAGAAGTGAGTTGCTTCGCCGGAGAGCGACAGGATCAACTCACTTAAGCATCGTTTCCTATTCACCGGAGAGTGATTGGATCAGGATTCGATAAGAGCCCGGAGAGGCTATGATCGGCCCACGATTTAGGCCATGACATCGCTTAATGTTCAGATACACTGAACCGGAGTGCAGGAAGTGAGTCGCTTCGCCGGAGAGCGACAGGATTGACTCACTTAACGTTGTTTCCCCTTCACCGGAGAGTGACAGGATGGGATCCAGCATGAGCCCGGAGAGGCTATGATCGACCGACGATTCAGGTCATAACATCGCTTATTGTTCAGATACATTGAACCGAAGTGCAGGAGGTGAGTCGCTTCGCCAAAGAGCGACAGGATTGACTCACTTAACGTTGTTTCCCCTTCACCGGAGAGTGACAAGATGGGATCCAACATGAGCCCGGAGAGGCTATGATCGGTCGAGAGCGACCAAGACATCGCTATACGCCCTAGCTGAGGCCAGAGTGCAAGGGATAGAAAGCAACGCCGGAGTGCAATAGGATCTTTCTATTCAATCGCTAAATCAAGAATGAGTTTGACAAGGGTCCGGAGTGACCATCAGTGGTACGGAGAGACCGTAGAATTTCATTCTTAATTTCCACTTGAAAAAATTGATAACAATTCGGCTTCGAACAGCCATGGACTTGATTGAAAATGCTATAAGCTACGAGTAAAGCACGAACTCACTGCATTTAACTTAAGACTGATCAAAACACGCCTTTTAACAAAAAGGCATGTTTTGGGGGGCAAAATGTTATCCCAACTTTTGGCAAAGCCGAGATACCCAAAGATTAACTGAAAATCAATGATTATTAGTCATGAACATCGATTGTGCATCACAGGTTCGCCATGGATATCGATGATTTTTGTCCGAGTCCGGATCGGGCTACAATTGATGAGACATGTCAAGCAAGGCCAAATGAAACAACGTTCCAAGTTTCGAGTCAATCCGAGTTCGTATGCTCAAGATATCGCCAAAAGAAGATGGATAAGGTGGTATAAGTTCGAATCGATGAGAAGTGAGCTTACTTCGAATCGATCACGACGAGCCTTGCCTCGAATCCATCGAAATACGCCTTGCTTCGACTCCATTGAACAAGCACTAGTTCGACTCCGATAGTTCGAGTCCACCCTCACGTTCCCGCCTTCGAATCCGTTAATGAGAAACTCTTCGAATCCATATAGTTAAAAAGCTTCGACTCCATCCCGCGAGCATCTTCGAATCCTTTCAAGCAAGAAGTCTTCGTATCGATTAATCTGCCTCGATCGATTCGAGGAGAACGTTCATCCAATCGATTCGAGGAAGTCATAGCCCCGAATCCATTACATCGAATCCACCAAGTTATAAAAGCTGGAACCACGGAGTCGACCCAGTCAACTCGGCATAGAAGTAGGATCGATACGAAGAAGGCGCTCCACATCATCGCAGAAGTGTGCGCTGGATCGATTCGAACGAATCGATTCGAACTAGATCGATTCGAACCAGGCTAGTCAACCAGAAATGCAACCTTGAATCGATCATAACTTGAGATCTACACATCCAAATGCTATGAAATTTTCACAGAAGCTTGAGCACATGATGAAGAATGTTCACACCAAATTTCAGCTTGATTGGACAATTTCTTGATCGATTCGAACGTAGCTTCGAATCGATCCCAAAGTGGGCCCGGATTTCCAGAAAGCGGGCATGCGGGCCCCCTGACGTACTGGAACTGGTCTCCCTTCAGTTTAGGCGAAATATCAGCCTCCTACACCTATAAATAGACCCCCAGGTCATTCAGAAAAGAGGTCGGACAATTTTGAGAGCTAAAGAGCGCCCGGACTCTGCCAGATTTACTCCAGATCACCATTGCTGCCTTAGATTCAGATTATAATCATAAAACCCGTTGTACTACGCGATAGGAAATTGTAATCTTCAAGCATCGATCAATAAAAGATAAAAACTTTGGAGTGGACGTAGGCCGGAGATAGCCGAACCACTATAAATCTCGTGTTTTCGTTCATTATTTCTGGATTGCTGTTTGTTACTTGCTTAGATTTGTGATTTGTGTGTGAATACTGTTGATTTGTATTCATACGCTGGTGCTTTCACTACACTTGGGGTTTGTGACCATTTTTGGCGCAAACAGTAATAAAATCCAAGTATATCTAGAGAAAGAATCAACAAAAGAGATGTAGTAATTCATTCCATAATCAGAATTAATGGGTGCAGGTCCCCATAGGTCAACTACAACCATTTCTAAGGGTTTGTTGTACTTTGTTAATGAATTACTAAATGGTATTTTGTGACTCTTTCCTAACTGACATGCTTGACATATATATGGTAATGATATATCTTCATATTTGACATTGCTGTCTTTCAAAATATTTTTAACAATAACTATACTGGGGTGACCCAGTTTACAGTTCCAAGTATCAAGAACTTTGTTAAAATCTATTGTTTCATCAATCTTTGAATGGTTACACCACTTATCCTTCTCCCTTGGTTCACTATTTTGCACTGGACTGAATCTATATAACCCATTGTGCATTTTACCCTGTAAATGAATATCCTTACTCAGTACATCTCTGACTAGACAGAATTTGGGGTAAAATTCAAAGTATACTTGATTGTCATTAGCAAACTGAGATACACTTATTAGATTATTTTTAATTTGAGAAACTCTAAGAAGATTATTTAAGTGTAACTCTCTTTTGCTATTGAGTTTGGCTTTGCCAGTGTGTGTGATTTTTAATGAATTACCATTACCAACATAAATGGATTGTGTACCTTTGTATTCTTTGTTTCCGAGATTGAGATTCTCTAAATTGTTTGTCACATGATTAGTTGCTCCAGAGTCTGGATACCAATCTTCATATAGTATATCATCATTCTTGATTTGATTGTCTGGCTCATTTTGATTCTTTGAATGGCTGCTTTGATTTCTTGCTTCTGTTTGAGTAAGATTGACATTTGGATTATGACAAAATTCTAATCAAATCTGAAGTAGCACTTGGAAGCAATATGTCCTGGTCTTTCACATATTTGACACTTGATTCTGTTATTGCCAGACCATCTTTCTCTACCTCTACCTCTGACATTTTGACCACTTCTTTGACCTGTTTGGGTTCTGTCTTGCCCTTTTCCTTTGAAATTGGTTGTGTAGTTTACTGAATAGTCTGTGTTGGTGGCTTTCTTTTGTTCAATTCTACCTTCTTGAGATAGAAGAGTAGAGTGAACATATTGCATATCTGGTAGAGTTCTCTGTGATGATATAACTGTGACTAAAGCTTCATAGTTTTCATCCAGACCATTTAAGATGGTTAGTACTTGTTCAGATTCTGAGACCCTATGTCCAGCAGAAGCAAGTTTGTCACAGTAATTCTTTTCTTTGGTAAGATATTCTTGCATTGTCATGTTTTCTTTCTTTAAATTTTGAAATTGCTTTCTGTAGTGCATAATCCTTGCTGCAGTTTGAGAATTAAAGATTCGTTCTATAGCTTCCCATATGTCACTTGATGATTTACAACCAACTATTTGAGATAGAATATTCACACTTAAAGATGACATTATCCAGGAAGCAAGAAGACTATCTTGTTTTAGATAGTTTGAGTATTCACTATTAGGTATCATATTGTCTTTATCATCTTTAACCATTTTGGGTGGAATGATTAACATACCATTGATATACTCTTCTAAACCATAACCTCTGATGGCTGTTTCAATCTGATATTTCCACAGCAAGTAGTTATCTTCATCTAGTTGCACTACTAAGTGTCCTTTTGGTTTGATAATTTGCATATTTTGACTGTTGCTGATATTTCTGGTGGTTTGAGAGGTGGTTCCTGAGTTTTCTTCATCTCCATCCATGGTTTCAGTGACTGGTGAGGCAGTTGAATGTAAATTGCAGCCAAGAACTGATACTTATACTTCAAGAAAGGACTGATAATTGTGTTGTTTATCAAGAACTGATTTCTTGATAAATTTCACACTGCAGGAGTTACTACTTGACTCGATGATGTTCACAAGAACTGAGAGTTCTGCAGCCTAGCTCCTTGTGAGTTTTAGGCGAGGCAGATGAATAGGAACAAATGCTTGATTGAGGGAGGGGTATAATCTCCAATGATGAGAATTTTCTGAGGAGATAATCAAAGTATACTTATCTTGCCATTGGGAATTGAAAGAAGCTATGATACCATGAAAGAATTTTAATGAACTAAAATGTTTTATTAAACTGATACAAAAAATTATTACAAGAGATTGCGGTATTTATACAATACAAAGTGCATTGGGCTTTAGCCCATGATCTGGGTAGAGGCTGAGAATACTTTCCAGCCATTGAGATGTGAGGCTGTGATCTCTTGATATTATCTGATGTGGATAAGTAGAAAAGAAACGGATCCGATTGCCATAACATCTTAACTTTCTGGTACATATGCATAGTTTTAAAAATATGCTAAGTTCCAAAATATATATGAATTTTCAAATAGGAACAGTTTTCATTTTTATATGCAAGTATATCAAGTTTTGCATATGTGCAAATTTCAGATGTATAAGCTTTGAATACATATTAGATCCATTTTACAAGGTTTCAAATATATATATGCCCATGTGTTGATACGTATATGCGTGTATATATGGTTTCAAGTGTACATGTTAAGCCTCAAAAGTGAGAAGTGTGCACAGTTTTATTTATGATTTCAAAAAGCATCAGATCTCAAAATATAATAGTTTCAAATAAATATGATACCATGAGATTTTGTAAACCTTGATTTTGTAAAGGTTTCTTGGCTTTAGATATTTATGTGAGTTGGTTTCATAAATGCAAGTGTTAAGTATATTTTGAGTATCGTGGATATAAACTTTTAAACGTAACAGTTTCATATAAATCGATATCGAATGTTGATTTTGAAAAATATGTAATTTCGAATAAATTGACTCCATACATGAGTTTTCACACACAAAAGCTTCAAATGCATGTTAGATTTCAAGTATTATGATTATAAGTTTATATGATTTTAAGGCTCTGTTTGTTTAAAATGCTGAATTCTGATTATTGATTCTAAAGTCTGAATACTGATTGCTTAATGATGAATTCTCAATAATCAATAACTTGTTTGTTTGCTTTCAGCATTTAGAACAAAAATCAATATTCAGCATTTAGAACAAAAAATAAGCACTAAAAATGTTCTGAATTGTTTTGTCTGAATAGATGGTTTTATTCAGAACAATGATAAAAAACAAACAATCTAGAAAGTTCTAATTTATAAATCAGAACTTACATTCAGAACTTTTTATAAAAAACAAACACAGCCTAAATATATGGTTTCCAACTCATACGCTGGTCTCGAATATGTCAGCCTTTCAGATACAATGAATTAATATGAATATGAGTTGTCGAGCATATTCCAGTTTCATGCATATTATTTTTGAACATACGTGGGTTTCAAAATGTATAAGTCTCATAGAATGTATGGTTTCAAAAGGTTGCTATGTAAAGATGGTTATTTCAAAAGAAGAGATTCTTGTAAAAAAACATGTTCTTATCTACAGAATCTATTAGTTCATGAATCATGACTTTTCAGACTTACAAATAAGATATTTCTTTTCGCTATGTAAAACTTGAAGTGATACAATTTTACATTTTATAAAAATGAAATAACATACACCAACATTCATTTTAACAAGCAATTTTATTCAAAAGGTTTTACTAAACACATCTCTAGGAAAATATTCTTTGTAAATCAAAGGAGTTATTAGTAATTATCCCATGGATCAGAAAAACATATTTCAAAAGAAATTTATAAAGTCTTTAAAGTGTATACTATTGATTATTATGTCTTTTAAATTTAGAACTACCACGGTCCATTTATGCTACTAAAACTCTAATTAGAAGAGTCTATTCTCAATTAAAAGACTGTTGGTTCATGAATCATAATCGCTCAATCCCTTATTCAAGTTTTACATTTATGTTATGAGATTATAAGATTTACATAAACTTCCTTTGAACTTCGAACACTGGTAACAAAATCTCTTATCCAGGCCATAAAATGCTCTAAGTAGCTTTCGAAAAATGGTAAATCATTCATCGAGAGTTATGATCATGGGTAACAAGAAAACGACAAATCGGTCGGACTAATTACTTATTGAGAAAGGAGAAATCTATTTGAGCAGTTGGACGCTTAAGTAGCAAGAATGTCTGCATATCAGTTAAAGATATTGGGAAAAGCCCAGAACCATTAATGAATCACTTCATAATTTTAGCACACAAATGCTAAGAGAACCAACCCTTATTTCAAGTAAGGAAGGACCCGAGAAAGGGCATGTGATTGCCACTATCGGGAAAATAAAGCAGTAATGGAAATTGAATAACCGCCAACCTAAAATCAAAGAACACCAGAAAAGTTAAAGTTATGGATTTATATTCTCTTATAAAAAATGACCTTGAACTTATAGAAACAAAACCGAGAGAAATAAATGGGGCTTTGAAAAAAGCCTAGAAAAGATTCTTATATGGATCACCTTAAACCTATAGAACAAGGTAAAAGAGAAAGAATTCCAAGTACCAAAGCAAGTAATGACGGAATGGTCAATACATCGAGGCAAAATTAGTATTGCAAGAAAACCATCTTTTGATTAAAAAAGAGGAAAATTTTAAGTAAACCTACAACTCAGGATTGAATCGACATCTAATATAGTAATTTTCAAGCTACGATACTCAGACTGAAAAGGATCGTCCGAAAATAGAATAATGAGATTATATAGCAGTGGAGATTTCTTAAATCGTGACTTGTTTTGAATTCCAATGCACTTATGATTTTGATCATAACTTTTATCGAATTTTAAAACACTTATGATTCCTGCATTAGTATGGATTTGGTATGGAGATTGTGCACTCCTAGTAAGCTAACCTAAATTTATCTAAGTCTCCCCTCAACTAAGTTTCACTTCTTGGGATTATCAAAGAAATTCGCTAACGGAGATTCATATTTTCAAAATCTAAAGTAATGACTAGACAACGAAACCAATTCAAAACATCTTATGTAATTATGAGATTTTCACAAGACCGAACACCTATCATCTATAAGTTCAAGAATATCAATTATCGAAAGTTGATCTTTGATTACCAATGGAACCAAAAAATGTACTTGGACATGAAGTGAATCGGGAAGAAGAATTACCCCTAGAAGTATGAATGCACTAAAGAGTTACATATATATCTAGCCTTTATCAAAGAGGAAAATGGTAAATAAAAAGACCAAAAGAGATTCGTTCATATTGAAAACAATTGGGAAATGCCAAGTGAGGAGTACTTTCCATCCTTTGCTATATGCTTTTTGAAAAACAAAATGGGTGGAAGAACTGCCACTAACACTTTAGGCATATCAAGCCACAACATGATCTATTTCATATGCATGAGAAACGATGCTTCATATCAAAGTTGGAATGGCATCCCATTGAAGGGTTAAGAGATACAGGAAAATCCCTAAATTCGATCAATGAACTAAGGATTGATGCGGCTGAGTAAGCGCTTGAATATCAACTAAGGATATCAAGATACAATAATCATAAAATTCAGAAAAGACCATTCTAAAAGGAGATTTGGTATTCTGAAAAATTATGTTTGGAATAGTCTCATTAGAAATTTACTAACTGGCCGAATATGACAGAAATATGATAACAAAAAATGAATGTCGAATATTTGTAGCAATATTTACCAGCAGTGGATGAATAAATAAATTAAGAAAAGTGCATCTACATGGTTAAGGAGAAAAAGAAACTGCTAAAATAAAGGAAAAAAGCCTTTGGTCCTGCCAAAATGGCCTGGTCAAAGGACCTCTTAAAGAGAGGATAGAGCAAGCCTTTGCTCCAACCTAAGATGGCTAGACCAAAGTACAGACTAAGCCTTCGATCCGGCCTGCATGGCCTGACCGAAGCGTAAGCTCTTATTCCTACCTCCAAATGGCCTGTTTAAGACACCTCCAGAGGGAGGTCAGAGTAAGCCTTTGGTCCCACTTGAAAGCAGTCTGGCCAAAGCATATGCAAGCATTTGATCCCGCCTACATGGCCTAGTCAAAGCGCCTCCTAGAGGGTGGACGGAGTAAGCCTTTAGTCCTGCCTAAGATGGCCTGGCCAAAGCACCTTACCATCCTTTTGTAATTTCTATAAGGCCTAACTAAAGCGCCTCCTAAAGAGAGGTTGGGTAAGTCTATGGTTCTGCTTAAAGATAGTTAACCAAGTGCATCGGACGTAAGACCTAAATCATCACCTAAGACGGTCTTCTAGAGGAAGATCAAATACAAAAGTAAATCAAACTCAATCCTAAAGAAGGATTAAGACAGTCTTCTAGAGGAAGATCAATAAAAAATGAGCCATTTGAGCTCTAAAGCAAAAGCAATATCCTAGAGGAACATCGATAAAAAAATGAGCCATTTATGCTACAAAAAACATCAAGTAATCTTCTAGAGCAAGATCTATCAAATATGAACTATCATGGTTTAAAGAAAAGAAAGTGGGATTTCTCTATTAAGAAAATATTATTACCAGATGGATTTTCAGGTCTCTATTATTGTAAGATGGATTTTCTGGTCTTCTATTCAGATTATTATTAGATGGATTTTCTGGTTTTCTATTATTGCCAGATGGTTTTTTGGTCTTTTATTTAGAAATTATTATTGCCAGATAGTTTTCTAGTCTTATATTCAGAAATTAATATTGCTAGATGGTTTTTTGGAAATTATAATTGCCAAATGGTTTCTGGTCTTCTATTCGGAAATTAATATTTCCCGATGATTTCCTAGTCTTCTGTTCAGAAGTTATTATTGCTAGATGGAATTTTTGATCTTCTAGTTAGATGGATTTCTGGTCTTCTATCCAACATATTGCTAGAAGAGTTTCTGGTCCTCCCTCCTATGATACTTCCAGATGGTTTTCTAGTTACTTATCCAAGAAATTATAAGTCTTAAATAGCTTTCTAGTTTTCTATTCATGAAATCATTATTTCCATATAGTATTCTAATCTTGATTCTATGAGATTCTATTCAAGTAAAATTACTTCCAAATAGATTTTTGGCCTCTTCAAGCAAATCTATAACTTCTAAAAGTAACACTGGTTTACAAATGGAAGATCTTTTATGATCTTGTCAAAATCTTGAAAGGTTTGCCCAAAATCAAATTTAAAAGTAATAATGAAAATCATGGCTTTCTTTGTGTTTTATAGGAAAACAATGTTAGAAAGAAAACCTTGAAAAGAATTAAAAAAGTGAGAAAACTCTTGGTTTTACACTAAAGTGTAAAGAACTTCTATTATACAAGGAGAGGGCAAATGTTATCCACATATTTTCCGAAGGAAATAAAAAATAAGGCAAGAGAATATAATGTCAAATCAATGGGTCTGCAATTGGGCTTCCAAGGTAATATCATAGCAAGCATAAGAATGTTCAAACTGAAGTGATATCAAATCTAAAGACGATATGGGTTATCGCACATATGAGCATAAAGTATCTCGCATAGACAAAAGCATTTCGGACCAAAAAATAACATCTTGTGTTAGCGGAATGATGTTGAAAGGATGGATGTCGCATGTCAAAGCTCGTGATTTTGAAGATAAAGCACAGGAGCATACAACAAGAATATCGCACCTCATTGACGAAGAAAACAGATGTCGCAAAGTATCACTGAAAAGTGGGTGGCGCATATCATCGATATCATATTCCATTAACACAGGGTATCATGTCATAGGCCATCACCGTGATGAAGGCATCACATATTATTAATGTTGCATCTCATCGATGTTGCATCTCATCAATAGTAAATGCCGAGTGCCAATAGATTAAAGCTTGTTGTAAGTCATCAATATGGTTGCAGATGTCATATATCTTTAATGTCGCGACTCACCTATATCGCATATAACTAGTGAATAATGTCACATGAAACTGATGCCATCACTTATCAATACCGTCTCTCTTTAATGTCACATCCTATCAATGTCGCACCTCATCAATGTTGCATCTCATCAATATCGCATCTCCTCGATGCTGCATTTCAAGTAATGTTGCCTCTCTTCAAAGCCGCCTATCACTAATGCCACATCTTATTGATATCATACTTTATCAACCAAAGCAATTCACTAGGAAGCATGTCGCCGATGTAATAATAAGCATCGTACATCAATCGATGCTGCATTTTATGAATATCACGTGTTATCAATGTCACACAACATCAGTGCCATGGCAATGTCAAAGGCCATATAAGAAAAATAGATTAAAAATCATTAATACAAAAAGTGAAAAGTGAAGAGGATTTAGAGTATTTTCCGTCATAAAGCTTCAAAGACATTCATATTTCATCAGATACTTAGAGAGATTAAAACAAGTAGCACTATAAAGTCCCACATCGTCGGTGGAAGCAAGCCTTATCTCCTTCCAACCACTATAAATAGAGATGTACCAACTCATGAGTAGAAGCCTTTAACTTCTCTCTCTCTCTCAACACAAATGACTTTGGATTGAAATCTTCATTAAGCTCTCTCTTGAGAGCTTGTGAATAATTCTAATGGCAAAAAGGCCAACGATGAAGAAGATGACATATGTCCTTTTGCATACAGGGACTTGAACAATTGCTAATTTGCATATTTGACTTGCTTTGTAACATACCTTATGGTTGAACAAAGAGCATGACTTATGCATATTACATGTTACCTATTTTTGACTTGCCTATTTTATCCTTGAATACACAGTTTAGATTTAAATAATTTCATGAATAATCACAAAACCAAGGGGTATCATTGGAATTTCTTTGAATATTCCCCCTTGCACAATATTTCGGGTGTTGAACCAATTTTTGGTTTAACAACACCAATAATTCAAATTAAAATAAAAGAACAAAATTTTTGAAAGACCGTCCTAAGGAAAATATTCTAGGAAGTATAGAATTAGTTGTAAAAAAATAGAAATCAACTAAATAAGATGAGTAATGTAGCATTTATATCAACAAACGAACCCAAAAATCCAAAAGAAGCATCATTAGATGATTTATGGATTCTTGCCATGCAAGAAGAATTGAATCGGTTCACTTGAAATGATGTTTGGAAATTAGTTCCATGACCAGAAAATCAATCTGTAATTAGAACTAAGTAGGTTAATAGAAATAAATTGAATGATCAAGGAGAAGTCATAAGAAATAAAGCATGTTTAGTTGCACAATGATATAACCAAGAAGAATGGATAGTCTTTGATGAAACATTTCCCCTGTAGCCAGATTAGAAGCCATAAGAATTCTACTAGGTTTTGCAAACCATAATAATTTTAAATTATTTAAATGTATGTAAAAAGTGCATTTTTAAATGGTTTTATTAAGGAAGATGTATATGTTGAACAACCCCCACTTTTTGAAGATGAAAACCCTCTAATCTTGTTTGCAAATTAAAAGGGCATTATATGGTTTAAACCAAGCACCTAGAGCTTAGTATGAACGACTCAAATCATACTTAATTTAATCTAACTTTGAAATAGGTAAAGTAGATACTGTGCTATTTATAAAAAGAGTTAACAATGATATTCAACTTATACAAATATGTGTAGATGATATTATTTTTAGGTCAACAAATGATCAACTAAATAAAAAATTTGTTGATATAACGACTGTAGAATTTGAAAAGAGTCACATGGAAGAATTAACATTCTTTTAGGTTTACAAATTAGATAATTAAACAATGGAATACTTATAAGTCAAGAAAAATACACTAAAGAATTAGTAAAGAAATTTGGAATGTCTAACACAAGCGGTAAACCAACACCCATGACAACTAGTGAGAAACTTAACAAAGAAGACAATTCAAAAGATGTTGATCAAAAACTATATAGAACCATGATAGTATCTTTACTCTACATCATAGCTAGTAGACCCGATATCATGCATAATGTATGTCTATGTGAAAGATATTAGCCACAACCTAAAGGGACACATCTTAAAGCTATAAAACACATCTTAAGATATGTTAACAACACATTAGACTATAAGCTCTTCTATCCAAAAGAAGATATATTTGAATTAATTGTTGGAACTGGGCCAGCCCGCAGCGGAAGTTATAAGTGAATTTAAAAAAAATTCCCTTTTTGGTTCTATATTGGACCTATGAAGTCTAATTTATTTAGAATATTTCTAAATTTTACTTAAATGAAATCTCTTATTTTATTTAAATTTATAAATTATATTGTTTTATTTAATTGATATATGTTAATACATAGAAATATACACATATGTATCATATACATGTATGTATGTGCGCATGTGTAACATGTAAACCCATGCAAGGTATAACATGCATGTGTATAGAAGTTGGGTTTTACATCACAAATGACATGTTAGCTCGTCCAATATGTATTATATGTTGTCCAAATATATGTGTGTATTTAAACTTGTTACTTATATAAATATTATATATATATATATATATTAATTTACACTACACTAAAACAGGCATTTGCATATTGCAACTTGGCAGCTAATTTTTTATTCTCTTTCGACGAATGGCCATGAATTTTTTTTCTTGGAAAATTCGAGGGTTCATGCAGAAACTGGTTATAGAGATCAATTTACTATAATCGTAAATTTTTCATTCTAATTTCAGTCCATTTAGTGTAGTTGCACAATATTCACATACCTTTATATAATATCTATTTTCCATCTAGGGATTTTATATACTCACTTTTCAAGAATTAGTTTGAGCAATGGCCCAGCCAAGGACATGAGAGTCAAAACCAAGGCCCGAAATCTTAATAGGCTATCTAAACTCGTGTAAGTCATTTCTGTAGTAATAATAAGATAATAAGAATTTTGCATATATCTGTCACTTATGAGATGGTGTAGAGTATAAGCAATATTCAATTGGGTGGGTGGATATAACTTATCACTGCATTATATTTAATTAAAACTACTTTTATGAAAATATTGAGAGTTAATAGCGAGCTATACATATACTTTATTATCCTTGGCAGACTTTTAGATATTTTTGCACATGAGAGAATATATTGTTAACTAATTGTTGTAACTGACCTTATTCAAGTAAATTTGAAGTTGGAGGCAATTCTGAGTTATTTTATATATTATGTTAACTAAATTCAAAACATAAACTACCTCTTCAGGAGTTTCATTTGGAAGCTCAGGTCCTTTTCTAAATAAGAGACCTTAAATAACTTACTTTTTGAATAAACATGAGCAACACAAAAAATGACCCTGAAGTTAGAAGTTAGAAATATTGGAGTACCCAAGGAGTGATTTCGACTCAAGATGGAATTATAGAGTGGCGGCCAAAAAAGGTCCTTTTCAATTAGGGTAAAGGATGTTTAAATAGTGGATGGAAGAGAGAAAATAGTATATCACATCTCATACCAATTCTCCCTCAGTCTGAGCCATCCAAATCCAACACCTAAACTCTAATTTGAGCCGCCCCTTATTCCCATATTGCAGCCAAAATTCTCACCATCACGACGAGCCAATATCTCATTTAAGCCTAAAGAAACATTATTTAATTAAGTCTAATTTAATCGCTTAACGATATCGTATATTGATTGATATATTTATAAATATATTTAATACTATTTATTCCTCAAATCACAATCAAAATTTTATAATTAATATTTCATGAATATTAATTAATTTATAACATTTATAAACTAATTAAATTGTTTGGTCAAAATAGAATTCATCGTTTCGATTGTGTGACTCATCAGTTGTAAATTCGATTAGCGATTAATATCGAACTATTCAAATATTAACATTCACACTTCACTTAGTGGGTGGTGTGACATTTTGGCCAAATTTATCGCTTACTTGGTTTCAGTAAAGTCCAACTTCACTTTGTTAAGCGTTACTCGATTGTGACTTTTATTTACACCAATTCTCTTCGTCAAAACTATATCACTTTGGACTTATGAAATTTGATAGTGGTCGAAATTCCAATATCGTTCATATTCAACTCTATAGTCCGAACACAAAGTCCTTGGTTCATTAATAATAGTTATTATTAATCGAAATGCTCTATCTAAGACTCTGACTTTAAGTTGACTTCAGTTGACTATGATACTAATCTCATATAACTGAAGAGACCAATCTTTTCTTGAATAGTGCTTCACTTCCAATACTTCCACTCGACCCAACTATAGTCACTCGATGGACGTCGTGCCATAATTTGACTATAATCAAAATGGCGCTTTCATATTGAAGAATGACAATATTTTCAAGTCGAGAGGACTATGTAAATCAGTCACATCGATTTTTTCTGTTTGATCATAGTTAAATTATCCAACAAAAAACATCGAGTGAGTCGTTCTATAGTTATTCAATAACTACTAGTATACAACCTTTTGGTTCCCTCAATAGTCATGAGTAATACACTACCCAACATTTGGAGAGCATTACACACTCTAGTCCCAATGGATACATTGATATCCGATCTCGATGCATCTTGACTAGGAATATTTAAAATGGTATATTTATTTTTATTGTGATAAATTACTCACAGTTACAACACTTTGTAACCATTATCACAAAACATATAATTTATGAATTTTTTATTAAATATACGTTTACTTAAGCTAATTAATTAATGTAACACATTATATCAAGTATATAATAGAAAGAAAGCACATTTTATTTCGAACAAGATTGGTTAGAGTTAGATATATGTAATAAATTACAAAATTGCCCTAGGGTATAACCCTAACTCAATCATTAATATCATATAGTGATGCTGATTATGATGGACATAATATGACCGAAAAAGTACACGTGGAACCTATCGCTTTCTTGGACACTCACTTGTTTCCTGGTTCAGTAAAAAGCAAAATTTTGTATCTTTGTCCATGACAGTGGCAGAATATATATATAAGCATCATTAGCCTATTCAAAGGTTATCCATATGCAACAAACTCTAAGAGATTTCAATTTAAATTTAAAACAATCACCAATATATTATGATGATATTAGTGCAATAAATCTATCTAAAAATCTAGCACATCACGCTAGAACAACACATACTGATATAAGACATAATTTCCTAAGAGATAATGCAAACAAAGAAATTATTACATTAGAATTTATAAATACAGAAAATCAAATAGTTGATATTTTAACTAAACCATTAGCACAAACTACTTTCATCAAATTAAGAAGAGAACCTGGAATATTTTCATTCACAGAAATCTAGAGATAATAACTTTTATTTACAAACTAAAAAGAAAATGAAAAATAAATTATTTTATATATGTCGACGTATCTAGTTAGCATATGTCGACATACCTGGCAGATTTTAGAAAACTGTTTTCCCCTCCTTCTTTCAAAATTCAAAAACTAATTATTTAACCACCATATTTCAACTCCAAACTCATTTTCTCATTTTCTACCCTTTGAAAACTCAAAATTAGTTAATTAAAAATGGATCCATCCAACTCCAAATGTCCAAGAGAAGATCAAGCCTATTTCGTGACTTCACGTTCTTTAAACTAGGCATTGTTGAAAATGAGTTGAAGCATGTTCTCCTCATGCTTATTGCAATTGAAGTAAAACAAATTCAATTCAAAAATGAACAAGAAAAGCAAGGGATAATGTTAAGGAATTTGCAGAAGCATCTATTGCATAATCAAGCAAATCCAATAATCATTGATGAGGGAGATACTCAAATCAATCTTGCGATTCATAACCCAATGAATCAAGACGATGAAGAAGAAGATGAAGAAGAAGAGGATGGTGATGCTAATGAGGATGAAGATGAATATGGAGTGCGTTGCATATGAGATTTTAATTATGATATTCATGGTATTTTAGTGCAACAAATGGGAAAGTTTTGTCTTCACTATCCAAATTGGTCCATTCACAAATCACCAATAATTAAAACAAACATTAATTTGTATTTTGGGCATGTATATGTATTAGTTTGGTTTGTCTATTTAGTTTGAACTTATAGGATTGTTTTAGTTTGATTGCATGGTTTGGTTTGTATTGTTTAAACTTATGTAAGTGGTTTGTTTAAACTTGTATATTTTCCTTAGTTTGATAATAAAGTGTGGTTTGTTCTAAATAAATTTATTGACATAGATGACATGTCTTGAATGTATGGTTGAAACAAATGTAAATATGATTGAAATATTATTTTGCAATTAATATTGATTTTGATTCTATATAAAAACGTTATCACTTTTCGTAGTATTTAATATATGTCACATTTAGGGGAGTATATTTTTTTATATCCATTTTTGTTGATGACCAAAGGGGAGAAAAATATAAAATGTAATATGTGCATATACTAAAGGGGAGTTATTTGAAATAGAGGGAGTTAACCAAGTTAGGGGGAGTTACATTATATTTTATAAAAAATATATTTAAACAGTTGTCATCATCAAAAAGAGAGAGATTATTATACCACAAATATTGATTTTGATGACAAAAACCATATAAATATAGGCACTAATGTTTTTTCAAGTTGTATAGATTATTTTATAGGATATTATACAAGTTTATACAGGTATAGGATAGTCGAGTTTGAAGACTGATCAATAAAAAGACTAGAGATCGAAACTCAGAGATAATCAAGATAATTGAAGGCTCATGCATTTAGAGATAAAGAAACGAAGATTTCAAAACTAAAGATTATAGTTAATAGTCATTAGATTAGTTTGTTAAAGTCCTTGAATAACAACTTTCTTTTCTTTGAATACTCTTTTATCAAAATATTTATTTTATTTTCAAAATATATTTCTACAAATGTTTTATAAATTTTTTATATATTAAAGTATTTAAAAACAATGTTTAAATGATGTTACAAAATATTTGAATTTTATAATACTTTAAATGTATCATTGTTTTTCAAAATAAACAAGGGTATGTCAACATATGTACCGTTGAAGAGGTGTCTTTTGAATTTTGAATAGTTGTTATTTTTGGCTACATCTATTCACAAATAGACATGTCCCTTCAAACACTATATAAAGAAGACTGGAAAATGAATTTTTATAACTACTTTCTCTATATTCCTCTTATTCTAAATTCTCATTATATATTTCACAAATCCACTTTCTACACTCTTTAAATTCACTCAAATTTAGTCTCTACTTTACTACATTCATTCTCTATAATCTACTCACTAATGTGAAAGTATTCTCTCATCAATTCAAAGATCAAAGTTCTAATCAAAGGGCAATAGGATATTCTATATCTAAAGTACACCTATTTGTATTTGGAATCAACTACTCTCTACTACTATTTGTGTAGGTGTGCTTGTTACCAATTCATATCTAATGGGTATGCTTGTTGCCCATTCAAATCAAGTGGGTGTGCTTGTTGGCCGTATCAAGTGGATGATCTTGTTGCCCAGATAAATCAAGCGAGTCTAGCCTGAGCTTGAAAAGTAAGGAGGGTTTATCTTCTTGTCTTGAAATTAAGATTGTATTTTGGTTTGTTTGCTACCCGATTAAAGTAGGCATTTGAAAGCAAATCTGTACATATTTTGTACAGGACTGGACGTAAGTTTGGTTAATCCATACCAGTATAAAACTCCTGGTGTCCTCTCTCTTATAGTTTACTGCATTTATATATATTGTGACTGCTTGTTATATATATGCATTGATTTATACATGTTTTGATTAAAATTTTAAAACTGCTTAGCAAAGTTTCATACAAATTATAAAACAATATTCACACCCCTCTAGTGTTAAAGTAGCCTTAAGATCCATTCACACTAGTGTAATTTATACTACACCGTTTTTCACAAAATTCAGTAATATTGTGAACTAGTATAAAGAAAATATTAACCCTAATTCATTTTGAGATCCATATAAATCTAACTTTCTCCTAAACATATTAAAACTTCTAACTTCAAATCAATAAATTCCAAATCATTTCCTTTTAATTAATAAATTCGATTATATTATGAACTAGTATAAAGAAAATATTAATCCCATCCCATTTTGAAATCAATATAAAGCCAACTTTCTCCTAATCCCTAAAACCCACTGTCTTCAACAAATCAAAAATTGTTGTCCCACTCTTCCTTCTACAAATCATAGTAGCACTCCTACAAATCATAGTTGCACTCCTACAAATCAAAGAATCCCCTCTCTTCAAAAATCAATTCAAAGCCATTTCTCAATTTTCCTTTTTTTCCATTCACCTTGGAACCAGATTTGTAGTTGAATTCTGGTCATCGCTAGAACTGGACCAATATGGCCCGAATTCTGACAGGGTCGAACTTTGAACCATACTTTATGTATATTATTTATCAAGGAATATCAATAAAAATTTAGCAAAACTTTGGATTAGAAAGCATCCATTCTTTCAGTTAAATAATATAGCTATGAACAACAAATCAAAATATTAAAATTCCCAATTAAAAGATGATTTTACGAAAACTATCTTTTTATGAAAACCGTCTTTGAACCCATGCTTCACACATGAATTTGTTGGGAAAAAAATAATAAATTATGCTACACTATATAAATGGGGCTGACTATTTAAACACAAAATAAAACACAATCGGTGACATAATAGATATGGAGCGTTGGATCTCGTTGTGTTTATACATCAGGTTGAAATCAAGGGGCAATTTAATAGTTAAGATTCATTCTGTCATCAGTTGTGCCACCATTTCATGTGCCAATAAATTTTCCCTATACAAATAAGTTGCCGCATATCTTCCTATATATGTACACTTGTATACAAACTGGGAAAGAAATGATTGAAACTTACAAATCCATGTAGAAGGTAATGCTTACCTTGTCAATTAATAATTTTGCGGTAAAAATTTAAAATTTGAATATTTATGTCTATTTTTTTGTGAGCAATGCAAAAATCATGACCAATAATGTATAAGTTTTCGATAGTACTTGACATGTAACGACCCACAATTTTTAATGTTTCGAATAAGAATATTTAATTTACTTAAATATTCATATTTGAATTGTAAAACTAAATAAGAAAATCAATTTTTAATGACGTATTTTAAATAAATTTATTTGATTTTTCCATAATTTTTAATTTGAAAAATATTTAATTTATCGTTTGATGTATTTTTGATAAACGGTAGTATTTTTGAAATTTCACAAAATAAGATAACCGGTGTATTTTATTGTTGTTTTATGGTCGTATCACATTTGTAACGACCTAGAATTTCTGTCATTTGAAATTCGTATATTTAATTGATTTTAAATATTAACAAGTGAAATTTGTAAGCTGAATGAATTAAAATTCGAATATAGAGATTTAATTGTTTAATTAAATCAATAAATTTAATATTTGAAATTCCAGAAATAATTGGAAATTAGGTTTAATGTGTATGAAAATGATTTATAAAGTTATATTAAATCATATTGGAGTTAGAATGATGTTTGTGAACTTTTAAAGTCGAATTAAAAGTTAATTTGTGAAAATTGAATATTTTAATATTTAATTGACGAGTGAAAATAGTCATTTTTCAAAGAGTCTCGGATTTCAACGAAACTAGTTTCATCGGATCTGTAATGTGAATTTATTGTAAGATTTCAAATTTCGTGTCAATCGGATGTACCGTTTGTCCGGGGCAAGCCAAAACGCATCGAAATCGTTTTAATCGATTTGATTTAAATTTGATCGTTTATTTCCGTAACTCTCACATACGATCGAATTAGTTCCCGAAACACATTCCATTATGTTCGGAATGCGGGGTAAACCTTAGAAACGCCAGCCGGCACGCTCGATTTGGAGTTCGGAAAATTTTCGATGAATAGTGTTTCGTTGGATTTTCTATAAAAGGACTTCTTTATTTTCAATTGCAACATGAGAAAACCCTAACCCTAATTTCAATGCCCAGCCGCCATCTCCATTTCCAATGGCCAGAAACTCCTCTTCTTCCTCCCTCATTTTCTTCCAATCCACACACTATTTCCAGAAACTACTAACTGCAACTTTGTAGAGCTCATCGAGATGCTCGAATCCAACGGCTATGATCATGTACGTCGCAGCGATGAAGGAGATAAAGGGCCGCGTTCGTTCAACGTTTGCACGCAGTTTTCACGGCCAAGGTGGGACCGAGTTGCACGGGGTTCATGCTGTGGGTTGCTCTCGTCGAGGGCATTTGAGTGGGAGTCGCCGATTGGCGTGGAAGTGGGCGTGGGATCGCGTTGAGCTAGGGTTTAGTGGCGGCTTCAATGAGTTTCGAACGTGATTTTCACATAGCCTGGGAGGAAGAAGAAATTAGCGTGTGCGGCCAGATTTGCATCTTAGGGAACGAGCGGCCGTGATTGAGTAGGGTTTAAAAAATAAAAATAAAATGTTAATTAATTTGTATAATAATTCATGTGATATTAAAAATGTCATAACTTTTTGATACAAGGTCGGAATTCGATGAAACGAATTGCGTCGGGTTCGTTTTGTCGAGCACTACGCAATGGAACTAGATTGGAGTCGTTTGGATTCAGTGAAAATTTTGGGTAAAATTAAACGCCTGTTTAATTTTATTTGAAATAAAACGCTGCAACCATTATTGAACTCAAGGTGAGAACTCCTCACTCAATCGAATATTGTGTTTCAATTTAAATTTTAAATAGTTGAGATTTAAAATTGTTGATAGTGTTAATTGTGTGAATTGAATGATGATTGCTATTTATTATGTTAAATAGACCCTATACGCCGTATATTAAGCAGAGGTTATTTATTAAAAACATATACCGCGATAATTCCACCGTGAAGTGGAATTGGTATTATATATGTATTTGGAGTTGATTTCCCGCATTATATAGCGGATGAGACCCTATTACGCCGCATAATAGCGGATAATATTTATAAATCCCATATACCGCGATATTCCACTTTGAAGTGGAATTGGTATTGTGCTAACATCTGTGGATGTAGGGAAACAGGTTGGAGGGATCCAACTGGATTCCTCAAACATTTGAATTTATTTCAATGTTGTGTGTTGATTTATTTATAATCGCCGTGTGATTATTTATTTATAATCTATGAATGATTATATCTGTGATTGAATTCGTTGAAGGCTATAATTTAGCCGAATATATTTTTGGTATCGTTGGATACCAAAAATGAATAAATTGGATTTTTGAAATTAAAGTTGGAAATTTTAAGTAAATTCTTTTGAAAGAATTGGTTGAATTTAAAAGAAGGAATTTTAAAAGCATAGAGTTGATTTTCGAAATATTTGGGAAATCGATATGAAAATTTATTTTCAAAAGTGATAAATTTGTTTGAAATCCAATTGATAATTGATTTGGTATTTGAAAATAAATATTTGGGAAGTCGATATGAAAATTTATTTGGTGTTGAATTAAAATGGGTTTGGTGTTGAAATAAATTTGGAAATCGATTTGTAAAATAATTTGGGATTTGAGATAAATTTAGAAATCAAATTGTAATTGATTTGGTGTTTGAAAGTGAATATTTGGAAAACGACTTGAAAATTGTGTATAAGTGAATATTTGGAAATTTAAATTCACAATGGAATTTATAAAGGAAAAGGAAATTGTTTTAAAAATAAACATTGATTTATTTTTAAGTGTGGAAATAAATTACAGATTTGGAATGTAAATTTAAAATAAATCGATAAGGATTTATTAAATTGGTTTAAATGGACCATTTTGAAGTGAAAGTGTATTCTCACTATAAAGCCGAGTATATTTCCAAAGTAGCTTTTAAAATATAAATTTAAGGTTCTAAAGTTGGTTTTTGAAAGGAATATTTCGGAGAAAAATGTTTTCAAAAAAATATCTTTGGATAGTGATCTAAATCGTTTTAAAATATTTAAACTCGGCAGATTTCCAGTGAGAATGAATAAATATTTGGAAATATATCCCGTGTAGGGAAATTGATTTGAAATTGTTTTGAAAGTGATAAAGTGTGAAAATGTGATTTGAAATTGGTTTTCTAATGTTAAAGTGTGGAAGAATATATATCTTGTGAAGATATTTTGAAAATAAATAATTTGGGAAAAATTATTTAAATCTGATGATTGTTGTGATATGTGGTTGATAGTTAAATAACCGACTATCAATATTTGCCTTTGAAATGGCACTTGATTTTTTTTTAAAACAAACGCTCACTATTCGGGTTAGCCGGGAAAAGACCTTTGTGTCATATGACCCATTCCGAATTAGTGATACGACGATATGGATCGTATTGAAGACCGATGGTGAAGACCGGATATTTTCGAAAATGAAAGGACAACCTGTCGAATGTCTCTGCACCGAGTTGCTCCGGTATAGAGATTTATATCACTCTTCTTGTGATGGGAAGTCCGGGCGTGATTAGTGAATATCCGGATTGCAAGGGCTTCTTTGGAAGTGCCTTCGGTTCCGTTCGATCCCGAAATGGACTTGTATGGATGTGTGTCTGACATTACACTTTGAGATGTAAAGCTGGTTTCTATCAAATACATTTTTGTTGGTGGCGGAGAATTTATTCTCTTAGCTTAACACCCTTCTCTGAGACGTACGAGCTCAGAGGTTATGTAGTTGATGGTTACTAGTGATACATTCTCAATTTGGTAATGTGGCATACGAAGTGCTGTTGATCATTTGTTGGTCAAAGCATTGCTTTGTGAAAAAGCGTTGCTTTGTGAGAAAGCGTTGCTTTGTGAAATAAGCGTGGCTTTGTGAAAAAAGCGTGGCTTTGTGAAAAAGCGTGGCTTTGTGAAAAAAGCATAGCTTTGTGGACGAGACTTCGTCGAGCCTCATAACCTGGTAATGGTCGAAATAGGAATGTTGCGGCAAAGGTTTTTAGGGGTAGCGCCCCTAGGGTATGTCATTTCCTTCTGGATATAAAGGTGATATCATGGTATGGAGCCCTGATATTTTACCTATGTTGATGCTGCAAATTTATTATACTTTGTGGTTGTTGCTTTGTGGTTGAGGATCCTCGGATAAAGGTCGGTGACGACCGGGGGATGACATAGCTCGTGTGTTAGTTACCTAGTTACAGCTTGGTTAAAGCGTGAGGTAGCGTCGACCTTGTGTTTGCAGAGATCCGGTTAGGTTCTCGGGGCGTCTTTCCAGAGGCGTTTCCATTTCGGTGTAAGGAAGTTCCTTTGCCTGACCATTTGTTGGAAATCCAAAGAAACAATACGAACCCCGTATGGTTTTAGTTGTATTACCTGCTATGGAATGTGGCAGTAACCTGCTATTGAACATGGTAGCTATAGTAGGCATACAATAATGGTTGTATGCTGGCTAAGATTAATATTATATTTTCGAAATGGTTTTCGACACTATGCACTAATGATAATAATATCGAATGATTTTGCTTAGTAAGCATTTTTGACTATCATAAGAAGAAATCTCCTCCAATTCTGCGTTTGCATTGTGTGTGTGGCGGGAGGTCTTATGGTAGTTTCATTTTCCAAAAGCATTGCGAAATTGTTGTTGTGTTAAAGATAAACTGTTTTAGTTCTCACACCAGTCACCAATCACCATGACTGACCTGGAGTTTATTGTTCCCTTCCTAAACTCTGGGTGCCCATCATTTTCCACATGGGCAGCCTAGAGTCCGGTTATCAGGTCATTCTGGGTTCAGGAGATGTTGTGGAGCTCAGTGGTGAGCTAGATGGCGAGACATATTACTTGTATATGATAGTATTATTCCGCTGTGTATTCTGTATGAGGACAAGTTAATATAACTGTCCAGTTGTGTTGTATATTGCTGTTGTAAACTCTGATGATGATGTAATGTATAAAATGATATAGTTCTTTGATTTAAAGATTATTCATTTGTCTATTATATGTTGTTCCACTGCAAATGTGAGATTCTGATATTGTGTCTGTGTTCTTTTTCTTTCTTTTACTTCTGTCTTCTTCTACCTCTTCTTTTTCTCCATAACAATTCGGTTTTCCGCATTCGATTGCTCGGCAGTTGATACAGTGGACGTATTAATGTCGATTTTCGAGCATTGAAAAAATCGCTATCGTTACAACATTTCTGTACACGATCGTATTTTTGTTTTGTCGTTCGTGGTTTGTACGCGTATGCAATGCTGTGTAGCAATGTGTCGGAAATCGTAAAATAAACAATATTTCACCTTAGAGTTTTCCTTCATTTCCTTCTTTCCCTCTTACTTTTTTTTGCCTCTTCTTTCATTTCCTATTAAAAAGAAAATCAAACCCCCTCCTTTCAAAATTCAAAATCAAAAGATTCGTTCCACTAAAAATCACAAAATTAGATCCATTAGGATCGTATCGTCGACAACTTTAAATCTATTTGTTGTTTGGGGGGTGCAGCTATCACTTGGGATGCTCAATATTGGGAAGCCGAACTAGGGTTTTGGATTAAGGAGGATTGAAGAGGAGTTTGGCAAAATGGAGTATGGAATTGTGCTTCTCGAGCAAATGCATCGGTGGTGGAAGCTCTAGGGTTTGCGGCTCCTCCTTGAAGAACGTGAAATTCGCATGGTCAATTCAGGGTTGCAGGTCGCGATCCAAAAAGGGAGGGTTGAGCTCTAATTGGTTGGGTCGGGGAAGAGTATTTGCAGAGAGGAATTTAATGGCGAAGGCGGCACGTATCACTTGTATATGATATTATTATTCCGCTGTGTATTCTGTATGAGGACAAGCTTATATAACTGTCCAGTGTTGTATTGTTGTTGTAAACTCTGATGATGATGTAATGTATAAAATGATATAGTTCTTTGATTTAAAGATTATTCATTTATCTATTATATGTTGTTCCGCTGCGATATGTGAGATTCTGATATTGTTTTGTTGTTTCTTCTTTCTTTTTCTTCTGTTTTCTTCTACCTCTTCTTTTTCTCCATAACAATTCAGTTTTTCGGCATTTGATTGCTCGGCAGTTGATACAGTGAACGTATTAATGTCGATTTTCGAGCGACGAAAAATCGCGTTCGTTACATTTGGTATCAGATCATATGGTTAAGCGACAACCTTGGCTCTGTTGGGAATTACTCATTAGAGATAGAGTCAGTAGTACTCTAGAATGAGTTGAGTGTAATAATAGATATGAACGCGTATTTGTTAGTGATATAAAATGTTTTATATTGTGTTTGCTTATCCATTGAGCTGTTTATGAATTCTGGTCGGTATGTGGGACGCCATATTATCGATAGGGGTTTCTAAACACTTAAACGAGGCAAGTCGACATAGTATCATTTTAAATTGGGTAAATGAAATAATTTTACCTCGATTATATTTTGTATATAAAGGAAATAATTTTTCAGAAATTATTAAAGTGCATATAAATTGATTGTTTGGTTGTTGAAAATGTAAAAATATATATATATGAGTTAATAAAAGTTGTTTGAATAATCTAAATAAAAACAACAATTGTAAAAGAATGAAGTATATAAGCAAATGAATTATTAAGTATGGAATTATAATTAATATGATTTGCAATTGTGAAATGATTTTGCATAAGTAAAGTAGAATAGTGGAATTTTATGAGAAAAAAAGATTTATAAATGTGATTTATAAATAAAAGGAAAATTTGAAAATAATTTAAGCACTGAATTCACTATTGTTGCTGAGAAATAATAAGGATGATGACTGCAGCATCATCAGTATCATTTTCGAGTTTCTATGTGATTGATTTGCTACCAATTGAGAATTTAAGTTTTGTTGTGATAAACAAATTTGAAATTGAAATCCAAGTTGTAATGGATGAATATAAGTAGAAAAGAGTTTTGAACTTTAATATGAAATAATAAAATTTTAACTTTGGTAAAGTTAAAGAATTTGATAGTTCAAATAAATAAAAGGTTAAATAAATTGAATTGAATTAGATTTGTAGTTATCTAATATGATTTGGAAGATAAATAATAAGTTGTATAACTTATAAAAATGGGAAAAGCTAAGTGAAACCAAATGATAAAATGGTTAGACAAATTTTGTTAAGCAATTGAATTAATAAATAGATTGCATGTTAATCAATCTAATGTAAATGAATTGATATGGGATAATGAATGTAAGTGTTAATTCATTAGAAGCTAATGAAAAAAATTGGATAATTGAATGAAAGCCAATTTAATGTTGAACCAAATTGAATGTGAAGTAAAGTAAATATAATAAATTTGGTTGTGTTGGATATGATTTGGTTGTTAGATTGTTGTTAGTTGATTTGTATGTAAATTCATATGCATTTGAATGAATAAAATTGGAAGCTATGTAATTGGATTTAAAATTGAAAGTCAAGTAAATTTAAATAGAAATTGATTTAAATTGGAAGTGAACCAACTTGAATTTAAATTAGTTAATGTAAACTAATTGAAAATGAACAATTGAATGTTGTTATATATGAATTGGTTGTAAACAATTACAAGTGATGTTGAAATTTTATAAGTGCTTATAAAACTGGTTTAGTATGCATTTCTTTTAATAAGCTTATGTTGTAGTTGTTTAAAAGAGTAAATTGTTAATAACTTTATATATATGTCACTTACATGTTTAAACTGAGTAAGTACAGGTGCCGTGGCTGCCGTTGGTTGGGTTTGGTTGCGCTAAAATGCTAAATTAATAACTGCTTTGCTTAAAAATGCTAAAAAGGTACGCCTACGCAATAAAAATAGGAAATATGAACTGTTTTTCTGCTTTTCCGACCGTGTGGGTCGATGTATATATATTTATGTCTATTAAGATCCTACTATGATCGAACCGCGCAAAGGAGACGCTGGCGAATATTTCTGAAAATTTAAGGCGTTAGAAATATTTTTGAAAATTTTAGAAAATTTTTGTTAATGGAAAGTCGATTTCTAAATTGAAATGAAAATGTAGGAATTGAACTAGAAAATGGAAACCATTGTTTGGTTGAAGTTAAAGGTTTTGGAAAAAGAAAAAAAAAGTGAATATAAATTTTTTTTCGCTAAGTGGATTTTTGAAAAGTTAATGAATTTGGGGCATTTTTCTTACTTTGCAATTTCGAGGATGAAATTCTTTTAAGGGGGGAAGTTTGTAACGACCCAGAATTTCTGTCAATTGAAATTCAGATATTTAATTAATTTTAAATATTAATAAGTAAGATTTGGAAGTCGAATTGATTTAATTTCGATATAGTGATTTAATTGGACATTTAAATTATTAATTTAATACTTGAAATTGGGTAAATAATTGAAGTCTGAATTAAATATGATTAAAAATGATTTATAAAGTTGTATTTAATCATATTGGAGTTATAACGATGTTACAGAACTTTTAAAATTGAATTAAAAGTTAAATTGTGAAAATTGAATATTTTAATATTTAATCGACGAGTGAAAATGACCATTTTTCAAACAGTCTCGGATTTTGACAAAACTAGTGTCATCGGATCCGTATTGTGATATTATTTTAAGGTTTCAAATTTCGTGTCAATCGGATTTACGGTTTGTCCGGGGCAAGCCAAAACGCAGCGAAATCGGTTTAATTTAAATTTGATCGTTTATTTCCGTAACTCGCGCATATGACCGTTAGCTTCCGAAACACATTCCATTATGTTCGGAACGCGGGTAAAACCTTACGAATGCTAGGCGGCACGTGTGATTTGGAGTTCGTTTGGAAAAGTCGTTTTAAAATGAATTTAATATTTAATTAATATATATATATATATATACGTTTATTTGGGCCAAACCCTAGAGATATTGTCGTGGCCGCCGTTTACATTGTTAATGGCCGAAAATGAATCGCCTTCTCCTCCAATTATCTTCCAATCCACCAACAATCGTGAAAAACATCCAACTACAAAAATGTTAAGCGTATCGAGATCTACAGATCCAACGGATGATTCGAGCTATCATCAACAATGGAGGAAGAATTTTGGCTTCAAAGCTCTGCCGTTCGTGCTCGTCATTCGAGGGATGGGAGCCACCGAGCTTCGCGTGGGTCTGAGCGAGGGTGGAGTGGAGTGTGGGCTTCGTGATGGCATGCTCTGATCGACGTTTAGTCGAGTGAAGTGGCGCGTTAATTCAAACCCTAGAGGGCGGCCGTGGGTTGTTTCGTTCGAACCAAATGTTGCCTAGGCAAGAACACGTGAGGAAGAAAGCAAGTTGAATGGCCAGATTTTCATCTCATCAACGTGCGGCCCAGATTGAAGTGAGAAAAAAAATGAAAAATAAATTGTAAATTTTATATATTTTAAATCGTTCAAACTTTAAATTGCTGTAATTTGTTCATACGAGATCGGAAAATTACGAAACAAATTGCGTTGGAATCGCCTCAACAAGCTCTTCGCAATGGAGCTGGATTAGGATTGATTGGAGACAATGAAAATTTTGAGTATGTTTAATTTTATCCGAAATAAAACGCTGCAACCATTATTGAAAGCAAGGTGAGAACTCCTCACTAAATCGAATGTTTTGTTTCGATTTAAATTTTAAATTGTTAGATTTTAAATTGTTGATAGTGTTGATTGTGATGATTGGTGTAACGACCCTGAACTTTGAACAAATTAAATTGAGAATATTTAATTAATTTTAAATATTTGAACGGTAATTTAATTTGAATCCCCGATATAACTTTGAAATTGGCGATTAAATTATAAAATTTAATCTAGTGAATGCTGAATAAAAATTTGAATATTCAATTTAAAGTTGAAGAAAAATATTTCGAAAGCTTTTAAAAATTCGTATTGACAATACTGAAGATAATTAAAACTTCAGAATCGAATTTGAATAAATCTGTTCAGTTTTGAAATTTATATCGTTTGAACCGATATTTAAAAATAGCATTCCGGGGCACAGTCTCGGAATTCGATGAAACCAGTGCCATTGGATCCGTAATATTGTATTATTACCGAAACTTCAAATTTCGTATTGATCGGAGTTAGTATGTGAGTGTACGATATATAAATACGTTGAAAATTTATGTCGTGACGTTTTGAACTTGAATTAAAATTTAATATATATTCCCATTCAACTCAACAGTTCAGCTGCTATTCTTTCAAATCGCTGGCTTTCCCTCATCTCACTGCCTCCTACTCGTACAAAACAACATTATCTCGTCCCCCCTCTCTTCCTTTATCTGTTAAAAAATTATTCAACGAAGAGAAAAATAATCTCGTATTCAATTAATGGCCGCCCTCACCTTCCCCTTTTCTTTTGTTCCTCCCTCCTCCGTTCCTTTTCATTCGTTCGAAAATTCCAAATCAAATCGAAGATAGGAGCAGCGTCTCGTTCAAAACAAATAGATAGCCGAAGCCTCGTATAAATAACGAAATCAATTCGTTCACGGCAGATTTCCTCCTTCGATTTCAAATCAAGCGCGCGGTGGGGCGGAGCTTTGGCAATCGCGATTCGAGGCGACGTGTGCTAAGGGCTAGCATCGAGGCAATGATGGGTTCTAGATCTCGAGCATGTCGTCGTTCGCGTGGGGTGATGGAGCGTCTCGCGAAGCACCTTAGATCGTTGGGGAAGAAGCTAGTCAAAGTCGAGCAAGCGATCGACAGGGGATGGAGAGACTCGAGCTCGCGAATGCGTGGAAGGTCGGCGATGCATGACTGGCGTGGCTGCGTGCACGTTCGAGTTCGAGACAGTGAATGTCAGTAAGGTATATCGTTCTTTATAAATTGATTTATTTTTACAGTAAGGTTTTATAAAAAAAAACAGAGGAATTTTAAGCAGTAGGTTATAAACTAAATTAATTTCTTAAGGATATGAATTTATATATGTATACGTATATATGCTGTAAAATAAATCTCTAAGGTTATTTACAGAAAAAAAAATTTATACAGATAAGATTTTGAGAGAAAATATAATAGAGTTTTGAAAACCTATACTTATTTTTATAAGTATATATATATAAATAAAGTTTTAGGAAAAATAATATATCACTTTTGATTTTGACAATCAGTTAGTATATAAGTATAAAACAATAGATGTTTACAGTAAAGAAATTTAGTTTTAAATTTTATTTGTAGTTAGATAAATTTCTAAGTATAGAAGTTATAAAGAGAATTAGTTTGAAATTAAATCACTGGATAATTAAAATTACTAAAAACGATAATTTAATTGTTCACTTGATTCGAATATTGATAAAATTGTATAATCATTTATACAAGGTTAAATTTGCAAAGGAAACAAACTGGAATGGAAGTGGTTTGCAAACGAAAATTTAAGGTGAGATCTTCTCACTCAAAATAAATTTGGATTGTAGTTATTGATTGTTGTTTGGATGTGATATTAGATATAGTAGGATATATCTATATATATATATAGCAATATATACATATTGGCATATGTATATATTGGATTGATTGATTTCCCGCCTCGTATAGCGGATGAGACCCTATTGCGCCGTTAGTAAGCGGATAATTTTTATAAAACCCATATACCGTGATATTCCACCTCGAAGTGGAATTGGTATTGTGCTAACATCTGTGGATGCAGGGAAACAGGTTGGAGGGATCCAACTGGATTCCTCACCAGTAGTTATTTATTTACAGATATTGTGATATTTGTTGATTATCATATTGATATATGATGTTTGTTGTTGTGATTGACTAGTTGGTGATGTTGCATCATCGGATTCAAATTTTGAAGTTTAAAAATAACGACTTTACTTTAAAAGGATTTTTAAAGTGATTTTTGAAAATATACGTTTTATGGAATTTTTGAATTGATTTATAAACGTTAGAATTTTAAAGTTATAAAAGTTATAATTTTTGGTGAAATATAACCAAAGTGTCGTTTTTGAAATAAAAGTCGATTTATTTATAAAATGATTTGAGTTGGGATTTTTGAATAACTATAAACGATTTGTATAAAAGATTTATAAAATTGATATTTATAAATCAAAGTACTGGAATTATAAAATGAGTTTTTTTAAGTGTTAAAAATGAAAAAATTATGGAATCCGTAAGTGAATGAAATTTATAGATTTATAAATTGTGAAGTTGAAAATGAATGAAATTGTAGAATAAAAGATTTATAAGAAATTGACTTATAAATTTGATTTTTTTACCTTTAAATGGATCTTGATTGAATTTTTTAATAAAGGAGATTTATAAATCAAAGTTGTTAGAAAATAGAAATAGAATTTATAAACGTTGTTTTATAAATTCGAAATCAATCAAAATTGAGGAATTTAATATAGAAGGTTATTAAGGGAATTTTATCCACGATTTAGGATAGTGGATAATTATTGAAATAAAATGTGTAGAAAATATTGAAATGTGGTTAGTGAAGTATATTCACGATTTTGGACAGTGAATATATTGTTAAGTAAAATGGATTTATTTTTGAAGAAGTGATATTAAAAATGAAGTTAAACATTTTAAAGATGTTTTTAAAATGTATTATGATATCGAATACATAGATTTCAACATTTTTATTGTTGAAATAGACGTTTTCGAAAAATAAGGAAATGGTGGACTATAACACTGTTGTTATAGTAAATGATTTCCGAAAGGAAATGTTTTTATATAGTATTGGGATTTACATATCTATCTTAATTTTGAATCTCTATACTAGTGATTTTTGAGTCATCGTAACGATGTTTTACATAACATTCGTTTTGACTCACATAAATGTGCTTAAAAGAATGATTTTCTTAAAGAATGAGTTTATACTTAATTTTGATTTAAGTATATTGAATATTTTCCAAGTGTTGAAAATAAATAGATTTGTGAAATACTTATTATTAAATAAGTATGGAAATGTGTTCCAATATGAAATGAAACGTTTTTGAGAATTTATCTTTGTAGAGATAAATTGAAATTTAATATTTGAAATCGATTGAAAAAATCGTATATCAGTAGATATTTTTGAAATATAAATTCACTATGGAATTTATAAAAGAAAGGGAAGTTGTTTAAAAATAAACGTTGATTTATTTTTGAAGTGTGGAAATTTTATATCTAGTAAAGATATTTTTGAAGATAAATAATTTGGGAAAATTATTTGGAATCTGATGATGTTGCGCATCTTTATTGATAGTTAAATAACCGACTATCAATAATTACCTTGAATGGTATTTGTTGTGAATTGGATGAATTTGAATGCCACACTTATTTTTTTAAATAAGCGCTCACTATTCGGGTTAGCCGGGAAAGGACCATGGGGTCGTATAACCCATTCTGAATATGTGATACGTCGTTATGAATCGCATTCGAAGACCGGTGTTGAAGACCGGATATTTTTGAAAACGGAAGGATTACCGTCGAGTTACTCTACATCGGCTGATCTCCGATTTAGAGGTTTTATCACCCTTAGTGACGGGAAGTCCGGACGTGATTAGAAAATTATCCGGAATTGCAAGGGCTTCGTGAGAAGTGCCTTCGGTTCTGTTCGATCCCGGAACAGACTTGTATGGATTGTATGTCTGACGTTACAAATTGAGATATAAAGCTGATTTCTTTCAAATACATTTCTGTTGGTGGCAGAGAATTTATTCTCTTAGCTTAACACCCTTCTCTGAGACGTACGAGCTCAGAGGTTATGTAGTTGAAATTTATCAGCAATATGTAACGACCCCGAAATTTAATTTAATTTAAATTAATAATTAAATGAATTTTTGGATAAAATTAGTAAAATAAATCGATAAAATGGAAGCGAGTTTCCCCGATCGTATATGAGTGAATTTGAAAATAATAAAAATATAGATATATATTTGACTTGAGCTGAAATATATAAATTTATATAAGATAATAAATTATAAAATATAAAATAATATATAGTTAGATTCAAACAACATAATTTAAAATAGGAATTTATTTACAATACAAAGTTAAAAACAAACAATAAATAGGAATAAAACAAAGTAAACAAATCTATGTATAAAACAAATAAAAGAAGTACAATATAAAACAAACAAAACTTTATATTCAAATACAAAAGCTTGTAAATTAAATCAGGAAAGTGTGAAACCAAAGATAAACAAAATAAAATAGAACCAATACAACATCATCTCTCAGCCGAACAAGCATTGTTAGTAAACAAAGTATAGAATAGATAAATAAAGTAATGCAGCCACCACCGAGATCTTGTTTCATAAAACAAATGGGAATATAAGTACATACAACATCTCAGCCCATACTTTTAGTACAAACAATATAATACATCTCAGCCATAATGCAAGATTTCACTTCAGCGATACCTATGTGTATAAACAAACATATACACCCTGTACAAAATATCATCACCTTATAAACTAAATTCACATATCAATTTCAATTCATTTTCGTGCCCTTCCACCTGAGAAACCTCTAAAATGAACACCATTCAAACTTTAACAAAATTGAAGTAACATCATCCTCAACTTAACAAAGCTACAACTGGAAACAATTAAATCAACAACTTCAAAGCTTGAGAGAAGAATCAACTTGATTCGAACCTGCAAAGCAACAAATTCAACATAATCAAAGTTGCAGTTCAAAACTATCGAAGCTTCAAAAGAAATTAAAGAAAAAAAATACAGGCTTTGCTTCCTCTCTGTTGCGAATACCCAGGTGAGCAACTTTAATTTTTCTTTTAGACCTCTTTGTTCTTTTATCTGTGAGTAAATAAAATCTCAAAATTTATATGATCTGTGAATGATTTTGTTAATATAGTGTTAGTTATCTTCTTAAGCTCTATACATATGAAATTTGTTTGACAATACAGAGACAGTTTCTCCTCTGTTTTTAGTTCAGGATGAACTAACTCTGGAAACAATTCGATTACCTCCATAAATTACACCGAATATTAAATTTCACAATTATTGTTATTAAGTAATTATACTTGATAGTTCCACAATTGATTCTTATTAAATTAATCAAATCTAAATTTGTTGTTAAAATTTATCATATTAATTAATTTTTCAAATAAAATCTTAGTTAATAATCTTTATTAAATTTCTTATATTACCTTTCCAAAGAAATTTCTTATATTTAATTTTAACATCTGATTTAAGATTAGTTCCAGATTTTACTTTTAAATTCAACTTGTTTAAATTTCATTTTCAATTTCAATTCTATTTTAAATTCAAATTCCCCATACCTTTAATTTCTTTTATTTTATTAAAACAAATGAAATTTAAAAATTTTTATTTATCTTCAAAACAGAATTCTATTTCAAACTGGAATCTTTATTTACATTTTGTTTTAACTCCAGTTTTAAACCTTGATTAAAATTTAAATTTAATTTAAAACAGAAAAACAGTTCAGGTATCAAAACCTGGACCAAAACTCTAACCCGAGCCACCCTGCAATTTACTTCGAGAAAAACAGGGTATTTCCCGAGCCAGGGCGCAATTTACCCGAGTACGAACTCCCCCATCATTTTCAGGAAACAACCGTGCACGCGAATGCACGTATACGTGCACAGTGGCTCCGGCCACTCTCCGATCACCACCAGTACGTCAACACTTCGCCCTCCAATCCCAGACATGACTGCGATCGCCAAACCCATCACGGCCACTCGAAAACGAAATTCGAGTTCAAACTGAAACCTGGAACGTCAACAGCTCGAACACACCAACCCTGGCAACGAGACGTTCACCGACCTTCGACCACCTGAAGGCTAACCCTTCCGGCCTCGTCTTCCCTTACGCGTCCACTTTCAATTCCCATACTCTCGTCTAACTCGATCCACTACAGTAGACGAACGACACGAGACAAGAACCACTTCCAAAACTAGGTCACCGGAAAACAATCCACTCGCCGCCGCTTCCTCACGGCACTGCACCCCCATCCACCATTTTTCTCGACTACCCTGTACACTCACCTAGCCTCGGCCCAAACCCCGACTACCCCAGTTCCTCCTATCACCTGAATTTGGCCAAAAACCTTTTTTTTGTCATCTCCAAACTGCTATCATATCAGACCACTAAAAATCCTCAAATGCATCTTAAAATTCAAGTCTTTAAGCAAGAATTCAAGCAATGTATTTGAATCAAGATTCTATTCAATTCGAAAATTTAAATTTTAAAGTACCTTCTGTAAAACATTCATTTTTCAATTGGTATGAATCTATACTTCGTGCAATTATTTTTAGATCGTAGATCTTACTCAAATATACATCTTTACTTAAGACATCGACGCATGAAAATGATTAGAATAGAGGAAATCGAATTGTTTCCAGAGTTAGTTCATCCTGAACTAAAAACAGAGGAGAAACTGTCTCTGTATTGTCAAACAAATTTCATATGTACAGAGCTTAAGAAGATAACTAACACTATATTAACAAAATCATTCACAGATCATATAAATTTTGAGATTTTATTTACTCACAGATAAAAGAACAAAGAGGTCTAAAAGAAAAATTAAAGTTGCTCACCTGGGTATTCGCAACAGAGAGGAAGCAAAGCCTGTATTTTTTTTCTTTAATTTCTTTTGAAGCTTCGATAGTTTTGAACTGCAACTTTGATTATGTTGAATTTGTTGCTTTGCAGGTTCGAATCAAGTTGATTCTTCTCTCAAGCTTTGAAGTTGTTGATTTAATTGTTTCCAGTTGTAGCTTTGTTAAGTTGAGGATGATGTTACTTCAATTTTGTTAAATTTTGAATGGTGTTCATTTTAGAGGTTTCTCAGGTGGAAGGGCACGAAAATGAATTGAAATTGATATGTGAATTTAGTTTATAAGGTGATGATATTTTGTACAGGGTGTATATGTTTGTTTATACACATAGGTATGGCTGAAGTGAAATCTTGCATTATGGCTGAGATGTATTATATTGTTTGTACTAAAAGTATGGGCTGAGATGTTGTATGTACTTATATTCCCATTTGTTTTATGAAACAAGATCTCGGTGGTGGCTGCATTACTTTATTTATCTATTCTATACTTTGTTTACTAACAATGCTTGTTCGGCTGAGAGATGATGTTGTATTGGTTCTATTTTATTTTGTTTATCTTTGGTTTCACACTTTCCTGATTTAATTTACAAGCTTTTGTATTTGAATATAAAGTTTTGTTTGTTTTATATTGTACTTCTTTTATTTGTTTTATACATAGATTTGTTTACTTTGTTTTATTCCTATTTATTGTTTGTTTTTAACTTTGTATTGTAAATAAATTCCTATTTTAAATTATGTTGTTTGAATCTAACTATATATTATTTTATAATTTATTATCTTATATAAATTTATATATTTCAGCTCAAGTCAAATATATATCTATATTTTTATTATTTTCAAATTCACTCATATACGATCGGGGAAACTCGCTTCCATTTTATCGATTTATTTTACTAATTTTATCCAAAAATTCATTTAATTATTAATTTAAATTAAATTAAATTTCGGGGTCGTTACAAATTTCCCCCCTTAAAAGAATTTCGTCCTCGAAATTCGAAGGCACGAAAACAACGAAGAGATAGACAGATTCGATCTTCTATAACTCCTCAAACTCAAGATACGAATTCCAAACTCAAGTCGGAATATTCCAGAATACATACCAATTTATCCCTCTTCGGACTTTGGTATTCACAAGAAATTTCAATAGAATTTCAAAATTTGGGTTTTTTTTAAACGAAATCGTTTTATCGATTTAATTCAATTTCAAATTTATTAAGGTTTAAATTAAAAAGCTGATAAGAAACCGATTAAGATACGAAGTAAGAATTTCTACTACGATTCGTAGAGCCACCATCACATCGAAACTACTTCTTGAGGCTGATACGAAGCAATCAAAAGAATTTGGAATCGAATCAAAGAAAATTGATAGAGAAAGATTGTTTCCACTGTTGCAGGGTATTGACCATTTATAGTCGTACTCTCCGTGTCCCCTATCTCGTCCTCTTCTTGCACTCATATCTACTATCAGTGGATAGTAAGAGAATTTACTGAGGCATACAGATGGATATCTGAGGAATACTCATTCTAGAGTTTACTTCACTCTATCTCTAATGAGCTACTTAACGTGTTACATTCCTGAGCTAAAGTTCAACCTTAGCTCTGATACCAAATGTAACGTCCCGGATTTTCGCGTTCGAAAATCAACATCCGTACTTTACATCGTACTCGAATGTCGTAGATTCGAGCGTTCAAATCCGAGTCGCCGGAGCTTATAACACAGTTAAGTAAATATCACAGCGGAATAAAAAGAATATAGATATACAACATCTGATACAATATCCAGATACAATGATGATACAATGAATATCTATATACATCAGAGATATGATACAACAAATAGCAGCGGAAAAGAAAAATAGATAACACCAGCAGCGGATAATCTTCATCTCCAAAGCACTAAGCCAGATATAGCTCGAACTCCCAATAACGAGGCACAAAGATAAGCAAGTGCAGTCTGATCCAAAGACTGAACCAACTCCAGAAAATCTACTAAACCTGAATATCTGAAAACCCCAACTCTAGATTGCTCGTGTAGGAAATTATGAGCACCCAGAGTTTAGGAAAGGAACAATAAACTCCAGATCAGTCATGGGACTGGTGTGAGCAACAAAAACAATTTATCTTTAAGCAAACACAAAAGGCTGTTTAACATTAAAATCCGCAATGCTTTTGGAAAATGAAACTACCATAAGACCTCCCACCACACACACAATGCAAACGCAGAATTGGAGGAGATTTCTTCTTATGATAGTCAAAGATGCTTACTACGCAAAAAACAAATCATTTTTGATATTATTATTAGTGCATAGTGTAGAAACATTTCGAAAGTATAATATTAATCTTAGCCAGCATAGGCATTCCGCACTTATGCCTACTATAGCTACTATGTTCAATAGCAGGTTACCGCCACATTCCATAGCAGGTAATACAACTAAAACCGTACAAGTCACGTATTGTTTCTTTGGATTTCCAACAAATGGTCAGGCTAAGGAACTTCCTCTTCCACGATGGGTACGTCCCTGGAATAGACGACTCGAGAACCTAACCGGATCTCTGCCAACACAAGGCCGGGTTACCTCTGCAAAAATAGGTAACTACTGACACGCGTATGCCATCCCCCGATCGTCACCGATCTTCCCGAGGATCCCCGATTCGCAACAACCACAAAGTAATAATGCAGTAACCACAAAGGTTAAGTATCTGGGCTCCATACCATGATACCACCTTTATCCAGAAGGAATGACATACACTAAGGGGCGCTACTCCCTAGAACCTTGCCGCATCTTTCCTGTTTTGACCATTTCCGGGGTGTGAGGCTCGACGAAGTCTCGTCCACAAAGCTACGCTTTCTACAAAGCCATGCTTCGGGTCAACCAAATGATCAACCTATGATCACAAAGATATAAGATCAAACAAATGATCATATCGCAAATGATCAAACACTGATCATCAGACAGCAACACTCAGCATGTCACATTACCAAATTGGGATATATCGCCGATAAATTTCAACTACATAACCTCTGAGCTCGTACGTCTCAGAGAAGGGTGTTAAGCTAAGAGAATAAATTCTCCGCCACCAACAGATATGTATTTGAAAGAAATCGGCTTTATATCTCAAAGTGTAATGTCAGACATTTATCCATACAAGTCTGTTCCGGGTTCGAACAGAACCGAAGGCACTTCTCACGAAGCCCTTGCAAATCCGGATAATTCTCAATCACGTCCGGACTTCCCGTCACAAAAGAGTGATATAAATCTCTATACCGGCGCGACTCAGTGCAGAGACATTCGACAGGTTGTCCTTTCATTTTCGAAAAATATCCGGTCTTCAACACCAGTCTTCAAATGCTATCCATATACGACGTATCACTATTCGGAATGAGTTATACGACCCAAAGGTCCTTTCCCGGCTAACCCGAATAGTGAGCGAAATATTTAAAAACATACGGATATTGGGATTTCAATTAAGTCACAACTTAATACCCAAACTTTCTTTTCAAATGGTTTAACAAATTACCATTTTAATCTTTTTAAACAAAAAAGATTCAATTCACCAAGTTCACTTAATTTCACAAAGATTCATTCACAGATTTTCCCAAATCGATTTCCATTTCAATTTAATTAATTCGTTAAATCTTTAAATCAAAGATTCAACTTATAGCTTTCAAAACAATTTCATTTCTAATGGGTTAAACAAATCATCATTTTAAATCTGTTAAAAATAAACAGATCTAATTCATAGCTTTTAAAAAGAATTCATTCATAACTTGGAAAATCCATTTTCAATTCAGTCTTGAAATTCCTTTAATTAAACTGGAATTTCTTTTCTTATCTAAAAGCTTTTATCATTTGAAAACAACAGTTTTCAATTTGGAAATCTGATTCATTCATACGAGTTGAAATCCTTGGTTTGAATTCAAATTCCCAAATTAATCCTTTAAAATGGTTTAATTCATACAAACACATTTATAACATTTTAACCGTAATTTCAAGTCATAGGATTCAATTTCAAACTTGAATTCAAATTTAAATCAAATTATTTAAATTTTCAAAACTCGATTAAGTTATTCAAAATAGCTTTTATATTTAAAATTCCATTTCACAAGCTTTTCACTTTAAACCCAAATTTCAAATTTCAAAATCAATTGAAATTAAAATTTAAATTTCAAAAACATCAAATTTAAATTATCTGTGACTTAACCGATTTCCACGTGAAATCCATATTTGTGTGTGTAACAGTGTGGTCTAGTGGTTTTACACACAATAGTGCAACATCAATCATCACATAACAAAATACAGGTTATAGTTGATAAGCGATATAAACTATACGCTTATCGTTCATTCACAGATCACAGATATATATATATCACAGGTAAGTAAACTACAGATCACAACATAAATCAGGGTGTATCACAAAGCATCATATATCAGGGATATCAAACAATTAAATCATCCAATAGAATCCAAACATTCACAAGTGAATTTATTAACCAACTAATTAATTTAAATCAGATGTTTCAATTATTAATCCGAGTTAATTATCATGGTTTAATTTCAAATTATTTGAAATAAATTCCCTTTCGAATTCATTTGTTAATCTTAATTAACTAATCAATTTTAAGTAAATGAATCAATTAAACCTTTAATTATTTACAAATAATTTACTCAAATTTCAAATCATCATTTAATTGATTACATTCAGTAATTATCTATTTATTTCTTCTCTAAGTAATTAACTTTTCAAAACTATCAAATGATTTTTCTGAATCAATTAACTTAAGAAATTTAATTTGAACAATTCGATTACCTCCATAAATTACACCGAATATTAAATTTCACAATTATTGTTATTAAGTAATTATACTTGATAGTTCCACAATTGATTCTTATTAAATTAATCAAATCTAAATTTGTTGTTAAAATTTATCATATTAATTAATTTTTCAAATAAAATCTTAGTTAATAATCTTTATTAAATTTCTTATATTACCTTTCCAAAGAAATTTCTTATATTTAATTTTAACATCTGATTTAAGATTAGTTCCAGATTTTACTTTTAAATTCAACTTGTTTAAATTTCATTTTCAATTTCAATTCTATTTTAAATTCAAATTCCCCATACCTTTAATTTCTTTTATTTTATTAAAACAAATGAAATTTAAAACTTTTTATTTATCTTCAAAACTGAATTCTATTTCAAACTGGAATCTTTATTTACATTTTGTTTTAACTCCAGTTTTAAACCTTGATTAAAATTTAAATTTAATTTAAAACAGAAAAACAGTTCAGGTATCAAAACCTGGACCAAAACTCTAACCCGAGCCACCCTGCAATTTACTTCGAGAAAAACAGGGTATTTCCCGAGCCAGGGCGCAATTTACCCGAGTACGAACTCCCCCATCATTTTCAGGAAACAACCGTGCACGCGAATGCACGTATACGTGCACAGTGGCTCCGGCCACTCTCCGATCACCACCAACTGTAAAGACCCGCAAATCCGTCTTCCGAAAACCCGACACTGCTACGTCCACTGTAGCAATTTCCGAACAATCGGATGGCGGAAACGCGAACTTTAATATTTAAAAGAAGAGGAGGAAGAAAAGATAGAAGAGAAAGAAAGAAGAAGAGGAGAATAGAGAAGAACAACAACACGGAAGAACAACAGAACAGAAAACAATATCAGAATCTCACATATCGCAGCGGAACAATATATAATAGATAATTACTAGTCTTTTAAAACAAAGAACTATATCAGTTTATACATACATCAATCAGAGTCAATATACAACAGTGGACAGTTATATAAACTTGTCCTCATACAGAATACACAGTGGAATAAATACTATCAGATACAAATACTACGTCTCGCCATCCAGCTTATCTCCAAAGCTCCCGAATATCTAGAATATCCTAATAATATAACTCTAGGCTGCCCGTGTGGAAATTGGTGGGCACCCAGAGTTTAGAAGGGAACAATAAACTCCGAGTCAGTCATGGTGACTGGTGTGAGATCGTAAAACAGTTATTCTTTAAAATAAACAACAGGATAATTTTAAAGTCAATTCGAAATGCTTTTGGAAAATGAAACTACCATAAGACCTCCCACCACACACACAATGCAAACGCAGAATTGGAGGAGATTTCTTCTTATGATAGTCAAAGATGCTTACTACGCAAAAATCAAATCATTTTTGATATTATTATTAGTGCATAGTGGAAAACATTTCGAAAGTATAATATTAATCTTAGCCAGCATAGGCATTCCGCACTTATGCCTACTATAGCTACCATCCAAACAGTGGTGACCACCATAAGTGAATGATAGGTTCTACAACTAAAACCGTACAAGTGTCGTATTGTTTCTTTGGATTTCCAACAAATGGCCAGGCTAAGGAACTTCCTATCCATGATGGGTACGTCCCTGGAATAGACGACTCGAGAACCTAACCGGATCTCTGCCAACACAAGGCCGGGTTACCTCTGCAAAAATAGGTAACTACTGACACGCGTATGCCATCCCCCGATCGTAACCGATCTTCCCGAGGATCCCCGATTCGCAACAAACCACATAGATAATAATAATGCAGTAACCACAGAGGTTAAGTATCTGGGCTCCATACCATGATACCACCTTTATCCAGAAGGAATGACATACACTAAGGGGCGCTACTCCCTAGAACCTTGCTGCATCCTTCCTGTTTCGACCATTTCCGGGGTGTGAGGCTCGATGAAGTCTCGTCCACAAAGCTACGCTTTCTCAAAAAGCCCTGCTTCGGGTCAAACAAAATGATCAACCTATGATCACAAAGATATAAGATCAAACAAATGATCATATCACAAATGATCAAACACTGATCATTTCACAGCAACACTCAGTATGCCACGTTACCAAATTGGGATATATCGCTGATAAATTTCAACTACATAACCTCTGAGCTCGTACGTCTCAGAGAAGGGTGTTAAGCTAAGAGAATAAATTCTCCGCCACCAACAGAAATGTATTTGAAAGAAATCAGCTTTATATCTCAAATTGTAACGTCAGACACACAATCCATACAAGTCTGTTCCGGGATCGAACAGAACCGAAGGCACTTCTCACGAAGCCCTTGCAATTCCGGATAATTTTCAATCACGTCAGGATTTCCCGTCACTAAGGATGATAAAACCTCTAAACCGGAGATCAGCCGATGTAGAGTAACTCGACGGTAATCCTTCCGTTTTCAAAAATATCTGGTCTTCAACACCGGTCTTCGAATGCAATTCATAACGACGTATCACATATTCGGAATGGGTTATACGACCCCATGGTCCTTTCCCGGCTAACCCGAATAGTGAGCGATTATTCAAAAATAAGTGTGGCATTCAAATTCATCCAATTCACAACAAATACCATATTCAAGGTAATTATTGATAGTCGGTTATTTAACTATCAATAAAGATGCGCAACATCATCAGATCCCAAATAATTTTCCAAATTATTTATTTTCAAAAATATCTTTACTAGATATAGAATTTCCACACTTAACCGTTTGAAGACAATTTCAAATCAATTCCCACATTTCTTTTTATCTTTGAAGATAAAATCTCAAAACAGTTCATTTCATACTGGAAAAACATTTCCACACTTATTAAAAATAAGTGTTTCACAAATCATTTATTTTCAACGTTTGAAAATATTCGATATACTTAAATCAAATTAAGTATATATTCATTCTTTTAAGGAAAACATTCTCTTAAGCACATTTATTTGAGTCAAAACGAATGTTACGTAAAACATCGTTACGAACAACTCAAAATCACTAGTATAGGGATTCGAATTTTAAGATAGATATGTAAATCCCAATACTACATAAAAACATTTTCTTTCGAAAATCATTTACTATAACAACAGTGTTATAGTCCATCATTTCCTTATTTCTCGAAAACGTCTATTTCAACAATGAATGTTGAAATCTATGATTTCGATTCACAATACATTTTAAAACATCTTTAAAATGTTTAACTTCATTTTTAATATCACTTCTCCAAAAATGAATCCATTTTATTCAATAATAAATTCACTGTCCAAAATCGTGAATATACTTCACTTAACCAAATTTCAATCTTTTCTACACATTTGTTTCAAAACTAATTCGCTATCCAAATTCGCGAATATATCTTCTTTAATAACCTTCTATATTTGATTTATCAAATTCAATTGATTTCGAATTTATAAACACGGTTATAAATTCTATTTCTATTTTAATAACAACTTCGACTTATAAATCTTCTTTTTATCAACTTCTATATTCTACTTATCAAAATAAGTGATTTCGGATTTATAACCAACTTTTATAAATTCCAATTCCATTTATTAAAACTTCAATACCAAATCAATTTCAATATTGATTTCTAAATTTATTTTCAACTTTAAATAAAAGATTCCATACTGATTTCTCAAAGTTCTTCTCCAAATACTAAATCAATTACAGATTGATTTCTAATTTTATTTATCACTACTAAATAAATTCCTTATTTTTCTCAAATTACTCAACATCCTGTTTTTAAATGGATTCTTTAAATTGAAATCATTTTACACTGATTTCCCAAATCGTTTCAACTTACCAATTAAATTTCTAATTGGATTTCCAACTTATCTCCTTTTGAATAAATTCCTTTTAAGGAAAATATATTTCAATTGTTTCTTTCAGTCTATTTAAAAATCCAAATTCTTAAATTAAATTCTTCAATTTATAATCACTATTTTACGAAATCCATTTATTTAACATTTTCACTTGATTCTGGAATTAATTCGATAAGATTATAAAAATTAACTTTTTATACTTTAAAATTTTCTTTCTTCAAAATTTATTCAATTTCTAAAATTGATTCACTTAGAAATTTCTACTTTGATTCAAAAATTCAATTTCGTTTATTTTTGGAATCCAATGATATCAAACATCCATTCAGCTAAATTTTTAGCTTTCAATCAATTTCCAGACATCGATATGATCAATAACATCAATATAATCATTCACAGATTCATACCACAGTATAAATAAAATCAATCAATGTGAGGGGTCCAGTTGGATCCCTCCAACCTGTTTCCCTGCATCCAAAGACGTCAGCACAATACCAATTCCGCTCCAGTGCGGAATTATCGCGGTATATGGGTTTTATAAAAATCCGCTTACTAACGGCGCAATAGGGTCTCATCCGCTATACGAGGCGGGAAATCAATCAATCCAATATATACATATGCCAATATGTATATATTGCTATATATATAGATATATCCTATCATATCTAATAGCACAATGAATAGCAATCAACACAATCAATAAATAACTGAAAATTCCACTTTCATTTTTTTTTGAGTGAGAAAAATCTCACCTTAGCTTTTTATTGTGCAATCCATTTTCCATTTCCGACTTGATGTCACAGTTTTGACCTTGTATAAATAATTTATACCATCTATTAATATTTGAATAAATCAACAATTCCATTATCCATTTAAAATTTTAGTCAACTACCGAATTGATTTTAAACTAAAATTTTGGGTTTAACCAATAATTTATTTTTTTAAACAAATTACTTTTAAATAATTTATTTAACAGAAGAATTAAATCTTGAACTAGAATTTCTTTAATAAATTTTCTTTCGGTGGTAACAAAAATTAGATAAGTTAATAAAACAAATGGCTCACCGAAATCAATATTTTCAAAATCGCACATATATATACAATTCGAAAACTGCTTATGTATATTTTTATTTTCTCTTGTTTTCAGCATATAAAATTTTATAAATAAATTTTCAAAAGAAAATACCTCACAAACGGATTTAAGATCAACCCAAAACCCTAGAAGGCCACGACCCTGAGCTCGACATCGCTCGAACTCATCTCTGTCTAATGCCAGAATCGTCACCACGATTGAACGCTGCCACGAACCCCATCGCCAGTATCTGTCACCTGTCGACCATCCACCAAACCCAGTCGCGAGCTTCACCGCGAACGCCATCGTGAATTCGATACCACGCGAACTCATCACAAAGCCCAGCCTTTTTCGCGAACGCGAGCGCTTCCATTTCGAGATGCCGCTCCTTCCGCCTTCGATCGAACAACAATGCAGCTTTCCCCCCCTTCCAGATCGATCGAGCAATTTTCCCAAGCTCTGATAGCTTCGCGAGCTTCCAGCCTCAATTGCGACCCAACCACCATCGAACAAAATCGAGTCGCACGCCCTAGCTTGCCGTCTCCCTTCCTAGCCTCGCGGTTACCCTCCGCGATTCTCGAAATCACTCGCGCCACCAACGATACTTAGACAACGTTCCTAAAACCATCTCGTCGACAACGCGAAGGCGCGCGTGCTACCTCGATCTCGATTTGTTTGCGAAGAGAAACCGGCTGCCATTTATTTGTTTTTTTTTTCTTGAATGTGAATTTGTTTTTGAACTGGGAAGGGAGATTTTTATTTAAAATTTAGAAGAGGCAGTGTTTGCACGTTATTCTCCTGTGTTTTCTGGCGTGAATGGAGGCGTGAGTTAAGGGAGATAACGTGTGGTGATGTTGACCAAGTTTATAAATTTAAATTTTAAATTTAAATTAAACTCAATTTAAATTTTAATGCGTTTACACGTCGTATGTTCACACAACAATTCCGACAGATACGAAACTTTAAATCTGACAATAATTCAACATTACGGACCCAACGAAACTGGTTTCGTCGAATTCCGAGACTGTTTGAAAATTGACTATTTTTAAATATCGGTTAAACGATATAAATTTCAAAACTGATCAAATCTATTCGAAATTGGATTCTGAAGCTTCAATCATCTTCAGAATTATCAATACAAGTTTTATAAGCTTTCGAAATATTTTTCTTCAACTTTAAATTGAAGATTTAAATTTTATTCACTTCAAATCGATTAAATTTTAAAGTTTAATCGCCAAATTCAAATTGCGATTGGGGATTCAAATCAAATTATCGTTCAAATATTTAAAATAAATTAAATATTCTCAATTTAATTCGTTTGAAATTCCGGGTCGTTACAAACTTCCCTCCTTAAAAGAATTTCGTCCCGAAATTACAAGTTAGGAAAAATGGTCCTTAACTCGTCTACTATCTTTCACAATCTACTAGTTTTATCAATTTTCAAAACAAATCTTTCTACTAAAGATTCGTTATTATTCATGTCATGGCCGGCAAATCCGTACCTCTTGATTAACCACTAATCTCCATTGATTAACTCAAAACGAACGGGAATACGAACTATGATGGTTTAAGAAGAAGAAAAAAATAGAAGAAGAAGAAAAGAGTAGAAAAGATAGAAGAAAAAGAACAGAAGAAAAACAACAGAAACAGAACAGAGAACAATCTCAGAATCTCACATATCGCAGCGGAACAATATATAATAGATAAACACTAGTCTTTTAAAACAAAGAACTATATCAGTTTATACATACATCAATCATCAGAGTCAATATACAACTCAATACAACAATGGACAGTTATATAAACTTGTCCTCATACAGAATACACAGCGGAATAAATACTATCAGATACAAGTACTACGTCTCGCCATCCAGCTTATCTCCAAAGCTCTAGAATATCCAGAATATCCTGATAATCTAACTCTAGACTGCCCGTGTGGAAATTGGTGGGCACCCAGAGTTTAGAAGGGGAACAATAAACTCCGAGTCAGTCATGGTGACTGGTGTGAGATCGTAAAACAGTTATTCTTTCACAAAGAAAATAAAACAAATTCGCAATGCTTTTGGAAAATGAAACTACCATAAGACCTCCCACCACACACACAATGCAAACGCAGAATTGGAGGAGATTTCTTCTTATGATAGTCAAAGATGCTTACTATGCAAAATCAAATTCTTTTTGATATTATTATTAGTGCATAGTGTAGAAAACAGTTCGAAAGTATAATATAAATCTTAGCCAGCATAGACATTTCAAACTATGCCTACTATAGCTACCATCCAAACAGTGGGGCGCCACCATAAGTGAATGATAGGTTCTACAACTAAAACCGTACAAGTCTCGTATTGTTTCTTTGGATTTCCAACAAATGGTCAGGCCAAGGAACTTCCTATCCACGATGGGTACGTCCCTGGAATAGACGACCCGAGAACCTAACCGGATCTCTGCCAACACAAGGCCGGGTTACCTCTGCAAAAATAGGTACCTACTGACACGCGTATGCCATCCCCCGATCGTAACCGATCTTCCCGAGGATCCCCGATTTCCAACAAACCACATAGATAATAATAATGCAGTAACCACAGAGGTTAAGTATCTGGGCTCCATACCATGATACCACCTTTATCCAGAAGGAATGACATACACTAAGGGGCGCTACTCCCTAGAACCTTGCCGCATCCTTCCTGTTTCGACCATTTCCGGGGTGTGAGGCTCGACGAAGTCTCGTCCACAAAGCTACGCTTTCTCAAAAAGCCCTGCTTCGGGTCAAACAAAATGATCAACCTATGATCACAAAGATATAAGATCAAACAAATGATCATATCACAAATGATCAAACACTGATCATTTCACAGCAACACTCAGTATGCCACGTTACCAAATTGGGATATATTGCTGATAAATTTCAACTACATAACCTCTGAGCTCGTACGTCTCAGAGAAGGGTGTTAAGCTAAGAGAATAAATTCTCCGCCACCAACAGAAATGTATTTGAAAGAAATCAGCTTTATATCTCAAATTGTAACGTCAGACACACAATCCATACAAGTCTGTTCCGGGATCGAACAGAACCGAAGGCACTTCTCGCGAATCCCTTGCATTTCCGGATAATTTTCAATCACGTCAGGACTTCCCGTCACTAAGGGTGATAAAACCTCTAAATCGAAGATCAGTCGATGTAGAGTAACTCGACGGTAATCCTTCCGTTTTCAAAAATATCCGGTCTTCAACACCGGTCTTCGAATGCGATTCATAACGACGTATCACATATTCGGAATGGGTTATACGACCCCATGGTCCTTTCCCGGCTAACCCGAATAGTGAGCGTTTATTTAAAAACAAGTGTGGCATTCAAATTCATCCAATCACAACAAATACCTATCTAAAGGTAATTATTGATAGTCGGTTATTTAACTATCAATAAAGATGCGCAACATCACCAGATTCCAAATAATTTTCCAAATTATTTCATCTTCAAAAATATCTTTACTAGATATATTATTTCCACACTTCAATCATTTGAAAACAATTTCAAATCAACTTCCACATTTCAATTTATCTTTAAAAGATAAAATCTCAAAACAGTTCATTTCATATTGGAAAAGCATTTCCATACTTATTAAATAATAAGTATTTCACAAATCTTTTATTTTCAACATTTGAAAATATTCGATATACTTAAATCAAAATTTAGGTATAAATTCATTCTTTAAGGAAAACATTACTATAACAACATTTATTTGAGTCAAAACGAATGTTACGTAAAACATCGTTACGACGACTCAAAATCACTAGTATAGGGATTCGAAATTTAGATAGATATATAAATCCCAATACTACATAAAAACATTTCCTTTCGGAAATCATTTACTATAACAATAGTGTTATAGTCCATCTTTTCCTTATTTCTCGAAAACGTCTATTTCAACAATGGACGTTGAAATCTATGATTTCGATAGTTCACATGTTTTAAAACATCTTTTAAAACAATTAACTTCATTTCATAATATCGCTTTCCCAAAACCCTATCCATTTTACTTAAAAATATATTCACTGTCCAAAATCGTGAATATACTTCACTAACCACATTTCAGTCTTTTCTACACATTTTATTTCAATAAAAATTCGCTATTTAAAATCGCGAATATATCTTCTTTAATGTCCTTCTATATTTAATTTATCGAATCCAATTGATTTCGAATTTATAAAACAACGTTTATAAATTCTATTTTCTATTCTATAACAACTTCGATTTTATAAAATTCTCCTTTTATTAACTTCTAAAATTACTTATCAAGATAAGTGACTTCGAGTTTATAAACAACTTTTATAATTTTTTTTCTATTTATAAAAACTTCAATACCAAATCAATTTCAATATTGATTTCTAATTTTATTTATCACTACTAAGTGAATTCCTTATTTTTCTCAAATCATTCAATATTCGGTTTTAAAATGGATTCTTCAAATTAAAATCATTTTACATTGATTTCACAACTTATTTCAATTTACCAATTAAATCTCTAATTGGATTTCCAACTTATCTTCTTTTAAATAAATTCCTTTTTAAGAAAATAAATTTTAATCGTTTCTTTCAATCTATTTGAAAATCCAAATTTAAATTAAATTCTTCAATTTATAATCACTGTTTTATGAAATCCATTTATTTAGCATTTTCACTTTATTCTGGAATTTATTCAATATGATTATAAAAATTTACTTTTTTTATACTTTAAAAATTCCTTTCTTCAAAATTTCTTCAATTTCAAAAATTGATTCACTTAGAAATTTTCTACTTGAATTTCAAAAATTCAATTTCGTTTATCTTTGGAATCCAATGATGTCAAAACATCCATTCAGCTAAATTTTAGCTTTCAAACAATTTCCAGATATCAATATGATTAATAGCATCACTATAATCATTCACAGATTCATATCACAATAGAAATAAATTCAATCAATGTGAGGGGTCCAGTTGGATCCCTCCAACCTGTTTCCCTGCATCCAAAGACGTTAGCACAATACCAATTCCGCTCCAGTACGGAATTATCGCGGTATATGGGTTTTTATAAATATCCGCTTACTAACGGCGCAATAGGGTCTCATCCACTATACGAGGCGGGAAAATCATCAATCCAATATATACATATGCCAATATGTATATATTGCTATATATATATATAGATATATCCTACTATATCTAATATCACATCACAATAGCAATCATCAATAACTGTAAAAATTCCACTTTAAATTGTGAGTGAGAAGATCTCACCTTTATGGAGGTAATCGAATTGTTCAAATTAAATTTCTTAAGTTAATTGATTCAGAAAAATCATTTGATAGTTTTGAAAAGTTAATTACTTAGAGAATAAATAAATAGATAATTACTGAATGTAATCAATTAAATGATGATTTGAAATTTGAGTAAATTATTTGTAAATAATTAAAGGTTTAATTGATTCATTTACTTAAAATTGATTAGTTAATAAAGATTAACAAATGAATTCGAAAGGGAATTTATTTCAAATAATTTGAAATTAAACCATGATAATTAACTCGGATTAATAATTGAAACATCTGATTTAAATTAATTAGTTGGTTAATAAATTCACTTGTGAATGTTTGGATTCTATTGGATGATTTAATTGTTTGATATCCCTGATATATGATGCTTTGTGATACACCCTGATTTATGTTGTGATCTGTAGTTTACTTACCTGTGATATATATATCTGTGATCTGTGAATGAACGATAAGCGTATAGTTTATATCGCTTATCAACTATAACCTGTATTTTGTTATGTGATGATTGATGTTGCACTATTGTGTGTAAAACCCCTAAACCACACTGTTACACACACAAATATGGATTTCACGTGGAAATCGGTTAAGTCACAGATAATTTAAATTTGATGTTTTTGAAATTGAAATTTTAATTTCAATTGATTTTGAAATTTGAAATTTGGGTTTAAAGTGAAAAGCTTGTGAAATGGAATTTCAAATATAAAAGCTATTTTGAATAACTTAATCGAGTTTTGAAAATTTAAATAATTTGATTTAAATTTGAATTCAAGTTTGAAATTGAATCCTATGACTTGAAATTACGGTTAAAATGTTATAAATGTGTTTGTATGAATTAAACCATTTTAAAGGATTAATTTGGGAATTTGAATTCAAACCAAGGATTTCAACTCGTATGAATGAATCAGATTTCCAAATTGAAAACTGTTGTTTTCAAATGATAAAAGCTTTTAGATAAGAAAAGAAATTCCAGTTTAATTAAAGGAATTTCAAGACTGAATTGAAAATGGATTTTCCAAGTTATGAATGAATTCTTTTTAAAAGCTATGAATTAGATCTGTTTATTTTTAACAGATTTAAAATGATGATTTGTTTAACCCATTAGAAATGAAATTGTTTTGAAAGCTATAAGTTGAATCTTTGATTTAAAGATTTAACGAATTAATTAAATTGAAATGGAAATCGATTTGGGAAAATCTGTGAATGAATCTTTGTGAAATTAAGTGAACTTTGTGAATTGAATCTTTTTTGTTTAAAAAGATTAAAATGGTAATTTGTTAAACCATTTGAAAAGAAAGTTTGGGTATTAAGTTGTGACTTAATTGAAATCCCAATATCCGTATGTTTTTAAATATTTCGCTCACTATTCGGGTTAGCCGGGAAAGGACCTTTGGGTCGTATAACTCATTCCGAATAGTGATACGTCGTATATGGATAGCATTTGAAGACCGGTGTTGAAGACCGGATATTTTTCGAAAATGAAAGGACAACCTGTCGAATGTCTCTGCACTGAGTCGCGCCGGTATAGAGATTTATATCACTCTTTTGTGACGGGAAGTACGGACGTGATTGAGAATTATCCGGATTTGCAAGGGCTTCGTGAGAAGTGCCTTCGGTTCTGTTCGAACCCGGAACAGACTTGTATGGATACATGTCTGACATTACACTTTGAGATATAAAGCCGATTTCTTTCAAATACATATCTGTTGGTGGCGGAGAATTTATTCTCTTAGCTTAACACCCTTCTCTGAGACGTACGAGCTCAGAGGTTATGTAGTTGAAATTTATCAGCGATATATCCCAATTTGGTAATGTGACATGCTGAGTGTTGCTGTCTGATGATCAGTGTTTGATCATTTGCGATATGATCATTTGTTTGATCTTATATCTTTGTGATCATAGGTTGATCATTTGGTTGACCCGAAGCATGGCTTTGTAGAAAGCGTAGCTTTGTGGACGAGACTTCGTCGAGCCTCACACCCCGGAAATGGTCAAAACAGGAAAGATGCGGCAAGGTTCTAGGGAGTAGCGCCCCTTAGTGTATGTCATTCCTTCTGGATAAAGGTGGTATCATGGTATGGAGCCCAGATACTTAACCTCTGTGGTTACTGCATTATTACTTTGTGGTTGTTGCGAATCGGGGATCCTCGGGAAGATCGGTGACGATCGGGGGATGGCATACGCGTGTCAGTAGTTACCTATTTTTGCAGAGGTAACCCGGCCTTGTGTTGGCAGAGATCCGGTTAGGTTCTCGGGTCGTCTATTCCAGGGACGTACCCATCGTGGAAGAGGAAGTTCCTTAGCCTGGCCATTTGTTGGAAATCCAAAGAAACAATACGTGACTTGTACGGTTTTAGTTGTATTACCTGCTATGGAATGTGGCGGTAACCTGCTATTGAACATAGTAGCTATAGTAGGCATAAGTGCGGAATGCCTATGCTGGCTAAGATTAATATTATACTTTCGAAATGTTTCTACACTATGCACTAATAATAATATCAAAAATGATTTGATTTTTGCGTAGTAAGCATCTTTGACTATCATAAGAAGAAATCTCCTCCAATTCTGCGTTTGCATTGTGTGTGTGGTGGGAGGTCTTATGGTAGTTTCATTTTCCAAAAGCATTGCGGATTTTAATGTTAAACAGCCTTTTGTGTTTGCTTAAAGATAAACTGTTTTTGTTGCTCACACCAGTCCCATGACTGATCCGGAGTTTATTGTTCCTTTCCTAAACTCTGGGTGCTCATAATTTCCTACACGAACAGTCTAGAGTTGGGGTTTTCAGATATTCAGGTTTAGTAGATTTTCTGGAGTTGGTTCAGTCTTTGGATCAGACTGCACTTGCTTATCTTTGTGCCTCATTATTGGGAGTTCGAGCTATATCTGGCTTAGTGCTTTGGAGATGAAGATTATCCGCTGCTGGTGTTATCTATTTTTCTTTTCCGCTGCTATTTGTTGTATCATATCTCTGATGTATATAGATACAGATTCTTTCTTTGATCTTCCCAAAACAAATTCCCTTTACTTTACATCGATCACAGAGAGAACGATTCATTGTATCATCATTGTATCTGGATATTGTATCAGATGTTGTATATCTATATTCTTTTTATTCCGCTGTGATATTTACTTAACTGTGTTATAAGCTCCGGCGACTCGGATTTGAACGCTCGAATCTACGACATTCGAGTACGATGTAAAGTACGGATGTTGATTTTCGAACGCGAAAATCCGGGACGTTACACAATATATTCCCAATTTGGTAACGTGGCATACTGAGTGTTGCTATGAAATGATCAGTGTTTGATCATTTGCGATATGATCATTTGTTTGATCTTATATCTTTGTGATCATAGGTTGATCATTTGTTTGACCCGAAGCATGGCTTTGTAGAAAGCGTAGCTTTATGGACAAGACTTCGTCGAGCCTCACACCCCGGAAATGGTCAAAACAGGAAGGATGCAACAAGGTTCTAGGGAGTAGCGCCCCTTAGTGTATGTCATTCCTTCTGGATAGAGGTGGTATCATGGTATGGAGCCCAGATACTTAACCTATGTGGTTACTGCATTATTATTATTATGTGGTTTGTTGGAAATCGGGAATCCTCGGGAAGATCGGTTACGATCGGGGGATGGCATACGCGTGTCAGTAGTTACCTATTTTTGCAGAGGTAACCCGGCCTTGTGTTGGCAGAGATCCGGTTAGGTTCTCGGGTCGTCTATTCCAGGGACGTACCCATCGTGGCATAGGAAGTTCCTTGGCCTGACCATTTGTTGGAAATCCAAAGAAACAATACGACCATTTTTTGATAATTTTATAAATTAAAAGGAGTTTTAAAGATAAAAGTCTTGTTTTTGGAATTGTATTGAATTAAATTTCAAATTTGGGAAAAAGAACTTAATAAATGGATTTTGTATTTTTAAATAGATTTGAAGAGCTAAAGAAATTTTTTTTTAAAAAGGAAATAATTTTGGAAATGTTTAGAAATTTATTTGATATAAATTAATCAGATAATTAAATTTATCCTATCTATGGATGTTTGGATTATATTAGATGCTTTGTGATATATTTGATTTGTGTGTGATTTGTGATCTATTTATCTGTGATATATATATATATATATCTGTGATCTGTGAATGAAGATAAGCGTTATAAATTTATACCGCTTATCAATTGTATTGTTATATTTGATCTGTGATGGTTGAATGTTTTTGCACTATTATGTTAAACCCTTGGACTACACAATACACACACAAATGTGGATTTCACGTGGAAATCGGTTAAGTCACAGATTTTTATCAATTTTTGGAGAATTGAGTTTTGAATCCAAAAATAGTTTTGGAATTGGAATTGAAGGTTTTTGAAAATGAGTTTCAAAAATAAAAGTTATTTTAAATAACTTAATGGAATTGGAATTTAAATCATTTGATTTAAGTTTGAATTCAATATTTTGAAATTGAGTTCTATGATTTGGGAATTTTGGTTTAAAAGATTTTATAAGTATAAAAGGTGTTTATATGGGTTTTTAACCATTTAAAATATGGTTTTGGAAATTTAAATGTATATTCGAGTTTTATACTTGAATGGATTTAACTTGTGTAATTGTAACCAGTTTTTCCCAAAACGAAAACTATCTGTTTTCGAATAATAATAACTTTTATAAAGTAAAGATTTCTAATTTGTATTGAAACAATTCAAGTTGAAATAAATTGTAAATAGTTTGGAAAACTATGAATTAACCTTTGTGAAGATGATTAAACTTTATTTTGAAATCAAGGAAGATTTTAGAATGGTGTATCTTTTATATCATAAAAGACTTGAATTGTGAATAGTTTTGAAAGCTATAAGTTAAATCTTGATTTAAAGATTTATAGGGTTAATTCAAATTGAAATGGACATTGCTTTGGAAATCTGTAAATGAATCTTTGTGAAACTGGGTAAACTTTGTGAAGTAAATCTTTTTGTTTAAAGATTTAAAATGGTAATTTGTTTAAACCATTTAAAGGAAAGGATTTGGGTAATAAGTTGTGACTTAATTGAAATCCCTATATCCATATGTTTTAAATATTGTGCTCACTATTCGGGTTAGCCGGGAAAAGACTTTTGTGTCATATAACCCATTCTGAATTAGTGATACGACGATATGGATCGTATTGAAGACCGGTGGTGAAGACCGGGTATTTGTGAAAACAATAGGATGACCTATCGATTGTCTCTACACCGTTAGCTACGGTATAGAGATTTCCTTTATGATGGGAAGTTTTATCGGGATTGTGAATACCCGGATTGCAAGGGCTTCTTTTGGAAGTGCCTTCGGTTCTGTTCGAACCCGGAACAGACTTGTATGGTTACATGTCTGACATTACATTTTGAGATGTAAAGCTGATTTCTTTCAAATACATTTCTGTTGGTGGCGGAGAATTTATTCTCTTAGCTTAACACCCTTCTCTGAGACGTACGAGCTCAGAGGTTATGTAGTTGAAATTTATCAACGATATATTCCCAATTTGGTAATGTGGCATGCTGAGTGTTGCTGTGTGATGATCATTTATTGATCATTTGTGATCAAAGCGTGGCTTTGTGAAAAAAGCGTAACTTTGTGGACGAGACTTCGTCAGGGCCTCACAACCCAAAAATGGTCGAAACAGGAATATGCGGCAAGGTTATGAGGGTCGCGCCCTTTAGGGTATGCCATTTCCTTCTGGAAAAGGGTGGTATCATGGTATGGAGCCCAGATACTTACTCATGTGGACACACCTTATTTATTATGTGTGATGTTGGTTACCGAGCGCTCGGATAAAGGTCCCAAAGGACCGGGGGATGGCATATTCGTGAGTTACCTAGTTACAGGGGTAACCCGACCTTGTGTTGGCAGAGAGTAGGTTGCTCGGAGCGTCTAGCCAGAGGCGTTCCTACGTGGCATAGGAAGTTCCTTAGCCTGACCATTTGTTGGCAAATCCATTTTCCAATACGAACCTTGTACGGTTTTAGTTGTAGAACCTGCCATTTACTTATGGTGGTCACCACTATTTAGATGGTAGCTATAGTAGGCATACGATACTGGTCGTATGTTGGCTAAGATTAATATTATACTTTCAAAATCTTTTCTGCACTATGCACTAATAATAATAATCCAATGATTTGCGTAGTAAGCATGTTTGACTATCATAAGAAGAAATCTCCTCCAATTTTGCGTTTGCATTGTGTGTGTGGTGGGAGGTCTTATGGTAGTTTCATTTTCCAAAAGCATTGTGAATATTTTCCACTTCTATTGTTGTTGTTGTGGTTTTTTTAAGATAAACTGTTTTAGTTCTCACACCAGTCACCATGACTGACCTGGAGTTTATTGTTTCCTTCCTAAACTCTGGATGCCCACCAATTTCCACACGGGCAGTCTAGAGTTAGGTTATCAGGTCATTCTGGATTCAAGAGATGCTGTGGAGCTCAGTGGCGAGCTGGATGGCGAGACGTATCACTTGTATATGATATTATTATTCCGCTGTGTATTCTGTATGAGGACAAGTTTATATAAATGTCCAGTGTTGTATTGTTGTTGTAAACTCTGATGATGATGTAATGTATAAAATGATATAGTTCTTTGATTTAAAGATTATTCATTTCCGCTGCGATATATGAGATTCTGATATTGTTCTGTTGTTTCTTCTTTCTTTTTCTTCTGTTTTCTTCTACCTCTTCTTTTTCTCCATAACAATTCGGTTTTCCGGCATTCGATTGCTCGGCAGTTGATACAGTGAACGTATTAATGTCGATTTTCGAGCGACGAAAAATCACGTTCGTTACAGATTGGCTCTTGAGAATAGTTCCGTTGTGTTTACTTATCCGTTGAGTTGTTTATGAATTTTGATCGGTGCGTGGGACACCATGCAATCAATAGCGATTTTTAAACACTTAAACGAGGCAAGTCGACATAATATTGTTTTAAAAGAGGGTAAATGAAATAATTTTTATTTAAATTATATTATATATATATAATGATAACTCTCATAAAATTGTGTGATTATTAATGAATGTTGTTTGTTAGGAGATGATAATATTTAGTTAAAATCGATTTGGTTGAATTAAACTAAAAACGAGTACTTTGTGAACTCTATTTCACGAAGCGTTCGATAATTAAATTGAATTGAAATCTAATTACCATAAGAATTGTTTGTAATAACAAAGATGTAAATTAACGAAATGTTTTCATAATAAGGTAATGAAATTGTATAAGAATATTTATAATATAGCTTATAAATAGAAAGGATTTCAAAGCTGAGAATTTTAGAATTTAAATCCTGTGCTTTTAAAATTGTTTTCAAAGCCTTCAAAATTAATAATAACATTATTTGAAAGTGTTTTGACTAGAAATATATTTTGAAAAGATTTTTGAAAGAAATAAAAGCATTAAACTCGCTTTAGTCGTTGAGAAATAATTCTGGGGATGACTGCAGCATTGCCTGTATTCATTTTTGAGTTTTTAAGTGAGAATTGCTACCAAAAGAAATTTATTTCCGGTTAAAACAAGTTTTGATTGTGAAAATAATATTCCAAGTATGATTTGTTAAATATATAAAAATAATTTTTGAACTTATAAATTGAAAATATTATAGAAAAGAAACAAGTTTATAACTTATGAATTTGAACAGGAAAGCAAAACCGAATTTTAAAAACGATTGAACATTTTGGTTAAGCAAACAAAAGAAAATTTGAATTTGAGATATGAAATAAAAGAATTAACCTAAGAAATGTTAAATAAATTGAGTTAGTGAAGCAAAGTAAATAAAATGAAGTTAAACTCAAGAAAGCTTAAATGAAAGTGAATTGTATTTGAAATGAATTAGATAAAACAATGAAATGAAATATTAAGTGAATTAATTTGTATAACTTATAGATTTGAGAAATGTTAAGCTAAAAACAAATTTTAAATTTGTTGAATGTGAATGATAAGAAAAGAAAATTTTAACTTAAATAAACTGAGTAATAGATTAAATGAAATAAAGTTTAATTAATTAAGATTAAATAAATTGAATTAGATTTGAATAGAACTAGATAAATTAGCAAAGTGAATTAATTCCACTTAAGCTATAAAATGAATTAATATAATGAATACGAACTTAAATTATAAAATTAAATGCAATTTGAGTTGTGAAAGGAATTGAATGTGAATAAATGGGTGTAAGTACAATTTATGTGAGAATTGAATTTGATTTAAATTGGATATAAATAATATGAATGTTAACTAATTAAATATGAAATAAGTAAATGTTAACCAAAGAAATGTTATACACTTAGTTAATATTCTAAGAAATGTTAAATGAATAATTTGAGTAGAAAAAAAAGAAATACTATTTAGATATGAACTTAAGAGAAGGTAAACAAATAATAAATTAAATCATATCTTTGTAGATTATTTGTAAAATAAATAATTTTTTTTGCAAAGGATGATTCAAGATTTAGTTGTAACTTTCTGAGATAATTATAATTTAAATTATATTGTGTAAAAGATGATACATCTATATAAAAAGATTATCAACTTAAGAATTGATTAATGAAATAAGAAAGTTGAAATTTGAATTATGAAATGAAATTTTACTTAGAAAAATTGAATATAATTGATTGTAGTAAAAAGAAGAAAATTATTAATATGAATTTGAATTATAAAATAAAATTTACTTAATTAAAGTTAATAGTATGAATTAATGAAATGAACTAATGAAGTGAATCAATGAATTAATATGAACTTAAGTTATGAAGCAATAATAAACATGAGTTGCGTTATATAAAATGTTATAATAAACTTAAATGATTTTATGAAATGGTTATAAATGATATTAGTATTCAAGAGAATATACTAAGTGCTAATGAAATAAAATTGAACTTAAATAAGATTAAATGAAATGATTTATAAAATGGCCAATAAATGGATTTATACGAAATGTTGTTAAACATAAAGTGAAACAATTGAAATTTAACAAATTGAAATTTGAGTAAATTGAATCTAAATAAAATCGATGTGAATAAATTGAAAGTAAACCAATTAGATGTTAAAATAAATTTGGATGTTAATAAAGGATGGATGTTAATAAGAAATGAAGTGTATAAATTAACTATGGACATTTTTAATGTAAATTCATATAGTTATGAATTAATTGGATGAATATTAATTGTTGGATGGTTTCTTTGATTGTAAATCATTGTTATAACTATTTTTTATTGCATATAATTGTTATGGTTGTGTATTAGTGCTTGTATTTATGATTTGGATTTAGAACTCATGTTATATAGTCTATTAAACTCATACATTTTTCTATATCTTATTACAAGTGACTAGTATTCTAATTTGAGTTGAGATAAGTACATACGAAGACCGTTTAGACATATATGCAGTTTGTTTTACTTTTTCTTGCTTAATATGAGCGAACTCGCTTGTATTAATAATGATAAGGTACATATCTCAGATTACATACCGCACTTTTATATCTTTCCCTACGAGATGCTTCATCATTGAGATGAGATGTATATTTGGTATATTTGAGATATATATCTATATTGTAAAAAATTTACGATCGAGCCGCGCAAAGGAGATGCTGCCGAAATTTTCCGTAAATTTGGGTGTTAGAAAAATTTTGAGATTTTAAAATTTTATAACTTGTTTTATAAATAAGTTGTAATTTTCATAAAGCTGATCAGAGTGGCGTAGTGGAAGTGTGGTAAAGGTTTTCTAATAAGATTTTATTATTTTATAAGTTGATTATTTTGAATAAAATACATCGTATGTTAAATTCCATACTTAACTCCTTTTCGAGGACGAAAAGTGTAATATCCCGGAATTTATGGGCAATATCAATTTAATAATCTGTTTAAATAATTAAATTGATTTGATAATCTTTGATAATAAATGTTTGAATTAATTTAATAATCTAATTAAATAAATATTTAATTAGTGGATTTTATCTTTTAAAAACTAATAAAATGATTTCTATTTATAATGTATATATATATATATATATGTATATATATTGTAAATAGATAGGCTTTGGTTTGAAATTTAATAAATAAATAAAGTCTTGTTTTAAATTTCTAATATACATTTTAATAGTTTTGGATTTTAAAATATATGTATGAACTTTTATTTATAAGTATAATTGATTTTATTTTCTTTAAAGAAATTTATATATATAGATAAGTATTTAATAAATTAAGAAAAGGGCTTTATTAACATTATAAAATAAATATGAATTACTTAAAAGACAAGTGTAATTATATAAAGCTATATGGTAACAAGTGTTAATTTATTAACAACTCTATGTGACAAATGTCAAATTTTACTTTTAATTTTCTTTTATTTTTAATAAACTACATTTTCACTTATATAAACATATGTTCCCATCTTCTTTTCCTTTTCTATTTCTTTCCAAAAACTTAAGAAAAATGTGATAACCCGAATTTCTCGGCATCTGAAAATTAACAGGATAAAAATTGTTAAATCTGTTATTTTCAAATAATAATTATAATACTTAGTTCTTATGTACATAAATGGATTTTTATAGAAATAGGTCTTGTTATTTTTAAATTTTAATAAGAGTTATATATACATATATATAACTTGATTTTTAGATTGAAATTTTAATTCTATTTAAATTTGGTTTCAATGTTTTGAAATTTAAAAGAATAAATACTTAAGTATTTGAATAGGCTTTTATTTATAATTTGTTTTGTTTTGTTTTTCTATATAAGAAAAGAAGAAAAATTATTTATATACATACATAAGAAAGAAATAAATAAGTTAAAGCTTTTATAAACAATTTAAATTAAAATTTAAAATACTCTAAATACATGTGTAAGTCTCTTAAGACATCTAAATAACATGTGTAAGCCATTAAATAAACCAAGTGACAAATGTTGTATATATAAAAAGAAAAGAAAAAAAGACTGGCTATTCATTTTCAGATCAAAGCTAAAACTTTCTCTTCACCTTCATATTTCTTTCATTCATTTTCAAATCTGGAAATTCAAAACAAAGAAAAGGAACAAAAGAAAATCAAAACCTGTTCAAGTAATAAATCAAAAGAAATTCAAAGCTTCAGTTTTAACCTGGAAATGCAATGCAAAGATCAGGCTTTAATTAAAATCTCGGATCAGTTTCCAATTCAAGATTGCATCACGAATCAAGTTACAAATCTAAATTCAAATAGCAGTTCAATGATCAACATTTCAAGTTCCAGTTCAAATAGGCAAAGTTCTGTTTCTTTGTTCTTCAACTAAAAGTGAGTAAACTATCTTGGAATTATATTATATTTTGATGTTTGGATAAATACTTGAAAGTATGTTTGTGAAAATGGTTTGTATAGATATAAAATAAGATTGCATGCCTATATATATATGAATTTTGAGTATGCATGTCTGTATATATATGTTGAATTGTGTGCATGTCTGTGAACAAGCAAATATGCCTCTGTTTAAAGTTTTTACAGGCTTTAAGCAAGTTAAATTTTCAATTTCTCTTCACCTAATTTATTTTAGGCTTTGTTGTTCAAACAAAATGTGATTTAAATTATCAAGATCTTGATTTTAAAATTACTGTATGTATAATTAGTTTGAGTATTGGCTAGAAAATTAGAAATTACAGTAAAAGCCCAATGCATGTCAAAAAATTCAAATGTTAAGATTTCGGGACTCATATACATCATCAGATTCGTATGTAAATACCATGAATTTTAATAACAAAATCAAAATTTTTAGTTTTGATTTGAGGTGTAATTTTTGGGTTGAACGGAAATCCTACTTTGGGCATTTTCTAGCGATGGGCAGGGTAATGGTTGTCGGGCTTGGGGCTGAAGGTAGCTGGAAGTCAGGGGATCCATGGAAAAATGTTCGAAGGATTTTTAGGTCGTTATGGTGATCGAACGATGTTGATTTAGGGCTTTTGAAAGCTGTTTGGTCGTCATTGTTTCTCGAATTCGTGTTTCGTCTTAGGTGGATCGGGAATGATCGGAGCATGGGGGATCGAAGCTTGGGTTCGTGACGCTGCTCTGGACGAGGCGGCGTGGATTCTGGTGGTCGGGATCGTTGGGGCATGGCGATTTTGTCGATCGAGATTGATTCTAGTTAGGTGCCGTGTTACTCGATTTTGAATCTCAGTCGAATTGATCGATCTGGGTGTTAGGGATGATCGACGATGATGTCGGTGACTTGTTGAGGGGATCGGCGAGGGTCAGAGATGGTCGGAATACCTGTACACGTGCACGCGTGTATGTTCGATTTTTGAATGATTTTGGGTAATCGAGGAAGATGAAGTTCCTCGGGTCAGACTCGAAGTCGATGTGGGTTTGACTCGAAGAAAGAAAGAGGAAGTGGATGACTCGAAGAAGTACCCAGGGAAATTGATGTTAGGCTCGGGTCTGGTTTTCAAATTTTGGGAAAATAAAATTAACAGGTTTTGAGAATTTTAAACTTAAAACAAAATTTAAGAAAAAAAAAGAAGAAGAGAAAGCTCGGGAAAAGAATGAGGAAACTCGGGTTTAGTTCGAGTAATCCCTAGGATTTTCTTGGGTAAAATGATTATGTTTAAAGTGTTAAAAGATAACATGAATAAGTTTTATTAATTCACTTAAATCAATATTTTAGATAAAGGTGTTTATTTGAATATTAGTTTAATTAATTTGATTTTTTTTTTAAAGTTGTTTAAAACTTAATTAATAAAGTGATTAAATTTAGAAGATTTAATGTGTTTTATCATTAACTAAACTTAAGAACTAAGTTAATTTTAGATTAATGATAATTTAATTCAAAGTTTATTTAATATAATTTTTAAGAAGTTAAGTAAGATAATTACTTTTTGAAAATAATTAAATGGAAGTAATTAAGGATATATTACTTAAGTATAATTTATTTAAATATGGAGTAATTGAGGTAATTAATTAAAGAATAATTAATTAATGGAAGAAATTAAAGGATCATTTATTAATTAATTAATTAATTAATTAATAAATGAGATTGATTAAAATTAGTGTAAATGGTTGGGGTTATTTCGTTAATTAAAGGCTAATTACTTAATGTAATTAAAAAGAAATTAATCAAGAATGATTAATAAAAAGGGGAGGTAAAGAATAATTACTTATTGTAATCAAGGAATAATAAATCAAGAAAGATTAATTAAGATAAATAATTAAGAAATGATTAATTAATTTATAATTAGTTAATGTTAAGTAAGATGGATTAAGGTAATCCAAGTAATTAAAGGTTAGTAATTAATTTAATCAGAGATTAATTAAATTAATTAAGAATGAATTAACTTGTTATGGATTGATTGAATGTTATTAGTGACCTTGGATTAGTTGATATATCTGATATGTGATTGTGATATGAGATGTTTTGGATGAATTGTGATAATGTAAGTTATCTATCTGTGATTGATTTGTTATATGATATCCTGAATTTAATTTAAATTGTTTAACTGAAAATCTTGGTTTTAAGGATGACATTTGACTCGAAGAGACCGGAGTCGGGTATCAGTAATACCCGAAAACCACTTCGATTTGAAATCCTCTATAATTCTTTATAGATTGATATGTGAAATCAATAAACCAGTTTGGGATAATATGAACCATTTAAACTAAGTTGGATACTTAGATATTGCTTGGTGAACCTATGTGTTGACTATATAAGTTGTTTAAATTACAGTAAAGTACGAGTTACCTCGGGTTTATATAAGTTCTATGAATTGAAATTTCATGTTAGATGAGTTTACTCACGCTGGTTTCCAGCCTGACCCGGGTGTTACTTTGATGTAATGCTCGGGTCAGACCGAGTATTACAGCTTTTCAGGTTAGGACGTTCTAGAGCTCAGGAGGCGAGCTGGATGGCAGGAACGTATGGAGTGTTTTCCGCTGTGTATTTGAGAGCTTATTGATAGTAGTCTGGGACAGGTGGATAACTGTCTAGTCTATTTGTAAATGGTTGTAACTCTGATGTATTGAATGTAAATTAACAAATACAGTTTTCTTTGTATAACTGATATTATTATTTGATATTATATTTTATCCGCTGCGAATGTGAGATGTTGTGTTTTCTGTTTTTCTTTCTTCTTTCTGTTTCTTTCTTCTATCTCTTTTCTTTTTCTCCTAACTATCTGGAATTTTCGGGTTCGAAAATTCCGGGTCGTTACAGTTGGTATCAGAGCAAAAGGTTAAGTGAGAACCTTGGCTCTGTTGGGATTACTCGTTAAGGATAGGGTCAATGGTACCCTAGAACGAGTTGAGTGTATATATATATATATGAGAGCGTAATTGTTATTTTCTTATATAAGAATTTTAAATGATTTTATATAAGAATATATTTTGATATATATAATGATATCTCTTTCTAATAAATATTAAAGTAATTGGTTGTTAAAATATTATATTAAGTGGTAATAGAAATACAACCAAATTGAAATTGAAATAAGTTTGAAAAGGATCCAAACTGAATTAAAAAATTTGAATTTGTAGAAGTGTTATCAGAATAAAGATAATAATTGGTTTCCAGATATGATAATCTTGGTTATTATCATATATGGTTGATATGAAATGTTGTAAATGATTAAGTAAAATGAAATGTTTTAGGAAAGTAAACTTTTAGGTGAATATGACTTATAAATTGGAATTGAAGATAATTTGAAATTGTGAAATTTTAAATCTAAATCCAGAAAACTTGAAATTGTTTTAAAGAAGTTTGTTTTGAATTAAAACCAAAGGTGGTTTAAAAATTTAAAGTATAACTTGGTGTGTAAAGAAAATGTATATATGTGGAATATACATAATACCAATGATGATTTGAAATAAACACTTAGTGTTGAGTTTTAAATTGGAATGTGATGTGAAACCCAAAGTAAAGTAAGTTTTTAAACTTGGAGAAAGTTGACCGGATTAAGAAAATTTAACTTGGAGAAAGTTAAATAAGTTTGAATCAATAACTTGAATTGGAAATTTCAAGATACAATTTAAATTTAACTTGGGTAGTTAAATGGATAATTTAAATGGGAGTTATGAGTGATCTCAAAATGGGTTTGAGATCTAGAATTGAAAATGGATAATAAATTAGAATCTGAAATTTAATTGTTTTTGAATCCTTATTTAACTTTATAATAAGTTAAGTAAAGAAAATTTTAAAATAGAATTTTTGAATTTGGATTCAGAATTAAATGGTTTAAAAGACTTAAGTTGTTAAATTAAAAATAAAGGTTGATTTGATTTAAAAGTAAGGGTTAATTTGACTTAAGGGATTAAATCAACAATTAAAATGTTTAACTCGAATTTATATAATTCGAGATGATTTTAAATTAAGATTTGAATAAAATTAGTTCAAATTGAGATTGATTTGGATTAATTAGAATTGTGATTTAAGATGGATAAGCATAAGTTTAAATGGAAAATTTGAATTGAAATAATTTGAAGTAAAATTGAAGTTGAATAAGTTTAAAATTCAAATGGGAGATGGTTTGAATGTGGGATAGAAACTGAGGTTATAAATTGAATTGAAATCAATTTAAATGGAAGTAGAAATTTAAATTGAATTGATGGGGAATTGAACGGTTTGACTCTGGACTAGTTTCAAAGTAAATTGTTTTAATATAAACCTATTTTTTTTCAAACTATTTACTATACAATCTTTCTTCTTAAACCCCAAACTATCTTATACTTATTTTACAATTATTTTGGAACTATTTAACTATTTTGAAACTGTCTTATAAACTAATTACTATTTTTCAGTTACTTATATCTAATCCCTCTTTAAAAAAAAAAACTATTTTGCAATTATCTAACTATTTTATACCTACTTAACTATTTTACAAACTAATAACTATTTTTCAACTGCTTATCTATTTTAAACTTTTTCAAGTTATTTTTAAATTTAAATTGGTCAGAGTTCAAACTGTTTGTAATTAAAGTAATAATCAATTGGAAATGGAAGCAATTGAGAATAAGTGAATGGAATTAAAGGAAATGTGAATAGAAAAGAGAATTGATTTGGCTAATAATCAATAAAGTTAAATACGTAGGATGTACGTATATTATTCTGTTCGCATAGTGATTTGATCCAGATTCGAACACAGAATTTCGAGATAGTATTATCGATCCGAGTTGGGATTTTTCGCTCGATTTTCGACGGCGAACCTGGATATGCGTTTTTGATTGGTTCTGGATATTCTCTATCATAGTTGTGACTATGCAAGGAGAATGACGGTTTCTGATCAAGAAACCAGATCTGAGTCCGCACTAGGAAGTCGGGTGGACGATACTAGTTCGGAAGTGAAATTGTGTGATCGATTGAGCGATCAGACTGATATTGCGTACGGATGATATGTGTACATCGTACGAGTTTGGATGAAATTGATATTGAAATTTGTGGATAAAGATTGTAAAATGGTCTTTGAAATGAAAGGTATAATTGTGAAATATAATGGAATTGGATATTTCTTTGGTTGGAATTTACTTTATGGGAGTAAGTAAATGATAAATAACTTTATAAATAAATCAAACTTGAATATTTGATTGACAATAAATAAAGTTATATTCTGTAATATGATAAACTTCCCTTATTGAATCTAGCCAGAATAAAAAGGGTTTTGAAATATTTGAAGTATAAAAGAGGTTTTATACAAGTTTGAAATGATCCAAAGATTTTCAAAATTATATATATATATATATATAAAGGATCTTATGAGGATTTTGGAAAAGGTTTGAGAACCTATGTAATTTTGGAAAGGCTTTTGATTTTTGGGAAAATCAATTTTGGGAATTTGGAAAGCCTAGTTTGAGAATTATCGATTTTGGATATCGATTTGTGTAAAGGAGATTTTGATATAAATCATAAAGGGTATGATTTGAAGATACTATAAATGTATAGTATAAAATGTTTTGAGTATAGCTCTGGGGAAAAAGGCGCTTCCTTGAAATGAACTTCTCAGGAGTGTCACTGGGTGGTACTGCCTTGAACCCCAAGGGGGGATTCTAAAGTTAATCCTGTGAGGAGTCCGGAATAAACTAGTTCCTGAGGATTATTTTTGTAGCGAAAGTCGAGGGGCTGGTGCCCACAGAGGCATTTGGGTTATGCTGTGACGACAGTTTAACTCGATGTCACTGCGATCTACTGCAGACCATAGCGAAAGTCATGTGTGCCGCTGAGAGCCAACTGTCTACGTTTGATTTTATATCGGTAGACTGTGACACTATGGTAACATAGCGAAAGTCGTTTGTGCCGCTGAGAGCCAACAGTCTGCGTCTGATTTTATATCGGTAGACTGCGACCTATGTGGGAGAAGTTTCATTTTGACAGCGAAATCGTGTGAGCCGCTGAGAGCCAACAGTTACATGGACTTTTGCTGCGACGGCAACGTAACCCTGGAATGTAACTGCGATCTGTTGTGGGTTCCATGCTGTCATCAGTTACATGGACTTTTTCTGCGATGGCAACGTAACCCGTGATGTAACTGTGACCATGGATGGGGGTGATGATTTCCAGAGCATTCTTATCAAAGATATTTCTTCTATTTTCAAAACTGTTTTCTATATTTTCAATAAAATTATTTTCCAAAGTATTTTCACTGGGTGTTGAAAACAGGTCTGCTAAGTACTTATAGATTTTCAGTCGTACGCCTGATCAACGTATGACCGAATTTCTGTGAGAACAAGGATGGACCGGTTAAAACATCGAGTTATAAAAAGTATTTTATAAAACCATTTTATAATATTATGTAGATTTTAAAAGTGTTCCAAAGAATAATTTTTCTAAAAATAAGCATTTTAATAAATTCTGGCTTCGTTCCTTTTCGAGGACGAAAAGTTTCAAAGGGGGAAGGAATGTGATAACCCGAATTTCTCGGCATCTGAAAATTAACAGGATAAAAATTGTTAAATCTGTTATTTTCAAATAATAATTATAATACTTAGTTCTTATGTACATAAATGGATTTTTATAGAAATAGGTCTTGTTATTTTTAAATTTTAATAAGAGTTATATATACATATATATAACTTGATTTTTAGATTGAAATTTTAATTCTATTTAAATTTGGTTTCAATGTTTTGAAATTTAAAAGAATAAATACTTAAGTATTTGAATAGGCTTTTATTTATAATTTGTTTTGTTTTGTTTTTCTATATAAGAAAAGAAGAAAAATTATTTATATACATACATAAGAAAGAAATAAATAAGTTAAAGCTTTTATAAACAATTTAAATTAAAATTTAAAATACTCTAAATACATGTGTAAGTCTCTTAAGACATCTAAATAACATGTGTAAGCCATTAAATAAACCAAGTGACAAATGTTGTATATATAAAAAGAAAAAAAAAGACTGGCTATTCATTTTCAGATCAAAGCTAAAACTTTCTCTTCACCTTCATATTTCTTTCATTCATTTTCAAATCTGGAAATTCAAAACAAAGAAAAGGAACAAAAGAAAATCAAAACCTTTTCAAGTAATAAATCAAAAGAAATTCAAAGCTTCAGTTTTAACCTGGAAATGCAATGCAAAGATCAGGCTTTAATTAAAATCTCGGATCAGTTTCCAATTCAAGATTGCATCACGAATCAAGTTACAAATCTAAATTCAAATAGCAGTTCAATGATCAACATTTCAAGTTCCAGTTCAAATAGGCAAAGTTCTGTTTCTCTGTTCTTCAACTAAAAGTGAGTAAACTATCTTGGACTTATATTATATTTTGATGTTTGGATAAATACTTGAAAGTATGTTTGTGAAAATGGTTTGTATAGATATAAAATAAGATTGCATGCCTATATATATATGAATTTTGAGTATGCATGTCTGTATATATATGTTGAATTGTGTGCATGTCTGTGAACAAGCAAATATGCCTCTGTTTAAAGTTTTTACAGGCTTTAAGCAAGTTAAATTTTCAATTTCTCTTCACCTAATTTATTTTAGGCTTTGTTGTTCAAACAAAATGTGATTTAAATTATCAAGATCTTGATTTTAAAATTACTGTATGTATAATTAGTTTGAGTATTGGCTAGAAAATTAGAAATTACAGTAAAAGCCCAATGCATGTCAAAAAATTCAAATGTTAAGATTTCGGGACTCATATACATCATCAGATTCGTATGTAAATACCATGAATTTTAATAACAAAATCAAAATTTTTAGTTTTGATTTGAGGTGTAATTTTTGGGTTGAACGGAAATCCTACTTTGGGCATTTTCTGGCGATGGGCAGGGTAATGGTTGTCGGGCTTGGGGCTGAAGGTAGCTGGAAGTCAGGGGATCCATGGAAAAATGTTCGAAGGATTTTTAGGTCGTTATGGTGATCGGACGATGGTGATTTAGGGCTTTTGAAAGCTGTTTGGTCGTCATTGTTTCTCGAATTCGTGTTTCGTCTTAGGTGGATCGGGAATGATCGGAGCATGGGGGATCGAAGCTTGGGTTCGTGACGCTGCTCTGGACGAGGCGGCGTGGATTCTGGTGGTCGGGATCGTTGGGGCATGGCGATTTTGTCGATCGAGATTGATTCTAGTTAGGTGCCGTGTTACTCGATTTTGAATCTCAGTCGAATTGATCGATCTGGGTGTTAGGGATGATCGACGATGATGTCGGTGACTTGTTGAGGGGATCGGCGAGGGTCAGAGATGGTCGGAATACCTGTACACGTGCACGCGTGTATGTTCGATTTTTGAATGATTTTGGGTAATCGAGGAAGATGAAGTTCCTCGGGTCAGACTCGAAGTCGATGTGGGTTTGACTCGAAGAAAGAAAGAGGAAGTGGATGACTCGAAGAAGTACCCAGGGAAATTGATGTTAGGCTCGGGTCTGGTTTTCAAATTTTGGGAAAATAAAATTAACAGGTTTTGAGAATTTTAAACTTAAAACAAAATTTAAGAAAAAAAAAGAAGAAGAGAAAGCTCGGGAAAAGAATGAGGAAACTCGGGTTTAGTTCGAGTAATCCCTAGGATTTTCTTGGGTAAAATGATTATGTTTAAAGTGTTAAAAGATAACATGAATAAGTTTTATTAATTCACTTAAATCAATATTTTAGATAAAGGTGTTTATTTGAATATTAGTTTAATTAAGTTGATTTTTTTTTTAAAGTTGTTTAAAACTTAATTAATAAAGTGATTAAATTTAGAAGATTTAATGTGTTTTATCATTAACTAAACTTAAGAACTAAGTTAATTTTAGATTAATGATAATTTAATTCAAAGTTTATTTAATATAATTTTTAAGAAGTTAAGTAAGATAATTACTTTTTGAAAATAATTAAATGGAAGTAATTAAGGATATATTACTTAAGTATAATTTATTTAAATATGGAGTAATTGAGGTAATTAATTAAAGAATAATTAATTAATGGAAGAAATTAAAGGATCATTTATTAATTAATTAATTAATTAATTAATAAATGAGATTGATTAAAATTAGTGTAAATGGTTGGGGTTATTTCGTTAATTAAAGGCTAATTACTTAATGTAATTAAAAAGAAATTAATCAAGAATGATTAATAAAAAGGGGAGGTAAAGAATAATTACTTATTGTAATCAAGGAATAATAAATCAAGAAAGATTAATTAAGATAAATAATTAAGAAATGATTAATTAATTTATAATTAGTTAATGTTAAGTAAGATGGATTAAGGTAATCCAAGTAATTAAAGGTTAGTAATTAATTTAATCAGAGATTAATTAAATTAATTAAGAATGAATTAACTTGTTATGGATTGATTGAATGTTATTAGTGACCTTGGATTAGTTGATATATCTGATATGTGATTGTGATATGAGATGTTTTGGATGAATTGTGATAATGTAAGTTATCTATCTGTGATTGATTTGTTATATGATATCCTGAATTTAATTTAAATTGTTTAACTGAAAATCTTGGTTTTAAGGATGACATTTGACTCGAAGAGACCGGAGTCGGGTATCAGTAATACCCGAAAACCACTTCGATTTGAAATCCTCTATAATTCTTTATAGATTGATATGTGAAATCAATAAACCAGTTTGGGATAATATGAACCATTTAAACTAAGTTGGATACTTAGATATTGCTTGGTGAACCTATGTGTTGACTATATAAGTTGTTTAAATTACAGTAAAGTACGAGTTACCCCGGGTTTATATAAGTTCTATGAATTGAAATTTCATGTTAGATGAGTTTACTCACGCTGGTTTCCAGCCTGACCCGGGTGTTACTTTGATGTAATGCTCGGGTCAGACCGAGTATTACAGCTTTTCAGGTTAGGACGTTCTAGAGCTCAGGAGGCGAGCTGGATGGCAGGAACGTATGGAGTGTTTTCCGCTGTGTATTTGAGAGCTTATTGATAGTAGTCTGGGACAGGTGGATAACTGTCTAGTCTATTTGTAAATGGTTGTAACTCTGATGTATTGAATGTAAATTAACAAATACAGTTTTCTTTGTATAACTGATATTATTATTTGATATTATATTTTATCCGCTGCGAATGTGAGATGTTGTGTTTTCTGTTTTTCTTTCTTCTTTCTGTTTCTTTCTTCTATCTCTTTTCTTTTTCTCCTAACTATCTGGAATTTTCGGGTTCGAAAATTCCGGGTCGTTACAAAAAACTTCAGCAAAAATAATCTGTAATCAAAACTTTTCTCTAACAAATCCTCAAAACCAAATCTGAACTCATTTTTCTCCTCATAAACAATCCGTAGATCAACATTCCTCTACCAAAATTTATCAAAATCAACTCCTCAAAACCAAAAACAAAACCTGTAATTCATTTCAAAATCAAGAGCCTGTAACCCATTTTCCAGAATCTAAATTAAGTTTAGCCTGCAAATTCTTTTAAGTTCTGGAATTCTAGCCTGCAATTTTGTTTTTTGGAAGCATTTTCAAACAAGACTGCATTTCTTTAAAACCATGGAAGCAAAAGTCTGTTTTTCTTTTCAAGTCAAAAGCAAGTAACCTGATTTAGAGCAACATCTCAATAAATCAAGTCTGCATGCAAATTTTCTAGCAAAGGCAATTCAAGTTCTAAAGTTTAAAAGCAATTTCAAAATAAGGCTCTGTTCCTCTTCTTCAAATTGGTGAGTAACACTTTCTAAAAAGCTTAAGTATTCTATAAGATCTGGTTGTATGCATATCTCTGAAAATAAGTTATATGTGAGTATAGTTTTAAGTATATCTCTGTGCATGTTTGTATATATATGTTGGTGTGCATGTATGTTATCTATGATACTCTGTTCCCAGTTTTCAAACTCAGTTTTGGTTTAAATTTTGTATCTCTGGACCTAGGCATTGTTATGATTTAAAATTTTAAACAATAATTGATGGTTTAATCATAGATTGGTATTTAAATTATAATTAAGTTAAAATATATATGAATGTCTCTAGAAACTAAAGGAAGAACAGTGCATGTTTAAATAACTGGAAATTTAAGTATTTTTATTTATCAATTCAAGTTTATAAACTGATTCCTTATACAAATTAATGATTTTTGAAAGAAGAATCACGATTTTTAATTGGGTATATCTCGAGAATTAGTAAGATGAACGTGAAATGGGTTTTGTCGAAATTCTGGTGATCGGTGGGTTTTCAGATCTCGTGATTTGAGTAATAGTTTGCTAAGTGGTTGGGGATCATCACAATAATGCTCGTTGATTTTATAAATCATTGTGGAGGATGAACGAGAGTAATTTAGGGTTTAAGGCACAGTTTTGTTGAGGTTGTTCTCGGGGAAATTTCGTAGTCCATGGTGAATCGGTCAAGGCCGGGATGGTTGGAATCGAAGCAAGGATCGTTGATGGAAAACTGGTCGTGATGGTGAGGTTTCAGATGGTCTCGATCGACGAGGCAAGTTGAAACTGGTGATCGAAGTTCTGTTCCAAATTGTGATCGTAATGCTCGAATTCGATTGAGGCGTTTGTTCGTGGTTCTGGTGATCGAGATCGTGAGAGATGGTCGTGGACGAGATGTCGGCATTGGTATCGATGATCGAAGGCGATCGTTTCGCCTGTGCACGTGTACACGGTATCAGTTTGGTTTTTGTTTGAGTTTGAGGAAGAAGCAGATGTTCTCGAGGTAGATGATGTTTTGACTCGAAGTCATACTCGAGGAAATGGGGACTTGGCTCGGGAATTCGAAGGGGAGACTTGTATGGGATAAACTGTGTTTTAAAACTAAACATAACAAAGTTTTAAATAAAAAGGGGAAGGGAAACTCGAAGTTGGTCTCGGGGGTTTTCAGTTTTTACTCGAGTATTCTGATGTTTGGCTCAGGTAAGTTGTAATGTTCAGTTTTAAAAACCTGACAGTGTTTTTAATTTAAAATGAGGTTTAAAATTTGAAAGCAAGATTTAAATCCAGTTTTAAATCAAGTTTAAAGTATGGATTCAATTTAAATTTGTATCCTAGTTGAAATAATAAGTTTATTAAATTATAATGTTTAAAGAAGGTTTGAATTTTAAATGAATTGGTTTAGAAATCTTATAAATTTCTTTTATAAATGTTAAGTATTCCTTTAACATTTGGATTTAAAAAGATTTTGTAAATTGGCTTTAAAATTTGTTAAAGCTAAATTGTAATTTATTTAAAATCTTTAATTTGAAATGAATTAAGGTAAGATTTTAAAGTAAATGTTTTAAAGTCTTTTGTTAATAATAATTAAAGTAGTTGTAAAGGTTAATACTTTAATTTAGAGATTAATTAAGGTTTAATGATTTAGGATTCATTAAATTAATAAGAAAATTAAAGAGTAATTTAATAATTTAATTAATTAATGATTTGGTGTTAATTAATTAAGATTTTAAGTAAATTAATTAAAGGTAATTAATTTGAAATTAAGAATCATTTAATTAGATAAGTATAAATTATTAATAAATGATTAGGGATTAATTAATCAAAGGATTAAAGATTAATTAAGCAATTGATTAAGTAATTAGAGATTAATTAGTAATTAAGAATTAATTATTTGTAATTAGAAATGGTTGATTTAAGTTTAATTACTTAAATGAAGAATTGTTAATAGTTAATGAGAGATCATTAATTAGGGATAATTAAATAATTAATAAATGGGATTAATTTTGATAATCAATTAGAATGATAATCTTTTATGAATTGGTTAAGTAATTACTTAATGGAAGTAATTAAAGGAATTAATTACTTAAGGTAATTAATTAAATAAATTTGGTAAGTTTAAATTAATTAATTAAATTAATTTAAGATAATCATTTAGTGATTTGATAAGTATAATTACTTAAATGTAATTAGTGAAGTGTAATTACTTAGGAAAGTAATTAAAGGTAATTACTGGATGTAATTAATTAAGGGAGATGAAATAATGGAAGTAATTTGAGTTTAATTACTTTTGTATAATTAATCAAGGGATTAATTAAAAGATAATTAATTAAGGAGTAATTAATTTATGAAATGAGTAATTAAGGGTAGTTAATTACTAAATGAGAATAATCAAAGGTGATTAATAAATGTGATTAATTAAAAGAATAATTATTAATTTAAATAAGATAATTAACTAAGAGTAATTAAGGATCATTAATTTATATAATTAATGATGTAATTAAGAGTTGATTAAATCAAATTAATTAATAAATAATAAGTGATTAAAGTAATTAATTAATTGTAATTAATTAAGGATTAATGTAAGTAAGTATAGTTAATTAATTAATGAAGTAATTAAAGGTTAATTACTGTAATGGTTTAAGATAATTAATTTGTGAAATTAATTAAGGATTAATTACTTAAAGTAATTAAAAGATAATTAATCAGGAATGATTAATTAAGATGGATACTTAGAGTAATGATTAATTAATTGGTTTAATTAATAATTAAGTAAGCAGGATTTATAGAATGAAGTAATTAGTTTAATTCACTTTAAATTAATTAGATGATATAAATCATTGCTTAAGGATGGATGAATGAGATTGAATGTATTTCATTGTTTGATATCTCTGATGAGATATGATTGATATATGATATGGATGTTTGGTTGAATTATAATGATAATGTGAATTATCTGTTTGGGATGATAATGTAGATTATCTATTGAATTATCTATCTTTGTGTAGTATAGATAAGAATTGAATTGTTTTAACCTTAAAACAACTTGGCCCTTAAAAGATATGTTTTGGATTTCGAAGAGACCGGGATCGGGTTTCCGTATACCGGAATTCCAGGTCTAGAGACCCGAATACCACATCGATCCAAATTTACGATAGGTCGTGAATCTCAAGTGAAGATGAAGATTCAGAGTGCAAGGGTTATTGTCGTTAACTCTGAGGGTGATTCCAAAACGAGTGTAACGAGATAATGCCTTCGGTTTCGTTCGAACCCGGAACGAACTTGTATGGATTGAATGCTTTCAGCACATCGTCAGGCGGACGATGAGCATTCTAAGTGATATGTTCTGATTAAAGGTAATCGTAACCTCAAGCCTCATCAACCGGGAATGGCTAAAACAGGGGAGGTGCAGCAAGGCTTCGTGGGTAGCACCCACTGAGAGCAAGATAGATCCCTGTCTAGAGGTCCCTTTTCTTTTTATTCGGCTTAGTGTGTGGTTGGTCGCGCCAACTACGGGGTTATCTTGTTCGAAATTATCCAGTAAGGGATGGTTCCGGCTTTGTGTTGCAGGGGAGCGGGCGTACTCCTCGGTACGGTGATCTAGGCCACGTACTGTGACGGGCGGTACCCCAGTAGCCCTGCCATTGTATGGAATCCAAACTCCAATAAGTGCCGTACGTATTAGTTGTGCCCAACTATGTTGGAATGTGAGATGTAAGCATTTCAGCTATTTCTATATTTTACTTGAAAACCCTAGACCCTATTATAATAAAATCAGATTTCCTATCAAATGTTTTGGTTAGCGTAAGGTAAAAACTTACCCATGTTTATTTGTGGGGAGTCTTACGTGATACCTTTTCTTTCTAAAGGTTTTGAAGTTAAGCAAGTTTAACCTGTTACTCACACCAGACCCATGTCTGACCCAAGTGTTTATTTCTGTTTTATAAACTCTTGGGTACTCAAATTTTTACGAGTAGCCAAGGGATTCAGGTTTAGCTTTGACGAATATTCTGGAGGAGCAATGGAGCAGGAGGCTTCAGCGTTCGTAGATATAGTATTCTGCTGTGTTGATATCTGTGATAGTGACTTGTCTTGTATTTGAGTTGTAATGTCTAGACAGATGTTTATAACTGTCTAGTAAGTGATGTATATGCTGTGTAACTCTGTAAATTGTTGTATACTATGTAATAGTTTATGTTATTAATATAATTTATTCGTTCCGCTGTGAGATCGTTGTTGTTGTTTCTTTCTTTCTTCTCTTCTTTTCTATTTTCTACCGCTTTCTTTCTTCATAATGATCCGACTTTCTGGGCAGAGAAGGGTGGGTCATGACAGTGGTATCAGAGCATAGGTTGAGCGAATGCCTAAGCTTTTGGTTAAGTGAATATCAGAACACTAGGTTGAGTGAATACCTAGGTTCGGAAGGATTGTTCATTAGAGACAGGATCTGTAGCAACCTGTTTGAGTCTGAGTATATATATATACGAGAGCGCGTATTTGTTAGTTATATAAAATGGTTTTATATTGTGTAAATTGATCGGTTGAGTGGTATATGGATTCTGGTCAATACGAGTAGCTAACGTTATTGATAGGGATCTCTAAACACTTGGACCAGGCCAACGGACACAATATTGTTTTAAAAAGGTAGATGAAATAATTTTATCCAGATATAATTTCTATATAAAAAAGTATCATTTTAAATGTATATGGTATTTGTAATGATTGGTTGAGATGATAATAATTTATCATCCAGGATTAGGAGTCTGAGTGTTGAGGTTGGAAGTGTATTTGTCGAGACTGTAGACCTAATACCGTCTCGAGTGAACTTTGCAATTGTAAGGATTTCACAATCTCTGAAGGAAACCTGTTAAGGTTCGGAGTTTATTTTTGAAGTTTGGATCTGTCGGTTGGGCAGAAGCGAGTGATGGTATCTTGATACCTCAGGTAATAGTAGCTGTGTGATGAGACGCAGTGACTATGGATGTTCCCGAAGATGTTTTCTTTGGAAAAAGTTGTGGAAGTGTGTCTGCTTCGGTGTTGTGGCTGAGTTCAACATGGTGATTCTGTTTGGTTTGAAGTTCGAGTTTCTCGAAGAGCTTTGGTTAGGAAGTCTTTGGCATTGTGGCAGCGTTGCAGCTCGGAGTATTCTTGGATTGACAGGAAGTTTTTCTGGCTGAGCAGTTTTTCTGAAGTGGAGTTCAGAAGCAGCAGAGTATATCCATTTCTTCGATGAATTGGATAGTTAAGTGTGAGCTGTTCTGATTGGTAAAGAGAGAACAGATTTATTTGGAATTTGGCTGAGTTGATCGCAAAAGTGACTTGCGATAGTTTGAGTATTCTCTTGAGTTATCTGAGATTTTCTGGGATGTGTTGTCCAGTCTGTGCTTGTGTTCTTCATCAGCATTTTCATTCTACTCCAGATCAGAGTGGTGCAGCGAAAGCAGTTTGGCGAGTGATCTTGTTTGTCTTTTCCAGATAGGAGAAGTTAGTTCAGTCTTCTGATGTTTGTGAGTAGAGTTGGTGTTCTTGGTCTTGGTTGATCTTAAGGGGATCATTGTGTTGGATTGTTTTTGGTCTAGTTTGTTTCTAGAAGCATCGGCGAAGGTTGAGTTGATCAGGAAGGATTTGTAGGCAGTCCAGGATCGTCTGAAGGATTTTGTGGATAAGAGACGGAGGAAATTTGAAATTCGAAGTTGGAGACTTCGTTGTTGTGAAGTTTTTCTCTGGTTAAAGGGAGCTATAAGATTGGGTAAGTATGGAAAATTAGCTCCGAGTTATTTTGGATCTTTTCTGTGATCTAATTTGGATAAGTACTTTGATCTACAAGGTTGAATTGTCAGTTTGGATAACTAGAATTCAATGTATTTTACGTATCTCTAAGGGAGTACGTGTTTGATCTATCTCTGGTTTTGGAACCAGCAGTTCTGGAGGATTTGGTTGTTGAGTCAGACTCGTTTGTAGTATGATATTCTGTTTAGTTCTGTAAATCTAGATGAGTAGGAGCTCTATAGCTTAGTAGTGTTGATTGTTTGGATTCTGTAGAGCGAGTATCCCGGTATTTATATCTGGGAAACTCTAGGAAATTGTATCCAGAATTTTGTCTGGATAATTAGAATTGTTTGATTGGGTGAATTGGTTGCTATGGTTGTTAGCATATGGATGATAATATATGCTTGTGATTTAAATAGATTATTAAATTACATTTGTTTTAAATTTCGGGGACGAAATTATTTTAAGGGGGGAGGAATGTAATATCCCGGAATTTATGGGCAATATCAATTTAATAATCTGTTTAAATAATTAAATTGATTTGATAATCTTTGATAATAAATGTTTGAATTAATTTAATAATCTAATTAAATAAATATTTAATTAGTGGATTTTATCTTTTAAAAACTAATAAAATGATTTCTATTTATAATGTATATATATATATATATATGTGTATATATATTGTAAATAGATAGGCTTTGGTTTGAAATTTAATAAATAAATAAAGTCTTGTTTTAAATTTCTAATATACATTTTAATAGTTTTGGATTTTAAAATATATGTATGAACTTTTATTTATAAGTATAATTGATTTTATTTTCTTTAAAGAAATTTATATATATAGATAAGTATTTAATAAATTAAGAAAAGGGCTTTATTAACATTATAAAATAAATATGAATTACTTAAAAGACAAGTGTAATTATATAAAGCTATATGGTAACAAGTGTTAATTTATTAACAACTCTATGTGACAAATGTCAAATTTTACTTTTAATTTTCTTTTATTTTTAATAAACTACATTTTCACTTATATAAACATATGTTCCCATCTTCTTTTCCTTTTCTATTTCTTTCCAAAAACTTAAGAAAAACTTCAGCAAAAATAATCTGTAATCAAAACTTTTCTCTAACAAATCCTCAAAACCAAATCTGAACTCATTTTTCTCCTCATAAACAATCCGTAGATCAACATTCCTCTACCAAAATTTATCAAAATCAACTCCTCAAAACCAAAAACAAAACCTGTAATTCATTTCAAAATCAAGAGCCTGTAACCCATTTTCCAGAATCTAAATTAAGTTTAGCCTGCAAATTCTTTTAAGTTCTGGAATTCTAGCCTGCAATTTTGTTTTTTGGAAGCATTTTCAAACAAGACTGCATTTCTTTAAAACCATGGAAGCAAAAGCCTGTTTTTCTTTTCAAGTCAAAAGCAAGTAACCTGATTTAGAGCAACATCTCAATAAATCAAGTCTGCATGCAAATTTTCTAGCAAAGGCAATTCAAGTTCTAAAGTTTAAAAGCAATTTCAAAATAAGGCTCTGTTCCTCTTCTTCAAATTGGTGAGTAACACTTTCTAAAAAGCTTAAGTATTCTATAAGATCTGGTTGTATGCATATCTCTGAAAATAAGTTATATGTGAGTATAGTTTTAAGTATATCTCTGTGCATGTTTGTATATATATGTTGGTGTGCATGTATGTTATCTATGATACTCTGTTCCCAGTTTTCAAACTCAGTTTTGGTTTAAATTTTGTATCTCTGGACCTAGGCATTGTTATGATTTAAAATTTTAAACAATAATTGATGGTTTAATCATAGATTGGTATTTAAATTATAATTAAGTTAAAATATATATGAATGTCTCTAGAAACTAAAGGAAGAACAGTGCATGTTTAAATAACTGGAAATTTAAGTATTTTTATTTATCAATTCAAGTTTATAAACTGATTCCTTATACAAATTAATGATTTTTGAAAGAAGAATCACGATTTTTAATTGGGTATATCTCGAGAATTAGTAAGATGAACGTGAAATGGGTTTTGTCGAAATTCTGGTGATCGGTGGGTTTTCAGATCTCGTGATTTGAGTAATAGTTTGCTAAGTGGTTGGGGATCATCACAATAATGCTCGTTGATTTTATAAATCATTGTGGAGGATGAACGAGAGTAATTTAGGGTTTAAGGCACAGTTTTGTTGAGGTTGTTCTTGGGGAAATTTCGTAGTCCATGGTGAATCGGTCAAGGCCGGGATGGTTGGAATCGAAGCAAGGATCGTTGATGGAAAACTGATCGTGATGGTGAGGTTTCAGATGGTCTCGATCGACGAGGCAAGTTGAAACTGGTGATCGAAGTTCTGTTCCAGATTGTGATCGTAATGCTCGAATTCGATTGAGGCGTTTGTTCGTGGTTCTGGTGATCGAGATCGTGAGAGATGGTCGTGGACGAGATGTCGGCATTGGTATCGATGATCGAAGGCGATCGTTTCGCCTGTGCACGTGTACACGGTATCAGTTTGGTTTTTGTTTGAGTTTGAGGAAGAAGCAGATGTTCTCGAGGTAGATGATGTTTTGACTCGAAGTCATACTCGAGGAAATGGGGACTTGGCTTGGGAATTCGAAGGGGAGACTTGTATGGGATAAACTGTGTTTTAAAACTAAACATAACAAAGTTTTAAATAAAAAGGGGAAGGGAAACTCGAAGTTGGTCTCGGGGGTTTTCAGTTTTTACTCGAGTATTCTGATGTTTGGCTCAGGTAAGTTGTAATGTTCAGTTTTAAAAACCTGACAGTGTTTTTAATTTAAAATGAGGTTTAAAATTTGAAAGCAAGATTTAAATCCAGTTTTAAATCAAGTTTAAAGTATGGATTCAATTTAAATTTGTATCCTAGTTGAAATAATAAGTTTATTAAATTATAATGTTTAAACAAATTTAAAATGTTTAAAGAAGGTTTGAATTTTAAATGAATTGGTTTAGAAATCTTATAAATTTCTTTTATAAATGTTAAGTATTCCTTTAACATTTGGATTTAAAAAGATTTTGTAAATTGGCTTTAAAATTTGTTAAAGCTAAATTGTAATTTATTTAAAATCTTTAATTTGAAATGAATTAAGGTAAGATTTTAAAGTAAATGTTTTAAAGTCTTTGGTTAATAATAATTAAAGTAGTTGTAAAGGTTAATACTTTAATTTAGAGATTAATTAAGGTTTAATGATTTAGGATTCATTAAATTAATAAGGAAATTAAAGAGTAATTTAATAATTTAATTAATTAATGATTTGGTGTTAATTAATTAAGATTTTAAGTAAATTAATTAAAGGTAATTAATTTGAAATTAAGAATCATTTAATTAGATAAGTATAAATTATTAATAAATGATTAGGGATTAATTAATCAAAGGATTAAAGATTAATTAAGCAATTGATTAAGTAATTAGAGATTAATTAGTAATTAAGAATTAATTATTTGTAATTAGAAATGGTTGATTTAAGTTTAATTACTTAAATGAAGAATTGTTAATAGTTAATGAGAGATCATTAATTAGGGATAATTAAATAATTAATAAATGGGATTAATTTTGATAATCAATTAGAATGATAATCTTTTATTAATTGGTTAAGTAATTACTTAATGGAAGTAATTAAAGGAATTAATTACTTAAGGTAATTAATTAAATAAATTTGGTAAGTTTAAATTAATTAATTAAATTAATTTAAGATAATCATTTAGTGATTTGATAAGTATAATTACTTAAATGTAATTAGTGAAGTGTAATTACTTAGGAAAGTAATTAAAGGTAATTACTGGATGTAATTAATTAAGGGAGATGAAATAATGGAAGTAATTTGAGTTTAATTACTTTTGTATAATTAATCAAGGGATTAATTAAAAGATAATTAATTAAGGAGTAATTAATTTATGAAATGATTAATTAAGGGTAGTTAATTACTAAATGAGAATAATCAAAGGTGATTAATAAATGTGATTAATTAAAAGAATAATTATTAATTTAAATAAGATAATTAACTAAGAGTAATTAAGGATCATTAATTTATATAATTAATGATGTAATTAAGAGTTGATTAAATCAAATTAATTAATAAATAATAAGTGATTAAAGTAATTAATTAATTGTAATTAATTAAGGATTAATGTAAGTAAGTATAGTTAATTAATTAATGAAGTAAATAAAGGTTAATTACTGTAATGGTTTAAGATAATTAATTTGTGAAATTAATTAAGGATTAATTACTTAAAGTAATTAAAAGATAATTAATCAGGAATGATTAATTAAGATGGATACTTAGAGTAATGATTAATTAATTGGTTTAATTAATAATTAAGTAAGCAGGATTTATAGAATGAAGTAATTAGTTTAATTCACTTTAAATTAATTAGATGATATAAATCATTGCTTAAGGATGGATGAATGAGATTGAATGTATTTCATTGTTTGATATCTCTGATGAGATATGATTGATATATGATATGGATGTTTGGTTGAATTATAATGATAATGTGAATTATCTGTTTGGGATGATAATGTAGATTATCTATTGAATTATCTATCTTTGTGTAGTATAGATAAGAATTGAATTGTTTTAACCTTAAAACAACTTGGCCCTTAAAAGATACGTTTTGGATTTCGAAGAGACCGGGATCGGGTTTCCGTATACCGGAATTCCAGGTCTGGAGACCCGAATACCACATCGATCCAAATTTACGATAGGTCGTGAATCTCAAGTGAAGATGAAGATTCAGAGTGCAAGGGTTATTGTTGTTAACTCTGAGGGTGATTCCAAAACGAGTGTAACGAGATAATGCCTTCGGTTTCGTTCGAACCCGGAACGAACTTGTATGGATTGAATGCTTTCAGCACATCGTCAGGCGGACGATGAGCATTCTAAGTGATATGTTCTGATTAAAGGTAATCGTAACCTCAAGCCTCATCAACCGGGAATGGCTAAAACAGGGGAGGTGCAGCAAGGCTTCGTGGGTAGCACCCACTGAGAGCAAGATAGATCCCTGTCTAGAGGTCCCTTTTCTTTTTATTCGGCTTAGTGTGTGGTTGGTCGCGCCAACTACGGGGTTATCTTGTTCGGAATTATCCAGTAAGGGATGGTTCCGGCTTTGTGTTGCAGGGGAGCGGGCGTACTCCTCGGTACGGTGATCTAGGCCACGTACTATGACGGGAGGTACCCCAGTAGCCCTGCCATTGTATGGAATCCAAACTCCAATAAGTGCCGTACGTATTAGTTGTGCCCAACTATGTTGGAATGTGAGATGTAAGCATTTCAGCTATTTCTATATTTTACTTGAAAACCCTAGACCCTATTATAATAAAATCAGATTTCCTATCAAATGTTTTGGTTAGCGTAAGGTAAAAACTTACCCATGTTTATTTGTGGGGAGTCTTACGTGATACCTTTTCTTTCTAAAGGTTTTGAAGTTAAGCAAGTTTAACCTGTTACTCACACCAGACCCATGTCTGACCCAAGTGTTTATTTCTGTTTTATAAACTCTTGGGTACTCAAATTTTTACGAGTAGCCAAGGGATTCAGGTTTAGCTTTGACGAATATTCTGGAGGAGCAATGGAGCAGGAGGCTTCAGCGTTCGTAGATATAGTATTCCGCTGTGTTGATATCTGTGATAGTGACTTGTCTTGTATTTGAGTTGTAATGTCTAGACAGATGTTTATAACTGTCTAGTAAGTGATGTATATGCTGTGTAACTCTGTAAATTGTTGTATACTATGTAATAGTTTATGTTATTAATATAATTTATTCGTTCCGCTGTGAGATCGTTGTTGTTGTTTCTTTCTTTCTTCTCTTCTTTTCTATTTTCTACCCCTTTCTTTCTTCATAATGATCCGACTTTCTGGGCAGAGAAGGGCGGGTCGTGACAAAAAGTTTTGAGTGGGGGAGATTGTAACGACCATTATTTTAACTATTTTAAATTATTATATTTAATATGATCTGTAACGACCCGCCATTTTGGACCATTCAAATCGACAATAAATCCACACATGTCTGACTTGAATAATTCAAAATATCAGATTGTTAATTTGAATTTGGCAAAACTCAGCATATGCAGTAAATAAATCAATCACAGAATCACAGACACAGAGTAATACAATAATACGCAGCGGAATAGATAAAATAGTAGTTCATGAAGCTACTATATAAACATCAGAGTTAGAAATAAAATACAACAGAATATCTCAAATGCAATGAAGTCTCCAGTACAACAGATGACTTCTCTGAACAAATCAACTAGAAGAGCTGAAAACTGAGGCGATAGTTGGATCTCCAAAGGAAGCTCCAAACTCCAAAGGTGAGTCTCAAATGCTGTATCACTCGGTCTGACCCGAGCGTAAAGCAAACACAAAACACTCGAGTCAGGATTAACATTCTTATATCAATAAATCCAACTCAAGTGAAATATCAACTGAAATACAAGTAACTTAAAGGATGTTTGGGATAACCATCCTCTAAAGATCTTCAGAACTATCTACAAGGTGGAAATATACACTGTAACACCGTGGTCATTTCAATTTAATTTATACTTCAAACCCAAATATCATTTCATTTCAAATATATCTAATTTCCAAGATAGTAAATATATTAATTAATTTATAAAGTAAAGCATTTAATTTTCTCAAGTCTCGCAAATCGATTCAAATCAACTTCAAATTCCAAATTCAAATTTATTTAAAGCTCAATTCATCAATTCAATTCAGTTCTAAATATACCATTTAAATTTTCAATATATTTCAAAGCTTTAATATTCAACATTTTCAAAGTTAAATTTAACAGTTTCATATAGCTCTTGATTTAACTTCATTATTATTTAATCAGGGAATATTCACTTAATAGATCCAATATCATTTACTAGCCTTAAATCACATTTTTACTAAATATTTCCTTAAATTTTATTTAAACAAGAAATATTCATTAAATTACTTATAAATCAAACCCCTGTTATAAATCATATCTTACATCTCAATTTCAATAAGTTTCTAATTGGTTTAATTAAAAAAATCCTTTATTGAATCAATTTCAACTAAATTCAAATTATCTTCCTAACCTTAACTTATTCAAATTTTTACCAAAATCTATTTTTGAAACATATTTAAATACTCAACATATTATATGTATTTAAATCAATCATTCCCATTTATATATAATAATTTAAGGCTCAACATTTATTAAAACCATATATTTCTTTCCAAAACCATAGAATTCATTTTTAAAATATTTATATATATGGACCAACGGTGTCTTTATATATATTTATCATATGGTTAAGTGATACAGATATTTATCATTTCAATCCGAAATTTAAATATATACGGGTAGATATCATTTCGACCCGTAATCCCAATTTCAATTCAAATGAAAATCGCTTGGGTTTATCATTTCAACCCATAATGAAATTCTCCTATTCTAAAGTCCGTTCGGGTATGTATCATTTCAACCCATAGTGAATTCTATACTAACATGGAACTTGCAGAGTGATAACAGATAATATAAAAATATAACAACTGGCATATATCATCAATATAAATAACAGATACTGGTGTCAGATGTCATAGGTGAATATATACAGATAATAGTAATAACAGGCATATAAATACTAGATACTGGTGTCAGATGTCACAGGTGAACATATACAGATAATAGTAATAACAGGCATATAAATACTAGATACTGGTGTCAGATGTCACAGGTGAACATATACAGATAATAGCATATATTTTAAATAACTACAGCATCATATTTCAATTGTCGTTTCAATCGAAATCAAATTTAATAAATACAAGAACGTTAATCGTGAGTGATTGCTCACCTTTCGAGGCTAGAGAGATGGATAGGAATGGAAGCGAATTGTGAATCCAAACACGAATTTCAGAGCGAAACAAGATGGCGCAAATGCGACGGATAGGACTGATAAATAGGAATTGACGGAATAATTAGAATCAACTTGATAGAGACAGAAAATGTATATATTATTATTATTCCCTTGAAATCACTATTTTAATCCAAGATAAATATCGAAATAAAATAAATATATATAAATAAAACACTATTTTATAAAGCATTCATATGGAGAAAGAGAAAAAAAATATTGCTTTATAATAATACACGGTCATGAGAATATACGTACTGTAAACTTCTATATATCTATATACACTGAAAAATCAAAATATTGTAGGCATATGTATACTTAAGATAGTATCTAGTTTAAACTACATACATACACTTATTGTATAAAATAAACATATATGCTATAGCTAAATACTATGCAGACTAAATGAATATGCGGACCATATGTTAAGGCATTAACCATATATCTATAAACATTCTTCTTCCACCAACACTAATTAAATTTTTAGAAATCACTAAACTGTCAAAGCTTTCTCCTATACACATATTTAGGCTAAGCTAATGAAAACAGGCAGTGCAACAAAGATCCTTAACGAATGAAATACTCATAAAATTCTTTAAAGGATAATAATAACTTTACTTAAAATTTGCAACTATATACATATATGGGTGCCTAGCAACTTGTATTCGTGCTGAAATACAAAAGTAGGACTAGAAAATAAGATAAAAGGCTGCCGATTGATCTATGAAAACACACACTCCCAATATGAACTTGTAAGCAACAACTATATATATAAACATACAAATGCAGACTTAACAGCTTCCATATATATGAACTTACAATTGTTAAAACTTATGTAGCTAACAGGCTCACACAAGTATATATATATATATATTAAATGAATAACCAAACCATCTAAACTTGCATAGATATAATACTAACTCTACAGGAATCTCATACTAAATGAACACAGAAATCTATATAATACTTAAAACAACATATAGTAGCAACTTATATACTATTATAATAACAAAACATATATATATATATATATTTTCTGTTCCACACTCGAAATATATGCACTGACCATATAGACAACTATGATATACTAAACATATATATACAAACGAAAATCGGTTTTCAGTAGACAAAGAAAATATATAACTCAGAATATAGAAAAATAATAAAATGTTTTTATACAAATATAACTTGTACAAATTGGAAACAGTTTAAATGTATGTATAGTGCTAACTTATATTACCTACCTGCTACTAGAAGAAGAAGTGGAGGAAGGCCACCAAGGTGGAGGAGAAATGCGTGGGATGCTCGGCAAGAGGCGGAGCTCGACTGGCCAAGGTGGCTTCAGCCTGTTGCTGGAGGGTTGGCATCGGGTTAGGTAACGGAGAGTGAGGGTGTACAGGAGATACGACTCAGGCGTGGGTGGTTGGCTGGATAACGTTGCGATGAGGCTGGGAAAAATGTTTGCTGGCGTGGAGGAAAATGGGCGTGCGGCTATAAGGTGGGTTCGGGTGGAGTTGCTTGGGTTTGTGCCGCTGGTCCTGAGTTCAACGGGGAGGGCAGGGAAGGCTGAGACGTGGGTTTCGGTGAGAGATCTGAGGTTTTTTTTTCGGTGGCAATGATGGAGAATTTGTTGTTGAGGCCATGGTGGAGTTTGAGGGTGGAAGACGAGGAGAGCAGTCTCGGTTGGTTGAGGAAGGAAATTGGGTCCAGGAGATTTTGCAGTAGAGAATGAATAGAACTGGGTCACGGCCATGGTAGCGATGTTGCGATGGGTGGAAAAGCTACACGTGTGGGAGGCTTGCGCAAGATGCTGGAGGAAGAAATGGGTTTCAAAAGAAGTAGAAGAAGCAAAATGAATTATAACCGAGAAAAAAAATGAATAAGGACGAACAATATTTTGAACGGATGGAATTGCAAAAGTCATGCAAATCGAATGTTGGAAATATATGTCAAAGTCTGTTGATTTTATATAGAGGGAAAACGAAAGGTCAAAAATCCAAAAGGAAAAAATGTGAACGGGCATAGGAATCAAAACGTTGAAATTCGTAACCGATACGGCTATCCGTTTCACGGTTTCATCGCGTTACGGACACTGAAATACAGAGATGAATATACAGTGGAGATCAGCACGATGAGACGGTCAAAATGGTATACAAATATCAGAGGTACGATCATTCGATCAAAAGTCGATAATCGGTACCGAAAATGCTGCAATTCAGTCGAAAATAAGATAAACGGAGCTAGAAACATCCGAATTTTGCGAAACGAATTTCGCAGTCTGATTCAGAATGCTCTGAATAAATTTTCTCCTGTTGACATATTTTGGTTTCGGAAAACTTTTAAATTCACTGTTATTAACCGGTTTAATTTGAAATAAAATTTCACAGGAAAATAAACTTCAATATTATCAGATGAAAATTTACCAGTTGCTATATTAAAATAGACGTATTCCAAATAGTAAATTTTTTATTTTCAAATTTTATTGTTTAATATTTCACAAAATTTCATTTAATTTAATAAATAAACTCACTAAAATTTGTGGGTCGTTACATGATCATTGAATAAAAATGGTTAGAAATAAAATTTTATTGGTTTATTAACGTAATTTATTTAATACGAACTTGAATAAAATTTTGAAATAATCAATTTCGAAGCTTTAGGCGATAACAAGTATCAAAATGGTATTCTATATATTGAATGTGTTTATAATCAATAGTTGGAACTGAACAATAAATAATGAATTACTATAAAATGGAAGTAGTTGTTTTATTATTTGAATTCATTTTAAAAGTTAAATAACTTATATTTTAAATATATCAATTTATTGGATAATTAAATTGTTTAAATTTAATATTGGAAATTATCTAAATAATTGAATCTTGAATTTAATATGAATGAAAACGATGTCGAAAGCCTATTTAAATTTTATTTAAACAAGAATGAAAACTGTTAACTTTTAAAATTGAATTTAAAGTGATTAAATAGAAATTGAAAATTTTATATTTTAATTAATGAGTAAAAATAACCTTTTTGGACACTGTCTTGGATTTCAACGAAACTAGTTTCATCGGATCCGTAATAGTGAATCATTATGGGGTTTCAAGTTTCGTAGCGATCAGACTTATCGTTTGGGCGTGCAAGCTTAAAACGCGTAGAAACTAATTACAGGAATTTAATTAAAATAATTTGATTTTGAAAAGCTATCTTCTGAATATGTTGTAATTGGCTCCCAAGACTAGTTCCATTGTGTTCGAAATAGTGGTAAAACATATATAACTTCAGGCGGCACGCTTCGTTTGGTGTTCGGAATTTTCGTGAAAAATTAGGTCGGAAACTTATATAAGGCCGCATTGTTTTCATTTTCGTGAAACCCAAGTTATAACGCAGCCGCTCCTCTTATCGTTTAATGGTAGATATTTCCTCAACTTCCTCCCTCGGTTTCTCTCAATCCGTTCAACGAAATCGAGTGACTCCAGAAGAAAAGATACAGATCTCGACGAGCTATACACATCCAACGGTTGGATCAAGGCGAAAGGGCTTGTAATCGCCAGATTTTTGTAATGACCGGACAATTTTTCGACCCCCGAAAATCGACACTAATACGTTCACTATATAGAGTGCTGAGAAATCGAGTGTTGGAAATACCAGGTTGTTAGGGTTTAAGAAGAAAAGAGATAGAAGAAGAAACAGAAACAACAACAACACAGAATCTCACAATCACAGCGGAACAAAATATAATATAAAATAACAGCATTTATACAAAAGAAAGCTATAACTGTTATTATACATACAAGTTATCAAAGTACAATCATCAAACTGGATAGTTATAATAACTTGTCCTCAAATGCTGAATATACAGCCTATAGTTCGCAGCGGAAAATACATGCAATACGTCTCTACCATACAGCTCGTCTCCTGAGCTCCAAAGCGCTCTATCTGTAATACTCGGTCTGACCCGAGCATTACAATAAGGTAACACCCGAGTCAGGCTGGAAACCAGCGTGAGTAAAACACACTAAATTTGAAATACTTAAGTTATAAAAATATTTTGAAAAAACTAAGGCAACTCGTGCAAACACGACGAGTTTTCATCTTATTTTAACCCAAACGCTTTAATAGAAATCCATCGATATTTTGACAATGTCTAAGTATAATTACTTATTTAAAATAGTTGAATTTGTGAAATTAATCCAATTCTGTCATATTAAACTTTATAATCAAAACCGTAAAGGTTCGTAGTGATTTTCAAATCGAAGTGGTTTGGAATAACACTGATATCTGATTCCGGTCTCTTCGAATCCAAGCAATAAATCTTAAAGGGTAAATTGTTTAAAATAAACAATTTATATTTAGGGTGACAATATTCACATATGGTAATTTATTATAGATGATTATTTCAAATAAAACGTATCATCATTTTAATCTAACTATTTTAACTTGTTTGACTTCTTGATGGCACAGACAAAAATAATTGAAATAAATATCCCATATGATTAAGCCAAGATATAGATTGTTACTAATATAACGATCAATAATCAATATCAAAACAACTCACACATCAGGATTTAATTAACTTTAATTAACCGAATCCATTTATATTTTATTCCAAATTAATTGCAAATTAAAGAAATTATGAGACAATTTATTTTTAGTTAATCAAAATTAAACACCCTATTTAATATCTAATTTTTTAATTTACATAAGTTTTAAGTCAAATAATAATATAATTAATTACCCATTTTAATTATAAAATATCATTAAACTTTAATTTATGGAAAAATCCACAATTCTAATTTATAATACCGGGTAATAGGATTAAGATACAAAAATATTCATGTTGGTTTTGATTTAAAATGACAATAGAATTAGAGTTTTTTTAAAAAAATAAGTTATCATATAAAAATATATAAGTTCCATTTTCTTTCCTCCTTTTCCTTTTCCTTTTCTTTTCTCTTTCTTTTCCCTTTTCCTTTTTCTTTCTTTTTCCTTTTCCTTTCCCCTTTTTCTTTTTTTTTTCCTTTTCCTTTTCCCTTTCTTCGGCCCATACCACCCGGCGCATCTTCTTCTCACCCTTCTCTTTTCTTTTTTCCAGTTTCTATCCCTTTTACTTCCTTTCATTCGTGACCAAAGAAACGTGGACGTATGTGTGCACGTACACACGAGCACCGGTTCCCAAAACTCGCCGCCGACCATCGCCTCACATCACCCCTGACCACGACAACTCGACCACTCACCCGGAAGCACGACCGAACCCATCGTTTGAAAAATGAACTCTTCACCACACTTGGAACGAAAACCACAACCACCCAAAACACCTCCCCTCGCCTCGCCACTCAACCATTGACCACCAGATCCCTACCAAAGCTCCGCCATGATCACCCCTTCCAATTCCCCCCTGACCGCACGCCTGCTTCTTCCTCCCCTTGACGCAGTTCAACCATGAACAGAGGCCAACAAAAACACCCCCAAAACCCTAAAATGAGTTCAACAAGCCTATCCACACCATGAAAAATCATCATGCCATTTTTCGCGAGTTCCCCATCACTCAAGCCTCCTCCCCGCCAAAACACATGTCACGAAATCAAACGAGATGCCGCAATTTGACCAAACACCTAAATACGTTCATCTCTTAATTTCTATCTTTACACCGCACAAAAAATTCCCAAACCATCCTTAAATATCACGTTTTTCAACAACGTTCCATCTATATAATCCATTCGTTAAAATTTGACATTTGAATTTTGACCGCAATTGAGACATTTACTGTAACATGGGTTTTTCTTTTCCTATACATGATGAAATTGAATGAAATGAATTTTAAATTACTTTGTACTCGAAAACAAACAAGTTATGTTTTGGAACCAAAACTTAAAACTAAATATATATGAAGATATTGATTTTTAAAGTAAAAGTTTTAAACTATTTTTCACAAAAAGAAGAACAGAGGCTAAATTTAGGAAGAGGTCCAGGTTTTGATGCTCAGGTGAAACCATCCATGTCCAAGCGCACATATACATTTACATAGCCATATAACAATCCTATGTATATTGATTACAGTTCAAAGATTTGTTCATATTCAAAGCTATATATAATATAAGAAGAACCTGTCAACAATTTAAGATTTTGTTTACTCACAGTTTTAGTTGAGATTAACACTGGCTTCTCTCTTTTGTTCCAACTTCAAGATTTTACTGTATTGATTCTTTTTTTCCTTTTCTTTTATGTGTTGAACTAGAATGGTGTACGTGAACAAGGCAGTGAATATATACATATATATATGTATATATATATATATCTGTGCGTGTGGAGAGAGTGCAAGTTGGGAAGGCTGAAGCCTATTCATCTATATAGTACTTCTGTTTTCAACTTTTACCTTTTATTATTTTTTTATTTGATTTGAAATTGTTGACTTGATTTGATAAAAAGATGATTTGATTTAAGGCTTGATTTGATTTATTATGTTAATTAGCCATTTTATGTGCTTGAAATGAAGTTTGCCATCATGATATCCCTTTATATGTTTATATATATATATATATATATATTTACATATACACTATTTTATATTAACATATATATATATATTTACCTATTTACTATTTTATGTAACATATGTACATATACATTTTCTTTTATATATTTGTCATCATATATATATATATATATATTTACATTAAAGGTTAGGAGTTTATCATCATGAAGCTTTTGCACACACACACACATACATCTATATATAAGTTCACATACACCATCTACATATATACAAAGCCATTTGCATGTATTTTTTTTAGTTTTATCATAAGTTTAGTTTATACTTACATGTATACTTCATATTCTACCTCTTTATACACATGTATTTACATTTCACTATTTAATACGAATATATATACACATACTTATACATATAATCATGAGTTTTGAAATTGGCTTTCTGAAGTTTTATACATCCATGTATACATATATATAGAATTTATCATATACTATATTTTTATAACTATATATATTTAGACTTATATATATACTTTTAAACATCATAAAGCTTGTATATATCATATATATATATATATACACACACATTTATGGATATTTTATCTTAAATTTAAATGGTGGAGTTTATATACATTTTTCAATAAAATTTATCATATCCAGAAATTTTATAATTTGAAATTTAATATGGTTTTTATCAGTTTATATATTCAGATATTTTAAATATCAGAAGATTTATCTATCTGACTAATAAAAATTAATATTCCAATAATTAAAATCAGTTAATTACCCCAATAATAGGTGACTGAAAATCCGGGTCATTACATTCATCCGCCCTTAGAACTTTTCATCCTCGAAAAGGAACGAAACGAGAATTTGAATATCGATGTATATTATTAATGTAACGCCCATTCAAAATGGGAATAATAGTTCCACATCGCAGAAAAACACTATGAAGTGGGTACTTATATACCAAAGCCTTCACCTCATAATAACGTCGAGGCCTTTTGAGGAACAAAACTCCACACCTTGGCTTGGCCTATGAGGCGGAGGTGACTAAGTTAGGGACAATATCTGCGTTATGTGAGGTGCGGGCTGTTACATTGGTATCAGAGCCATACCTAGTCGGAATTGTGGTCCGTAAATGTTACAGCCATGACGCCTGGGTGTTGTTGTGTTCATAAGCCAACTAGGATATTGGGCTCTAAAGGGGGGAGATTGTAACACCCCTTCAAAATGGGAATAATAGTTCCACATCGCGAAAAAACACTATGAAGTGGGTACTTATATACCAAAGCCTTCACCTCATAATAACGTCGAGGCCTTTTGAGGAACAAAAACCCATACCTTGGCTTGGCCCATGAGGCGAAGGTGACTAAGTTGGGGACAATATCTGCGTTATGTGAGGTGCGGGCTGTTACAATTAAATAAATCATTCTTATACATTTTTAAGATACAAAAAATTTAAATCACACAGTATTACCAAGCTAGTTTTATATTAAAAACATTTTCATAACTCGATGTCTTAACAAGTCCATTCTTGTTCTTACAGAAATTTAGTCATACGTTGATCAGGTGTAAGACTGAAAATCTATAAGTACTTAGTAGACCTGTTCCAACACCCAGTGAAAATACTTGAAAAACCTTTTCAAAAATGATATGGAAAGTATCACCCCCTTCCCCACCATGGATCGCAGTTAACCCGATGATTGCTTCGCCATCCCGGCGAAATCATAAGAAAACCGTAGGTATCCACACCTCTCGACTTATGCCATGGGAACACCATAGATCGCAGCTACAACAAGGTTGCGTTGCTATCATAGCAAAACCATAAGTAGTCTGTAGGCAATCACTTCCCCTCGAATTACGATATCAAACGAAAGTATACCACATAGATCATAAGCTACACAAAGGTTGTGTCACTGTCCCAGTGAAACCCAATGTAGACTGTAGGCACTCGCTGCCACCCGAATTACGCTATGGAACCAAACCATATAGATCGCAATCTACCGATGTTATGTCGCTATCCCAGCAAAATCAAACGTAGATTGTAGGCAATCACTGCCACCGAATTATGATATGGAACTGCGATAGATCGCAGTTACACAAAGGTTACGTTGCTATCACAGCAAAACCCAATGTAATAGTAGGCATCAGCACCACTCGACTTACGCTACCCAACAAATGATCACCAGAAACTCATGAGTTTTGTCCGGACGTCCTCTAGGATCCCAATTCTCATTGAATCCACCCTATGGATTCCTAGGAAAAACCACCCAGTGGATCTCCTTCTCTAAGTTTCGACTTTCATTGGGGTGCCTTTCCATACTTTTGTCTCAAAACATATCATACAATATACATATATAGTACCTTTCAAATCATACTCTTTATATGTATCACATATAAACCTTATCTACACAAAATCGATATCTTTAAAATTTATAGTTTTCAAATTTGGTTTACCCAATTTCCAAAATTGACTATTTGCCAAAATCAAAAGTCTTTTAAAATCAATGGGTTCCAAAACCTTTTCAGTTTCATTCTCATGTACATATAAAATTATTCTTTCCAACTCGAATAATTTTCGGATTAATAATTTCTGAGTCCACCTCATACTTATATAAACTCCATTTAGTATTTCAAATATCTTTCAAAGATCATTTCTTTCTGGTTATAAATTCAATAAGGGGAGTTTGAATATATAACTAGTATTTATAATCTCATTAATGCCAAGTCAAATTTTCCAAGTTCGATTACTTTACATAGTTATTTGTAACATTTCTTACTTCTTACAAAGTGAGTTTCAGTTATAGTAACTATTAGATCTTCATTTTAAAATCATCATATTTTCTCAAAATATATTATTTCACTTCAAAATCATTTTTGCCTTAATATCCCGATTTCGGTTCTAATTCAGAATTTGCTTCAAATTTCCATTTAGGTTATAACTTCAGTTTATCCCAATTCGTATTTAAATCCTGATTTAAATATAAACAATTTCCATTCTGACCGGTTTGAATTTAGAAGATAGCTTGAATAGTCTTTTAAAATAGTTAAATAGTTAATATAAGATAGTTTTGAGTTTTAAAAATGGTTTGTATAGTAAAGTAGCTTGGAAAATCAGAATAATTTGAATATTTAAGAAGATAGATATAAACAGCTTATATTAAAATAATTTGTTTGAAAATAGTTCCAAAGTCAAACTATTCAATTTCCAATCTTCCAATTCAAATCATTTCCCATTTCGATTTCAAATTAATTCAACTCAATTCCAATTTGAATTAATTCCAATTCCATTCTCAATTCTAAACCATTTCGATTTATATAATATTTGAGTTCGATTCTCAAATATCGATTTAATCACTTAAATCAAATTAACCTTCAATATTCAATTTAAAATCCAAACCTTTAAAATAATTCATAGAGCCCAAATTTCGAAGTATTTATTTAAATTACTTTTACTTGGATTTACTTTAAGGTTCGAGTGAGAGTTCAGACCTTTTTAAAACAAATCAATTTTCGAAATCCAATTGATTTCCCAATTATAATTTCAAAATTTTCAACCCGATTCTTTAAACAATTCAGTTGACAAGTTCATTTTTAACATTTCAAACTCAAGTTCAAAATGATATCATTTCCATAAATTCGATTTTATTCCTAAAGATCAAAATCATTTAAATAATGTTAAATCAAAGTCTTATCTCTATTTAGTTTCAGGGATGGATATATATCATTTCAATCCACTTCTTAATTTATTCAAAATAATCTGATTTACGGTTTTATATTTTGTAAATAACCTACAGGATGATAGCAGGATGATAGCAGGATATATCAAAGTAAATGAACATCCAAATCATCTAAACCTCAACCGATAGCATCCATTACAAATTTTCAGAATTCGAAACCTGTTTTATTTCAAAAATCATTTTGAAATCATTTATACATACTTCACTTCTTTTGCAACTCTTATCAAATCTATACCTTTTCTTTTACAATTTAATTTATTTAACTTTCATAGATTAAATTTTAATTTCACCTTGAAATTTTTAATTTCAGGTTATAAGTTCAAAACTTATTTAACTTGGCTTAAGTTAATTCCCAACTCGTTTAAACTTGCTAAATTTAAATTTTACCTTCTAAATTTAAATTTCTTATTGATATCACTTCCCACTTATAAGTTCAAAAACTTATTTTTCTTTGGGTTATACTTCTCATTTCAAGGGGGTTCCAGAATTCAAACACCAGTATTTATTTCATATCAACTTTGAAATCATATATATATCCCATTTATATACCAAATCACCCTTTTTAAATTTAAACCAACCTTGAATTTTATCCAAAACAAATTTCTCGAAATTTCCAAAACAACCCTTGTTTTAAGCAAAAATTCCCATATCAAAATATTCTAAATAATACTACTTATTATTTCCTTAAACACTTTGAAAAACATTTCAAAATTTTCAGGACCTAGATTCAAAACCCCACAATTTGGTTCCATTTTAATTCATAAGTCATATCTATAAATTAAGCTTATATAATTTTACTTCCTTAAAACATTTCACACTGTTTTATCATTGTTTATTCTGTAATAAACATCCTTTATTAACACACAATAACCAATTTATGATAATAATCAATATTACCACATCTAGAAACCAAACACACTTTATATTCCCACAATAATTTCCTGAAAAATTATTTTCTTAAAAATATAATCAGGGTTCAATTATTTCATTTCAAAATAATTTGAAAAACTTGTGACGACCTGGATTTTTGGCCATCGAATATTGAATGGTTGACTGATGTAATTATTGGAATATTAGTTTTAATAAGTCAAACAAATAAAAATTCTGATGATTAAAATATCTAGATACATTTATAAATTGGTTTTAATAATATATACATGAATCCCATAAATTAGATTAAAGATAAAATGTTTAAATGTATATTATATAATGGTAAACATATGTACATTCAATTTAAACACGATCTAAAACAACTTGGCCATTTTTGGCAATATTATTTTAATAAGTATGTAATCTAATTAATTAAAATATAGGCTTATCACTTTAAAAACAAATAAGACTTGTGGACATTTACAATTTCTTCAATTATATATGTGTGTATTTTGGAAGGAACTATGGTTTGAAAATTTAAAAATAAAGTCTTCCAAAAATAATTACACTAAAGATCTATCTTCTTCACATTAAATTAAAATAAGCTCTACCTTATTAACATTTGATCTAAATATATATATATATATATGAATGTAATCTAGATAATAATGTTTGAAATAAAACCAATCTTATCAAACTAAATATAAGTATAAAAATAAAATGAATATAAATTAAGTGGTGATAGTTTAAGCTTAAAGTGGACATAGAAATAAATATATATAAAGTAAATTATATGGTTATGTAAAAATATAAAGTAAACACTTAAGATAATTTTAGAAATATATAAATATAAGTGATTCTCATGTGTATACAACATAAGTTAAAACTATAAAAAAATATCTATGAACATAGGATAAGTATGTAACATTAAAAAAAAGACAATTACAATTAATGCTATCAATTCTAGCACAAATTACGTCATTTCTCAACCTTACAAAATCATTTCAGCCTCCAAAATAAGAAAAAATCTCTGACCATTTGTGTACCAGTAATACAAAGCCTGTATATTTGTTTATATATATATCAATTTTCTTACTCCATTTCGTTCATCCAAACTGAGCAAATCAGAAGTATTTTACAGACTTAAAAAAATAACTAAACAACTCAACTCAAGTTTACAATTCAACTCAAACAATTAAGGAGATTAAAGAAGATCAGGCTATTAACTTTTCAAAACCAGACAATTGCTCTCTGTTCAAACTGTTAACAGGTGAGTAACTTCACATTTTAAAGCATAAGTGTTAACTATTTGTTGCATATGGATTACTAGAAATGAATATGCTTTGTATGTTTGAATTGTGATGAATCTTCTATATATATATATATACAAATACATATATGGTTACTGCTATGTATCTGTTTTTCCTGTTCTTGTTTTTAAAAATTTAGATTTTGGTAAAAAATCCTTTACCACTTGACCTGATCTTAGTTAGGAATTAAGGTTTAAACAAAAGTTGTTTGTTTAGTATCGATTTAGGTTTAAAATTTTTAATTAAGATAAAATAAAAATTGAATGTCTTTGTAAACCCATAAGAACAGTATTTGCTTAAAATAGTAAAATCTTAAACATCCTAAAACATCAATTCAGGTTTATAACTTGAATTCTTATATGAAAATATGATTTTTAAAACTAAAATTTTAATTTTTAGTTTGGAAATAAGTATGCAGTTCTGGGTTGAACAAAAATGGGAAATCGGGTAATCTCTGGTGATCTCGAGGATCTGGGAGGTCGGGAGCTTGGGTGATGATGGAGGAGTGATCGTAGATGATGGGAAAATTGCCAGAAGTTGATCAGCATCACTGTGGCGATAGGGATTGTTCGATTAAGTTTAGAACCCTAGTTTTTATCTGGTTTGAGTTTTGTTTTGGTTCGACTTCCTCAGTGGATCGAGTGCAATGAGGCTTTGGGTGATGAAAGTTGGTGGGTTGATGAGGGCATGGTCGAAGTTGTAGATTTTTCGGTGGTCGGAGCTTCGAGGACGAGGCGCTGACAGGCTTGGTAGTGGTTTCTGTTACCTATTCCAGGTTTTTGGTTGAGAACTCGAATTTGATTTCGAGCTTAGGGTGACGATCTGATGATCGTGTGGAGATGTGAGGTTGTTCGCCGATGTGGTAAGATCGACGAAGTTGGCCAGAAGCGGTCGACGCCACCGTGCATATGCACGGTGCATCCCTTTGTTCCCTGTTGTTTTGGTTTGGGCAGAGGAGTTACTCGAGTGATTCTCGAGTAAATTGATTGTTTTCCTCAAGTTAGGTAGGGTTTGACATGAAGTAAATGAGGTATGGCTCGGGTCAATTAGGTTGTTACAGGTTTTCAAAACCTGTTTGTTTTTAAATTTTAAAATTGATTTTAAAATTTGAAAGCAAGATTTAAACCAAGTTTAAATCAAGTTTAAGTATGGATTCAAATTTAATTTGTATCCTAGTTTGGAATAAATAAGTTTATGAAATTTATAATGTTTTAACAAATTTAAAATGTTTAAAGTATATTTTAAAATGATTTGAACTTAAATGAATTGGTTTAAAACTCTTACAAATTTCTTTTATAAATGATAAGTGTTTCTTTAACATTTGATTTAAAAGGGTTTTGTAAATTTGATTTAAGTTTTATTAAAGTTAAATTTATAATCATTTTAAATCTTGAATTTGAAATGAAATGTAAAGGTAATTACTTAATAAAGTAATTTAAGTAATTAATTACTCAGTGTAATTAATTAAGTTAATATGGTTAATTTTAATTAATTAATTAAGTTTAATTAATTAAAGGTAATTACTTGATGTTGGGTTAAGTATAATTACTTAATGTAATTAATGAAGTGTAATTACTTAGTGAAGTAATTAATGGAAAATTACTAGATGTAATTAAAAAAGGAAATTACTTAATGGATAGTAATTAAAGAATAATTACTTGAGGGAAGTAATTAAGTGATGATTACTCGGTGTAATTAAAGGATTAATTAATGTAATTAACCAAGGAGTTAGTTTAATTGGTATAAGTAATTAAGGGAAGTTAATTACTAATGTGATTAATCAAGGTTGATTAGTAAATGTAATTAAGTTAAAGATTAATTATTAAATGTTATTATAAGAATAATTAATTAATGAAAAGTAATTATGGAATAATTAATTAATAAAATTAATGAAAAAAAATTAAAGGTTTAATTGATTAATAAATGTGATTAATTAAAGGATAATTAATTAATGTGAGTGGTTATAGAATAGTTAATTTGAGTAATTAACTAAGATAAATGTAATTAAAATGGATGGGTGAAGGGTTGATTACTTAATATAATTAAAGGACAATCAATCAAGGGCGATTAATTAAGATGGGTAAATAAAAGATGATTAATTAATGGGTTTGTAATTAATTAATGTAAGTAAAGGTAATCTAAGTGATTAAAGTTAGTAATTAATTAGAGATTAATTAAATTAATTGGGAAAGGATTAATCTTGCTTATGAATGATGGAATAATAATAAATGCCTTGAATTGGTTAATATCTTTGATATGAAATGTTTTGTGATATTATATGATTTGGTGGACAGTAAGAATATGGTTATCTATTGATGATGAATTATTATGTAAAGGTGACATCTAATAATTTATATTGAATTGTATCTCCTTTGAATAACTTGTGTTAAAATGACATGGGACTCGAAAAGACCGGGGTCGGGTAGCAGTAAATACCCAAAACCACTTAGATTTGAAATTTTCTATAATTCTTTATAGATTTGATTGGTGAAATCAATAATAAATTTAAATAATTGAACTTTTTTAAAACTAAGTAAAGATATTTAGAGATTGATTATGAAAATAAGTGTTGACTATAGCAAGTTGTGAACTTATAATGATGAATGAGTTACCCGGGTTTAGTTATGTTTAAACTTGATATTTCAAATTATTTGGGTTTACTCACGCTGGTTTCCAGCCTGACCCGGGTGTTACTTTGATGTAATGCTCGGGTCAGACCGAGTATTACACATTTTCAGGTAAGGACGTTCCGGAGCTCAGGAGACGAGCTGGGTGGCAGGAACGTATGGAGTGTTTCCGCTGTGATATATTTCTGTTTATCTGAGACATGTTGATTTGTATAGGTCCAGTGTTTGAGTATGTGTGTAACTCCGGTGTATAAAAATGTAATCAACTGATACGGTATTCTTTTGTATATTGATATTATTTGATATTATATTTTGATCCGCTACGAATGTGAGAATCTGTGTAGTGTTTCTGTTTCTTCTTCTTCTATCTCTTTCTTCTTTTCCTAACTAAATGGAATTTTCGAGATCGAAAATTTTAGGTTGTTTCATTTGGTATCAGAGCTGAAAGGTTAAGCGAGAACCTTGGCTCTGGTGGATGTACTCATAAGGATAGGGTCAATAGTACCTTAGAATGAGTTGAGTGTGTATATATATATGAGAGAGCGTACTTGTTATTTTCTTATATAAAGATTTTAAATGATTTTATATATATAAAGCAATATTTCTTAACTAATAAATGTTAAGGTAATTGGTTGTTAAATTATTGGAATTAAATTAAGTGGTAATAGAAATACAACCAAATTGAAATTAAATAAAAATAAGTTTGAAATGGGTTCAAACTGAAATTAAATCTTGAATTTGGGGAAAAGTTTCAGAATAAGATAATAATGAATTGGTTTTCATATATGATAATCTTGGTTATTATCATAAATGATTGTTGTGTTTAATAATAAGATGTGAATTAATGAGTAAGCAAAATGAAATGTTTTAGATAAGTATGACTTAAAAGTTGGAACTGAAGATGATATAAATTGTGAAGTTTTAAATCTGAGCCCAGAATTTGAAATTTGTTTCAAAGTGATAAAGAAATAATAAATAATATTATTTGAATGAAAGAGCTTGATTCAAACAGGAGTTGTTTGAAAATTTAAAGGAATTTGTTTTAAATTAAAAACCAAAGGTGGTTTAAAAATTTAAGGATAACTTGGTGTGTAAAGGAAATAATATGTATATATGAGGGATATACATAGTATCAAAGATAATTTGAAATAAACTCTAGAGTGACGAGTTTTAATTTTCCCTGAAGTGTGATGTAAAAACTTAAAATGAAATAAGTTTAGAACTTTTAAGAAAGAATATTGATAGAAATTTTAAATTTTAAATGAGAATTCAAATTGAGTAAGGTCAATGGGATTAAATTGAATTTAACTTAGAAGAAGTTAAATAAGTTTAGAATGAACAACCTGAATTGGAAATTTCAAGATGAAATTGAGATTTAACTTGGGAAGTTAATTGGTTAATTTGAAGTAGGAGTTTGAGTGATCTCAAAGTAGGTTTGAGATCTGGAAATTGAAAATGGATGGATGTTTTAAAATAAATTGGATGATATCATCCTATTGTTATTAATAATCTTTAAATTGTGAATTGGATTTGTTCAAATGAATAAGAAATGAAGTGTGGTAATATATCCATCAATGTGATAAAAGGGAAATTAAACTTTAATTTGAAATTAAGGATATAGAATTACTTTGAACTGAAAATTTGAGTAATTTAATTTGTAAATTTAATTTTGTTAAGAACTGGTTTCAAAACTGGAAGTTAAAATTGGGTAATAAATTGAATTTTTAAGATAAAATTGTTTTTGAACTCTTATTTGAACTTTGGAATAAGTTAAGTAAGATAATTTAAAATGGAATTTTGAGAACTGGACTCAGAATTAAATTGTTTAAAGATTTGAATTACTGATCTAAAAATAAAGGTTAATCTGATTTAAGGGGTTAAATCAACATTTGAAGATTTAACTCGAATTTATATAATTCGAGATGGGTTAAAGTTGAGATTTAGATTTCATTAGTTCATATTGAATTTAGTTTGAATTAATTAGAATTGAAGATGGATAAGTATAACATTCAAATGGAAAATTTGAATTGAATTAATTTAAAATAAAAGTGAAGATTGAATGAGTTCAAATTCAAATGGGAATTGGGATTAATTCATATAGAAATTAAAATGATTGAAATTGAAGTGGATTCAATTTGAAGTTAGTCTAAATTAATTTGAATAATTTGAAATTGTAATTGAAGAAATCAAATGGAATTTGATTTGAATTTTGGAAAGAAATTGAGATTAATTCGATCTAAATTGGGAATAAATCAAGTTTAAGGGAAATTGAAGTTATTCAAATTAGAATTGGGTCAATTTAAATGAAAGGGAATTTAAATTGAATTGATGGGAAATTGAACAGTTTGGCTCTGGACTATTTTTAAATAAATCATTTTGATATAAACTGTTTTAAATCTATTTTCCAAGACTACCTTATATTTATTTAACAACTACTTTTGGAACCACTTAACAATTTTACCACTGTTTATAAACTAATTACTGTTTTTCAACTGTTTTATAACTAATTACAATTTGCAACTATTTTGCAATTATCTAACCGTTTTATAACTATTTATCTACTTTCCAACCATTTTACAAATACTTAACTATTTTACAGCTATTTTACAAACTAATAATTACTTTTCAACTACTTATCTATTTTAAAATTTTTAAGCTATTTTCTAAATCTAAGCTGGACAGAGTTCAAACTGTTATTGATTTAAATACCCAACTGAGATAAGAATTGAAGTGATAATCCAAATGGGGATTAAGGCAAATGAGAACAAGTGAGTAAAATTAAAGTAGGGATGAATAGAATGGAAATTGATTTAACTAATAATCAATGAAGATAATTATGTAGGATGTACGTATATTATTCTATTCACATAGTGATTTGATCCAGATTCGAGCACAAAATTTCGAGATAGTATTATCGATCCGATTTGGGATTTTTCGCTCGATTTTCGATGGCGAACCTGGATATGGATTTTTGATTTGGTTCTGGATATTCTCTATCATAGTTGTGACTATGCAAGGAGAATGACGGTTTCTGATCAAGAAACCAGATCTGAGTCCGCACTAGGAAGTCGGGTGGACAATACTAGTTCGGAAGTGAAATTGTGTGATCGAGTGGGCGATCAGATTGATATTGCATACGGATGATATTTGGACATCGTACGAGTTTGAATGAAATTGATATTGTAAGTTGTGGACAAGAATTGTAAAGTGGTTTTGAAATGAAAGGTATATTTTGTGAAATATATGATGAAGTAAAGTGGAAATTGGATATTTCTATGATAAAAATTTACTTTATGGATGTAAGTAATTTGGTAAGTGATTTTATAGAGTAATCAAATTTGAATATTTGATTTGGAACAAACAAAGTTATGTATCTTTGTTATATATATGATAAAACTTCCCTTGTTGAATCTTTTGTCAGAAGAAAAGGCTTTTTGAAAGTATTTGAAGTATAAAAAGGAAATTTATACAAGTTTGAAGTGATCCAAAGATTTTTAAAGTTATATATATATATATATATATATATGTAAAGGATCTTATGAGAATGATTTTGAGAAAAGTTTTTGGAACCTTTGGATTTGGAAAGGCTTTTTGATTTTTGGGTAAAATCAATATTGGAATTTGGAAAGCCTAGTTTTTGAATTATCGATTTTGGGATAATCGATTTTGAGAAAGGAGATTTATATGAAATTCATACTAGGTGTATGATTTGGAAAATACTATATGTGTATAGTATAAAGTGTTTTGAAAGTAGCTCTAGGAGAAAAGGCGCCCCCTTGAATGAACTTCTCAGGAGTGCCACAGGGTGGTACTGCCTTGAACCCTAAGGGGGTTCTAAAGTTGATCCTGTGAGGAGTCCGAACAAAACTAGTTCCTGAGGATCATGTATATTGTGTAGTGGAAGTCGAGGGCGCTGATGCCTACAGAGGCATTTTGGTTATGCTGTGACGATAGTGTAACTCGATGTCACTGCGATCTACTACAGACCAGCGTAAGTCGTGTGTGCCGCTGAGAGCCAACAGTTTACGTTTGATTTTATATCGGTAGACTGCGACACTATGGTAACATAGCGAAAGTCGTGTGTGCTGCTAAGAGCCAACAGTCTGCGTTTGATTTTACATCGGTAGACTGCGACCTATGTGGGAGTGGAGAAGTTTCATTTTTGACAGCGAAAATCGAGGGCGCCGATGCCTACAGTTACATGGACTTTTGCTGCGATGGCAATGTAACCCTGGAATGTAACTGCGGTCTATTGTGGGTTCCATGGCGTAATCGAGGGGCGCGGAGTACCTACAGTTACATGGACTTTTGCTGCGATGGCAACGTAACCCAGGATGTAACTGCGACCATGGATGGGAGTGATGATTTCCAGAGCATTCTCACCAAAAGATATTTCCTCTATTTTCAAAAATGTTTTCGATATTTTCAATAAAATTATTTTTCAGGTATTTTCACTAGGTGTTGAAATGGGTCTGTTAAGTATTTATAGATTTTCAGTCCTGCGCCTGATCAACGTTTGACTGAATTTCTACGAGAACAAGGATAGACTTGTTGAGACATCGAATTATAAAAAGTATTTTTGTATAAAACTATTTTCGTAATATTATGGAGATTTTAAAGTGTTTTAAAATTTTAATATAAAAGGGGTAAAAGAGTTAAAAATGTTTAAGGAATAATTTAACTAAAATACATAGTAAATTAATATTATTGCATCGTTTCTTTTTGGGGACGAAAAGTTCTAAAGGGGGGAGGAATGTGACGACCCAGATTTTTGGCCATCGAATATTGAATGGTTGACTGATGTAATTATTGAAATATTAGTTTTAATAAGTCAAACAAATAAAAATTCTGATGATTAAAATATCTAGATACATTTATAAATTAGTTTTAATAATATATACATGAATCCCATAAATTAGATTAAAGAGAAAATGTTTAAATGTATATTATATAATGGTAAACATATGTACATTCAATTTAAACACGATCTAAAACAACTTGGCCATTTTTGGCAATATTATTTTAATAAGTATTTAATCTAATTAATTAAAATACAGGCTTATGACTTTAAAAACAAATAAGACTTGTGGACATTTACAATTTCTTCAATTATATATGTGTGTATTTTGGAAGGAATTATGGTTTGAAAATTTAAAAATAAAGTCTTCCAAAAATAATTACACTAAAAATCTATCTTCTTCACATTAAATTAAAATAAGCTCTACCTTATTAACATTTGGTCTAAATATATATATATATATATATGGATGTTATCTAGATAATAATGTTTGAAATAAAACCAATCTTATCAATACTAAATATAAGTATAAAAATAAAATGAATATAAATTAAGTGGTGATAGTTTAAGCTTAAAGTGGACATAGAAATAAATATATATAAAGTAAATTATATGGTTATGTAAAAATATAAAGTAAACACTTAAGATAATTTTAGAAATATATAAATATAAGTGATTCTCGTGTGTATACAACATAAGTTAAAACTATAAAAAAATAACTATGAACATAGGATAAGTATGTAACATAAAAAAAAAGACAATTACAATTAATGTTATCAATTCTAGCACAAATTAAGTCATTTCTCAACCTTACAAAATCATTTCAGCCTCCAAAACAAGAAAAAATCTCTGACCATTTGTGTACCAGTAATACAAAGCCTGTATATTTGTTTGTATATATCAATTTACTTACTCCATTTCGTTCATCCAAACTGAGCAAATCAGAAGTATTTTACAGACTTAAAACAATAACTAAACAACTCAACTCAAGTTTACAATTCAACTCAAACAAGCAAGGAGATTAAAGAAGATCAGGCTATTAACTTTTCAAAACCAGACAATTGCTCTCTGTTCAAACTATTGACAGGTGAATAACTTCACATTTTAAAGCATAAGTGTTAACTATTTGTTTCATATGGATTACTAGAAATGAATATGCTTTGTGTAACGCCCCACCTCTATACCCACGCTAACCAAGAACACTACGATGTAGTGTTGTCAATTAGCGCAGAGAATAAGGCTGTGGAGGAGCGACCATCCATGTAACTTCTTTGTGCGAGCATCGATATGTCAGATAGAATAGAATGCATATCATTTAAGGAGGAAATCCGACATACTGATACAAACTCAAAGCTATCACACGGTGGCTATATATAATCTTCGGAAACAAACATAGAAATAATCATAACATAAATCAGTCACAGACATCCATATCACAAAGGCGGAATAAGATATGAATATATATATATATAACACATGAAAGTGTACATCATAGTAATGGTCAGAAAGATCCACGATAATACAAAAGAATAGCAACACGTGCTATACAAAAGAATAAGTACACTACAAAGAGTCTTATCTCAAATCTGTACATCCAAAAACTACTAATCTATGTAGTTAGCCAAAAGTCAGAATAATCCAAAGGAGAAGTCAAGCAGAAGCACCTGTAACATCTCGGTCTGACCCGAGTATTATTTATAAGAAAATAATAAACGGATCAGTCTAACTATAAATATCAGATGACATGATCTAGAATAAGGGGGTATGGCATAAGCATATAATAACCATAATGGCATACTTCTATAAGTATGTAAATGATAATCAACAAGAGATTAATCGATATCACAAGAATCTTCTCAAAGATCCAAACCCATAAAAAGGTAATAACACACGAATTCACCAAAACACAAAAATTGATAAAGCATATCAATGAAAACCACGAAAATTGGTGAAGCACTAAATCCAGAAATCAACACACGAAATCCAGAACAAATCCCAGAAATCAACACACGAAATCCAGAAATCACAAAAAGGTGGAAGTCCGAGCACACGGACGAGAAGCTATCTCGTGGAAGCTATCCATTTAATTTTTCGAACACACGAATGACCCGAAGACCATTGACACACGAATGGCCCGAAGACCATGGGGTGCTACCCCATATATGTGATGATGAAACATCACAAAAGCGGGGTCTAGTTTCCCTCGCAAACAAAGAGACATCGCTCAATCGCTAGTCTAAATCACAAAAATGACCGTCATGATCATAAGGAAGTGTCAATCACACCAAGCTAATAAATATATGAGTTTAGCTTCATGTCCCATAACCACTTGCTTAACTTAAATATTTACGAACAAGATGTAAATCTTCACTAGAAAATTATCACCAAAAAGGGTTCAATCGAACAAGTCCAAGAGCTAACCGACGAAGTGAACACAAGCGTTTCATACCACTCGTTTTACTAAGTCGTTTAATTCGATTTCTCATCCGAGTGAAGTAAAGGCTTGTATATACTAGTAGAATAGAAAACGATTTGAGAAAACGAGCTTTATTTTTAAAACAGTGTTGAAATTGCTTTGATGATGATATTCACTACTAGTATTGAAGCCTTCACATTTTTGGAGTGACAAGTCATAAAATGATTGTTGAAACAAATCGCATCACAAAATTTCACATTCGAAGACGTGAATAAAGTCTAAAGGAATCAATCCCAAAACCATTAAGGAAGAAATAGGAAGAGCAGCCAGGAATGCCGAGCGACCTAACATGTTACAGGTCAAACGACCTAGTGGTATCAAGGGTTGAGCGTTTTGGAGAAGTAAAGGCCCTGCGACCTAACAACATTAAGGTGTGAGCGACCTAGCGACTTAACAAAGCCACGCGATCTAGTATGAAACAAATCCAACGACCTAACAAGGTTGAATGGTCCAGCGACCTAACAGGGGTGGGTCAAACGACCTAACCTCGGAGGCCTAGCGACCTATAGACGAGCGACATAAGTGGTCCCACGACCTAAGAGATACACGGCCTAACTGGAAGGCAGGTTGAGCGACCTAAGAGGCATGAGGACCAGCGACCTAAAACTAGCGACTTAAGGATACGCGACCTAAAGTCTTGCGACCTAAAGACTCGCGACCTAGAGGTACGTGACCTAACGAAATCATGCGACCTAACGACCTAGACAAGGTCATACGACCTAACGTGTTAAAGGTCTAGCGACACCGTGCCAAGTGACCAAGGGATAACTCGCGAGCGACCTAACATAAACAAGGTCATGCGACCTAACGAAGTACAGGGGCGAGCGGCATAAGATCAGCCGACTTAACAAAATCGCGACCTAACGTAAATAGTCCAACGACCTAACTCGAACGACCTAGTGGGTCGAACGACCTAAATGGAGGTTAGGTCGGAGGCGACCTACGAGACATACTGGGCGACCTAACTCGAACGACCTAGTGGGTCGAACGACTTACAAGTTAACTGGGGGTTAGGTCGGAGACGACCTACGAGGTAAGCCAGTGCGAGCGACCTAATGTTTGCCTAGGGATTATAGGTCGGAAACGACCTACGACTTAAGCCAGGCCGAACAAAATACAGGCAGAGACTTTTCCACGTGCGTGAGCGATCTGGGCAGAACGACCTATGGGGCCAGAGCGACCTAACAACAGTTTTTTCACCAAAAACACTAGAAATTTGGATTTCTCGCCAATCCAATCCAAACCAAAAGCAGATATTCATACAAATGCAATAGGGGATCATTCCCAACAGCCTAATGGCATCTATAGGCAAGATGTGAGATCAAAAATCTCAACTTTTCACTTAAATGGATGAAGATAAAGCTTGAAAGCAAGGAGGAGCAATCCAAAGCTTGAATCCACTATCTTTTACTTGAATTTGGAGTTGAATGATGGATTAGCAATAGAATTTGAGTTTGGAGTTTTAATTTCTCTTTCCCACCACCATTTTTGACAAAGCTTGAAGTGTTTGGTAAAGTGAGGAAGAGGGTTGGGCTGAATTAAGAAGGTGCAGTCCAAACCAAAGTCAGAGGCGGGAAAAAGTGACGAAATTTCCACTTACTCCAATCATATCGAAGTTTACACTCAAAAAGATCGCAAACGTCATTTTGAACTCAATGGGAGTGGTCTCGAGTCCTAATTTGACCGTATGCAAAAAGTAGCTTTTCGGACCAAAATCCGATTAACGATAAGATATTTAAATAAAATATTTAAATATAAAATCGACAAATATGCGGGTTGTTACACTTTGTATGTTTGAATTGTGATGAATCTTCTGTATATATATATACAAATACATATATGGTTACTGCTATGTATCTGTTTTGCCTGTTCTTATTTTTTAAAATTTAGATTTTGGTAAAAAAATCCTTTACCACTTGACCTGATCTTAGTTAGGAATTAAGGTTTAAACAAAAGTTGTTTGTTTAGTATGGATCTAGGTTTAAAATTTTTAATTAAGATAAAATAAAAAAACTGAATGTCTCTGTAAACTCATAAGAACAGTATTTTCTTAAAATAGTAAAATCTCAAACATCCTAAAACATCAATTCAGGTTTTTAACTTGAATTCTTATATGAAAATTTGATTTTTAAAACTAAAATTTTAATTTTTAGTTTGGAAATAAGTATGCAGTTCTGGGTTGAACAAAAATGGGAAATCGGGTAATCTCTGGTGATCTCGAGGATCTGGGAGGTCGGGAGCTTGGGTGATGATGGAGTAGTGATCGTAGATGATGGGAAAATAGCCAGAAGTTGATCAGCATCATTGTGGCGATGGGGATTGTTCGATTAAGTTTAGAACCCTAGTTTTTATCTGGTTTGAGTTTTGTTTTGGTTCGACTTCCTCAGTGGATTGAGTGCAACGAGGCTTTGGGTGATAAAAGTTGGTGGGTTGATGAGGGCATGGCCGAAGTTGTTGAGTTTCCGGTGGTCGGAGCTTCGAGGACGAGGCGCTGACAGGCTTGGTAGTGGTTTCTGTTACCTATTCTAGGTTTTTGGTTGAGAACTCGAATTTGATTTCGAGCTTGGGGTGACGATCCGATGATCATGTGGAGATGTGAGGTTGTTCGCCGATGTGGTAAGATCGGCGAAGTTGGCCAGAAGCGGTCGGCGGCACCGTGCATATGCACGGTGCACCCCTTTGTTCCCTATTGTTTTGGTTTGGGCAGAGGAGTTACTCGAGTGATTCTCGAGTAAATTGATTGTTTTGCTCGAGTTAGGTAGGGTTTGACACGATGTAAATGAGGTATGGCTCGGGTCAATTGGGTTGTTACAGGTTTTTAAAACCTATTTGTTTTTAAATTTTAAAATTGATTTTAAAATTTGAAAGCAAGATTTAAACCAAGTTTAAATCAAGTTTAAGTATGGATTCAAATTTAATTTGTATCCTAGTTTGGAATAAATAAGTTTATGAAATTTATAATGTTTTAACAAATTTAAAATGTTTAAAGTATATTTTAAAATGATTTGAACTTAAATGAATTGGTTTAGAACTGTTATAAATTTCTTTTATAAATGATAAGTGTTTCTTTAACATTTGGATTTAAAAAGGTTTTGTAAATTTGATTTAAGTTTTGTTAAAGTTAAATTTATAATCATTTTAAATCTTGAATTTGAAATGAAATGTAAAGGTAATTACATAATAAAGTAATTTAAGTAATTAATTACTCAGTGTAATTAATTAAGTTAACGTGGTTAATTTTAATTAATTAATTAAGTTTAATTAATTAAAGATAATTACTTGATGTTGGGTTAAGTATAATTACTTAATGTAATTAATGAAGTGTAATTACTTAGTGAAGTAATTAATGGAAAAATACTGGATGTAATTAAAAAGGAAATTACTTAATGGATAGTAATTAAAGGATAATTACTTGAGGGAAGTAATTAAGTGATGATTACTCAGTGTAATTAAAGGATTAATTAATGTAATTAACCAAGGAGTTAGTTTAATTGATATAAGTAATTAAGGGAAGTTAATTACTAATGTGATTAATTAAGGTTGATTAGTAAATGTAATTAAGTTAAATATTAATTATTAAATGTAATTATAAGAATAATTAATTAATGAAAATTAATTAGGGAATAATTAATTAATGTAATTAATGAAAAAATCAAAGGTTTAATTGATTAATAAATGTGATTAATTAAAGGATAATTAATCAGTGTGAGTGGTTATAGAATAGTTAATTTGAGTAATTAACTAAGATAAATGTAATTAAAATGGATGGGTGAAGGGTTGATTACTTAATATAATTAAAGGTGTCACGACCCGACTTTCTATGCCCAGAAAGACGTATCGTGAATTAAGAAAGAAAGGGATAGAAGAAGAAAAGAAAGAAAAGAAGAAAGAACAGCAACATCAGAAACTCACAGCGGAACGAATGAAATATAATATATCATATAAAATATTACATAGTATCATATACATCAGAGTTACACAACTTATAAAACACATATTAGACAGTTATAAACATCTGTCTAATTCATACAACTCAAGTATCACAGATACAGACACAACATATACACAGCGGAATCATCATATATCTACACGGTGAAGCCTCCTGCTCCAAATCTCCTCCAGAATTCGTCAAAGCTAACCTGAATCCCTCGACTACTCAATACAATATTGAGTACCCAAGAGTTTAATAAAACAGAAAATAAACACTTGGGTCAGACATGGGTCTGGTGTGAGTAAACGGTTCGATTGCTTAACTTTGAAAACTTTTGGAAACAAAAGTATCACGTAAGACTCCCCACAAATAAACATGGGTAAGTTTTTACCTTACGCTAACTAAAACGTTTGATAGGAAATCTGATTGTATTATAATAGGGTCTAGGGTTTTCAAGTAAAATACAGAAATAGCTGAAATGCTTACATCTCACATTCCAACATAGTTGGGCACAACTAATACGTACGACACTTATTGGAGTTTGGATTCCATACAATGGCAGGGCTACTGGGGTACCGCCCGTCACAGTACGTGGCCTAGATCACCGTACCGAGGAGTACGCCCGCTCCCCTGCAACACAAAGCCAGAACCATCCCTTACTGGATAATTCCGAACAAGACAATCCCGTAGTTGGCGCGACCAACCACACACTAAGCCGAATAAAAGAAAAGGGACCTCTAGACAGGGATCTATCTTGCTCTCAGTGGGTGCTACCCACGAAGCCTTGCTGCACCTCCCCTGTTTTAGCCATTCCCGGTTGATGAGGCTTGAGGTTACGATTACCTTTAATCAGAACATATTACTTAGAATGCTCATCGTCCGCCTGACGATGTGCTGAAAGCATTCAATCCATACAAGTTCGTTCCGGGTTCGAACGAAACCGAAGGCATTATCTCGTTACACTCGTTTTGGAATCACCCTCAGAGTTAACGACAATAACCCTTGCACTCTGAATCTTCATCTTCACTTGAGATTCACGACCTATCGTTAATTTGGATCGATGTGGTATTCGGGTCTCCAGACCTGGAATTCCGGTATACGGAAACCCGATCCCGGTCTCATCGAAATCCAAAACGTATCTTTTAAGGCCAAGTTGTTTAAAGGTTTAAACATTTAAACTTATATTCAGTATGATATAACAGATAGATAAATCATATTATCACAATTGATAATTCATATCAACATTCATCTCACAAAGCAGCATATATCATATATATATCAGAGATATTCAAATCATCCAATATCAACCAATCACCCAATATCAAACATCCAGTATTAATCAATTATCTAAACAGAATTGATTAACTCTAATCAATTTAATTAACCTTTAATTAAATTAATTACTATCCTTTAATTACTTGGATTATCTTAATCCTGCTTATTATCATTAATTAATTACAAATTAATTAATTAAACATCTAAATGATCTTCCTTAATTAATCTCCTTTGATTAATTATACTTTAATTACATTCAAGTAATTATCCTTAACCATATACAGTAATATTAATTACTATCATTTAATTACAATAATTAATGATCCTTTATTTATTAATTAATTATAATTAATTATATTAATCCTCAATTAATTACAATTAATTAATCATACTTAAATTAATTACTTTTATTAATCAACCTTGATTAATTCATTAATAATTAATCCTCTAATTATTTCATTAATTTATTACCTTCTAGTTAATTAAATAATTAATCTTTAATTAACTACATTAATTAACTTTAATTAATCATAATCAGTAATTAATTATCTTGTAATTACCTACCTTAATTAATTCCTTAATGAATTTTATTAATTAATTATTCTTTAATCACTCATTTTTGATTAATTAATCTTAATTAATAAATCCTTAATTACATCATTTATCATATTAATTAATGATCACTAATTACTTCCTTAATTAATTATTCTCTTTTAATTAATTACCTTAACTAGTAATTAACCACATTATTACTTAACTTTAATCCTTTAATTAATTAATTACTCTTTAATTAATTAATTTCAAATCAATTATATTAATTACCCTTTAATTAATAACATCAAGTGATTAACTCTTTTTATCACTTCCATTTAATTACTTACATAAGTAATTTCTCTTTTCTTAATTACATTCAGTAATTATCTATTAATTACTTTATTAATTAGTTACACTTAATTGATTCATAATTAAGTGATTATTTAAAATTTAAATAAACAATTAACTAATTATTTAAAATTAATTAAATAATTTATTAATTAACTTCTTATACTTCAAAATCCTTAATTAATTAAGAAAATCATTTATCTTAATTAATCTTTACTTATTAACAAACCATATAATCGAGTATTCTTAAGTCCATATCAAAATAATTTAACCTTAATCATCATCACAATTTATTTATTTGAATTAATCAAATCTTTAAAGACAAATTATTCTATTTAGTTCTCAAAATTTTAACATTAACCTTATTTGAAAATAATGCATTTAGAAATCAATTAAAATTTAAAACACTTTAAATTTTCTAATTTTTAACCCATTTATTTCAAATAGAATTTTAAAATTTTGTTTTACTTAAGAACAAAAACAATTTAAAACTTGAACTTGTTTTCTCTTTAAAAAAAATATGATTGCTTATCAAAAACAAACTCTCACAAATCTCGAACAAGAACCCGAGACAAACGCTAATTTCCTCGAGCCTAACTCGTCTCACTCGCGACCAAAACTGCTTCGAGTCGACTGCAAAACAACACGACACTATCCCGAGTCTTTCTCCCTTCTCGTATACTTCGAGTCATCAGGCAATATACACGATACTTCCCTGAGTTCCCCCTTCTTCCCCAAACCCAAACAATCCCAGATATATCCAAACGTGCACGTGCACGTTCATCAGAGCGACATTGGCTCATCGCCGCCGATGCTCACAAGTCGCCGATCGCCTCCTCTAACAATTTCCTCCACCCAGATATTATCACAAACTCACACTCGAAATCAAGCTTTCAAAAATCAACTGGAAATCACCCCAACGACCAGAGCTACCACGAATCTCCGATGCCAACCACCAGAAATGATGAGACTCCGACCAGAGCATCTTCATCGATACATGCAACTATCCAAACACTCGCGATCATCTCTGTTTTCCCATGTCCATCACCCATACCTCACGAACATCATCATTCAAACTGGCTTCCGAACCCTAGTTCGATCGATCTCGAAAAATTCCCTCATCTGAAAAATCTACTCGCATTTTTCCTAACATCCATAACCCATCATCTAGCTTCGATCCAAATTTCGAATCAAAATATTGCATGGATAATCAAAAATCCACAAAATTCCCAATTTCGTATAATTCCCAAATTCATCTTAAATACATAATTAAAAATTATGAAATTAGTGTTAAAATTCGTGATTTCCTATCACGAATTCACCCATACAATCCAAATTAAAATTCGAGTTATTTAAATTTCGACATGCAACAGTATCTTACTGTTTTTTTTTTATTACAATATACTGCTATAATAATTCTTTATTCAAAGATCAAGCCTAAATTTTTGATTGCATCAGGTGATATGAAAATTGGTTTGTGTGAGCTTGAGACTGCATATCTCAGAGCAGATTTTGTTTATTCATACATATATGTTTACAGGCATTACAAACATCTCACATATACATACATGCACTCATATCCATATACTAAGAAACACAATCTAAAATCATTCATCACATGCATCATAACAACAGATTTTTAAAACTGTTTTTTTTTTAAAAGAAATTTACTCACCTTAAACTGAGGACAGTTTTTGTTTCCAGGCTTTTTAAAATTTTGAATTTGCTTTACTGTTGCATTTGAATTTGTTGTGATACTTTGCATGCTTGCAATATGATGTTTTAAAAGTTGAAACTGCTGTTGTACTTCCCTTTGAATTGCAGCAGAGTTGAATCTCAAATTGATCTTCATTTTAGTTGCAGGTTGAAGTGGCATTTGAAACTACTACTTTGAATTGCAAGCTTGTTGAAGATTTGAAAATAGTTGTTTGATCTTCTATTTGTTTGCAGATTTGAATTCCAGGTTTGAAATCCTTTTTGATTTTGGTTTCAAGTTTAGATTTTGTTTTCCAGGTTTTAGTTAAGAAAAGAGAAGAGTTTAGGCAGGAAAAGATTTTGAACTGAAAATCAATTAGTCTAGTTTCTCAAATCAGTTTAATGAATATATTTGCATATATTTTCAAATGAAAACAATGCTGCCACTTGTCCTTAGATTTATTATCAAGTTTACACCTATTCAATAAATTTACATATGTATAAAAATGTTTACAAGTGTTAAAATCAATGCCTAATTATGTTTAAATCCTTGTCTTAAAGGTATTTATGTTTTCTTAATTATGTAATATGAATATGTATTGACATTTATGTAAATGTGAATTAGTACTAAATTTATTTATGTTTATATATATAAACCATTTAAATTAAAGAGATATTAAAAAGAAGGCTTATTTAAAACTATATATATTTATAACTATTATATGCTAAGCACTTTAAAGAAAACAAAAACTTTATTTAAACTATCATATTTTTAAAATAAATAACTATCTTATATTTTGAAAACAATTTAATAAATCTTAAAGTAACTTTTGAAAAATATTAATTTTAAAACAAAGCTTCAAATCACAATATATACATATAAAATTTTATCAATAGATTAAATTCAATTCAAAACAATTTCAAATTATAACATAAACTTACATATATAGTACAATTTGAAAAATTCATCTTTTATTTAAAACAAAAGATATCCTATTCACAATATATATCAAATATATATATATATATTGTATACAGAATAAAATTTTATTAGCTTTCAAGGATAAATTTTATCCATTTTAAATTATTGGAAAAGATATGAATTAATATTGCCAGATTAAATATTGATTATCCTTTAAAGATTAAATTACCAATTTAAACTACAATTATAAAGGAAAATTATCAATTTAATTGAATTATCAATACAGATTATTAAATTTATATTGCTCAAAAATCCGGGATATCACATTCCTCCCCCCTTAAAATAATTTCGTCCCCGAAATTAAAAGCAAAGTTAATTTAATAATCCAGCAAAGATTTTTAATTTTAAATACAAACCTATCATCCAATTCCTATCAATCAAAGCAACCAATCAAACAATCTAATCTAACTAACTATTCTGATACAAATCAGGATAGATCTTCACTAACACTATCTAGAGTTTCCAGATATAACACCGGAATACTCGCTCTACAGAATCTAACAATACTACACACCATAATCCAGAGCTTCTCTCTTCTTTAGATTCACCAATCTAAACAAAATATCAGATCATACCCAAGTCCAACTCAACTTCCAAATCCATCTGAACTGCAGATTCTACAATCAGTAATAGATCATACACGTACTCCCTCAGAGATACGTGAAATAGAATGGATTCCAGATATCCAAACTGACCATTCAACCCTGTAGACAAAGAATTACTCCTCTCAAGAACACAAGAAAATCCAAAATACTTTTGGAGTTAACTTTCCAGACTTACCAAATCTTGTAGCTCTTTAATCGGAGAAAAACTTAAACAACTTCCAATTTCCAACTCCGAATTCCAAACTCCGTCTCATATATGCCTAACTCATCAGACGATCCCGAGCTACCTCATCTCTTCCCGATCAGCTCAACCTTCGCTGATGCTTCTTGAAACAAATATGAACCAAGCACAAAATGATCTTCAAATCTGCTGAAATCCACAAACTCTACTCTACAAGTAATAGAAGACTGAACTTCCTTCTCCCAGATTCCAGAAAATTCTATACACACTTAGAAATTCATATAAACTTCTTGTAGAAATCTGAGGTTACTTCCTTTCTTGCACAGCAACTACCTTTGCTTCCGCTGCACAACTCTTATTCTGAAGTAAATGACAATGTCGATGAACTTGAGCACAAACCAGATCCACAAACAAGCGGGAACATTGGTTATTTTAAAGACATAACCAACTACTCAAAGAATAGACGAGTCCTTGGTCAAGAGTACTGTCTTCAGCTATCCTTGGCTAGAGGAAACTCGAAACTAGAAATAGAAGAGAAAACACAGATACTCCATAAAATTCTAAGATGCTTCACCAATCCTTCTCTAGGAACAAATCGATATAAACTAAATTTTTGACCTCTTCGATAACTTTTACTTTCTCTTGAGATGCCTCAACTCCATCCAAAAGATTACTCAAGATGAACTCTCAAACTAATCGCAAGTCACTTTTGCGATCCTACCTAGTTCGGATTCCAAAGATACTGTTCTCTCTTTACCAATTAAAACAGCCTTAAGCTTTTCCAAACAAGGTTAACCCTTCAAAAAAAAAACTTCACCATCTACTCGGACTGCTGATAGAAGAACCACAAAGATTCCGGAACCATCGTAGAAACGAACCATACTGCTGCATCCAAACTCTATCTCGACAGCACACCGAACACTCCGAGCTGCACTGCTATCACAGCTAACTAAGAACTTCTAATCCAAAGGCTTCTCAACTAAAACCATCAACTAACTTCACAACGGACCTCCGAGATGGCAGACATTCCAAAAGAAACTCGGCTCCAAACCAAACGCCAACAACTTACTCTTCTTAAGGGAACAATGAGACCATGTCCGAAGAAACAATTAATCGACCTTAGTCCCATACTTCAAATTAGACAAAACTCTCTTACTTGATATCAGAGAATTCCTATACAGCCGAGTCTTTCCTGCGGTAGACATCAACTGTTCCTCCAATACCTTCTTAATCTTGCTCCAAAAAGAACACCTCCTTCGGGAACATCCATAGATACTGTGTCTTATCACACAGCTACTCCTTCCTGAAGTCGCCAAGCTACCATCACTTACTTCTGCACAACTGATAGATTCAACTCTAGAAAATCTGCTCACCCGAGCTCAACCAATCTTACATTCCAATAATGGACTCCGAATCTTGAAAAGGATTTTCTTCAGAGATCCGAGACATCCTTACTCCATACTGCCAACTTACTCGAGACGATATTGGGTTTACAGTCTCGATATATACTTCCAACCTCAAACATTCAAACTCCAACTATTGGTAATTGTGTTACACACACTACCACCTTATCTACCTTTATAACTTATATTGGAAAACCCGAACAGGTAACCCAATAAATAGGTAGAAATACATAAATATATATATTTAAAATGATATATTTTTTTTTATATAGAAATTATTTCTGGGTAAAATTATTTCATCTACCTCTTTAAAACAATATTGTGTCCATTGGCCTGGTTCAAGTGTTTAGAGATCCCTATCAATAACGTTAGCTACTCGTATTGACCAGAATCCATATACCACTCAACCGATCAATTAACACAATATAAAACCATTTTTATATAACTAACAATTACGCCCTCTCAAGATAGACACCACTTCAGAGCCTAGGTATTCACTCAACCTACTGCTCTGATACCAACTGTCACGACCCGACTTTCTATGCCCAGAAAGACGTATCGTGAATTAAGAAAGAAAGGGATAGAAGAAGAAAAGAAAGAAAAGAAGAAAGAACAACAACATCAGAAACTCACAGCGGAACGAATGAAATATAATATATCATATAAAATATTACATAGTATCATATACATCAGAGTTACACAACTTATAAAACACATATTAGACAGTTATAAACATCTGTCTAATTCATACAACTCAAGTATCACAGATACAGACACAACATATACACAGCGGAATCATCATATATCTACACGGTGAAGCCTCCTGCTCCAAATCTCCTCCAGAATTCGTCAAAGCTAACCTGAATCCCTCGACTACTCAATACAATATTGAGTACCCAAGAGTTTAATAAAACAGAAAATAAACACTTGGGTCAGACATGGGTCTGGTGTGAGTAAACGGTTAGATTGCTTAACTTTGAAAACTTTTGGAAACAAAAGTATCACGTAAGACTCCCCACAAATAAACATGGGTAAGTTTTTACCTTACGCTAACTAAAACGTTTGATAGGAAATCTGATTGTATTATAATAGGGTCTAGGGTTTTCAAGTAAAATACAGAAATAGCTGAAATGCTTACATCTCACATTCCAACATAGTTGGGCACAACTAATACGTACGGCACTTATTGGAGTTTGGATTCCATACAATGGCAGGGCTACTGGGGTACCGCCCGTCACAGTACGTGGCCTAGATCACCGTACCGAGGAGTACGCCCGCTCCCCTGCAACACAAAGCCGGAACCATCCCTTACTGGATAATTCCGAACAAGACAATCCCGTAGTTGGCGCGACCAACCACACACTAAGCCGAATAAAAGAAAAGGGACCTCTAGACAGGGATCTATCTTGCTCTCAGTGGGTGCTACCCACGAAGCCTTGCTGCACCTCCCCTGTTTTAGCCATTCCCGGTTGATGAGGCTTGAGGTTACGATTACCTTTAATCAGAACATATTACTTAGAATGCTCATCGTCCGCCTGACGATGTGCTGAAAGCATTCAATCCATACAAGTTCGTTCCGGGTTCGAACGAAACCGAAGGCATTATCTCGTTACACTCGTTTTGGAATCACCCTCAGAGTTAACGACAATAACCCTTGCACTCTGAATCTTCATCTTCACTTGAGATTCACGACCTATCGTTAATTTGGATCGATGTGGTATTCGGGTCTCCAGACCTGGAATTCCGGTATACGGAAACCCGATCCCGGTCTCATCGAAATCCAAAACGTATCTTTTAAGGCCAAGTTGTTTAAAGGTTTAAACATTTAAACTTATATTCAGTATGATATAACAGATAGATAAATCATATTATCACAATTGATAATTCATATCAACATTCATCTCACAAAGCAGCATATATCATATATATATCAGAGATATTCAAATCATCCAATATCAACCAATCACCCAATATCAAACATCCAGTATTAATCAATTATCTAAACAGAATTGATTAACTCTAATCAATTTAATTAACCTTTAATTAAATTAATTACTATCCTTTAATTACTTGGATTATCTTAATCCTGCTTATTATCATTAATTAATTACAAATTAATTAATTAAACATCTAAATGATCTTCCTTAATTAATCTCCTTTGATTAATTATACTTTAATTACATTCAAGTAATTATCCTTAACCATATACAGTAATATTAATTACTATCATTTAATTACAATAATTAATGATCCTTTATTTATTAATTAATTATAATTAATTATATTAATCCTCAATTAATTACAATTAATTAATCATACTTAAATTAATTACTTTTATTAATCAACCTTGATTAATTCATTAATAATTAATCCTCTAATTATTTCATTAATTTATTACCTTCTAGTTAATTAAATAATTAATCTTTAATTAACTATATTAATGAACTTTAATTAATCATAATCAGTAATTAATTATCTTGTAATTACCTACCTTAATTAATTCCTTAATGAATTTTATTAATTAATTATTCTTTAATCACTCATTTTTGATTAATTAATCTTAATTAATAAATCCTTAATTACATCATTTATCATATTAATTAATGATCACTAATTACTTCCTTAATTAATTATTCTCTTTTAATTAATTACCTTAACTAGTAATTAACCACATTATTACTTAACTTTAATCCTTTAATTAATTAATTACTCTTTAATTAATTAATTTCAAATCAATTATATTAATTACCCTTTAATTAATAACATCAAGTGATTAACTCTTTTTATCACTTCCATTTAATTACTTACATAAGTAATTTCTCTTTTCTTAATTACATTCAGTAATTATCTATTAATTACTTTATTAATTAGTTACACTTAATTGATTCATAATTAAGTGATTATTTAAAATTTAAATAAACAATTAACTAATTATTTAAAATTAATTAAATAATTTATTAATTAACTTCTTATACTTCAAAATCCTTAATTAATTAAGAAAATCATTTATCTTAATTAATCTTTACTTATTAACAAACCATATAATCGAGTATTCTTAAGTCCATATCAAAATAATTTAACCTTAATCATCATCACAATTTATTTATTTGAATTAATCAAATCTTTAAAGACAAATTATTCTATTTAGTTCTCAAAATTTTAACATTAACCTTATTTGAAAATAATGCATTTAGAAATCAATTAAAATTTAAAACACTTTAAATTTTCTAATTTTTAACCCATTTATTTCAAATAGAATTTTAAAATTTTGTTTTACTTAAGAACAAAAACAATTTAAAACTTGAACTTGTTTTCTCTTTAAAAAAAATATGGTTGCTTATCAAAAACAAACTCTCACAAATCTCGAACAAGAACCCGAGACAAACGCTAATTTCCTCGAGCCTAACTCGTCTCACTCGCGACCAAAACTGCTTCGAGTCGACTGCAAAACAACACGACACTATCCCGAGTCTTTCTCCATTCTCGTATACTTCGAGTCATCAGGCAATATACACGATACTTCCCTGAGTTCCCCCTTCTTCCCCAAACCCAAACAATCCCAAATATATCCAAACGTGCACGTGCACGTTCATCAGAGCGACATTGGCTCATCGCCGCCGATGCTCACAAGTCGCCGATCGCCTCCTCTAACAATTTCCTCCACCCAGATATTATCACAAACTCACACTCGAAATCAAGCTTTCAAAAATCAACTGGAAATCACCCCAACGACCAGAGCTACCACGAATCTCCGATGCCAACCACCAGAAATGATGAGACTCCGACCAGAGCATCTTCATCGATACATGCAACTATCCAAACACTCGCGATCATCTCTGTTTTCCCATGTCCATCACCCATACCTCACGAACATCATCATTCAAACTGGCTTCCGAACCCTAGTTCGATCGATCTCGAAAAATTCCCTCATCTGAAAAATCTACTCGCATTTTTCCTAACATCCATAACCCATCATCTAGCTTCGATCCAAATTTCGAATCAAAATATTTCATGGATAATCAGAAATCCACAAAATTCCCAATTTCGTATAATTCCCAAATTCATCTTAAATACATAATTAAAAATTATGAAATTAGTGTTAAAATTCGTGATTTCCTATCATGAATTCACCCATACAATCCAAATTAAAATTCGAGTTATTTAAATTTCGACATGCAACAGTATCTTATTGTATTTTTTTTATTACAATATACTGCTATAATAATTCTTTATTCAAAGATCAAGCCTAAATTTTTGATTGCATCAGGTGATATGAAAATTGGTTTGTGTGAGCTTGAGACTGCATATCTCAGAGCAGATTTTGTTTATTCATACATATATGTTTACAGGCATTACAAACATCTCACATATACATACATGCACTCATATCCATATACTAAGAAACACAATCTAAAATCATTCATCACATGCATCATAACAACAGATTTTTAAAACTGTTTTTTTTAAAAGAAATTTACTCACCTTAAACAGAGGACAGTTTTTGTTTCCAGGCTTTTTAAAATTTTGAATTTGCTTTACTGTTGCATTTGAATTTGTTGTGATACTTTGCATGCTTGCAATATGATGTTTTAAAAGTTGAAACTGCTGTTGTACTTCCCTTTGAATTGCAGCAGAGTTGAATCTCAAATTGATCTTCATTTTAGTTGCAGGTTGAAGTGGCATTTGAAACTGCTACTTTGAATTGCAAGCTTGTTGAAGATTTGAAAATAGTTGTTTGATCTTCTATTTGTTTGCAGATTTGAATTCCAGGTTTGAAATCCTTTTTGATTTTGGTTTCAAGTTTAGATTTTGTTTTCCAGGTTTTAGTTAAGAAAAGAGAAGAGTTTAGGCAGGAAAAGATTTTGAACTGAAAATCAATTAGTCTAGTTTCTCAAATCAGTTTAATGAATATATTTGCATATATTTTCAAATGAAAACAATGCTGCCACTTGTCCTTAGATTTATTATCAAGTTTACACCTATTCAATAAATTTACATATGTATAAAAATGTTTACAAGTGTTAAAATCAATGCCTAATTATGTTTAAATCCTTGTCTTAAAGGTATTTATGTTTTCTTAATTATGTAATATGAATATGTATTGACATTTATGTATTTATGTAAATGTGAATTAGTACTAAATTTATTTATGTTTATATATATAAACCATTTAAATTAAAGAGATATTAAAAAGAAGGCTTATTTAAAACTATATATATATTTATAACTATTTTATGCTAAGCACTTTAAAGAAAACAAAAACTTTATTTAAACTATCATATTTTTAAAATAAATAACTATCTTATATTTTGAAAACAATTTAATAAATCTTAAAGTAACTTTTGAAAAATATTAATTTTAAAACAAAGCTTCAAATCACAATATATACATATAAAATTTTATCAATAGATTAAATTCAATTCAAAACAATTTCAAATTATAACATATACTTACATATATAGTACAATTTGAAAAATTCATCTTTTATTTAAAACAAAAGATATCCTATTCACAATATATATCAAATATATATATATATATATATATATATATTGTATACAGAATAAAATTTTATTAGCTTTCAAGGATAAATTTTATCCATTTTAAATTATTGGAAAAGATATGAATTAATATTGCCAGATTAAATATTGATTATCCTTTAAAGATTAAATTACCAATTTAAACTACAATTATAAAGGAAAATTATCAATTTAATTGAATTATCAATACAGATTATTAAATTTATATTGCTCAAAAATCCGGGATATCACAAAAGGACAATCAATCAAGGGCGATTAATTAAGATGGGTAAATAAAAGATGATTAATTAATGGGTTTGTAATTAATTAATGTAAGTAAAGGTAATCTAAGTGATTAAAGTTAGTAATTAATTAGAGGTTAATTAAATTAATTGGGAAAGGATTAATCTTTCTTATGAATGATGGAATAATAATAAATGCCTTGAATTGGTTAATATCTCTGATATGAAATGTTTTGTGATATTATATGATTTGGTGGACAGTAAGAATATGGTTATCTATTGATGATGAATTATTGTGTAAAGGTGACATCCTGTAATTTATATTGAATTGTATCTCCTTTGAATAACTTGTGTTAAAATGACATGGGACTCGAAGAGACCGGGGTCGAGTAGCAGTAAATACCCGAAACCACTTCGATTTGAAATTTTCTATAATTCTTTATAGATTTGATTGGTAAAATCAATAATAAATTTAAATAATTGAACTTTTTTAAAACTAAGTAAAGATATTTAGAGATTGATTATGAAAATAAGTGTTGACTATAGCAAGTTGTGAACTTATAATGATGAATGAGTTACCCGGGTTTAGTTATGTTTAAACTTGATATTTAAATTATTTGGGTTTACTCACGCTGGTTTCCAGCCTGAACCGGGTGTTACTTTGATGTAATGCTCGGGTCAGACAGAGTATTACAGATTTTCAGGTAAGGACGTTCCGGAGCTCAGGAGATGAGCTGGGTGGCAGGAACGTATGGAGTGTTTCCGCTGTGATATATTTCTGTTTATCTGAGACATGTTGATTTGTATAGGTCCAGTGTTTGAGTATGTGTGTAACTCTGGTGTATAAAAATGTAATCAACTGATACGGTATTCTTTTGTATATTGATATTATTTGATATTATATTTTGATCCGCTGCGAATTTGAGAATCTGTGTAGTGTTTCTATTTCTTCTTCTTCTTCTTCTATCTCTTTCTTCTTTTCCTAACTATTTGGAATTTTCGGGATCGAAAATTTCGGGTTGTTTCAAAACTCTTTCGAAATTTCTGGAATTTAAATTTTTGTTTGAGTCTACCTTTAGCTTAACTTTTTTGTATAGTTCATTCTTATTAAATTCCTATTTGGTTATATATATATTACCACTTAATTCTTATGATCTTATTTAATTATAATAATTACAAGCAATCACCTTAATATCCTATAATAATTCAGAAAAATTATTTCCTTTTTATATCAAAATATAATCTTATATAAAAATTATTTTATAATCATTATATAAGAAAATAACAAATACGCCATTATATAAAATACACTCAACTAATTATAGGATACTACTGACCCTATCTCTAATGAGTAATTCCCCACCAAAGTTAAGGTTCTCGCTTAACCTTCAACTCTAATACCACGTGTAATGATCGGGCGATTTTTCGACCCCCGAAAATTGACACTAATACGTTCACTGTATAGAGTGCCGAGCAATCGATTGCCGGAAATACCAGGTTGTTAAGGTTTAAGAAGAAAAGAGATAGAAGAAGAAACAGAAACAACAACAACACAGAATCTCACAATCGCAGCGGAACAAAATATAATATGGAATAACAACATTTATACAAAAGAAAGCTATAATTGTTATTATACATACAAGTTATCAGAGTACAATCATCAAACTGGACAGTTATAATAACTTGTCCTCAAATGCTGAATATACAACCTACAGTTCGCTGCGGAAAATACATGCAATATGTCTCTGCCATACAGCTCGTCTCCTGAGCTCCAAAGCGCTCTAACCTGACATTTGAAATACTCGGTCTGACCCGAGCATTACAATAAGGTAACACCCGAGTCAGGCTAGAAACCAGCGTGAGTAAAACACAGTAAATTTGAAATACTTAAGATATAAAAATCTTTTGAAAAAACCAAGGTAACTCATGCAAACACAACGAGTTTTCATCTTTTTATAACCCAAACGCTTTTACAGAAATCCATCGATATTTTGACAATGTCTAAGTATAATTACTTATTTAAAATAGTTGAATTTGTGAAATTAATCCAATTCCAGCATATTAAACTTTATAATCAAAACCATAAAGGTTCGTAGTGATTTTCAAATCGAAGTGGTTCCAGATAACACTTATATCTGATTCTGGTCTCTTCGAATCCAAGCAATAAATCTTAAAGGGTAAATTATTTAAAATAAATAATTTATATTTAGGGTGACAATATTCACATATGGTAATTTATTACAGATGTTTATTTCAAATAAAACGTATCATCATTTTAATCTAATTATTTTAACTTGTTTGACCCCTTGATGGCACAAACAAAAATAATTGAAATGAATATCCCATAGGATTAAACCAAGATATAGATAGTTACTAATTTAACGATCAATAACCAATATCAAAACAACTCACACATCAGGATTTAATTAACTTTAATTAACCAAATCCATTTATATTTTAATCCAAACTAATTATAAATTAAATAAATTGTGAGACAGTTTATTTTTAGTTAATCAAATTAAACACCCTATTTAATATCTAATTTGTTAATTTACATAAGTTTTAAGTCAAATAATAATATAATTAATTACCCATTTTAATTATAAAATATCATTAAACTTTAAATTACGGAAAAATCCACAATTCTAATTTATAATACCGGGTAATAGGATTAAGATACAAAAATATTCATGTTGGTTTGGATTTAAATGACAATAGAATTAGAGTTTTAAAAAAAAATTAAGTTGTCATATAAAAATATATAAGTTCCGTTTTCTTTCCTCTTTTTCCTTTTCATTTTCTTTTCTCTTTCTTTTCCCTATTCCTTTTTCCTTTTTCTTTCTTTTTCCATTTCCTTTTCCCCTTTTCTTTCTTTTTCCTTTTCCTTTTTTCTTTTTTTTCCTTTTCCTTTTCCCTTTCTTCGACCCATACCACCCGGACCATCTTCTTCTCCCCCTTCTCTTTTCTTTTTTCCAGTTTCTATACCTTCTCCTTCCTTTCATTCGTGACCAGAGAAACGTGCACGTACATGTGCACGTACACACGAGCATCGGTTCCTAAAACTCGCCGTCGACCATCGCCTCACATCACCCCTGACCACGACAACTCGACCACTCACCCGGAAGCTCGACCGAACCCATCGTTTGAAAAACGAACCCTCACCACTCAACCATTAATTACCAGATCCCTGCCAAAGCTCCACCACAATCACCACTTCTAATACCCCCCTGACTGCACGCCTGCTTCTTCCTCCCCTTAACGCGGTTCAAGCGTGAACAGAGGCCAACAAAAACACCCCCAAAACCCTAAAATGAGTTCGACAAGCCTATGCACACGAAAAATCATCATGCCATTTTTCATGAATTTCCCATTGCTCAAGCCTCCTCCCCGCTAAAACACATGTCACAAAATCAAACGAGAAGCCGCAATTTAACCAAACACCTAAATACGTTCATCTCTTAATTTCTACCTTCACACCGAATGAAAAATTCCCAAACCATCCTTAAAAATCACGTTTTTCAACAACGGTTCCATCTATATAATCCATTCGTTAAAATTTGACATTTGAATTTTGATCGCAATTGAGACACTTACTGTAACATGGGTTTTTCTTTTCCTATACATGATGAAATTGAATGAAATGAATTTTAAAATACTCTGTACTCGAAAACAAACAAGTTACGTTTTGGAACCAAAACTTAAAACTAAATATATATGAAGATATTGATTTTTAAAGTAAAAGTTTTAAACTGTTTTTCACAAAAAAAAAGAACAGAGGCTAAATTTAGGAAGAGGTCCAGGTTTTGATGCTCAGGTGAAACCATCCATGTCCAAGCACACATATACTTTTACATAGCAACATAACAATCCTATGTATATTGATTACAGATCAAAGATTTGTTCATATTCAAAGCTATATATAATATAAGAAGAACCTGTCAACAATTTAAGATTTTGTTTACTCATAGTTTTAGTTGAGATGAACACTGGCTTCTCTCTTTTGTTCTAGCTTCAAGCTTTTACTGTATTGATTCTTTTTTTCCTTTTCTTTTATGTGTTGAACTAGAATGGTCTACGTGAACAAGGCAGTGCATATATATATGTATATATATATATGTATATATATATATATGTATATATATATATATGTATATATATATATGTATATATATGTATATATGTATATATATGTGTATATATATATATATATCTGTGTGTAGAGAGAGTGCAAGTTGGAAAGGCTGAAGCCTATTCATCTATACAGTACTTCTTTTTTCACCTTTTTCCTTTTATTCTATTTTTTTATTTGATTTGAAAATTGTTGACTTGATTTGATAAAAAGATGATTTGATTTAAGGCTTGATTTGATTTATTATGTTGATTAGCCATTTTATGTGCTTGAAATGAAGTTTGCCATCATGATATCCCTTTATATATTTATATATACATACATACATATATATATATAGTGTGATGACCGCCCATGACCCCTGCACCGAATCTAGAGATAGTGCACTGTAAAGTGTGCCAGGCGACCATGGACGATTGTCAAGGTAAATTAAAATAACATAATTTATCGCATTACTCACAGCGCATGGACAAAATACAATAGAACATATATATAGTGAAGCTTCACAGAATAGAATCTCATCAATAGAACTTCATAATAGTTGAATACAATCATCAGAATAGTCAATACATCAAGCCTCACTACATAACACTCAGAGATAATACAATCAGCGGAACACCCAGTACATATAGTAAGAAGATAATATGCAACCCTTCAGCTCGTCTTTGATATCAACCCCGTGAAAACAAGAACAGCACCTGTCACCTGCTACCTAGTCTGCCCGTCCCAAAATGGACGAACAGCCCAAGACGATAAGAGTTAAAAACATAAAGCCTTGAGTCAGACAACAGTCTTAGTGAGCAGTAAATTAACTAACAACATACCAAAAGAGCATAAAGGAAAAGGAATAGGAATACAATCCTCCCACTCCAACCTCTTTCTACAGTGATAGCCCCCAGACACACACTAAGTAGAAGCAAACATAGCAGAGCATACAATTTAAAGTAAAGCAGTTATCACTCGAGTCAAGGGCGATGTTTTCCAAGCACAAACCCCCAAGGCCTAAACCAAGATCAGAAAAGCACTCAGAAAACACTGCTCTTGAGACCGAATGACGGTACAACCAAACATCCATGACTCTGGCTATCACTGTTATCATTGCTTCGATATCACCGTTAATTGAATGACCGGCACATTCTTTCAGCCTGTCCGTCAAGGGCTAATGGTAACCCCGGTTCTAGACATAACTCCGCAGGTCATCGTGACCCGTGCCTAGGACTATCGAATCTGCCCAGAGTACTCGACCATCAACAGTTAGTCGTTGGGACTATCGAATCTGCCCAAACGTACTCTTGCTTTGAGCATGCTAGAACCTTCAACAACGATGAGACCCAAGCCTCCTAGTCATCCTCCTCGACGACTATTCTCCTATCCATCCATTATCCTCAACCCGAACCATTTCATCGAGTTATCAACATGCTTGGAATGATCCCGTCTGGATTAGACCAAGGCTATCTCATATCATGCTTCGCTTCATCACATCCTCGCAAAGTCTCATCTCAACATCATCATCAAATCTATGCATAAGAGCTTCATCATCTGCTACATATGCCACGAGCAGCTTTCCCAATTCAAGAGCCTTTCTCTTAGCTTTTGAATCATCTTCGGTCTAAATCAAAGCATCAATCATCTAATTCATAGCAATCAACCAAGTCAACATTAATCCAAGCAATCAAGCATTCAAACATGATCTAAGTAGACAATTATAACAATAATGGCAATTTCGTAATTAAAGAGTTGAAAGTCTAACAAGCATGAAAACATGAACAATATCTCTATAAACTTGATGAATGAACTTGCATAGGTTAACATGTCGTAAAATGGATGTCAAATCATCATGAACAATGAATCTACATGGATCTACACACATGGTTAGGAAAATGCATGGAAATCACTATTTTAACTCCAAATCAAGCCAACGATCCGATATACTCCTTTGGATCCGTGTGAGAGATAATCACCACTCACCAAATCACCTAAACAACCTCAAATCAACACGCTTCAGATCTGGACAGCGAAGGATCAAGCTCGATCTAACACGAATCCGTTTCAAACGATGAAATCTCTCTTCGAAGAATGTAGATCTTCAATCTAAGCTCTTCGATCTTCGATTTGATCTTCGAATTGGATGGAAGGAATCACTAGATTAGAGTGGAGAAAAGAAGTGAGGAAGTGTAGAAGTCGAGCTCTCAAAATGGCAGCACTTCGTCGCTTCGAAATCCGGATCCCAAAAAGTGAGAAATGGGCGAGTATTTATAGCTGAAATCTTAGGTCGCGCCTCAATAAGTCGTCTCCGACTTAACTTCCTCTCCGACTTAACATCCCAGACGACCTACGACTTAACTGCTATGCCAACCTACGACTTATCAAGACCCACTAGTCTACGACTTATAACTTAGCAGGGCCTCCGACTTAACAGATAACTGGGTTACGACTTACGACTTAGTGGACCCGCGACCTAACACTTAGCTATCCTTCTTAGGTTGCTTACAAGCCAACAACTCACGCGACCTAACACACACACACACATCCTTACGACTTAACCAGGCTACGACTCAACTTCTTAAGCCGTCTACGACTTAACTACGTGCGACCTAACAGGTGATACGACTTACGACATAACTAAGACGCAACCTAGCAATGGTTCCGACCTAACGACTTAATAACCCCTTGGGTCTTTAACTCGCTAAAACTCTTAAGTCGTTAGCTCTTATCTCTTAGGTCGTCTACGACCTAAACCTATCCAGTCTACTAGGTCGCCAGCTTCTATGAGTCATCCCATTCCTTAGGTCGCTCACAACATCTAATAGGTCGCTCACGACCTAACTACGATAACACCTTAAGTTGCTAACTCGCCTAGTTTCTTAGGTCGTTGCCGACCTAACTCTACCCCACGACTTAAGTTATGACACGACCTATCTCCCCCTACGACCTAACCCCAGAATACTTAGGTCGCCAACTACACTTCCTTAGGTCGCCTATACCACTTAAGTCGGTCACGACTTATCACTTAGGTCGTTTATGACCTAGGACTTAGACTCAGAACAACTTATCAAAACTGCGACTTAAATGATGACTGTTTTTACGATGTTTCGATCCGTAAAAATACGGTTCGTTACATTCTCTCCCCTTTAGGAATTTCGCCCCCGAAATTCCAAACAAACAGAGCAATCAAGGACTATTCTGCATGCCTACCATCCATAGCAATCAACAAACCACGCATCCAATTCTAGCTTAGAATGCAGAATTCTAAAACTTAGAACAAGTCACAATGTCGTTAGATGACACGACACCTTAGGCCCATACCTTGAAGAGTTCGGGATGAGCTGCTTTCATCCTCTCTTCCACCTCCCATGTACAGTCGTTATCATCGTCACTCCATTGTATCTTGAGCAACTTCACTACCTTCCTCCTAAGCTGTTTCGTGTCGGTTTCCACAACACGAAGCGGCTTACGAGGTCTTCTATCGACTGGATCAACTTCGAAATTTTCACAGCTATCAGCAGAAATCACGGTATTCGAGTCGTGCACATATTTCCGTAGATACGATACATGAAAAACATTGTGCACACTCGTCATCTTCTCCGGTAATTCCAATCTATAAGCGAGCTTTCCAATTCGCTCGATGATCGGGAATGGTCCAACAAATCTCGGAGTCAATTTTCCTTTCTTCCCGAATCGAATAACATTCTTCAATGGAGAAATCTTCACAAAAACCAAATCTCCAACGTCGAATTCTAAATCCTTACGACGCTTATCGGCATAACTTTTCTGACGGTCTTGGGCTGCTTTCATTCGTTGCCAAATGATCTCTATGCAATCCGAAGTCTGTCGAATCATCTCTGGCCCAAGCATCAGCTTTTCTCCTGTCTCTAACCAACATGTCGGAGAGTTACACGGTCTTCCATACAATGCCTCATACGGTGCCATACCAATACTTGACTGGTAACTGTTATTGTATGAAAACTCTACCAAATGAAGGTGATCTTCCCATGATCCTCCAAAATCCAAAACACAAGCTCTTAGGGGATCTTCCAAAACTCGGTTGACTCTCTCGGTCTGACCATCTGTTTGAGGGTGATAAGCTGTACTCAAACATAACTCCGTTCCCAAAACTTCCTGGAAGCTCTTCCAAAATTCGCTAGTGAACAATGGATCTCGATCGCTCACTATACTCTTCGGAATACCATGGAATCGAACTATCCACTTAACATACAACTCTACCAACTTTGATGCAGTCCTAGTCGATCGAACAGGAATAAATCTTACACTCTTAGTCAGACGATCCACAATGACCCAAATCCCTTCATTTCCCGTTCTTGTTCTAGGTAGCCCATCAATAAAATCCATCGATACTTGCTCCCACTTCCATGTAGGAACTTCCAATGGCTGAAGCAATCCACTTGGCTTCTTCTGTTCGGATTTTACCAACTGGCAGTTCATACACTTGGAAATGAAATTTCCAACATCCTTCTTCATGCCTTCCCAGTAGTAGGTTCTCTTCATATCCCGATACATCTTATTTCCACCTGGATGAATTGTCAACTTCGAGTGATGACTTTCCTTCAGAACTTCACTCCTCAATTCATCTATATCGGGAACAACTAGTCGTCCTTGATTCCGAAGCCAACCTTCTTGATCGACCTCGAATCCTTTATCCTTTTCTGGTTCCAATCCAGATTCCAAATCACGGATAATCTTGACAAGCTTATCGTCTCGCTTTTGGCTCTTGCCAATCCTTTCCACAAGAGTGGGTCTTATCGATAAGTTTGCCAACATCTCAGGTTCCAATTCGCATCTGGGCCTGAAGTCAAATCCAGCTAAATACTCGAGATTCTTCCATTCTGAAAACATGGCTCCCAGTCCTGCATGTCTTCGACTTAACGCATCTGCTACTGCGTTACCTTTTCCCGGAGTATAGGCTATACCAAAGTCATATGAGGCCAAAAACTCTAGCCAACGTTGCTGCCGAAGATTCAAATCCTTTTGGGAGAAAAGATACTTCAACGACTTATGATCTGTAAACAACTCGAATCGAACTCCCAATAGATAATGTCTCCACATCTTCAGAGCAAATACAATCGCCGCTAACTCCAAATCATGAGTCGGGTAATTCCTTTCATGCGGCTTCAGTTGTCGACTTGCATATGCAACAACTTTATCCTTCTGCATTAGCACTGCTCCAAGTCCAGTACCACATGCGTCGGTGTAAACCACCATCTCATCATTCCCACTTGGAATAGTCAAAACAGGAGCACTCGTCAATCTCTCTTTCAGGATTCTAAAAGCTTGCCCACACTTATCATCCCATCTGAACACTTGGTTCTTCTTCGTCAAACCTGTTAACGGTGCAGCTATCTTGGAGAAGTCTTTGATAAACCGTCGATAATATCCTGCTAATCCAAGAAAACTTCTCACATCCGATGCATTCTTAGGTCTAACCCAATCCTGGATTGCTGCCACCTTAGCGGGATCAACCGCTATTCCATTTCCAGAGATAACATGGCCTAAGAACCTCACTTCACTCTTCCAGAAGTGACACTTCGAAAACTTAGCCTTCAGCTGATGTTTCCGTGAGATCTTCAAAACAATGCGCAAGTGCGTCTTGTGCTCTTCTTCAGTTCTGGAATAAATCAGAATATCATCCACGAACACAAGTACGAACTTGTTCAACTGATCCCTGAACACTCTATTCATAAGATCCACAAAATATGCTGGCGCGTTAGTCAATCCAAACGGCATTACCAGCCAGTCAAAGAAACTAGATGGTGTCCGAAAAGCAGTCTTCGGCACACTATCCTTAGCTACTCTCAGCTGGTGAAAACCCGTTGCCAAATCCATCTGAGAAAACACCTTAGCTTCGTGAAGCTGGTCAAACAAGTCATCTATTCTCGGCAATGGATACTTGTTCTTCTTAGTCACCTTATTTAGCTCACGATAATCCACACACAACCTCAACGATCCATCTGCTTTGGTTGCGAACACAACTGGTGCACCCTATTCGGACACACTACGCCGAATGAATCCTTTCTGTAAAAGGTCATCAACTTGCACCTTCAACTCTTGTTGCTCCCTGGGCGCCATCCGCCTAAGAGGCATCACAACAGGTCTGGCTCCTTCAACTAGATCTATACGAAACTCGATCTCTCTATGCGGCGGTAACCCTTTGACTTCGTCAAAGACATCCTCGAATCCATTCGCGATTGGCACCGATGACAGTCCATCCCGTGGAACAACTAGCGAATACATGAAGCTCATGAAGACGCCTTCTTCGTGCTTACATCGTATCACAATCTTTCGCCCCTCCACATTCTCAACTGTCACCTCCAACCTTTCGCAATCAACCTTTGCCGCATACTTCCTAAGTCAGTCCATACCCAAAATAATTCCGAACCCCGCAAAGTTCAGAACAAAACAATCACAAACAAAAGAGCAACCATGACTCGACACCATCAGACCATGGCATAACATACACAAACAAGACGAACCCCAACTGGATTAGTCACAACCAATGGCCTATCAATAATATCCGGTTCCAAACCTAACCGGCCTACAAGTTCACTACAAACAAACGAATGCGACGCCCCAGTATCAAACAGAACTCTAACTGGAACACCACATAGGAAAAGAGTACCTTGAACTACCACACTCTTTCCTTTCTCTTCAGCGGTAGGAACTGTCGAAGACGATGGAACAGCTCCCAAAGCATAAGCCTGCACAATCTGCTTGTTCCTTCGCGGTTCTGGACAATTCTTCTTAAAGTGTCCTAGCTTATCGCAGTTGTGGCACTTCACTGGCACCTTCAGATTCTTGCAATCCCTAGAGAAATGGCCCTTTTGCTGACAATTGTAGCAGGTCACTTCGCCTTTCGGCTTCTTCTGGCCATCCTTACCCTTCTGCTGCTGCTGCTTCCTCTTCTTGTTTCCACCCTGCTGTGGTTTAGACTCTCCCCTGGTCATAGCAACAACAGATCCTTCCTTAGGAAACAGACTCTCATGCCTGAGAGCTTTCTCCACAAGCTTCTCAAATGAATCATCCAAATGATCCACCAACTGTCTCCTAAGATAACTGTCCAAGCCTGTCACAAACTTCTCATTCTTCTGATACGAAGACTCAATATATGACCGGGCATACTTGGATAAAGCTTCAAACTCAAAAACATACTCAAGAACTGGTCTTCCTCCCTGCTTGAGCTCCACAAACTTCTTGAACATAACTGACTTCTGAGCTGTAGAAATGAACTTAGCTTCAAATCTGACTTGGAATTGCTCCCAAGTAATCTCTTCCTTCGGAGTATTGATGGTAATAGAGTTCCACCAATCAGAGGCTCTTCCTTGAAGCTGTCTTGATGCCAACTTCCTCTTAGTTGCATCCTCAATTCCCAAATCACCAAAAATCCTTCTACAAGCATCTATCCATCTTTGGACCACAATAGTTGATTCTGTCCCTAAGAAAACCTTCCCTCCAAGAGCAGTATAGTCCTTACACAACTTAGCAAATTCCACCGGCTTTGGAGTTTGAACTTGAACTCCAACATCAACTGCTGTCCCTGGAACTGGTATCCTTCTCATGATCGAAGTCATCATAGCTTCGAACATAGCTGCATAATCAGCAGTCCCCTCAGCAGCACGGCCTTCCCTAGCAATTGGTCTCCCTCTTCGACTCATTCTTAATATCTATAAAAAGGAATGATTAGCACAACTTAGAGAAACAACTGCATAAAGGACTAACTTACTTCTAAACTACTATATTATATATAGTAATCATCCATCAAAATACAATTACGTCTCTCATACGTAGTTACATCAGCGAGCGTTGGATAAAATCGATTAACCAATGCTTTGATACCAAAATGTGACGACCGCCCATGACCCCTGCACCGAATCTAGAGATAGTGCGCTGTAAAGTGTGTCAGGCGACCATGGACGATTGTCAAGGTAAATTAAAATAATAGAATCTATCGCATTACTCACAGCGCATGGACAAAATACAATAGAACATATATATAGTGAAGCTTCACAGAATAGAATCTCATCAATAGAACTTCATAATAGTTGAATACAATCATCAGAATAGTCAAATACATCAAGCCTCACTACATAACACTCAAAGATAATACAATCAGCGGAACACCCAGTACATATAGTAAGAAGATAATATGCAACCCTTCAGCTCGTCTTCGATATCAACCCCGTGAAAACAAGAACAGCACCTGTCACCTGCTACCTAGTCTGCCCGTCCCAAAATGGACAAACAGCCCAAGGCGATAAGAGTTAAAAACATAAAGCCTTGAGTTAGACAACAGTCTTAGTGAGCAGTAAATTAACTAACAACATACCAAAAGAGCATAAAGGAAAAGGAATAGGAATACAATCCTTCCACTCCAACCTCTTTCTACAGTGATAGCCCCCAGACACACACTAAGTAGAAGCAAACATAGCAGAGCATACAATTTAAAGTAAAGCAGTTATCACTCGAGTCAAGGGCGATGTTTTCCAAGCACAAACCCCCAAGGCCTAAACCAAGATCAGATAAGCACCCAGAAAACACTGCTCTTGAGACCGAATGACGGTACAACCAAACATCCATGACTCTGGCTATCACTGTTATCATTGCTTCGATATCACCGTTAATTGAATGACCGGCACATTCTTTCAGCCGTCCGTCAAGGGCTAATGGTAACCCCGGTTCTAGACATAACTCCGCACGTCATCGTGACCCGTGCCTAGGACTATCGAATCTGCCCAGAGTACTCGACCATCAACAGTTAGTCGTTGGGACTATTGAATCTGCCCAAACGTACTCTTGCTTTGAGCATGCTAGAACCTTCAACAACGATGAGACCCAAGCCTCCTAGTCATCCTCCTCGACGACTATTCTCATATCCATCCATTATCCTCAACCTGAACCATTTCATCGAGTTATCAACATGCTTGGAATGATCCCGTCTGGATTAGACCAAGGCTATCTCATATCATGCTTCACTTCATCACATCCTCGCAAAGTCTCATCTCAACATCATCATCAAATCTATGCATAAGAGCTTCATCATCTGCTATATATGCCACGAGCAGCTTTCCCAATTCAAGAGCCTTTCTCTTAGCTTTTGAATCATCTTCGGTCTAAATCAAAGCATCAATCATCTAATTCATAGCAATCAACCAAGTCAACATTAATCCAAGCAATCAAGCATTCAAACATGATCTAAGTAGATAATTATAACAATAATGGCAATTTCGTAATTAAAGAGTTGAAAGTCTAACAAGCATGAAAACATGAACAATATCTCTATAAACTTGATGAATGAACTTGCATAGGTTAACATGTCGTAAAATGGATGTCAAATTATCATGAACAATGAATCTACATGGATCTACACACATGGTTAGGAAAATGCATGGAAATCACTATTTTAACTCCAAATCAAGCCAACGATCCGATATACTCCTTTGGATCCGTGTGAGAGATAATCACCACTCACCAAATCACCTAAACAACCTCAAATCAACACGCTTCAGATCTGGACAGCGAAGGATCAAGCTCGATCTAACACGAATCCGTTTCAAACGATGAAATCTCTCTTCGAAGAATGTAGATCTTCAATCTAAGCTCTTCGATCTTCGATTTGATCTTCGAATTGGATGGAAGGAATCACTAGATTAGAGTGGAGAAAAGAAGTGAGGAAGTGTAGAAGTCGAGCTCTCAAAATGGCAGCACTTCGTCGCTTTGAAATCCGGATCCCAAAAAGTGAGAAATGGGCGAGTATTTATAGCTGAAATCTTAGGTCGCGCCTCAATAAGTTGTCTCCGACTTAACTTCCTCTCCGACTTAACATCCCAGACGACCTACGACTTAACTGCTATGCCAACCTACGACTTATCAAGACCCACTAGTCTACGACTTATCAAGACCCACTAGTCTACGACTTATAACTTAGCAGGGCCTCCGACTTAACAGATAACTGGGTTACGACTTACGACTTAGTGGACCCGCGACCTAACACTTAGCTATCCTTCTTAGGTTGCTTACGAGCCAACAACTCACGCGACCTAACACACACACACACATCCTTACGACTTAACCAGGCTACGACTCAACTTCTTAAGTCGTCTACGACTTAACTACGCGCGACCTAACAGGTGATACGACTTACGACATAACTAAGATGCAACCTAGCAATGGTTCCGACCTAATGACTTAATAACCCCTTGGATCTTTAACTCGCTAAAACTCTTAAGTCGTTTGCTCTTATCTCTTAGGTCGTCTACGACCTAAACCTATCCAGTCTACTAGGTCGCCAGCTTCTATGAGTCATCCCATTCCTTAGGTCGCTCACAACATCTAATAGGTCGCTCACGACCTAACTACGATAACACCTTAAGTTGCTAACTCGCCTAGTTTCTTAGGTCGTTGCCGACCTAACTCTACCCCACGACTTAAGTTATGACACGACCTATCTCCCCCTACGACCTAACCCCACAATACTTAGGTCGCCAACTACACTTCCTTAGGTCGCTATACCACTTAAGTCGGTCACGACTTATCACTTAGGTCGTTTATGACCTAGGACTTAGACTCAGAACGACTTATCAACACTGCGACTTAAATGATGACTGTTTTTACGATGTTTCGATCCGTAAAAATACGGGTTGTTACATATAGATTTACATATACACTATTTTATATTAACATATATATATATATATTTACATATTTACTATTTTATGTAACATATGTACATATACATTTACTTTTATATATTTGTCATCATATATATATATACATTAAAGGTTAGGAGTTTATCATCATGAAGCTTTTGCATGCACACACACACACACACATCTATTTATAACTTCATATACACCATATACACACATATACAAAGCCATTTGCATGTATTTATTTCATTTTTATCATAAGTTTAGTATATACTTGCATGTATACTTCATATTCTACCTCTTTATACACATGTATTTACATTTCACTATTTAATACAAATAAAATACACACGCACACACTTATAAATTTAATCATGAGTTTTGAAATTGGCCTTCTGGAGTTTTATACATCCATGTATACATATATGTAGAATTTATCATATACTATATTTTTATAACTATATATATCTAGACTTATATATATACTTTTAAACATCATAAAGCTTGTATATTATATATATACATTTATGGATATTTTATCTCAAAATTTAAATGGTGGAGTTTATATACATTTTTCAATAAAATTTATCATATACAGAAATTTTATAATTTAAAATTTAATATGGTTTTTATCAGTTTATATATTCAGATATTTTAAATATATGAAGATTTATCTATCCGACTAATAAAAATTAATATTCCAATAATTAAAATTAGTTAATTGCCCCAATAATAGGTGACTGAAAATCCAGGTCATTTCAATTTTACTCGCGTTCGTCTATCAGTTTTGGGTTTCATTTGCGAAGATGGTGGCGCATGGCACGGGCAGGCTAGGCGGTCGTCGTGGCGTGGGTGGATGGACATCTGACGATCCGAGGCGGCTCGAGCATCGAAGGGTCGAATGCACGGGTTGGGTTTCTCGAGCCTGGGAAGAGCATGCGAGTTAGTGTAGTGGAAGAGAGGTAGTTAAGTTGAGTTAATTATATTATTAAGTTGTTAATTATAATTTTATTTATATCAAATATTGATAAATTCGTAACTTTTGCATAGGAGGTCCGATTCGAGCCAAACGAGTTGCATTGGATTCGTATCGACGTCGTCTACGATATGGCATTGGATTGGTATTTATTTGACTCTTGAAAATTTTCAGTTCCAAATAAAGGTGAGTGTTTTATAATGCTCAAAAATTACTAAAATATTCCGGTGTTAGTTAAATTGAAATTATGAAGTAATTTAATTTTATTGATTGTTGTTTGGTAATTTAATTGACATTTAAATTGACATATGAATTGAGCTGCTAGGAATTAAAATTGACAGTTAAAGTGAAATTAGAATGAAATTGCTAATTAAAAACTGATATTTAATAACTAGTTAACTATCATGATTTGTTGGCTAATTTGGATATTGATTGTGATGGATGGCTATTGGTTGATATTTTGGATGATCAGATGTTTATTTATTTTGATATACATATCTTGTTATCATCCTGTATATTATTGACCGTATATAACTTGTTATTTGAATTATTTAGAATAAATTAAGAAATAGGTCGAAATGATATATACCTATGACATTTATTTTGGATTGAAAGGATATACATCCATCCTTGAAATTAAATTGAAATAATTGATCACTTGGCCATAGGATAGAAAATTATATACGAACACCGAATTAGTTAAATTAAATGGTTTTAAATTCTTGAATTTGAATTTATTTAAATGATTTTGATTTAAAGAAATAAAAAGCGAATTTATAAAGATTGAATTAATTTTAAATTCGAGTTTTGAAATGTTGAATTTAAAATTAGTTAAAAGAAATTGTTTTAAAGAATTTAATTTGAAACTTGAAGTTATGATTGGAATTATAGAAATTAAATTGCTTTAAAGTTTTGAATTTTTATTCGAACTTTGAAATATCGCCAAGTAAAGGGATTTGAATTGATATTTCGAACTTTATCTCGAGATTGAATTATTTTAAAGACTTGAACATTGAAGTTAAATTTGATTTAAATGATTTAAATCGATATTTTCAACTCAACTCGAAATTGATATAAATTGAAATGGTTTAAATTGAAATTAATTCGAACTGAAATGGAAATTGAAATTAATTTAAATTGAAACCTAAGTTGAGTCGATTTAAATTGAACTGAGATTGAAGATGATTTGAATTGAAAGATTTAGAATTCAATCAGTTTGACTTTAAACTATTTTCAAATAAATTATTTTAATATAAACTATTTAAAATCTATCTTTTTAAATATTTAAATTATTTTGATTTTCCAAGCTATTTTACTATATAAACCATTTTCAATACTAAAACTATATTAACTTTTAAACTATTAAAAATATTCAAACTATTTTCTAAAATTCAAACTAGTCAAGGTTGGAATATTTTTATTTAAATCGTGGATTTAAATGCAAATTGGGTTAAAATGAAGTTATAACCTAAATTGTAATTCGAATTGAATTTTGAAGTAAAAATGAAATATCGAACTGAATTGACATATTTTAAGTAAATATGATACTTCGAAATGAAATTGATTTTGAAGCGAATATGATATTTTGATATCACGTATGTATCGTTTTCGAAATGTAAAAGTACCAACTGATGTGTAAAACGATGTTTGGTTGTTAAAGAGACTGAAGCCTCTCATTGGCATACATTCTATCAATATTGGAACCACTTTAACAACTGTGTATGCGGAGGATACTCTAGAATGAAGTGGTTGGATTTGGCGTACGTTTATTGGTTTGAAGAAAGAGAACGATGATGGTAGTATCCTACCTTGGGCATTGCCTCACATGCCTTATCATAATTTTTTCCCTATACGAGACAACTATGAGTTTGGTTTAGTGTTGTCGTATCATGGCGCATCCGTATCCCCCGACGTGCTACTGGGGCGTTATATGCAAACTGTACGACAATGCTTAAAAACGCGTTAAGGGGGATTAATGTAAAGCCTTAAGGCTAAGAAAAATATTTATTTTACTGATTAGACATTACATATATAGCATATTCTACTATATATAAATATTTTGACGGATCCTTAAGAGATGGAAAATCCTATAACACCTCTTGAGTTATTGCACACACGATATACACTGGATAGGAGATGTAAAACCTGTAAACATCTTTGACGCTATTACACTCCTGTTATATGTGATATTTATTTGACTCACATAAGGATATTTCAGTCTTGACTCAAGTGTTTTTTCTTTTCATTATGCTCGGGTCAGCCCTGAGTTTTCAGCGCATTGAAGATTATTTTCTAGAGGATGAAGACCAAGATTTGGTATATTATATTACTAGAATTATTCCCTGCATCATTATTTGTTCCACTGCATTATTCTATTATTTCTCTTGTATATAAACTCTGATAGATGTTGTAAAATTATAATCAAATGTATAGTATAAATAGCTTCATGAACTATTTATTTAATTATTATATATTGTCATTCCGCTGCAAGATTCTGTATTTGTTTTCTTCTTTTCTTCTTTTTCTTAATTAACCCCATTGATTATCCGTGTTTCAGATTGTTTGAGTTGGACATGTATGAATTATTATCGATTTAAACCTTTCGAAATGTGGGTCATCATATGTGATTAGTGAATTAATGTATATTTTAAAATCAAAATCGTATTAAATCAATAACTTCTTCATACAAGGTCCAATTGAGACGCGGTCTATTGCATCGTGCTCGTAGGAGTGTTATTTATGCACTGAAGTTTTGTTTCGTTGAGTTTGAAGCAAGTGGAATTTTGAGCTAAAATCGAATGCCATTCGATTTAGATCAAATCGAAACGCTAAAGTGTCAACTGGAATTTACGTGAGTTGACTCACCTTTCGGTTTAACTGTATTTGATATATGGTAGATATAAATTATTATTTTTTAACTTAAATGATTTATTGGTTTGGTTTGACTGAATTTTCGCTTTGAAAAGCGAATGACTTATAAAATAAAATATAAGGAATTTTGTAGAGGAATCTAGATTTCCTTGCCATTGTAATTCTAAATTTCAGTTATATATTATTGTATATATTGTTGAATGCTAAATGTTTGGTAATTGACCATATTAGATATAACATTGATATATGTTAAAAGTTGAGCCCTTTTACTAATAAAGGTAGTAGCAGCAGCATTTGTTAAGTGTCATGGTGGCTATTGGCCTCATTATAGTATTTTGAAATACTATGGATTGGTGTTTGATTTGAAAATGGTTATTGTTTGGAAAAATAATTTTTAAATATGATTTTGGAATTTTCTGTGGCATATTGTTTAAAATTAGTTTTTGAACTTCTCTATTTTACTCCAACATTTTTGGAAGTATATTTAAAAGTATTTTGAGAAGTATTTATTTTACAGAAAAGTTAATATAATAATGGATGTTTATTTTAAAGAAAAAGAAAATTTATCTTTTATAATAAAGTGATTCTGTTTTAAAATAAGATAGAAATATTTTAGAATAAATATTTGTGAAATACTTTATGTAAAATGTTGTATAAAAAGACAGATTTATAAATATTAAAAAATAGTTTTATAAATGATATTTTATAAATAAAAGAATAGATTTATAAATGAGATTTTATAACAAGGAAAATGATATCATTTTTATAAATAGGAATAACAAATCACATTTGTGAATTTATAGTGATATATGGAATAATCATTTGATGGAAAGTGTATGAGGTTTAAATTAAGAAGATTTATATAAAGTGCTTTATAAAGAAGTTTTATAAAAGAGTTTTGTAAAGAAGTTGTATATTTTAAAAGGGATGTTATAAAAGAAGTTTATAAATAGAAATGGATTTATAAAAGGAGTTTTATAAATTTGGTAATTTATGAAAGGAGTTTTATAAATAAATTTGAAGATTTATAAAAGGAGTTTTATATTTTAAAAGAGATATTATAAAAGAAGTTTTATAAAAGGAATGAGATTTTATTTCCATAAACGATCAATTCAAATTAGGGTGGTGAAAATACTCTATTCATACTTAACACCAAATTCCGAGGTAGGGAAACTTGTCCCTATCCTAAGAATTAAGAATGTACGTCAAGGCAAGGATGGTATGCTAACTTTTCCAACTACATTGTTAATAGAGGGATAATACAAGTTTGAAATCGGGAAATGGTGTTAAGTATATCTGGTCTAATATCTATACAATTTTTTTACTTGCACCAAAAGTGTTTTGGGTCTATTGTTATCAATGTTTTTAAATACTATTTCTTTTGATCCAATTAAGTATGGTTTTGGAAATAAAATCTTTTTAAGATTTTTGAATATACTTATACCGTAGAGATAAGTATATGACATTTTCTAAATATTGAAAATGTAGTGTTTTTTAATATACTTATACCGAGGATAGAAGTATAATTATGTTTTCCATGCATTGAAAGAGTAAATGAATTGTGAATGAGTAGTATACATATGTATACCTTTGCTAACGTATTTTGACATAGGTATTTACAAAGTAGTTTTAATTAATAAAAGAACTAATTAAAGAAGCATAGTGATTGCTTATGCGCTTAACCATGCTTGGTTTCCATGCGAAATTAAATCTCCGATTTGATTGTTTGTTTATTTGATAGTTAAAATAACTGACTATCAAATGTTGGCCAATCTTGAAAACTAGCATTTGTTGGTTCGAAGAGACTGAGGTTGGATATATTATCTGAATACTACTTCGAACCACTTCGAACCGACATAAGCGTTCGAATGGAAGACATCTTGAAGTTGAATGAATCTAAGACAGAGTTCTTTGAAGTGCAAGGGCTACTTGCTACTAATCCTAGGGGTGATTCCAAAAAGAATGTAGTAGAAGTTATATCTTAGGTTTGTTCAGAATCAGAACAACTTGTATGGATGAATGTTGGCATTACATTGTTGTCTAGAGTGCAGTATTAGCATTCCAATTGGGATTTGCTAAAAATGTAAAATGTAAACTCTAGCCTCACAACCTGAAAATGGCTAAAATAAGGGAGATGCGGTAGGGTAATATGGGTTGCTGCCATTAAGGTATGATCATCACTTATACCTAAGTCGATATTTATGAATTTTGTGTGCTTGTGGACATGAAATTAGTTTGTCTAGGCGACAGCTGGGGTGGTGATCATATTCGGCACTATCCAGTAAGCGGTAGGCCAGTTCTGTATCGATAGAGGTGCGATAGCTTCGACGTTGGTACATTTTATCTGGAGATCTATTGTATGGAAGCTAGTCCCTTAACTTATTATTATATGGAATCCATTATCCAATAAGTTCATTTTGGACATAGTTGTATACCTAATATGCTGTAAGGTAATTAATGTAACCATTATGGCTATGATTAAATATTTATTTTAAATCCTAGACATTATTATAATATAATTAGATTTTCTAATAAAATGGTTTGGTTATCATAAGGTAAAAACCCGTCCGCCTTTATGTGCGGTATGGTCTTACGAGATAACTATGTTTTTGAAAGGTTTATAACATGAACAATCCATATGATATGTGTTTCTCATGCTGGTTTACTAGACTGATCCAGGCATTATTTCTTTTAATGCTCCGGTCAGCCCGAGCATATTTTCAGATTTAGTTATGGATGCTTTGGAGCTTCAGGAGATGAGCTGGATGCCCCCAAGATGTATTTACGTATCTTTTGTTTTCCACTGCATTATTTGTTTGTATCTATCAGCATTGGTGAGGACACGTTGTTACAACTGTTCAGGCTGATAATAGGTTAGTTTACTCTGATTGATGTATGTATATTACAATTTTCTTTTGTAAATTCCAGTTATATATTATATATTACTTGTCATGATGTGAGATTTTGTTTCGTCTTTTCTTTCTTTTACCCCAACAATTTGTCTTTGTAGCACTTGGATGCTCGGCACGTGAATACCGTGGATTTATTAGTGTCGAATTTTGAGAAATGAAAAGGTGGGTCGTTTCTAGTGGTATCAGAGCATAAGTTGAGTGAACATCTAGGCTTTGGTGGCATAAACTCATTTGAGTGGGTAAGTAACACCCTAGAATGAGTTGAGTGTGTGTGTGTGTAAGAGCGCGTAATTTTTAGTGCTATAAAATATTTTATATTGTGTTGATTTATTTGTTGAGTGGTTTATGAATTCTGGTCGATACAGAAGGAACAACTGTATCGATAGAGATTTCTAAACTCTTGAATAAGACAAACTAACACAGTATTATTTTTGAAATTGGTAAATGAAATAATTTTACCTAGGTTTTATAGTTTATCTATGAAAGAATAATTTTTAGAAATTAATATGATTATTTATGATGTGCTTGTTTCTTAGAAAATGATTATATTCGATAATTATTATTTGTTGTTTGATTAGTTGTGCTCAGCCAGTTTATGGAAATTGATTATTGTTTGTCAAAAAGAAGTAACTTAATATAAATATGGTTTATAAATAAAAGGATTTAAACTAAGAATTTGAGAACTGAAATCCCGGTATTTTGAAAACTGTTTTTCAAAGTTTTAGAGAAAATAATAATAGCATTATTTGAAAGTATTTGTGAATAGAAATATTTTTAAAAGGATTTTGAAGGAGATAGAAAGCACTGAACTAACTTATGTCATTGGAAAATAATTTAGATGATGACTGCAGCGTCACCGACATTCATTTTCAAAATTCTAGGTGGGGAATGCTACCATGGTAATTTGCTAAAGGGTTGTTGGGAAAAATAATTTTTGATTTAATCTCAAAAGTATGATTTAATATACAAAATGATATATATATATATATATTATTTCAAAATGATTTGAAATTAAACCCGATGTTTAGTTCTTAAGTTCCCTATTAAGTTATTTTATGGATGCATGTATCCTATGCATTACGATAGTTTGGTCCATGCATCTCATTATGATATGTTGTATGGTAGCTCTCATTTATTAAAATGAAATTAAATCTTCAGCGATTTTGGACAATCACAAACTTCCGAATTAATTGTGGACTTGGAGCTAAATGTTATTATGAAAATATAATAGAAGAAGAGTTTTGTAACTCTAGAATGGGAATATAGTAGGTTAAACAGGTTTATAATTAATTGAACACCCTGGTTAAGTAAAACAAATTTGATATTGTATATATACTCTAAAGATATAGTGGAGTATTATACGAATATGAACTTAAGTTTTAAAGTGTTGATAAACATATGTTGTGTTTTATAAGATGTTTATACACTTAAGAAAAGCTTTATGAAATAGTTCATAAAGCTTTTAGTATTAAAGGAAATATACTATGAGTAAAAGCAAATGCAATTTAAAATGAAAAATAATTGGTGTAGTCCAGAAACCAATAGGATATAATACGTAAGTTGTACATAGATCATTTTATTCGCATAACTATTCTTGATCCAGATTTGAGTACATGATTTTAAGGTAATTTACACCTATCCAAACAAGGTTTTTTTACTCAATTCTTAACGACGAACACTTGGTATGGATTTTTGATATGATTCTGAAGTTTTCTATCATAGTATTATGGCTATATAAGAAGAATGGAGGGTTCTAATCAAGGAACCTGATCGTATTCCGCACTTGGAATACCGGGTGAGCGATACTAGTTTAGAAAAGAAGTTTACGTGATCGAGCGAGTGATCGGATTTGATATTGCATATGAATGGTGTATGTACATTGTACGAGTTTTGATATATTATGTGCTTCTTACATTACAAATGCAAGTTATATAGTTAATATTGCAATTTTTTTAATCCTCTTTGTTGAGTACATGATTAGGTGCATTAAATCAAAAGCTTGCTAGTTGCTTTTAGTTTCATGAGTAGAGTCTGATTGCTTTACAAATTGGTATGTGTTTATTGCTTAACAGTTGTGTTTGCTATGTGATATACACACTCTATAAGGTATATCATTAGTATATATTGTTGTTTTGTTCTCCCCAGATATGTGCTTTTATTGATATTGTGATTTTTCGGTCCTAGCTGTGCAAAGGAGGTGCTATCGAAATTTTCTGTAACATATGGGACTTTGATAGTTTAATAACTAATTTTAGTTAATTGATTTTAAAAGATTAAGGGTTCGAAGACATTTTCTTCCTTTGAGAATTTCAGGTACGAAGTTCTTTCAAGGGGGAAAGAATGTAACGATCCGCAATTTTTAATGTTTCAAATGAAAATACTTAATTTATTTAAATATTTAGATTTGATTCAAAAAAAAATCAATTTTATCAAAGCAACATATTTTTAATGATGTATTTTTAAATGAATTTATTTGATGCATTTTTCGGAAAATGGTGGTATTTTTGAAATTTTACAGAATAAGATAACCAGTGTATTTTATTATTGTTTTTTGATCATATCACATTTTTGTGCATGATCATATTTTCATTTTATCGTTCGCGGTTGTATGCGAACGAGATGCTGTATAGCGACACGCTGGACATCGCAAAATAAACAATACATCACCTTAGACATTTCCTTCATTTCCTTATTTCCTTCTTACTTTTATTTTTCCCTCTTCTTTCATTCCCCGTTAAAAAGAAAATCAAACCCACTTCTTTCAAAATTCAAAATCAAAAGATTCGTTCCATTGAAAATCACAAAATTAGATCCGTCAGGATCATATCGTTGATAGATTTAAATCTATTTATTGGTTGGGGGGTGTGGCTGTCACTTGGGATGCTCAACATTGGGAGGCCGAGCAAGTGTTTTGGGTTGAGGCGGATTGAAGTGGGGTTTGGCAAAATGGAGCATGGATTCGTGCTTCTCGACCAAAGATAAGTTGGGGTGGAAGTTCTAAGGGTTGCGGCTCCTCCTAGAAGAACTCGACATTCGCATGGTGGATTTAGGGTAGTCAGGTCGCAATCCAAAAGAGAGCCAAGCACTAATTAGTTGGGTCAGGGAAGAAGCATTCGCGGAAGGGAGTTCAATGTCGAAGGCAGCGCGTGATTTCGTCGAGCGAGGTAGCAGGGAGGATGGATGCGTGCATGACCTCGAGTGTGTACTTGTATGCCTGCATAGGGATGGTGGAATTTGGGAGGAAGGATTATGTGGGGGAAATTATAAATTAATAAAGTGATTATTGAATTAATGTATATTTTAAAATCAAAGTCATATTATATCAATAACTTCTTCATTCGAGGTCAAATCGAGACACGGTTTTTTATGTTGTTCTCATAGGAGCGTTATCTATGCATTGAATTTGGTTTTATTGAGTTTGGAGCAAGTGGGAATTTTGAGCTAAAATCGAACAACATTCGATTTTATATCAAATCGGAATGCTTAAGCACCAAATAGAATTTTGCTAAGTTAACTCACCTTTTGGTTTAACATTATATAATATATAGTAGATATAAATTAATGTTTTGTGCTCGAATGATTTATTGGTTTGGTTTGGTTGAATTTCTGCTTTGAAAAACGAATGATACATAAAATGAAATACAAGCAATTTTGTAGAGGAATCCTGATTTTCCCGCCATTGTTGATTCTAAATTTCAGGTATATATTATCGTATATATTGTTAAATGCTAAAAGTTTGGTAATTGGCCATATTAGATATGACATTGATAAATGTTAAAAGTTGAGCCTTTTTAGTAAGCATTGGTTAAGTGTTATGGTAGCTGTTGACCTCATTATAGTATTTTGAAATACTATGGATTGGTGCTTGATTTGAAAATGTCTTTTGATTTGGAAAAATGATTTTTAAATATGATTTTGGAATTTTCCATGGCATTTCATTAAAAAATGATTTTTGAACTTCTCTATTTTAGTCCAACCTTTTTGGTAATATTTTTAAAACTATTTTGGAAATTATTCATTTTACAGAAATTAATATAATAACAGATGTTTATTTTAAAGAAAAAGGGAATTCATCTTTTATAATAAAGTGATTCTGTTTTAAAAGAAGATAGAAATATTTTATAATAAATATTTATGGAACACTTTATATAAAATGTTGTACAAAAGGAAAAAATTATAAATATTATTTTATAAATAAAAGGGTAGTTTTATAAATGGTATTTTATAAATAAGAAAATATATTTACAAATGAACTTTTATATAAAGGGAAATGATATCATTTTGAAAAATGGGAATAACAAATCATATTTGTGAATTTATAGTGATATATTGAGTGATCGTTTTATGGAAAGTATATGAGATTTAAATTAAGAAGATTATAAAAGAGTCTTTATAAATAAATTTTATAAATGATTTTTATAAAGAAGCTGTATATTTTAAAAGAGATGATATAAAAGATGTTTATAAATAGAAATGAATTCATAAAAGGAGTTATATAGATAAATTTGGAAATTTGTAAAAGGAGTTTTATAAATAAATTTGGAAATTTTTGAAAGTAATTTTATATTTTAAAAGAGATATTATAAAAAAGTTTTATAAAAGGTATGAGATTTGATTTCTATAAATGATCAATTCAAATTATGGTGGTATGGAAAGTACTCTTTTCATATTCAACACTAAATTTCGAGGTTGGGAAACTTGTCCCTATCTTGAGAATTGAGAATGTATATCGAGGCAAGGATGGTTTGCTAACTTGTCCGACTACACTGTTAATCGAGGGATAATACAAGTTTGAAATCGAAAAGCGGTGGTAAGTATATTTGGTCTAATTTTTATACGATCCATTTACTTGTACCAAAAGTGTTTTGGGTCAATTGCTATCAATGTCTTTAAATAATATTTGTATTAATCCAATTAAGTATGGTTTTGGAAATAAAATCTTTCTTAAGATTTGTGAATATACTTATACCGTTTAGATAAGTGTATGGACATTTTTGAAATATTGAAAGTGTAGTATTATGTAAATATTCTTGTACCGTTGAGATATGTATATGGACATTTTTTGAATATTCAAAATGTAGTGTTTTGTGCTTACACCAAGGATATAAATATATGTATATTTTTCCAAGCACTGAAAGAGTAAATGAATTATGAATGAGTAGTATACATATGTACAACTTTGTAAAAATATTTTGATACAAGTATTTACAAAGTGGTTTTAATTAATGAAAGAATTAATAAAAGAGGCTTAGTGGTTTCTTATGCGATTAACCAGGCTTGGTTTCCGTGTGAAATTAAATCTTTTATTTTATTTTATTGTTTGTTTGTTTGATAGTTAAATAACCGACTATCAAATGTTGGCCAGTTTTGAAAACCATAGTTTATCGGTGTGGAGAGACCGAGATCAGATATATTATCCGAAAACCACTTCGAGCCGGTATAAGCGTTCGAATGGAAGACTTTTTAAAGATGATGGAATAGAAGACGAAGTTCTTTGAAGTGCAAGGGCTACTTGCTACTAATCCTAATGATGATTCTAAAAAGGATGTAGTAGAAGCAGTGCCTTTGATTTTATCAGACACAAAACAACTTGTATGGAAGAATGCTGGCATTGCAATGTTGTTTGGAGGGCAGTGTTAGCATTCCAAGTGGGATTTGCTAAAATGGTAAAACATAAACTCAAGCCCCAGCCTGAAAATGCCTAAAATATGGTAGTTGCAGCAGGGTTATGTGGGTCGCTCCCATTAGGGTATGATCATCACTTGTTTCTGGATCGATATTTACGAATTTTGTATGCTTGTGCCAAGGAAATGGTTTTTCTAGGTGCCAGTCAGGGTGGTGATCATATTCGGTACTATCCAGTAATGGGTAGGCATGTTCTGTGTTAGTAGAGTTGCAATAGGTTCGATCTTGGTACATTTTATCTAGAGATGTACTATTTGGAAGGCAATCCCTTACCTTGTCATTATATGGAATCCATTCTCCAATAAATGCCTTTTGGACTTAGTTGTATACCTAATATGCTAGAATTTAATAAATGTAACCATTTCATCCATGATTAAATATTTATTTTAAACCCTAGACATTATTATAATATCACTGGATTTCCTAGTAAAATGGTTTCATTATCGTAAGGTAAAAACATGTCCGTGTTTATGTACGGTGTGGTCTTGTGAGATACCTTTATTTTAAAAGGTTTATAACACGAACAAACCAAATAATTTATATTTCTCATGCTGGTTTACCAAACTAATCCAGGAGTTATTTCTTCAAATGCTCAGGTCTACACAAGCATATTTGCAAATTTAGTTAAGGATGCTTTCGAGCTTTGGAGACGAGCTGGATGCCTCCAAGACGTATATATGTATCTTTTATTTTCCCCTGCATTATTTGTTTGTATCTATCAGCATTGGTGAGAAAATGTTATTATAACTGTCCAAGCTATTAATAAGTTAGTTTACTCTGATTGATATATGTATATTACTATTTTATTTTGTAAAGATCGGTTATATATTATATATTACTTGTCACTATGTGAGATTCTGTTTTGTCTTTTCTTTCTTTCACCCTAACAACCTATCTTTCCTACACTTGGATGCTGGGCATGTGAATACTGGGGAAGTATTCGTGTCGACTTTTAAGGGTCGTTACATGACAAAGCAAGGTTATTATAAGTGAAGTGTAGTAAACATATATAGAGAACCATGCCCTAATTTAAATTTGAGAGAGAGAAATATGAATATAGAATAATTTATTCGATTATTTCTAGTATCAAAATCCATCCCCAATTTAAAATCAACATTAGTGTTACTCAATAGCATAAAGAGGAAGCATATTATAAAAACCCTTGATGATCAGTATCCTCATCACAAAACGCATTAATTAGGCATATGATATTTAAAATATGGGACAAAAAGTAACCAGAATAAAAAGATTAATTTCCATAACTATTTTGATTTATTTACATATAGCATTACTTATTTCGTTTTTGATTGAAGCTTTGTTTTTCTGATTACTATTCCAAACACTAGTGTGTTACCCGTGCGTTGCACGATGGCGTTGTTAAAAAATAACTTTTAATATATTAGTAGAAAAACATAATTTGTTATATATATGGATAGTTTTGTGAATGAACGAACTAAAAGCTATAATTTTTATGTCCATTTCATTTTAATTCATTTCAATTTTTTGTTACATGAACTATAATATATTTTATTTAATAAGCAATAAGGTTCTCAATTTGTTAATATAATTGAGTTATACATTATATATGTATGTATGCATATGTATTTTATATATATGTATGTTTGTCAAATAAATAAATATAAACAGACTTTTTTTGTAACGACCCGTAAATTTCAACTGTTTTAATAACGTAATTAGTTGAAATTTTGTGAAATTTTAAACGATAAAATTTTGAAATATAAATTTGATATTTGGAATGCGTTTGGTTAAACATAGTAACTGGTAAATTTTCGTCCGAAAATACGAAAGTTTATTTCGCGCGTAAATTTACTCCAATTTAATCAGTTAAAAAAACGATGAAAATAAAATGTTTCCGAAACCTAAATATTTTTATATAGAAAAATTCTAAACCATCTTCTGAGCAAGATGTCAGTTTGTCGTTTTTCCAAATTCGGACATCTTTGACTCCGTCGATCTAATTTTTCAGCGTTTTCCTTGCATTTTCCGCTATTAGAAAATTTGAATTTTTTTTATTTCAATAGTATCACTGATATCCGTAAAATTTTCAGCGTATTTCATACAGTTATTTTTTCATATTTATTTCCATATTTTATTTTTGTTTTGGTCTAGAATTTGATTTTGTTTTGCTTGTTTACTTTAGTGGGCTTATAGGCTAGAAAGCTAAAAGTCACGTGAATGGAAGTTTGGGAAAAGGAATAGCCATTCATTGAATTAAAGTGCATGTTCATTACCCATGCGTTCATTAAATTTTTGACTGTTGCTTTTCCCATGATTCCATTTACTTGTTGTGGTTCGTATTCATTTTTCTCCCTATTATTCATTCCTGTGCTTTCGTCCCGGCAGCCCAACGTCTTCCTTTCGTACCGTTTCAAAATATATACAATATAATATAGTAGTTGATATATATTTGTCTATGCCCATTATTTTTTTCTATCCAACTTGACCTGCTGTTCACCATTTCATGCTTTTGCCTTCACCTAACTTTTATAAAAATGAAATGCCAGAATCTCCTTCACCCACGTTTTCTCCCCTCCTCTCCCCAGTTGCTCACGCACATGGCCTCTCCTCCCTTGCATTTTTCCCACGTCGTGACCTTCCAACTCCCCTGCCCACGTTCCTCAAACCACTGCTTTCAACACCGCAGCCACATGAGACCCTAAGACCCGAAGCCTTCCTTTCTCGTGCTTTGCTCCGATCCTCCTCATCCCACAGATCGCCACCGGAATCTCTACCCAAACCCAGATCCTCATCATCTTCCACAACAGAAATCACCCCGCCTACAAGCTCCGGTCCTCCGCATTTAGCCACTACCCTCCGCCATATCATAGCCGCAACAGCAGCACAGCCCGCATCGGACCCCACTACCCCGCCTGACACCCATATGCCATCCGAACCCAAGCCACCGCCATTGCTTCTCCCCTAGGTGCTTACCTGTAGTTGAAGCAATCCATTGAAAAACAGTCACCTTCTTTTTATTTAACATAAGAAGAACAAGTGGATCTTCGTTGCCGTCCTCATTCACTTGCTGACAGCACTCTTCGCCTTTGCTTTCTCTCACCGCATGCATATATTGGGTATAGTATATATACATTTTGTTTTGCGTACATATTTATAATGGGTACATATTATAATGTAAGTTATATAATGGATGTACTGTATGCAGTGTTTACAGTTTTAAAAATATTAGTTTATTTAGTATAAGTTATATGTTATATATGTTATACGTTTAAGGTATATACTAGTTATACTAGTTTGCATATATCAGGTTTAAGTAGTTAATATGTTCATGCGAGTATATATGCACACTTATATGTCAGTTTGAAGTATACGTTATTTTAAAATATGTTGTTTATTTATATAAGACTATATATAAGTTCAGTAAAGATATTTTGTTTTTGAAATGCATGGGAAGGGTTATTGTTTTACAGTGCATATTTATATTGTACGATATGTTTGCATTTGTATAATATTTTGGGTTTTGTTGTATGTTAACTACATTTATACTGATATATCATTAGCTTATATATATTCTGTTTTATATATATATTGCTTGTATTTGCAGAGCATATATAGCTTTCGACAGTTCTATTTTGTATATAGATTTAGAGTGTTATAGTGCACAGTGTTGTATATACATGGGTATATATATATTTTATCTGTTGGGTCTCATTTTTGCAGTTTTGATATATATTGATTTACAATGTTGTGACATATGTTTTGATATATTTACTATTGCTTTCAAAATCGTGTCTGCATATAGGTTAAGTAGGTAGCATGTATATATATATATATGTATAATATATTCTAGTCTGTATATGTGAGTGGCGTGCATATATATATAAAGAGATTTTGGTTTTAAGTGAAAAGATTTTGTTGATTTTAGACATGTATCTCTGGGCATTGAATAGATGTGATTTGCATAGTACGAAATTTTGAGCATATATAAATTTAAATATGTATATTTTGCAGCATGATATTATATACACAAATTGTTATAATTATGATTTCATATATTTTGTTTACAGAATGATATTTTATATAAGTATGTATATAAATATACGTTGTTTTGATGACAGTTGATATGTTAGTATATATACAGGTAGTTATCTCAAATTGTATGATATATATATATATATATATATATATATATATATATATATGTCGATATAATATATATTTAGTTCAATTTATATCAACCGAATCTAATCGTTCATTGGTCCATATCTATCAGTTGTCCACCTTATTCGTGCCAACCTCGCTTTGCTTCGGATTCGTAGCTCGTTTCCTTGTCAAATCCTCTCTAGCCTCGAAAGGTGAGCACTCACTCACGATTAACGTTCTTTTATTTATTAAATTTGATTTCAATTGAAACGACAATTGAAATATGCTGCTGTTAGTTAATTACACTGTTATATATGCTATTACCTGTATCAGTTCACCTGTGACATTTGACACATTTATCTATTAGTTATTTATGCGATGATAATACAGTTTGGCTGATAATTGATTGATTGTTGATATTTATATTGGACGTTAAATTGTTAATGTTAAAATGATAAATAGTATGCAATTGAACTTGATATAGGATAGTTAAATGTTAAATTTGATTTCATGACATTGTATAATATGACCCCTTTAATTGTAAAATTTATTGACACGTAGGATTTGTTTAATTACACTTTGAACCACTGAATGTATGTGTTAAATTGATGATGGATGAAATTGTAATAGATGACAAGTGAAAACCGTAATGTAATAATCTTTAATCTACATGAAATGATAGTGTAGATCCTAGAAGTAATTATATTAATTCATACAAATAACAATGCGAATTAATACGATTATTTCGGGATTATTTGAATTGATTATTGGATTGTTATTGATTGTTGTTATTGCTTGTTTATTTACTTTGACACCATCCCAGTTATCACACTGCAAGTTCCCTTTGTATGTTTTGATTTTGAATTGAATTGGAATCGAGTTGAAATGATAAATACCCAAATTGAACTTTGACCTAGGATAGAAAATTAAATAAAACCCGATTGGTCAATAAATTGGATTTAAAAATAAAATGAAGATTTTATTTGAATAAATAATATGGTTTTGAAATGAAGTTGAAATTTGAATTTTTAATGAAAGGAAAATGTTAATATTTAAAAATCTGAAACAAAATATTAAAAATGAATTTTGATGAAAGAACGATGTTTAATTTGAGAAATGATTGAATTAACTTTGAAATGATTTAATAATTAAGTTCGAAATTATAATTAAGTTTGAAATTATAAAACTTTGAAATTACTTAATAATTAAGTTTTGAATTATTTAATAATTAAATAAGATTGAATTATTTAATGATTAAATTTAATTGGATTCTTTAATAAGAAAAATTGAATTTTTGAATAAGTGAATTTTACTTCGTAAATAATTGAAATTGAGTTTCTTTATTAATTAAGTTTTGGAAATTTATTTAAGTAAGTAAATAAGTAAAATTGAATTTCTTTAACAAGAAATAAAATGTGATTTATTGAAATTAATGTAAGACTTGAAATTAAGGAATTTGATTTGATGAATTTAATTTAATTCAATTTGTAAGATTTGATATAATGAAGCTGAATTTGAATAATGGACTTAATGAATTGGAAATTTAATAGAAATTGTTTTGAATGGCAAAATGAATATTGAATGAAATCGATAAATGAATTTAAATTGATTCAAATGTTAAATCAAATTAATTTAAATGATTTCGGAATGAAACGTATATATGAACTTGAATCAATATTTGAATGGTTTAAAATAAAATTTGAATTTGATTTATAAGATTTTGAAATGGTAAATTGGAAGTTTTGAAACGAAAATTTTGGAAATTGATTTCGAAAGACAAATGAATTGTTGGTTTACGAATTCTATTTAAAATTGAATTGATTTGGTTTTGAAATAAATAAACGACCAATCGGTGTAATAATTACGGAAGTTATTAAAGAGACCGGAGTCGGTTATGGATATACTCTCTATCTAAACTGAAAACCACTTTAATAACTATACGCGGAGTGATGATCCAGAATGAAGTGGTTGGAATGATGTACGTGTTGACTGAAGAAAGAGAACGATGATGGATAGCCTTGACACTTGTGTCAAATTGGAAATGACTAAAACAGGAGCCGTGCCGGGCCAATGGAGGATTAGCTACCTCAAGTGAACACACTTCTTCGAACTACTCATTACTTGTTGTCGATTGGTGCACCCTTGATTTTGGGAGTGTTGTTTCACGGTGTTGCGGGCGTTGCGGCGTTGCGTTCTCACCAGTCCGGATCAGGCAAACGGTAGTATCACTACCTTGGGTATTGCCTCATGTGCCTTGTCATACTTGTATTCCATTTATACGCGACCACTACGATTTTGATTTGTACCTTTAGTATATGGATTGCCCTCTGGTGACTTCCGGTTTTGGGGAAACTACGGTCTTGTATATGCTTTTGGGAATAAAAATGTGTTAAGGGTGGAATGGGCCATGACTTAACGCTATTTTGATATCTTATTATTACTGATAGACATTATCTACTTAGCGTACATTACTACCTAGTAGATAGTTTAACGGATTCTTAAAGGATGGTTATTCCAAACATCCTTTGAGTTACTTGTATTTCAATTGCTATTTCACTTGAGTTGGATTTATAAATATAAGAATGTTAATCCTGACTCGAGTGTTTTGTATTTTGCTTTATGCTCGGGTCAGACTGAGTGTACCAGTATTCGAGACTCACCTTTGGAGTTGGAGCTTTGCTTGAAGATCCAGCCATCTATTCTGCTTTCAGGATTCGATGATTCTAGTGATGTATTTGGTTTAACTCTGATGTATCGTATTACTCTTCTGTTGTAAACTCTGATGTATCTTATATATTCATATAGTAGCTTCATGAACTACTATCTCCTTTATTTCCGCTGCAACTATTACTCTGTGTCTGTGATCTGTGATTATATTTATTTACTGTATATGTTCAGTTTTGCCAAATTTAAATTAACAATGCGGTATTTTGAGCAATTCAACTCCGACATGTGTGTCTGCCTATGCACTTAGAGGGTGCAGCATGATAGGGGGTTCTCGCATTTGGTTTGGTAGCGAGCGGATGACTCTTACTCCTACATGTCCCTGCGGGGTTGGTGCAGTCGAGAGGCTGGCTGTAAAGGCAGAACACAGGTACAGTTATATGCTACGGTGGGCGTTACCCCACTGACGCGGTCCGTTACAGTTGGTATCAGAGCTTTGGTAGCTCTAGGCAAAACTTAACATATAGGGTAAATGTATTTACAAAATCACTCTCATTCGAGTTTCAATCTCTTCATTTTGACTCGATTCCTTTGAATTTTGGAACGTTCCCTGCGGTTCCAAAAATTCATTCGTGTCCTTCACTATTCGTCTTCTTTCAATTCTGGAGCACCCCATAACTCCATTCTGAATGTGATCTATAATAGATCGGTGGTCTCGCCAATATTCGAATGATTCGTAAAGGAGCAAAACTCCTTTATAATAGGCATCGATTTACCGGAGATTTCTGTATCCTTGGTTTACGATGCTATCTATTCCATGCTATACCTGAATTCCATCTCATGAGATCTAGTGTTGATTTACCTCGGAATTCTACACTGATCTTATTCTTGAAGTCACGGCCGACCCGGTTAAGGTTACCCGCAATTTAATAAACTTATTCATCTTCCTATTTTGATTATTTAATCATCTTGACTTTGTTTCAATCTATCTTCGAATTTAAAATTCTCTTTGATTTAAGTCCATCAAAATTTGAATCCCTATCCTTATTTTGAAAATTCATTCTTGTATCGTTGAGCGAGGAAGTGTATTTGTAAATTAATAAAAAAAATGTTTTACATATATTGTGTTGTTTGAGTTGTTGATGTTGATTTGGGTTTTCAATCGATTCGTCTGATCAACGCTATGATAGGATTTCTAAAACACTTGAGTAGAGCAAACTGACACAATATCGTTTTCAAATTTGATAAATAAAATAAAAGTTTTGTATGATTATATTATATATAAATATAAGTTTCTGAAATTAAATTGTTAATGAATTTGTTGTCTGAAATAATAATATTTGATTTTCATTTATTGTTTTGTAAACCATTGACTATTGCACAGTATAATAAATGAATTTATAAACTTGGTTATAATTGATTAGAATTTGAAATGAATTTAATTCAGAAATTTGAGAATTTATTAGTTTCCGATGATTTTTAACTTTGTTTTTTTAAAAAAATATTAAAGTATATATTATTGAAAGTATTTTCGAATAGAAATCGTTTCCAAAGAATTTAAAGTGTTGAAATCAGTGCTCTTCTCTTTGTCGCTGGAAAATAATTTCGGTGATGGCGGCCGCATCATCGACATTCATTTTCGAGTTTCGAAGTGGAGATACTATTCTGTAGCTTTGCTACGGTTTTGTTTTGGAAAATATTTTGATTTGAATTTCTTCAGTATAATTTGATTTATATATATAGGTATCTTATTTTAAAATTTGATTTGATATAAATATATTATATATATCTCTAAATTGTTTAAAGTAAATCGGAAATCTAATTCTTAAATTTTGTTAAAGGATGATTTTAATTATAAATAAAACCAAAATTTGGAATAAATATTTAAACTTGAATAATTGAATTGGAAAAATTTTATTTGTATATTGTTCAACTGCATTCTAATACAACTTACTTAAATCATTCAGAAGTTGAATGTGTAATTGGATAATATATAAGATAAATTGAATTTGTAAATAAAATTTGAGTGTTTATAATAAATGTTATACACTAAATTTTGATTATAAAGATGTTAATAGAGTTAGATAGGATAATAAGTAAAACTCAGTTAATAATGAAATAAATTTGTTTTGAAAGAATTAATAAATTTGTTTTGAAAGAATTAATAAATTGAAATTTGATCAACATATGAAAATACCTTGAATTTAAAAGAAATTAATAGATGTAAATTAATTTAAATCGAAACTTTTTAAATTAATTTATATGGTTTAAATATATGTAATAAGATATATTAAGTAAAATAAACAATAATTTGGAATAAAGAAAAAATTAATTTTGATGAATAAATATGATTTTATTAAATAACTATTCTAATTTATGATTTTAGAAATTTGTTAATTAAAGATAATTGGATAATAAGATAATGAATTTAGAAATAATTGAGATTGATTTTAGTGAAATCAAATGGATTAAATCAATTATTGAATATCAATTAATTTAAATTTGAATTTATATGGTTTAAATTAATTGTTATTTTGTATTTCAAATCTGTTTTCTTTTTGGTTGTTTCTATTCTCCTACCTCGTTTCTTTTCGGGGACGAAAAGTTTTGAGTGGGGGAGAGTGTAACGACCCGTAAATTTCAACTGTTTTAATAACGTAATTAGTTGAAATTTTGTGAAATTTTAAACGATAAAATTTTGAAATATAAATTTGATATTTGGAATGCGTTTGGTTAAACATATTAATTGGTAAATTTTCGTCCAAAAATACGAAAGTTTATTTCGCGCGTAAATTTACTCCAATTTAATCAGTTAAAAAAATGATGAAAATAAAATGTTTCCGAAACCTAAATATTTTTACATAGAAAAATTCTAAACCATCTTCTGAGCAAGATGTCAGTTTGTCGTTTTTCCAAATTCGGACATCTTTGACTCCGTCGATCTTATTTTTCAGCGTTTTCCTTGCATTTTCTACTATTAGAAAATTCAAATTTTTTTTTATTTTTATTTCAATAGTATCACTGATATCCGTAAAATTTTCAGCGTATTTCATACAGTTATTTTTTCATATTTATTTCCATATTTTATTTTTGTTTTGGTCTAGAATTTGATTTTGTTTTGCTTGTTTACTTTAGTGGTCTTATAGGCTAGAAAGCTAAAAGTCACGTGAATGGAAGTTTGGGAAAAGGAATAGCCATTCATTGAATTAAAGTGCATGTTCATTACCCATGCGTTCATTAAATTTTTGACTGTTGCTTTTCCCATGATTCCATTTACTTGCTGTGGTTCGTATTCATTTTTCTCCCTATTATTCATTCCTGTGCTTTCGTCCCGGCAGCCCAACGTCTTCCTTTCGTACCGTTTCAAAATATATACAATATAATATAGTAGTTGATATATATTTGTCTATGCCCATTATTTTTTTCTATCCAACTTGACCTGCTGTTCACCATTTCATGCTTTTGCCTCCACCTAGCTTTTATAAAAATGAAATGCCAGAATCTCCTTCACCCACGTTTTCTCCCCTCCTCTCCCCAGTTGCTCACGCACATGGCCTCTCCTCCCTTGCATTTTTCCCACGTCATGACCTTCCAACTCCCCTGCCCACGTTCCTCAAACCACTGCTTTCAACACCGCAGCCACATGAGACCCTAAGACCCGAAGCCTTCCTTTCTCGTGCTTTGCTCCGATCCTCCTCATCCCACAGATCGCCACCGGAATCTCTACCCAAACCCAGATCCTCATCATCTTCCACAACAGAAATCACCCCGCCTACAAGCTCCGGTCCTCCGCCTTTAGCCACCACCCTCCGCCATATCATAGCCGCAACAGCAGCACAGCCCGCATCGGACCCCACTACCCCGCCTGACACCCATATGCCATCCGAACCCAAGCCACCGCCCTTGCTTCTCCCCTAGGTGCTTACCTGTAGTTGAAGCAATCCATTGAAAAACAGTCACCTTCTTTTTATTTAACATAAGAAGAACAAGTGGATCTTCGTTGCCGTCCTCATTCACTTGCTGACAGCACTCTTCGCCTTTGCTTTCTCTCACCGCATGCATATATTGGGTATAGTATATATACATTTTGTTTTGCGTACATATTTATAATGGGTACATATTATAATGTAAGTTATATAATGGATGTACTATATGCAGTGTTTACAGTTTTAAAAATATTAGTTTATTTAGTATAAGTTATATGTTATATATGTTATACGTTTAAGGTATATACTAGTTATACTAGTTTGCATATATCAGGTTTAAGTAGTTAATATGTTCATGCGAGTATATATGCACACTTATATGTCAGTTTGAAGTATACGTTATTTTAAAATATGTTGTTTATTTATATAAGACTATATATAAGTTTAGTAAAGATATTTTGTTTTTGAAATGCATGGGAAGGGTTATTGTTTTACAGTGCATATTTATATTGTACGATATGTTTGCATTTGTATAATATTTTGGGTTTTGTTGTATGTTAACTACATTTATACTGATATATCATTAGCTTATATATATTCTGTTTTATATATATGTTGCTTGTATTTGCAGAGCATATATAGCTTTCGACAGTTCTATTTTGTATATAGATTTAGAGTGTTATAGTGCACAGTGTTGTATATACATGGGTATATATATATTTTATCTGTTGGGTCTCATTTTTGCAGTTTTGATATATATTGATTTACAATGTTGTGACATATGTTTTGATATATTTACTATTGCTTTCAAAATCGTGTATGCATATAGGTTAAGTAGGTAGCATGTATATATATATGTATAATATATTCTAGTCTGTATATGTGAGTGGCGTGCATATATATATAAAGAGATTTTGGTTTTAAGTGAAAAGATTTTGTTGATTTTAGACATGTATCTCTGGGCATTGAATAGATGTGATTTGCATAGTACGAAATTTTGAGCATATATAAATTTAAATATGTATATTTTGCAGCATGATATTATATACACAAATTGTTATAATTATGATTTCATATATTTTGTTTACAGAATGATATTTTATATAAGTATGTATATAAATATACGTTGTTTTGATGACAGTTGATATGTTAGTATATATACAGGTAGTTATCTCAAATTGTATGATATATATATATATATGTATATGTCGATATAATATATATTTAGTTCAATTTATATCAACCGAATCTAATCGTTCATTGGTTCCATATCTATCAGTTGTCCACCTTATTCGTGCCAACCTCGCTTTGCTTCGGATTCGTAGCTCGTTTCCTTGTCAAATCCTCTCTAGCCTCGAAAGGTGAGCACTCACTCACGATTAACGTTCTTTTATTTATTAAATTTGATTTCAATTGAAATGACAATTGAAATATGTTGCTGTTAGTTAATTACACTGTTATATATGCTATTACCTGTATCAGTTCACCTTTGACATTTGACACATTTATCTGTTAGTTATTTATGCGATGATAATACAGTTTGGCTGATAATTGATTGATTGTTGATATTTATATTGGACGTTAAATTGTTAATGTTAAAATGATAAATAGTATGCAATTGAACTTGATATAGGATAGTTAAATGTTAAATTTGATTTAATGACATTGTATAATATGACCCCTTTAACAGTAAAATTTATTGACACGTAGGATTTGTTTAATTACACTTTGAACCACTGAATGTATGTGTTAAATTGATGATGGATGAAATTGTAATAGATGACAAGTGAAAACCGTAATGTAATAATCTTTAATCTACATGAAATGATAGTGTAGATCCTAGAAGTAATTATATTAATTCGTACAAATAACAATGCGAATTAATACGGTTATTTCAAGATTATTTGAATTGATTATTGGATTGTTATTGATTGTTGTTATTGCTTGTTTATTTACTTTGACACCATCTCAGTTATCACACTGCAAGTTCCCTTTGTATGTTTTGATTTTGAATTGAATTGGAATCGGGTTGAAATGATAAATACCCAAATTGAACTTTGACCTAGGATAGAAAATTAAATAAAACCCGATTGGTCAATAAATTGGATTTAAAAATAAAATGAAGATTTTATTTGAATAAATAATATGGTTTTGAAATGAAGTTGAAATTTGAATTTTTAATGAAAGGAAAATGTTAATATTTAAAAATCTGAAACAAAATATTAAAAATGAATTTTGATGAAAGAACGATGTTTAATTTGAGAAATGATTGAATTAACTTTGAAATGATTTAATAATTAAGTTCGAAATTATAATTAAGTTTGAAATTATAAAACTGTGAAATTACTTAATAATTAAGTTTTGAATTATTTAATAATTAAATAAGATTGAATTATTTAATGATTAAATTTAATTGGATTCTTTAATAAGAAAAATTGAATTTTTGAATAAGTGAATTTTACTTCGTAAATAATTGAAATTGAGTTTCTTTATTAATTAAGTTTTGGAAATTTATTTAAGTAAGTAAATAAGTAAAATTGAATTTCTTTAACAAGAAATAAAATGTGATTTATTGAAATTAATGTAAGACTTGAAATTAAGGAATTTGATTTGATGAATTTAATTTAATTCAATTTGTAAGATTTGATATAATGAAGCTGAATTTGAATAATGGACTTAATGAATTGGAAATTTAATAGAAATTGTTTTGAATGGCAAAATGAATATTGAATGAAATCGATAAATGAATTTAAATTGATTTAAATGTTAAATCAAATTAATTTAAATGATTTCGGAATGAAACGTATATATGAACTTGAATCAATATTTGAATGGTTTAAAATAAAATTTGAATTTGATTTATAAGATTTTGAAATGGTAAATTGGAAGTTTTGAAACAAAAATTTTGGAAATTGATTTCGAAAGACAAATGAATTGTTGGTTTACGAATTCTATTTAAAATTGAATTGATTTGGTTTTGAAATAAATAAACGACCAATCGGTGTAATAATTACGGAAGTTATTAAAGAGACCGGAGTCGGTTATGGATATACTCTCTATCTAAACTGAAAACCACTTTAATAACTATACGCGGAGTGATGTTCCAGAATGAAGTGGTTGGAATGATGTACGTGTTGACTGAAGAAAGAGAACGATGATGGATAGCCTTGACACTTGTGTCAAATTGGAAATGACTAAAACAGGAGCCGTGCCGGGCCAATGGAGGATTAGCTACCTCAAGTGAACACACTTCTTCGAACTACTCATTACTTGTTGTCGATTGGTGCACCCTTGATTTTGGGAGTGTTGTTTCACGGTGTTGCGGGCGCTGCGGATTTGCGTTCTCACCAGTCCGGATCAGGCAAACGGTAGTATCACTACCTTGGGTATTGCCTCATGTGCCTTGTCATACTTGTATTCCATTTATACCCGACCACTATGATTTTGATTTGTACCTTTAGTATATGGATTGCCCTCTGGTGACTTCCGGTTTTGGGGAAACTACGGTCTTGTATATGCTTTTGGGAATAAAAATGTGTTAAGGGTGGAATGGGCCATGACTTAACGCTATTTTGATATCTTATTATTACTGATAGACATTATCTATTTAGCGTACATTACTACCTAGTAGATAGTTTAACGGATCTTTAAAGGATGGTTATTCCAAACATCCTTTGAGTTACTTGTATTTCAATTGCTATTTCACTTGAGTTGGATTTATAAATATAAGAATGTTAATCCTGACTCGAGAGTTTTGTATTTTGCTTTACGCTCGGGTCAGACTGAGTGTACCAGTATTCGAGACTCACCTTTGGAGTTGGAGCTTTGCTTGAAGATCCAGCCATCTATTCTGCTTCCAGGATTCGATGATTCTAGTTATGTATTTGGTTTAACTCTGATGTATCATATTACTCTTCTGTTGTAAACTCTGATGTATCTTATATATTCATATAGTAGCTTCATGAACTACTATCTCCTTTATTTCCGCTGCAATTATTACTCTGTGTCTGTGATTTGTGATTATATTTATTTACTGTATATGTTCAGTTTTGCCAAATTTAAATTAACAACGCGGTATTTTGAGCAATTCAACTCCGACATGAGTGTCTACCTATACACTTATAATGGACGCGAATGGTCCAAAATTCTGGGTCGTTACATTTTTGATTATTCTTATATTAATTGTAAACGTTTGAAAATATCAAAAACTAAAAGTTTAATGGCGATGTATAAACATAATTTTTTGAATTAAAATTCCTTCAACGGTATCAAAATATTTATTCAAAATAAATATCTTATATTATCAAAATTAATAATAGAATATTTATTTGGAATTAAAAAAACTGAAAGTAATCATAATTTTAAAAGATATAAAAAATGAAATTAAATTTAAAAAAATGAAAGTGAAAACTAAAAGTGGTTGATTCTTCAAGCCTAATTTTTGTCCAATCAGATAATATTTATTCGATATAGTAAAATTAAATATAAAAGAGAAATTAGTTACCATTTAAAAATAATAGTGTTCATCGATTAATTAAATCCAAAATAATTTTGTAGATTATTATTCTATTTTTAACAAACTAATAAAAGCATGGAAAGAGAATTTAAAAAGTGTTGGAAAAGAAAATGGAAAACGAACCTACACCATTTTTTTTTGAAAAAATAATTAGAACAGGAGTAATTATCGACCATAACATGTTTTATATTTTATAAAACTAACACTAAAAGGGCAACTAAAACATAGTTAATATTATGAAAATTAGTGCTTATTATTAATATATTTTAGTTTTTATTAATAGTTATATTTCCTCTATTAATATTATTTTTTATTATTTGTTATTCAATAATACGATATATTTATATGTATATTTTTTATTATTTTTTATTATTTTTTATTATTTGTTATTCAAATGAGGTTGCAAACATTTTTAAACTTTTAGTGTTGTCAGTTTTTGGAGGGTCTTAAAAACAGTGTTTGATGGAGCTGTAGCAGCTCAAATAAGAACTGTGGTGGTTGTTAGTGATTGAGATGGCATGAGTATTTTGTTTTCTTCTTTTTGGGTTTTTTCACTAGTATTTTATCTTTTGCTTTTTTATTATTACATTAATTCAGTCTTGTTTGTTCAAGATATTTGTAGTTTCTTAACATATACGAGTATATAACTTTTTCAAAATTTACTAAAACCCTAAATTCCAGACATTCAAGCTTCCATTAAGAATTTCATTCCTTTTCAAACTATATGTGATTAATTTGCAAACACGGAGTTATGTATGTTGACTACGTGATTAATTTCATTCCATCAATAATTTTAATGTAAGCGATTTTAGTTTATAATAAGTAGCAAGATAATATATATAACGAAGATAATTTTTTTCATCAAGGGCATCATTTTCATTTCCTAGTTTATGTCTTTTAAGTTTGTGTTATGCAATATGTAAATTTTGTGCTTTAAAATATATATGAATTTGTTATGAGAATGATGGAGAATTTGCATATCCTAATTTACCGATATAATTTTTTTAACTTTATTGCCTGGCTCTGTTTTAATATACTCTTATTATAGGCTTTTGGATATACAGTTTGAGAAGTAGCCAATCATATGCTAAATAACTTTTACATGTTTTTCTCCTTTCTAAATAATAAGTAATAAACGAAAATGAAACTTTTAAACCTACATAATAGCATAATTTGCTTTAAAGCTTGACACGCATTTGAATCTTCAGTCAATTAATTGTATTAAAAAGTTAAATTCAACACTTAATACTCAATAATGATGTGCTCTTTCATGCATTCCAAGAAGAGATGCCAAAGTTGTTTCCGATATCACTTCCAAATCTTCTATTTTGATTAACATCTCTATTTGGAGTACCCAATCCATTTTTTTAGTTGTGTATCCACATGTCTCTTTGCATATACGTTACTTAAGCTCTAAACATCATTCAGAGCAAATTGTAATGTTCACTTTCATATATGGTTTTGTACATTAATACTAAATTTCATTATTCAACTTCCTCCAAAAAAAAATTATACGTTAATAACCTGTCCATTAGTGTTTTAAGATCAATCAACCCAGTAATCTCACTCGAGGTGATTTTTTACTTTTAGTAATAGATTTAAGCTGAAGAGCAGCAAAAGAATGATGATTTTGGCTTTTTATCAAAGGTTTCCCAACTACAAGAGGGTTCCTAAGTAAAGTTTAGCCACGTTCTCATTTTATGAATATTCTGAGATCTTTTATTTGAATTGATTTAATTGTCAAAAATAGAATTTTTAGGGGGACAAATGATGAGTTTTAGTGCTGAGATCTTTTAAAAACGTAGATCTTATATGAAAGTTGTCTATACATAATGATATGCATTGATCACTAAATAATAAGATGGAGATTTAGATAAAAAATAACAGTATTTTGTCCATGAAGATATTTATAAATGGGACATTTCACCAGAAGGACAAACTTTGCAGTCCAGTTAGTTTCTAGGACACACATTGAAAGAAATTACTTTCAAGGCCAAAATCAGCAGAATAATTACTTTCAAGGACAAAGTCAGTAGTCCAATTACTTTCAAGGACATAATTTCATAAATTTTTATGCTCTAGAAACTAATTATTTTACGTTTTGTCCTTGAAAGTAATTATTTCAGTTGTGTGTCCTAGAAACTAATTCCACTTGCTAAAGAGGCCCTTGTGGCTAATTTCCAGTTTATAAATTATAATGCATATTCAAAGTTATCAAACCGAATAAAGTTTGATACAATTAGAAATTTCCACATAGGAGTAATTTTATGAAAGTTAAAATATGGAAGTAACATACTATGCATTAAGAAACTGAAATACAAAGAAAATACGTTAATTGAGCTAGGAGGAAAGATGTATTTTGTGATGCCCCACCTCTATGCTCACAATAACAAAGAGTATTAAAAGAAATACTATCTGTTATTACGAAGAATAAGGCTGGATAGGAGCGGCCATTCGTAGTTAGGCCTTACGCTAGTATTGGTTACCTCGATAGGAGTGGTATATATTTTTATTTTTCATCACTTATTTATTTACTCCCATCGACATACCCAATTCCAGTATAAAACGAACTACGATGGTTTATAATAGTTTAGGACAATATATATAATAATAACACAGATAATAAAATGCGGAACACAGATAACAAATGTCTCATATATATAATTATATATATATATATATATAACTGATGTCAGTTACAATACATTTGACACGATACATATGATACAACTACAACTGTCGACTCTGGAAGTTATATATACAAGTACATCATCGACTAATATACATGAATACATATCAACCCATAATATGGCACGACTACTCCAAAAGATATGAAAAGTCTTCATAGCTCAAACAGCAACCCAAAGCAAGATATCTACAACCTGAAATAACTCGGGTCTGACCCGAGTATTAAATTCAAAAGAAAATAATGCACGGGTCAGTCTAATTCAAACTCAGTTATTAATGCACAGAAGCAATAATAATCAAATATCAAATAGACGACAGTCATAGAAATCTCGTATATCCAACTCCTCGATAAGAGAATCGGATAACGACAGATATAACACTAAACAGCGTTAAACACAAATCAGCAAATTCAAACCATCAACAAGATAAATAAAAAGATTATCAATGAAGATAATTTAGAAAACAACAGAATTGTCTAAACGACAATTAACACAAAATCCAATTATTAAATAATAATTAGAAACTCAGAATCTAATTATCGAATAGATAATTAGACACAACAAAATAATCAATCGAACTAAATCAAATATAATTCCCAAATATCGAATTGAACACAAAATAATTGAAATATCAATTAAAACGTCAATACTGTGTGGCTGTAGTACACGCACGCGTGTACTGCCTCGCCACAACAGCAGATGAAATCATCACAACACCAAATGCCAACAACTTATCGAAACTGCAGAGGACAAGTCACTGACTCAACTCAAATGCAGCAATAATGGAAAGCAACACTCTCGGTGAAACTCAAAGACACACGACAGTGAAGAATATGAGTACAAGTCCAGATACAACAAGAATATGGCAACCCAGCACGAAGGCTCGAATGACCAAGTGCACAAAGGCAGTAGTACAACTACATAAAAACAGCAGAATGAAGGTGAGAGCATCAAAGTAATGCAGATACAAAACTCGACTGGATAGCCTCACTATGAAATGGCCATGTTCGAAACCCAATATAGTAAACTATGTTATGAACAAGTATGCATAAACTTCTCAAGATATGCCCAATTAAACACTGCACATGTAATAAGGTCATGCAAGTGTGGAATGCACTAGGCAGGTATAGTGCAATTGAACATGCCTGAAAGAACAGAAGCACAACAGAATGCAAACCAAGATTGCAATTATGAAACAATGTCCAGAATGTAGACAGTGATCAAAATCATCAATACAGTGGAGTACAACTCCAAGATCAAAGAAGAAAACCAATCTCAATGACACATGTGAAACAAGTGAATCAAGATACCAGACTTAAACAAGTGAACAAGATCTCAAAGCTCAGTCTCACTAAAACAAAACTATAGGCAAACACAGTATACAACTCGAGCTCCAAAAGCTACAACATAATGCACCAGTGAACAACAAAAGTGAAACAGAGGTAGTAAACAAGGATCAGGAACAAAGGAAAATACCATATGAATGCTACAGAACTCAAGGCTACAACTCAATGAAGTACTCAAACCAGGATCAACATTAAATACAAATATATATGTATACATATATATATATATGTACACACATATATCTATATCAAATGAAACAGGACCAGCAAATGACCAGACAGATATGTAAATATATGCAATGCACAGCAATTGTCAGAGCATAAGCAGGTGATAATGATCAAGATAACAGTAGTGAACATACATATGAAAGAAACCATATACATGTTCGAACAAAGCATAATTCGAAGCAATGCAACCAGACGAGTATGCTACAGGGGTAACATAAATGGCCAGAGCCAAACACAAAGGAATGAACACTGTCAAACAAGTTCAAAGAGAGGTGGCAACATGACAAAGCAACAAAACTACACAGTTTTGAGAATAATGCAACAGTTATAACACAAGCATATATATCAAAATCGAACAAGGTCGGGAGTCAACAAATTCGACATCGTAACAAATCAGTGAAACCCGGATGCAACAAGAATTCCGACCCGGTCAAATAAAATCACCAACATTGGAACAAAGTCGAACGAAATCGACAACGTTCAAATAAAATCAATTGCAATATTTTCAGTCCAAAGCCTCTAGTCAATTAAGTGCTCGAAAACCAACAGAGAATTCAAAACAACAGCCAAAGTGAAAGCAATGCCGAAGTTATCAGAAATTAAATTGAACAAAGACAACTTCTTCTCAAAGTCAAGTTTAAATCAAGAATCGTAATGTCCAACAAAATTGAACAGTTAAAACTCGTAGTCGTGAGTGCTAAGAAATCACAAGGTATACGAATTGATAAAAATCAAAAATCATCTCAGGCATCTAACCAAAATCAAATGGCCGAAGCCCAATATATACTAAATCACTACAATTCAACGCAGTGATAAAAGAAAACAATCGACGAAACTCACGAATATACGGGTTTGAATTGAAGATGTGAGTGAGAAAATCACTCACCTTAGATTAGAAGTGACCAACCCAAATCGAAGTCGAAGGCATCTCCGTTTGCCCGCCTCTGCACGGTGACCGAAGCAAAGACGAACTCGAATCATGCAGTTGAAGGTATCACGAGACGATCAACTCGCGAAGTAAGGAAATCAAATTGAATCGAGCGTTTGAAGTCGGGGTCTTCGAGTTTGCTCAAAGCCCTAGTTTTTGAACGACGAGGAAGAGGCCGCCATTTTTTTTCTTCTCTCGTATGTTTTCTCTAGGGTTCGAACCAATGAACGGATTACAAAGGGGAACCGGGTTTTGCTTGATAATCACGGCAACAAAAGAAGTGGGCCAAAACAAATTTTAAAGCCCGAAAAACAAACGATGAATTTACGAAAGAATTTCAATCGATTAAAATTTCAATACAATCAGCTATCGCCATTAATCATTTAATGACGATAATCAATTGATACAAAATCCCGGGTTGTTACAGACACCCCTCCTTATAAAAATTGCATCCCCGCAATTTTCATAATTAAAGTCGTCAATAACAATTATTTTTCTAACATAAACTGGTTAAGCTAGAAAAATAGAGGCCGAGAACACAAACGCCAAAGAAATCTTTTTATTCCATAAAAGAAATTCGCAAATTCTCAACAAAAATCTAATTATCAATAGATAATCAGAAAATAGCAAGACTGAATAAATACAATTATCAGCTATATTCAATTATCAACAAGATAATTAAAATACAGAAAATCATAAAACAGCAATATCTAATTATCGATACGATATTTAGAAAATAGCAAAATCTAATTATCACAAAGACAATTAGAAAACACAAATCACAAATCGCAAAACCGCAATTATCTAGTTATCCAGCAAATAATTAGAAAACACAAACTCCATAATCAACCAACTCTAACTACCAACTAAAATAGATAGAAAATAGCAATTGAATAAAATCAGCATACTCTAGAATCAATTAGAGACTAGGAAATCTCATAATCAGCAAAACTAGCAAATGTCCGATTATCAAAAACGATAATCAGAAATCTCAAATCAACAAATATCTAATTATCTCAAACGATAATCAGAAATATCAAATCAGCAAATATCTAATTATCAAAAACGATAATCAAAAATCTCAAATCAACAAATATCTAATTATCTCAAACGATAATCAGAAATCTCAAATCAGCAAATATCTAATTATCAAAAACGATAATCAGAAACAACAAATATCCGATTATCAAAAACGATAATCAGAAATCTCAAATCAACAAATATCTAATTATCAAAAACGATAATCAGAAATCTCAAATTAACAAATATCTAATTATCTCAAACGATAATCAGAAATCTCAAATCAACAAATATCTAATTATCTCAAACGATAATCAGAAATCTCAAATCAGCAAATATCTAATTATCAAAAACGATAATCAGAAATCTCAAATCAACAAATATCTAATTATCTCAAACGATAATCAGAAATCTCAAATCAGCAAATATCTAATTATCAAAAACGATAATCAGAAATCTCAAATCAACAAATATCTAATTATCTCAAACGATAATCAGAAATCTCAAATCAGCAAATATCTAATTATCAAAAACGATAATCAGAAATCTCAAATCAACAAATATCTAATTATCTCAAACGATAATCAGAAATCTCAAATTAGCAAATATCTAATTATCAAAAACGATAATCAGAAACAACAAATATCCGATTATCAAAAACGATAATCAGAAACAACAAATATCCGATTATCAAAAACGATAATCAGAAATAACAAATATCCGATTATCAAAAACGATAATCAGAAACAACAAATATCCGATTATCAAAAACGATAATCAGAAATCTCAAATCAACAAATATCTAATTATCTCAAACGATAATCAGAAATCTCAAATCAGCAAATATCTAATTATCAAAAACGATAATCAGAAACAACAAATATCCTATTATCAAAAACGATAATCAGAAACAACAAATATCCGATTATCAAAAACGATAATCAGAAACAACAAATATCTGATTATCAAAAACGATAATCAGAAATCTCAAATCAACAAATATCTAATTATCTCAAACGATAATCAGAAACAACAAATATCCGATTATCAAAAACAATAATCAGAAACAACAAATATCCAATTACCTGCAGATAATTGGAAACAAAAAATATCAAGAAAGATACTCTAGAAAATCAACATAAAAGGTTGGATCGATCCCATCAGATGGCGAGTTTTTAGCTATGCCGCACGTGCATTAACAAATGGCCGAAGCCTACCAAGTACTCAACATAATTTTGGCGCCCAACAAATGACCCGAAGGTCTAGTACTGGTATTGACCCGAAGGTCCATCATATGACCCGAAGGTCCAGCAGAGTGGCCCAAAAGCCCAACAAATGACCCGAAGGTCCAACAAAGTGGCTCGAAAGCACACAAAATCATCAAATCATCAAAACAGCAGATGTTTCAATTAACGAGTCCGGAATTAACCGAAATAGCAAACGCACATGTCCCATACCACGTGTTTTACTAAATCGTTTGATTCTCTTCATCGTTTCCTTGAAAGTGAAAAATTGTGTATTTTGTAAAAATACATTTTACATTCTCAAACGGACAAGTCCGGAATTAAGCGAATCAGTAAAAGAAAGGGTTTATAGTCCTTGATTTTGCTGAATCGTTTAAATCGCTTTCTCATTCTTTTGAAAGTGCAAACTGTAAAATTTTGAAACCATTTTCAAAACACGTGATTTAAAATAGCAACATCAGTAGCAATTTCGAAAAAGGAAATTGCACTTTCCAAAACATCGTAAAAACAAATCTCAAAATCAGCATTGCGGAATAACCGCTTGAAAATCCACTTTTAAAAATTTGACGGTTACTGAAGTCAAAGCGACAGTAATCTTTAAACGTCAAAATCTCATCAAAATAATTTACATCAAAATGTAATATCAGTAAATTTTCATTCATCAAAATGCCACAAAACACCGTGCTCCAAAAATTTAGCATCGATGTAAAAAATCCCGTTATAAAAATAACGGCAAATAAACTACGTTTAAACCAAACATCGGTTCAACGTTAAATTAATGCAGTAACGTGCAACTCAAAATTGCACGTATACTACAAAATGAACAAAGAAATCATTCGAATGTATCTTCAATGAAGATAATTCAAAACAGCAAAATCTAATCAATAAATGATTAGCATAAAAGAAACCAGCAAAAATCTCAACAAAATCACATAACTGCAATCGCTTCGAATCCTCAAATCGAATTCGAACTTTTCAAAGAAACAAATAAACCCAGCTATGTAAACAACAAATGAAATTTATTTCAATTTCATATTTTGATTTTTAAATCAAAAAGGTTATCAGTTGTATTCAGCGAAGACAGTCTCACTGTTTCCGCTGCACACTCTGATAAATAGAACACAATTTATTCAATCATCAAAACACAGTTTCAATTTTATTTTTAAATAAAGATATTTAAAAATTTCATCATAATTTCAAAACTTTAGTTTTGACTCAAAGCACAAATAAAACATCGACCAATAGTTGTAACTCATGTTCCATCTAAGTTATGTTTTATATTATGTCCATAAACCCCAAGCTCTGATACCAACTGTGACGCCCCACCTCTATTCTCACAATAACAAAGAGTATTAAAAGAAATATTGTCTGTTATTAAGAAGAATAAGGCTGGATAGGAGCGGCCATCCGTAGTTAGGCCTTACGCTAGTATTGGTTACCTCGATAGGAGTGGTATATATTTTTATTTTTCATCACTTATTTATTTACTCCCATCGACATACCCAATTCCAGTATAAAACGAACTACGATGGTTCATAATAGTTTAGGACAATATATATATAATAATAACACAGATAATAAAATGCGAAACGCAGATAACAAAAGTCTCATATATATATAACCGATGTCAGTTACAATACATTTGTCATGATACATATGATACAACTACAACTGTCGACTCTGGAAGTTATATATACAAGTACATTATCGACTAATATACATGAATACATATCAACCTATACTATGACACGACTACTCCAAAAGATATGAAAAGTCTTCATAGCTCAAACAACAACCCAAAGCAAGATATCTACAACCTGAAATAACTCGGGTCTGACCCGAGTATTAAATTCAAAAGAAAATAATACACGGGTCAGTCTAATTCAAACTCAGTTATTAATACACAAAAGCAATAATAATCAAATATCAAATAGACGACAGTCACAGAAATCTCGTATATCCAACTCCTCGATAAGAGAATCGGATAACGGCAGATATAACACTAAACAGTGTTAAACACAAATCAGCAAATTCAAACCATCAACAAGATACATAAAAAGATTATCAATGAAGATAATTTAGAAAACAACAGAATTGTCTAAACGACAATTAACACAAAATCCAATTATTAAATAATAATTAGAAACTCAGAATCTAATTATCGAATATACAATTAGACACAACAAAATAATCAATCGAACTGAATCAAATACAATTCCCAAATATTGAATTGAACACAAAACAATTCAAATAATTGAAATATCAATTAAAACGTCAATACTGTGTGGCTGCAGTACACGCACGCGTGTACTGCCTCGCCACAACAGCAGATGAAATCATCACAACACCAAATGCCAACAACTTATCAAAACTGCAGAGGTCAAGTCACTGACTCAACTCAAATGCAGCAACAAAACAGTGCAACAGTGGAAAGCAACACTCTCGGTGAAACTCAAAGACACACGACAGTGAAGACTATGAGTACAAGTCCAGATACAACAAGAATATGGCAACCCAGCACCAAAGCACGAAGGCTCGAATGACCAAGTGCACAAAGGCAGTAGTACAACTACATAAAAACAGCAGAATGAAGGTGAGAGCACCAAAGTAATGCAGATACAAAACTCGACTGGACAGCCTCACTATGAAATGGCCATGTTCGAAACCCAATATAGTGAACTATGTGATGAACAAGTATGCATAAACTTCTCAAGATATGCCTAATTAAACACTGCACATGTAATAAGGTCATGCAAGTGTGGAATGCACTAGGCAGGTATAGTGCAATTGAACATGCCTGAAAGAACAGAAGCACAACAGAATGCAAACCAAGATTGCAATTATGAAACAATGTTCAGAATGTAGATAGTGATCAAAATCATCAATACAGTGGAGTACAACTCCAAGATCAAAGAAGAAAACCAATCTCAATGACACATGTGAAACAAGTGAATCAAGATACCAGACTCAAACAAGTGAACAAGATCTCAAAGCCCAGTCTCACTAAAACAACACTATAGGCAAACACAGTATACAACTCGAGCTCCAAAAGCTACAACATAATGCACCAGTGAACAACAAAAGTGAAACAGAGGTAGCAAACAAGGATCAGGAACAAAGGCAAATACCATATGAATGCTAGAGAACTCAAGGCTACAACTCAATGAAGTACTCAAACCAGGATCAACATTAAATACAAATATATATGTATACATATATATATATATACACACACATACATACATATCTATATCAAATGAAACAGGACCAGCAAATGACCAGACATATAAGTAAATATATGCAATGCACAGCAACTGTCAGAGCATAAGTAGGTGACAATGATCAAGATAACAGTGGTGAACATACATATGAAAGAAACCATATACATGTTCGAACAAAGCATAATTCGAAGCAATGCAACCAGACGAGTATGCTACAGGGGTAACATAAATGGCCAGAGCCAAACACAAAGGAATGAACACTATCAAACAAGTTCAAAGAGAGGTGGCAACATGACAAAGCAACAAAACTACATAGTTTTGAAAACAATGCAACAGTTATAACACAAGCATATATATCAAAATCGAACAAGGTTGGGAGTCAACAAATTTGACATCGTAACAAATCAGTGAAAGCCGGATGCAACAAGAATTCCGACCCAGTCAAATAAAATCACCAACATTAGAACAAAGTCGAACGAAATCGAAAACGTTCAAATAAAATCAACTGCAATATTTTCAACCCAAAGCCTCTAGTCAATTAAGTGCTCGAAAACCAACAGAGAATTCAAAACAACAGCCGAAGTGAAAGCAATGCTGAAGTTATCAGAAATTAAATTGAACAAAGACAACTTCTTCTCAAAGTCAAGTTTAAATCAAGAATCGTAATGTCCAACAAAATTGAACAGTTAAAACACGCAGCCGTGAGTGCTAAGAAATCACAAGGTATACGAATTGACAAAAATCATCTCAGGCATCTAACCAAAATCAAATGGCCGAAGCCTAATATATACCAAATCACTACAATTCAACGCAGTGATAAAGAAAACAATCGACGAAACTCACGAATATACGGGTTTGAATTGAAGATGTGAGTGAGAAAATCACTCACCTTAGATTCGAAGAGCCCAACCCAAATCGAAGTCGAAGGCATCTCCTTTTGCCCGCCTCTGCACGGTGACCGAAGGAAAGACGAACTCGAATCAAGCGGCTGAAGGTATCACGAGACGATCAACTCGCGAAGCAAGGAAATCGAATTGAATCGAGCGTTTGAAGTCGGCATCTTCGAGTTTAGTCAAAGCCCTAGTTTTTGAATGACGAGGAAGAGGCCGCCATTTTTTTTCTCTCGTATATTTTCTCTAGGGTTTCGAACCAATGAATGGATTACAAAGGGGAACCGGGTTTTGCTTGATAATCACGGCAACAAAAGAAGTGGGCAAAAACAAATTTTAAAAGCCCGAAAAACAAACGATGAATTTACGAAAGAATTTCAATCGATTAAAATTTCAATACAATCAGCTATCGCCATTAATCATTTAATGACGATAATTAATTGATACGAAATCCCGGGTTGTTACATATTTGAGCATCTGCACTAATTACTATTTTGTTAACTTAAAGCGTTCTGTTTATATAGGAAATCAAATTAGGCTATGATATTTTGGAAATAGATATTTACATTCACTCTTTCTGAGGAAAAAGAGGGGATATTTTTGAATTTGGATGAAACAACTTGACCAAGTAATTTATGCATGAATCTGAAAATTCAACCTATTTATTTTTTACCTTTTAAATAATATGTAAACAAAAAAAATCGATCTAGGGTTTTCCTCGGCCATGGGGGAAATTCTCTCTCCTCGCAAAAATCAATCTCATCTTTCTTTTTCAAGACATCAAAGCAGACCACCTGAAACTCACATCAGAGAATCAAACAATGGAATCATCATAGATGACGACGGCTTTCAATTAGTTCAGACGAGATAACAAAGAAAACGTCAGCCCAATTATAATCAAAGATTGTCATGGATCAGTGATGGTGAAATGAAAAAAAAGAAGGTCAGAATTCGACCTTCACCCTTCAGAATAATGGAAATCAGCTGTTCCAATCTCGAAAACCCGTAACTTTTTCTTTGAATAGAGAACAGGGACAAAAATCATGGGCAGACATCATTTCTGAGAAATCTAAGGAACCAAAAGAAGATGAATGCAATCTTGAAACTATTGCTCCTATCAAAATTAATAATAAGAAATATGGTATGATAAAGGAAAACGTCTGCAAAAGAGCAATTGAATGCTGGAATAATTCGATCTTGATTTATGTTGTGGGTACCAAACCATATTATATGTTTTTCAAAGCTTACATTCAGCGTGTTTGGAAACCTGTTGGAGAATTTGAAATCTTTACCAGAGAAAATGGGTTTTTTCTTGTTAAATTCAAGGAGTTTCAAGATTGCAATTCAGTTATTCAGAATGGACCATACTTCTATAATGGAAAGCTCATCATAATGAGAAGATGGTCCGAGTCCCTGAAAATGGATAGAGATCTTCTCACTACGATTTCGATATGGGTTAAGTTACCCAATGTCAATCTCAAATTGTGGGATCGTGAAGCTTTTAACGTGATGGCCAGCATTATCGGAAAACCCATAAAAATGGACGCAGCTACAACCATGAAAACGAGATTGAATTACGGTCGTCTTCTTGTGGAGGTATTTGCAGATGATGAACTTCCTCAAGAAATCAATCTTACACTATACAATGGCGAAAACATTACCCAAAAAATTGAATATGAATTGGTCCCACCGAAGTGTAGTATCTGTAAATGCTTCGGACACATTATAGAACAATGTAATCCAAAACAAATGTGGATACCCAAAGCCAATAATCAAAACAGAGAAATCGCTGTAGTTCAAGAAAATAATGCAGTTGCGACATCTCAAGAACTTAATCTCAATGAAGAGACACCAAATCAATCAAGAATCCAAAAAAACAAGGATCGAATTAACCATAAAGCTATCATCTTCAATCAAGAAGCAACATTAAATTCGCTCACTGATCAAAATGATCAGATCCTTGCTATGGAAGTTCATCATCCAGAAGGTTTGAAAGAAAATTCAAAAGATATAACACAACACTGTTCAGAAGAGGGAATCAGTAATGAAAAGGTCTTTAACTCTGAAATCCCTCCCATTTCAGAGTTATGTTTAATTACAAACAATTATAGTACAGTTATAAACAAAATCCCTCATCTAAGAACCCGTTAGAGTCAGGAAAATAACATGGAGAGTGAACCTCCATCAGTAAATGCTGCAGAAGTTGAGGACAATGTTGGCATCCACTCAACTTTGCCTCGCAATGCTGAGGAGTTTGACATCTCTCTCATCCGAATCCCAGATAGTATTATTGTATCGACTTCTGACAATGTTATGGAGGAATCTGAAAAGCAATTTGATATATCAGAATTACATATTCCGAAGATTAAAGCAATTGGAAAAAATAAGAGCAAAATCAAAGAGAAGAAGGCTTTTAGGCAAAAATACATATCAGTCAATCCAGACAGGAATGAAATGACTATAAGACTTAAAGCTAAAAGCACTGAGAAAAAGAAGAAGGGTATGGGTATCATCGTATCAGGTTCAATCTGAAACCCTTTTTTGGTTCTTATGTTTTTATATATAACATTAATATATTTTACCATGTCTATCATTGCCTGGAATGTCAGGGGTATGAGTTCCCCTTCAAAGCAAATAGATATTATAAATATGGTTAGAATTTATAAACCATCATTGTTTGCCCTCATTGAAAATAAGATGGATGATGCTAATACTGAGAAATTTTGTTTTAGACTTTCCAATAATTGGAAATCCATTAACAATAATGACTATGGTAGTAAGGGTAGAATTTTAGTTATTTGGGACTCAAATGTTTGGGACATGGTTAATTACAATAAGGACATCCAATTTATTGATTGCAATTTTAGAAATGTTGGTGGTTTCTCATTACAAATCACCAATATCTATGGTAGCAATTTCGAAAATGAAAGAAATAGTTTATGGTATAGGTTAAAAGCCTTAAGTCAAAGTTATGATTTTCCTTGGATAATTATGGGAGATTTTAGTACTGTTTTTCATGCAAATGAGAAATTTGGGGGTAATAAAATCCCCCATAGTAAATTAGAAAAAATTAATAAATTTTTACTTGAATATAGACTTATAGAACCTAATATGAGGGGTAATAAATACACTTGGAAATCTGGTAAGGAAAATAATATACATTGTAAACTTGATAGAGTGTTAATTAATAAAAAAAAATTGTGATGCTTTCCCAGATTTCAGTTGTTGCTCTATTGAGCATAATACTAGCGACCATACCCCTTTACTTATTAACTTTTTTCATAATCAAAATAATAAAAATAATAAAGCTGCTCCTTTTAGGTTTAAAAATGGCTGGGTAGCTAACAATGAATACAATGAGATAATTAAAGAATGTTTCAATTTTTCTAGTAATGGATCTTACCAATTCCAGTTCAACATGTTTTAAAAAATACAAAAAATAAAATTAAAAACTGGAATAAGGCTAACTGTAATAAGAATGACATTCTAAATAAATTAAGGGAAGAAGGAAATTTTTTGCAAAAACTTGCTGATGATAACCCTGGTAATACTAACATTATTGATAAATTCTTTTCCAACCAAGAAAAACTTTCTCACGAACTTTATATTAACACAGTTAACTATAAGCAAAAAAGCTAAAGTTGACTGGCTTACTATGGGAGATGACTGCACCAAATTTTTTCATGCTAAAATGAGTTGCAGAAAACACAGTAATAATATACGAAATATTATTGACAGTAGAGGTGTGTGCATAAAGGACTATGATAGGATAGTTAGTGAAGCTATCAAATTTTATTCTCATTTATATTTCTCAGACTCTAATGAATCTAATTTTCCTAATATTACATGTAAGAATGTGTTAAATGATAATGCTGTAGAAATTTTATTGGCTCCTGTTAATAAAGAAGAAATTAAATCCATTATTTTTAGTGCCGGTGATAATAAAAGTCCTGGTCCAGATGGTTTCAATGCAAAAAATTTTAAAACTCACTGGGATAATATTAAGGAACAGATTTTTAGAGTTGTCAATGAATTTATGGATGAAGGAAAGTTGCTTAAAAGTTTTAATCATACCTTTATTACTTTAATTCCAAAAAATAAAAATCCAACTTGTATTGAAGATTATAGACCAATATCGTGTTGTAATTTTGTTTATAAAATCATTGCAACCATTTTAAGTAATAGGATTAAACTGTTTCTTCCCTTTTTAATCTCAGAAAGTCAGAGTGCTTATATTCCTGGTAGATTGATTTATGAAAATTCTTTGTTGGCACATGAGATGGTCAGGAATTTTAATAATAAAAAAGGTGATAATATGTGTCTTAAAGTTGACCTACAAAAAGCTTATGATAAAGTGAACAGAAAATTTATAATTCATATCATGAAATGCATGAGATTTCCTACCAAATTTTGTAAGTTAATTTTTGAGTGCATTAATACACCCACCTTCTCTATCTTATTTCAAGGTAAACCTGAGGGTTTCATCAAAAGTAATAGAGGTATTAGACAAGGTGATCCACTTTCTCCCTATCTTTTTACTTTGTCCATGGAATATTTTTCTATTCTTATTGATATAGAAACAATTAAAAATAATATTTCTCCAATCAATAGAGTTCAACCATCCATTACTCACCTTATTTATGTTGATGATCTTATGATGTTCTCTAAAGCTAATAAAAATAATGCAGATGCTATTAGTCAGGTTTTTGAGTATATGTATAAATATGCAGGACTTAAAATTAATGAATTTAAAACAAAGGCATATTTCAGCAAGCATTGCAGGTACAAAATAGAGGTTTTGGATGTTCTCAAAGTAGGTGAATGTAATCTTCCTATTAAATACTTAGGTCTCCCTTTATCTGTCAATCAGATTAAGGACAGTGATTGTTCTAATCTGATTGACAAAATTCAAGGCAGAATGAAGACCTGGTCTTGTAAGCTTCTATCTATAGCTGGTAGAATTGAATTAATAAAGACTATTGTTTATGCCATCATTCTATACTGGTTTCAAACATATCATATCCCTGTTGCTACAATTAAAAAAATTGAAAGTAGGTGTGCTGACTTTCTATAGAGAGGTAAATACCATAAAATTAGTTGGAATAAAGTATGTAAACCCAAAAAAGAAGGTGGTCTTGGTATTAGAAATTTGAATGATCTTAGTTTAACTTGTCAATTAAAACTTTTTTGGAGATTTATAAGTAGAGATTCTTTATGGACCAAATGGATGACATGCAAATACCTCAAAAATGGTAATTTTTGGACAGCTTTACCAAAAAAAATCAATCCAATGCTTGGAATCAAATTTTAAAATGCAGAGATTTAGGAAAATCTTTAATTCAAAGAAAATTCAAATCTAGTAATGAAACTAGTCTTCGGTTTGACCATTGGTTTCAAAATGATTCTTTTATTAATAGGGTAGGATGGGATAATCTTGTTATTTATGGTGAAGCTAATGCTAATGTAAATGTCATAATTAAAAATAATCACTGGCAACCTCATCTTCATCCAATTACTAATCCTCATAAAAAAATTATTACTAATATCCCTTTAGATCCTAATGCAGAATGTGGTTATTGGGAATGGTTAGCTAGCAGCAAAGTTACAGTTATTACATATGGGGCCAAATTAGAACTAAGCTGAGCATGTACAATAAAAGCAGCATGGATCTAAATCAGATTATTATGGATATCTACAACCAATTTAGAAGAAAATCTCTTGAAAGAGATCTCGCACATGTATTATTGACTACAGCCGTATATCATATATGGAAAGAGAGAAATAATCGTACTCATAACAAGTCGAAACTGTCCAAAGAGCAAAGATGACTAATTATAGAGAATGACAGCAGAATTATTCTTCATAAATCTAAGAAAAAAGTTAAAGACCAAACCAAATTTGATTTCCTTGCGGATTTTTGGAGCAAAGAGGCTGGTAGCAAGTACATCGAACATTATCTCCTCAATCTGAAGGCCTATCAAACTGATTTAAGAATTCACCAGCAATTTACTCAAGGCGCTAAAGAGCTTCAAACCATCAGGCATCCTGAAGCTGGCGATAATAGCTACAGATCTACAGATCTAAGTCACGATGACACCAGATCTGTAAATCTAAGCTCTATGAACCAAAAATCAGATTTGAAGAACTACACCAGCACAATCAAAGCCGACAGAAGTATGAGAAGCAAGTTTAATCAATGTCTTTTGTATTGGAAAAGGGGAGAAAGAAGTAGAAAGGAGAAGACAAAGGAGATCTGATGTCTCGCTTTTGAGAATAGCTCGTCGCCATGATTTGGTTTTGTTTGATAAGCAGAATATGTCTGCAACCCTAATAGAGTTAGGGTTATGTAATTGTGACTCGGGTTTTTACCTGTTTTTGTACTATGGGCCTAGCCCTTTACCATCTTTCAAAAAAAATTATGTAAACACTTTTTTATTTTATTTATTTTGTTATATGACCACAGGTTGTCTCTTGAAGAAATGTCTCCATGTCTTGTGTACAAATCACTTGTATCCACCTTTCATGTGAATGAAATCAAATATGACGTGTACAGACTACTTGCACCTGAACTGTCTTGATAAAATTGTTACTGCAGGTCTTCCCAATGCTACTTGCATTAATTTAACAATTTTATAAAGATGTTGATTTATCTTTTTTGTAATGTTATTTTCAAAAATTGTGTTGTAGTAGTATTTGAATACTTAAATAGATTATTTTGAATTTATTAAATATGTTTCAGAAAATTAAAATACATTTGTAATATGGCACATGTGATTTGAACTTTGAATTGATTTATAATGCATCATAAACTATTGATTATGGCAGTAAGTTGGTTATATGAATCTTGATTAATACATTTGTAATAAGTTACATGTATTTTTATGAATTGATTGTCAATGTATGAGAGTGTGGATCATAGCAGCAAGTTGATTATTATAAGTTTATCAAATATGTTTGTAATATGGTGCATGCGGTTTGAATTTAAATTGATTGTTATAAAAGGCTTTGACAGTTTGAATTTTACAGTACAAAGTGTGTCTATGAATATCTTTTTTTTGAACTGGTGAATATTAAGTTGGATCTATAAAATAAACTTGTGAATAAATAGAAAATATCTAAGAGAGAATTAAGGACTGAAGGGAAAAAAGGCCAGAGTTAATGAGTGATTTGAAATTTCTTCTGCCGCTTTACTGTTATTTAATAGAATCATGGAATAAAAACTTCAAAAATATTCCACATGCATGCAGATAAAAATAATAATATTAACAAGTACACGTACTATATAGTCAATGATACGATATTATGACCAATGAAGTCATTCATACCTTGGGTTGAATTGAAAGAAGAGTTGCCTCCTTGCTAAATGCACTACCATGCTTTAGGGAAATGCAAGGGTTATAATTCGAAAGTGCAAATGTATGGACTACATCACTTGTATAACGGTCTATCACACCAAGTATGTCACATCAACTTGATTTTAATTTTTCAATACGCCATATTGCTTGCACTTTTAAATCAGTAGCATAATGCATTCCGAATGTTATATTACACCAATCTTACCAGCATACATGCACTCTGAATTTAGTTAAATTTAGCATTCAAATAAAACCAACCATGCATTCGTTTATGTTGGTGTTATTTTTTATTTTGATTTAACAAAATAATAGATATGCTTTGCATTGTTGTTGTTGTTTTATATTTCATCATTAGTGGAATGTCACTTGTGACACCTGTAACGACCCGAAATTTCGGACACTTTGTATTTAAATGTCTGAATCATTTAAATATTTGAATATTGGATTAAATGTGATTGAAGTGATTTAGTAACCTTGTTAACCCTTTTTAAGTAATAACTAATGATGGTAAGCTTTTTTAGGAAAATGTTTACATAAATACATAGTTCGATGAAATACCGATAAAATAACTAAAAATCATTTTATCGATAAACAGTTTTTTTCACAACTTTTTAGCTTGTCTAACTAATCATTATTGAGGCAATTAGCAACTAAAAATATTTTGTATAAAAATTAGAAAGAAGCTTCTAGAAGCATCTAAAAGTTAACTAGTTAGATGTGAAAGGAAGAAGATATTTTCAAGTGGATTAAGAGGTGTAAAGTGCATAAGGAAAAAGCACACAAAGGATATGGGGGAAGGTTCTTTGTGGCTGACTAAAGAGGAGCTAAAAGTCCTTTACACTTCATAAAATCAAAAAGCTTCAGAGGAAATTAAATAATAAAAATGGTGGAAGTGCATTAGCACTAATTCACTTTGTTCTTTACTAATCTTTCTCTAATTAATTCAAGTCTCTTCCAAAATTCATTAAACTTTCACCAGCACCTTAGAACACCTTAGGAAACTTGGATATAAAGTCTAAGTGGAAGAATGATTAGAGGAAGTGGGGGGTTCCATGATGGGCCATGTGCAATGGAAGACGGGAGTGTTGTCGTGGTTTGCAAGTGCTAAAAGTTTGGATCTTTGGAAATTTGATTATGGTAGGAGGTGTTATTGGGTTTATTTTTTGGAAAAATAGGTACTTTATTAATAAACTAGAAAATATATACTTTCATAATATGCCTCATTAAAACCATACAACCCCCCAACCTAAATGGGTGCCTTGCAAGGAAAAAGAGTACATATCATGTCTGTATATTAACAGTACATTGATAGAACAAAACCAGAGCCAAAACCAAGTTGTCAAATAGATGGAGGAGTAAATAAAATGGAGACGCACTCAAAACCATCCATACGAGCAAACTTGGGGCTAAAATACAAACATAAAAGACAAATTAAAGAAAAACAATTCTAGGAGCCAAGTGGATAGATCAGAAGTCACAAGTAAAGAGCGATGTTCTCATCAAAGTGCTTTCCATATACCAAAACTTCTCGAAAAAGAAAATCTGGATGAAAACTCATAAACTAAACTTAGAAATCAGATCTGTGAAACAATAGCTTCAACCCAAAGAGAAAAATAGCCTAAACGCTCAAAATTAGTAGGAAGAAGGTGCACACTCACACCACCGAGCTCAGAAGCATCGCCAAAAATTACGGAGGTCGGTGAGAGGAATTGGGGTCGGATGCGATGTCAAACTAAGCCAAGATAAGTTCAATTTCTTTGCTTTTTTTGGTAGAATCCATACATTGCATAAGTAACAGTTTGCAATCTTGTATTATTAGCAAATTCTGTACTTGAATCGGCAATTTGATTCCTTTGAAAATTTGGTTGTTCCTCTCACACCATATGTGCCAGATTAGAGTGTTAAAAGCTATGTTTATGAGATGTTTGTGAAGTGCATTACCATTTTGATTTTGGCATATAGTCTCCATATTTTGGTTGATGTCATACGAATTTCCGAAATTGATTTTGAATTTACTCTTAATTTCATTAATTAACTGCCTAGAATAAGAACAATTAAAGAATAAGTGGTCTCTATCTTCATCATGGTTTTTTCATAGAACACAAGTTAGATTAACATCAGACTTCCATTTGTTTAATCTATCCTTAGTATTCAACTTATTTAATCTGGCTAAAAGAGCACAAACAGACATTTTAGGAGCACAGAAATTGTCCCGAATTATACTGGTCCAGGCTAGATTTGCATGTTTGTGTTTGACTTGGTTTCATGCTGAGTTCAAGGTGAATTTACCATTATTGTTTGGCATCTAGACCAAAGAATCATGGTGCATATGATTGAGAATTTTTATGTTATGAACTGTTTGATGCATTTGAATGGGAGTACCCTCAAGCTAATTTTTCCACTTGTTATCTGTTATGAGAGATGAAACTTTCCTATGATAATTATGAGCTGTAGTTATGTAGTTCCATTCTACCTTGTCCACCAGAGAATAGCCATTTAACCATGGGTCAAACCAAATATTAGTATTATCAACAGTAGCTATTCTTCTATTAATTACTCCTCTATACCATTGTCTAGCTCAAAGTAAAGTTTTCCAAGTAGCAGAAGCATTGTTATCCATTGTAATTATCCAGAAGTTTTTATTTTGACAGTATTTATTATTCATCCACTTGGACCAAACAATGTCACCCTGAATAAATTTCCACAACAATTTGATAGCAACAGCTTTAACGGTGCCATCTAGTTTTTTGATACCAAAACGCCTTTCATTTTTGGTTTTGCACACATTATCCTTGCACAATTTATGAGATTTAGAATTCCAAATAAAATTTACACAAATAGAATTAATCCTCTATGTGACAGAAGCAGGAATTTGAGAAAATTGCATCCAAAATTGAATCATTGGATGTATCATAGATTTAACTAGTTCTATTCTACCACTTATGTTAAGCAGTTTACTGTTCCAATGAATGAATTTTTGATAATTTTGTCTATTAAGCATCCATAATCTCTAGCATTAAGTTGGTTATTTGATAATGGAATGCCTAAATAGATCACGGGGAGTTGACCAATATTTATCTTTAACAAGTCTGCAAACTGTTGTTTGTTAATTTCTCCCTTACTAAAAAAACAAAGTGGACTTGTTTTCATTTAAGTCCAGTCCAGTAAAATTTTCCAGCATCTGAAATATCTTATGAATGCTCTCTGCTATTTTAATGGTTGCTTTTTCCATAATTAAAATATCATTCACATATAATAAGTGAGTGATCATAGGCTCAATTTTATATATGGGGGTGATATTGCCTTTTAAATATTCCACATCAAGATTGATAGTGAGAAATTCCATAGCTATTGCAAATAGATATTTCCTTTTAAACAAAGTGGATTTATTTTTGATTAGGCTTATGTTTGTCTTGGGTTTGAAGAGTTATCTCACTATCTTGTATGTATATATTGTGTGTGTGTGTGTGTGTGTTTATGTGTGCAAATATAAAGTTAAAGCGACATTAACTAATCAAAGTTATAAACTTTGGACCATCTTGGTTTTGTAAACAAATAACAACTTTATATTGTATAACATCACTCATATTACCTTTTATAACATGTGACATGGCCTTGACTTGATGTTTAAATGGTTGTTTGAATTGTTTGTTGAATTAAAGTATGTTTGAAAATGTTTGAAGCGAAAGTAGTCGTTATAAGTGCACTTTGATATCCTTTAAATTTAACTTTTGTAAATGGAAGATTTATGATCTTAACTTGGTAGAACATGTTTTGGTTGTTCTCTACATATATTTTAGGGTACGAAAAAGTAAAGAAATGGTTTGTAAATTTATAGAAATTGTGAAACAAAATGGTGAAATTTAGAAGCAAAAAGGTCACTATGGATGCACTTTGAAAATGCCTTGTGTTCGACGATTTTTAAAGTCAACTTTGAAAGACATTCTAGGGACTTCTTTACATTTTTAATAAGTACTATAAGTATACTTATTATTGAAAAAATATTAAGTTTAACTCATGCATATACTTGTGAAACAAAGTTGCAAAAAGTTATAGCAAGAAGATCGCTATATGAGAACTTTTAAATACCCTGTTTTCGAGAATTTTTATAGATAAATTGGAAAATATTCTTAGGCATTTCTTTTCATGTTTTTTAAGTACCTTAAAGGTAGTACTTATTGTAAAAAATTTAAGTCTTAAATCATTTGTTAATGTAATGAAAACTGGCCACGAAGATCAAGCATTTTCATGTTAATTTTCTGAACATAACTTTAGATAGCATTTATAAATGATGTCCTCGCCCATTACAGCATTTCTAGGTTGTTACATTGTTTTTTTAAATGTGACATTTTGACTATTTTTTCGTGATTTAAATGTTTTATATATTATTTCTTTATGAAAACTTTTTACAAAAGCTCTAATAAAATGTTTTTGATTATGAAAAAGAGATTAGAAGTTTAAATGTAGTTTTAATAATTATTTAAGAATTTTGAAATTAAAGTGCTGTAAAATGTATAACATGCTTTTTGTTTATTTTCATCTAATTATAAATTAGTTATTTTAAAGTAATATTTTACATAGATATTAAACCTACTTATAAGTATTTTTAAAGTATATATATAAATTTGGGAAAAAAGTAAGTTAAGTATTTTATAAAGGAATAAAGGAAGTTTTGGATTATAATACTATGTTATAATAAATGATTTTGGAAAGTTTTAATTAAAAGTATATTACCTTTTTTTTTAAACCCTACTCTGAAGAGTAGAGCTAGGGAACTCAACTGCCCGCCACATCGGTCCCCCTTTTTAGCTAGCCTAACTTTAGAGCTTCAATTCCCCACCATTTTTATTCGGTATTTAAGGGAATAACCACTCCAAGCGATTTGCAATTTAGTAGGACTCGAACCTGTGACCTCAAGGAACTTTGTTCCGTAGTCGCTAAGTAGCCCTGACTAGCTGAGCTATGCTCACGGACTTGTATATTACCTTATTTAACAAGTGTAGACATACTTAGATCTTTAAAAATGTAACGACCCCGGATTTCTTATAAATTTAAATTGATAATTAAATTAATTTGTGAATAAAATTGTAAAAAATTAATCAATAAAGTGATGCGAGTTTCCCCGAACTCAAATAAATTTTGTATAAATCATTTAAATTTAAAAATATCGTATATATGTATACGGACATATATGAGTAAAATTGAATATATGTGTATATATTTGATTTGAATTTAAAATTGTAAATAAATGGTTTAATAATAATAATGATTGATAATAATAATTAGAATTGATGGTTAATAATGGTTCGAGTTTATAAGATAATATAAACAAATGCACTTATAAAATAAGTAAGAAAAATATATATATATAAAGAAACAAATATATATAAAATTTGATTAAGTGATACAAAATAAATACATTTAAATATGAATAAATGTAAACAAAAATGTAAGTATAAAGATGAACAAAATGAAACAAGTGTGTATATATGAAAGCAAGAAACAAAATATATATAAGTATGAACAAGTGCTCGCAAAATAAACACCCCAGGTACAAAATATATGCAGGCAAGAACAAGTAAAAGAAAGCAAAGCAAAATGTCTTTGATATTGTACATAACAACATCACTTCAGCCGAATACAAAGTATATATTTTCACATAACTAATAAAGCAAGTACAAGCAAATAGAGGAAGTATGTAGGCTGTAAACAATCAAGTATGAACACAAACAAAATATCTTCAAGTATGGTATATGTGTAGATTGTACAAAGCAATTAATGCTTGGACCTTTAGCCACCCTACAGAAAATCATCAGCCGAGATTTTGTTGATAAAACAAAGAAAAAAAAATATACATCTTTGCATTGTATTGTACAAACAATATATAGTACCCTGTACAAATTGTATACCCAGTACACTTTCCTTTTATATATTAGCCCTCTTCATCAGTTTCGTTTACTAAAGAACCGAGAAAATAAATCTAAAGTAATATCATGCAAAACTAAAAAACTAAATTCAACAAAACAATCAATGCAAACCAGAGATTAAAAGGCAGTGAAACTCAAAGCAAAGATCAATTTTTCAAATGCATAGCCTGTTCTCTGTTCTTTCTTTTTAAGGTGAGCAAACTTTTAATTTAAACCTTTAAGCCATTTATATGTGTTGATTGTGAGTAGACTTAATTTTTAAAGCTATCAGTTTTAAGTTGAAAGCAAGATATCGTTCTCTGGAAAAACAACAACAGATGCAAAGTTTTCAACTGTCAGTTTTGTAAGTCCTCTTGTTTTCAAATCAAGTTTCAAGCCTCTGCCTTTTCAAAACTGGTTCAACAATGAAGCTCTGTTCTTCTTCCAAAACAATGTGAGCAACTTAATTATCTTTGTTTTATCTTTTGATGTTTGTGATTGATAATGTTATGGAATGTTGCCTAGCTGTTGAATACACTTACATGAAGTATACATATATATATATATATATATGTGAGCTAAATCATGTGTATACAGGCATATATGCCTATCCTTATGGTTACAGGCTTGAAAAATTATTTCAAGAATTTACATCTCACAATCTATGCAAATTTGAGTTATGGTTATTAAACAAAAGATGATTTAAATAGGACAACATCCATGTTAGGAACAAATCCAAGTTTATTTATTGAGAATTTACTTCAAGAATGAGAAAAACAGTGAAATATTAAACTATATCGAAATCTCGACTCGAATGATTCGTTGTTTCAAGCACATAAGTAGATTTGTTATCAAAATCTATGAATTTTAAAATAAAAATCAGGATTTTTAGGGCTAAGATGAAGGAGCAGTTCATAGACGAACTGGGATGGGGTTTTGATGAAATTCAGGCGGCCGGAGGAGTTTTGAGGAATGGGCTCTCGCGTGGAGGTAGGAGAGTGATCAGCGCGTCTGGGAAAAATACTGGAGGGGTAGTCAGACCACGGTGGTGGCAACGGCGAGTGGTTTAAGTTCGTAAACCTAAACTGGTCGGGGTTGGTTATCTTGATTCGTTTGTACTCTGCAGTCGATCGAGCGTTGTGGAGTTTTGGGGAATGATGGAGGAGGTTTCGACGAAGCGTCGACCGAAATCTCAAGTCCTCCGGTGGTCGAGGCATCGAGAATGATGCGATTGCCAGGTTTTGGTTCGTGTGCGTTGTTGGGTTCCAGGTGAGTTGATCACCTCGAATTCGATTTGGAGTTTGAGTTGGAGTTTCTGTGGTCGAGATCGATGAAGTAGGCCAGTAGCGACTTGGTGGCAACGGCAAAGATGGACGAAGCAAGGTAGAACGTTCGTGCACGTGCACGCGTGGTAATTCGTATCTGGTTTGGAGTTTTGGGGAAGAAGGGTTGGTCTCGGGAAAATTGGTGAGAAACTCGGGTTATTCATATGTTTGACTCGAAGCAGGGGAGGTGAAGACTCGAAGTAATCAAATTGACTCGAGTACAATTGTTGTTCCAGGTTTTGGAAATCTGGCAGCAGTTGTTTGAGTTTTTATGAAATTTGAAGGGAAACTTAGATTGTAAAACAGATTTTAATCAAGTTTAAATCCAGATTTAAGTTTGAATTCAAATTTATCTTTGCATTAAAATCTGAAAGGTAATAAAAAGTTTAAAATATTTAAATAGGGTTTCAGGTTTAAAACTTGATAGTTTTCAGATTTTAAAGTTTAATTTAAAAATCTGAAATAAAAATTCAAACTGTGTTTTAAGTTAAAAGTTTAAGGTATAGTTTCAAATGAACTTTCAAATCCTAAGTTTTAAAAATGAAATTTTAAAATTTAAAGCAAGATTTAAATCAAGTTTTAAATCAAGTCTAAATATGGATTTAAGTTTACTATGAACCCAAATCTTGAATTTAGATCGGTTCTAAAAATTTAAATGTTGAACAAGTTTAAATGTTTTATTTAACATTCGATTTAAGAAAGTTATAAAAATTTGTTTAACTTGAATGCTTAAGTTATTAAAATTAATTAATAATCTAGAAATATAATTAAGTGATGATTACTCAGGATAATCAAAGGATTAATCAATAAACTTGTGAATTAAGGATTATAAATTAATGATTAAAGGTTGAGTACTCAAGTGATTAAACAATAATTTGTTTAAGGGCTAATTAATTAATGTGATAAATTAAGAATAATTTATAAATTAAGGGTTGATTAATTAATGAAGGCAATTAAGAAAAGATAATTAATTGAGGAATAATTAATTAAAGTAATTAATTAAGAATAATTGATTAAATGATACATTAATTAATATGATAAATTAATTAATGTGATTAATTTAAAGGTAAATTTGTTAAGATAATTAATTAAAAGATAATAATAATAATTAAAGGTTAAAATATATTATTATTAATAGGTAATTTATAAATGATTAAAGAATAATTAATCAAAATGATTTATAATTTATTAATGTTAATTAACCAGGATTAATAATTCATAAGAAATTAATTTGATTTGCATTAATCAGATAATTAACTGACCTTACTTATGAATGTTTGGATTCTATTGAATGACTTGATTGTTTGATATCCCTGATATATGATGCTTTGTGATACACCCTGATTTATGTTGTGATCTGTAGTTTACTTACCTGTGATATATATCTGTGATCTGTGAATGAACGATAAGCGTTATAGTTTATATCGCTTATCAACTATATCCTGTATTTTGTTATGTGATGATTGATGTTGCACTATTGTGTTGAACCCCTGGACCACACTTATACACACACAAATATGGATTTCACGTGGAAATCGGTTAAGTCACAGATAATTTAAATTTGATATTTTTGAAATTGAAATTTTAATTTCAATTGATTTTGAAATCGGAAATTTGGGGTTTAAAAGTGAAAAGCTTTCGAAATAGAATTTCAAAAATAAAAGTTATTTTGAATAACTTAATCGAGTTTTGAAAATTTAAATAATTTGATTTAAATTTGAATTCAATATTTGAAATTGAATTCTATGATTTGGGAACTAGGGTTTAAAAAGGCTGTTCAACTTATTAATGTGTTTATATGAATTTAAACCATTTGAAATGAAATTGTTTTGAAAGCTATCAGTTAAATCTTGATTTAAAGATTTAAAGAGTTAATCAAATTGAAATGGAAATTGATTTGGAAAATCTGTGAATGAATCTTTTGTTTAAAAGATTAAAATGTGGAAAATTGTTTAAACCATTGAAGGTTGTTAAATAAATCTTTTTGTTTAAAGATTTGAAAATGGTAATTTGTTAAATCATTTGGAAAGGAAATTTGGGTTTAAGTTGTGACTTAATTGAAATCCCAATATCCATATGTTTTTAAAATATTGCGCACATTATTCGGTTTAGCCGGGAGAGGACCTTAGTGTCATATAACCCATTCCGAATAATGATACGTCGTATATGGATAGCATTTGAAGATCGGTGTTGAAGACCGGATATTTTCGAAAATGAAAGGACAACCTGTCGAATGTCTCTGCACTGGGTAGCTCCCGGTATAGAGATTTATATCACTCTTTTTGTGATGGGAAGTCTGGACGTGATTTGAAAATTATCCGGATTTGCAAGGGCTTCGTGAGAAGTGCCTTCGGTTCTGTTCGATCCCGGAACAGACTTATATGGATACATGTCTGACATTACGCTTTGAGATATAAAGCCGATTTCTTTCAAATACATTTCTGTTGGTGGCGGAGAATTTATTCTCTTAGCTTAACACCCTTCTCTGAGACGTACGAGCTCAGAGGTTATGTAGTTGAAATTTATCAGCGATATATCCCAATTTGGTAATGTGGCATGCTGAGTGTTGCTGTGTGATGATCAGTGTTTGATCATTTGCGATATGATCATTTGTTTGATCATTTATCTTTGTGATCATAGGTTGATCATCTGTTGACCCAAAGCATGGCTTTGTGACAAAGCGTAGCTTTGTGGACGAGACTTCGTCAGGGCCTCACAACCCGGAAATGGTCGAAACAGGATCGTTGCGGCAAGGTTATGAGGGTCGCGCCCTTTAGGATATGTCATTTCCTTCTGGAAAAGGGTGGTATCATGGTATGGAGCCCAGATACTTACTCATGTGGATACACCTTCTTTATGATGTGTGATGATGGTTACGAGCGCTCGGATAAAGGTCCCAAAGGACCGGGTGATGACATATTCGTGAGTTACCTGTTACAGGGGTAACCCGGCCTTGTTTGGCGGAGAGCAGTTTGTCTCTCGGGGCGTCCCGCCAGAGGCGTTCCCATGCGGCGGAAGGAAGTTCCTTAGCCTGGCCATTTGTTGGAAAATCCAAAGAAACAGTACGAACCTTGTACGGTTTTAGTTGTATAACCTGCTATGGAATGTGGCGGTAACCTGCTATTGAACATAGTAGCTATAGTAGGCATACGATACTGGTCGTATGTTGGCTAAGATTAATATTATACTTTCGAAATGTTTTCTGCACTATGCACTAATAATAATATCAAGATGATTTTTCGTAGTAAGCATCTTTGACTATCATAAGAAGAAATCTCCTCCAATTCTGCGTTTGCATTGTGTGTGTGGCGGGAGGTCTTATGGTAGTTTCATTTTCTAAAAGAGCATTGCGGATTTCAACGTTTAAAATTCTTTTGCTGTTGTTTAAAGTTAAACTGTTTTTGTTGCTCACACCAGTCCCACGACTGACCTGGAGTTTATTGTTCCTTTCCTAAACTCTGGGTGCCCACTATTTTCCACACGGGCAGTCTAGAGTTGGGTTTCTCAGACATTCAGGTTTAGTAGATTATCTGGAGCTAGTTCAGTATTTGGAGTTCAGGACCGCACTTGCTCCTCTTTGTGGATTCATTTTTGTCTGAAGATCATTTTGGAGTCAGTCTCTCTGACTGATCATTTGGAGTTATCATTTCTGTTTTCCGCTGTATCATTCTTGTATCTCTGATATTGTTGTATCATATTAATATCATTGTTGTATATCATACTGGATATTGTATTCATTGGAGTTGTATATGATATCATTTATTTCTTTCTTCCGCTGTGTTATTTACTTAAGTGTGTTATAGCTCCGGCGAATCGGATTTGAACGGTCGAATCTGCGGCATTCTAGTACAATGTGAAGTACGGATGTTGATTTTCGAGCGGGCAAAACCCGATACGTTACATGTGGTATCAGAGCTAAGGTTGAACTTTAGCTCAGGAGTATAACACGTTAAGTAGCTCATTAGAGATAGAGTGAAGTAAACTCTAGAATGAGTGTATCCCTAAGATATCCGTCTGAACGTCTCAGTAAATTCTCTTACTATCCACTGATAGTGAGTATGAGTGCAAGAAGAGGACGAGATAGGGGACATGGGGATACGACTATAAATGGTCAATACCCTGTAACAACAAGGAAACCATCTTTTCTCTATCAATCTCTTTTGTTCAGCATTTTTTCTCAATTCTTTGATATTTTCTGGTCGATCCAGGAAGGAGATTCGATATATTAATATGAGACATAAACTCCGGGTGGACCAAAATTGTTTGTTTGGATGAATTGTTTGCTTTGATTGTTATGGTTAATAGGTATACTTTAGTTTAAACTGAAAATTTGAAATTGTATCCATATATCTGTCTATTCTTTTGGGTCCCAGTATATTCTACGAATGGTTAGTTATCCCTTCGAACTGACCGATGCCACTGTATATTTCGTAGATCTGGATAACCCGAGTATTTTGTGGAGTGTCAGACAGATTTGTTCTTGTATATATTATCGATATTCTGATTTGGTAAGCCAAATTCAGAATAGATGTTCAGTTTTAGTTGATAAAATATTCTTCATCTATCTTTGTGTCTCCTTGGCAATTTCGAGGACGAAATTCTTTTAAGGGGGGAAGTCTGTAACGACCCCGGATTTCTTATAAATTTAAATTGATAATTAAATTAATTTTTGAATAAAATTGTAAAAAATTAATCAATAAAGTGATGCGAGTTTCCCCGAACTCAAATAAATTTTGTATAAATCATTTAAATTTAAAAATATCGTATATATGTATACGGACATATATGAGTAAAATTGAATATATGTGTATATATTTGATTTGAATTTAAAATTGTAAATAAATGGTTTAATAATAATAATGATTGATAATAATAATTAGAATTGATGGTTAATAATGGTTCGAGTTTATAAGATAATATAAACAAATGCACTTATAAAATAAGTAAGAAAAATATATATATATAAAGAAACAAATATATATAAAATTTGATTAAGTGATACAAAATAAATACATTTAAATATGAATAAATGTAAACAAAAATGTAAGTATAAAGATGAACAAAATGAAACAAGTGTGTATATATGAAAGCAAGAAACAAAATATATATAAGTATGAACAAGTGCTCGCAAAATAAACACCCCAGGTACAAAATATATGCAGGCAAGAACAAGTAAAAGAAAGCAAAGCAAAATGTCTTTGATATTGTACATAACAACATCACTTCAGCCGAATACAAAGTATATATTTTCACATAACTAATAAAGCAAGTACAAGCAAATAGAGGAAGTATGTAGGCTGTAAACAATCAAGTATGAACACAAACAAAATATCTTCAAGTATGGTATATGTGTAGATTGTACAAAGCAATTAATGCTTGGACCTTTAGCCACCCTACAGAAAATCATCAGCCGAGATTTTGTTGATAAAACAAAGAAAAAAAATATACATCTTTGCATTGTATTGTACAAACAATATATAGTACCCTGTACAAATTGTATACCCAGTACACTTTCCTTTTATATATTAGCCCTCTTCATCAGTTTCGTTTACTAAAGAACCGAGAAAATAAATCTAAAGTAATATCATGCAAAACTAAAAAACTAAATTCAACAAAACAATCAATGCAAACCAGAGATTAAAAGGCAGTGAAACTCAAAGCAAAGATCAATTTTTCAAATGCATAGCCTGTTCTCTGTTCTTTCTTTTTAAGGTGAGCAAACTTTTAATTTAAACCTTTAAGCCATTTATATGTGTTGATTGTGAGTAGACTTAATTTTTAAAGCTATCAGTTTTAAGTTGAAAGCAAGATATCGTTCTCTGGAAAAACAACAACAGATGCAAAGTTTTCAACTGTCAGTTTTGTAAGTCCTCTTGTTTTCAAATCAAGTTTCAAGCCTCTGCCTTTTCAAAACTGGTTCAACAATGAAGCTCTGTTCTTCTTCCAAAACAATGTGAGCAACTTAATTATCTTTGTTTTATCTTTTGATGTTTGTGATTGATAATGTTATGGAATGTTGCCTAGCTGTTGAATACACTTACATGAAGTATACATATATATATATATATATATATGTGAGCTAAATCATGTGTATACAGGCATATATGCCTATCCTTATGGTTACAAGCTTGAAAAATTATTTCAAGAATTTACATCTCACAATCTATGCAAATTTGAGTTATGGTTATTAAACAAAAGATGATTTAAATAGGACAACATCCATGTTAGGAACAAATCCAAGTTTATTTATTGAGAATTTACTTCAAGAATGAGAAAAACAGTGAAATATTAAACTATATCGAAATCTCGACTCGAATGATTCGTTGTTTCAAGCACATAAGTAGATTTGTTATCAAAATCTATGAATTTTAAAATAAAAATCAGGATTTTTAGGGCTAAGATGAAGGAGCAGTTCATAGACGAACTGGGATGGGGTTTTGATGAAATTTAGGCGGCCGGAGGAGTTTTGAGGAATGGGCTCTCGCGTGGAGGTAGGAGAGTGATCAGCGCGTCTGGGAAAAATACTGGAGGGGTAGTCAGACCACGGTGGTGGCAACGGCGAGTGGTTTAAGTTCGTAAACCTAAACTGGTCGGGGTTGGTTATCTTGATTCGTTTGTACTCTGCAGTCGATCGAGCGTTGTGGAGTTTTGGGGAATGATGGAGGAGGTTTCGACGAAGCGTCGACCGGAATCTCAAGTCCTCCGGTGGTCGAGGCATCGAGAATGATGCGATTGCCAGGTTTTGGTTCGTGTGCGTTGTTGGGTTCCAGGTGAGTTGATCACCTCGAATTCGATTTGGAGTTTGAGTTGGAGTTTCTGTGGTCGAGATCGATGAAGTAGGCCAGTAGCGACTTGGTGGCAACGGCAAAGATGGACGGAGTAAGGTAGAACGTTCGTGCACGTGCACGCGTGGTAATTCGTATCTGGTTTGGAGTTTTGGGGAAGAAGGGTTGGTCTCGGGAAAATTGGTGAGAAACTCGGGTTATTCATATGTTTGACTCGAAGTAAGGGAGTTGAAGACTCGAAGTAATCAAATTGACTCGAGTACAATTGTTGTTCCAGGTTTTGGAAATCTGGCAGCAGTTGTTTGAGTTTTTATGAAATTTGAAGGGAAACTTAGATTGTAAAACAGATTTTAATCAAGTTTAAATCCAGATTTAAGTTTGAATTCAAATTTATCTTTGCATTAAAATCTGAAAGGTAATAAAAAGTTTAAAATATTTAAATAGGGTTTCAGGTTTAAAACCTGATAGTTTTCAGATTTTAAAGTTTAATTTAAAAATCTGAAATAAAAATTTAAACTGTGTTTTAAGTTAAAAGTTTAAGGTATAGTTTCAAATGAACTTTCAAATCCCAAGTTTTAAAAATGAAATTTTAAAATTTAAAGCAAGATTTAAATCAAGTTTTAAATCAAGTCTAAATATGGATTTAAGTTTACTATGAACCCAAATCTTGAATTTAGATCGGTTCTAAAAATTTAAATGTTGAACAAGTTTAAATGTTTTATTTAACATTCGATTTAAGAAAGTTATAAAAATTTGTTTAACTTGAATGCTTAAGTTATTAAAATTAATTAATAATCTAGAAATATAATTAAGTGATGATTACTCAGGATAATCAAAGGATTAATCAATAAACTTGTGAATTAAGGATTATAAATTAATGATTAAAGGTTGAGTACTCAAGTGATTAAACAATAATTTGTTTAAGGGCTAATTAATTAATGTGATAAATTAAGAATAATTTATAAATTAAGGGTTGATTAATTAATGAAGGCAATTAAGAAAAGATAATTAATTGAGGAATAATTAATTAAAGTAATTAATTAAGAATAATTGATTAAATGATACATTAATTAATATGATAAATTAATTAATGTGATTAATTTAAAGGTAAATTTGTTAAGATAATTAATTAAAAGATAATAATAATAATTAAAGGTTAAAATATATTATTATTAATAGGTAATTTATAAATGATTAAAGAATAATTAATCAAAATGATTTATAATTTATTAATGTTAATTAACCAGGATTAATAATTCATAAGAAATTAATTTGATTTGCATTAATCAGATAATTAACTGACCTTACTTATGAATGTTTGGATTCTATTGAATGACTTGATTGTTTGATATCCCTGATATATGATGCTTTGTGATACACCCTAATTTATGTTGTGATCTGTAGTTTACTTACCTGTGATATATATCTATGATCTGTGAATGAACAATAAGCGTTATAGTTTATATCGCTTATCAACTATATCCTGTATTTTGTTATGTGATGATTGATGTTGCACTATTGTGTTGAACCCCTGGACCACACTTATACACACACAAATATGGATTTCACGTGGAAATCGGTTAAGTCACAGATAATTTAAATTTGATATTTTTGAAATTGAAATTTTAATTTCAATTGATTTTGAAATCGGAAATTTGGGGTTTAAAAGTGAAAATCTTTCGAAATAGAATTTCAAAAATAAAAGTTATTTTGAATAACTTAATCGAGTTTTGAAAATTTAAATAATTTGATTTAAATTTGAATTCAATATTTGAAATTGAATTCTATGATTTGGGAACTAGGGTTTAAAAAGGCTGTTCAACTTATTAATGTGTTTATATGAATTTAAACCATTTGAAATGAAATTGTTTTGAAAGCTATCAGTTAAATCTTGATTTAAAGATTTAAAGAGTTAATCAAATTGAAATGGAAATTGATTTGGAAAATCTGTGAATGAATCTTTTGTTTAAAAGATTAAAATGTGGAAAATTGTTTAAACCATTGAAGGTTGTTAAATAAATCTTTTTGTTTAAAGATTTGAAAATGGTAATTTGTTAAATCATTTGGAAAGGAAATTTGGGTTTAAGTTGTGACTTAATTGAAATCCCAATATCCATATGTTTTTAAAATATTGCGCACATTATTCGGTTTAGCCGGGAGAGGACCTTAGTGTCATATAACCCATTCCGAATAATGATACGTCGTATATGGATAGCATTTGAAGATCGGTGTTGAAGACCGGATATTTTCGAAAATGAAAGGACAACCTGTCGAATGTCTCTGCACTGGGTAGCTCCCGGTATAGAGATTTATATCACTCTTTTTGTGATGGGAAGTCTGGACGTGATTTGAAAATTATCCGGATTTGCAAGGGCTTCGTGAGAAGTGCCTTCGGTTCTGTTCGATCCCGGAACAGACTTATATGGATACATGTCTGACATTACACTTTGAGATATAAAGCCGATTTCTTTCAAATACATTTCTGTTGGTGGCGGAGAATTTATTCTCTTAGCTTAACACCCTTCTCTGAGACGTACGAGCTCAGAGGTTATGTAGTTGAAATTTATCAGCGATATATCCCAATTTGGTAATGTGGCATGCTGAGTGTTGCTGTGTGATGATCAGTGTTTGATCATTTGCGATATGATCATTTGTTTGATCATTTATCTTTGTGATCATAGGTTGATCATCTGTTGACCCAAAGCATGGCTTTGTGACAAAGCGTAGCTTTGTGGACGAGACTTCGTCAGGGCCTCACAACCCGGAAATGGTCGAAACAGGATCGTTGCGGCAAGGTTATGAGGGTCGCGCCCTTTAGGATATGTCATTTCCTTCTGGAAAAGGGTGGTATCATGGTATGGAGCCCAGATACTTACTCATGTGGATACACCTTCTTTATGATGTGTGATGATGGTTACGAGCGCTCGGATAAAGGTCCCAAAGGACCGGGTGATGACATATTCGTGAGTTACCTGTTACAGGGGTAACCCGGCCTTGTTTGGCGGAGAGCAGTTTGTCTCTCGGGGCGTCCCGCCAGAGGCGTTCCCATGCGGCGGAAGGAAGTTCCTTAGCCTGGCCATTTGTTGGAAAATCCAAAGAAACAGTACGAACCTTGTACGGTTTTAGTTGTATAACCTGCTATGGAATGTGGCGGTAACCTGCTATTGAACATAGTAGCTATAGTAGGCATACGATACTGGTCGTATGTTGGCTAAGATTAATATTATACTTTCGAAATGTTTTCTGCACTATGCACTAATAATAATATCAAGATGATTTTTCGTAGTAAGCATCTTTGACTATCATAAGAAGAAATCTCCTCCAATTCTGCGTTTGCATTGTGTGTGTGGCGGGAGGTCTTATGGTAGTTTCATTTTCTAAAAGAGCATTGCGGATTTCAACGTTTAAAATTCTTTTGCTGTTGTTTAAAGTTAAACTGTTTTTGTTGCTCACACCAGTCCCACGACTGACCTGGAGTTTATTGTTCCTTTCCTAAACTCTGGGTGCCCACTATTTTCCACACGGGCAGTCTAGAGTTGGGTTTCTCAGACATTCAGGTTTAGTAGATTATCTGGAGCTAGTTCAGTATTTGGAGTTCAGGACCGCACTTGCTTCTCTTTGTGGATTCATTTTTGTCTGAAGATCATTTTGGAGTCAGTCTCTCTGACTGATCATTTGGAGTTATCATTTCTGTTTTCCGCTGTATCATTCTTGTATCTCTGATATTGTTGTATCATATTAATATCATTGTTGTATATCATACTGGATATTGTATTCATTGGAGTTGTATATGATATCATTTATTTCTTTCTTCCGCTGTGTTATTTACTTAAGTGTGTTATAGCTCCGGCGAATCGGATTTGAACGGTCGAATCTGCGGCATTCTAGTACAATGTGAAGTACGGATGTTGATTTTCGAGCGGGCAAAACCCGATACGTTACAAAAAAGAACCTTTTAAAGATAATGACCAGTATGAATTGGTTTTGCGGTTGTTGTGACAATGTGTTAATAACATTTGTCTTTAATCATTTTTTATTATACTTATGAATATAAATAGATCTTTGAAAAGAATGTTTTAAAGATAAGCATGAGTGAAATGGTTTTGGGTTTGTAGCGATAATCTTTGAGTAACATTAGTCCTAAACCTTTTTGAATAAATTTAGGAATGGACTTAGACCTTTTAAATGGAAATTTTAAAGATACTAATAGGTATGGAATCTTTTGGGAAAAATATATAAAAAAGTAAAGGTTTAAAGTAAGAAACCTTGTTAAAAATTTGCGAATATGCTTATACCATTTGAGACAAGTATATGAACTTTTTGAGGTATTGAAAGAGTACAAATGAATGGTAGAAATTGATAAATGAAGTTTTATTAAATAAACGAAGTTTTATTAAATAAAAGAAGTTTCACTAATAAAAGAGGTTTTAATTAATAAAACATATTAATTAAATAAAAAGGGGATTAGAAGTCGCTTGTGTGACTTAATTGTGCTTTGTGTGACTTAGTCATGCTTATGTGTTTACTTGTTTATGGAAAGTACTTAGTCATGTATTTAGTACTAAAAGTCGACTAAGTAGGCATGTCTGTCTATGAGAGTTAAGAATGAAGTGTCTAGGAAGGCTTTGATACAACCAGTGCTTTAACTTTCATGGCTTCACTCTCGACCGAGGAATAGTCTAAGTTGAGAAGTTCGAAAATGTGATAGACATATGAGAATTGGTTTTCATATATGATCTTCTATTCTGAACTTGATAGTCGGTTAGTCGACTATCGAACTTGACCAAATTAACTTGGGAAGTATCTAATAGCTTCACGGTTTCATACGATTTGAGAACCCTTAGAGAGGAGCATTGATATGAAATGTCTTTAGCTTTAAGAACCTATATATATGGGATCCCTCAAAGAGAACTCATCTTTATATATTGTTCACTTTCTTCTAAAAGAACCAGAATGAGCTAATCGGAAAATTCATGAATTTAGATTTGAAGAGACATGGATTGGTAACTGTTTTACTTATCGAATACCACTTCAAAACTTATATACGAGTTTTAGGTTTTGGAAGCGACTGTGAAGTGGAATGTTATAGAGTTGAATTATCTATCCTAAGGTGAAGTCCAAGGGAGAGGTGAGCGTTAACATTCATCGGGCGACTTGTGCTAGAATCCTTATGGAAATCCATGGACCGTTCAAACTGGTATGATCGTTGTAGAGATTCATGGACTATTCGACATGGCAGGGTCCTCGTGGCGATATGTATTCTATTTGAGTGATGAAGACTCGTGTGAGATATGCCAAATGTAACCTCGACATTGGAAATGACAGAAAACATATTAGGGGCGTAGCCATCAGGGTTTAGCTAACCCATAGGGTATATTAACTCCATATCTAGAGTATGCTCACGGATGTTGCGCGTGGGAGTTGATGATATTCAGGATCACGTTTTTGACGTGGACCAGTTATACTTTCCTTATTGGTATATTCTATCTAGAGATGTACGATGCTTGAAGGTAGTTTCTGACCCTTGTGCAGGAGATTGGATTTGACAAAACCGGAGAGATCTCCATGGAAAATCCATTATACGTGCATATCTTAGTGGTTTTGATTATATACTTATCTAATATTGTTGTGTCGTGAGATGCAAGCATCACAATTATATTCTGATTTATATTCCTTAACCTAGACATTATCTATTATATCACCTTATTTACTTATTAGATGTAGTTCTTTTGAGGGGAAACCGTTACGGCATTCCATCTGGTCTTAAAAGTACTGTTACATGTTGTGCACATATTTCTTGAGTTTCTCATACCAGACTTATGTCTGAGTTTATTTTCCTTATTACCACGGGTGCTTTTTCAAGTAGTCTGGGAAAGGTAGGTTTTCATTGATGTTCACTGGAGCTCGAGGAGATGAGCTGGATGTTTCACCTACCATAGTATTCTTATTTCTGCTGCATTATTACTTTGTATATATTAGCAATTGTGAGGACAGGGTGTAACGACCCGAAAATTTATCACTTTGATAAATTATATTTATTTTTAAATAAAAGATTGGTAATATAGATAATATAGTTTTAAATGATAATAATTAATGGTAACCTTATTTTGAATAAATATTTACAAAAATATTTTCCTCAAAATCTAAATCGATAAAATGGCTGAAAATTGTTTTATCGATAACCAGCTCTATAATCGTAAAACGCCGTGCATGGAGCTGGATACATACTCTTATTTTTTTATGGTTAAACAATAATATGAAATCAAATCAATTGATTTGTTTTTTTAAAGTAAATCTGTTTTTAACATTGTTAATAATGCCCTTAAATATGATAATTGATTTATTAAATTAAATTGACATTTAATGGTAAATAATTATTTTAATTGCTCAAATAATTATTTTAAATGATGATAATTCATTTGAATATTTATAAAGTGATAATAAATCATTTATAATAGTTTTATAAAGAGATATAATTGATTTAAAAAAATAAGGAAAATTCGGTATCACTTAATCGTTTAATAACAATTTTTGTAAATAATTTTTAATATGAATTTATATGGTTTTATAATTCAAATATGATAATTTAATTAGTTTAAAATAATAAGAAATTTATTTTTGAATTTGTTTACAAATATTGGTACGTTAGAGCATAAGTGAAAATGTGACCGATAATCGGTTCTTCGGATTTCAACGATTTAACGAACAAAAGTTGTTCAAAGACGTTCAGAGTGTTATACATCTACATACACACACATTTATATGTTACATACACATGATAATATACATATAAACATACATATATAAATATAATTAAGTATAAGAAATATAATATAAAATAAATAATATATATAAAGATTTCTTACTCCTTAAGCATAAATAAGTCAACATATGTATTCATGAGATGATAGAAGTGATGTGCACATGGAGGGGGGCTTTGGCCGTGCATTGTGAAGAGGGGAAGTGTGTTAGAGAAGCTTGGAAATAGTGATAAAAGTGATGTGTACATGTCTTATTTTATATTCTTCCTTTTTTCCTATAAACACCCTACCATCTTCTCTTCATTTTCATTCATCATCTTCTTCATATTTTCAAGATTTTGCTTCCACTTTAATGGCTTCCATCCTAAGAGAAATATTGTCCAAATTTATTTCAAAAAGAAATTAAAATTATGATATATGGTTATATATAATTAAACACCTCAAAACAAGCTCAAATCTCCATCTCTCCACCTCCCAAACCCAAGACACCACCATCCACATCCCTTGGCCGTGAGCTCCACCTCCTTCCCAACCTAAGCCATGAGCAACAAGGCTAGGTCGATCCTTTTCAAGGTCCAAAGCTTGATTTCGTGGAGTTTAATTTCGACATAGCGGAGCTATAGATGTTTTAAAACTAGTTCGAGTGAAAATGAAGGTGATAACCCTTAAAATTATTTTACTATATGTTGGATGATGATATAATGATTTTAATGGATGTTTAACATGCTTTGATCATCAAGTTTGGTTGTTTATATATGAATGTTGAATATATATGCAACTCATGAAAATACACGACGATAAGCACAAAGGAAATCACTTTCCTTGAATTTATGAAATGGTGTATATGAGTTTTTAAACCTCTTTAAAATGGTTCAAAATTTATTTGAAATGTTTTATAGACATTTAAAATATTTTTGGTAAAGTTTGAAAAGAAATGGAAAATTTAGTCAAAAACCGGCGCGTCGCGTAAAGGCAGTTCGTGATTTTGCGCTATAAAAGTCAAACAAGTGTAAAAGTTGGAATATAGCTCAGAATTCTTCAAGATAAGAATTTTCTAAACTATTATATCCATAGTTTTCCAATGAAGAAATAAAATCTAGATTTCGATACGTAGATTTTGAAATATGAGTAAACAAGTTTTGGGAAAATCCCGAATTTGCAGTTCGAAATCCAAAACTAGATTTCTTTAAAAATGATGTTTTAAATTATTTAAAAATATGGAATAAATCTTTTAAAATGTTTTAAAATTGAATGAGTAACAAAAATTAGTTTTCAAATAATAAAAAGTCGTTTTGATCAATATAGCTTAAAAAACACTTTCCGCAACACTTTTTCTATAACTTTTGAAATATAGTTTTAAACGCAGCTGTTCTTTCCCAAATCTTTTGTAAATGATTTTAAATGATTAATAAAGTATTTTAAAGGTAATTTGAAGGATTTATGAAATGATTTAATGTTTTAATGATTTAGAGTTGATCAAATAACTTGATCGCCTTATGGAGGTCAGAGAGATAGTGTCTAGGCTTGGATTTGGAAAACCAGTTTCTTGCTCTCCCTGGCTATCTGAACTGGCCCGACAGAGGGGATAGTAAATTTGATTTACTCAGATCTAAATTTTCCAGAGGATAAAGAAAGATATTTTCCTGGATTTAAACAATTTGGATTTTATAGAGATGATCTTCTTGTACTCGGTGTTAAAGCCCGAAGAGGGAACTCGTACTATTCGTGGAATTTAAAAGGTGATTTCACTGTTATTCCGCCAATAGTATTTGTTAAATACGAGGATTGATATTAAGTAGAATTAGATGATTTCTATAGATTCTGCTCACTTAATATTGACTGGTTTTGGATTAACATCCTAGATAACATGGTTTCAACTAAATCAAAGGTATGAGTTTTGAATTAAGAAATCTTTGTTAAGATTTAGATGAAATGATTTGAAATTGATTTAAAGCCTATACTTAAAATTTATTAGGTTGGATTTATAAAAAACGATGCCTTGAATAATATTATTTTTTATCCGTGTTAAAAGTTATGATTTGGAAATCTTTGTTAAGATTTAAATAAATGATTTGGAATATTTTACTAGAAAAAGATGAAATGATTTGGAATTTAAAAAGGGTTTTATGTAATCAAAGAATTTAATAAGAGAGGTTTAATATTTCCGTATATACCGAAAAGAATGTTTTAGAAATATATATCTCCAAAAGAGATTTTGATAAAAAGAACTTAATCAATTAAAGAATGATACCCTATTCACAAAACCTCTTTTTATCAATGAATGGATTGAAGGAACCGGGGTCGAATCTGGGGAAATATCTAACCGAAAACCACTTCAAACCAATGTATGCATTAAAATGATGAAGACCTAATAGAGAGAATGAAGAATGAAGACCAGGGATTTTCGGGATGAGAGGACTGCTTGTCGATAATTCTGGTTAGATCCCAAATACTAAAGTAGCAGCGGTCCCTTTATTTTTGAAACTCTTTGGGTTGCAAGGACTTCTCTCTACTAATCCTAAGGTTAATTCCCGATAGGATGTGGTAGGAAAGTGCCTTCGGTTTTGTTCAGTCCCAAAACGAACTTATATGGAGGGATGTCTGATATTGCATTCTTGAGATTTCATCATTGACTTTTATAAATATACATTTTTTGTGGCGGAGAAGGTAACTTCTCTTAGTTTAACACCCTTCTATGAGACGTATGAGCTCAGAGGTTGTATGTTTGTGTAAGTCAATAGTGATCAATGGGATGACAAATGTGGCATTCAAAGTGGAATGTTCAAAATAAAAGGTAATCACTACCTCAAGCCTCACATCTAGAAATGGCTGAAACAGGGTAGATGCGGCAAGGCTATGTGGTTCACAACCATTAGGGTATGATCATCCCCATCTAGATATATTTCTTCCTGCTATGATGCTCATGATGTACATTAATGTGGATGTATGCTGTGAGGGCCCTCGGGTAGGTCGGTAACGACCGAGGTGATGACATATTCGGTACTATCTAAGGAAAGATAGGCCGGTCTTATGTTGGTAGAGGTGCAGATGTTCTGTTGACCTCGGTACATTACTCTAGAGATGTACTATCGAAAGGTAGTCCCTTCACTTGGTCATTTGTATGGAAATCCATTATCCAATAAGTGCCTGTCGGTTTGTTTATAGAACCCACGTTTGTGGCTAGTATTGCTGGAATTTAATCAATGTAACAATTTCAGCTAAGATTGATAAGTTTACTTGCAAATGTTTTCAAAGATATGTCATTAATAATAATATCATTTATTTTTACTAAGAATGTTTTGGTTATCATAAGGTAAAAATCCGTTCCGTGTTTATGTGCGGCGTGGTCTTATGAGATACCTTTTTGTTTTGAAATGCGTATTTTGAGTTCTTACACCAGTCCCATGACTGACCCGGAGTTTATTTTCCTTTCCTTAAACACTGGATGCCCTAATTTCCCCCCAGCAGCCTAGTAGTCAGGTTTAGTTTAGAAGAAACCTAGATGGAGCTCGAAGCATGGAGTTAGAAGATTTTATTGAAGATTTCTATTTCCACCACATTCTTGTACTATAGTATTCGGCAAAATTTGCAAGGACGTGAATTTGTAATTGTCTATGTTTTTAACTCTGATAAATGTATTTTAATTTCCACGGTAAAAAATTTATGTTGAAATAACATATGTGAGATTCTGTTCTATCTTTATTTTTCTTTCATACCCTTGAGAATCCGCTTCTCTGGCACTTGGATTTACGGCACATGAATACCGAGGATGTATTAGTGTCGATTTTTAGAAGTCAAAGAAATGAGTCTTCACATAGGGTGTTATAATTGTTCGGGCTAATAATAGTATTCAGAATTGTAACTCTGAAATGTCATGTATCTTTGAGTGACAGTTTGTACTATCTTTTGATATTATATCTTATCATTACGTTGTGATATTCTGATACTGTGTTCACTTCTTTCTTGTTCTATTTTATTCTCATTTTTATTTTACCCTAACAATTTTCTTTCCAGCACTTTAATGTTCGGCACATGAATACCGTGGATGTATTTAGTATCGATATTTGGGGATCAAAAATGCAAATCATTACATCTTGTATTAGAGCTAAAGGTTAAGCGAGAACCTTGGCTTTAATGTGGTATGGCACATGAAGGGATAGGGTAATGGAATGCCCTAGCATGAGTTGAGTGTATTATACTTATGAGATTTTATTTGTATTTGTTATAAATGTATGTCTAGGTAATTCCAACAACAAAAATTAAAAATCTCATATAAGTAAATTTATATAAGTATGGACTATTAAAGCATAGTTTAATTAATACAGGGGTTAATGATGTTCATTCGTTACCCCTCATTAATTCTCTTAGCCAAGCTCGGCCAGTTTATAAGTATTGCTATCCTTAGTAAAATGATTTGACATGCTCGACCAGTTTATAAGCATTATTATCATTTGTAGAATGATTGGCTTAACATTACTCAGCTAATTTATGAGCGTTGTTATCATTGGTTGATCGACTAATCATGCTCGGCCAGTTTATGAGCATTGACTATTGTTTACTGATTATTAATTTTTGCTCGACCAGTTTATGAGCAGTTTTATATTTTTCACTACGTAGGTTGGGTAGACAGTATATGTTGGTACATTGAAATGAGCACCTTGTAAACAGAGTTTCACGGTTTGACTATAAGGCGTTCAGTGATAATGTTGGGTTAAAAGTTAACATTAATAAAAGTTGTCTATTGTAATCCAAAGGAAAGTTAAGATATTTTGAAAATAAACATTTGTGAAAGGATTTTATATAAGAAAGTAATTTATATAAATATGGTTTATAAACAAAAAGGATTTAAACTGATATTTTGATAACTTAAATCCCGATGTTTTTGAAGATTTTGGAGGAATTAATAATAGTATTACTTGAAAGTAAATATTTGGAAAATTGGTTTATAAGGTTGAGATCATGACACTTAGTACCATTATATAAACTATTTGATACCGCTTTGAAAATGATTTTCGTTAAGTCAAAATGCATGATTTGGATGTACTAAACTCACTTCTATCGCCTAAAAATAATTTCGGTGATGACTGCAACATCATAGGCATTCAATTTGTGTTTTCTAAGTGGGGATACTACCATAGCAGTTTGCTACAAAGTTGTTTTGGTAAACAGGTTTTGATTTAATCTCGAAAGTACAATTTGATATACAAAAGATACTTGTACATATTATTATTTCACAATGATTTGAAATAAAACCCGGAGTTTAGTTCTAAAGTTTTCCTTAAGGAAATTTATGATAAAATATAGAATATTTTAACAAAGGTTGTTAATTAAGCTTTTTATATGGAAATGATTTGTTGTATGCTACATAGAGTGCCCGAGTGATAGTGGCATAACCCAAATATTTATGAAATATGAGGGCTTCTTTGCCCGAGTTTAATATTTAGAGTGCACGAGTTTATTAAACGATTTGTTGTATCCTAGGAGCTTCTTTGCACTTTAATAAGTACTATAACTATGCCTGTTACTGGAAAAATATCGAAGTTTAAATCATTCATTTACTTGTGAAATGAAATTGCAAAAAGTTATAGCGAGAAGGAGGTCGTTATATGAGCACTTTGAAATACCTTATTTTTTGGGAATTTTTATAAATTAATTGGAAACTATTCTTAAGGGTGTCTTTCAATGGTATTTAAGTATCCTAAGGATAGTACTTGCCGTAAAAATTTTAAGTTTTAAATCGTTTGCTAAAGTGGTGAAATTGGACATAAAGAACGAGCATTTTAAAGTTAATTCTCTGAACAAAACTTTAGATAGCATTTATAAATGTTGTCCCGACCTGTTACAGTAACTCTGGGCCTATGCGTTGTTTTGTTTTAAATGTGACATTTTGACTAGTTTTTCATGATTTAAATATTTTATAAATAATTTTCTTTGTGAAAACTTTTTATAAAGCTCTAACAAAATGTATTTGAGTATGGAAAAAAAGATTAGAAGTTTAAATATAGTTTTAATAATTATTAACGAATTTTTAAAGTAAAGTGCTGCAAAATGTATAATATGTTTATTTATTTATTTTTATCTAATTATAAATTAGTTATTTTCAAGCAATATTTTACTAAGATATATAAAACCTATTTATAAGTATTTTTAAAGTGTGTGTATATGTATATATATATATAATTTTAGGATTAAAGGAAGTTTTGGATTATAACATTTATGTTGTAATAAATGGTTTTGGAAAGTTAATTAAAAGTATATTACCTTATTTAACAAGTATAGACATTCTTAGATCACTGAAAAGAATGTTTTAAAGATAATGACAAGTATGAATGGTTTTGGGTTTGTTGTGACAATATGTTGATAACATTCGTCTTTAACCCTTTTTTGTTATAATTATAAATGTAAATAGATCTTTGAAAATAAAATTTTAAAGATAAGCATAAATGAAATGGTTTTGGTTTGTAGTGATAATGTTTGAGTGACATTAGTCCTCTACCTTTTAGAATAGATTTGTGAATGCACTAGACCTTTTCAATGGATATTTTAAAGATAATAACAAGCATGGAATCTGTAATGACCCGCCTTTCCGAACTCCAGAAGTCAACGTTAATACATTCACGGTATTCACGTGCCGAATAACTAAGTGCTGGAAAGATAGATTGTTAGGGGAAAGAAAGGAGGTAGAAGATAAGAAGAAACTAAATGATCACAGAATCTCACAACGCAATGGAATAACATATATTAATCAACGTAATACTTTACAAAGTTATTTCAAAAATGACACATCAGAGTCATAGTAATACAATTCTACCATTGGATAGTTATAACAGCTAGCATGTCCCTACCTAACTGATACAAGATACATATAATGCAGCGGAAACAAGATAACAACTAGCCATCGATGAAGCCTCTTCCTCCAAGCTCCTCCAAAATGCATACATGGGAAAAACCTGAACTACTTGGCTACCCATAAAAATTTGAGCACCCGAGAGTTTTAGGAAAAGAAAATAAAACTCTGGGTTAGACATGGATCTGGTGTAAGTAAACTAAAACAACTGAATTATTATGTTTAAAACCCTTTAAAATCAAAGTTATCTCGTAAGACCACACCGCACATAAACACGGATGGGTTTTTACCTTACGATAACCAAACCATTTCATATGAAATTATATAATATTATAATAGTGTCTAAGATACAAATACTTATTAATCATAGCCGAAATTGTTACATTAATTAAATTCCAGCATAATAGGTATACAACTAAAACCATAATGACACGTATTAGAGAATGGATTCCATACAATGACTTGGCTACTGGAGTACTGCTCGCCACAGTGCATCTCAAGATAAACACACCGAGAACCTCGCCTGGATTCCCTACCAATACAGGACTGGTCTACCCCTTGCTAGATAGTACCGAATACATCACAACCACAGTTGGGATCAGCAACCGTACCGAAGCGAACAAAAATGGGTCAAATAACGATTCTAAATTTGGTGATGACATACCCTAATGGGTGCAGCCCACATGGTCCAGTTGCATCTCCCTAGTTTTAGTCATTCCTAGTTGATGAGACCTAAGGCTACGTCTTTACCTTTTTAAATAACAATCCCACTTGGAATACTAACACTGCCTTCCAAGCAGCAATGCAACGCCAACATTCACCCATACGTGTTGTCTAGGATAAAGACAAACCGAAGGCACTACTTCTACTACATCGATTTTGGAATAATCCTCAGGATTAATAAAAAGCAGCCCTTGCACTTCAATGTCTCTGTCTTCAGTTCCACACTCTTCAAGATGTCTTCATTTCAAAAAGCTTGAGTTGGATCGAAGAGGTTTTCGAATAACATATCCGATCTCGGTCTCTTCGAAACAACTTTCGATAATTTCTGGTAAACTCAACCCCGGTTCTTTAGAAAATAAGCAGACAAAAGATAAGAGTGGAGTTCTCCTCCTAACTGCTTATGGATGGATTTCCTTACCATTTACCCTAAAAGAATGAAATAAGATTTATACACACAATACAACATCATTGGGAATGACTATACTATATAAATCACGTATTTCTCTTAGATATTTCCAAAGTTACGTTTTGGTCCAGATTTGATAATCGGTTATTTGACTATCAAATAAACAATCATTCAACATTGATTTAACTCCATACTAGGTCCACTAAGCCTTTATTAATTAATCTTTCATTAATTAAAATCACTTTATAAACATCCGATCAAAAGATCTTTTACAAAACACTATTCCCAAAACCCCTTACATCCCATTTATACTTGGAAAATATTTCTATACTTATCTCAATGGTATAAGTATATTACCAAACTTTATAAGAGATTTCCTCTCTTCGTATTCCATATTAAATGACCAAACAAATTCCAGTTAAAAACATTTCTTCCTATAAAACCAACCCACTTAACCTTCATAAAAAGTTTCCTTCTTAAAAGTTCACTTCATGATTAAAAATACCTTTACAATCTATAAATTCATTTATACATCATTTTCCTATTATTAAAATGCTTTTAATAAACCTTCTTAAAGAAAAATCCTTTATAAACATCATTTCCAAAACATCTTTTGAAAATCACTTTAAATAAACCCTTTTATTTAGTAAAGCCCCTTTTATAAACAGGTTATTATTTATGAATACCTTTATTACATAATTATATAACTTGCAATTCATTTATAAACTTTAAACCCAAAAATGGATTAAAGGATTGAAGTTAATTTAAAATCATACTTTATAAATTCAAAAAGGAGGCTTAGCAATCCCAATGGTACTAGTTAAAGTTACCATTTAATCTCAATTTTACTTTCAAGCCATTCAACAATTTACTTACATAAGTAAACATATATATAAATACACTTCATATCCAAATCAGAAAATAATATGTCAATATAAACTAATTGGCATATATATATATATAAATAACACAATAGCAGGATGGTGATTTGTCCTGCTAAATAAATGTCCAACAATCAAACAATTAACCCATAGCCGAATGAGGGTTTATTCTGCTAATACATATGTCCATACAATCAAACAACCAATTTATAGCAGAACAGGGATTTATTTTGATAATCTATGTCCACAACAATCAACTACTTGCATAATCATTTATAGAGTTTGGCTACTTATTGGTATTGACACTTGAATTCTTTATGTTCAAAAATATCCTTTGTAAAAGAAAGTTCCCTTTTAAACAAATTAATTCCTAGAAAAACAAAGCGATTTTAAACTGAACCTCTTTTAAAACAATTAATTACAAGTTAAACCTTCTATTAAATCAATGATTAATCTTAATTAAATCTTTATTAAATTTGAACTTAATTTAATAAATTAATAAATAATTAAACCTTTAATAACAAATTAAACAAAAGTTAACTATTATATAAATAATTTAAACCCTACTTTATCCTTTTTTAATTATTAAATAATAATTTAAACCTTCATTAATAATTTAATATGAATTAATCTCATTTAATTAATTAAATAATGTTGAATTACACTTAAATAATAAATATACTTTAAACTAAGCCTTAATTAATAATTAAATAATTGATTTATTTAAATAATTAACCTTATACTTAATTAATAATTAATTAAAAATAAATCATATGCTTAAATTATATTTAATTAAAAATTAAGGGGCTTTGCATGGAAGGTCTTTATTTCTGATGTTGTTATAAGAAAAGTCCCTGTACCAATGAGTATGTAAACTAGGTTTTTGTATTTTCTAAATTAGATATTGCAAATTAGCTTGTGCTTTCCTGATAGAAAACGCAAGTTAACATGCGCTTTCAAAAAATTTAATATTTTTGAAACTTTCAAAAGTAGAAAGCGCAAGCTAGGTTACAATTCAAAATTAAAAAAATTAAAAAAAATTAAAATCAGAAAAGCATAAGTTATCTTGCATTTTCTATCGGAAAAGTGCAAAGCACCTTGCGTTTTTTATTTTTCAAAAATATGGACCAAATTTACATATTCATTTCTACAGGGACTTTTCTTATAACAACATTAAAAACAGGGACCTGTATCTCTTTTCTTGAAAAATTAATCTTACTTAATTAATAATTAATTAAAATTAATCTTATCTTTAAAAGATAATAATTAATAACTAACCTTTACTTAATTATAATCAATAAACCCTGTTTAATCTTAATTAATTATTAATTATTTAAACTTGAGTAATAAAAATTTAATCATTAAAAAATTAATTAACTTTATAAGACATCATTATTAAATTTATAAAACAATTTCAAAACACTTTAAGTTAATAAAATCAAATTTTTAAGTGAAACTACATCCATAGCGACTATTGCTATGGGTAACTGTAATCAAGAACTTGTTTTACAATCCAACACTCTTTTAACATTTACCTTTAATTTTCCAAAAGGTTTATAACCAAAAATTAAAAACTAAATCAAAGTTCAAAACTTTACAAAAACTTTCAAAATCCTTTCTAAGTAAACAGTTTTAACTCATGGAATTCTAGGTCACGCACATACAAATTCAAGTGCTAAACTTCTTCTAACCTATTTTCATGTTTTACACATTACAACATACTCAAAGTTGCATACCACATAATATCCAAGTTACATACAAGATCATATTCAAAGCCATACAAAACATCATAATCACATCCAAAATTTCCAAATAATGTTACTACAACATCACCTCATATCAATAATACCATAAACAACCAAGACATATAATAATCCACACAATTCAATGCATATCATTTTACAATATATTCAACATATAAAAGTTTAAAACTTTTAAATTTAGAAAAAATAGTTTATTCACCAAAACATTTTAGAACTTGAAATGCTTTAAACTTGCAAAGCTTAGAAAACACAAAAATCCACTCGAGAATAGATCATCCTCTCACCGATTTTTAGTCATGTTACACCCAAAATTTGGACAAGTAGTAAAAATAAAAGTTTTAGGAAATTATTTTCTCTACAATTTTAAAATTAGAATCACGCAATTTTGATTTGTTTTGAGGGAGATATGGTCAATAAAAGGAGTGGTATTTTCGACTTTGATAATATGGGTCCGAAAATGAGTCAGAAAGAAATACATTTTTGACCCAATAATATTCAAAATTTTAAAAAGTGATTCGAATGAAAGTAATAACCACTGGAATTATATATAGTTTAAAAAAAGAAAATCTTGATTTGGAGTAGTATGGAGGAAGTTATGGCCGAATTAAGTGGGAGGAAAAATGGGGAAAGTGGAGATGAAAACAAGTGATTTAAAACTAAGTTTTTTAAAAGTTTTAAAGTAAGAATTTGATTTTTAAAAATTTAGGATTTTAAATTAGAAGCCATGGAACACTTTGAAAAGCTTAGCAAAGATGAAGAAGTTCATAAAGATATGGAAGAATGAAAATGAATGGAAAGGAAAATAAGGAAAATTGTTTTATTTAAATGGAATAAGCAAAATTACCAAACTAACCTTGTCCTATACCCTCCACTATCCTCTTGCTACCTCACCTAGCCTTCCTCCTCTTCATGAACAAATGCCACCTTCTTGTCTCCTCCCTCATTTCCATAAGAAAACATGTTTCAAACATGTTATGGTACTTGTTGGAGATGTTTTCATCCAGTCTCCCCGAACCAGACATGCCGGACCACCCAGATGTCTCCCACCGGTCCGAAGCCTTCCAACCGAACTAACCATTGCCGGTCCAGGTCTCCTGCCGAACCAACCCATTGCCGGTCCAAGTCCCCTGCCGAACCAGCTCGTTGCCGGTCCAACTCATTGCCGGTCCAAACCTCGCCTCCCACCACCGAACCAACTCGTTGCCGGACCAAGCCTCGCCTCCAACCACCGAACCAAAGTCCTATCAGGCCAGATTGTAGCAGCCCAGGCCCACCAGCTGCTATATACCTCCAAGACCCCTACCCCCAGCCTCACTCTATAAATAGAGGGGCAGGGGTACAACAATGGGGACAAGTTTGAGAGCTCAAGCACGGAAGGAACTTTCAAACAACTTTCTTTTACTTGTATTAAAGCTTTGTACTTGTAATCAAAAGAAGAGAAGAAAAATAACATATAAAGTGGACGTAGGCACATTCTGGCTGAACCACTATAAATTTGCGTGTCTTTTTACAGTTTAGCCCCTGTTTTTCATATATTTGCGTAAATCACTCAAATCACTAAGAACAACATAAGATCCACTAAATTATACAACTTTGAGGTGTTTGTCCATTTTTTGTGCAAACATTTTTGGTGCTTTCATTGAGAGCTGAACTCAAGCTTCAGCTTCATCTACTTAACGAGTTTTCCTAACAGCATCGTCCGCCACTTGGAAAACATGCCTCCCAAACAGAGAAAAGATGTTAACAAAGGAAAAAACATCGCATCCAGTAGCCTTCCTGACCCAGCTGCCGCGAATCAAGTAAATCGTCCTCCTCCAGCAACGGCAACAAATGAAGGACAGGCTAACCCAACCACTCCTGCCACAGAACAGCCTGCAGCAATTACTAGGGCAGATTTGGACAGAGTTGTTGTTGAAGTAACTAACCGCTTCACGTCCCAGCAGGAAGCCTTGGTGGACCATCTCATGTCACGCTTGAGGGACGCTGAAGAATCCAACCGCAACACTGAATCATGGGGCGAGTCCCAGTCTGGAGGATCTCAGAGACAGCAAAGATCTTCCTTCTTCGAAGGAGCTAACGGCAGGAATAGCCGTGGTAGGAGCCGAGACCGAGCCCAGCCCGAAGTTAGGCCTGAGGAAACGTTTGGTGCCGAACCCAACGGGGAAGGTACCGGGCGAAGGTCAACTGCAGCTGAGCCTGTCATGCTGCCTAACCACAGAAACATCGGTGAATGGGGCTGAGCTAGAGTTCAGCCCGAAGTTGGACCCGAGGAAGTGCTTAGATCAGAACCCAACAGGGGAAGATCAAGGCAAGGGCCAACTGTCGCTGACCCAAGCATGCTCCCAGAAGATCAAAGGCAACCACTGGAAAATATGAGGAATGATAGACGATACCATCCCTACAGGTGGTCTGGACGGAACCAACCCCACAGAACAGAACCAAACTCATTTCTGTCTGCTCCAAATTCTGATGAAAGGATGGCACGCTTATTCAGAGAGTGTGTCCAACGGGAGCAAAGAGATCGAGGGATAGGCGCTAGGGTAACCAGCCCTTTCGCCCGCAATATCGAAGTTGCTATCACCCCCCGAGAATGGAAGATGCCAACAATGGAACCCTACAAAGGAACCTCCGATCCCGTTGTACACTTACAGAGATACACACAGCATATGCTCATGAGTGGCGCAACAGAGGGAGTACTGTGCAAATGCTTTCCGCTCTTCTTAGCAGATCTTGCTACCTCCTGGTTCTGTCATCTACCCCAAGGATCCATCAGCTCATGGGAAATGTTGAAAGAAAAATTTATCAGTCAGTTCCGCATTCATGTGGAGCAACCTAAGGACGCTTATTCCTTATCCAGCGTCAAACAGAAGCCTGGAGAGAAGCTGCAGCAATACCTAACCAGATTCAACGCCGCAGCAGCCACAGTTCAAAACGCCGATGAGAAGCTTATCCTGATGGCCCTCTGCAGTGGGGTGCATCCGGACACCAAATTTGCTAGAAGATTGACAAAAGAAAAACCAGCTACCTTACCCGATTTCTTCCATGAAGCCGGGAAATACATGAGGCTTGAGGATGCTGCCATTGAGGGGCAGTCAGGACAGCAAAGTAAGACGACCCATGGCAACGCCCCTGCTGTGGCGAGGGACGCTCGAAGGAATGATTCCAGAGACAATGCTGGGGGCAAGAAAGTAGAAAAACGCCTATATCGACCAGGGCCAAGATTCGACTCTTACACCCCTTTGAACGAGACCGTCGAAAACATCTTCCTTGCCACCCAAGGCGAAGTTAGATACAAACGCCCACCATACAAGAAGGAATCAGATAGCGCACAGAAATCTAGAAAATTCTGCCGCTTCCACGAATCCCACGGACATGATACCAACGAATGCCATCATCTCCGAGATCTGATTGAGGAACACATCAGAAGAAAGAAACTGGAACGCTATGTAAAGAGTCAAGACAGGACTCCAGCTCCTGCCAATGAAAACCCAAGGCTACCCTCACCAGGGACCGGCAGAGGCGACCGCAACGCTAGCAGCTCTAGTCAAGAGAAGATAGTGGTCCACACCATCTCAGGAGGTCCGCACATCGCAGACAGAAGTTGGAAAGAGATGGAAAGATATGGGAAGTCGCTCAGAGACAATAGAGACTGTGTCAATACGGTTATAGAAGAGCGCCACCCAAAGCGGAAAGAAAGTGATGACATCACATTCAGTAAACGCGACCTAGAAGGAAGACAGTACCCTCACATGGATCCCATGGTTATCTCTGCCCGACTCGGTCCCGTCGAAGTTTACCGAATCCTGGTAGACACTGGAAGCTTTGTAAATATCCTGTTCAAACACGCATTCGACAAAATGAGGCTATCAATGAAGGATGTATCTCCCTACAGCAAACCGCTACACGGTTTCACTGGAGATGCGAAAATGCCCATCGGGCAGCTGGACCTCTTCGTTGAAATTGGAAGCCATCCCCGCTCCGTTGTAAGGAAACAGACGTTTGTGCTGATAGAAAACCAGTCGGCCTACAACGCCTTCCTAGGAAGACCAGCCCTATCTGACTTCCAGATTGTCCTAGCCCCGTGGTGCCTGAAAATGAAATTTCCAACAGACAATGGGGTAGGGGAAGTGGAAGGAGACCAAGATATTGCACGAGACTGCTATGTAACCGAACTTCGCAACAACCACAGGAGAGAAAAAGGGAAAGGTGTAGAGATTGCCCTCTGCGCAAAAAGCCTTGAAGCATAGCAACTAAAGAAAGCCCCTCCTCTTCGATACACCAGCGACCCTTTCAATGAATTAGACCCTAGGGACAAAGAGGAGGAGGCCACCGCCGAGCCTGCAGAGGCTATGGAGTTTATATCTGTAGACAAGCACGACTCAAGTAGGCTACTGAAAATTGGGTCGCAGCTGAAAACTGAATCGAAGGAACAACTCATTGATTTTCTCCGCCATAACTTAGATGTGTTCGCTTGGTCACACGTTGACATGACCGGAATCTCCCCCAACATAGCATGCCACGTATTAAAAATTGATCCTACCAAGGCGCCCATAAAACAAAAAAAGAGAAGTATGGGGGCAGAGCGATCAGCAGCCCTCGATGAAGAAGTAAAGAATCTACTCGCCAATGACTTCATACGAGAAGCTATTTACCCAGAATGGATCGCCAACCCGGTACTAGTAAAGAAGGCTAATGGGAAGTGGCGGACCTGCATTGACTTCTCCAACCTAAACGACGCCTGCCCAAAGGATTGCTTCCCGCTTCCCAGAATCGATCAACTTGTAGACAGCACAGCCGGGCACGAACTCCTGTCTTTTATGGATGCATACTCAGGATATAATCAAATTCCTATGCATGCTCCCGACCAAGACCACACTAGTTTCATCACCGACCGGGGTTTGTACTGCTACAAAGTAATGCCCTTCGGACTTAAAAATGCAGGGGCCACCTACCAGCGCCTCGTCAACAAGATGTTCGCAGGGCTAATAGGACGAACAATGGAAGTATATGTAGACGACATGCTGGTAAAATCACGGAAAGCCAAAGATCACGTAAGCCACCTAGGCGAAATGTTCCAGGTACTTCGACAGTATGGAATGAAGTTGAATCCACTAAAGTGCTCCTTCGGAGTGTCATCGGGAAAATTCTTAGGATTCATCGTCCATGCCCGAGGGATAGAAGCAAACCCTGAACAAGTCCGAGCATTAAGGGACATCAAGATACCTTCCACCCGAAAGGAAATGCAAAGCCTAAATGGAAAAGTGGCTGCCCTAAGCCGATTCATCTCCAAAGCAATGGACAAGTGCGTCCCCTTTTTCGAAGCTCTAAAGAAAGATAAAGGAAAGTTCGAATGGACGGACGAATGCTTGACCGCTTTCCTTAACCTAATCGAACACCTCCAGAAACCACCGGTACTCTCGACCCCAAGCGAAGGCGAAGAATTATACCTATACCTTGCTGTGTCATCTCACGCTCTAAGCGCTGCCTTGGTAAGGGAAGATAACCGCACGCAACGACCAGTTTACTTCGTCAGTAAAAGGCTTACTGGGGCAGAAGTCAGATATCCTAAGCTTGAAAAGTTAGCGTATTGTTTACTAATCACTTCACGAAAGCTACGTCACTACTTCCAATCCCATTCCATCAAAGTTCTGACCGATCAACCACTGAGGCAGGTACTCCATCGTCCCGACACTTCCGGGCGACTACTTAAATGGTGTATTGAGCTGAGTCAATATGATATCACCTATCACCCTCGCACCGCCATCAAGGGACAAGCCATGGCTGATTTCATTGCAGAATTCACTACCAACGAGGATAAGGAGCAACTGGAAATAACAGAAGATATCAAGTGGAATCTCTTTGTGGACGGTGCATCTAACGAACAAGGCTCGGGGGCAGGTGTGGTAATAATCACTCCCAGGGGAAATAAACTGCACTATGCTATAAGGTTGGAGTTCGCTGCCACCAACAACGATGCGGAATATGAAGCAGTAATAGCCGGATTGGAAATTGCTATCGAGATCGGAGCCAATTCTTTGTGTCTTCACAGCGATTCTCAGCTTATTGTTAATCAAATACTAGGGGAATTCCAAGCTCGAGAAGAGCGACTCATCGCATATCTAAAGAAGGCCAAGTTACTTCTCAGCCGATTGGACCACTACTTAGTCAAACACATCCCTCGGGAAGAGAACCAAGAGGCCGACGAATTGGCAAAGCAAGCAAGTATGAGAGACGTCGCCATCTTCGGGGCAGTAACTGTCTCAAAGCAAACGATCCCAAGTTTTCAACAAGTGAATCTGATAGCTGCAACCGAAGAAGCAACTTGGATGACTCCCATCCGAGACTACCTACAAAATGGCACACTACCCGACGGGCGTAACGAAGTCAAGAAAATCCTGAGGAAAGCGTCCCGCTACACAATACAAGGAGACATCCTCTATCGGCGCGGGTTCTCTAACCCATTGTTAAGGTGTGTCGCCGGAAGGGAAGCCAAGGAAATCTTATCCAACATTCATCAAGGAAGCTGCGGAGATCACACCGGAGGGCAAACGTTAGCAAAAAAGATACTCCGATATGGATATTTCTGGCCCACCTTAAGCAAGGACGCCTTAGATTTCGTCAAGAAGTGTGACAGATGCCAAAAATTTGCTAAGATCCCCCGGCTACCAACAACCGAGATTACTCAGATGACTAGCCCTTGGCCCTTTGCAGTGTGGGGAATTGACTTAATCGGTGAACTGCCAATGGGTCGAGGCGGCGCCAAATATGCTATAGTAGCAGTCGACTATTTCACCAAATGGGTGGAAGCAGAACCTCTAAATAAAGTATCTTCAGCAAAGGTTATCAACTTCTTAATCAAAAATGTTCTGTGCAGGTACGGAGTCCCCCTAAAAATCATATCAGACAATGGACTTCAGTTTGACAGCGAGGAATTCGCCAACTGGTGCCAAGAACACGGAATTCACAAAAGCTTCTCATCCGTAGCATATCCCCAAGCAAACGGACAAGTCGAAGCAGTCAACAAAATTCTGAAAACTCTGATCAAAAAGAAGCTCGAAAAGTCAAAGGGCGCTTGGGTGGATGAACTCCCTACGGCACTATGGGCCTACCGCACATCTTTCAGAACATCAACAGGGCACACTCCTTTCTCTTTGGCATACGGATCGGAGGCTATGCTCCCAGTTGAAACCATTGTGCCTTCCCACCGTAGGATCCACTATAACCCAGAAGAGAACGAAGAGCTCCTCAACATGTCTTTGGATCTAGTCGAGGAGAGAAGGAATGATGCAGTCCTAAAAACAGCAGCCCACAAGCAAAAGGTGGCGGCACAATACAACTCCAAAGTCAAGCATCGTACCTTGTGAGAAGGGGATCTTGTCCTCAAGCGAATCTTCCCCCGACCCGGAGCACTAGACCCAATCTGGGATGGACCATATGTAATTCATAAAGATCTCCACAACGGAGCCTATATTTTGTCAACAGTGGACGGAGAGGTGTTCCAGAGGGCATGGAACATCCAACACCTCCGTCGATACTTTTCTTAACTTGTACTGCCCATATGAAGTGAATTAACGAAGAGAATCAGTGGACGTAGGCACTTCTTCGTGCCGAACCACTTTAAAAAAGCCTTGTCCCTTTTTTAACTTGTTCCTTTGTATCTTGGCTGCTTGTTAACTTTATCCTTTTCTGTTGAACAAAATCCTGAGCATATAGCATTTCTATTCAAAGCACTCCACAATGCAACTTCACGTGGACAAGACCCAACAGGTACTACGTGAATCTATGCCCTCGCCAATGAGACACTTTTGCTCCAGCATCCCTCTGCTGCGGGTTAACTCATTGCTCGCGACGGCCCTTAAAGCCAACTGTAATGAGCCGATTATAAGCCACCGAGAAGGCCGACTATAGCCGAGGCAGCTCATTACGGCGTTAGGCTCGCCGGCGACTGTGAACCGATTATAAGCCCCAACATAAGGTGTGGCCAGCCAGGGGCAGTTCACAGTTGACGATCGGCACCCACGCTAGCCGGCCACAGTAAGTCGAATAATACCCATGAGTACGGGCCATAATGGCCCGGGTAGTTACTGTGCGCGATCTCGGCTCCGGTGTGTCTTAAGTACGGCTGTGGTAAAAAAAAAGAATTAACTCCCCGCGGAGGCGTAAGATGGGTGACAAATGTCTCCAAGACCCACAGCTAGGGAAAGTGACTACAAAACCCGTTTGCCACGAACTTAAGCACATCGAAGGCCTTCCGTGACTGGAAGTTTTACTATTTCACATATTTCAATTTTATTAAAAAAAAAAAAAAACTTTCCTCCTATCCTCTATAACAAACCATAAAGTACAGGATGCAGGGTGAGAGATACCCGCCAATGGATGCAGAGATTCACAATCAGATGGCAGGGCATTCAACTGTTTTCCATGCTTGGTCATACAAGATATTCGAAACTGCCATTTACAAACAGAACATGAAAGGCGGTATTTTCTTCCTTTATGTGCAGATGCATGACTGTAATTTAATTTGTTTTCACACCACACGCTAACATTGCAAGTCATTAGATTATGATTTAAAACCAGAATCTGACATCAAACACAATTTAATTACGAGAATATACACAGCTATATTTCTCATACGACATGTCAAAACAGCAACAAACATTCAAGAAACGACAGAATCAGCTTAAGCTAAAAAATTACACGTCAAGAATAATATTATTACAAGTAGCAAGAATTACAACTTAGAGGTTACTCTACTGTCTTAAGACTAACATATACAACGATGCCAAGCCTACAAAAAGAATTTTCCAGGTTCAATCATGGAGCTGGTTGCGTCGAAGTCTTGTCCTTGTTCTTTTGCCCGCCTGTCCGGTCATAAAAAGGATTCATTAGTGATGAGTAACCAAGTTAACAGAAAGACTAGAAAGGAAGACTTACCAGTACTAGCTTCTTGACCATCCTGGTCGTCATCCTCTACCTGCACACCCGCCTCTTCAGCAGCAAGCAGCCGCATACCCTCCTTTACCGCCACTTTCTCCTCCTTGGTGAACTGGGCAGTGACCACATCCATACTGAAGACCGTTCCACCCTCTTTATCTGCATCAGCCTTAGCCTCCTCCAAAGCCCGAAGATAGGTCTTGGCCATGACCCTGGGATAATCATCCATCCAAGAGAGGTTACCCTGCTTCCAAGTCCGGAAATACATGTCCTGGAGCATGTCATCCATCATTCCTTCGTTCTCCTCAAACTCCCTCATCCGAGCATCGGAGGCCGACAACCTTTCGACGGCAGCATCTCTCTCCAGTCTGTATCTTGAGCAATCAGCCTGAAGGGACCTCCGCATCACCTCCATCTCTTCCCTCAACTTAGCTTGAGCAAGCTCTGCAGCCTCAAGTTTCTCGGACAATTCCTCCACCTGCTCGAGATCCGCTCTCCGAACCTCATCCACCGTGGCAATAGCCATGTCAATCCGCTCTTTGCAAGCAGCTTCCATTTTCCGCAATTCGGCCCGACTGGCCTCTTCCATGGTTCTCCTTAATCGCCCAGTAGCAGCCTCATGTTGAGAAATCTGGATAGCCTGATCCGCAAGCTGCTTGGCCTGATCCGAAACCACCAATCGAAGTCGGATATTGGCGCTCCCTATCTCCTCTCCGGCCTTAACCAGCCGAGCGTGATACCCCATCAGCTTCTTGGCCTCCTCTGCCACCCGATCAATATTAGCTTTGGCCTCGTCTCCCATAGTGACTATACGAGTGGTGAGTAGATCGAGGTCTAGGGACTTGGCTTCATCAAGTACTCGTACCATGGGGTTACGGGGGAGAAGGTGTTCACCAGTAACTTCGTCAAAAGTAATATCATGAGAACCTGGATCCAGATCAGGATGACCCGCGAATGGATTACGGGCCAAGTCGGGACGGTCGATATGAATAACAGAAGGGTTTCCGGACGGGTGTGGAGAGGGTACAAACTCGCTACCCTCCTCAGTAATATCATGAACAGGCTGAGCCGGAGGCTGAGGACCGAGCGAAGTTTCGGATAAAGGATGACTCCTCTTCCTCTGCTGAATACCCTCTTCGATGACCCCAAGAAGAGGACGGTATCCGACTACATCCCCGGAGCGTTGGGCTGAGGGCTTCGGCTTAGCAGAAATTTTGGAAAGTTTATATTGCTCGAGCCTGTGTCGAAGGTCTGAAGCTTTGGGCGTCTTGCCTGCTCCTGATATAAAGAACAAGTGTCACAATCTTACATTACTATATGATTCAAGAAACGCGGTAGATTACAAGTTAGAAAAGGAAAAGAAACACAGCTGTGGTTGTACAAACCCTGGGGAGGAGTGGGATACTGCAATAAGTCCTGGATTTCATTCCAGGACGGGAGCGGGTCATAAAATATTCCTAAGTCCCTATCATTAGTGAAGCATGCAGGGGTCAAGAGTTCACCTTGAGTCGTCAGAGCCACCTTGGCCGGAATAGTCGGAGAAGACTCACTTGCACCAGTCCCGGTTTTGTCCGCCTTCCCGGTCTTCTCTACCAAAGCCGGATCATCACCCAACCCCTCAAAAGCTTGACGGAGAGCATCATCCGTCCACTCTTGCATTTCGCCTACTTGCCCAGAAGACAGAGCCCTAGAACCATCACCACCCTGTCCATCGCCACCATCGTCACCAAGACGCTCAACGTCACTTCCGCCCTCCGCCTCACCTCTTTCTTCCTCCGCGTCTATCTCCCCCTGAGTAAGTGGACAATTGCTGGGAGAAGGACCGTATGACCTCTTAAGTTTCTTACCTCCAACGGCTGGAGGTTTCGTGAATGGTTTTCTCTTTCCACCCTCTGCCGCAACGCCTCCCTTAGCCTGAGCAGCCGCCCTCTCTTCCGCCGTTTCCCTCAACTTAACTACAGACTGCTGCGGAAGGATCAAGTTATATTCCAGAAGGATCGCATTTCTAATCAAGTAGGCAGATGATCTGTATTTCCCAAGAATGGCTTCTATCTCCGCCGCCGTCTGAACCAGGCGGTCAGTCTCCACAACCGGAAAGCCACCTGTCGCTAGCAAAAATGAGAAAGTATGAGAAGAAGCATCGCAATCGGGATAGAAATTATAAGTAAAAGCATCAACTTACATCCAGAGGTAAAGCGCCGGATGGAGACGGAGTCGTCCCTAACAAAGAACCACTCTTTCTTGAACATGCTGAATTTGGAGTACAGGTCCAGGACCGGCTTGACGGTCACAGCAGATTCCAAGCTAATATATGGGGACCCCTTCTTGTAGCCCCTTAAATTATACAAGTACCGGATCTCCCGGTTGGAGGGAGCGCGACCATACTTCCTCCGAAAAATAACAAAAAGGCTCACCAGTATGGCATAAGAGTTGGGCTGAAGCTGAAATGGGGCCACCTTCAGGTACGTGAGGAAGCTGACTATCCAAGCATTGAGAGGCGGGATAGCACCACACATGCAATGGTACCTGCTATAAGCAAAGTATCCTTCGGGAGGACTGTATGGCATGACTCCTGGGCCCGGCAGCAGCATGAGGGCTCTATCAATCCCAAAGGAACGAGATATAACATCGAGTTGCTCCTCTTTGAGAGAGCTAGGAAAGCAGTCAGGCGGGGAATCCAACAGCTCCTGGGGACCATATCCATCCACTAATGACCTCGGGGCGGGCCCATGACGCTCCAATCCTGATTGAGCTGGGGGCACGGCCGAGGACTCTCCTTCACCCCCGGATCTCTTCTTGTCTGAACGAGTTTCTACTTTGCGAGACATTATCTGCAATACCGGAAAAACACATTGTTAGAACAGAAGATGTAAACAAGTATATGACGTCATTCAGTAAAAACATATTCAGTATCATTTTTTCATTCGGAATTCAAGATCCCTGAGTTCATTCGGTCAAGCCAATCAATGGCTCATTCGGCATCCCGGTATGGGAGTTCATTCGGTCAAGCCAATCAATGGCTCATTCGGCATCCCAGTATAGGAGTTCATTCGGTCAAGCCAGTCAATGGCTCATTCGGCATCTCAATATGAGAATTCATTCGGTAGCCTAGTCCTAGAAGTTCATTCGGCAGAAAGCAAGCTCACCTGATTCGGCAGTTCGAATAATCGATTCGGCTATCACAGTTGGTAAGGAAATATGAAGGTTAGAGACCCCTATTTATAAAGCAAGGTTTAATAGCCGGACCAGGTAGTTCGGTCCTCAGGCCGAATGCAATGACTCAGCTGGAACAAAGCGCGGCACCTATAAGCACGTACCCCACTTTGGGGGGCAAGTGTTGGAGATGTTTTCATCCGGTCTCCCCGAACCAGACATGCCGGACCACCCAGATGTCTCCCACCGGTCCGAAGCCTTCCAACCGAACTAACCATTGCCGGTCCAGGTCTCCTGCCGAACCAACCCATTGCCGGTCCAAGTCCCCTGCCGAACCAGCTCGTTGCCGGTCCAACTCATTGCCGGTCCAAACCTCGCCTCCCACCACCGAACCAACTCGTTGCCGGACCAAGCCTCGCCTCCAACCACCGAACCAAAGTCCTATCAGGCCAGATTGTAGCAGCCCAGGCCCACCAGCTGCTATATACCTCCAAGACCCCTACCCCCAGCCTCACTCTATAAATAGAGGGGCAGGGGTACAACAATGGGGACAAGTTTGAGAGCTCAAGCACGGAAGGAACTTTCAAACAACTTTCTTTTACTTGTATTAAAGCTTTGTACTTGTAATCAAAAGAAGAGAAGAAAAATAACATATAAAGTGGACGTAGGCACATTCTGGCTGAACCACTATAAATTTGCGTGTCTTTTTACAGTTTAGCCCCTGTTTTTCATATATTTGCGTAAATCACTCAAATCACTAAGAACAACATAAGATCCACTAAATTATACAACTTTGAGGTGTTTGTCCATTTTTTGTGCAAACAGTACTTATTTGTACCCATGTCTAACTACGAGGTGACATGTACATTTTTTATAATCTTAAGTATATATACACATACATATAATTTAGCTAATACATACATATATATACTAATAAATTTACAACTGTGTATACATATATTAAAGAGTCCATAATGTTTCGATAACTTTTAGACGACAAAAAGTCGAAAATTTGGAAAATGAATTTCGGTCACATTTTCGATTTTCCTTCGAACTAAATATTTTTGTAAACAAATTTTAAAAGATATTTCATCATTATTATTTACCATCTAAAAGAGTTTTATTTTATAAAACCTACTATTTGAATTTTTAAAATTAATTAAATATTCGCAAATCAAAGCGGTGAAAATTCAAGGTCGTTGCATTCTTCCCCCTTAAAAGAATTTCGTCCTCGAAATTACACCTCATCCCATACTAGAAAACACTTAACACTATATACCAACTCACATGATGTATATAGATCATCCTTATACAAAAATCTGATTCAACCTCTACTCGAATACATTACTTTATTTCAGAACTAGTATCGCTCAATCGATTTTCTAGTGTAGACTCCGATCAGGCTCCCTGATTAGGAACCTCTGTTCTCCTTACATAGTCATACACTATGATAAAAAACTTTGGTCCCATACCAAAAATCCTCATCAAGTGCTCGTCGTAAAAAATCCAATAATAGATCCTTAGTAGGAATAGTGTGAATCACGTTAAAGCCATGTACTTGAATTTTAAATCAAACTATATGAAAACGAGAGATGATCTACATCCAACCTACGCACTTCTTAAATTGGTTCCCCCTAGTACCAACTCTATTTCCATTAAATTATTTTTGAAAACATTTCATAAAACTAAACTTAGGTTCAACTTGGATACTACTCCACTACATCCTAAAAGTATATACTCCTATTTGATTCAACTATTCCATTTTACATTTATTTTCCTAAGAAAACTCAAGATCCAAATACCAGTCTTATTTCAAAAACTTTTTGAATTGAAACTTTTATATATCAATCGTAGAATATATATTATATAAATAGCCCGAATAACTCCAAAATGGTACTAAGGAACTAGGTACTATCAACTAGTATCATGCTTTCCCTTACTAAGAAGGTAATACACAAGAGAAGTGTTTACCATCTGAACACGTCTCATTCCCAATTTTAAGTTATTTTCGAGCCACTCGAACTAGTTAACTTAAAAATATTACTTTAATTTTAAAATCTCATATTTGACACAATACTTCTCATATTTCCAATAAAACATTTATTATCAATTTGCTTTGGATTCGTTCGGATTTGAACTTATTTTAATTATATAATGATAAAGAGAATAATTTACTAAGTGCACCACAACGTTCACCTATTCAAACATCTGATCGTCACCTGGAAGATTATTTAGATCATCACAAAACAATCAAGACTCATTCCCTCTAACCAATCCAAAGAATACATTACTTACTTAACATTTTTACTCCTAAAATTTTATATGAACCAAAATTGCTTTCAAATACTATTATATTTTCAAAACCATGAACATTTTCCAAAAGCACTGGATTTAGTTCCTCATGTTTCAACCAAAATTCTTTTTAATCAAAAGACACATTCTTATAAATCCATTTTATAAATCAACTATTATAAAACCATTTCAAATATTTATTTCAAAATATACTAACTTTTAATAAACATCTTTTATTGAATCAAATTTTACCCTAACATTAACATTGAACTCCTTATAGTCAAATTGTGAAACTTAATTCACAAGGTGCTCGTTTCAATGTTTCCCCAATTTCTATTTACCCTTCCTAAATTCTAAAAAGGGAAGCTACCTACACACACTAACAATAGTCAATGCTCAAATTAGATGAGCATGACTAAACAAATCCTAAATGATAATAATAGAATATTATTATCTTCTAACAACAATACCTCAAAATACTATACCATTTTTGAAATCATTCTTTATATACAAAATATATTTCTAGGTAAAATTATTTCATTTACCCAATTCCAAAACAATACTATATCAGTTTGCCTTACTCAAGTGTTTAGGAACCCCTACCGACACCGTGGCTTTCCACATCTCGATTAGAGTCTTAAGCCACTCAACGGATAAATCAACACAATATGAAACATTTTATGTCACTAACAAATACACGCTCTTATATATAATGCACTGATACTCATTCTAGGACCTCACTTACCCGATCTCAAATTAGTTTACCTACCAGTGCTAAGGTTCTCGCTTAACCTTGCGCTCTGATACTACACTGTAACAATCCACATTTCCGAACCCTAGAAGTCGACACTAATACATCCACAGTATTCATGTACCGAACAACTAAGTGCCAAAAAGCTAGACTGTTTGGGGCAAAGAAAGGAAGAAGAAAAGAAGAAACTAAACAATCATAGAATCTCACAATGCAATGGAATAACATATACTAATCAATATAATACTTTACAAAGTCATTTCCAAAATGATACATCAGGGTCATAATAATACAATTCTACCCTTGGACAGTTATAACATCTTGTCCCTGCCTAACTGATACAAGAAACATATATTACAGTGGAAACAAGGTACTAACAAGCAATCGATGAAGTCTCCCACTCCAAGCTTCTCCAAAATGAATCTGTGGAAAAAACTTGAACTATTTGGCTGCCCATAAAAAATTGAGCACCCAAGAGTTTTAGAAAAAGAAAATAAAATTACGAGTCAGACAAGGGTATGGTATGGGTAAACTCAAATAACTAAATTATTATGTTTAAAATCCTTTTAAAATCAAAGGTATCTCGTAAGACCATGCCACACATAAACACGGACGAGTTTTTACCTTACGATAACCAAACCATTTCATAAGAAATTCTCTGATATTATAATAGTCTCTAAGATACAAATACTTATTAATCATAACCAAAATTGTTACATTAATTAAATTCCAACATAATAGGTATATAACTAAAACTATAAAGGCATGTATTAGAGAATGGATTCCATACAATGACTGAGCTACTGGGGTACCGCACACCATAGTGCATCTCTAGATAAACACACTGAGAATCTTGCTTGGATTCCCTACCAACACAGGACTGGCCTACCTCTTGCTGGATAGTACCGAATACATCACCACCATGGTTGCGACCAGCAACCATACCGAAGCATACAAAAATGGGTCAAATACCGATTCTAGATTTGGTGATGACATACCCTAATGAGTGCGACCATATGGCCATGCTGCATCTTCCCTGTTTTAGTCATTCCCAGTTGATGAGGCCTGAGGCCACGTCTTTACCTTTTTAAATTCCAATCCCACTTGGAATGCTAACACTGCTATCTAAGCAGTAATGCAGTGCCAACATTCATCCATACAAATTGTCTAGGATAAGGACAAACCGAAGACACTATTTCTACTACATCCATTTTGGAATAATCCACAGGATTATTAGAAAGCTGACCTTGCACTTCAATGGCTCTGTCTTCAGTTCCACACTCTTCAAGATGTCTTCATTTCAAAATGCTTGAGTTGGATTGAAGTGGTTTTCGGATAACAATCTGATCCTGGTCTCTTCCAAACAACTTTCGATAATTTCCGGTAAACTCAACCCCGATTCTTTAGGAAATAAGCAAACAAAAGATAAGAGTGAAGTTCACCTCCTAATTGCTTGTGGAAGAATTTCCTTATCATTTACCCTAGAAGAAGTACAACATCACTGGGGATGACTGTGGCATATAACTCACATGTTTCTCCTAGATATTTCCAATGTTACGTTTTGGTCCAAATTAGATAGTCGGTTAATTAACTATCAAATAAACAATCATTCAACATTGATTTAATTCCACATTGGATCCATTAAACTTTTATTAATTAATCTTTCATTAATTAAAATCACTTTATAAACTTTCGATCAAAAGATCTTTTACAAAACACTATTTCCAAAACCCCTTACATCCTTTTTATACTTGGAAAACATTTATATACTTATCTCGATGATATAAGTAAAGGGGGAATTAACTTAAAGAACAAAAATTTGTATATTTTTAGCCTCAAGGACACGACCTCAATATTTTATCCACAAGGACAAACATTCTTCTAAAAATTATTCATAAGGATAAACATTCTTTCAAAATTATTCATAAGGACAAACATTTTTCCAAAACTGCTACCGAACTAAAAACTGATTTGATTTTTAACTTTAGTGAACCAACTATTGATTGATTTTGGTTGTGGACGCCTGTAAGGGGAAGCCTGTCCTTCAGTTTATTTTGAAAGTTTGATATCATTATAACTCAATTTTTTTAGACTTTTGTCCTTGGAAAATAATACCCATATTATATATGTGACAAAAATATAATAATCGAATGGATTAAGGTAATAAGGTTGTATTATCAAGTTCAAATCTTTTGTCATATTTTTGATATTTTGTCAATAATTAATATTATTTGCTAATATAACTTTATACTTGACAAAAGTTAACTTACTTATGTAAATAATTTCACTTCAGGCATTTTTTCTTCTAAAGCAAGAACTATGTAAAAAAAAACTAGTGCAAACAGGTTAGTATTGATAAGTTTGTATTGGCGGATTGCGTAGATTAATCCCAGCTACAATATTTTCCCAAGTTAAAATAGTTTGCTAGGTAAAGCTTCCCATTATTGTGAATGCCATATTATGTTTATATCAAAATATATAGACTTTACAATACTGCATAATTAACATCAAAAATACAAAATATGAAAATAATTTGTTTCATCATACATCATTTATTTATCTATTGCACTAGCCATTAAAAGCTATAAGTCTAGCTGTACTAAATCTCAGGTGATCATACCAGAACAAATCAGAAAGTTGCAAGTCACCGTCAAAAACTTGCATCACCTGCCTCATGCTCGGCCTAACAACCTCCTTCGGATTGGAACACAACAATCCAAGCTTCAACGCAACTTCCACCTCAGACACGCAATACTCGTCTTTCAATCTTGGATCCACCGTTTCCAACAACGTTCCGTTTCTCCAATTCTCGATCACCCAATCTACAAGAACCAACTCCTGTCCATACTCCGTACACAGCCCATTGGGCCTCTTTCCACACACAACTTCAAGCAAAAAAGCCCCATAAGCAAACACATCCGATCGGGTGGTGGCTTTACCAGTCAAAACAAGCTCCGGTGCTAAATATCCCATAGTCCCGACCACATGTGTAGTTTCCGGATCTTTTCCTCGGTCATACAACCTAGCTAGCCCAAAATCTCCAAGCCTACCGTTCATTTCACCATCTAGCAACACGTTGCTCGCTTTGATATCTCTATGTATCACCACTTTAGCCCAATCCTCGTGCAAATACAACAACGCCGACGCTACCCCTTTCATGATTCTATAACGTTGTGCCCAAGATAGTGTTTTCGTGTTAGCACCATCAGCGTATAAAAACTTATCTAGGCTACTATTTGGCATGAAGTCATACACTAATAGAAGTTCTTCTTTACGGCGGCAATAGCCAAGGAACTGCACGAGGTTACGGTGTCGAAGTTGGCCTATGCTCACGATTTCCGCTACAAATTCTTGTATCCCTTTTCTTGAATCGTATTGGACTTTTTTCACTGCAACCTCCAACTTCTTCTTGGGAAGAATTCCTTTATAGACTCTACCAAAGCCACCGCTACCTAACAATTCTTTCGCTTTGAACCCTTTTGTTGCATCATACAAATCTTTATATGAAAATCGATGATGACTGTATTCAAGTTCCCAATCCTCCCGTGTCTCCGCAAATTTTAGTCTTCTATGCACTATGAAAACAATGAGCATGACCACTAATAAGACAAACAAACTCAGAGATATAGGCAACCATACAACCAAAGTATTCGATTTCCCTTTAGGTACCGGAATCGATGGAAGCTTTTTGTAATCGAGCGCTTTTGCCACGCCATTCATCTTAAAACTCCAGCCAAGAACATAGTGATAAGCATGAAAAGGATTCCCTGCTCCTGAAAATCCAACGTACATAGAATCAAGCATCAAACTCGATAAATTCATTGAAGTTGATATAAGCGGCCTACTAGGCTTTGCCATTCCAATAGTTGACAAAGTAACATCGAGCTTTGAACTATATCCATTGAAATCAATCCATACTTCCATTGTTTGACCATGGCGAAGGCTTACATTTTTAAACACGTTGGTACCATCTTCAAAATAGCCTGCGGGGTGTGATGCAACGGAAGTCAAGCTATTGATGTCGACCCCAACATGGTTGTCATTGACATCATTGAAGTCGGGGTTCATTATAGTATCAAGTTCTACTGCAAATACATGATTGCTCGAGCTCCCATCATTTTTGGTGTTGAACAAACCAAGATATTTTCTTGTAAGTGCAGTTGAGAAGTTGAAAGTGGGAGCTATTACGAATGCGAGACCATGGCCACTAATGTATGGGTCTGAACGAATGGCGAATGCGAAGCAAGTGGAGAAGGAGTTTGTTTTGTTTTTTTGGGCAGTGGATTTGAATTGAAGAGGAAGATTATAAAATGCATGTCCGTTTTGAGGTATTGTGTTTGTTAGCTCCAGAAGGCCGTTTGGTTTAACGGATGCTATGCCGTTTAGAATCAGGTTTGCATTGCTGAATCCATTGAATGTGAAGTCATCCTGGTTTGATGAAGCAAGATTTAAAAAGAAAAAGATGAAATAGGCATAGAAATTATAAGTTGTAATTTGCATAACAGATGATAACATCATTGGTTACTCCTTTTAAAGTTCCTAGGAAACCTAAACAGTTTGAGAATATAAATACTGAATGTTTTTAAAACTTACCGAAGGGTTTTGTTATCATGTGCCCTTGGGGCACATGTTAATAATCACTTTTTGCACTAAAAGACAAAATAAAAGAAAACAAAATGTCTATATTATTCTTACCGAATTAAAAAAGGTGGAATTCAGGAGAAATTATAGGGTAATTTTGCAATTATTAACATGTGCCCTAAGGGCACAGGTTAGCATTTCCCCTTACGGAAATTTTGACAAGAGGAAACAAAAATAGATTTTGATCGTGATTAAAGAAATAATATTTATCTAGTCAAGTCCTGCCACATTGTTGATTACTAAGTGACGTTTGTTTTCGGAAAAAATGCAACAGAAATCAAAGACGAGTTGGAAAAAAACAACCAAAACAAAACATAATTGTCAACTCAGTATCTATAAGCACGACATTTGGCAAAAAAATGAAGACAAACATACAGATTGAAAGGTGCTCATATAAAATATATTATCTTGCGCAGCGTATACAAATTAACTATGAATACCTGGGTTGAAAATTGAACGCTTTCTTACGCCTTAATTAATCTACAGTAAAATACTACCGGAAAAGTATTTGGACTGAGACTAACCAACTACCAAAAGACTTTATCTCAGAATTCTAAACTTCTATGCAGTTCCATTGCCTTTGAATCTAGATAACACTTGTATGCAACCACACTGATCTTGTTTAGTTCAATCAAGTTTTCATTTAATTTTAATTTATACAATATTAGTTGTACCTTTCGCATTCTGTAACGGACAAAGGAAGAGTCTTTAGCTGTGAAAAATTCAAATCCCATTCAGCAATAAAAGCTTCTATTGGACATAATATTGCAGATAATTCGTTGATTTTGTTACCTGCTAATCCTAATAAGTAACAAGTGTCTTTCAATTTGAAAGTTTTCTCAATTTTTTAACACAGAAACTGTTCCAGAGAAGACCGATTTGAATGTTTTTTGTTTTCAACAGAAACGTGCATATTATATAAAATGAATCATGAAATGATGCATTGCGTTCTTGAGTTATATAACAACATAATTCATAACTCAAATACAACTACATAATTCATATCTCAAGTCCCGCAGTTTAAATAAAATGACAACAAAGCGAAGAATGTTTTTAATTTCCATCTTCTTCATCCAGTTACTCGCAAACTGTAATTCAATAGAAAGCAATTTCATATTCAACGGATTCAACGCCTCAAGTCTAAAGCTTGATGGCATAACTTCAGTTTCATCCAACGGCCTTCTGGTGTTAACAAATGCGACACAACATACAAATGGTCATGCTTTTTTCCCAACTCCTCTTCTTTTCAACAACAAATCAAAATCATTCTCCACGACTTTTGTGTTCGCGATGGTCTCAAAAGTCCCTTACACCAGCGGGCACGGTCTAGTCTTTTTGCTTACTCCCACGACCAACTTCTCCACCGCGTTATCAAGTCAATTTTTCGGTGTTTTGAATCCAAATGACAATGGAAATGCTACTAATCATATATTTGGCATCGAGTTTGACACGATACAAGATGCTGAATTCGACGATATTGATGCAAACCATGTCGGAATTGATATAAACAGTTTGAACTCAAGCGAGTCACACAGTGCCGGTTATTACGACAACACGACTGGTTTTCAAAACTTGACGTTGTGGAGCGGGCAACCAATGCAAGCGTGGATAGACTATGACGACGACCATAAACAAATAAGCGTTACCTTATCGAACATGGGAGCTCAAAAGCCTAAAAAGCCACTTATGTTCTCAACCGTTGATCTCATTAGCGTGATTCTGGATACCATGTATGTTGGCTTTGCCTCCGCAACCGGTTCTTTCAGCACATCCCATTACATCCTCGGATGGAGTCTTAGTACCAATGGCGTAACAAAACCATTAGACTATTCGAAACTCCCTTCAATCCCTCACACTAAATCGAAACAGGATTCACATATAAGAGCCATAACATTGCCTATAGCCTTGTGTTTATTTACGTCACTATTGGTTGCTACGATCATATTGATAAAGAGATACAGGATGAAATACGCAGAGCTACGTGAAGATTGGGAGCTCAAATACGGCCCCAGTAGATTTTCCTATAAGCAATTGTTCGATTCAACGAATGGATTTGAAGAAAAAGGTCTCCTAGGAACTGGAGGTTTTGGAAGCGTTTACAAAGGCATATTACCTACTTCAAAAGTGGAAGTAGCTATCAAGAAAGTGTCGCACGAATCAAGGCAAGGAATGAAAGAGTTTGTAGCTGAAATAGTAAGCATTGGTACGTTGGGGCATCGAAACCTTGTTAAACTTTTAGGCTATTGCCGTCGCAAAGGTGAACTTCTACTGGTATATGAGTACATGCCAAACGGAAGCCTTGACAAATACTTGCACGATAAAACAAAGCAAACATTGAATTGGGCGCAAAGGTTTCACATTATAAAAGGAGTAGCTTCAAGCTTATTGTATCTACACGAAGATTGGGAGCAAGTGGTGATACACAGAGATGTGAAAGCGAGCAACGTGCTACTCGATAGCGAAATGAATGGAAGACTAGGGGATTTCGGGCTAGCAAGGTTGTACGACCATGGTATCGATCCTCAGACTACGCATGTGGTAGGGACAATGGGGTACCTTGCGCCTGAGCTAGCAAAAACGGGGAAGGCTACTACGAAAACAGACGTGTTTGCTTTCGGGGCGTTTTCGTTAGAAGTGGTGTGTGGGAGAAGGCCGATTGATTCGGTAGCCCGATCGGAGGAGGTGGTCTTGATGGATTGGGTTTTGGAGAATTGGAAGAAGGGCACTCTAATAGAGACTATGGATTTGAGGTTGAGTGTACTAGAAGGATATGATTCAGAAGAGGTGGAGTTAGTTATGAAGGTGGGACTCTTGTGTTTGAACCCGATGCATGTAGATAGGCCAACTATGAGAGAAGTGGTTCAACTGCTTGAAGGAGAGAGGGATTTGTTTGATTTGCCTGAGAGTTATTTGAGTATTTGTAGTTTATCCATGGTGCAAAATGCAGGTTTTGATGACTATGTCAACTCCTTGTCTTCCAGTACCATGGATGGTGTCAGTGTTGGTATATCACAAGGCAGATGATAAAGAAGACCTATTGGTTTTCTCCATCGTTGGGTTTTTTCAGTTCACTTGTGTGTATATGTAATTTGCAATTTTATTTTAAAATGTGCCATAAAAAATTTCGTAACAATATCACTAGATTTAATAATATGAAGAATAGCTGTTAATCAGCATGAACAAGATTTATTGTAGTGGAAAATTATGAAACCTACATGAACAACAGAACCAACATGGGTTGTTCACTTGATTCCTAGTATTCAAAATCCGATACCAAATTCCTAGAATAAGAGTTGTATTTGGTACTTGGGATTTTTACCACGATAAAATCATGCCTAATTCTATCTAAACACGTAAAGATGCTGAAGCAGCTTAGATATAAAAAAATTAAAAAAATCAGGACAAAACCATCCTAAGTTATTCATCCATCTTTGTACCTTTCATCATATTTTTCTTCTTTTGTTATGTTAAGGCCAAACTTTGTACTTCTTGTTTTGGTCATTTTGTTGCAGCAGTTTTCAGGGTGAAGAAGCAGTTTAACTGGGATTTGGGGTTCAAGAAAGAAGAATTGGTTGTAATAAGGAATGAGTAGGGATAGAGAGGGTTATAGAGTGATTGTCTGGTGTTAAATGGAGAATATTATGGGAGGAAGAAGAAGAATAACAGAAGGTTTCTTGGAGAATTTAACAGAGAATAAAAATTTAAAAACAATAATGAGAAAACTTTTCATTTAACTTCACACCTTTACAAGCTGAATCCTATTGATATTTATACATGACAAAGATGACCCATTTCAGATTATTACATGAGTTTTGCAGGCTTTAAACCCAATAAAAAACAATTTCAGCCTATACATCTGTGCACCCTGTGCACTTGTGCACATGCACACACGATCTAAAAAACCTGAGTGTTGCTGACTGGTCGAATGGGCTCGGCTGGGCAAGCTGTGGCGTCTGGTGATGTGGGTTGGTCAGCTCCGCCGCGTGATCATCTCTGATGGCTGTAGTGTCAATTCGAACATAGATGTTTGTTAAAATTCCTTCTTCTTCCCAGTTCCTCTCAAACATGTTCAACATCTTAACTGAAGGCATAACATTCCCCTCTCCTTCAAAATTTGACCTTGTCTCAAGGTCAAAGGTAGGAAATCGTTTGATCAAGTCCCAATAATCTTCCCAAGTCGATTCATCATGATTTCTTTGCTTCCATTTCACCAAGACTTGTGTAACTGCCTTGTTGTTCTTCGGAAATATTCTTCGATCTAATATCAATTCTGGTTCATCAATTATCTCTTCAATGAACGATGGAGCATCTTGTTGTATAATTACACCATTCCCAACTCTCTTTTTTAACTGGGATACATGGAAGATCGGGTGTATTCTGGCATCAACTAGCAGTTCTAGCTTATAAGCTACATTACCTATTTTCTGGATTATTTTATAGGGTCCATAGAATTTTGGCGATAGTTTGGTGGTTCTTAAATTACTCGCTGTGATTTGTCTGTATGGTTGCAATTTGAGGTAAACCCAGTCCCCTTCTTGAAAATTTCTTTCAGTTCTTCTGGCATCTGCAAATTTCTTTATCCTTTCCTGTGTTAACTGCAAACTATCTTTAAGCATTTGTATTACAATATCTCTGGAATAAAGCTCCTATTCAACTTGAGGCAGTTTAGCCGTTCCGAGCACATATGAAATCAGTGTAGGTGGGTTTATGCCATAGACTGCTGTATAGGGTGTCATGTTGATTGAGCTCTGCCAGCTACTGGTGTACCAATACTCTGCAAGGGTTAACCACCTCGACCATTCCTGTGGCTTATGACATACAAAACATCTAAGATAACTCTCTAGAATTTTATTGATTGCCTCTGTTTGTCCATCTGATTGTGGATGGTAGGCTGAGCTCATTTTTAGTGCGCATCCTTGCAGTTTGAATAATTCTTGCCAAAATATGCTTGTAAATATAGAGTCCCTGTCACTTACTATACTTTTAGGCATCCCATGTAACTTAAACACCCCATCAAAAAATATCCGGGCTATGTCCTATGCAGTGTAAGGATGATGAAGTGGGAAAAATGTGAATATTTGGATAATCTATCTACAACTACAAATATAGCTGTATATCTGTGACTTTTTGGCAAGCCTATGATGAAATCCATTGATATATCACTCCAAATTTTCTTGGGAATGGGCAGTGGCTGCAACAGACCTGGTAAGAGTACATTTTCATGTTTATTTCTTTGGCAGGAGTCACATTCCTTTATATAATTTTCAACATCAGATTTTAGGCCCTTCCAATAAAAAACTTGTTTGAGTCTATGCTTTGTCTTCTTTACACCTGCATGTCCTCCTAGTGGTGTAGAGTGGTATTCATGTAACAAGGTATGAATCAGTTCATTATAATTGTGATCTATCAACATCCTGCCTTTATAATATAGTAACCCATCCAGTAGCTTGTATTTGAATGCATTGAGTTTTCCATCTGCTAACTTTTGCTTCATTTCTTTATAATATTCAGATAGTTCCGTATTCCTTCTGCGTTCTTGCATCCAGCTACTTTCCACTATGGATATAGCTTGATAATGTGGCTGCTCTTCATTGTACTCCTTAGGTATTCTAGATAATGCATCTGTTATGGTATTTTCCTTACCTTTCTTGTATTATACTTTGTAGTCATATCCATGGAGTTTAGCTAACCATTTACCCTGAATTCCCGTATTAAGCCTCTGTGTTAGTAGATGCCTCAAACTTTGATGATTAGTTCTTATTGTGAACCTTTTGCCTATAAGATATTGTGACCATTTCTTTGTAGCAAGTAACAGTGCTAGTGAAATGACCCTTCTATTTTTACCTTAATTTCATAAGGATTTTTTTTACTTGTTGAATACTTGTTCAATTGAACTTGGTTTAAATTACTCAGGGTCATTTTTCTTTTCAAACAATGCTCTGGATTTAAATTTTCTACCAATATAAACATATCAGTTCAGCCATAGAAATATACACATACATATGATGATATATGTGTTCCTCTTGTTTAAAATCAGAGTTTATTATATTTCTTTTTTTTTTGACAAGAGCTAGTCTGTCTGATTTGAATTTGAAATGGGTCTACTCATAATTTGAATTCCCACATTCTTTGATATTTACATTATATAGGTGGATCCTGTTCATATTTATTCATACTTGGATTTGATTATGTTAACCAGGTTTCAGATAATCTTAAAACACAAGATTTTATTTATTTATTTTTCTTTTGCATAGTTCAAATGTTTGATATTTGCCTAAGTACCAGAAAATGATATCTACATTTATCATTTTCAATTTATATATTTTCTTTGGAGCCTCTCTTATTCTTTACTTATACAGTTTAACATAACATAATTAGTTCTTTTATGTTACTGATATCTAAGTTTTCAATATTAAAGGTTCTGGACTTTATAAATGTTTATTTCCCTTTTTTTTCAAAGAACAATCATTTTGTTTCAAGTGAACCAGATTTTGGATTCAAAATTCTTTCTGAAATAACAATACCCATCTGTTTTAAAATGCATCTTTGCCATTTAACATTTGAAGGAGGTTTTAACATATCACTTAACAAAAGGATGTAAAATACTTTTGTACTCAAATTGCAGACCAACATGCTCAACCAAGACCCCATTCTTTTGAAACTGGTTGAACCATATGGCTGTGCTAACCAAACACTTGTTCATGGTAATTGAAATGCTATTCAGTTACCAAGTGCTAAAAGCTTCCTTCAGAAAAATTCATTTCTTAAAGCAACATACAAAAATGCTTGAGTTCTTTTGCAAAATGATTTAATAAAACAACTGAATGTTTGAAATACACTTCAGAATTGAATTCAGGTTTTTACTTCAAAGTTTAGTGATCTTAAATGATTCAAACTTGGCTATATCAGGTTATAAATTTTTGTATGAAGATTACTTAAATGTGAATACACTTCTTCTTCAGATTTACAAATTCTACCACATAACAAAAATCAACTGACTAACAACTGATTTAATCAAACAAAGGAAGTTCATTACATATTCAAACACAATTCTCTCATGATTACATGCAGATAAAATCATCATAGGCTCTTATTAAAACTAACTAGCATGTTCATTCACTCCTTCTCATTAGCCATTACTTCATTTTCTACTTAGTTCCAGCATTACCTGAAAGAGCATTAGTGACTGCCTCATTATTAAAATGAGACACCTCCATATGCCATTAGCAAACAAGGGTCAGATCTATGATCTGGTATGAATAACTTCATTAAATTCATGATATTAAGCAATTGAATGGTGCATAAGTTATAGCCAGTGACTTGAGTGACTTATCAAAGCAATTATATTCTTTGCTTCAGGTGTTTGCACAAAAAATGGACAAACACCTCAAAGTCGTATGATTTAGTAGATCTTATGTTGTTTTTAGTGATTTGGGTGATTTATGCAAATATATGAAAAGCAAGGGCTAAACTGTAAAAAGACACGTAGATTTATAGTGGTTCAGCCAGAATGTGCCTACGTCCACTTTATATGTTATTTCTCTTGTCTTGTTTAGATTACAAGTACAAAGCTTTGATACAAGTAAAAGAAAGTTGTTTGAAAGTTCTCTCCATGCTTGAGCTCTCAAACCTGTCCCCATTGTTGTACCCCTGCCCCTCTATTTATAGAGTGAGGCTGGGGGTAGGGTTCCTGGATGTGTACAGCTGCTGATGGGCCTGGGCTGACGCGATCTGGCCTGGTAGTGTTGGTTCGGAATGTCTTGGTCCGGTAGTAGGTGGTCCGGTAGGAGCTTGGTTTGATGGCAGCTAGGAGACGGTTGATCCGATAGTGGTAGGAGAAGCTTGGTCCGGCAGTGGTAGGAGAAGCTTGGTCCGGCAGTGGTAGGAGAAGCTTGGTCCGGCAGTTGGAGTTGGTTCGGCAACGAGGTGGGAGAAGCTTGGTCCGGCAGTTGGAGTTGGTTCGGCAACGAGGTGGGAGAAGCTTGGTCCGGCAGTTGGAGTTGGTTCGGCAACGAGGTGGGAGAAGCTTGGTCCGGTAGATGCTCTGGTTTGGTGTTGCTTGGAAGTGGACCGGTGGAGCTTTAATTTGGAGGGTGGCTGGTCCGGTGGTGAGAATCCGCCCAACATTTGCCCCCCAAAGTGGGGCGTATGCTGGCATACGGCTTACTTTGTTTATTCGGTCCCTGAGTGCCGGTCCAGTTGGCCCAGTGTCTTTCATTTGCCTATAAGTAGAGGCGTTAAGCCTTCGTCATTCCTTACCGAGTGAGATAGCCGATCCACTAAGTGCAGAATCAAGCTTGACCGAATCGTCTGAGTACCGAATCCTTCTTCACTGCCGATCCAGGTGAGTTTGTTTCTGCCGAACGAACTTCTAGGGCTAGGTTACCGAATGGACAAAAGGGGTTCGAATACCGAATGAGCTCGGGGCGTTTTAAACACCGAATGAACTTGGAAACTTTGGACTTCCGAATGACCGAATGAACTTTCATATTAGGATGCCGAATGAGCTTTTGGTTGGAATTTACTGAATGAATTTGGGGATTCCGAGTGTCGAATGGTTTTCGAGACTCCGACACCGAATGAAATTTTATACTCACTTTACCGAATGACAATGGGAGTTTGAGCGTTTTGATTTTATAAGTGAAATCTCACATTACACACTTACTTGTTTACATCCTCTGTTCTAACAATGTGTTTTTCCGGCGTTGTAGATAATGTCTCGCAAAGCGGAAACTCGATCAGATAAAAAGAAGCTCCAGGGCGAAGGAGAATCTTCCACAGTGCCCCCTGCTCAGCCAGGACCGGAACGTCACGGAACTGCCCCGAGATCACTAGTGGACGGGTACGGCCCTCAGGAGCTTCTGAACTCCCCGCCCGATTGCTTTCCCAGCTCCCTCAAGGAGGAGCAGCTTGATGTCATCTCCCGTTCTTTTGGAATCGATAGAGCGCGCATGTTGTTGCCAGGGAGAGAAGTTATGCCATATGACCCTCCCGAAGGGTACTTTGCCTACAGCAGATACCACTGTATGTGTGGTGCCATTCCGCCTCTTAATGCTTGGGTAGCCAGCTTCCTTACATATCTAAAGGTGGCCCCATTCCAGCTTCAACCCAACTCCTATGCTATACTGGTGAGCCTCTTCGTCATCTTCCAGAGGAAGTATGGGCGTGCTCCTTCCAACCGGGAGATCCGGTACTTATATAATCTGAGGGGCTATAAGAAGGGGTCCCCATATATCAGCTTGGAGTCAGCTGTAACCTTTAAGCCGGTCTTGGATCTGTATTCTAAGTTCAGCATGTTCAAGAAGGAGTGGTTCTTCGTTAGAGACGACTCTGTTTCTATTCGGCGTTTCACCTCTGGATGTAAGTCGACGCTTTATTTATAATTTCCATTCTGGTTGCGATGCTTCTTCTCATAAGTTTTCATTTTTGCTAGCGACAGGTGGCTTTGCGGTTGTGGAGACTGACCGCCTGGTTCAGACGGCGGCTGAGATAGAAGCTATCCCCTGGAGAGATAGGTCAGCTGCCTACCTGATCAGAAATGCGACCCTTCTGGAGTATAACTTGATCCTTCCACAGCAGTCAGTAGTCAAGCTGAGGGAAATGACGGAGGAGAGGGTGGCTGCTCAAGCTAAGGGAGGTGTCACGGTAGAGAGTGGCAAGAGGAAACCTTTCACGAAACCTCCAGCTGTCGGAGGTAAGAAACTTAAGAAGTCGGACGGTCCTTCCCCCAGCAATTGTCCACTTACCCAGGGGGAGGAAAACGTAGAGGAGGAGAGAGGTGAGGGTGGAGATGGTCGGGAAGGTGATGATGGTGGCGATGGCATCGGGGCCTTGCTTCCTGGGCAGGCAGGCGAGATTCAGGAGTGGGCGGATGATGCATTTCGTTAGGCTTTCGAGGGGCTGGACGGAGAAACGGCTTTGGTAGAGAAATCCGGGAAAGCTGACAAGGCTGAGACCGGTGCAAGCGTGTCTTCCCAGACTGTTCCAGCCAAGGTGGCTCCGACGACTCAAGGTGAATTTTTGACTTCTGCAGGCTCCATTTATGATAGGGACTTAGGAATATTTTATGATCCGCTCCCGTCCTGGAATGATATCCAGGACTTATTGCAGTATCCTACTTCTCCCCAGGGTTTGTATATCAGACGTGTTTCCTTTCTTCTTTTAACTTTTAATTTATCGCGTTTCTTGAATTATGGATTAATGTAAGCTTGTGACACTAGTTCTTTATATCAGGAGCAGGTAAAACGGCCAAAGCTTCAGATCTTCGACACAGGCTTGAACAATACAAGCTTTCCAAAGCTTCCGCCAAGCCGAAGCCTTCGACCCACCGTTCCGGGGATGTAGTCGGCTACCGTCCTCTTCTCGGGGTTATTGAAGAGGGTATTCAAAAGAGAAAGAGGAGTCATCCCTCATCTGAACCTTCACCTGGCCCTCAGCCCCCAGTTCAGCCTCTTCATGATATCACGGAGGAGGATAGCGAGTTTGCACTCTCTCCGCACCCGTCCGAAAACCCTACCGTTATTCAGATTGATCGTCCTGACTTGGCTCGTAATCCATTTGCGGGTCATCCTGATCTGGATCCAAGTTCCCATGATATTACCTTTGACGAGGTTACCGGTGAGCACCTTCTTCCCCGCAATCCCATGGTACGGGTGCTCGATGAGGCTAAGTCCTTAGATCTCGATCTACTTACTACTCGGATAGTTACCATGGGAGACGAGGCCAAGGCTAATATTGATCGGGTGGCGGAGGAGACTAGGAAGCTGATGGGGCATTATGCCCGGCTGGTTGAGGCTGGAGAGGAGATTGGGAGTGCCAACATCCGACTACGATTGATGGTTTCAGACCAGGCCAAACAGCTTGCTGATCAGGCCATTCAGATTTCTCAGCATGAGGCTGCCTCCGGGCGGTTGAGGAAGGCTATGGAGGAGGCTAGTAAGGCGGAACTGCGGAAGATGGAGGCTGCCTGCAAGGAGCAGATAAATATGGCCATCTCGACAGTGGATGAGGTTCGGAGGGCGGATCTTGAGCGGGTAGAGGAGCTGTCGGGGAAGCTTGAAGCCGTAGAGCTTGCTCAGGTTAGGCTGAAGGAGGAGATGGAGGCGATGCGGAAATCCCTTCAGGCTGACTGCTCGAGATACTGATTGGAGAGAGAAACTGTCGTTGGAAGGTTGTCAGCTTCCGAGGCCCGGATGAGGGAGCTTGAGGAGAATGAAGGGATGATGGATGAAATGCTTCAGGACATGTACTTCCGAACTTGGAAGCAGGGCAACCTATCCTGGATGGATGATTATCCTAGGGTCATGGCTAAGATTTATCTTCGGGCTCTGGAGGAGGCTAAGGCGGATGCGGATAAAGAGGGTGGCGTGGCTTTCAGCATGGATGTGGTCACTGCCCAGTTTACCAAGGAGGAGAAGGTGGCGGTGAAGGAGGGTATGCGGTTGCTTGCTGCTGAGGAGGCAGGTGTGCAAGTAGAGGATGACGACCAGGATAGTCAAGAAGCAGGTGCTGGTAAGTCTTCCTTCTTAGTCTCTCCATTAACTTGGTTGCTTATCACTGATGAATCCTTTCTCTGACTGGACAGGTGGTCAACAGGACAAGGATAAAACTCCAATGCAGCCGGCCCCTTGATTAGACCTGGAAAAACTCTTTTTGTGGACTTGACAGGGTTGTATATGTTAGTCTTAAAACAGTAAAGTGACTCTTAGGTTGTAATATTTTGCCACTTGTAATAAATAGCCTTATTTTTGACGTGTAATTCTTTAACTTAAGCTGATTTTGTCGTCTTCTGAATGTTTGTTGCTATTTTGACATGTCGTATGAGAAATATAGCCATGCATATTCTTGTAATCAAATTGTGTTTGATGTCAGGTTCTTGCTTAAAACATGATTTCATGACTTGCAATGTTAGCGCTAGGTGTGAATAAATTATAGTCATGTGTTTATATATGAAAGAAGGAAGTACCGCCCTTTAGATTTTGCTTGTAGATGGCAGCTTTGAATATCCTACGCGACCGAGTAAGGGATGCGGTCCATTATCTTGCTGTGAGTATCCGCTTCTATTAGTGAGTGTCTCCTGTTTTGTGTCCTGTACTTCAGGAATTGTTACAGAGGATAGGAGAAAGGTTTCTTAAATAAAATTGAAATATGTGAAAAAGTAAAACTTCCAATCACGGAAGGCCTTCGATGTGCTTAAGTTCGTGGCAAACGGGTTTTGTAGTCACTTTCCCTAGTTGTGGGTCTTGGAGACATTTGTCACCCATCTTACGCCTCCGCGGGGAGTTAATTCTTTTTTACCACAGCCGCACTTAAGACACATCGGAGCCGAGATCGCACACAGTAACTACCCGGGCCATTATGGCCCGTAATCGTGGGTATTATTCGATTTACTGTGGCCGGCTAGCGTGGGTGCCGATCGTCAACTGTGAACTGCCCCTGGCTGGCCACATCTTATGTTGGGGCTTATAGTCGGTTCACAGTTGCCGGCGAGCCTAACGCCGTAATGAGCTGCCTCGGCTATAGTCGGCCTTCTCGGTGGCTTATAATCGGCTCATTACAGTTGGCTTTAAGGGCCGCCGCGAGCAATGAGTTAACCCGCAGCAGAGGGATGCCGGAGCAAAAGTGTCTCATTGGCGAGGGCATAGATTCGCATAGTACCTGTTAGGTCTTGTCTAGGAGAGGTTGCGCTGTGGAGCGCCTTGAATGAAAATGCTATTTGCACAGGATTTTGTTCAACAGAAAAGGATACAGTTAACAAGCAGCCAAGATATGAAGGAACAAGTTAAAAAGAGACAAGTTTTTTAAAGTGGTTCGGCACGAAAACGCCTACGTCCACTGATTCTCTTTGTTAATTCACTTCATATGGGCAGTATGAGTTAAGAAAAGTATCGACGAAGGTGTTGGATGTTCCATGCCCTCTGGAACACCTCCCCGTCCACTGTTGACAAAATATAAGCTCCATTGCGAAGATCTTTATGAATTACATATGGTGCGTCCCAGATTGGATCTAGCGCTCCGGGGCGCGGGAAGATTCGCTTGAGGATAAGATCTCCTTTCTGTAAGCTACGATGCTTGACTTTGGAGTTGTATTGCGTTGCCACTTTTTGCTTGTGAGCTGCTGCCCTGGGGGGCTGCATCATTTCTTCTTTCCTCAATTAGATCCAGAGACATGAGGAGGAACTCTTCGTTCTCTTCTGGGTTGTAGTGGATCCTACGGTGGGAAGGCACTATAGTTTCAACTGGGAGCATAGCCTCTGATCCGTACGCCAAAGAGAAAAGGAGTATGCCCCGTTGATGTTCTGAAAGACGTGCGATTGGCCCATAGTGCCGTAGGAGGTTTCATCCACCCAAGCGCCCTTCGACTTTTCGAGTTTCTTCTTGATTAGAGTTTTGAGAATTTTGTTGACGGCTTCGACTTTTCCGTTTGCCTGGGAATAAGCTACGGATGAGAAGCTTTTGTGAATTCCGTGCTCTTGGCACCAGTTGGCGAACTCCTCGCTATCAAACTGAAGTCCATTGTCCGATATGATTTTGAATGGAACTCCGTACCTGCATAGAACATTTTTTGATCAAGAAGTTAATAACTTTTGCTAAAAATACTTTATTTAGGGGTTCTGCTTCCCGAGGGATGTGTTTGATTAAATAGTGATCCCATCGATTGTGGAGCAACTTGGTCTTCTTTAAATATGCTATGAGTCGTTCTTCTCGAGCCTGGAATCCTACTAGTATTTGATTTACAATAAGTTGAGAATCGCTATGAAGACACAAAGAATTGGCTCCGATTTCTAAGGCAAGTTCTAATCCAGCTATCACTGCTTCATACTCTGCATCGTTGTTGGTGGTAGTGAATCCTGACCTTACAGCATAGTGTAGTTCATTTCCCTTGGGAGTGATTATTAACACACCTGCCCCCGAGCCTTGTTTGTTGATGGCGGTACGAGGATGGTAGGTGATATCATATTGACTTAGTTGAATGCACCATTTAAGTAGTCTCCCAGAAGCGTCGGGACGATGGAGTACCTGCCTTAGTGGTTGATCGGTCAGAACTCTGATGGAATGAGATCGGAAATAGTGACGCAGTTTCCGTGATGTGATTAGTAGGCAATAGGCTAGCTTCTCAAGTTTAGGATATCTGGTTTCTTCTTATGCGGGGGGCGTTTGTATTTAACTTCGTCTTGAGTGGCCAGGGAGATGTTTTCGATCGTTTCATTTAAAGGAGTATAAGCGTCAAATCTCGGTTCTGGCCGATACAGGCACTTTTCTCCCTTCTTGCCCCCAGCATTGTCTCTAGAAGCATCCCTTCGAACGTCCTTTGCTACAGTGAACGTGCTGCCATGAGCTGCCTTATTTTGTCGCCCTGACTGCCCTTTAGTGGCAGCGTCTTCAAGCCTCATATATTTCCCGGCCTCATGGAAGAAATCGGGTAAAGTAGCTGGTTTTTCTTTTGTCAATCTTCTAGCAAATTTAGTATCCGGATGCACACCACTACAGAGGGCCATTAAGATAAGCTTCTCGTCGGCATCTTGGACTCTGGCCGTTGTGGCATTGAATCGGGTTAGGTATTGTTGCAGCTTCTCTCCAGGTTTCTGCTTGATACTGGATAAGGAATAAGCATCCTTAGGTTGTTCCACATGAATGCGGAACTGGCTGATGAACTTTTCTTTCAACATTTCCCATGAGCTGATGGATCCCTGAGGTAGATGACAGAACCAGGAGGTAGCGAGATCTGCTAAGAAGAGTGGAAAGCATTTGCACAGTACTCCCTCTGTCGCTCCACTCATGAGCATATGTTGTGTGTATCTCTGCAAGTGTACAATGGGGTCGGAGGTTCCTTTGTAAGGTTCCATTGTTGGCATCTTCCATTCTCGGGGGGTGATAGCAATTTCGATGTTGCGGGCGAAAGGGCTGGTCACCCTAGCGCCTATCCCTCGATTTCTTTGCTCCCGTTGGACGCACTCTTTGAATAAGCGTGTCATCCTTTCATCAGAACTTGGAGCAGATAGAAACGAATTTGGCTCTGTTCTGTGGGATTGATCATGTCCAGATGATCTGTAGGGATGGTATCGTCTGTCATTCCTCATATTTTCCGGTGGCTGCCTTTGGTCTTCTGGGAGCATGCTAGGGTCAGCCATAGTTGGCCCTTGCCTTGATCTTCCCCTGCCGGGTTCCGATCTAAGCACTTCCTCGGGTCCAACTTCGGGCTGGTTTCTAGCTCGGCCCCGCTCACTGGCGTTTCCGTGGTTAGGTAGCATGACAGGCTCAGCTACAGTTGACCTTCGCCTGGTACCTCCCCCGTGGGGTTCAGTTCCAAGCGTTTCCTCAGGCCTAACTTCGGGCTGTGCTCGATCTCGGCTCCTACCATGGCTGCTTCTGCCGTTAGTTTCTTCGAAGAAGGAAGATCTTTGTTGTCTCTGAGATCCTCCAGACTGGGATTCGTCCCATGATTCGGTGTTGCGGTTAGACTCTTCAGCATCCCTTAAGCGTGACATGAGATGGTCCACCAAGGCTTCCTGCTGGGATGTGAAGCGGTTAGTTACTTCAACCACAACCCTGTCTAAATCTGCCCTAGTAATTGTTGCGGGCTATTGGAGGAGGACGATTTACTTGATTCGTGACAGCTGGATCTGGAAGACTGTTGGATGCGATGTTTTTTCCTTTGTTAACATCTTTTCTCTGTTTGGGAGGCATGTTTTCCAAGTGGCGAACGATGCTGTTAGGAAAACTGTTAAGTGGATGAAGCTGAAGCTTCGAGCTTCTAGTTCTCAGTGAAAGCACCAAAAATGTTTGCACAAAAAATGGACAAACACCTCAAAGTAGTATGATTTAGTAGATCTTATGTTGTTTTTAGTGATTTGGGTGATTTATGCAAATATATGAAAAGCAAGGGCTAAACTGTAAAAAGACACGCAGATTTATAGTGGTTCAGCCAGAATGTGCCTACGTCCACTTTATATGTTATTTCTCTTGTCTTGTTTAGATTACAAGTACAAAGCTTTGATACAAGTAAAAGAAAGTTGTTTGAAAGTTCTCTCCGTGCTTGAGCTCTCAAACCTGTCCCCATTGTTGTACCCCTGCCCCTCTATTTATAGAGTGAGGCTGGGGGTAGGGGTCCTGGATGTGTACAGCTGCTGATGGGCCTGGGCTGACGCGATCTGGCCTGGTAGTGTTGGTTCGGAATGTCTTGGTCCGGTAGTAGGTGGTCCGGTAGGAGCTTGGTTTGATGGCAGCTAGGAGACGGTTGGTCCGGTAGTGGTAGGAGAAGCTTGGTCCGGCAGTGGTAGGAGAAGCTTGGTCCGGTAGTGGTAGGAGAAGCTTGGTCCGGCAGTTGGAGTTGGTTCGGCAACGAGGTGGGAGAAGCTTGGTCCGACAGTTGGAGTTGGTTCGGCAACGAGGTGGGAGAAGCTTGGTCCGGCAGTTGGAGTTGGTTCGGCAACGAGGTGGGAGAAACTTGGTCCGGTAGATGCTCTGGTTTGGTGTTGCTTGGAAGTGGACCGGTGGAGCTTTAATTTGGAGGGTGGCTGGTCCGGTGGTGAGAATCCGCCCAACATTTGTTATACTGTCATACAAGTATAATGACTTCATAAGTCAACTAATTGCACAATCATAATCATACATTTATTCATATCAATCTACAATACTTAGATGCTCTGGAATAACCATGTTTCCATTTCAACAAATCTAAGTAACACTCCTATCTTTGCTTCCTGGGTTAGGAGTTACCTATAAGTGTATACATGTCAATTTATATTTCAGCCTCATCTTCTATTAAGGAATCACTGGGACACATTGCAATAAATTAATTCACATTATTGCACAAAGATCTCAGGGCTTAAACAAACCATGTGCCAACTTGCATACTTCAAATATAATAAGCATTCCAGCAGCCTTCTTGGCTCATTATAACTAGTTTATCTACTAGAAGCATTTGTTTGATTTTTATCATCAGATATTTAGATGAAAAATGCTACTGCATACATGAAATCATCCCATACACCTTGTAAGCATAATTTCCAGAAACAAATAAGTAATATTTTTTTTCTTTTATGATGTTGCCAAAAGATATTTGGGTCTTAGATCCATACAAGAATCTTTACAACTATATATAGAGATATGGCATGTTGGGTTTTATTTTGATCTGCAAGTAACTATGGTTGAACCAGTTTTACAATCTAGCTTAATCATAATTTTAACTTGTGGGTTTTATCGTATATTTTTTTTGATCAGGGGTTCAGCACTCAAGTACACCCCTAATACACTGTTCTAAGCCTCAGCACTTATACATAGTATAATGCAGCTCATAATGTTTTCTCCTATTAAAGTCTATCATGCCATAGATCCAGTTTAGTTGTGAGTATTCTTGCCTTGATTCTAAGGTTTTATGCTTTAACTTTTCTGGGTGTAATGAAACAGGAAGTTGCACATCAAAAACAAACATCACAATAGATCAAAGATCACCAAAACATCCATAATAAAATCATGACAGATCCAGAAGCATTCAAAGAACATTGATAAAACCATATTCAACAAAACTAAAAATAAGCAAATAACAACATTAAAATGGGCTGCCTCATCTCAGGTCTTAATGCCATGAATTTGGTGAGGTTACTCACCTAAATATCTCCTTCTAGTTAATCCAGAAAATCCCTGAGCAATATTTTCTCCTTCTCCTCTAAATGTTTTCTTTCTTATTTTAAGTATCTCGGGTAACTAATTCCCCTAGCTACAACTACTCATTTTATAAGCATTTACTAGGGTTTTATCAAACAAAATTCCATTTTTGTCCTGACCAATATCATGCATTTTGCATTTATATTTTAACATTCCCATTTTCAGTTACCCCGGCCATATTTCTTTGTTAAAAGCAACATTTTCTTTTTCTTACTTTTTCAGAAAATGTCCAGTCTACCTAAATCATGTTAAAGGTGTGACCAAATATATTTGTTTATTTATGGGAATCCCCATTTTCCTATTTTTGCCCATACATAATATACTTACTTATTTTACATTCCATGCTATTTTAATGTTATCATTATTTTCTTGCTTAGTTTCAATATATTTCTTCTCACAGAAAATATACATGTGTATAGGTATATAATTATTTGTTTTATTTAATTTCCCCTTGTTTCACAGATAATATGTTTAAGCACATATTTCATTTTTAATTTGGGTTATGCTTCAGTTACATTCCAATGTCTTAAATAAAGAATTTACTCCTTTATTTTAAATAGGATTTTTCTGTTTTTTTTCCAATATCTAAATATTATTCTAGTTTCATTATGTATATTCAGAAAATCTTTAATTTCAATGTATACAGAAAACATATTTAATTTGATCATTGATTCATATTCCAAGATCATATCTGAAATGTTTCCTTCCTTTGTTTATTTATTTTATTATCATCATTATATTATATTATTTTATTTTTTTCCTAGAGAATTTCTAAATCTCTTCCTTGTTGCTTTTCCAGTGTGCACGTGCACACATATCCCTGCACATCATCCAATTCAGAAACTCCATCAACATTTGATCCAATATATATATATATATATTTAAAACTGAATTGTTTTAAATTTTCCCTCTAAACTTTTGGGGCATTTCATTCACCCCTCCTTTTAGGAATTGTGTCGTCACAATTTTTTTTCTTAGCACTTGTAACAAGTATTCACTGACTTTAGAAACATTTATTAAACATATGCATAAACAAACATATTCAATCATATCAACCATGCATATTAGATTTTCCAGAAATTAAAAATTACCTTTAATTTGCAAAAAGCTTAGGGTAATCCATCCTAATCTTATCTTCTAGCTCCCATGTACAATCATTAGGATCAACACTCCATTGGACCTTCACTAGTTTCAAAGCTTTACTCCTCAATTTCTTTTCTTCTTTAGCTAAAATCCCCACTGGTTCCTTTTCATAAACCATATCAGGATTTATTTGAATTTGGGTAGGCTTTTCCAGAATTTCCTCTTTATCATGTACCCACCTTCTAAGTTGTGACACATGAAAAACATTATGCATTGCTTTCATTTCCTCTGGTAATTCCAATTTGTATGCTAAAGAACCTATTCTTTCCAGAATTTTATAGAGTCCAACATACCTTGGTGTGAGTTTACCTTGTTTACCAAATCTCAAGACTTTCTTCATAGGTGAAATCTTGATGAAAACAAAGTCTCCCACTTCATATTCCACTTGCTTTCTCTTCCTGTCTGCAAATTTCTTTTGCCTATCTTGAGCTGCTGCTATTCTTTTTCTTATTAACCCAATTTTCTCTGTAGTTTCTTTTACATAATCAGGTCCTAGAATAGCTCTTTCTCCAGTTTCTACCCAGCATATAGGTGATAAACATGGCTTGCCATATAAGGCTTCAAATGGTGCCATCCCTATGGTGCTTTGATAACTGCTATTGTATGTGAATTCAGCTAAATGGAGGTGGTCTTCCCAGTTGCCTCCAAAGTCCAGTGCACATGCTCTCAACAAATCTTCTAAGACTTTGTTCACCACCTCAGTTTGTCCATCTGATTGTGGATGGTAGGCAGTGCTTAAGCACAATTCACTCCCCATGGCCTCTTGAAAACTTTTCCAAAACCTTGAGGTGAAGATGGTATCCCTATCACTCACAATGGTTTTGGGTATGCCATGCAATCTTACCACCTCTTTCATGAATATTTGAGCAAATTTTGGAGCATTTCTTTCTGATTTTACTGGGATAAAATGTGCTACTTTAGTTAGCCTATCCACTATTACCCATATACTTGTGTTTCCTCTCTTAGATCTAGGCAGACCATCTATGAAACCCATAGATATATCCTCCCACTTCCACTGTGGTATACTAAGGGGTTGCAACAGTCCTGATGGCCTTTGTGTCTCTGCCTTGACTTGTTGGCAAGTCATACACTTTGCAACATGTTTGGCCACATCTGACTTCATTTCCTTCCACCAAAGATTTCTTTTCAAATTTTGATACATCTTGGTACTGCCTGGGTGTATGGAGTACTTACTCCTATGGTATTCATTTAGTATTTCCTCCTTCAATTCTATGTTTTCTGGAACACATATCCTATTCTTGTTCCTCAAATAACCATCTTTATCAACTTGATAATTTATTACTTCTTCCCCTTTTAATAAGAGCATTTTCTTTTCCAATAGGTTTAAGTCTTGTTCCTGCATTTTCCCAACCTTAAGAAGTAAATCTGATTGCAGAGATACCATACTTAATTTCCCTTTACTTTCATCTTCTTCAATGGGTATCATTTGTACCTCACTGTTTGCCTCAATTTCCAAATCTGTAAGTATAGACAAATCCTTAAACTCTTCTATCATCAACATGGCTACTTTAGCATGTTGTCTACTCAAGGCATCTGCAACTTTATTTGCTTTACCTGGTGTATAAAGTATATCTAGATCATAGGTAGCTAGGAACTCCACCCATCTATGTTGCCTCGTATTCAAATCTTTTTGTGAAAATAAATATTTCAGTGCCTTATGATCAGTGTACAAAATAAACTTGGCACCTAACAAATAATGTCTCCAAAGTTTCAAGGCATACACAACTGCTGCTAGTTCAAGATCATGGGTTGCATATCTTGTTTCATGTGGCTTTAATTGCCTAGATGCATAGGCTACCACCTGGTCTTGCTGCACCAACACAGCCCCTAACCCAGAGCCACTTGCATCAGTGTACACAATTAAATTTTCATTTCCCTCTGGCACCCTCAATACTGGTGCATTAATTAGAGCTTCTTTTATTTTGATAAAAGCTTGCTCACATTTTTCTGTCCATACAAAGGCTTGGTTCTTTTTAGTTAAATTAGTAAGTGGTGATGATATTTTTGAGAAATCTTTTATAAATCTCCTATAATATCCTGCCATCCCCATAAATGATCTAATCTCACTTATTGTGCTAGGCCTTTTCCATGCTTGGATAGCTACTACCTTATTGGGGTTTACTGATATTCCTTTGGCAGAGATAACATGCCCAAGAAAATGTACTTCTTCTTTCCAAAATGTACATTTTAAAAATTTTGCCTTTAAATCATTCTCCCTTAATCTTGAAAAAACTAAATGCAAATGATTTTTATGCTCTTCCACTGTTTTGGAATAAATCAAAATGTCATCAATAAAAATCAGTACAAACTTGTCTAAATAATCTCTGAATATTCTATTCATTAAATCAACAAAATATGAAGGAGCATTTGTCAAGCCAAATGGCATAACCATAAATTCATATAAGCCATATCTAGTGTTAAATGCAGTATACTTAACACTTGAGTCTTCAACCTTCATTTGATGAAATCCTGATGCTAAGTCTAATCTAGAAAATATTTTAGCTTCACTGAGTTGATCAAAGAGATCATCTATTCTAGGCAATGGGTATTATTTCTTGATGGTTATCTTATTTAGTTCTCTATAATCTATGCACATTCTCAAAGTACCATCATGTTTTCTTACAAACACTACTGGAGCACCCCAGCATGAATTACTTGGCCTTATAAATCCTTTGCCTTCTAATTCTTCCAACTGACTTTTCAATTCTTTCAGTTCACTTGGCCCCATTCTATAAGGTTTCTTAATTATTGGACTTGCTCCTGGAATGAGATTAATTTGAAACTCAACTGGTCTATGGTGTGGAACACCCTTAACTTCCCCAAACACATCCAAGTATTCATTGACTATGGGAATTTCTTCAATGGTTAGTTCACTGAGATCTTTTTCTGAGTTAACTAAATGATATAATTTTCTTTCCTTAGCTACTTCACATAAAACTGTGATCCTATGGCCTCTAGAATTTTGTAATGATATGGTGGATGAGTCTAAATTAATTATGGCCTTAAATTGCCTTAACCAGTCTACCCCAATATAACACCTATATTTGGGTAATTCAAAACATATAAATTGGAAATAAAAATATTTCCTCCTATGTTTAACTCCACATCCACACAAATCATGTATAAAAGACTAGAACTCCCTAGTGGACTTTGTACAAGCAATGGGGTTTCAACTAATATGCAGTTTAATTTTAACATTTTAACTATTTCATAAGAAATTAAAGAGTGAGTTGCTCCAGTGTCATATACTACTGCTATGGGTATGGCACAAATGAGTAGTGTACCTTCCACTTGGCCATGATTTTCAGCATCAATTTTCACTGCAGATTTGCCTTTTCCTTCCAAAGTTGCCAATTTCCCCTGCTGTTTATACTCAAGACAGTTCCTCTTCATATGCTCCTCTTTCCCACATAGGTAGCATTTGAAGGCTCCTCCTTTTAACTCTGGGCACCTTGGTTTGATGTGTCCTTCTTTACCACATTGATGGAAAACCAACTTCTTCTTAGCATCATTAACTTTAGTGTCTTTGTCCTTCATGTTGTCTGCCTCCTCCTTCTTTTTATCATAAGGGTGGTATCTTCCCTTATTCTTCTTGTTGTTGTTGCTCTTAAAATTCCTATACTTCTCCCTTTCCTTGTCATGTTGTTCCAATTTCAATGCCAGATCAATTACTTGATCAAAAGTCCTATCTGCATATGGTAGCATGGCTCTGCTAAGTCCTGGGTTTAGACCCTTTATATACCTATCATTTTTGGATGCTTCATCTGCCACTAACATTGCTCCATAATTAGATAGCCCCTCAAACTTTTGAGTGTACTCAGTGACATTCAAAGTTCCCTGCCTAAGTTTGATAAATTCTTCAAGCAAAGTGGTCTTGGTTGATGCTGGTACAAATCTTTCCTCCAACATCTCCTTGAACTGATTCCAAGTGATTTCATTTTCATTTCTTCCAGCTATGATCACCTCCCACCAGCTTAAAGCTACTCCTTTTAGTTGTCTTGAAGCTACTTGCCTCTTCCTCTGATCATATAGCTGCATGTCATTGAAAATTCTATCCAGTGTTCTTAACCATGCTTGAATTTCCATCACATTCTCAGTTCCTTCAAAACTTCTGCCTCCCAAATTGGTGTAAGTCTTCAGTAGTTTTGAAAGCTCCTCATGAGGGTTCTCAGGCCTATGCCCAATTCCATCTCTTAAAACCCTTACAAATTCTTGCATATCAAGCATTTGTGGTGCACTGGGTCCTGCATTGTGATGAGATCCTCTTCCTACCATGGTCTGGTCACTAAGTATTGGGCAGTGGGTATTAGTACACTCTGAATATTTTCTATAGCTAATATTTTCCTATCTAAATTTATTTCATCCAAAACAAACAGACATAATGCATTTCTATGATACTTAGTAATTAATACATACATTAGCTCTGATACCAAATGAAATGACCCTCCTATTTTTACCTTAATTTCATAAGGATTTTTTTTACTTGCTGAATACTTGTTCAATTGAACTTGGTTTAAATTACTCAGGGTCATTTTTCTTTTCAAACAATGCTCTGGATTTAAATTTTCTACCAATATAAACATATCAGTTCAGCCATAGAAATATACACATACATATGATGATATATGGGTTCCTCTTGTTTAAAATCAGAGTTTATTATATTTCCTTTTTTTTTGACAAGAGCTAGTCTGTCTGATTTGAATTTGAAATGGGTCTACTCATAATTTGAATTCCCACATTCTTTGATATTTACATTATATAGGTGGATCCTGTTCAAATTTATTCATACTTGGATTTGATTATGTTAACCATATTTCAGATAATCTTAGAACATAAGATTTTATTTATTTATTTTTCTTTTGCATAGTTCAAATGTTTGATATTTGCCTAAGTACCAGAAAATGATATCTACATTTGTTGGGTACGTTTCTACCATCATCGAGCCAACACGAGGAAGCAAGGGATGAGCCACCAGAACAACCGGACCAACCACCCTCCGAATCAAAGCGGACCAACACCACTAAACCAATGACCTCACCGAGCCAACGTCTCCACTGGACCAACGAATCTACCGAACCAATGTTACTACCGAACCAAACCATCTACCAGCTGCCACCGAACCAAGTGATGCCGAATCGAACCATCTACCAGCTGCCACCGAACCAAGTGATGCCGAATCGAACCATCTACCAGCTGCCGCCGAACCAAACCATCTACCAGCTGCCACCGAACCAAGTGATGCCGAACCAAACCATCTACCATCTGCCGCCGAACCAAAGTACTGCCGAGCAAAAGCAATGCTGAACCAACGCTACCAGGCCAGATTGCATCATCCCAGGCCCACCAGCAGCTATATACATCCAACACCCCTACCCACAACCTCACTCTATAAATAGAGGGGCAGGGGTACAACAATGGGGGACAAGTGTGAGAGCTCAAGCACGGAGAGAACTTTCAAACAACTTTCAGATACTAGTATCAAAGCTTTGTACTTGTAATCTAAACAAGAAAAGAAGGCTAATGGGAAGTGGCGAACATGCATTGACTTCTCCAACCTAAACGACGCCTGCCCAAAGGATTGCTTCCCACTTCCCCGAATCGACCAACTTGTAGACAGCACAGCCGGGCACGAGCTCTTATCTTTTATGAACGCATACTCAGGATATAACCAAATTCCTATGCATGCTCCCGATCAAGACCACACTAGTTTCATCACTGACCGGGGTTTATACTGCTATAAGGTAATGCCTTTCGGACTTAAAAATGCAGGAGCCACCTACCAGCGCCTCATCAACAAGATGTTTGCCGGGCTAATAGGACAAACTATGGAAGTATATGTGGATGACATGCTGGTAAAGTCAAGGAAAGCCGACGATCACGTAAGCCACCTAGGCGAGATGTTTCAAGTACTTCGCCAGTATGGAATGAAGTTGAATCCTCTAAAATGCTCCTTCGGAGTATCATCAAGAAAGTTCTTGGGATTCATCGTCCATGCCAGAGGGATTGAAGCAAACCCTGAACAAGTCCGAGCGCTAAGGGATATCAAGATACCTTCCACTCGAAAGGAAATGCAAAGCCTGAATGGAAAAGTGGCCGCCCTAAGCCGATTCATCTCCAAAGCAACAGACAAGTGCGTTCCCTTTTTCGAAGCTCTAAAGAAAGACAAAGGAAAGTTCGAATGGACTGACGAATGCTTAACCGCTTTCCTTAACTTAATCGAACACCTCCAGAAACCACCGGTACTCTCGACTCCAAGCGAATGCGAAGAGTTATACCTATACCTTGCGGTGTCATCTCACGCCCTAAGCGCTGCCTTGGTAAGGGAAGACAACCGCACGCAGCGGCCAGTTTACTTCGTAAGTAAGAGGTTTACGGGGGCAGAAGTCAGATATCCTAAACTTGAGAAGCTAGCATACTGTTTACTAATCACATCACGGAAACTGCGTCACTACTTCCAGTCCCATTCCATCAAAGTTCTGACCGATCAATTACTGAGGCAGGTACTCCATCGTCCCGACACTTCTGGGCGACTACTTAAATGGTGCATTGAACTAAGTCAGTATGATATCACCTATCACCCTCGCACCGCCATCTAGGGACAAGCCATGGCTGATTTCATTGCAGAATTCACTACCAACGAAGATAAGGAGCAATCGGAAATAGCAGAAGACATCAAGTGGAATCTCTTTGTGGATGGTGCATCAAACGAACAAGGCTCGGGGGCAGGTGTGGTAATAATCACTCCCAGGGGAAATAAGCTGCACTATGCTATAAGGTTGGAGTTTGCTGCCACCAACAACGATGCAGAGTATGAAGCAGTGATAGCTGGATTAGAACTTGCCTTAGAAATCGGAGCCAATTCTTTGTGTCTTCATAGCGATTCTCAACTTATTGTTAATCAAATACTAGGAGAATTCCAAGCTTGAGAAGAACGACTCATAGCGTATTTAAAGAAGACCAAGTTACTTCTCAGCCGATTGGACCACTACTTAGTCAAACACATCCCTCGGGAAGAGAACCAAGAGGCCGACGAATTGGCAAAGCAAGCAAGTGTGAGAGACAGCGCCATCTTCGGAGCAGTAACCATCTCAAAGCAACTGACCCCAAGTTTTGAGCAAGTGAATCTGATAGATGCAACCGAAGAAGCAACTTGGATGACTCCCATCTGAGACTACTTACAAAGCGGCACACTACCCAACGGGCGTAACGAAGTCAAGAAAATCTTGAGGAAAGCTTCCCGCTACACAATACAAGAAGACATCCTCTATCGGCGCGGATTCTCTAACCCGTTATTAAGGTGTATCGCTGGGAGGGAAGCCAAGGAAATCTTATCCAACATTCATCAGGGAAGCTGCGGAGATCACACCGGAGGGCAAACATTAGCAAAAAAGATACTCCGATATGGATATTTCTGGCCCACCTTAAGCAAGGACGCCTTAGATTTCGTCAAAAAGTGTGACAGATGCCAGAAGTTTGCTAAGATTCCGCGGCTACCAACAACTGAGATTACTCAAATGACCAGCCCTTGGCCCTTCGCAATATGGGGAATTAACTTAACCAGCGAGCTACCAATGGGCCGAGGCGGGGCCAAATATGCTATAGTGGCAGTCGACTATTTCACCAAATGGGTGGAAGCAGAACCTCTGAATAAAGTATCTTCAGCAAAAGTTATTAACTTCTTGATCAAAAATGTTGTGTGCAGGTACGGAGTCCCATTCAAAATCATATCAGACAATGGACTTCAGTTTGACAGCGAGGAATTCGCCAATTGGTGCCGAGAGCACGGAATTCACAAAAGCTTCTCATCCGTAGCGTATCCCCAGGCAAACGGACAAGTCAAAGCCGTCAACAAAATTCTGAAAACTCTAACAAAAAAGAAACTCGAAAAGTCAAAGGGCGCTTGGGTGGATGAACTCCCTACGGCACTGTGGGCCTATCGCACATCCTTCAGAACATCAACGGGGCATACTCCTTTCTCTTTGGCATACGGATCGGAGGCTATTCTCCCAGTTGAAACCATTGTGCCTTCCCACCGTAGGATCCACTATAACCCAGAAGAGAACGAAGAACTCCTTCACATATCTTTGGATCTAGTTGAGGAGAGAAGAAATGATGCAGTCCTTAAAGCAGCAACCCACAAGCAAAAAGTGGCAGCACAATACAACTCCAAAGTCAAGCATCGTACCTTACAAGAAGGGGATCTTGTCCTCAAGCGAATCTTCCCTCGCCCCGGAGCACTAGAACCAATCTGGGATGGACCATATGTAATTCATAAAGATCTCCACAATGGAGCTTATATTTTGTCAACAGTGGACGGAGAGGTGTTCCAGAGGGCATGGAACATCCAACACCTCCGTCGATACTTTTCTTAACTTGTACTGCCCATATGAAGTGAATTAACAAAGAGAATCAGTGGATGTAGGCATTTTCGTGCCGAACCACTTTAAAAAACCTTGTCTCTTTTTTAACTTGTTCCTTTATATCTTGGCTGCTTGTTAACTTTATCCTTTTCTGTTGAACAAAATCCTATGCATATAGCATTTCCATTCAAAGCACTCCACAGCGCAACTTCACCTGGACAAGACCTAACAGGTACTATGCGAATCTATGCCCTCGCCAATGAGACACTTTTGCTCCGGCATCCCTCTGCTGCGGGTTAACTCATTGCTCGCGACGGCCCTTAAAGCCAACTGTAATGAGCCGATTATAAGCCACCGAGAAGGCCGACTATAGCCGAGGCAGCTCATTACGGCGTTCGGCTCGCCGGCAACTGTGAACCGACTATAAGCCCCAACATAAGGTGTGGCCAGCCAAGGGCAGTTCACGGTTGACGATCGGCACCCACGCTAGCCGGCCATAGTAAATCGAATAATACCCATGATTACGGACCATAATGGCCCGGGTAGTTACTGTGTGCGATCTCGGCTCCGATGTGTCTTAAGTACGGCTGTGGTAAAAAAGAATTAACTCCCCGCGGAGGCGTAAGATGGGTGACAAATGTCTCCAAGACCCACAGCTAGGGAAAGTGACTACGAAGCCCGTTTGCCACGAACTTAAGCACATCGAAGGTCTTCCGTGATTGGAAGTTTTACTATTTCACATATTTCAATTTTATTTAAGAAACTTTTCTCCTATCCTCTGTAACAATCCCTGAAGTACAGGACACAGAACAAGAGACATTCGTTAATGGAAGCGGACACTCATGGCAAGATACTGGACCGCATTCCGTACTCGGTCACACAAGACATTCAAAGCTGCCATCCACCAGCAGAATATAAAGGGCGGTATTTCCTTCTTTCATGAGTAAACACGTGGCTATAATTTATTCACACCTCACGCTAACATTGCAAGTCATGAAATTATGTTTTAAACAAGAACCTAACATCAAACACAATTTAATTACAAGAATATGCATAGCTATATTTCTCATACAACATGTTAAAAAAAACATTCAAAAGACAACAGAATCAGCTTAAGTTAAAGAATTACACGTCAAGAATAGAGCTATTTATTACAAGTAGCATAATTACAACCTAAGGGTTACGTTACTGTTTTGAAACTAACATATACAACAATGTCAAGTCTACAAAAAGATATCCAGGTCTAATCAAGGAGCCGGCTGCGTCGGAGTCTTATCCTTGTCCTGTTGCCCGCCTGTCCGATCAGAGAAAGAATTCATTAGTGATAAGCGACCAAGTTAACGGAAAGACTAGAAAGGAAAACTTACCAACATCTGCTCCTTGATCATCGTGATCATCATCCTCTACTTGCACACCTGCCTCCTCAGCTGCAAGCAACCGCATGCCCTCCTTCACCGCCACCTTCTCCTCCTTGGTAAACTGGGCGGTAACCACATCCATCCTGAAGGCCACACCACCCTCCTTATCCGCATCAGCCCTAGCCTCCTCCAAAGCCCGAAGATAAACCCTAGCCATGACCCGGGGATAATCATCCATCCAGGAGAGGTTGCCCTGCTTCCAAGTACGGAAGTACATATCCTGGAGCATTTCGTCCATCATCCCCTCGTTCTCCTCAAGCTCCCTCGTCCGGGCCTCGGAAGCCGACAACCTTACAACAGCAGCATCTCTCTCCAATTGGTATCTCGAGCAGTCAGCCTGAAGGGATTTCCGCATCGCCTCCATCACCTCCTTCAACTTGGCTTGAGCAAGCTCTGCGGCCTCAAGCTTCCCAAATAACTCCTCTATCTGCTCAAGATCCGCTTTCCGAACCTCATCCACCGTGGCAATGGCCATATCAATCCGTTCCTTGCAAATAGCCTCCATTTTCCGCAGTTCGGCCCGGCTAACCTCTTCCATAGTTTTCTTTAGTCGTCCGGAGGCGGCCTCGTGCTGAGAGATCTGGATGGCCTGATCGGCGAGTTGCTTGGCCTGGTCGGAAACCACTAACCGCAGTCTTATGTTGGCACTCCCAATTTCCTCCCCGGCCTTGACCAGTCGGGCATGATGCCCCATCAACTTCCTAGTCTCCTCAGCAACCCGGTCGATATTTGCCTTAGCTTCGTCCCCCATAGCGACAATCCGAGTAGTAAGCAAATCAAGGTCCAGGGACTTGGCCTCATCAAGCACCCTTACCATAGGATTGCGAGGAAGAAGGTGCTCACCAGTAACCTCATCAAAAGAGATGTCATGAGATGCCGGGTCCAGGTCTGGATGACCCGCAAACGGATTGTGTGCTATGCCAGGATGATCTATTGGGATGACGGTTGGATTCTCAAATGGATGGGGGGAAGGCATAAGCTCGGTATCCTCCTCTGTAATGTCATGAATAGGCTGGAGTGGGGCCGGGGGTCCAAGAAGAGGTCCAGACGAAGATCGACTCCTCTTCCTCTTCTGTATATCTTCTTCGATAACTCCGAGAAGAGGACGATAGCCGACTATGTCTCCCGGGCGGTTAATAGAAGGCTTAGGCTTGGCGGAAGCTTTGGAAAGCTTGTATTGTTCAAGCCTGTGCCGAAGATCTGAGGTCTTGGCCGTTTTACCCGCTCCTGATATGAAAACCAAGTGTCACCAACATGTATTGAGCCATCATTCAAGAATTAAAAGAGTAAAGAGAAATTCACCTTGAACCGTCGAAGTTGCTTCAGTAGAAGCGCTCCCGGAAGATAAATCGACGCCTGTCCCAACTCTATCGGCTTTCTTGGACTTCTCCGTCCCCTCCAAACCTTCGAAGGCATGGCGGAAAGCGTCATCCGTCCACTCTTGCATCTCGCCTACTTGCCCATAAGACAAAGCCCCGACACCGTCGCCACCTCCAGCGCCTTCTCCTCCATCTTCGCCTTGCTCCTCCTCCACGTCTCCCTCCTCCGGGATATCTGGACATGTGCTGGGAGAGGGACCGTAAGACTTTTTGAGCTTCTTCCCCCCGGCAACTGAGTGTTTCGGAAAGGGCCTCCTTTTACTGCTCTTCAACTCGGCCCCTTCTTTAGCTTGGGCAGCCTTCTCTTCAGCCATGTCCCTCTGCTTGACCACGGACTGCTGTGGAAGGATCAAGTTGTACTCCAAAAGTGTAGCGTTCCTGATCAGGTAAGCAGCCGACGTATCTCTTCCAGTAATAGCTTCTATTTCTGCTGCCGTCTGAACCAGGCGATCATTCTCCACGACCGCAAAACCACCTGTCGCTAGCAAAAAATAAAAACACATAAGAAGGAGCATTGCAACCAGAACGGGAATTAAAAATAAAGCTTTGACTTACATTCGGAGGTGAAGCGCAGAATAGAAACGGAGTCATCCCTGACAAAAAACCATTCCTTCTTGAACATGCTGTACTTGGAGTATAAATCCAGGACCGGCTTAAAGGATACGACCGATTCCAAGCTGATGTAGGGAGACCCCTTCTAATAGCCTCTCAAGTTGTACAAATACCGGATCTCCCGGTTGGAAGGAGGACGTCCATATCTCCTCTGGAAGATGACGAAGAGACTCACCAGAATGGCATAGGAGTTGGGCTGAAGCTGGAATGGAGCTACCTTTAGATATGTGAGAAAGCTGACTACCCAGGCGTTGAGAGGCGGGATGGCACCACACATGCAATGGTATCTGCTGTAGGCAAAGTATCCTTCGGGAGGATCATACGACATCACTCCCGCATCCGGCAATAACATGCGCGCTCGGTCAATCCCGAAAGAGCGAGATATAACATCAAGTTGCTCGCCCTTGAGTGAGCTAGGGAAGCAATCAGGAGGCAAGTTAAGAAGTTCCTGAGGACCGTATCCATCCACCAATGATCTCAGGGTGGGCCCATGACGGGCAGATCCTGGCTGAGCTGGGGGCACTGAGGAAGGCTCTTCTCTATCCTGAGATCTCTTTTTCTCTGATCGGGTTTCCACTCTTTGAGACATTTATCTGCAGACATAAGAAAGTATATCGTTAAGACACATAAACTACGTAATCTAGAGTTTCACTGGTGATTCAGGTATAAAAGTCCATCCGGTAAAGGGTTCATTCAACACTCGGAATCCCCAAATTCATTCAGTAAGGCCCAACCAAGAGCTCATTCGGCATTCCAAATATGAAAGCTCATTCAGCATTCCAAATATGAAAGCTCATTCGGCAATTCTAGCCCAAGTTTCATTCGGCGATTCAAAACATAGATATCATTCGGCCTTATACTTCCAAACTCATTCGGTATTAAAAATTCTCGAGACCATTCGGTGTCAAACCCGTTCGGTAAAATGAAGAACATTAAGGAGTCATTCGGCAGAAGTAAACTAACCTGGTCCGGCAGCTGAGAGTGGCTCGGCACGTGTTGATTCGGCAGTTTAAAAGATGGTTCGGCTATCTCGTTCGGTAAGAAAAGACGAAGGCCTATGTCTCCTACTTATAGGGGAAGGTTGGATAACCAGACCAGCCGGTTGGATTCTCAGGCCGGATATGGTTGTCAAACCGAAACAAAGCACGACATATGTTAAACATATGCCCTACTTTGGGGGGCAAATGTTGGGTACGTTTCTACCATCATCGAGCCAACATGAGGAAGCAAGGGACGAGCCACCAGAACAACCGGACCAGCCACCCTCCGAATCAAAGTGGACCAACACCACTAAACCAATGACCTCACCGAGCCAATGTCTCCACCGGACCAACGAATCTACCGAACCAATGTTACTACCGAACCAAACCATCTACCAACTGCCACCGAACCAAGTGATGCCGAATTGAACCATCTACCAGCTGCCACCGAACCAAGTGATGCCGAATCGAACCATCTACCAGCTGCCGCCGAACCAAGTGACGCCGAACCAAACCATCTACCAGCTGCCACCGAACCAAGTGATGCCGAACCAAACCATCTACCATCTGCCGCCGAACCAAAGTACTGCCAAGCAAAAGCAATGCTGAACCAACGCTACCAGGCCAGATTGCATCAGCCCAGGCCCACCAGCAGCTATATACATCCAAGACCCCTACCCACAACCTCACTCTATAAATAGAGGGGCAAGGGTACAACAATGAGGGACAAGTTTGAGAGCTGAAGCACAGAGAGAACTTTCAAACAACTTTCAGATATTAGTATCAAAGCTTTGTACTTGTAATCTAAACAAGAAAAGAGAAATGATATATAAAGTGGACGTAGGCACATTCTGGCTGAACCACTATAAATCTGCGTGTCTTTTACAGTTTAGTCCCTGCTTTTCATATATTTATATATTTGCATAAATCACCCGAATCACTAAGAACAACGTAAAATCAATTAAATCCTACGACTTTGAGGTGTTTGTCCATTTTTTGTGCAAACAACATTTATCATTTTCAATTTATATATTTTCTTTGAAGCCTCTCTTATTCTTTACTTATACAGTTTAACATAACATAATTAGTTCTTTTATGTTACTGATATCTAAGTTTTCAATAATAAAGGTTCTAGACTTTAAAAATGTTTATTTCCCTTTTTTTTTCTTTTCAAAGAACAATCATTTTGTTTCAAGTGAACCAGATTTTGGATTCAAAATTCTTTCTGAAATAACAATACCCATCTGTTTTAAAATGCATCTTTGCCATTTAACATTTGAAGGAGGTTTTAACATATCACTTAACAAAAGGATGTAAAATACTTTTGTACTCAAATTGCAGACCAACATGCTCAACCAAGACCCCATTCTTTTGAAACTGGTTGAACCATATGGCTGTGCTAACCAAACACTTGTTCATGGTAATTGAAATGCTATTCAGTTACCAAGTGCTAAAAGCTTCCTTCAGAAAAATTCATTTCTTAAAGCAACATACAAAAATGCTTGAGTTCTTTTGCAAAATGATTTAATAAAACAACTGAATGTTTGAAATACACTTCAGAATTGAATTCAGGTTTTTACTTCAAAGTTCAGTAATCTTAAATGATTCAAACTTGGCTATATCAGGTTATAAATTTTTGTATGAAGATTACTTAAATGTGAATACACTTCTTCTTCAGATTTACAAATTCTACCACATAACAAAAATCAACTGACTAACAACTGATTTAATCAAACAAAGGAAGTTCATTACATATTCAAACACAATTCTCTCATGATTACATGCAGATAAAATCATCATAGGCTCTTATTAAAACTAGCTAGCATGTTCATTCACTCCTTCTCATTAGCCATTACTTCATTTTCTACTTAGTTCCAGCATTACCTGAAAGAGCATTAGTGACTGCCTCATTATTAAAATGAGACACCCCCATATGCCATGAGTAAACAAGGGTCAGATCTATGATCTGGTATGAATAACTTCGTTAAATTCATGATATTAAGCAACTGAATGGTGCATAAGTTATAGCCAGTGACTTGAGTGACTTATCAAAGCAATTATATTCTTTGCTTTAGGTTATACTGTCATACAAGTATAATGACTTCATAAGTTAACTAATTGCACAATCATAATCATACATTTATTCATATCAATCTACAATACTTAGATGCTCTGGAATAACCATGTTTCCATTTCAACAAATCTATGTAACACTCCTATCTTTGCTTCCTGGGTTAGAAGTTACCTATAAGTGTATACATGTCAATTTATATTTCAGCCTCATCTGCTATTAAGGAATCACTGGGACACATTGCAATAAATTAATTCACATTATTGCACAAAGATCTCAGGGCTTAAACAAACCATGTGCCAACTTGCATATTTCAAATATAACAAGCATTCCAGTAGCCTTCTTAGCTCATTATCACTAGTTTATCTACTAGAAGCATTTGTTTGATTTTTATCATCAGATATTTAGATGAAAAATGCTACTGCATACATGAAATCATCCCATACACCTTGTAAGCATAATTTCCAGAAACAAATAAGTAATTTTTTTTTCTTTTATGATGTTGCCAAAAGATATCTGGGTCTTAGATCCATACAAGAATCTTTACAACTATATATAGAGATATGGCATGTTGGGTTTTATTTTGATCTGCAAGTAACTATGGTTGAACCAGTTTTACAATCTAGCTTAATCATAATTTTAACTTGTGGGTTTTATCATCTTTTTTTTTTGATCAGGGGTTCAGCACTCAAGTACACCCCTAATACACTGTTCTAAGCCTCAGCACTTATACATAGTATAATGCAGCTCATAATGTTTTCTCCTATTAAAGTCTATCATGCCATAGATCTAGTTTAGTTGTGAGTATTCTTGCCTTGATTCTAAGGTTTTATGCTTTAACTTTTCTGGGTGTAATGAAACAGGAAGTTGCACATCAAAAACAAACATCACAATAGATCAAAGATCACCAAAACATCCATAATAAAATCATGACAGATCCAAAAGCATCCAAAGAACATTGATAAAACCATATTCAACAAAATTAAAAATAAGCAAATAACAACATTAAAATGGGCTGCCTCATCTCAGGTCTTAATGCCATGAATTTGGTGAGGTTACTCACCTAAATATCTCCTTCTAGTTAATCCAGAAAATCCCTGAGCAATATTTTCTCCTTCTCCTCTAAATGTTTTCTTTCTTATTTTAAGTATCTCGGGTAACTAATTCCCCTAGCTACAACTACTCATTTTATAAGCATTTACTAGGGTTTTATCAAACAAAATTCCATTTTTGTCCTGACCAATATCATGCATTTTGCATTTATATTTTAACATTCCCATTTTCAGTTACCCCGGCCATATTTCTTTGTTAAAAGCAAAATTTTCTTTTTCTTACTTTTTCAAAAAATGTCCAGTCTACCTAAATCATGTTAAAGGTGTGACCAAATATATTTGTTTATTTATGGGAATCCCCATTTTCCTATTTTTGCCCATACATAATATACTTACTTATTTTACATTCCATGCTATTTTAATGTTATCATTATTTTCTTGCTTAGTTTCAATATATTTCTTCTCACAGAAAATATACATGTGTAAAGGTATATAATTATTTGTTTTATTTATTTTCCCCCTGTTTCACAGAAAATATGTTTAAGCACATATTTCATTTTTAATTTGGGTTATGCTTCAGTTACATTCCAATGTCTTAAAAAAAGAATTTACTCCTTTATTTTAAATAGGATTTTTCTGTTTTTTTTTCAATATCTAAATACTATTCTAGTTTCATTATGTATATTCAGAAAATCTTTAATTTCAATGTATATAGAAAACATATTTAATTTGATCATTGATTCATATTCCAAGATCATATCTGAAATGCTTCCTTCCTTTGTTTATTTATTTTATTATCATCATTATATTATTTTATTTTATTTTTTCCCCAGAGAATTTCTAAATCTCTTCCTTGTGTCATTTCCAGTGTGCACGTGCACACATATCCCTGCACATCATCCAATTCAGAAACTCCATCAACATTTGATCCAATATATATATACATTTTTTTTAAAAATTGAATTGTTTTAATTTTTCCCTCTAAATTTTTGGGGCATTTCAGCTAGCAGTTCCTTTTCATAGGTAGACAACAACAAATTCTTCCCATTTAAAGCTTGACTAAGATATGCTATAGGTCTGCGAGTTTGAGTCAAAACAGCCCATATACCAACCCCACTTGCATCACATTCAATGATGAACTCCATACTGAAATCTGGCATGGCTAGGACTGGTGGATTCATGAGACAATTCTTCAACTTGTTGAATGCTTCTGTGGCTTGCTCATTCCGTCCAAATGCATTTTTCTTCAATAGGTCAGTAAGTGGTTTTGCAATGGTCCCATAATGCCCGATGAATCTTCTGTAGTAATCAGTGAGACCAAGAAATCCTCTCAACCCCCTTATATTTTTTGGTTATGGCCAATCCTCAACTGCTTTGACCTTTTCTGGATCAACCCCTATTCCTTTATTAGAGATAATATGCCCAAGGTATGTGACTTGTTCCTTGGCAAATGAACATTTTGCAATTTTAATCACCAACTGATTTTTTTCAAGAATCTATAAAGTAAGCTGAAGGTGTTGCATATGCTTAGACCAGGTCTGGCTATAGATTAGCATGTCATCAAAGAACACTAATAGAAATTTTCTTAAATAAGGTTTAAAGACATCATTCATTAGTGCCTGAAAGGTTGATGGTGCATTGGATAAACCAAATGGCATTACAAGGAACTCATAATGGCCCTCATGAGTTTTAAAAGATGTTTTATGTATATCATCATGGTGCATTCTCACTTGATGATACCCAGATTTCAGATCTAATTTAGTAAAATAATGTGAACCGTATAATTCATCCAATAAATCACCAACAAGAGGTATAGGGAACTTGTCTTTGATGGTCTGGCTGTTGAGTACTCTATAGTCTACACACATCCTCCACGTTCCATCTTTTTTTTATAACCATGACTACCGAAGATGAATACTCGCTGGTGCTTGGTTGAATTGTTCCAGCTTCTAGCATTTCCTTTATAAGCTTTTGCAGTTCATTTTTTATATGATATGAATGTCTATATGGCCTCAGGCAGACTGGCTTGGAATTTGGATTCAATGGAATCTTATGATCACACATGCGGTTAGGTGGTAAAGTAGCAGCAGTGGTTATAACAGTAGGGTACCTTGCTAGAATTTGTTGTATGTCTTCGGGAATTCTTGAGTCACAATGGGTAGGACCAACTTGTATCTCCTTTGAACATAACAACAAAGATAATTGCCCTTTAGAACTTTCTTTAATAATATTCTTGCCATCAGTTAACTTGTTACTGTCCTTGATTCCTTGCCATATAAACAATTTTCCTTGAAATTTGAATTTAACTTGTAGCTTAGCAAAGTTAAAGGAGACTTCACCCATTTCCTTCATCCACTGAGCACTAAGGACTAGTTGGAACCCTTCCAGAGGTATGATCAACAAATCAACTGGCATCTGACAACCTTGGCATTTAAAAATGATTCCCTTACATACTCCTTTTCCTTGTATTTTCTCACCATTGGCTACTTGCACTACATATTCCGAGGTTTCTTGAACGTGTAACTTGATTTTCTTGGCCATGTCTGAATTGATAAAACTGTGTGGAGATCCTGAGTCAATAAGGACAATGACTGCATTACCATTAAGATAACCATGCACTCTAATAGTAGAAATGGTGGGTATACTGCACATGGCGCTGAGTGTAATGGCATAGGGTTCTTCATTATTATCTTCTATTGCTGGAAGGTCTTCTTGGGAATAAGATTTGTCATTATCTTCTTGATCCACATCTGAATCATGTAGAGACATAACCCCTTCTACAATGTACACTTGTTTATTCTTGCACACATGGCCGGGATGCCAATTTTCATTGCATCCAAAACACAGATTTTTTCTCCTTCTGTCAATAATGTCCTAAGGTGTTAGACCCTTGTTTTTAGCAAAGGGTTCTTTAGAACTTCTTCCACTGCTCACTGCCTTATCTATGGCATTATGTGGGGTAGTTCTTAATGATTTACTGAACTTGTTTTTCCTTTTCTTGGCTCTTTTGCATTCAAAGACCTTAGCTAAACTCACAGCTTCTCTGAAGTCAACAGGGTGAAGGGCTATCACATTATATTTAATGTCTTCTTTAAGCCCATCAATAAATTTTTCCAGCAAGAACTGATCGGGCAAGGCCTCACCACTACAAGAAAATATCATATTAATAGCAAGCGTGGATTGCATGAAAGCTTGGCTTGCTATTATTAAGTAGTTAGTCTTTGTTTACGGTAAAAAGACAGTAAGACTACACGCAATAAATTATCGTATAAAGAAATTATTTCGCGTTCCTTTTTCGTTTCCCTCCAACTTATTTTTAGGCCGCCAAAACTTTATTTCCTTTTCACTTTTCTCCCCTCAGGCTTCTCGTCTTCACCATCTTCACCTCCTTTTAATTCCCAATCCTCTGCCACTTTCTTCCAAGACAGCGCAAACACCATTAAATCGATTTCACGTGTATTCAAGGACGCTGGAGCGCGTTTCCCAAATCAAAGCTTGATTTGAAAGTTGTTGTTCGTGAACAAGCCGAAGCTCACTTCTTCAAGCAGCGCGATTTGATCTCTACGATAGTGGGATTAGGTATTTTCTATCGATTTCGTGAACAATTTCTGTTATGTGAATCCGAATTGATTAGAAGCATATGAACTAATTGTACCTTGAAGATTTCGAATTGATTAAGTTTTACAATTAGTTGATAAATGGAATTTTGAAACCATATTGGTTTATAAATGTACACAAATTTTACCCTGAACATTTCACTTGTCTCAACCTGAAATTTGAAACCATATGGTAATATCGATTTGGTTTTCAATGTGCAGTTCCAAATTGGTATTGATTAAACAATTCAGTTCACCTTATTTAATCAATTTTATATCTGAACCTGAAAATAATAATGGTTGATGATAGTTTCAGTACCTATAATTTCTAAATTATAATGGTTTAGGATCCATATTTGAAATTTATAATAATGATAGTTTAATCAACTTGGAATTTATAATAATGATTTTTTTAACTTCCGGTTTGTTTACTGTATTGGCATTCAGCCTTCGTAAATTTTTTTGGATCTTTGTTGTCTCTAAAGATTATAGTTTCTCTTCTGGCATGTTGATTTAACAAAAGTCACAAATTCTATGTTTGGTGGGTGCTTTGTTGATTAATATTTATTATGACTAAGTTCAATTGAATTTATATTAGGATGAATTTATTTTCTTAGTTAATGATTTGTTGAATGATATATATTATGTCTAGGTTAAATTACGTTTATATTTGGATTCAGGTTAACCAAACCAACACATAAGTTTATGACTCTACATTTTGGTTTTTAAGATAATCTACAATTAATCAGACCCCTCCACCCACCCACCATTGGTAAACTATCTTAACAAATGGTGATCAGGTCTGTGCTTAGGATCAGGTCTGACCCCTCCACCCACCCACCATTAGTGATCAGGTCTGTGCTTAGGAGAAAAGGTGGTTATGCTCCCTGCTAAAGTCTATTTGCATTAGGTAAACAAGCATTGAACTTTACCAAATTAATTATTTGGTTGTGTTTGATATTGGCAAGTTTGGACCTATTAAGGGTTATTTTGATTGGATCCTATTTGATTGGATAGTATTGTAGACAAGTCAGTTATAATTTTTAAGACATACAAAATGACATTTATTTGGTTATGTTTTATATTGGTAGCTCCTACTTTTCCCGGCGCTTGAACTATAATTTAATATTTACTTAATTGAATTCAAATTTAGCTGCCTGAAACATTTACACACCCTTTATTATTCATGCAATTTAGCTTTAACTACACAAAGAACATACTATAAAATTTGACTAATAACCCTCGTACAAAATGGTTTGAAATGTCCAAGAAATATATGAATGTAGTTAACACCTATCATAACATTTAAAACACCTATGTTTCTATATATTTGTTTTCCTTTTGTACTGCATAACAAATGTGTACTTATGTTTAAGTATATTAAAAACATATGAATGATCTATAATGAACTGAACAATTTAATGAAGCAATAAATAAAATAAAATAAAATAAAAAGAATAAAAGAATTCAGCTAAGTGCATACCTTTCCAAAAGTTAAGACTTTTGTTCATGTATGGTTCTTCTTTCCCCCTCTATCCAGTTATCTAATTTTCAAAAAAATTAGAATAGCTCCACATAAATCAGGTTGCAAAAAATTAGAAAAAGATTATGCAAGTAAAGGTAATAGCACTATTGATTATGGTAAGTTATGGTATACAAGCTAATGATGTAAAGAGTATTTTTGTTCAGACAAAATAAATATATAAAACTTTTGCTAATGTTTTTACTAGATGACATCTTAAACATTTAAAAAATGCCTTTGCATGTGATGATCCATTTTTGTTTTCATAGTGTTTGGTTGCTGGAATAAGAAATGCATCTTGATAGTTCCAAATATTCAAACATCCAAAGCATTTGGATGTCTTTTACTGTTGTGTTTATCGACCAAATATATAGGATCTAAAAACTGACTGATTCGACATTAGTTTGTTAGGAAATCCAATGTTAGTTAGACGATTTGCCACCTTGCAATATATTAAGTTATGGACTATAAATTGTAATAAATTATAGTACATTTTATTATTGATTTCAAAGATTTCAGTCCAGTTATGGGTGATTGTTGACTAAAAATATGCAATTTTCTTTTTAAGGTTATTTTGAGTTGTGGCTGTTTCACAAGATATTTATTTCAAAGATTTCAGTCCAGTTGTGGCTGTAAAGGTGGTTGTCTCACATGATATTTATTTCAAATAATTCCTGGTGCTTTTGGATTATTTGTCGTTAAACTTGTATTCGTTGTAATCAATTTGTAATATATAGCTATAACAAATTAATTAATAATTTAATTCCTAATTCCTAATAGCTGAATGTGAAATCAACCTGGTCCTTTTCAAATGAAACACTGTAATACAAATTGATTACAATGTTGAATACACTGTAATACTTAGATCTCATAGTGTATTTGTTAAGTAAATATTTAATTTTTTTTAAAGATTTTTTAAAGGGAAATCAATTTTTCCAATGCATCAAAGCCCTTTGTCCAGGGCTTGTATTTGCATTCCCTTAAGAATTTTATACTTGTAAATATCGATGAGTATTAAATTATCATGTTTTTTTTAGAAATTTGCTTGTTGCAATATTGTATATGGTGATGGAAAAAGATTGGTTGAATTTACACAGGTAATAGTACAATTTTAGCTTAAAATTGAACTTGGAATTTATAATAATGATTTTTTTTGTCGTTAAATATTTTATTTTTACCGTAGAACTAGTAAGGAGTACGAGCAAGGAGCAAGGAATTTTGTACATGCAGCAAAGAGAAATTCAGGAAATATGGAAAAAATTTGTGTCCTTGCTTAGATTATCGAAATCTTAGTCGTCATCATGATGACATTATTGTTGAGCACCTGATTTTAAGGTGAATGGATCCTTTATACAAGTGCAGTATGTGGTATAGTCATGGTGAGCAGGTAAATGTAGCTAAAAAAGTGAAGTTGGATGACACATATGAATTACTTCAAGCCATTCACTTTGAAGATGAAGATTTTGTCAACCATACTTTTTTCTCCGATGATAAGAAGAATGATGATGCACAAAAGCGAACGGATGATTTCCTTAAAAATTTGGAAGATGCAGAAACACCACTATACCCTGATTGTGTAGATCAAACGAAATTATCTGCTATCACTGCATTGTATAACCTTAAATGTGAAACTAGATTATCTGATACTGGTTTTGATAAGCTTCTAAGTGTGCAAAAATTGTTATTACCCAAAAATAATGTCCTTCCGAAGACTTTATACGAATTAAAGAAGTTTCTCAAAGTATTTGACATGGGATTTAAGAAGATTCACGCTTGCAAGAATGATTGTTGTCTTTTCAGGAAAAAGTACAAAGATTTGGATAGATATCCGAAATGTGGTTCTTCGAGAGGGAAGACAAATGAGCGGACGAAAGAGATAATGCAAGGTATTCCGGCCAAAGTATTGCGATATTTTCCAATTATTCCAAGATTCAAAAGAATGTTTAGATCCCAACAGATGGTAGAAGATCTAAGGTGGCATTTTAGTAATAAAAGCAATGACCCAAAGGAGCTTGTCCAACAAATCCCTTTAGGTTCTGATGCTAATAAAATTATAATAGACACTGTGAGAAAACCGGATGCTTTCTTGTGGCGACCTTCACTTTATTCGACACACATTGGAGACGTTGTTGGTGAGATAGTAGCATGGCCGGTTACTAGAGTTGTTTTGCGCAACTTCGATAACTTTGAAAAAGCTGATAATGGGTTAATCTTTCATATTTTTTACTAATTAATTTTTTATTTTCAATGTACAAAAAGAATAAATGTTTTTTTATTAGAGTAAAAGCAACAGCGTAAATCAAAAATGCAAATTAATCGATTGGAGTGGGAGTGAAGAATTAGTTGCAGATGGACGACTGCATTCGAGTGAACCAAAAGAACTTGTGAATGATCTTCCTCTTGGTCCGGCTGCCATTGCAGTTTGGATAGATAATCCAACAATCGAAGATGCTTTTCTATGGAGGCCCACTAAAGGATTGATCCGAGTTGGAGAAGCCATTGGTACCAAAGTTGCATGGCCTGAATCGAAAGTAGTTATCGAAACAATTAACACTGCATCATCAAATAATCATACGAGTAATCTTGGAGTTGTCGAGAAGGTAGGTATCAAACTTATTTATATGCGATTCAATTATTTTTCATCGGACAAATTATTGAAGCACATACTAAAATAACCTTTTTGTTTAATTGATAGAGTACGAATTTTATGGAAAAAAGTAAATGCAAGTTGATTGATTGGTCGGGAAAGAGAGAAATAGTTGCGTTAGGCTGCGTGTCTTCAACCGATCCAAACACAATGGTTCATTGTGTCCCTTTGGAAAAAAATGCAGTTAAAGTTTGGGTAGATCTTGTAATAATTCCAACAGCACGTCTATGGAGAACAACGTCCGATTTAGAAGTCGTTGAAGATGCACTTGGTACTACGATAGCTTGGCCTGCTGCGAACGTTATAATGGAATTGATTTCTAGTAAGTATAATTCAAGCTTTGTTTAGATATGAAACTTTTTTGATTTGGTTGAATTATCTACCCACTGATAAATTGTGTACTATAATTACAGTAATTATTTATTACACATTGCATTTTAACTCTAGCTCATATACTTTACATGTATTACACATTGCATTGTATCCTTGACTTTGAGCAATCAGTCCATTTTTTATTAAAAAATTCATGTGTTTTGTTACTTCAGTAATTTCACACTGAAATTTTGAAGCATTTTTTATATTCAGTCGTTTCATAGTCCAGGTAAACTGTAGCATAACCTTCAAAATGCTTCAAAATTTCAGTTGAATCATAGTCCAGATAACATTCATTTTTTATAAAAAATGCTTCAAAAGTTTTTAAAAAAATTCATCTGTTTGACAGTGTAGTGTGTGTGTGATTTTATGTGTGTTGGAGTGTAGTGTGCCCAGGTGGTACAGTTCAATGTGTTGGAGTGTAGTGTGTAGGTAACTATTTCGGTAGAGGAGCAGAAGGTGGAGAGTGGTAGTGCAGTAGTGGTGATAGTTTCAGTTAGGTCTTGGCAGTTTGTGGTAACAGAGGAAGATGGTGGCGGCAGTTTGAGGCTATTCTGGGTGGACTTGGATCTGGGTTGGTGGAGAGAGGGGTAGGATGGTTGCGTGAGAGGTGATGTGGGTAGAGATGGAGGGTAGTGGAAGCTACATGCGAATTGACAGGTGGAGTGTAAATGCTTGACTGATTTAGTTCATTTTTATGTACCATATTAGGGTATAGATGTAGATGTATATATATAAACATTATTTGGTTCTTTTTGTGTTCTAAAGTAGTGGATAAAACTTAGATTTCAGATTGTATTGATTACAACTTTACCCATAATCCTAGCAAGCCAGTGCCACGGTCCTTAGTGTGCTTCTTTAAACCATGATTGATCACAATAACAGGTTCATTAGGGGTTATGCTAGTTTCAGTAACTTAGTTTTTGGCAATGCATCTTTTGTACTTATACATACTTGTATATATTGACTAACATATGTATGTTTGTGTTTCTTCTTCACAGGTGTTGTATGATGCTTTTGAGGTTGATACATGATGTCGCACTCTTTCTCCTTTAAATCGGTCATGCTTATCGACGGTCATTAATTTTTTTTAGTATGTATCGTTTTGGTATGCTACACTCAATTTGTGTACTTATGTTTAATTTTTATCACAAATATTTATGTTTAATTCTTCATGTATGAAATATTATGGATATATATATATATATTTTGTGATTTTACTTATGACTCAATTTGTGTACTTATGTTAATGCGATGAATGTGGTTTTTTGAGTTATAATATATAAGTATAATTGAAAATTGTAAGCTTTGAATGTTATGGCAGCAAAAAATGTGCAATAGAATTTTTTTATAGCGTTCTAACTATGCAATAAAAAGAAAAATTGTTCAGCTTTGTTATACTATAGCATCATGTTAGTGCTATACAAAATATTTTGCAAAGAGTAAATAGTTTTCATAGCAATAAGACAGTGCTATAATAGATAGTAATGAATTTTCTATAGCATTTCAATGTGTCATAAAATGTTGACACGATGATTCCATAGCGCGTTCAAATGCTATAATAATATAACATGTCGACATATTTATAGCAACTAAAATGCGTCATAAAAAGTTCTATAGCACGTTTCATAATGCTATAGAAAAGCAGTTGCACCAATATGGCCTATTTTAGATGGCAAGAAAATACGTTTTCCATTGCAAGTATGACACGCTATAGTATCTACCAGACTTTTTACAACATGTTGATCTATGGCGATTATAGAATCGCTATAGAAAGTTTTTATAGCGGTTTTTACACGCTATAAAAAGTCCTTTTTGTTGTAGTGGCACACATCCCCTGCAAATGCTCAAATTGAGTGAGGTAGGATTTCACTGTTGAAGTCTGTTTTAAATTGGAAATTGCTCCATAGGGTGTCTGGAATTCTTCTGGGGCAAATCTCACTAGAATTTCTTCTTTAAATACAACCCATGTCTCATAGTTTTTGACCTTCTTAGTGAGCCACTAATACCATTTGTGCGCTACGTCTATTAAATGAAATGAGCATGTTGGTACCCATTCATTCTCTAGAGTACCGTGATAATGAAAAAGATGCTCAACTTGATTGATCCATTCCACAACTTCTTCATCTCCGTTGTAGGTGGGAAAGTCTAACTTAATGGTGGTGTTTTGGAGTAATTTTGGTGGGAGTTGAGGGTTGGGCAAGATGCCTCCTGAATTTCTGGACATATCATTGTTGTGGTGATGGTTATGGTTATTTCTTGGTTGGTAGGGTTGATGTGGTTCAACTAGGATGTTTTCTTCGATCGATCTAGGTGGATTTCTTTGTGCAGGTGGAATATAGGTGGTTCGTGGTGGTGGTGGTGGTTGTTGATGATTTCTGAGCTCCTTTAATTCTTTTGATATACCATTGATTACCTCACTTATCCTGTCCATCTTTACACTGAGTTCTTGGGTGGCTTCTTGCAAATTTTGGTGAGATTCTTGAAGTTCCCTTATAGCCAGGGCGGTCTTGACATTAATCTGATCTTGTCTTGTTTCCTCTACATCTGATTCCCCTGTCTTATCTACGTTTTCATCATCAGAAATCTCAGGTTGTTCTGCAGGATTTGGCTCTGATACCAATGTGTTAAGGCCAGACTTTGTACTTCTTGTTTTGGTCATTTTGTTGCAGAGTTTTCAGGGTGAAGAAGCAGTTTAACTGGGATTTGGGGTTCAGGAAAGAAGAATTGGTTGTAATAAGGAATGAGTAGGGATAGAGAGGGTTATAGAGTGATTGTCTGGTGTTAAATGGAGAATATTATGGGAGGAAGAAGAAGAATAATAGAAGTTTTCTTGGAGAATTTAACAGAGAATAAAAATTTAAAAAGCAATAATGAGAAAACTTTTCATTTAACTTCACACCTTTACAAGCTGAATCCTATTGTTATTTATACATGACAAAGGTGACCCATTTCAGATTATTATATGAGTTTTGCAGGCCTTAAACCCAATAAAAAACAATTTCATTTTCAACCTATACATCCGTGCACCCTGTGCACGTGTGCACATGCACACACGATCTAACAAGACCTGAGTGTTGCTAACTGGTCGAATGGGCTCGGCTGGGCAAGCTATGGCGTCTGGTGAGGTGGGTTGGTCAGCTCCGCCGCATGATCATCTCTGATGGCTGTAGTGTCAATTCGAACATAGGTGTTTGTTAAAATTCCTCCTTCTTCCCAGTTCCTCTCAAACATGTTCAACATCTTAACTAAAGGCATAACATGTTACTCTTATCCGAAAAACCCTAATAGTATAATTTTAGACGATTCTCAAATCTTGTACTTGAACCGATGGATTGTGACGATGACGATACAAATTTAGTAAAATCAAAAGAGATAAACATGAATTTTATGCTACTTCGATTTTTTTTTTAAAATTTGAAAATGCAAAGTTTACAGAAGATCAATTGAGAGATTGATTGGAAAATTACATAACAGAAATGCGTGATGTGTAAAACAACTAATAGGTGGGATGTGTGGATTAAAAAATTTCTTGTCAGTGGAATAGTTCTTCATACATGGATTTTTTTCTTTTAATATTAGTTTTTATCAGGTAAAGGTAAAAAGGGAAAATTTTAACAAAAAATGGGTATACCCAGCAAAAACATAGATATAATGGTTTTTCAGTCTTGTGAGTGGCTATTTATCAACTTCAAGTGTTTAAATAGAGTTAGCCTAAAATCATCTTCGTAACTTAATAGTGAGATCGTGCTATATTAATTTCAATTAGTATGCTCAACTATTAAACAGAAATCAAAATTTTAAGTTATACATCAAACAAGGATTTTTCCCTTTATACTGACTGTTCTTTTAATATTTCAAAGTAATAACGATTGGCAGGTTTTCTGTGATTTACACTCTCTTTCTACGATTCACAGCATATTGATCTAAAATTATTTTAATTTCTCAACTTGCATGATACAATATATGGATTTGAGGAGAAAATATTCCAAATTTCTAGAAGGGTGGTTCTATTAGCACTTCTATTTTTTCTTTTCACACCACGGTTGTTTATTGAAAAAAATAACACCCAACATATTCCTTTTTCCATCCCATATTATACCCAAATTATCCTTGATGAAATATTGCACTGTTTCATATGGATTTTGTACAATTGTATTTGTTGGATAAATAATTTTTTTAATTTCAATTTTAATCTTCTATGATTCTATTAATATCTAATTTGAATTGGATGCAATTATAAATGAAAATCTTGTAATTGTTGGTACTATATCTCCAATGTGACTGAAGACATGTACAATGTTATTTTTAATTTAAAATAACAATGATGTTTTTGTATGAAAGAAATAGATAATTTAAGTTAAGTTCAAATTATAGTTTGCTTATTATTATTATTTTTTTCTTTCTCATAGGGACTTTGGTCATCAAACCTTTGTTCTTTTTCAGTGGGAAAGGAAAAATTAGATACTAATAGAACCATTCGGCGGGAAAGGAATAAAGGGATGTTAATAGAACCATCCTTTCTAGAATGTTATAACAATAGTTGTTTGCTCAAATAATAAGGTGGTTCATCACCGCACCTTGCTCCAAACGTTTTTGTCGCTTAAAGAACATATCTCCTAGCTTGGTTCCATAGTAATCCACCTTTCTTGAGAGAGTGGCTCCAACCAAACCACATTTTCAACCTTAGTTGTTTACATATAACCAACATGCCCATATTTTCATGGATGCAAAAAAACTAATAGTGTTCAAGCAAATTCAAGAAATTTTTTGCAAGCTAATGCAACCAAACTCACACAAAAAAATAAAAAGAATATACCAATTTCGTTAATTACTAATTTGTCTAAACCCTAGATCAACAAGCAAATCGAATGGGAAATACCTTAATTGATTTTGATTTGAATATTCCTTGTTCAATTTGGCGGAGGTGATCAAATTAAAAATTAATGAGATAAATAACTATTAGGGATGACAATGAGGCAGCTTTAGGGTCAAAATCCGATAGACCGACCCTTGTTTTGATCCACTCAGACACATCCCATTGAGTTATCAGGACGGGTAGATCCATGATCCATTATTGAGAGTTTCGGGTCTAGGGTCTGATTGAGGCTCGGCTGACCCGCCTTAACCCGACCCACACTACTAAGATCTCATGAAATCAATTTATTACTATAATGAATCGTTAATCTTTTTAGATATAAGTCATCATGACATGGATGTTATAATTCACATGAATAAGCTATAAAACGTTTATAGTATTAAGTTGCATTACCGATAATTGTTCAATAATATATGCATATTTTTTTGAACTGCTATTGTACACCTCAATCTTGTTATCTTTTCTTATTATTGTAAACACATTATTATTTGTACTTAATGTGTCATTTAGTGACAACAAATAAAAATAAATGTACATTTGTATACAATTTTGAATCAATACATAAAATCTTACCAGATCTTAGGGTATGACAGATCAACCATAACCCGTACGAATTCTAGGTTCAACGCAAAATTCCAGACCTGCACCGAATTTACGCAACGGGTCTTGAGCGGGATCTAAAAAAATCCACGGTGGGTGTAGATTACCAAAAGGGAACGTTTGCCATTCATCCTTAATAACTTTCATAATTCACCAAACATCCCTTAGATACAAAATATAAAAATTTCATCCCTATTTTTAAAGACCGCGTTTTTTTCCCAAACTACCCTAAAAAATCATCGTAAAACCCTGAACCCACGCTTTTTTTATCGTAACCTTTGATACAATTGAAATCACAGTTTCTTCAACAAAATCCGAAAACTCTATCAAATCGAACAACTGAACAACCAAAATCAAGTCGAAAATCTAACACGAGGCAAAATGGGAAGATCGAAGGTGATGTATCTCAATTTCATAAGTAGTCGATTTATATTCCACTGTTTTAAATCAATAGATCTTAGGGTTTTTGCAAGGATTTTAGAGATTTTCCAGTTAGCCATGCATGTAATCGAGCTTTTTTACGGTAATACAAAGAAGATTGAGAATGCAGATGATATACTAAAAAACATTCTGTAATTACTGCAATTTTTGAAAAATATTGTTCAAAAAACTATTTCCTCTCTTCAAATTTTAAGCAGATTCATATTTGTATTAAAGGTGCAATTATTTAAATTTCGCAGATAATTCAGCAAATTTTAAACGTTTTTGATTTTTTTGAAATTTTACAAAATTTGCAAATAATTGCAGATATATCTGCAACTATTGCGTATAGTTGCAGATATATCTGCAACTATGTGCATTAGTCGCAGATATTTCTGCAACTATGTGCAATAGATGCTTAAATTTATGCAACTATTCTGTATAGTTGCAGAAAAATCTGCAACTATTGCACATATAAATCGAGTTAGCCATGCATGTAGCACATTCTTCATTTTTTTGAAATTTTACAAAATTTGCAAATAATTGCAGATATATCTGCAACTATTGCGTATAGTTGCAGATATATCTGCAACTATTGCGTATAGTTGCAGATATATCTGCACCTATGTGCATTAGTCGCAGATATTTCTGCAACTATTTCTAATAGTTGCAGTAATATCTACAACTATTTGCAAATAGTTGCAGAAATGTCTGCAACTATTGCGTATAGTTGCAGATATATCTGCAACTATGTGCATTAGTCGCAGATATTTCTGCAACTATTGCTAATAGTTGCAGTAATATCTGCAACTATTGCACATAGTTGCAAACATTTCTGCAACTATTGAATATAGTTGCATTTCTCCAACTTTATGCAATAGTTGCAGAAATGTCTGCAACTATGTGCAATAGATGCTGAAATTTATGCAACTATTCTGTATAGTTGCAGAAATATCTGCAACTATTGCACATAGTTGCAAACATTTCTGCAACTATGTGCAATAGTTGCTGAAATTTATGCAACTATTCTGTATAGTTGCAGAAATATCTGCAACTATTACACATAGTTGCAGAAATATCTTAATACTATATATCATCAAATTGAGCCTTAATTCAGTTCCATATTCATTATAACTGCAAGTATTTAACATTACCTATCATATTATTAGATTGTGCATAGTTATTTCATAATATTTAATTTACATTTACAGAAGAACACAAAAGAAGATATAAAAGAAGGAAAAAAAGTTATGTTGGAAACATCTATTGTTCCTGTTGAACAACACCCAGGATCAAATATTCTACCGGAAAAAAGAAAAACAATAAGTGAAGGGAAAATCAAATCAACAGAAGATAATTACAGAAATAATTTGAGATCTTTCATCGATGTTCTTCGCAAGATTAAGAATGAAAAATTGCTGACAATATCACATACAAAATATCTCCAGAATCTACCTTTCTACAAGTTCATTCATATGATCTATATTGGAATTATACCTGCAAAAGAAAACACAAAAAACTCAACGACAATAGACATAATCATCAAAGCATACAGAAAGAATTTGAACTGTTTCCAATTTGGAGATATGCTACTAACATTTACAGAGGATGATATAAGCCAATTGCTATCAATTCCTACAGAGGGTCAGCAAATCAAAACTTCTGGCCATATGAAAAAAGAGGGTAAAAGCAATGCTGAGTTTACATCATTCATCAGCAGGCACTTTAAAGGAGAAACAAGTGTCAACAAAAAAAACATAGAAAGGGAATTATTTGCAACAATAAAAGGATCATCAAAAGAAGAACAAGCAGATACTGCAAAGCTTTTGCAGTTGCATTTGGTTGCAACATTTTTAATATCAAATCCAAACTCAAGTATATCATGGAATATGATTCCATATTGTGTTTGTGAAGATAAAATGCAGCAGATATCATGGCCAAAAACGATTCACAAGCATTTGATAAATCAAGTTGAAAAATATATTGGCACCCCAAGGAAAATAAATGCATGCGTTACATTATTACTGGTATTAAATTTTTAATTAATTAGATAAATATCCTATTAAATAATAATTTATTCTAATAATAATTGTCTTTTTTGCAGTGGTGGATCTGTGAGAAAACACAAATTTTGAAATCTGCTAAATTCGAATACAACAACTCGTATCCCTTGGCTGGCAAATGGGATATATCAAAACTCAAGCCAATAATGTTATTGACCATAGAGTACAACTCAGTAAGTATAACTGCAATTTAATTTATAGAATTATTAAGCTTTAGTAAAAAAATAGCCAGTACTTTATTTGTTTGCAAACTTATCTGCAACATTTAACAATGGTTGCAGATATATCTGCATTTATTAGCAGCAGTTGAGCTTTTTTTGGCTGCAATTATTCACTACATATGATGACTTATCTGCAATTTTTATAAACAATTGCATATTTATCTGCACTTAAAACAACAAAACTGAACATAGTTATACAATTATTTACAATAATTAAAGATATATCTACTATTTTGTATAATACCTGCAGATTTTTCTGCCATTATTAAAAATATTTATGGACATACATACCAATCATAATTAAAATTATATTCATTTTTCCAATTATTCACAGTTCTTACATAATTACATACAAATATTCTTAAGCTTCAATTTTGATTGAATTATTTATTCCAGGATTTTCAAGGAGAGGAACTAAAATTGTTGAAAGATGCAGTTGAAAAAGATGAAGAATATGAAGCATTCTACAAGAAAAGAGAAGAAAAATATAAAGAAATAATAAGAAAACTTGAATTGGACAACAGGAAACTTCAAGCTGAAAATACGCTGCTAAAAAAGCAATTGAGACAAAATGTGGAAACATCATCATCCACAGAATCTGATAATATAGAGCTACAACTAATAGAAAGATCTGGTAGCAAACTAAATTCCTCAGATGAAAGTGAAAGTGAAGAAAACAAAGAAAGTGAGGATAATGAAACAGAAGAGAATACGTCATCTGGTAATACTTTCAGTAATATTTTGTTTTCCAACAAGAATGTAAAAATTTAAAATATTTGATGATATATCTGCAAGTATTCTTACTAAATGAAAAAAGCATTTTTAAAGAATAAATGCAGATATCATTGCAATAAGTATTAAAAACTGTAGCACATTCTTCATTTTTTACATAACACATTGTAACATAACACAAAATCTATAACTATGTCAAAAATATTAAAGAGTTAAATTGCAAACATATATTTCAGCTCAAAGGACAGAAGAAAATGAAAATTTAATTGATATTCAAACTGAAGACAAAACTGTTGAAGATGAATCTCAGCTAATGGAGATAGATGAAGAAAAAGAAGAACAAAAAGAAAAAGATGTTGATAATGGGGAAAAAATAAATTTTGAAGCAAAACAGAAAGACCGAGAAGATGGTGAAGAAACAAAAATAGTTGAGGAAGATAAAGCAATTGAACAAGATCCTTCATCTGGTAATGCTTTGAATAACTATAGTTTTTCAACCAGACTGTAAAAATGTAACATATTTGTTGATATATCCGCAAATATTCTTCCTATTATATATTAATAATATGAAGAATAATTGCTGTTATTAATGCAACAACTGCTGTAGAGTGTAGCATATTCTTCACTTTTTCACAATTATTCACAAAATTTTTATTAACCAACAACCAATAATTGTATTTCAAAAACCAATTATGAAATATTAACCATCATTCAAATTGATTTCAGGTGAAAGCATTCAAAAATATACACAGTTACAAGGCAAACAAACCGAAAAAATATCTACTTCAGCAGAAACAAAAACTGAAGAAATCAAAGAAAAAACATTGGAAATTGAAAATCCAAAAAAAAGGGTTAAATTAGCTGAAGAAGTGAATTTTCAGACTGAAAAGAAAGCGAAAAAGGAAAAACAGCCAGTACAAACCCTACCAATAATAATTGAAGAATATGAATCTGAACCTAGATCAAAAGAATTATCTACCAGTACAAAAATAAATGTCAGAAGGAGGTCAAATGTACGAAGTCTATCTGAAGAAAAAATCAAGCTGCTTGAGGACTTCTTTAATAACTCCGACCTCAGGTAAAACTATATAATTCTTTTAGTAGCCAAGTATACCAATAAATGATTAACTAAAAGTAATTATTTAAATTTCCTGGGTAGATATCAGCAAATATTTGAAAAATACAAACATTTACTAATATTGATCATTATATCACAGCAAAAGTGCATACTTAAATGGAGACGATGACATAATTATAACTGGAACAGCACTTGATGAACTAATTATAGGAAGATTTCTTGATGGCCAGGTACAACTTTACTCAAAAGTACATTTATTTACAAATTTATCTGCAACATTTAATTAGACTTGCTGTTTTATCTGCAAAAACCCATTTGTCTGCAATAACTCCATTTATCTGCATATTTATCAGCAATACTTCTTTAAATTTATTGTTTTGTCAGTAAAATTCCATTTATCCAAAACAATATCATTTATCTCCAGAAATATCTGCAACTATTGCACATATAAATCGAGTTAGCCATGCATGTAGCACATTCTTCATTTTTTTGAAATTTTACAAAATTTGCAAATAATTGCAGATATATCTGCAACTATTGCGTATAGTTGCAGATATATCTGCAACTATTGCGTATAGTTGCAGATATATCTGCACCTATGTGCATTAGTCGCAGATATTTCTGCAACTATTTGCAAATAGTTGCAGAAATGTCTGCAACTATTGCTTATAGTTGCAGATATATCTGCAACTATTGCGTATAGTTGCAGATATATCTGCAACTATGTGCATTAGTCGTAAATATTTCTGCAACTATTGCTAATAGTTGCAGTAATATCTGCAACTATTGCACATAGTTGCAAACATTTCAGCAACATTTAATCAAACCTGTTGTTTTTATGCAAAATTTCAAGAACTTATTATTTTTTCTGCTAATCATATTATATTATTCTGTAAACAAATATACTATCACTATTTCCTTATAATAATATTTGTAGATCATTGACTGGTATTCACATGAATTGCGTAAAGTTCATCCAGAAAACTTGTACTTCAAAGTTTACGCTACTGTAAGTTTTATAATCTTCTACTGAAGAATTTGTTTAAATGTTCATCAATTCAATTGTCTAATATATTATCCTACAGACATTTCTACTGAGCAATTCAAAGAATGTAACACAAGCCCTAATCGATAATGTAGTTGCTAAAAATTTTGCAAACTGCAATAAAATGTTCTTCCCTATCCACCAAAAATCACATTTTACACTGTTGGAGTTTAATAAACAAGGTAGAATATGGATTCACTACGATTCCATAAAACCAAGGCATGAAGCAGATCATCAGAAAGCGGCAAGAAAGATGGTATGTAAATTAAAAAATGAATAAATCAGAGAAAAATAAACTATTTAACAAAATCTTTGTTTTTTTGTACAGAGAGTTTATGTCACTGCCTTACTAAAGAAATTGGAAAAAGGAGAGCATGAACCATCAAAGCAAATCACTTTTGCTAACAGCCCCCAACAACATTCTGATACGTAAGTACACAACAAAAAAAATGTACAAATATTTCCATATCATAGAACATTTCTTCTAATAATTATATAATACTTGTCAATCATTGCAGAGTTGATTGTGGCATGTTTGTAATGAACATTATGAAACAAAGAAGTGAAGACAAAGAAATCAACAATGAAGACCCTGAATTCTCATATGAAGCTATGGATTTACAAAGAGCTGAAATAGCACATCAAATTCTTTCTTGCAAACCTTATAGTTGGAGCTTAGAAGAAAGCTTGACACAAAAGTTTTTACTTTCTGAAGCAAATCAAAATAATTGATGTATCAAACTGTAATGTTTTATGTAAGAATACTGAAATGTATGTACATATTTGCTAAACTTATGTAGTTGAAAGACAATATTACTGTGTTACCACAATATTAGAGTATATTACAAAAAAATTTATATATAAATTTCTAACAATTGTATTCAGCATTAAAAGCACATATCTGCAGTTATCTTGACAAATGTGTGGGTAATTAAATACTTGCTCTTAAAAATTGCAGAATAATCAGCAATAAAAACATATATCAGCAGATATCTCTGTAATAATTTATTTTTTCCAAATTCTTACTCATAATAATTTCACAAATGTCAGCAAATGAAGCACATATCTGCAGATATCTCTAAAAATATTTAGCTATTGGAAATTCTTTCAACAAATACTTGCAGAAATTTCAGCAATAAAACCATATATCTACAGATATGTCCACAAATTTGTAGATATTCGAATTTCTTGAACCAGATAATTTCAGAAATGTCAACATAACAAATAGATAATTGCCGATACCTCCATATTTATAAACAAAAATTGCACATACTTATGGATACTCTTATTTATTTCGATCCAAACAATTATACAAATATCATCTTCATATAAAAAGCATTATTCACAAAAGGGGTATAAAAAGAAAACAATTATTCAGAAAAACTGCAGAAATATGTGCAATTAACAGTAATAATTGCAGAAAATACTGCAACAATGATTACTCGAAAGCGAACCATGTTTAATACATTACAGACAGTAAACATCCAACCTAAGGATAGAGAAAATACCATAACAATGAATAAGAAAAACATAAACTCAACTCCATACATTTTAGCTTTCCTATATTAAAGAGAGACTACATGTGTTTCACTGAACAAGTCCTTTTATTATGACCCAACTTCTTGCATATGCTGCATCTAATAGTCTTTGAAATTTCACCGGCAGATTTTATCCTCTTAAATGCAGATGGTCGACCAGGCATTCTTCTACCTTTAGGAGGTGCTACAACAACATCTTCAATCAAAACATCTTCTTTCACAAAGTTTATAATAGGATTGATTGGATGAGAATATGCCGATCGAAAATAAACAACTTTGAAATAATCTTCAATGTAATCATAAACATTTAACTTTCCACAGCTCAAAATACATCTAACAGCATGAGCACAAGGAAAACCATAAATTTGCCACAAATTACAAGAACAAGTCCGATTATTTAAATCAACAGATTGATGAACAGGAGAATGAACTTCAAACACATGATCACTAGATTTTATAACAAACCATGAAGCTCCTTCCAAATGAAGACTTTTCAACCGATTTTCGTTCACCGGACAAACAACACTATTCCAACTATTAGCAAGTTCTCGACGATCAGAAATTAACTTCATCAACTTAACTCTAATGCTATCCAAGCATGCAGTGATTGGTAAATGTCTTTCTTCCAAAATCCATTTATTGAAACTCTCTGAACAATTTGATGACATTTCACCATAACGACAAGCAGGGAAAAAAACATTAGTAAATTTCTCAAAGGGAATTCCATTCAAAAAGTTTGCCACAGTAGAACCACCAGCATCTTTAAAATTCTTCAATGCTAAATTGAAATCATCCAAATTAGAAGCATATGCAACACGTCCAAACAAATCTATCAACCATTTCTTTTTTGATTTGGAAAATTCAGACTTTAAAGCAACTTTTAAATTATTGTTTAAATGATAAAAACAGGAACCATGAACTGAATCTGGAAACACTTTGGGAATAGCAACAAGAATACCAGGATGACGGTCAGAAATGAAAACAAACTTTCTACAATCATCTTTCAAAAAATCTTTAAGCTGTTCACAATACCAAATCCAATTATTTTCATCTTCACCAGACACAATTGCAACTGCTATAGGAAAAAAACCTGATAAAACAATCACAAATATATAAATAACTGAACAAATTGCTTAATACTATTCACTTATATTGAAAAAATGATGACAAAACTGCAACTATTACCAAATATTACTGCACAAAAATTTTCCTTAATTCAAAAAAATTGCATACTTTTCAGCAATTTTTTATGTAAAATTGCTTCGATTTCCGCAATGATTTATGTAAGTAAAATATTTTATTTCTTCTTAATAAATATTGATGTTGCAGAAACATATAATAATTATTGCAGATATTGATGCAATTATAAATTAATGTACAACATACCTTCATTGCCATTTTTACCAGTAGCAGCCATCAAACAACCTTGAGCTCTACCCTTCATAAAAGTAGCATCAACAAATATTAAAGGCCGACAAAATTGAAAACCATGTGCACAAGCTTCAAAACCAACGAAAACCCTCTCAAATTGACGAGTATCATGATTACACTCCAAAACTACTTTACTACCAGGATTACTTTCAATTACAGCATCACAAAAAGACTTCAAATGGTGATAAGACATCATATCACTTCCATGTAAATCTTCTAAAGCCAATCTCTTCCCACTATAAGCAAAATAATACTTCAAAATGATATTATACTCAGTTTGAAATAGGTTAATAATGTCCTTTGTCTTCATTAACGGATTAGCTTGAATATGATCATAAACCAACAACTTAATCAATTTACTTGAAACAGGAGGATCATTAATATCATGAATTCCAGCACCACAGGTATGTTCAGGATGAAATCTCTTTATAACAAAATAGCCCGGAAGATTAAACTTAACAGAAGCATGAATTCTGAAAGTACATTTTGTTCGAGAACAAACAGCCGTAACTCTTTCCTTATCATTCTTAACCAAATCAAGCTTATACCCTGTCTTAATACTATATATCATCAAATTGAGCCTAAATTCAGTAACACCACCTGGAAATTGTTGACCAACACCCGTAAAAACAGATTGATTGGAATCATTTCTTAATAACTGCCTGAATTGAATATTAGAATCACCGGTACTAACAAATGAGGAATCACTGCTACATGTAACAGCATCTGATCTAATATTGGTAGCTGAAAAACTAGAAGGAACAACATCAACAAAAATAACAAAGTAATCCTCACGGTTATGAGCAGCCAACAACAAAATAGATTGAAGATTAAAATTAGTTTCAATATTCCTTCTCAATCCATCTCTAACATAGTACAATTCAAATGACATTGAACTCAATTCTGTCCATTTACCAGAAATAGCACTTCTCAACATAACAACCGAACTATCAAATTGAAGGCGTAACGAAAAGCTATCATATCCAAACTTCAACAGCACAAGCACTCCAGCATCACCAGGAACACTTTAATTTTAAAAAAACATAATTACAATTATAAAAAAATAAATACAAAAACGCAGGATATATATATTATATGCTGATATGTAAGCAATAATTATAAAAAATTGCAGACAAATCAGCACATAAAATAATATTTTAATACTTAAGCAATATCATTTGCTGATATGTAAGCAATTTTTATAAAAAAAAGCAGATAAATAAGCAGAAGTCTGAGCTTAAACAAATAAGTGAAATACGAACATTACTTGCTGATATGTATGCAATAATTGTAAAAAATTGCAGATAAATCAGCAACAATTAGTAATTTGTACCATTTTCACCATACATATTCAAATTATTTGCGGACAAGACTGTAAAATACCTACAATAATTCCAGACAAATCAGAACTTAATCAAAGCTAAAAAAATAAATCAACGAACAGTACCCTATACATACGCATTAATTTTTCAGATAAAATAAACAATAGAATACTTGTAATTTTCATTTACTTCAAACAAAAAAAAACTAACGAAACAGAAATAACAAAATTATAAACGAATATCGCAATATCATTTAAAAACAAACAAAATCGATTACAAATCCAAACAATATTTTACCTGGAAGAAGGTAAAGCCATGATTCCGAAATAATATCTTAAAACAATGATCGAACTGAATCAGAGTTTAAAACTTGAAATCGAAATCACAACCACCATAAAAAATTAGCGCGACATGTAAACAGGGGTATTTATGGAATAAATTGAGGCAGAAATAAAAACAGGGATCGGAAATATAAGTTTTCAAACGGGAGGAGTTTACGCGGACTAAGTTTAATTACAAGGACGTGGGCCTAATTTTCACTTACCAAAACCCATCCCAATCCGCACTTTTGTCATTCCTAACATTGCAATAAAGGCAAAACTGGTAGGAAAAACTTCAAAAAAAATTTAACTTGTACGAAAATTTTTGTTCATGCCGTCTGCTCCCGTCTCAGCTTCATACCGTCAAATCTTCCCTTTCAACTTATTTATTTTCCTCCGCGATCATTACGTCGAATCTCGACGTCGAATTTCTTCGATTTCTCAACTTCGAATCTGTTACATTTGGTTTTAGATTTGTTATTCTATTTTGTTAATTCTGTTAATTGAAAACAGGAAACCATCCTAGCATTTCAAAATAAGTCCACTTTTGCGTATTCCCTGTTTTCATTTTTTAATTCCCTTCCAACTGTTCCCCCTTCTGTCCTACCGTTGCCTTGGCTTCCAATTTCTCTTCCGTCGACGGCTGACGTCAACTTATCCATATTTTCCTACGTATCTACAGTTGGTAGCCCGCATACGTTGCGTGGAGATTACACTGTCGACTTCTCGATTCTCGGTGAGTAACCTCAAGTTTTTTTTTACAACCCCTGAATGAACGTTGTTCACCTTTCTGGGACCTAAATTGCTGTATACGTCTCCATGTCTGATTAGCATCTTTTTTGTCCACTGGCATTTGCTGTTTTATAGTAGCTATCAAGGTGTTTGAGTATATGTGCTACACGGTTTGTCCCTTGCACTGAAGTATGATTTATTACTGACGTTTGTTGTTGCATGGACAAACAACGTGAAACATTTTGAAAGCCCTACAACCAACATAGTAGAATCACAGCATTCATCATTGAACAGATATTTGGCTTCATCTACAGGTAATTTGGTCCAAAATTTGATTATGATTGATCGATTAGTAATAATACAACATGTGGTCGTCAGAGTTTCTCTTTGTATATAAAGCACTAAGTAGTAGTTTGCATAATCATCGTATAATATTTTTCAACAGTGGATTTGTGTCACACCATGCGCTAGATCAATTATTGAGGAAATGAAAAGATCTGAAAATGTTGGTTTAGATATTTCTACATGTGGTCTAATAAATTGGTTCTTTTTGTTACGGATCTGTACTGTAGTTTTACAGAACGTGTTCTATCATTTGCTAAAGTAGAATTAATCGTTATTGCAATGATTATCTGCAAGTCATGGTAGCATACGAACTGAAAATCGTTAGTACACAAATAACTTGTTTTGCGCCGCCCTTTTATATCATTTTCAATGAATCCTTTGACGTTCGTTTTCTTCTTCTACTTGCGCGTTAGCGACTTCAGTTAACATTGACAACCACGGGTTATGAACATGTTCTACATATGATTTTATTTTCCTTCACGCGCTGGACTACTCATTGTCATGCTTGCTACATTTTCTTCTGCAGACTTATTACTTTTTTAATACGGCATTTACTGCATGTATGCATTGAATAATAAGATGTTGGTTGAAGCTAACGTTAACCACTCACCTACAGGACTGTAACCTTTAACGAGAATTTTAATGTGCAGATAAACTAATTTTGTTTGTGTTAATAATAATATATCTGTTTTCTTATGTTTATGTTCATCTATTCTTTGTCCTATAGAATAACTATTGATGTATGCACATATATTTTCCTATCTTGCCGTATCTTATAATATTTCCACCATGATTTCACCCTTTTTTTTCTTTTCATTATCAGTCCATAACAGTGGTCATAAGCCTGATGGACATTTAATTTGGGTCGGAGTTGTTGTTAATTTGTAACCTGACCTAAACAATATGGATAACAGTGAGAAGGGTTTCTGGAATTCATGATGAAGACTGTCGTCCTCGTTTGGTAATTATACCTCAACCTTTTTAACCATTTTTTTGGTTGCATCTATCTTACGTTCAGGTTTTTCTGTAACCCAAAAAAAGGTTCAACATTCCATTCAACCATTTTATTCACTAATTTTCATTTCACTATTCTCCTTCGGTGTCTTTTTTGGATGTTATTTCAGTTTGTTCTAATATCCTACATCACCTCTCTCTGCAATGCTTCTGTTAGCCTCGTGGAAGAGATTTATGCACATGGGGTTTTTGATCAAAGGTCCCTATTTTTAAAGCCCATACACAAAAAGTCTTTACTTATAAACCCATGTAAATTAGGTTTCTATTTTCTTATTTTTTACTAAAATGCTCCCTCTCAACAAATCGGTCCAGTATTGAAATCAGGGGCAAAGGTAGTATAAATTAGCTAAAAACTAAAAATATGAATCTAATTTTCATAACTTTTTCGGAAGGAACTTTTCTTCCATTATCTTCCAATTCTGGGGACTAAGCAGTCATTCCTTGTATGCACATTCTTTACTAACTTTATGCACGATAGCATGGATATATTAGTGGATTATAATTTTTTTATTATGGTATCAATATCTGCAGCGATGTCGCCTGTTTCGAGCAAAATGTAGGCTTTCTTTGGTATATCAAAGAACTGAAGATAGACCGTCTCCAGTGTGTTTCATATAAAGCTGATGGAGTTGATGAACGACATAAAAGATAAACATTATTTTGGTAAAGTAAAAACACGTAAATTTGGTTTTATTTTTCAACTTTTTTTAGGTGTACGGACTAATTTTTCTCTCTGTAAATATGGGGACATCACATCAATGAGTGGTTGGTACTTGGTAGTTTGAGGAGGCACTTATATCTCTCTGTTATGAATTCAATTTAAAAGAGGGTTTCTAAACATTTTTTTTCTTTGCAATCTTATGATTATTATATTCTACACTGTGTTACATCGAAATTATCTTGAATGGATGCAAAATAGTATCTTTACTAATATATTATTATTAACTGAAACAATAGTACATTTTTTATTTATTATTCCCTGAATTTCATGTGTGTGTATAATATATTTATTTATATGTATATGCATGTGTGTGTTTTCATTGTATGTCAGTAAAAATGCATGTGTGTTTTGTACTTCTTTAGCTCAACTTGACAGTATATTGCATAGTTTTGAAGACCGAACCGTGAATTGAACCGTGATGATCAAAGGTCGAAGGTTTCGAAGGTCGGATCGATTGAACCGTCAAAACCGTGTAAATAAATATTGATTATAAATTTAATCTAATTGAACATAACGTATTAATATTAGAGTTTATTCATGAAAAGTAGAGTGAAAAATGGTAGAAAAAATTTAGATAGCTCAATAATTGAACCAGTAAAAAACAAAATCAATGCGTTAATATCTATTGCTCATGCTATATTAATAATGATATATGCTACACAAAGAGTATATATCTGCAAATTTATTTTTAAAAGGGGTTTAATGTAAAAAGTTACTGAGAGGAAAAAAAGGAAAATAAAAAGAGGACCATGTAGGAACTAACCCAGCTGACTGTATCATCTTCTTCTTCCATCTTTGAAAACTTACGTACCCAATTTCAAAATCCTACTCGCTTTACAAATCTCAAATTCGCTTTGTAATTAAACATCAAACCGCGGTTCTATGTACTTTATTGCGGTTGATAAGGTTTAACCACGGTTTGATGTTGTTTAAGGTTTGATTGACCTCCGGACCGCCATGGTCAGAGGTCGGCGGTCATTGGGGTTCGACCGGCGGTTCGGTCGGGTCATCAAAACACTCGTATATTGTGACCCTGCTCAATATTGCCTCTTCATTCACGAACTCTGAAATTGAGAAATTTCAGAGTTGAAGTATATCACTAATGAATATGATTGCTCAATCAGTAGTGTAATCTGTATTAGTTCACTATGTGGTTAAGAAAAAGCATGAACAAGTTGCAACCAATGCTGAAGATGAGGGTGGCTTTGATCTAATATTTAGGTATATGCATCTCCTAGTTTTTTTTTTCTCTATTTTCTTAAATTGATATATACTACCTCATATTAAACTATGTTTATCGCTGAAATTTGGATTCTAGCATTATGCATTTTTATCTCATATAACAACAAAATTAATATATGTTTTAACTCAAATACTGATGGTGTTGTAGAATAATACTATATTATTTATATCTTCTCAAAGTCGTTGTATTTGTGATCACTGGCAGCTACTTAGATTTTAAATTCGGTAAGTTTCCCACCACTTATATTATATTTACCTATCATTCACATCTTAGATTTCTCACGCACGATGTTGCCTAAAGATTCATTTGTAACCATGAATACAATATTTATTATCCCAGCACAATACCGAATATTAGGTTCAGTCTAGGATATTAAAACGTCTCTACTTTCCCATGCACAAACTAATACCTTAAGAATTAACAATTATCAAAGAATATACAAGTGCATTTCTATACGTTGGCCCCTGCAGGAACAGTAGCCATTATAAGCGTAGGATGTACAACTATGCACACACATATAAATACCACAGAAAGCCAATGTTAACATATAATAACTAACATACCATTTCCATTTGAACATAAACTGAATTTCGATTGTTCTAAATATATTACCATTGTCGCGATGTCCAAGAAGCGGTCAATATCTTCAGCTGCATCAATACAAAAATGAAGGGAAACAAAGCAAAAAGGAAGCCTGTGAGATTACCCACCATAATCAAATATCGAAATGCAATCTTATCTACAAATGCCCACCCTTATTTCTGTTCTGTGTTGTTTTATTTTAGTAGTTTATGATTAGGCTATGCCTGTATGACTATTAACCGTACTACTATTTGTTATAGTACTGTATACAATTTTATCTCTTCTACAACATTCTTGCATGAGACATCATGTTCTTCGATTTATGATTAACTATGATTGTGTAAGACCATTATCCGTACTACTGTCTATTCCTTCTTAATGGACTATTATATGTCATTGTTGTATCATGTAAAACTTACCAAAGCTGATTATGTTCTTGCACGAGACTACAACCATGTGCCTATCTTTCAACCACATAGTTATTCAAAAATCATACAACACAGTATTGCACTGATTTCAAGCAGCTTTTACATACCAAACTTAACCTTGTTCACACTGTATAACGGTGAATGTAACTGCCACATCCATATCAAATGTGTTCATCAATTGACCATAACAAAATAACTTCATTACTATTTACCATTTGTAGAGCACAAGTTCCTAATCCATTACTATAATCTAAGAACACAATACCAATACTTCCATTTCCATTAACAATATATCCAACACTTGCCTGTGTGTGAAGCACGTGCCTCATCTTACTTCTATTTTGTTGATATTTCATTATCAGATTTTGTTGATTTGTTGATGAGTCATTTGGGTTCAAACAATAGCAGAAATACTTCTAGATTTGCTTTTATATATAATGTTGTATTTATCTATTGTTCTGCATTGTCGATTCATTATATTGAACTTCAAACATAAAATGTTATGTTTATTTGTCATTCTTCATTGATAATTCATCAATCATAAATTTTAAAAATAAAATGTTATATTTATCTATCATTTTACATTACTAATTTGTATTATGTACTTTGTTTATTATTATTTTTATTTTGTTTTACTAGTTTTTTTCTTCATTTGCAGTAATGATGGCAACGGTGTTAAATCACATAGCTTGTTAGTTGTTTTTGAACATAACGAGAATTCCTATTCTACTCGTCTTACCATAGATTTTTTTTGTTTGGTATTAAGGGTGAAATTTGTGAAGGTTGATCACATCTTAGTCCTTTTTTCTATTGAGATATCTTATATTCTTGAAACTAAGGTCATTATTCTTGATACCGATTTAAATTTATTTAATATTGTGTGATTTCTACTGTATAGTAGGAACCAATATTTTAAGTTTACCGTTAAACCAAATGTTCATGCATTAGAATTTGATATTGGTGGTTAGTACTTTAGGTACTTTTAATGTTTAAAGTACTTTAGCTAGTAGTAGTTGCAACAACTCACCTTTTCGACTCTCAGAAGTCGACACCGATACATCCATAGTATTAATGTGTTGAACATTCAAGTGCTAGAAAGATAAATCGTTGGGGCGAAAGAAAAGAACGACAGAACAGATTCTTACAACGTGACGAGTAATCTATAATATACCAATAAACTTTCCAAAAAGAAAACTTTTTTATATACATACATCAATCAAAGTACAATTATCCTATTATCAGCCCCTGGACAGTTATAACAACATGTCTTTACTACAACGGCAGAACAATATTTTTTTTTTTGCATTGTAAACACATTTGACCAAAATATTAAGCTCATACTACAACGGTCGAATTAATGGCCTCCTAACTATTTCTTCCACTGCGATTCTCTAAATTCCCCTTCTTTTCTCCGCAGTTTCATAGATCGTCTGTTCTTGTATGCTCTACTGGGGTGCGCTCCACCTCTGCTTCTCTCTCAGTATTCTTCAGTGTGCTATATAGGGTTTTGACGATGAATTTGGGGGTTTTCGCGTTTCGTGGTGATTTTGTGAGATCCTGCCCCTCTTTTGCAAGCATCGCGACTGCTCTACTGGAGGTGGTGGCGCCGCCTCTGTCGGTGTGTTTTTCTAGCGGTTGTTCGATTGAGATCTGTGTTTACTCCCTCTCGGCATTCTCGACCCTTGCCCGCTTCATGTTTCTGGTGGTTGACGGGCACTTCATGGAATTATCTCCTGTTGTCAATACACTCTATTCAGATGCTTTCATGAGCGGTGGGTCGTTGCCGGAGCCGGTAGCTTCGCTTGACTTTTCGTTTGCTTCCCCGTTCTTGCCTGCGACCTTTGGTAATCGGGATTTCACCACCCGATTTTCACCAAGTATTATCTTCGGGGAGGCAATGGGCGGTCAGGCCGAGCTCTTGTCTGATTTTTGCTTTGGCTCTTTTGTGACTAGCCCCGAGTGCGCTTGTTCCATCTCTTCGGCCGATGGTGACTCCTTCTCGAGTAGCAATCGAGATTTCATCACTCGATTCGCTCCCAGTCTTTCTGTTTTAGGAGGAGTTTTTGATGGCAGTTCGTCAGGGGTCTCTTTTGTCTTCGGATCGTTTGACGCTGTTGAGGTTGCCGGTGGTTTTAGGGAGGAGGAATTGATCACCTGCCTCCCTCATCCCAGCGAGCAGTTGGTTGCAGCGCTTTTTGTTGTTGCAGGGTTGACTGGCAGTCTTTCTTTGCCTACGGTCGAATCGTCTGCGGTCTCTTTTATCGTTGGCGATGGTGTGCCTGATGTTGTGGGGTCGGGTCCCGTCTGTTTTTCGACTGTGGTGTCTTTATCCTCTGTCCAACAAGTGAGCGTTGCTCTTTGTAGGCAGGTAAGCTTCTCTCCTTATTGCTCCATTTTCGCTGTTTCCAATGTATTGCCTGTTGTTATCTGGATTTGGGCCGAAGAGGTATTTTCTGTTAGCTTGAGCCATGATGCACGTTCGTGCGTGCTCCCTAGCACTGCCGTTTCGTCACTGGAATGTGCGGTGTTAGGTCCCTTTTCCGGTGTTGGCTTCGTTTCGGCCGACTTGTTCGTAAAGAGACGCGATAGGCAGGTGTATATTTGGCATCTCTTTTCTGTGCTATATCGCCTATGTCGTATCGGTTGTGTCCAGACCAGTTTGCTGGTAGGGATCGATCGGTCAGATGTCTCTTTTTGGGCTTTTGCAGTGAGTCATGACGAGGCCTTTTCTGTGTTGTCAGTGACTTTTTATTCTTTTTGCTTCCCTTTGGTGTCAGTATCACGTGGTTCTCCTCGGAGGTTCCACCAGATATGGAGCGATTGTTTCGGGAAATCTGCCAGTCCTGTTCGTATAGTGGCCGCCTTCGACCACTATACGGATAGACCGGTGATATGCCTTATTTCTTTATTCCACTCCACTGTTACCTCAGAAGGAACCGACCAGCGACTCTTACCCTTAGTGCGGGGCCGTTTCATTAGTAACAGTCCGGCTTTGGTAAGACTCCCACAGCAATATGGGAAGCAGCTTGACTGCTCCCCCTCACATTTCTTCTCTCCGTCTGTGTCTACCTGTGTCGACCATTCCTTTTTTTCGTCCTGCTCTTCTTTCCTATCTTTGGCTCCTTCGGCGGGATCCGTTTCTGTTGGCTTCTTCCCCTTCATATCCTATTTTTTTTCGGTGTTGTCTTCTACTGAGTGGTTTTCTAGGACGTATGGATTGCGTTTGGTCCGCGTCCCTTATTTCCTTCGCTTGCCTGTTGAGCTTCCGGAACGCCAGGTTCCATCTCGATCTCATTGCTCAACGGCGTGCTCTCTCCCTTCGTCTTCGTGCTCCCTATCCATTTCCATTCCTCTTATGAGTCAGGAAGAAATTGCGCTCCTTAATGAGCGCCTTGATTGCTTATCTAGAAACTCATTACCCTCGTCTTCGCGGTCTGTTTCTCCGCTGTCGTCATTGAGGGGGAACAGTGTTGAGGTGTCTCTTGAGACTTTTCCCCAGCCTTCCGCCCTTCCTCCTCGCCGGTCTCGACGCATATCGCGTAGAGCCCCGTCCACTCCTCGCACCATCCGCACACGCTCTATAGCGGCGTCCGAGCAGATCGATCGATCTACTCGTTTTTCGTTGTATCTTATTTGAGATCTTTTGATTCATCTGTCCGGTGTCTGGTAGTCGCTTCTATCATCTTCGGTATTTGCTTTTTTCTCATGGCTAACATTCTCTTCTGGAATGTTCGTGGTATTGGCAATGATGCGTCTTTGGCTAGACTGAAACGCATTGTTAGGAAGCACTTTATTGGTTTGATTGCTCTTCTGGAACCTTTTCTAGCCCCGGAAGGTATTCCCTCAGTCGTCTTATCCATAGGATTTGGCGGCGGCTCCGCCAACATCTCGGGAAAGATCTGGATCTTATGGTCCAAATCACTGATGGTCAACCCCATCTTTGATTCTCCCCAGCTTCTTTCATTGGCTTGTTCGTCTCCTTCTTTTCCCTCTACCTTTTTATTCTCGGCGGTCTACGCCAAATGTGACCGCTCGGCAAGATTAGATCTTTGGTCTGACATTCTGGATCTTGGTTCTATGGGGTTAGCTACCTCTGTGATCGGCGGGAATTTTAATATCGTCGCCTGCCAAGCGGAGAAACGGGATGGTGCGGCCGTCAACCGTATAGCGATGGCGGATTTCAACTCTTTCATTGTAAGCTCTGGCCTCTCTGAGCTTCCTTTTACTGGTTCTGCTTTTACCTGGTCTAACAACCAAGAGGGTCCGAACCGTATCCTCTCTAGACTCGACCGTGTTTTCGGGTCGGAGGACTGGTTTCGTCTTCCCTTCTCTTTCTCGATCGCTCACCTTCACCGGTCCTTCTCTGACCATGCTCCTATGATTGTTCGATGTTCTCCTTTCTCTCTTTCGGGACCATCTTCCTTTCGGTTTCAGAGCATGTGGAGATCTCATCATTCTTTTCTGCAAGAGGTTGATAACTCCTGGAGCATTCCAATAGTCGCCCCTCCCTGTGCTGTTTTCTGTCGTAAACTTAAGAGACTCAAGGAAAGCCTTAAGGTATGGAATCTTCAGGTCTTTAAGAACATTTTTGATCGCGTTCGAATGGCTGAAGAGTCTCTTATCTTAGCCGAATCATTGCTAGACGAAGATCCGTCCTCGGCAAACAAGGAGGCTTGGTCTCTCGCGCAAACCATTTTCTCTTCTGAACTCCGTATCGAGAATGACTTCCTCCGTCAAAAGGCTAGGATCAAGTGGGTAGTCGATGGCGATACGAACTCCAAATTCTTCCACTCTTCTATTCGTAAGAAGAATAACCTTCTAACGATTCGCGAGATTTTGCGGCCTGATCTTTCTACGGAAACCTCTCCTGAGGAAGTAAAAGATACCATTTTGGCCCATTTTCAATCCTTTCTTGGTTCCCGGTCAGTCTCGGTTTCTGATCCGGCTCTTTTAGCCTTCATTCCTCGTGTCGTCCCTTCTTCGGATACTGTCCTTCTTACGGATCTGCCATCCGCTGAGGAGATCCGGGACTGTGTCTTCGCCTTAAGCAAGGACAGTGCTAGTGGACCGGACTGCTTCAACGGCGTTTTTTATCGGAGCTCCTAACCTATTATTCAGGCTGATTTTTGTCTGGCTGTCCAATCCTTTTTCTCCGGGGAATCCCTTCCCACCGGATGGACCTCCACCAACCTTATTCTCCTTTCTAAGTGCGATAATCCTAGATCGTGCGGGGATTTCCGGTCGATCAGTCTTTGTAACTTTTCAAATAAAGTTATCTCTAAGATTCTTGCCACTCGCTTGGCCCCTTTCCTTGAACGTATTATTTCTCCTTCGCAAGCGGGTTTTGTTAAAGGACGTTTGATTACTGACAACGTCCTTCTAGCCCAGGAACTTATCTCCCAGATTGATTGGAAAGTTCGGGGCTCTAATGTTGTCTTCAAACTGGACATGGCCAAGGCCTATGATCGCATGTCTTGGTTTTTCGTCATCAAGGTTTTAAGGGCCTTCGGGTTCCCGGAATCCCTAATTGACTTGGTGTGGAGGCTCATCTCCAACCGTTGGTTCTCTGTGCTCATAAATGGATCGGCTAACGGTTACTTCAGGGCGGGGAGGGGTCTGCGCCAAGGAGACCCACTCTCGCCTTCCCTTTTTGTGATCGCGGCGGAGGCTTTAATTCGCGGCCTCCAGACCTTAACTATTTTTGGGCAAGTCCAATGCTTCGGAATTCCGAGGGGTTGCCCCCTTATCTCTTCTTTATCCTTTGCAGATGACATTGTCATTTTTTCTAATGGCAGTCGCTCCTCCGTTCGGCGTCTCCTCAGTTTCCTGCATCAATACAAGAGGTCCTTGGGCCAACTTGTTAACCCTTCCGAAAGTAGCTTCGTCCATGCGAAGGACTTGCCTCCCTCTCGTGCTGCCTGGATTGAGACTATATCGGGTTTCAAAGAAGCATCCCTCCCTCTCCCCTATTTGGGTATTGTCCTATACCGAGGTAGAAAGCTCAATGCCTTTTTTGATTCATTGGCAGACAAAGTCAGGGGTAAGATATTACGCTGGAATGCGTCTCTTCTATCCCAGGCAGGCAAATTGGTTCTTATCAAGTCTGTATTAGACTCGATGGGAACTCATATTTTCGCGGCTATGACCCCTACCTCTTCCTTCTTCCGGGCGTATCAGTCTTTGGCCTCGTCTTTTTTCTGGGGCAACAAGGACGACGCTCGTCGTCACCATTGGGTGTCGTGGGAAGCGGTTTGCCGTCCCAAAAACGAAGGTGGTCTTGGTCTCCGTAATCCCAAGGACCTTTGTGTGGCTTTTGCTTGTAAGTTGTGGTTCAAGTTTGGTGCTAACGACTCTTTATGGGCATCTTTCCTCCATGCTAAGTATCGGAGGCTTGCTGCCTCTAATTTCTCAGGTTCGCCGTCCTATGCTAGCGAGACCTGGAAGCACATGCAGTCGGTGAAACCTTTTACTGACTATCATGGAGGTTTATCTGGCTGGGATGGCGCGTCGTTTTCCATCCTGAAAGCGTGGTCTTCGATTAGGTCTCTAAGTCCCATTCGACCTGTGTTCTCTTTCATTTGGGATTCCCGTATTCCCCCGAAAGCTTCTATTTTGATGTGGCGTATCTTGCACGATGGTTTGCCACTAGACGTTAACCTTCAAAAGATCGGCATCCCCTTTGTATCCCGTTGTCGCTGTTGTGTCATAGGGGCAACGGAATCTTTAAACCATTTGTTTTTTGATAGTGTCTCGGCCAGATCTTGCTGGAATTATTTCGGCAACCTTGTTGGTGTGAGACGTATTGCCAGATCTCCTTTTGAACTCCAGAATTCCTGGTGGTCTGGGATTTCTAGAAAATCTCTCCGATCGATCGTTTTCCGATTGATTCCTTGTCTTATCTACTGGCACCTTTGGTGCGCACGGAATAAGGCAATCTTCGAAAACTCACCTATGGATCCTCCGTCCATTATTCGTCGTGTGAGGAATGACGTTTTCCTGGCATTTCGGGGTAGACCTTTCAGGGGAACCATGAGCCACCGGTCTGGGCGATTGGTTGGTCTTCTGTCTATCTCGTGTGGCCTGGCTTACGCTAGACAGGGAGTTGGCTGAATCCTTGCATTCGGGCGTTGGCTTTCACCCAACGTTTCCGTCCCCCTCCCCCCTAACTTTTGGTTTAATGTGGTTGCTAGTTTTCTAGTCCAGGTGGCTTCGGATTCCCATTTTTCGGAGAGTGTGCTTTGGTTGGCTACGACTGGTTTATGTGCTCGCGATTCTGAGGAGGCTCTTGTCTCCTATCTTTAGTTTTTCTTTGGCTTGGTTTTTGGGTTGCATTGGAGGGTCTCGGGCTTTCTTCTTCCTCGTCGACCTCTTCACGAGGTTCTTTGGTCTTCTTCTTTGGGTGTTTGGCCTTGTTCGAGCTCGATGAGGATATTCGATTAGCGTTGGTTAGCCGGAGCTATCCCTAATTTCCCTTTATGTTCTGGTATTTCTGTGAGACTCGGCTCTTCTTTTAGTGGTTGGCTTTCCTATCGTCTATGCGCTTGCTCCATTCGCTGGGATCTGCCTTTGAGTTTGGTCGGTTTGCACTCTCTGTGGTTTGGATTGGAGGTCTGGCCTACACTTTTGAGTATAGCGGGTGGGTGGTATGGTTGGTGGTGGTTTTCTCTGTTTTTAGTGGCTGGCTGTTTTATCTCTGTTTGCTGTTGCTTTGTTTTTGGTCTTTGTGCTGTTGTTCTGTTCTTTTTTAGAGTCTGGGAGGCATATGTTCTTCATATGCTTCGCCTTTTTTCTGTGTGCCACCGGAGAAAGGCGTTTTTTCTCCTTTTATTTATATATCTTCTTTTTTGAAAAAAAACAACATGTCTTTACAATTGTTGATAAATACAGACAAGAACAAATAACGGAAGATAAAAGAAAATTAGGGAGTACGTCCTGGAGGCATCCAGCTCGTCTCCTGCATCTCCAAGTGTTAAGCTAAATCTAGAAACTATGCTCGGGCTTAGACCCGTCAAACGGGTCAGGTCGGGTCATAAATGGGTCGGGTAGAATTTAACCCGATCCATTCAAGACACTAACAAACCCAACCCGTTTGACCCATTTAATATACGGGTTAATCGGACCCGACCCATTTAATAAAAGGGTTAACCCGACCCGACCCGTTTAAAATAAACTGCTGCATAAGCAATAAAAACTGCATAACAAAATAAAAAGACTGCACCATTATTATCAATACTAAGCTGTTACATACCAAACAAAAACTATAGTAAAAAAATAAAAATCTGCACCAAATTGCATCAAATTCTACGTACTACATCATAAAACATCAAACAAAGGTTTCAATGAAATGACAAACCAAACAGACATTGCATAAAATATCCACTAGTTATATACATGCAAGCGACGAGATGTCCGTTAAGAAAGAAGCAGCAACCTATAAATGTCAACGCTAAGGCCTTGTTGTACAGTGCTATGTATCATAGAAGTGCGATCTTTGTCTTGATGTCACTGGTGCCTGGCTGCAATGCAAAAATATGCAAAGCTATCAAGCCTCTAAACAACAATAGTATCAAGAGGCTCAAATTCAATACTAAAAAAGCGTGGAACATGACGTACAGGAAAGATGACTGAGTTCCTAACATATATCAGAAGTTATCCCAGGTTCCAGTTTGACATTCTACAGTATCATATAGATCATTATACAGAACTTCAAAATTTCCACTAGTACTTTGGAGGGCAAACTCGGCATGATTCATAAATTTGAATTGCTGATAAAGTCTAAAGCAGTTTGTATGTGAAATACTGTCGTTTGAATTGTAAATGCCTTAACTCTTTTCAAGCAAAACTACTACTTACAAACTATTCCTGATTAATATTCAAATTTTGAAGTAAATTAATCTAGACAAGTTCAGTTCAAATTTTGAAGTAAATTAATCTAGACAAGTTCAGTTCAAATTTTGAAGCACACCCATTACTTACAAACTATCCAACTACAAATTCATATCAAAATGTTCAAAGAAATTCGTACCTTCAAAAGAAGGATTGTTGCTTCATACTGATAACAAATAGAGAGAAAACATGGATTAAAATAAAGAAAAAACATCATGAGAGCTCACTCCTTTTTCCTTATTTGAGTCATGAAAAAAAATTCATTATAACATTTAAATGGATGCAGGTTTGTATGTTCTTTATCATTTTTAATAACTTTATTCTCTCAACCCTATCAGATTTAAGTTCATAAACTTGGATAACTATAAACTACCATTGAAACAATGAAAATAAACTAATCCATCTTCTTTATCCATTGCAATATTCTTATGGCTAGTTCTCACATTAACCCAGAAGAAGCTATTGTCTCATCATAAAACATTATCACTACTCATCAACATCATATCATCAATAAAAATGAACACATTAAAAGTAAAACATTAACTTCAATAACTAAAATCATAACGTAATAATTAGAAATAATGGAAATAAATTATGATTCATTGTGCACTAAAATACTTCTAGGTAAAAATGATTAGCAAGGACTAAAAGAGAAGTTAAATTAACAGCTGAATTATTGGATCAGTCAGTGGAGAAATTAAAATGGTATCCTAGGTATCTAATTTTTCAACTAGGAACATAAATATAAACTGTCAACTTAGCGTATTCTCAATGCACTTATCTGAAACTATGTTATAATGGATTATAATTTTTTGTAACATAGAAGGACAGACACCGTAATATGCAATAAAAATATTAACGAAATATTCCTCTATGTTCATTCTTCTCTATCTTTTTGGTGATTTTTTCATTTTAAGCAGTTTGTAGATGGAGTTTGGGTGGGTGTGGACACGGCGGTATGATGGGGTGTTAGAAGTAGAAGATGAAAGCATGTTTAGAACAAAAGGAAAAATGAGCAACGACATAGTACTCATTCTGAATTATATACAAAAAACCAGTTTGTTTGGGCATATGATAGGCTTGTTTAAAGTTAAAGCGTTAAAGAACAATGGGAGAATAGGTGTTGCTTAAAAGAACTTGATCACCTGAATTGCACAAGCGTAATGATTGCAATGATGATAGTAAGGCTTGCCAAGAATCAGCTAGTCTTTCACTTCCGTGCACAATATCATATGATCTGCGACACGCTTTATGACTGCACTACTTTTAGGACAATTCTGGATGCATTGGTGGAGGGGTACGCTCTTCTAAACTTCCCACATCAACAAGACCAGCCATCTGAATCATTGAATCAATTGTTGAAGGTGTGCAATCATCAGTCAGTCTAGCTAATTCCACCGAGAAGGTCCTCACATGGATTTAGCCATGGGGAAGAAACATTTTGCATGAATGTATCCAAGATCTCAAGGTTGAAGTTCATTACAGTATTGCTATGATCAACCAGACCATGCACTCCCATCTTTGTCACTGTTTTTTAAACCAACATTATATTTCGCAACATAGTACACACTGTTCTCTCCACTTGCTGTAACACAAAAGCTAGTTTTATGGCTCAAGAATATTGCTTTATCACCCAAACTCTCCACCTTCTCCAAACATTCTATGTTTTTAATGTAGACACTATAACGATTAGTAACTACTTTTGTAACCAAATTATACAGTCTAAAATTGTAGCCTTATTTTATGCTATGAGGCCAAGTTACGTGAACTAGTAGAATATATCCATCCATCTCAACGACATAAAATTCATCATTGTCAGACAGCTCCTCTTTTACACTATGGTGAAAATAAGTTGCTTTGCTATGTTTCACAAGTTCGCCTTTTACAGTGAAATAAAGTTTCCATTACAGAAGCAAGCACGCCTACCCCACTGATATGGATTATTATTATGAAAATAATGTTCAGGAAATGGTAACGGAGTCCAAATTTTACCCATTTTCTCAGCTTTATAGAAGGTGAATTTTTCAGAGTAGTCGCACAGGATTAGAACTGCACAATCCGTAGGTGAACCAACTGGATCTGAGGACATGATAAAATCGATGCGCTCATAGCACTTTCTATATGTTAACTAAACACTGCATTTGGGGAAATCGGGAAGACTGACGATGCGATTAGTGATTGGATTGTATAAGAACATCGATTTGGAAAGATGACGATGAATTAGGGCAATCCATCCAAGTGAGCCGATGCATATCATCTCGTTATTATTCAATATCGATGAGGAGGACGACGATTTCGGTGGCCCGGAAACAGCTACGATTTCATTTGTCTGAAAATCGCATGAGTCCTCACCTGAAATCGCCTACAACAAGGCTTTGTCTCTGGCGAACTTGGGCAGTTCCAAACAACGAAGGAAGAGACTATGTAATCGTCTCAAACAAGAAAGCCCCCATTTTTCCTATCGTGTTTTGCAGATCTGAGGAAAATAAAAAAATTAGGGTTATCGACTTATCTCGTTTCACAGAGAGGAAGTAGGGTACGATGGGTAAACGGGTTGGTTTAGTTTTAAAATGTATCAACCTGGGTCGTAAATGGGCTGGTTTAAAAAAGAAACCATTTATATGGTTTAGACCCAACCCTTCTAACCTTAGGGTTAGTGGGTTGGGTAAATGGGTTAGGGTCTAGATTGACAGGCCTACTCGGGCTGACCCGAGCATTATAAGGAAAATAATGTCCAGATCAGTCTCGTAAAACCTGCGTGAGAAAAACAATCAAATGGATTATTAATGTTTTATAAAACCTTCCAAAATAAAGGTATCTCGTAAGACCATGCCGTACATATACACGGACGGTTTTTTACCTTACGATAACCAAACCATTTTATATAAAATAGGTGATAATATAATAATGTCTAGGGTTAAAATAAATATTGAATCATAGCCGAAATTGTTACATTAATTAAATTCTAGCATACTAGGAATAAAACTAAGTCCGAAAGACACTTATTGGAGAATGGATTTCATACAATGACAAGGCTACTGGGGTACCATCTCATATGAACCCCCTGCCAACACAGGACCGACCTACCCATTACTAAACAATACCGAATATTTTATCACTCGTTTGCTTTGCAATCTTTCCCGAGAGCTCTCATGCACAACCAAATCCATAAATGTATATATCTAGAAGGGTGATGACAATATCCTAATGGGTGTGACCCACATAGCCTTGCTGCATATCTCATATTTTAGTCATTCCTGGTTGTTGAGGTTACATTTTACATTTTTAGCAAATCCCACTTGGAATGCTAACATTGCCCTCCAAGCAACAATTCAATGTCAGCATTCGTCCATACAAGTTGTTCAGGATATAAACAAACCGAAGACACTACTTCTACTACATCCATTTTGGAATCATCCTCAGGATTAGTAACAAGCAGTTCTTACACTTTAAAGAGCTTCGCCTTTGATTTCATCATCTTTAAGATGTTGTCAATTTGAATGCTTGAGTTGGTTAGAAGTGGTTTTCAGATAATTCATACTTATCTGATCCTGGTCTTTTCGAACCAACATTCGATAGTTTTCGGTAAACTCAACTCTAGTTCTTTCGGAAATTAACAGACAATACATAAGAGTGGAGACACCTCCTACCCGTTTAAGTGGATAGATTTTATTATCATTTGTCCTAGAAGAACACAACGAGTTTATACGTACAGTTGCATCAACAAAGATGACTGTATCATATAATTCTCGTGTTTCCTCTAGATATTTCAAGAGTTAAAAATTGGTCAAGTTTTGATAGTTGGTTATTTCTATCGAACAAACAAACAATCAAACATAGATTTAATTTCATGTGGGATCCTCTAAGCCTCTATCAATTAATCTTTTAGTAATTAAAACTCTTTAAAATTATTTGAATCAAAATTCCTTCACAAAAGATGTTTTTCACAAACCCCTTGTACTCTTTTCGATACTGGAAAAAACATTCATACAATTATCTCGTTAGTATAAGTATATTATAGACATTATACTTTTAATTTTTAGAAAATATATCCATATACTTATCTCAATGGCATAAGTATATTTAAAAAAGTTAAGGAAGCTTTTCTCCTTTCCAATTTTATATTTAAATGGGCCAAACAAATATCATTTAAAACATTACTTACTATAAATTAAACCACTTATCATTTGGTATTAAGTATGGATAGAATGTTTTCATATCATCATAATTAGGAAGCATTAGCTGTCAAAACAAATCCCATTCCTTTATAAAATTCCCTTTCTATAAGCCCACTTCATATTTACAAATACTTTTATAAATCTTCAAATTAATTTACAAAACTTCTTTTATAGTTCTCTAAATGATTTATAAAACCCCTTTTCTATTTATAAAATTCTTTGATAAATCTTCCTTTATAACTCCTTTATAAAAAAATCCTTTATAAAACATCATTTGAAAATCTCCTTTTAAAATTAAATCCTTTTATTAAGAAAAATCCCTTTTATAAACAAATTATCATTTATAAATACCCTTATCAAATTAATTGATTTCCTTTAAACATTATAATTAAATAATTAATTAACTTTAAAACTTCATTAAATAAATAATTAACTAACTTACTTTAAAACATCATTTATAAACACTTAACCTTAAATTGATATAGAATTAAAGTTAATTTAAATCCATAACTTTACAAATTCGGGAAGAGGCTTAGTGACCATAATGGTGCTAAATCAAGTTACTATTTTATTCAATTTGACTTCTCAAGTCAAATAACTGGTATTTAATAAGTAAGCATATATGTAAATAAAATCAATTAGTAGTCACTAGCTAATACATCACCTATCCAACATTAATTAATCCACATTTTAATTAAGTGGCCTGTGAGTAAATGTCCAAATTAATATAATAGTAGAACGGGAATTTATTTTGCTAAACAGATCTTATCAATAATCTATTCCATTTAATTATAGCAAAACAATGATTTATTATGTTAAATAGATATCTAAAATAATCTGTTCATATTTGTTTGGCTATGTAATGGCATAGATGTAACATCCCACATATTGAGACCCAAAACTAAACGCTACAGATGTTGTAGTGATATATAGTATTAATTTCTGGTGACAAAATACGATCATGTTAATGACATTCATAATATCAGAAGCACAAAAATATAAAATAATTTAAACACAATTTAATAAACAACTTTTCTCATTACATTTTAAATCAATATTTCGTATTTGTTACATAATCCCAAAACGTTGCCCAATTTCAAAAAAAATATAATTATTACAAATTACGCCAAGAGCGACATACGAAGATGCCCCCTTGGATTGTCAGAGTTACTAAATAGACAGACACGTCTACTGTCAATACATTCATATAATAACTTACATAACACGGTAGATAATAGATATAGATAGACTCCTACATAGCTAGCTTTTGCCACTTGCACGTCTTCGAAAGTTTTAATCGCCAAACCTGCTTAACTTGAAAGACCCCTACTCCCAATCTACTCAAATCAAATTTTGAGCATGCGAGAGTTTAAGGGGAAAACATAAACTTTGAGTCAGACAAAAATCCTGGTGTGAATAATAATCTGCCATCTCAGTTAATTGATATCTAGTGAGACTACGCCGTTGAGCGGAACGGGTTTTCCCCTTACTAGTATCCTTTAAAATATATCTTTTGCAAATCATAGTCCTGCAACCAAACTGGTTAAAATATAATATAACAATAGGTATGCATGCAACCTGGATAATCTTGACTATCCGTCAAATCAGTGGACTACCTGTCCTAATGTTTAGTTTTCATAGGGTAACTACCAACCTACATGGCTGACTCGGGTCTACCAGATATATCAAATTATCTAGAAGGCAACTGGACGGTCTGTTTGAAACTTATTATTCCTAGGGTCAACAGAACCTAATGATTTTGCGGACTTACCAATAACCTACCTCATCTTTGCGTATTCCTTTCTGTGCGTATACCTACTTTTAGTCTTACTCGTGGCGCAACCCTACACACTGAAATTTTGGACTTATTTTAACTAAGTGATACCAGTTAAAGTATAGGGTGCTACCCTACACTAGTCCCATCTGGTCTTCTAATCTTTGAGTCAATTTATCATATCACAATCTATCCAAGAGTGATAAGAACAATAATCCATTTAATAAAATTCTCGGTTAAATATCCTTTTTTATTCCCTTAAAAACACACTTCTTTATAAATGATTTACCCCTTGAAATCATATTTTCGAAACATGGAAAATTATAGCCCTTTACTTTACTCAAAATAATTATGCCATGATACATGCTTTATTAAAACAATATTGGTGAAGTTTAAAACATTCGAGGTCGTGGCCTTTCAAATCCATAGGCTATAAGGCCAAAATAATGTAAAACCTTTATACTGATAAAAGCTCGATGACTTCGTCGCCATTAAGGATCTTCGCCCCTCTTTAGTATAAATAAGTTAAAGCTTTTAAAATTTAAAACATAAGGCCATAGGGCCAAAACAATATATAGCCTTTATATTGATAATCGCGACAAGGTTAAAGTCGAAGAGGGTCTTCGCCCATCAAATATGTTAAAGCCTTTCATTTATAAAATTCAAGGCCATAAGGCTAAAATAAACCTCTTCGCATATATATGTTGCCGCATACAATCGATGTCCCCAAAGGTTTGTATAATGGAAAGATATAACATTTGAAAATAAACAAGGTCAGCGTTATAGGGCATAAGAGAATATCAAAACATGCAGCATCATTATCGCCACTATAAAGCTCTTCGAAAGTATAAGGGTTGGCGACGTTATGAAAACACGTGATGTCATTATTGCCGCTATAGTCACTTCGAAAGCATTGGGTTGGCGACACTATTGAAAACATGCGGCACTAGGCCATTTTATATAAAACGTAGTACTTAAGTCATGCGGAAAGACTACGTCGAAGACCATCTCTTCGACTTTGATGCTACATCTCCGACTTCAACCAAGACTAATCCATTCTGTATCAACTCCATTGATATCATATGTATTGTTCTATTTAACTTCGAAGATGATAAAAGTAGCAAGATAGAGGGGGACGTCATCATTGTTGGCATGGCAAAACAATAATTAACATTAAAACTGCATTTTTACTAATGAAAACAATTTCTTTCCACCTACTCCATATGATTTTCAAACTCTTATTGGCTGATAAAACTTTATCAATTTTTTTTTCAGAAAATTCTATCGCACCCTTATTTTCTAAACCTTGAAACATTTGCAAACAATGTATTTTTGTATTAATATTTTAATAACTAATTAAGCCCTTCTAGCTCAAACAAATTGTTAATCATACTTAAATACTTGGGAAAAATCCCCAAAAATCAGTGTAAATCAGATTATCCATATTCTTCAACATATAAAAATTTCATGGCCAAAACTTAACTTAATTAATTTTTTAACTAAATCCAGAAATAGCACATTTTCTACACTTAGAAAATTCATAAAAAATTCATATGCTTGGAAAATTATGAAATTAAAAAACGCTTCTAAAATAATGTTTCTAACATCATAATAAAATTTCAAGTCATTTGGGTGTCACATGATAGATTTTCCAACTCAAACATATCACTAAATTTCATAATGGATCATAAAATTCACCAATGAGCATATACTCATTTAACCGTCTAAAACATGGCATAACATCATCAAAACATTTCAGGTTTTATACTTAAAACCGAAAACAACAATCAAAACTTGATATACATCTGTTATTCACCTTGAATGGATTAAGAATGTTGAGATTTGTATTTTGAATTGATTCTCTAGCTTTGATCTTGATTCCCTCATATTTTCTTCCCTTGAAACCCTTGTAATGGCTGGCCGTAAGCTCTTTAATTTTTCATTTGTATGGTAGAAGTGAGGGAGTAAGGGTCTATGTTTTGGAATTTAAGTTTATTCCTATTTCGCCCTTAATACATATTCCTCCTTCTTATTCTAGTTTTAATTCATTCTTATAAACTCATTCATTAAGGCACAACTTCTATTATTTAACAAATCTCAATCTCCTTATCATTCTACATTATTTTATTTTATTTATCCAATTAAATATCCTAAATAATGTTAATTAAAATTTGAGTTGTTATAGACTATCCTCCTTAAAGATTTCATTCTTGAAATTACGATAAGGTACACACATCAAACATGTAAGCATAAGGGTAAAACATACCATCAAACAAGTCAGGATAAGTGTCTCTAATCCTGCTCCATGTTTTCCAAGTATAGTCTCTCTCATCGTCACTCCACCGGATTTTTACCCATCTAACTATCTTATTCTTTAGCTTCTTCTCATCCCTGGCCACTATACGAATTGGCTATCTAACTATAGTCATGTCTGGCTCCACTACTGAATCTTCCAATGCAGTCGAAGTTATAGCAGTATCTAGATCTTGAACACACTTCCTTAGATGAGAATATGGAAAACATTGTGGACTCCTACCAAACTGCTCGGTAACTCTATCCTTTAAGTGAGTTTCCTGATCCTTTCTATGATAGGAAATGGACCTACATATCTTAGTGTCAATTTTTCCGTCTTTCCAAACCTTACTACACCCTTCATTGGCGATGCTTTGATGAAAATATGGTCTCCAACTGAGAATTATAAGTCCTTCTGTCTTTTATCCGCATAATTTTTCTACCTGGATTGAGCTTCCTTTATTCTAGCCTGAATCGACTTAATCTTTTCCATGGCTTCTCTTACCATATCCGGTCCAAGAACTAATCTATCTCCAGTCTCTAACCAACATACAGGTGATTTACATAGCTTTCATGTATAAAGCTTCAAAAGGTGCCATCCCTATACTAATCTGATAACTATTGTTATATGAAAACTCGACTAAGTGTAGATGGACTTTCCATGATCCTCCAAAATCTAGCGCACGAGCTCTTAATAAATCCTCCAAGGCTTTGTTAACTCTTTTCGTCTGCCATCGGTCTGTGGATGGAAAGCGGTACTCATCTTGAGCTTGGTACCTAAAACCTTTTGTAGTCTCCTCCAGAATTTGCTAGTAAATAAAGAATCTTTGTCACTAACTATACTACTAGGAACTCCATGTAGTCTAACAATATTCTTCACGAATAACTTAGCTAAGACATGTGTCGTTCTTGTTGACTTAACGGGTATAAAGTGTGCACCCTTAGTTAGTCTGTCCACTATAACCCAGATGCTTTCCTTTCCTTTATTCGACCATGGCAACCCATCCATAAAATCCATGGATATCGAATCCCATTTCCAAACTGGTATATCTAAAGGTTGAAACAACCCACTAGGCTTCTGATGTTCGGCTTTCACTGGTTGGAAATTCAGACACTGTTTTACCCATAAGCCTACATCTCTTTTCATACCCTCCCAGAAGAAACTTCTCTTCACTGATACATCTTAGTTCCTCCAGGATGAATAGTAAACTTTGATCGATGACACTCCCTTAGACCTTCTTTCCTTAGGTCGCCAACCTCCGAAACACACAATTGTCCCTCCTTTCTTAACCATTCATTCCGATCAAGATAAAAATCCTTTAAAGTCATCAATCTCTGTTCCACCTTCCAATCTTCTAATTCTTTCAGCTAGTAATGGATCATCCCTTTGTTTAGAAGCAATTCTTTCGATCAATACCGGTCGAACTTCCAAACAAGATAACATCGTAGTACTCTCACTAGAAGTAACAGTCATTTTAACTGCACACTGCAAGTAGTCAATGCTTCCAAGTCTTTCCATTCAGCCAACATAGCCAACAACACATTCTGATATTTTCTGCTAAGTGCATCTATAAATTTGTTTCCTTTCGCGGTCTGTACTCAATTCCAAAATCATAAGCAGCTATAAACTCTAACCATCTTTGCTGTTTCATATTCAACTCCTTCTGAGAGAATAAATACCTTGAAGACTTGTGATCCATAAACAACTTGAACCGTTCTCCTAAAAGGTAGTGTTTCCACACCTTCAAAGCAAAAATCACGGCATCTAACTCTAAGTCATGAGTCGGGAATTAACTTCATGTGGTCCGAGCCGTCGAGAAGCATATGCAATCACTTTACCCCTCTGCATTAACACAGCTCCTAACCTTGTTCCACATGCGTCCGTATACACAACCAAATCTTAGTTTCCATCCAGAACAACTAACACGGGTGCATTGGTTAATAACTATTTTAGTTTCTGGAACGCCTCCTCACATTTATCAGTCCAAACATACTCCACGTCTTTCCTTGTTAGTTTAGTCATCGACGCTGCTATACGAGAGAAATTCTTGATGAATCTTCGGTAGTAGCCATTTAGTCCAAGAAAACTTTTTACCTCAGTCGCCGTCTTGGGTCTCTTTCAATTATTTACATCTTCTATCTTGGCTGGATCTACTGACAACCTTTTCTCTGAGACTACATGACCAAGGAACTTCACTTCTTTCTTCCAAAAACGACATTTCAAAAACTTCGCTTTTAGCTAATGCTACCTCAGTGTCTCAAGCACTATTCTAAGATGAATCTCATGATCTCTTTCATCTTTAGAATATATGAAAATGTCGTATATCAAAATGTCATCTATGAATACCAATACAAACCTATCCAAGTTCTATTGGAAAATCCGGTTCATTAAGTCTACGAAGAAAGCAGGCGCATTAATCAATTCGAATGGCATTACTAACCATTCGTAGGAACCATATCTTGTTCTAAATGCCGTCAATGGAATACTTTCTTCTGCTACTCTTAATTAACGGAACCCTATTGCCAAATCCAACCGAGATAATACTTTGGCTCTACTCAAACGATCGAACAAATCATCGATTCTTGGCAGCAGATATCGATTATTTATTGTTTTCTCATTCAACTTACGATAATCGATACACAATCTCAATGACCCATCCGGTTTCTTCACAAACACCGCGATCGCTTCCCAAGGTGAACTTCTTGGTCTAATAAAAATCTTTTCTTCTAAGTCCACTAACTGCACCTTTAACTCCTTCATCTTGGTAGGTGTCATCCAGCTAGGTGGTCTACTTATGGGTTCATCTCAAGGTACAAGATCTATTCGAAACTCAATAGCTCATTTCGGTGGTAGTCCTATAATAGGCTCAAAGACATCTGCAAATTCTCTTACTACGAAAACCCGATTCGACCCGCCTTCCTCCTATATGACACCCAATAAAGAAAAACCATCAGAACTTGGATTCTCTATTGAGTATATAATTCGATCGCTACTATTAGGGTGTCTTAGTGATATTTTCCTATCGTGGCAAAATATCCTAGCATCGTATTTACTTAATCAATCCATACCCAAAATAATTCCAAAGCCTATGAAACCAAAAACATGCAAACTGCCAGCAAATATATGACCTAACAATTCAAACTCTAAATGGTCACATCTCCTCCTAAGAGTTGCGTACCCTCCTATCGGATTCACAACTCTTAAGGAAATAACTAGGTATGGGGGTTCTAGGTTAAGCTTATTTACCAAACATCGAGATATAAATGAATGTGATGCACCAGTATCAAATAATACTCTAACGGGTATACCATGAATCAAAAGCATACCTCCCATCACAGCTTTCTCTTGCTCCTCACCTGTTGGTCATGAGCTAGCTGGTTCCAATGCAAACACCTTTCCATTCTCAGCTTTAGCTGGTTCCTTGCACTGGTTCTTACAATAACCAATCTAATCACAATTGAAGCACTTAATATTCTTCCTTCCAATAACTATCTTTCCATCTCTTGAATGAAAGTTGTTCACAAAATGCCCATTCTTATCACATTTATAACATATAATCTTAGACTTTCCCTTCTTGGCAACTTCGCCCTTCTGAGCTCCCTTTTTATGAAGGAGCTTCTGCTTTTGACTCTGTCCACCTGAGCCTCCACTGTCGTATTTCCAAAGAAAGCAAGCATCTCCTCATTTCTCAAAGCCATCTCCACGACCACATCATGTGGATCCCTAAGATTTGGAAAAGTTTCTCTAGCAAGCTCAGTCTCAATCCATGGATGAACTTCTCATTCCTCTTAATCACTATGTCCACAGTAGCATATCCATGTTGAGACAAATCCTTAAACTTCATTGCATACTCAAGCATAGTCAAATTGCCATGCACCAATTCAGCAAACTTCATCAACGGAGTTGAATTAGCGATCTCAGACATAAATCTTTCTTCAAACCTCCTTCTGAATTTAGCCCAAGTCAACGTCTCCTCTGCTACTCCGACAGTCACACTATTCCACCGGTACGACACAACACCTTGCAGTGTTTGGACGCCAATCTCCTCTTTTGCTCATCGTTCAGTCCAAGATCAAAGAAAATCCTTTCATAGTGAAGCAACCAATTCTCCACTTCAATTGCATCCTCAATTCCAATAAATGGTTTCCCTCCAAGTCTTGCATAGTCCTTACTCAGAACAACATAGTTATTAACAACTAGGGCCTCCGATTCACTCCTCCAGCATTTCTCCCAACTTACCCAGCGGTAGATCCTTCCTGCATCATGTTGACAAAGAACTGATACATTGCTCCCATATCAACCGGTGGCATTCTTGCACCTACTTTAGCATAGTGGTGCTTCCTCCACCGAGATTCAACCTTCAGTTTCCTGCCTCCATATCTTACTCCTTAAATCTGCATTTGAACCTTAGTAAGATAAGGAAGAATGGTCTAAGAGAAAGGGAGAATAGAGATAAAGCATATACTTATATATAGAAAATACAAGTACGTTACTATAACGTTATCCCATACCCCGATCTCATTCTTTAATTCATTTGGATTATGTTTTCAAAAACTCATTTTAAAGTTCAAAATTTTTAGTTTTACATAAACCTATGTTTTGATACCAAGTTGTAACATCCAGATATTGAGGCCCGAAACTAAGTGTAACATCCCTAATTTTGATAACATTATTCAGGAAATTTAATTAGATAAATTAAATAGAATAATGATGATAAGGGGATTGAGATTTGAATAAATTATATAAAGGGCCGTGCCTAATAATAAAATAAATGGGCTTTAAATTGGTTAAAAGGTTGATTAATTTACACATTGGAATATTAGTAAATAGCCAATTTTATCTTACACGGCTATACACATCTCACCCTTGTCCATTCACGTTCAATTTTTCATTTTCACAAACGCAAATCTATAACCTAAGAGCCGGCCATTACCAAGGAAGAAAGGAGGAAATTTATCTAAAGCTAGGAAGGATTAATCAACAACAAATCTCAAATTCCTTATCATACCTAAGGTGAATGATGATTTCATAACATCTCTATTTTATTCTATGATTATATCCTTTTGGATTTAGGATTAAATTCATTTTTATGATGATATGGATGATGATATGCTTGAGCAATATTATGTTTGATTTATTTTAATTCATTCACATATGAATTTGCACGGTTTTGATGTAAAACCGAGAGTATAAGATTTTAGAATGCCATGGAAAATTTTTACGTTAAGTAAAACATAATTTTAGAGATGGGTTTTAATTTTTAGAATTTTCCGAGCTATAGAAAATATATTATGAATTTCTAAAAGAAATAATGATATAATTGGGTTTAAAATTTATTTTGAGTATATCAAGAAGGAATTGGGTCTAAAATTTTAATATGTTTGATTACACGATAAAATTGAATTTTTGTGATTTTTGGGAATTTTTCGCAATTACTTTACTAGGGAAAATAAATTATTTCAAGAGAGGGACTTATTTGCAAATACTGGTTTTGTTAATGGAAAGGCTTAAATGTTAAAATTTCTTTGATTTTGATCTGTTTAAATGCGGCGGTTATGACTGCAAAGTATTTGAAAAGTTATACAGTGACCAATCAAAGGTTTACAAATAAGCAAGCGGTTATAAAGTAATTACTAAAAGTTGCTACATTTCTGCCTTTAATCCACAAAAGTAGGTTTCGCCTCAAATAGCTGTACCTTTTGACTCCTTTACCTCCGCACCATCTCAGTCGAAACCATCTCAGTCCAAACCCACATAGTCGGAACCAATGCACATGGAATGAATGGTATTGGTACATAGTGAATTGGTGGGTAGCGGAAGGTAAGGTGCGAAAGCAATGTTTTCGTTAGGGTCGAAACCATATTCTTTTACAAAAGCTAAGTTCTTGCTTTGTTTTACATAAACCTTTCAACACAGTCGAAACATATGCTTTGGAAAAGGTTTATACAAATATTTTTGGGGAAGGTTGCTTTATTATGTTGAAGTATTAGCTTTCGAAGGGGTACCTTTTTTTTTAAATAAGAGCTTTCGAAAGGAATTGGTTTCGACCAAGTCAAAACCCAGTTGCTAATTTCTCCTTTCGACTGCATTGAAGCCATCTGTGCTATCGAAGGGTTACTTCTGTTTTAACTTGAACTAAGCCTTTTCCTAAATGCTTTCGAAAAGGTTGGGGGTTTCGAAGGCAATTGAGTCGAAAGGGGGTTTCGACTCTATCCTTCGATATTTTAATTTAAAAGGTGGTTTCTTTTGACTAGATGGTTCCGACAGCATCAACTTTTTCCCTAAAAAAATTTTATAATTGGTTTTTAAAGAGATACCTTTGTATATAACTATTTTTGACCTAATTGATGTTTTAAAGAGTAAACCCAATACTTCCGAAAGGGGGTACTTTCATTAGTTTCGAAACTATTTTCCTAAAGATTTGTTAGCAAGGTTTTGATACATTGGAAAGGTATGATTTGGTTTCGAAAGGTATATACTTAGAGTTTTGAAAAGAGGTTTTCTATGCTTTCGAAGGAGGTCATCCAGTGGTTTCGAAAGTGATGTTTTAAGATTTCAAAACAAATAACCCATTCTCATTTTAAAAGGAAATACCATGGCATAAATAAAGAGTTTGAAAGTATTACTTCTTCATATACTTATTCACATTGTAATTAACCCATAACTGTGCTTTGGGGAAGGGCAGAATAACCAATTAGGTTGACCCAGTAGTGAATATAACTTAAGGAATGTTAAAATCTTAATTAAAAGATATTGGCAGGGGCCAATAGGTTCACAATGAGCCCATGAAAACTGTGTATAACAAATAATATTGGCAGGTGCCAATAGGTTCATAGTCAGCCCATGAAAACTATGATTTGATACTGGCAGGGGCCAGTAGGTTTGTAGTTAGCCCATGAAAACTATATCCGGATTAAGATATTGACGGTTATTCAATAGGTTCCTAGTTAGCCCATGAAAACTTGGATAAGAGAAAAGATATTGGAGTTACCAATAGGTTCTTTGTGATCCCATGAAAACTATGAATTTGGACAGATAGTCCATAAACATTTAAGTGGTTAATAGTAACCCTAGAAACTATAATTGAGACAGGCAGTCAGAATGAATATGGATGGGTAATCCAGATTTGATTTACTTGTTTGCATATCATCATAATGTTTTGAAATACCAAGTTTTAACCATTGTGGATGCAGGAGCATAGTATATGGTTTTATAAATGTTTTAGGATACTAGTGAGGGGAAAACCCATTCCGCTAAGCGGCGTGGTCTCACTAGATATCTAAATGGTTTGAGATGGAAAATTATTATTCATACCAGGTTTTATGTTTAACTCGAAGTTTTTGTTTTCCCCTTAAACTCTTGGGTACTCGATTGATTTTGAGTAGGTTGAGAGTTAAGGTTTCCAGGTGTTCTAGACGAATAAAGCTTCCGAGGACGTGTAGGAGGCAAGCTTGTTATTAGAGTTCTTTTATTTCTACCATGTGTTTTGATTGTAAAGGAAATTTTGTTTTCTTGCCTTATTATATACTCTGATCAACTAAGGGGGCATCTTCATATGTCGCTCTTGGCGTATTTTGTAATAATTATATGTTATCTGAACGTGGTCTGCGAACTGGGATTATGTAATCAATTTGGGATATTTTGAAATGGAAAGTGGAATTTGTGTGCTGTTTAATTTTTTTTCCATATTCTTGTGTTTTTGTGTATCAATGGATCTAATATCATCGTATTTGGTCATCGAGGATTAATAACTATGGATGACTGCAGCATTCGCAACCGTTAGGTTTGGGCCTCCAAGTAGGGGGATGTTACAAGTTGGTATCAGAGCATAGTTTATGAAACTTTAAAAGAAATTTAAACCTAAAAGATTTTTAAACATAATCTAATGAATCAGATAATAAGATTGGGGTTTGGGTTAACGCTATAGTAACGTACTTGTATTTGAAATATATAGTATATATAAGTATGTAATCCTCGCTCTCTTAGATCGTTCTTCTGTATCTTACTAAGGCTCATATGCATATTTACGAGAAAAGAGATATGGAAGCAGGAAATGGAAGAGGAAATCTCGATGAAGGAAGCACCACAACTAATGGAAATGCTCGACCCACTACCAGGAGGAACCCGGGTCGACATGCTAATGCTAGTAATCAAAATGCTGATGCCAATGTGAGTGTTGGAAATCCACCAGTAGATATGGGGCGATGTATCAGTTCTTTGTTGGTTTGATGCAAGCAGAAGCTGTTGGTATTGTTGGAAATGTAGGAGGAGCTAATCCTGTGGCTCCAGTTGGGAATAATTATGCTTTGCTAAGTAGAGATTACACCAGTTTGGGTTGGAAGCCATTCTTGGGAACGGAGAGTGCCATAGAGGATCAGAATTGGCTGTTGCATTGTGAGCGTATATTTACTGATTTGGGTCTGAATGATGGGAAAAAGAGAAGGTTGGCCTCTAGAAAATTGTAGGGGTCAGCACTACATTGGTGGAATAGTGTCACTACCGGAGTTCCAGAAGAGCAGTTGACTTGGGCTGGTTTTAAAACGAGATTTGAGTAGAAGTTTATATCTGAGTTTGCTAAGTCATAACTAATGAGGAAGTTTATGGATCTAGTTCAGGGAGAAATGTCAGTAGTCGAGAATGTTACTAAGTTTAAAGAACTATCTCGATATGGATATGCTACTATAGATACTAACATAAAAAGGAATGAGAGGTTCATGCGGGGATTGAGGCCCAAGCTTGCTCGAATGACCATGACACATGTTCGTGATCCTTGTAATATAGTGGTGGAGATGGCCATTCGCCATGAGAAGTTACTTACTAATTTTTCTAAAGAAAGGACGGTGAAAACTCAGGGTTCTCAAGGTAAAAAGAGGAAGTTCTTTAAAAAGAAGGGAGTCCAGAAGGGAGATACTGCTAAGAACTCAAAGGCCAAGGTAGTTTGCTATAAGTGTGACAAGAAAGGTCACTTTGCGAATGAATGCCGGCCAGGAAATGGAAAGAAAACTGTAAGAAAGAAGAATGTGAAGTGCTTCAACTGTGATCAAGTTGGGCATTACAAGAATCGGTGTCCAGAGCCAGTTAGTGAGGACAAAGGAATATTTTTTGCTATAAGACCAGCTAGGCCTACTACAGCTGATAAAGGAAAAACTGTGATGGAAGTTATGCTTTTGATTCAGAGTATTCCAGTTAGAGTACTTTTTGATGCCGGTGCATCACATTCATTTATATCTCAGTGTTTGGTTGATAGATTATGTTTAGTACCCACCTACCTTATTACTTCCTTAAGGGTTGCGAATCCAATTGGAGGGAATGCAACTCTATGGTTAAGATGTGACCGGTTAGAACTTGACTTGTTAGGTCATAAGTTACCTGAAATTTTTATGTTATTGATTTCGTAGACATAAGAATCATTTTGGGTATGGATTGGTTGGGTAGGTACGAGGCTAGAATATTTTTCCAGGATAGGGAAATCTCACCGAGACACCCTGATTGTCATAACCGATTGATATTATCATTAGAGAATACTGACCGGAGTGTTAGTGCTTTACTTAATGCTATGGAGGTAGGAAATGAGTTAAGTCTAGTTCGGGTAGCAAGAGAATTTGCAGATGTCTTTGAGCCATTCATAGGACTACCACCGAGAAGGGCTGTTGAGTTTAGAATAGATCTTGTGCCCGGAGCCGAACCTATAAGTAGAACACGTAGTAGGATGACACCGGCTGAGATGAAGGAATTGAAGGTGCAGCTAGTGGATCCAGAAGGAAGAAGTTTTATTAGACCAAGCAGTTCGCCTTGGGGAGCGACTGCGGTGTTCGTAAAGAAACCGGATGGGTCGTTAAGGTGTGCATTGACTATCATAAGTTAAACAAAATGACAATTAAGAATAAGTATCCTTTGCCGAGAATAGATGATCTGTTTGATCAGTTGAGTGGAGCTAGAGTGTTTTCCTTGTTAGATTTGGCAACAGGTTTCCATCAGTTAAGAGTGGCGGATGACATTATTCCTTTGACAGCATTTCGAACTAGGTATGGTTCATATGAGTGGTTGGTGATGCCATTTGGATTAACGAATGCACCTGCTTTCTTTGTGGATTTGATGAACCGAGTTTTTCGAGAGTATTTGGTTAGGTTTGTGCTGGTGTTTATAGATGACATTCTAGTCTACTCTAAGGATGAGAGAGAGCATGAAGTTCATTTTAGACTGGTACTTGAGACGCTGAGGCAGAATCAGCTAAAGGCGAAGTTTACTAAGTGTCATTTCTAGAAGAAAGAGGTAAAATTTCTTGTTCATGTGGTTTCAGAGAAAGGATTATCAGTAGATCCAGATAAGATCGAAGCCATGAATAATTAGAAAAGACCAGAGACGGTGACCGAAATTAGAAGCTTTCTTGGACTTGCTGGCTACTACCGGAGATTCATTAAGGATTTCTCGCGGATAGCAGCACCTTTAACTCAATTAACTAGGAAGGAGGTGAAATTTGTTTAGTCCAACAAATGTGGGGAAGCATTCCTTAAGTTAAAGAATTTGTTGACCAACACACCCATGTTAGTAGTTCTAGACGGAAACCAAGGATTGGTGGTGTATACTGATGCATGTGGAATTGGATTAGGAGAAGTGTTGATGCAGAATGGTAAAGTTATTGCCTACACATCCAAGCAGCTTAGACTGCATTGAGTTAGATATCGTACTCATGATTTGGAGTTGGCAGCTATGATCTTCGCATTGAAGATTTGGAGACATTATTTCCTAGTGGAGATGTTTGAGCTTTATACCGATCATAAGTTTTTACGGTATTTATTCTCTCAGAAGGAGTTGAATATGAAGCAACGGAGATGTGGGAGTTTTTGGCTGCATATAATTTTGGTATAGAGTATACACCAGGAAAAGGTAATAAGGCAGCAGATGCCCTTAGCAGAAAACATCAGAATGTGGTGTTAGCTATGTTGGTAGAGTGAAAAGATTTAGAAGCTTTAGTCAGTTGTGATGTGTAGTTAAGATCGACTGCTGGTTCTAGTTAGAGTTCCGCCAGGTTGTCTTGTTTAGAAGTTCGACCAGTATTGATTGAGAAAATTGCTTGTAAGCAGAAGGAGGATCAAGTGTTGGCTGAGAAAAGCAGAAATTTTGAGGTTGGAACTGAGATCGATGATCTAAAGGATTTTAGCCTTGACCAGAGTGGATGGTTGAGAATAAAGGGACGATTGTGTGTTCTGAACATTGAGGACTTGAGGAAAGAAGTTCTTGGAGAATGTCATTGGTCCAAGTTTACGATTCATCCTGGAGGGACCAAGATGTATTAGGATATGAAGAGGAGCTTCTATTGGGAAGGCATGAAGAGGGATGTTGGCTTGTGGGTTAGGCAGTGTGAAAACTATCAACAGGTGAAAGTTGAACATCAGAAACCGAGTGGGTTGCTTCAGCCTTTAGAGATTCCAGTTTAGGAATGGGATTCAATATCCATGGATTTTATAGACGGGTTGCCAAGGTCAAATAGGGGTAATGAAAGTATATGGGTTATAGTGGACAGATTGACTAAGAGTGCCCATTTCATTCCAGTTAAGTCAACCAGAACGACACCTGTTTAGCTAAGTTGTTCTTGAAGAACATGGTTAGACTACATGGAGTTCCTAGTAGTATAGTCAGTGACAGAGATGCTTTGTTCACTAGTGAATTCTAGAAAAGTCTATAGGAAGTGATGGGTACCAAGCTTATTATGAGTACTGCGTATCACCCTTAGACAGATGGGCAAACAGAGAGAGTCAACAAAGTACTCGAGGACCTACTAAGAGCTTGTGTATTGGACTTTGGTGGATCTTGGGAGGATCACCTACATTTGGTCGAGTTTTCCTATAATAACAGTTATCAAACACGTATAGGAATGACGCCATTTGAAGCTTTGTATGGAAGACCATGAAAATCACCAGCATGTTGGTTGGAGACTAGAGACAAACTAGTCTTAGGTCCAGATTTGGTCAGAGAGGCGTCAGATAAGATTGAGTTAATCCGAGGAAGGATGAAGGAAGCTCAGTCAAGACAAAAGAGTTACGTGGATGAGAGGCGTAAGGACCTAGAATTCTTAGTTGGAGACAGTGTTTTAAATCTCGGATTTTGGCCAATATCTTGGGAAAATATCTCGGCTATCTCGGGCGATATTTAAAACACTTATAACTAAATAGGCTGCCAAATCTCGGATTTTGGCTGATATCTCGGATTTTTCATCTCGGCCATCTCGGGGAGATTTAAAAGCCTGGTTGGAGATAAGGTTTTCATTAAGGTATCACTAATGAAAGGTGCGGTACATTTTGGAAAGTCAGGGAAGTTAGCCCCAAGATATGTAGGTCCATTTCAGATTATAGAGAGGATTGGAAAGCTCGCATACAGAGTAGAGTTGCCGAGCAGTATGGCAGGTGTCCATAATGTATTTCATGTGTCTCATCTTCACAAGTATGTGCATGATCCAGAGACTACTATTCCTCCGACAGGGTTGGAAGACTAAGTAGTAGAGCCTAATTTGACTTTTGTTAGACAACCAGTTCGAGTTGTAGCTAGAGATGAGAAAAGGTTAAGGAATAAGACAGTCAGGTTGGTGAAAGGTCAGTGGAGCGACAAGGAGAAGGACTGTACTTGGGAGACAGAGGACATGATTAGAGATACTTATTCTGATCTGCTTTGAGGGTATGTCTATATTAGAATTATATAGATAGTTGCTAGTCAGTTAGACTAGTATGGTTGTTAGGAGTTGTTACAGACGATTGCTATGTTTAGTATTTAGTCCTTACTGAATTTCGAGGACGAAATTCGTTAAGAGGGGAGCCTGTAACATTCCTAATTTTGATAACATTATTCAAGAAATTTAATTAGACAAATTAAATAGAATAATAATGATAAGGGGATTGAGATTTGAGTAAATTATATAAAGGGCCATTCCTAATAATAAAATATATGGGTTTTAAATTTGTTTAAAGGCTAATTAGTTTATACATGGGCATATTAGTAAATAGCTAATTTTATCTTATATGGCTATACACATCTCACCCTTGTCCATTCACATTCCATTTTTCATTTTCACAAAGCAAATATAAAACCTAAGAGCCAGCCATTACCGAGGAAGAACGAAGAAAAATTTATCTAAAGCTAGGAAGGATTAATCAACAACAAATCTCAAATTCCTTATCATACCTACGGTGAATAATGATTTCATACCATCTTTATTTTATTTATGATTATATGTTTTCGGATTTATGATTAAATTCGTTTTTATGATGATATGGATGATGATATGCTTGGACAACATTATGTTAGATTTATTTTAATTCATTCACATTTGAATTTGCACTTTTTTGATGTAAAACCGAGAGTATAAGATTTTAGAATGCCATGGAAATTTTTTATATTAAGTAAAACACGATTTTAGAAATGTGTTTTAATTTTCAAAATTTTCCGAGCTATAGAAAATATATTATGAATTTCTAAAGGAAAATATGATATAATTCGGTTTAAAATTTATTCTGAGTATTTCAAGAAGGAATTGGGTCTGAAATTTTAATATGTTTGATCACACGATAATACTGAATTTCCGTGTTTTTTGGGGATTTTTCCCAATTGATTTACTAGGGAAAATAAATTATTTCAAGAGAGGGACTTATTTGAAAACTGGTTTTGTTAATGGAAAGGCTTAAACGTTATAATTTCTTTAATTTAGATTTGGTTAAATGCAGCGGTTACGATTGTAAAGTATTTGAAAAGTTATACAGCAACCAATCAAAGGTTTACAAATAAGCAAGCGATTATAAAGTAATCACTAAAAGTTGCTACATTTCAGCCTTTAATCTAAAAAGTAGGTATCGCCTGAAATAGCAGTACGTTTTGACTCCTTTACCTTCGCACCATCTCAGTCGAAACCCACATAGTTGAAACCAATGCACATGGTATCAATGGTATTGGTACGAAGTGAATTGGTGGGTAGCGGAAGGTAGGGTGTCAAAAGCAATGCTTTCGTTAGGGTCGAAACCATATTCTGTTTCAAAAGCTAAGTTCTTGCTTTGTTTTCTTAAAGCTTTCGACACAGTCGAAACATATGCTTTTGAAAAGGTTTATACAAATAGCTTTTGGGGAAGGTTGCTTTATTATGTTGAAGTATTAGCTTTCGAAGGGGTACCTTTTTTTTAAATAAGAGCTTTCGAAAGGAATTGGTTTCAGCCAAGTCGAAACCCAGTCACTAATTTCTCCTTTTGACTGCATTGAAGCCATATATGATGTCGAAGGGTTACTTCTATTTTAACTTAAACTATGCCTTTTCCTGTATGCTTTCGAAGGGGTTGGGGGTTTCGAAGGCAATGGAATCGAAAGGGAGTTTCGACTCTTTCCTTCAATGTTTTAATTTAAAAGGTGGTTGCTTTCGATTAGATGGTTCCAACAGCATCAACTTTTTCCCCAAAACAAATTTATAATTGGTTTTGAAAGAGATACTTTCGTATATAACCATTTTTGACCTAATTGATGTTTTAAAGAGTAAACTCAAAACTTCCGAAAGGGGTACTTTCAATAGTTTCGAAGCTATTTTCCTAAAGATAAGTAAGCAAGGTTTCAATACATTCAAAAGGTATGATTTGGTTTCGAAAGGATTGATTTATAGAGCTTCGAAAGGTATATACTTGGAGTTTTGAAAATAGGTTTTCTATGCTTCCGAAGGAGGTCATCCAGTGGTTTCGAAAGTGATGTTTTAAGATTTCAAAACAAATTACCGATTCTCATTTTAAAAGGAAATACCATGGAATAAATAAAGATTTTGGAAGTATTACTTCTTCGTATACTTATTCACATTGTAATTAACCCAAAACAGTACTTTGGGGTAGGGCAGAATAACCAGGTAGGTTGACCCAGTAGTGAATATAACTTAAGAAATGTTAAAATCTTAATTAAAAGATATTGGTAAGGGCTAATAGGTTCATAGCGAGCCCATGAATACTATGTATAAAAAAATATATTGGCATAGGCCAATAGGTTCATAGTCATCCCATGAAAACTATGATTTGATATTGGCAGGGGCCAGTAGGTTTGTAGTTAGTCCATGAAAACTATATTCGAATTAAGATATTGACAGTTATTCAATTGGTTCCTAGTTAGCCTATGAAAACTAGGATAAGAGAAAAGACATTAGAGTTACTAATAGGTTCTTAGTGATCCCACAAAAACTGTGAAATTGGATAGATAGTCCATAAACATTTAACTGGTTAATAGTAACCCTAGAAACTATAATTGAGATAGGTAGTCAGAATGAATGAAGATGGGTAATCCAGATTTGATTTACTTGTTTTGCATATCATCATAATGTTTTGAAATACTAAGTTTTAACCATTGTGGATGCAGGAGCACAGTATATGGTTTTATAAATGTTTTAGGATCCTAGTGAGGGGAAAACCCATTCTGCTAAGCAGCGTGGTCTCACTAGATATCTAAATGGTTTGAGATGGTAAATTATTATTCATACCTGGCTTTATGTTTGACTCAAAGTTTTTGTTTTCCCCTTAAACTCTCGGGTACTCAATTGACTTTGAGTAGGTTTAGAGTTAAGGTTTCCAGGTGTTTTTTGACGAATAAAGCTTCCGAGGACGTGTAGGAGGCAAGCTTGTTATTAGAGTTCTTTTATTTCCGCTGTGCATTTTGATTATAAAGGCAATTTTGTTTTCTTGCCTTATTATATACTCTGATCAACCAAGGGGGCATCTTCATATGTCGCTTTTGGCGTATTTTTTTAATAGTTATATGTTATTTGAACGTGGTCTGCGAACTGGGATTATGTAATCAATTTGGAATGTTTTGAAATGGAAAGTGGAATTTGTATGCTGTTTAATTTTTTTCCATATTCTTGTATTTCTATGTATCAATGGATCTAATATCGCCGTATTTGGTCGCCGAGGATTAACAACTATGGACGACTACAGCATCCATAACCGTTAGTTTTGGGCCTCCAAGTAGGGGGATGTTACACTAAGCGCTATAGATGCTGTAGTCATCTATAGTAGTAATTCCCAATGACAAAATGCAGTTATGTTAATGGTATTCATAATATCTGAAGCACAAGGATATGAAATAATGTATTATGGTGGAATGCTTGGTTTTTCTTTTTTCTTTTTATAAAATAGTCTTTTGTTTTTGAAACTCTCTGAAGTAAGTTTAACATTTATTTATCGGTTTTATCGCAATTCATTCTGATGGTAGAATACTAATATTGCTTTAAATGTACTTCAAGGTATGGACGACTAATATCTGAGTGAAGATATATGCCTACTAGATAGTACAACTACTCATACAGTTTTGAAAAACCAAAAGTTTTTCTTTGAATCATCCAAAAATATTACAGCCGAAATTTCTGATCATAGTTGGATCGGCTAATATTATTGAAGGGTTTGGAAGAGATCATATTATTTTGCCAAATGATATACATATTCTGATTCAAAATGCATTATACTCGAGTATTCTAAAGGAAAACCTCTATGTTTTATGGATATAAGAACGAAAGGTTGACATATTGAAACTATAAATGACAAAAACAAAAATATCTTTGTGTTTTTTCAAATTTAGAGTAAGAAACTTATTTTAGAAAAAAATGGTACAATTTCAATTAGATTATATTTCATGAAAATTGGCATAGTTGAATCTTACTCTGTAAACATGAGCCAGAAGCTCATATATATAAAGACGTTGATTATTTGGCATGAACGTTTGGGTCATCCTGGGTCAACTATAATGAGTAAGATTGCTAAAAAATCAAATGGGCATGACTTATCAAACCAACTGAATTTACTATGTGATTACTTTTGTGCTCCACATGCGTAAGGAAAAATTAATCACTTGACCTTAATAATAAAATCACTTTAGATCTCCAACATTACTGCAGAGAATTCAAGGTGATATATGTGGTGGACCATTTAAATATTTTATGGTGTTAGTTGATGCGTCAACCATTGGTCAGTTGCACGTTTGCTTTGTACAAGAAATATGACATTTTCTAAATTACCTGCTTAAATAATTAAACTAAAAGCACACTTCCTTGATCATCAAATTAAATCAATTCGAATATTTAATATAGGAGATTTACTTCTTAAGACTTGATGATTATGCTTATCATTGGGAATTGAAGTTGAACATCTAGTAGCTCATGTTCACACTCAAAATGGTCTAGTAGGATCATTAATTTATCGTTTTCAACTTATTGCAAGACCATTGCTTATGCAATCAAAGTTACTTATTTTTGCTTAGGGACATGTAGTTTTACATGCATCGAAATTAATTAAAATTAGACCAACAATAGATTATCAATTTTCACCATTATCGATAGATTTAGGGATACGCCCTAGAGGAAATTATGTAATTCGTTACATATATCTAATTCTTTGACCAATCTTGTTCGAAATAAAGACGTTTTCTTTCAATTATATACTTAATATAATATGTTATATTAATTAATTTAATTAAAGTATATTTAGTAGAAAATCCATAAATGTTATGTTTTTTGATAGTAGTTACAAAGTGTTCTAACCATGAGTAATTTATCATAATGAAAACAAATATACCATTTTAAATGTTTCTAGTCAAGATGCATCGAGATTGGATATCAATGTTGTTGAGACTAGAGTATATAATGCTCTTCAAATATTGGATAGTGTATCACTCATGTCTGCTTGAGGCACCTAGGGGTTACAACCTGATAGTTCCCTATTGGTTAATATAACTAAGATCAAATAGAAAATATTGATGTGACTTATTTACGTAGTTCCCTCGAGTTGAGAATACTATGGATCTTCGATATGAAAGCTCCACTTTGATTATAGTTAAATCATGGTATGACATCCATCGAGCGACTACAATTATGTTAAGTGGAAGTATTGGAAGTGAAGCACTATTCAAGAGAGTATTTGTCTCCTCAGTTATATGGGGTTTGTAACGACTCGCCTCTTCGAATCCTACAAGTCGACACTAATACATCCACGGTATTCACGTGCCGAAGAACTAAATGCCGAAAAGACAGATTGTTAGGGGAAAGAAACGAGATAGGAGACAGAAGAAACTAAACAATCACAGAATCTCACAACGCAACGGAATGATATATATAAATCAACATAGTACTTTACAAAAGTCATTTTAAAAATGATACATCAGAGTTATACTAATACAAATTCTACCGTAGGTCAGTTATTACAGCCTGTCCCTACCTAACCGATACAATATAAATATAAACAACGAAAATAAGATAATAACTAGCTATCGGTGAAGCCTCCTACTCCAAGCTCCTCCAAGATGCATCCGTGGGAAACCTGAACTACTTGGCTGCCCATAAAAATTTGAGCACCCAAGAGTTTTAAGGAAAGAAAATAAAACTCCGGGCCAGACATGGGTCTGGTGTGAGTAAAATCAAAGCAACTGAATTATTACTTTTAAAACTCTTTTAAAATCAAAGGTATCTCATAAGACCACGCTGAACATAAACACAGACGAGTTTTTACCTTACGATAACCAAAACACATTTATATAAAAATCCAAAGATATTATAATAATGTCTAAGGGTTCAAATTAAAATATTAAAATAGCTGGAATGCTTGCATCTCACATTCCAACATATTTGGTATGCCACTAAAACCTTACAACGCTTATTGGAGAATGGGTTCCATACAATGACTAGGCACCGGGGTACCACCTATCACAGTACACGTCTAGAAAATGTACCGAGGACCTCGCCTGGATCCCCTGCCAAAACAAGACCGGCCTACCCCTTACTGGATAGTACCGAATATGTCATCAACCCGGTTGCTTTGCAACCCTTTTTATTGAGATCTCATGCGCAACCAATCCATAAATATGTAGATGTATCTAGAAGGGTGACAACATACCATAATGGGTGCAACCCACTTAGCCTTGCTGTATCTCCCTTGATTTTCAGTCATTCCCGGTTGATGAGGCTTGAGGCTATGTCTTAGCTTTTTAGAATAGAAATCCCACTTGGAATGTTAACACTGCCTTCCAGGCATCAATGCAAATGCTAGCATCCATCCATACAAGTTATCCAGGATAAGGACAAACCGAAGGCACTACTTCTACCATATCCATTTTGGAATCACCCTTAGGATTAATAGCAAGCAGCCTTTGCACTTGAATGCTCCATCTTTGCTTTAATATTCTTCAAGATGTCTTCAGTTCGAAATGCTTTAGTTGGATCAAATGGTTTTCGAATAACAGACCCGATCCCGGTCTCTTCGAAATAACTTTCGATAATTTCTGGTAAACTCAACCCCGGTTCTTTAGGAAATAAGCAGATAAAAGGTAAGAGCGGAGTTCACCTCCTAACCGTTAGTGGACGGATTTCCTTATCATTTATCTTAGAAGAATGAAACGAATTTATATGTATAGTATAACACCACCGATGGTAACTGTACCATATAATTTCTGTGTTTCTTCTAGATATTTCCAAAGTTACGTTTTGGTCCAGATTTGATAGTTGGTTATTTAACTATCAGTCAAACAAACAATCAAACATTGGTTCAATTCCATATGGGATCCTGTAAGCCTTTATTAATTAATCTTTAATTAATAAAATCACATTATAAAACTTTATCAAAGGATCTTTTCTAAAACACTTTTCCCAAATCCCTTACATCCCTTTTACTTGGAAAAAAATATAAACATTCACCAAAAACATTTGGCAAATTCCCTCTTCTCACATTTCATATTAAATGGCCAAACCATTCCCTTTCAAAACATCACTTACTATAAAACTCATTTACTTTATAAAACCCATTCACTTATTCCTTATAAAATTCTTTTATAAGTTCACTTCACATTTCAAACCTCTTTACAATTTTTCAAACTTGATTTAAAACGCCTTCCAAAATATCTAAAATGATTTATAAAATCTCTTTCTATTTTTACAACTATTTAAAAGTCTTCCTTCATAATTCCTTTGTAGAATCTCCTTTATAAAATATCATTTTCAAGATATCATTTGTAAATCACTTTAGGTAAAACCTTTTGTTTAATAAACCCCTTTTTTAAAAACAAGATATTATATAAAAATAACTTTATAAAATAATAATAAAATTTAAAAATCAGTTATAACCTTTAAACCCAAATTAAAGAACTAAAGCTAATTTAAAAAAAAATTAATTCGAAAAGAGGCTTAACAATCCCAATGGTACTAATTTAAGTTACCATTCGGTTTTGATTTCAATTCACTTAATAGTTATTTACATAGATCAACATATATGTAAATACATTCATATCCAAATCAAGGAATAACATGTCAATATGAACTAACTGGCATATACATATCCAAATAACATAATAGCAGGGTGGTGATTTGTCCTACTAAACAAATGTCCAAACAATTCAACCAATTCATAGCAGAACGGGAATTTATCCTACTAACAAAGGTCCACACAGACAAAACAACAAACAATCAATTTATAGCAGAACGGAGATTTATTTTGCTAACACATGTCCACACAACCCAACAATCTACATTATAACTCATTTACAGTTATATGGTTTCTTAATGGTATCGATACTTGAATCACTTGTACTCAAAACCATCTTTGAAAAAGAAGTACCTTTGAACAATTTTACTTTTGAAAACCAAAGGATTTAAAACTTTTAAACCCTTTTAAAAATATATAATTAAAAGTTAAATCCTTATTTAAAACATAATTAATTGTAATTGAATCTTAACTTAATTTAGTAGTTAAACAATAATTAACTATTAATTAAACCCAAATTAATCCTTTATTAATTATTAAATAATCAATTAAACCTTCCTTAATAATTAAATGTTAATTAATCTCAATTAATTAATTAAACTTAAATAATAAATTAAACCTTTAATAAATAATTTATTATAAATTAAATCTTTAATCAAATAATTAAACCCTTGATTAATAATTAATCCTATATTTAATTAATGATAAATTAAATATAAATAATTTATTTAACTCATACTTAATTAACTTAATTAATAATTAATTAAAATAAATCTTAACTTTAAAAGATAATTAATTAAGAACTAATCTTTTTTCAATTAAAGTTAATAAACCTTGTTAACATTTAATTAATTATCAATTACTAAAACCTAATTAATTAATAATTAATTATTAAATCCCTAATTAACTTTTAAAAACATTATTATTTAGTTTATAAAATATTCAAAAAATAATTTGAAGTATAAAAACCAAACTTTGCAAAAATCGAAATTTTAAGCGAACTGCATCCATAGCGACTATGGCTATGGATACCCATAAGCTTTAACTTGTTTCTATCATTCTGTGAAAACTTTACCTTAAAGCTCACTAACTTTATAAAAACAAAAATAAGTATTTAAAACTAGAACAAGTTTAAACCTAACCAAATATTTGATTTTTAAAACTCAAACCATAACTTTCTTACACAAGATTCCAAATTCTCCAATACCCTACAAAGGTACCAACTTCTTCTTAGCTTATGCATTACATGCCCAAGTCCATACACAACCATAACACCGAGGATAACATCATGGAATAAACATAAGCAAGACCTAATCTTTAACCATTTAACTTCACATTCAAGTCTAATGTCCTTACATATCGAAGCAACAAGAATATACATACATATATACATATACATACATAGATATATACATACATAGATATATATACATACATAGATATATATACATACATAGATATATATACATACGTAGATATATATATATATATATATATATATAACCATCATATGTTAAATTAATCAATACTAACCATCACATCACACAATATATTAACTAACATAAAAGTAAAAACCTTCCCAAAAATTCATAGTTTACTCACCGGAAATCCTTTGAAAACTTGACACACTTTGAAATTCGGGAAGCTTGGAAAACCACAAATTCTATTCAAAAATAGGTCAAGTTCTAGTCTACTTTTGGACCTTCTTCTCTTGGATTTTGATAAAGTGGTGAAAAGGAAATTTTTAGATAATTCTTTCCTCTATCATTTCAGAAAAAGAATCAGTCAATTTGAATAATTTTTGAGGAAGTTATGGCTGAAACAACAAGAGGTATTTTCGGACTTGAATTTCTGAGTCCGAAAACACTCTACAAAAAAATGGAATTTTGGCCTATCTATGCTCAAAATTTGAAGAAGTAATCCGAAGAAGAATTTTAGCTACCAGAATTTAATATGCTTTAAAAAAATAAAATCTTAATTTGGTGAAGAATGGAGTAAGTTATGGCCGAATGAAATGAACGAATAAAATCTTAATTCAGTTTCATCCAACGGCCTTCTGGTGTTAACAAATGCGACACAACATACAAATGGTCATGCTTTTTTCCCAACTCCTCTTCATTTCAACAACAAATCAAAATCATTCTCCACGACTTTTGTGTTCTCGATGGTCTCAAAAGTCCCTTACACCAGCGGGCACGGTCTAGTCTTTTTGCTTTCTCCCACGACCAACTTCTCCACCGCGTTATCAAGTCAATTTTTCGGTGTTCTGAATCCAAATGACAATGGAAATGCTACTAATCATATATTTGGCATCGAGTTTGACACAATACAAGATGCTGAATTCGACGATATTGACGCAAACCATGTCGGAATTGATATAAACAGTTTGAACTCAAGCGAGTCACACAGTTCCGGTTATTACGACAACGCGACTGGTTTTCAAAACTTGACGTTGTGGAGCGGGCAACCAATGCAAGTGTGGATAGACTATGACGACGACCATAAACAAATTAGCGTTACCTTATCGAACATGGGAGCTCAAAAGCCTAAAAAGCCACTTATGTTCTCAACCGTTGATCTCATTGGCGTGATTCTAGATACCATGTATGTCGGCTTTGCCTCCGCAACAGGTTCTTTCAGCACTTCCCATTACATCCTCGGATGGAGTCTTAGTACCAATGGCGTAACAAAACCATTAGACTATTCAAAACACCCTTCAATCCCTCGCACTAAATCGAAACAGGATTCACATATAAGAGCCATAACATTGCCTATAGCCTTGTGTTTATTTACGTCACTATTGGTTGCTACGATCATATTGATAAAGAGATACAGGATGAAATACGCAGAGCTACGTGAAGATTGGGAGCTCAAATACGGCCCCAGTAGATTTTCCTATAAGCAATTGTTCGATTCAACGAATGGATTTGAAGAAAAAGGTCTCCTAGGAACTGGAGGTTTTGGAAGCGTTTACAAAGGCATATTACCTACTTCAAAAGTGGAAGTAGCTATCAAGAAAGTGTCGCACGAATCAAGGCAAGGAATGAAAGAGTTTGTAGCTGAAATAGTAAGCATTGGTACGTTGGGGCATTGAAACCTTGTTAAACTTTTAGGCTATTGCCGTCGCAAAGGTGAACTTCTACTGGTATATGAGTACATGCCAAACGGAAGCCTTGACAAATACTTGCACGATAAAACAAAGCAAACATTGAATTGGGCGCAAAGGTTTCACATTATAAAAGGAGTAGCTTCAAGCTTATTGTATCTACACGAAGATTGGGAGCAAGTGGTGATACACAGAGATGTGAAAGCGAGCAACGTGCTACTCGATAGCGAAATGAATGGAAGACTAGGGGATTTCGGGCTAGCAAGGTTGTACGACCATGGTATCGATCCTCAGACTACGCATGTGGTAGGGACAATGGGGTACCTTGCGCCTGAGCTAGCAAAAACGGGGAAGGCCACTACGAAAACAGACGTGTTTTCTTTCGGGGCGTTTTCGTTAGAAGTGGTGTGTGGGAGAAGGCCGATTGATTCGGTAGCCCGATCGGAGGAGGTGGTCTTGATGGATTGGGTTTTGGAGAATTGGAAGAAGGGCACTCTAATAGAGACTATGGATTTGAGGTTGAGTGTACTAGAAGGATATGATTCAGAAGAGGTGGAGTTAGTTATGAAGGTGGGACTCTTGTGTTTGAACCCGATGCATGTAGATAGGCCAACTATGAGAGAAGTGGTTCAACTGCTTGAAGGAGAGAGGGATTTGTTTGATTTGCCTGAGAGTTATTTGAGTATTTGTAGTTTATCCATGGTGCAAAATGCAGATTTTGATGACTATGTCAACTCCTTGTCTTCCAGTACCATGGATGGTGTCAGTGTTGGTATATCACAAGGCAGATGATAAAGAAGACCTATTGGTTTTCTCCATCGTTGGGTTTTTTCAGTTCACTTGTGTGTATATGTAATTTGCAATTTTATTTTAAAATGTGCCATAAAAAATTTCGTAACAATATCACTAGATTTAATAATATGAAGAATAGCTGTTAATCAGCATGAACAAGATTTATTGTAGTGGAAAATTATGAAACCTACATGAACAACAGAACCAACATGGGTTGTTCACTTGATTCCTAGTATTCAAAATCCGATACCAAATTCCTAGAATAAGAGTTGTATTTGGTACTTGGGATTTTTACCACGATAAAATCATGCCTAATTCTATCTAAACACGTAAAGATGCTGAACCAGCTTAGATATAAAAAAATTAAAAAAATCAGGACAAAACCATCCTAAGTTATTCATCCATCTTTGTACCTTTCATCATATTTTTCTTCTTTTGTTATGTTAAGGCCAAACTTTGTACTTCTTGTTTTGGTCATTTTGTTGCAGCAGTTTTCAGGGTGAAGAAGCAGTTTAACTGGGATTTGGGGTTCAGGAAAGAAGAATTGGTTGTAATAAGGAATGAGTAGGGATAGAGAGGGTTATAGAGTGATTGTTGGTGTTAAATGGAGAATATTATGGGAGGAAGAAGAAGAATAACAGAAGGTTTCTTGGAGAATTTAACAGAGAATAAAAATTTAAAAACAATAATGAGAAAACTTTTCATTTAACTTCACACCTTTACAAGCTGAATCCTATTGCTATTTATACATGACAAAGATGACCCATTTCAGATTATTACATGAGTTTTGCAGGCCTTAAACCCAATAAAAAACAATTTCAACCTATACATCTGTGCACCCTGTGCACGTGTGCACATGCACACACGATCTAAAAAACCTGAGTGTTGCTGACTGGTCGAATGGGCTCGGCTGGGCAAGCTGTGGCGTCTGGTGATGTGGGTTGGTCAGCTCCGTCGCGTGATCATCTCTGATGGCTGTAGTGTCAATTCAAACATAGGTGTTTGTTAAAATTCCTCCTTCTTCCCAGTTCCTCTCAAACATGTTCAACATCTTAACTGAAGGCATAACATTCCCCTCTCCTTCAAAATTTGACCTTGTCTCAAGGTCAAAGGTAGGAAATCGTTTGATCAAGTCCCAATAATCTTCCCAAGTCGATTCATCATGATTTCTTTGCTTCCATTTCACCAAGACTTGTGTAACTGCCTTGTTGTTCTTCGGAAATATTCTTCGATCTAATATCAATTCTGGTTCATCAATTATCTCTTCAATGAACGATGGAGCATCTTGTTGTATAATTACACCATTCCCAACTCTCTTTTTTAACTGGGATACATGGAAGATCGGGTGTATTCTGGCATCAACTAGTAGTTCTAGCTTATAAGCTACATTACCTATTTTCTGGATTATTTTATAGGGTCCATAGAATTTTGGCGATAGTTTGGTGGTTCTTAAATTACTCGCTGTGATTTGTCTGTATGGTTGCAATTTGAGGTAAACCCAGTCCCCTTCTTGAAAATTTCTTTCAGTTCTTCTGGCATCTGCAAATTTCTTTATCCTTTCCTGTGTTAACTGCAAACTATCTTTAAGCATTTGTATTACAATATCTCTGGAATAAAGCTCCTATTCAACTTGAGGCAGTTTAGCCGTTCCGAGCACATATGAAATCAGTGTAGGTGGGTTTATGCCATAGACTGCTGTATAGGGTGTCATGTTGATTGAGCTCTGCCAGCTACTGGTGTACCAATATTCTGCAAGGGTTAACCACCTCGACCATTCCTGTGGCTTATGACATACAAAACATCTAAGATAACTCTCTAGAATTTTATTGATTGCCTCTGTTTGTCCATCTGATTGTGGATGGTAGGCTGAGCTCATTTTTAGTGCGCATCCTTGCAGTTTGAATAATTCTTGCCAAAATATGCTTGTAAATATAGAGTCCCTGTCACTTACTATACTTTTAGGCATCCCATGTAACTTAAACACCCCATCAAAAAATATCCGGGCTATGTCCTATGCAGTGTAAGGATGCTGAAGTGGGAAAAATGTGAATATTTGGATAATCTATCTACAACTACAAATATAGCTGTATATCTGTGACTTTTTGGCAAGCCTATGATGAAATCCATTGATATATCACTCCAAATTTTCTTGGGAATGGGCAGTGGCTGCAACAGACCTGGTAAGAGTACATTTTCATGTTTATTTCTTTGGCAGGAGTCACATTCCTTTATATAATTTTCAACATCAGGTTTTAGGCCCTTCCAATAAAAAACTTGTTTGAGTCTATGCTTTGTCTTCTTTACACCTGCATGTCCTCCTAGTGGTGTAGAGTGGTATTCATGTAACAAGGTATGAATCAGTTCCTTATAATTGTGATCTATCAACATCCTGCCTTTATAATATAGTAACCCATCCAGTAGCTTGTATTTGAATGCATTGAGTTTTCCATCTGCTAACTTTTGCTTCATTTCTTTATAATATTCAGATAGTTCCGTATTCCTTCTACGTTCTTGCATCCAGCTACTTTCCACTGTGGATATAGCTTGATAATGTGGCTGCTCTTCATTGTACTTCTTAGGTATTCTAGATAATGCATCTGTTATGGTATTTTCCTTACCTTTCTTGTATTCTACTTTGTAGTCATATCCATGGAGTTTAGCTAACCATTTACCCTGAATTCCCGTATTAAGCCTCTGTGTTAGTAGATGCCTCAAACTTTGATGATTAGTTCTTATTGTGAACCTTTTGCCTATAAGATATTGTGACCATTTCTTTGTAGCAAGTAACAGTGCTAGTGAAATGACCCTCCTATTTTTACCTTAATTTCATAAGGATTTTTTTTACTTGCTGAATACTTGTTCAATTGAACTTGGTTTAAATTACTCAGGGTCATTTTTCTTTTCAAACAATGCTCTGGATTTAAATTTTCTACCAATATAAACATATCAGTTCAGCCATAGAAATATACACATACATATGATGATATATGTGTTCCTCTTGTTTAAAATCAGAGTTTATTATATTTCTTTTTTTTTGACAAGAGCTAGTCTGTCTGATTTGAATTTGAAATGGGTCTACTCATAATTTGAATTCCCACATTCTTTGATATTTACATTATATAGGTGGATCCTGTTCATATTTATTCATACTTGGATTTGATTATGTTAACCAGGTTTCAGATAATCTTAAAACACAAGATTTTATTTATTTATTTTTCTTTTGCATAGTTCAAATGTTTGATATTTGCCTAAGTACCAGAAAATGATATCTACATTTATCATTTTCAATTTATATATTTTCTTTGGAGCCTCTCTTATTCTTTACTTATACAGTTTAACATAACATAATTAGTTCTTTTATGTTACTGATATCTAAGTTTTCAATATTAAAGGTTCTGGACTTTATAAATGTTTATTTCCCTTTTTTTTTCAAAGAACAATCATTTTGTTTCAAGTGAACCAGATTTTGGATTCAAAATTCTTTCTGAAATAACAATACCCATCTGTTTTAAAATGCATCTTTGCCATTTAACATTTGAAGGAGGTTTTAACATATCACTTAACAAAAGGATGTAAAATACTTTTGTACTCAAATTGCAGACCAACATGCTCAACCAAGACCCCATTCTTTTGAAACTGGTTGAACCATATGGCTGTGCTAACCAAACACTTGTTCATGGTAATTGAAATGCTATTCAGTTACCAAGTGCTAAAAGCTTCTATCAGAAAAATTCATTTCTTAAAGCAACATACAAAAATGCTTGAGTTCTTTTGCAAAATGATTTAATAAAACAACTGAATGTTTGAAATACACTTCAGAATTGAATTCAGGTTTTTACTTCAAAGTTCAGTAATCTTAAATGATTCAAACTTGGCTATATCAGGTTATAAATTTTTGTATGAAGATTACTTAAATGTGAATACACTTCTTCTTCAGATTTACAAATTCTACCACATAACAAAAATCAACTGACTAACAACTGATTTAATCAAACAAAGGAAGTTCATTACATATTCAAACACAATTCTCTCATGATTACATGCAGATAAAATCATCATAGGCTCTTATTAAAACTAGCTAGCATGTTCATTCACTCCTTCTCATTAGCCATTACTTCATTTTCTACTTAGTTCCAGCATTACCTGAAAGAGCATTAGTGACTGCCTCATTATTAAAATGAGACACCCCTATATGCCATGAGTAAACAAGGGTCAGATCTATGATCTGGTATGAATAACTTCGTTAAATTCATGATATTAAGCAATTGAATGGTGCATAAGTTATAGCCAGTGACTTGAGTGACTTATCAAAGCAATTATATTCTTTGCTTCAGGTGTTTGCACAAAAAATGGACAAACACCTCAAAGTCGTATGATTTAGTAGATCTTATGTTGTTTTTAGTGATTTGGGTGATTTATGCAAATATATGAAAAGCAATGGCTAAACTGTAAAAAGACACGCAGATTTATAGTGGTTCAGCCAGAATGTGCCTACGTCCACTTTATATGTTATTTCTCTTGTCTTGTTTAGATTACAAGTACAAAGCTTTGATACAAGTAAAAGAAAGTTGTTTGAAAGTTCTCTCCGTGCTTGAGCTCTCAAACCTGTCCCCATTGTTGTACCCCTGCCCCTCTATTTATAGAGTGAGGCTGGGGGTAGGGTTCCTGGATGTGTACAGCTGCTGATGGGCCTGCGCTGACGCGATCTGGCCTGGTAGTGTTGGTTCGGAATGTCTTGGTCCGGTAGTAGGTGGTCCGGTAGGAGCTTGGTTTGATGGCAGCTAGGAGACGGTTGGTCCGGTAGTGGTAGGAGAAGCTTGGTCCGGCAGTGGTAGGAGAAGCTTGGTCCGGCAGTGGTAGGAGAAGCTTGGTCCGGCAGTTGGAGTTGGTTCGGCAACGAGGTGGGAGAAGCTTGGTCCGGCAGTTGGAGTTGGTTCGGCAACGAGGTGGGAGAAGCTTGGTCCGGCAGTTGGAGTTGGTTCGGCAACGAGGTGGGAGAAGCTTGGTCCGGTAGATGCTCTGGTTTGGTGTTGCTTGGAAGTGGACCGGTGGAGCTTTAATTTGGAGGGCGGCTGGTCCGGTGGTGAGAATCCGCCCAACATTTGCCCCCCAAAGTGGGGCGTATGCTGGCATACGGCTTACTTTGTTTATTCGGTCCCTGAGTGCCGGTCCAGTTGGCCCAGTGTCTTTCATTTGCCTATAAGTAGAGGCGTTAAGCCTTCGTCATTCCTTACCGAGTGAGATAGCCGATCCACTAAGTGCAGAATCAAGCTTGACCGAATCGTCTGAGTACCGAATCCTTCTTCACTGCCGATCCAGGTGAGTTTGTTTCTGCCGAACGAACTTCTAGGGCTAGGTTACCGAATGGACAAAAGGGGTTCGAATACCGAATGAGCTCGGGGCGTTTTAAACACCGAATGAACTTGGAAACTTTGGACTTCCGAATGACCGAATGAACTTTCATATTAGGATGCCGAATGAGCTTTTGGTTGGAATTTACTGAATGAATTTGGGGATTCCGAGTGTCGAATGGTTTTCGAGACTCCGACACCGAATGAAATTTTATACTCACTTTACCGAATGACAATGGGAGTTTGAGCGTTTTGATTTTATAAGTGAAATCTCACATTACACACTTACTTGTTTACATCCTCTGTTCTAACAATGTGTTTTTCCGGCGTTGTAGATAATGTCTCGCAAAGCGGAAACTCGATCAGATAAAAAGAAGCTCCAGGGCGAAGGAGAATCTTCCACAGTGCCCCCTGCTCAGCCAAGACCGGAACGTCACGGAACTGCCCCGAGATCACTAGTGGACGGGTACGGGCCTCAGGAGCTTCTGAACTCCTCGCCCGATTGCTTTCCCAGCTCCCTCAAGGAGGAGCAGCTTGATGTCATCTCCCGTTCTTTTGGAATCGATAGAGCGCGCATGTTGTTGCCAGGGAGAGAAGTTATGCCATATGACCCTCCCGAAGGGTACTTTGCCTACAGCAGATACCACTGTATGTGTGGTGCCATTCCGCCTCTTAATGCTTGGGTAGCCAGCTTCCTTACATATCTAAAGGTGGCCCCATTCCAGCTTCAACCCAACTCCTATGCTATACTGGTGAGCCTCTTCGTCATCTTCCAGAGGAAGTATGGGCGTGCTCCTTCCAACCGGGAGATCCGGTACTTATATAATCTGAGGGGCTATAAGAAGGGGTCCCCATATATCAGCTTGGAGTCAGCTGTAACCTTTAAGCCGGTCTTGGATCTGTATTCTAAGTTCAGCATGTTCAAGAAGGAGTGGTTCTTCGTTAGAGACAACTCTGTTTCTATTCGGCGTTTCACCTATGGATGTAAGTCGACGCTTTATTTATAATTTCCATTCTGGTTGCGATGCTTCTTCTCATACGTTTTCATTTTTGCTAGCGACAGGTGGCTTTGCGGTTGTGGAGACTGACCGCCTGGTTCAGACGGCGGCTGAGATAGAAGCTATCCCCGGGAGAGATAGGTCAGCTGCCTACCTGATCAGAAATGCGACCCTTCTGGAGTATAACTTGTTCCTTCCACAGCAGTCAGTAGTCTAGCTGAGGGAAACGGTGGAGGAGAGGGCGGCTGCTCAAGCTAAGGGAGGTGTCACGGTAGAGAGTGGAAAGAGGAAACCTTTCACGAAACCTCCAGCTGTCGGAGGTAAGAAACTTAAGAAGTCGGACGGTCCTTCCCCCAGCAATTGTCCACTTACCCAGGGGGAGGAAGACGTAGAGGAGGAGAGAGGTGAGGGTGGAGATGGTCGGGAAGGTGATGATGGTGGCGATGGCATCGGGGCCTTGCTTCCTGGGCAGGCAGGCGAGATTCAGGAGTGGACAGATGATGCATTTCGTCAGGCTTTCGAGGGGCTGGACGGAGAAACGGCTTTGGTAGAGAAATCCGGGAAAGCTGACAAGGCTGAGACCGATGCAAGCGTGTCTTCCCAGACTGTTCCAGCCAAGGTGGCTCCGACGACTCAAGGTGAATTTTTGACTTCTGCAGGCTCCATTTATGATAGGGACTTAGGAATATTTTATGATCCGCTCCCGTCCTGGAATGAAATCCAGGACTTATTGCAGTATCCTACTTCTCCCCAGGGTTTGTATATCAGACGTGTTTCCTTTCTTCTTTTAACTTTTAATTTATCGCGTTTCTTGAATTATGGATTAATGTAAGCTTGTGACACTAGTTCTTCATATCAGGAGCAGGTAAAACGGCCAAAGCCTCAGATCTTCGACACAGGCTTGAACAATACAAGCTTTCCAAAGCTTCCGCCAAGCCGAAGCCTTCGACCCACCGTTCCAGGGATGTAGTCGGCTACCGTCCTCTTCTCGGGGTTATTGAAGAGGGTATTTAAAAGAGAAAGAGGAGTCATCCCTCATCTGAACCTTCACCTGGTCCTCAGCCCCCAGTTCAGCCTCTTCATGATATCACGGAGGAGGATAGCGAGTTTGCACTCTCTCCGCACCCGTCCGAAAACCCTACCGTTATTCAGATTGATCGTCCTGACTTGGCTCGTAATCCATTTGCGGGTCATCCTGATCTGGATCCAAGTTCCCATGATATTACCTTTGACGAGGTTACCGGTGAGCAGTGTTTTAAATCTCGGATTTTGGCCAATATCTCGGGAAAATATCTCGGCTATCTCGGGCGATATTTAAAACACTTATAACTAAATAGGCTGCCAAATCTTGGATTTTGGCTGATATCTCGGATTTTTCATCTCGGCCATCTCTGGGAGATTTAAAAGCCTGCCGGTGAGCACCTTCTTCCCCGCAATCCCATGGTACGGGTGCTCGATGAGGCTAAGTCCTTAGATCTCGATCTACTTACTACTCGGATAGTTACCATGGGAGACGAGGCCAAGGCTAATATTGATCGGGTGGCGGAGGAGACTAGGAAGCTGATGGGGCATTATGCCCGGCTGGTTGAGGCTGGAGAGGAGATTGGGAGTGCCAACATCCGACTACGATTGATGGTTTCAGACCAGGCCAAACAGCTTGCTGATCAGGCCATTCAGATTTCTCAGCATGAGGCTGCCTCCGGGCGGTTGAGGAAGGCTATGGAGGAGGCTAGTAAGGCGGAACTGCGGAAGATGGAGGCTGTCTGCAAGGAGCAGATAAATATGGCCATCTCGACAGTGGATGAGGTTCGGAGGGCGGATCTTGAGCGGGTAGAGGAGCTGTCGGGGAAGCTTGAAGCCGTAGAGCTTGCTCAGGTTAGGCTGAAGGAGGAGATGGAGGCGATGCGGAAATCCCTTCAGGCTGACTACTCGAGATACTGGTTGGAGAGAGAAACTGTCGTTGGAAGGTTGTCAGCTTCCGAGGCCCGGATGAGGGAGCTTGAGGAGAATGAAGGGATGATGGATGAAATGCTTCAGGACATGTACTTCCGAACTTGGAAGCAGGGCAACCTATCCTGGATGGATGATTATCCTAGGGTCATGGCTAAGATTTATCTTCGGGCTCTGGAGGAGGCTAAGGCGGATGCGAATAAAGAGGGTGGCGTGGCCTTCAGCATGGATGTGGTCACTGCCCAGTTTACCAAGGAGGAGAAGGTGGCGGTGAAGGAGGGTATGCGGTTGCTTGCTGCTGAGGAGGCAGGTGTGCAAGTAGAGGATGACGACCAGGATAGTCAAGAAGCAGGTGCTGGTAAGTCTTCCTTCTTAGTCTCTCCATTAACTTGGTTGCTTATCACTGATGAATCCTTTCTCTGACTGGACAGGTGGTCAACAGGACAAGGATAAAACTCTAATGCAGCCGGCCCCTTGATTAGACCTGGAAAAACTCTTTTTGTGGACTTGACAGGGTTGTATATGTTAGTCTTAAAACAGTAAAGTGACTCTTAGGTTGTAATATTTTGCCACTTGTAATAAATAGCCTTATTTTTGACGTGTAATTCTTTAACTTAAGCTGATTTTGTCGTCTTCTGAATGTTTGTTGCTATTTTGACATGTCGTATGAGAAATATAGCCATGCATATTCTTGTAATCAAATTGTGTTTGATGTCAGGTTCTTGCTTAAAACATGATTTCATGACTTGCAATGTTAGCGCTAGGTGTGAATAAATTATAGTCATGTGTTTATATATGAAAGAAGGAAGTACCGCCCTTTAGATTTTGCTTGTAGATGGCAGCTTTGAATATCCTACGCGACCGAGTAAGGGATGCGGTCCATTATCTTGCTGTGAGTATCCGCTTCTATTAGTGAGTGTCTCCTGTTTTGTGTCCTGTACTTCAGGAATTGTTACAGAGGATAGGAGAAAGGTTTCTTAAATAAAATTGAAATATGTGAAAAATTAAAACTTCCAATCACGGAAGGCCTTCGATGTGCTTAAGTTCGTGGCAAACGGGTTTTGTAGTCACTTTCCCTAGCTGTGGGTCTTGGAGACATTTGTCACCCATCTTACGCCTCCGCGGGGAGTTAATTCTTTTTTAAGACAGCCGCACTTAAGACACATCGGAGCCGAGATCGCGCACAGTAACTACCCGGGCCATTATGGCCCGTAATCGTGGGTATTATTCGATTTACTGTGGCCGGCTAGCGTGGGTGCCGATCGTCAACTGTGAACTGCCCCTGGCTGGCCACATCTTATGTTGGGGCTTATAGTCGGTTCACAGTTGCCGGCGAGCCTAACGCCGTAATGAGCTGCCTCGGCTATAGTCGGCCTTCTCGGTGGCTTATAATCGGCTCATTACAGTTGGCTTTAAGGGCCGCCGCGAGCAATGAGTTAACCCGCAGCAGAGGGATGCCGGAGCAAAAGTGTCTCATTGGCGAGGGCATAGATTCGCATAGTACCTGTTAGGTCTTGTCTAGGAGAGGTTGCGCTGTGGAGCGCCTTGAATGAAAATGCTATTTGCACAGGATTTTGTTCAACAGAAAAGGATACAGTTAACAAGCAGCCAAGATATGAAGGAACAAGTTAAAAAGAGACAAGTTTTTTAAAGTGGTTCGGCACGAAAACGCCTACGTCCACTGATTCTCTTTGTTAATTCACTTCATATGGGCAGTATGAGTTAAGAAAAGTATCGACGAAGGTGTTGGATGTTCCATGCCCTCTGGAACACCTCCCCGTCCACTGTTGACAAAATATAAGCTCCATTGCGAAGATCTTTATGAATTACATATGGTCCGTCCCAGATTGGATCTAGCGCTCCGGGGCGCGGGAAGATTCGCTTGAGGATAAGATCTCCTTTCTGTAAGCTACGATGCTTGACTTTGGAGTTGTATTGCGTTGCCACTTTTTGCTTGTGAGCTGCTGCCCTGGGGGGCTGCATCATTTCTTCTTTCCTCAATTAGATCCAGAGACATGAGGAGGAACTCTTCGTTCTCTTCTGGGTTGTAGTGGATCCTACGGTGGGAAGGCACTATAGTTTCAACTGGGAGCATAGCCTCTGATCCGTACGCCAAAGAGAAAAGGAGTATGCCCCGTTGATGTTCTGAAAGACGTGCGATTGGCCCATAGTGCCGTAGGAGGTTTCATCCACCCAAGCGCCCTTCGACTTTTCGAGTTTCTTCTTGATTAGAGTTTTGAGAATTTTGTTGACGGCTTCGACTTTTCCGTTTGCCTGGGAATAAGCTACGGATGAGAAGCTTTTGTGAATTCCGTGCTCTTGGCACCAGTTGGCGAACTCCTCGCTGTCAAACTGAAGTCCATTGTCCGATATGATTTTGAATGGAACTCCGTACCTGCATAGAACATTTTTTGATCAAGAAGTTAATAACTTTTGCTAAAAATACTTTATTTAGGGGTTCTGCTTCCCGAGGGATGTGTTTGATTAAATAGTGATCCCATCGATTGTGGAGCAACTTGGTCTTCTTTAAATATGCTATGAGTCGTTCTTCTCGAGCCTGGAATCCTACTAGTATTTGATTTACAATAAGTTAAGAATCGCTATGAAGACACAAAGAATTGGCTCCGATTTCTAAGGCAAGTTCTAATCCAGCTATCACTGCTTCATACTCTGCATCGTTGTTGGTGGTAGTGAATCCTGACCTTACAGCATAGTGTAGTTCATTTCCCTTGGGAGTGATTATTACCACACCTGCCCCTGAGCCTTGTTTGTTGATGGCGGTGCGAGGATGGTAGGTGATATCATATTGACTTAGTTGAATGCACCATTTAAGTAGTCTCCCAGAAGCGTCGGGACGATAGAGTACCTGCCTTAGTGGTTATTCGGTCAGAACTCTGATGGAATGAGATCGGAAATAGTGATGCAGTTTCCGTGATGTGATTAGTAGGCAATAGGCTAGCTTCTCAAGTTTAGGATATCTGGTTTCTTCTTATGCGGGGGGCGTTTGTATTTAACTTCGTCTTGAGTGGCCAGGGAGATGTTTTCGATCGTTTCATTTAAAGGAGTATAAGCGTCAAATCTCGGTTCTGGCCGATACAGGCACTTTTCTCCCTTCTTGCCCCCAGCATTGTCTCTAGAAGCATCCCTTCGAACGTCCTTTGCTACAGCGAACGTGCTGCCATGAGCTGCCTTATTTTGTCGCCCTGACTGCCCTTTAGTGGCAGCGTCTTCAAGCCTCATATATTTCCCGGCCTCATGGAAGAAATCGGGTAAAGTAGCTGGTTTTTCTTTTGTCAATCTTCTAGCAAATTTAGTAACCGGATGCACACCACTACAGAGGGCCATTAAGATAAGCTTCTCGTCGGCATCTTGGACTCTGGCCGTTGTGGCATTGAATCGGGTTAGGTATTGTTGCAGCTTCTCTCCAGGTTTCTGCTTGATACTGGATAGGGAATAAGCATCCTTAGGTTGTTCCACATGAATGCGGAACTAGCTGATGAACTTTTCTTTCAACATTTCCCATGAGCTGATGGATCCCTGAGGTAGATGATAGAACCAGGAGGTAGCGAGATCTGCTAAGAAGAGTGGAAAGCATTTGCACAGTACTCCCTCTGTCGCTCCACTCATGAGCATATGTTGTGTGTATCTCTGCAAGTGTACAACGGGGTCGGAGGTTCCTTTGTAAGGTTCCATTGTTGGCATCTTCCATTCTCGGGGGGTGATAGCAATTTCGATGTTGCGGGCGAAAGGGCTGGTCACCCTAGCGCCTATCCCTCGATCTCTTTGCTCCCGTTGGACGCACTCTTTGAATAAGCGTGCCATCCTTTCATCAGAACTTGGAGCAGATAGAAACGAATTTGGCTCTATTCTATGGGATTGATCCTGTCCAGATGATCTGTAGGGATGGTATCATCTGTCATTCCTCATATTTTCCGGTGGCTGCCTTTGGTCTTCTGGGAGCATGCTAGGGGCAGCCATAGTTGGCCCTTGCCTTGATCTTCCCCTACCGGGTTCCGATCTAAGCACTTCCTCGGGTCCAACTTCGGGCTGGTTTCTAGCTCGGCCCCGCTCACTGGCGTTTCCGTGGTTAGGTAGCATGACAGGCTCAGCTACAGTTGACCTTCGCCTGGTACCTCCCCCGTGGGGTTCAGTTCCAAGCGTTTCCTCAGGCCTAACTTCGGGCTGTGCTCGATCTCGGCTCCTACCATGGCTGCTTCTGCCGTTAGTTTCTTCGAAGAAGGAAGATCTTTGTTGTCTCTGAGATCCTCCAGACTGGGATTCGCCCCATGATTCGGTGTTGCGGTTGGACTCTTCAGCATCCCTTAAGCGTGACATGAGATGGTCCACCAAGGCTTCCTGCTGGGATGTGAAGCGGTTAGTTACTTCAACCACAACCCTGTCTAAATCTGCCCTAGTAATTGTTGCGGGCTGTTGGAGGAGGACGATTTACTTGATTCGTGACAGCTGGATCTGGAAGACTGCTGGATGCGATGTTTTTTCCTTTGTTAACATCTTTTCTCTGTTTGGGAGGCATGTTTTCCAAGTGGCGAACGATGCTGTTAGGAAAACTGTTAAGTGGATGAAGCTGAAGCTTCGAGCTTCTAGTTCTCAGTGAAAGCACCAAAAATGTTTGCACAAAAAATGGACAAACACCTCAAAGTAGTATGATTTAGTAGATCTTATGTTGTTTTTAGTGATTTGGGTGATTTATGCAAATATATGAAAAGCAAGGGCTAAACTGTAAAAAGACATGCAGATTTATAGTGGTTCAGCCAGAATGTGCCTACGTCCACTTTATATGTTATTTCTCTTGTCTTGTTTAGATTACAAGTACAAAGCTTTGATACAAGTAAAAGAAAGTTGTTTGAAAGTTCTCTCCGTGCTTGAGCTCTCAAACCTGTCCCCATTGTTGTACCCCTGCCCCTCTATTTATAGAGTGAGGCTGGGGGTAGGGGTCCTGGATGTGTACAGCTGCTGATGGGCCTGGGCTGACGCGATCTGGCCTGGTAGTGTTGGTTCGGAATGTCTTGGTCCGGTAGTAGGTGGTCCGGTAGGACCTTGGTTTGATGGCAGCTAGGAGACGGTTGGTCCGGTAGTGGTAGGAGAAGCTTGGTCCGGCAGTGGTAGGAGAAGCTTGGTCCGGCAGTGGTAGGAGAAGCTTGGTCCGGCAGTTGGAGTTGGTTCGGCAACGAGGTGGGAGAAGGTTGGTCCGACAGTTGGAGTTGGTTCGGCAACGAGGTGGGAGAAGCTTGGTCCGGCAGTTGGAGTTGGTTCGGCAACGAGGTGGGAGAAACTTGGTCCGGTAGATGCTCTGGTTTGGTGTTGCTTGGAAGTGGATCGGTGGAGCTTTAATTTGGAGGGTGGCTGGTCCGGTGGTGAGAATCCGCCCAACATTTGTTATACTGTCATACAAGTATAATGACTTCATAAGTCAACTAATTGCACAATCATAATCATACATTTATTCATATCAATCTACAATACTTAGATGCTCTGGAATAACCATGTTTCCATTTCAACAAATCTAAGTAACACTCCTATCTTTGCTTCCTGGGTTAGGAGTTACCTATAAGTGTATACATGTCAATTTATATTTCAGCCTCATCTGCTATTAAGGAATCACTGGGACACATTGCAATAAATTAATTCACATTATTGCACAAAGATCTCAGGGCTTAAACAAACCATGTGCCAACTTGCATACTTCAAATATAATAAGCATTCCAGCAGCCTTCTTGGCTCATTATCACTAGTTTATCTACTAGAAGCATTTGTTTGATTTTTATCATCAGATATTTAGATGAAAAATGCTACTGCATACATGAAATCATCCCATACACCTTGTAAGCATAATTTCCAGAAACAAATAAGTAATATTTTTTTTCTTTTATGATGTTGCCAAAAGATATTTGGGTCTTAGATCCATACAAGAATCTTTACAACTATATATAGAGATATGGCATGTTGGGTTTTATTTTGATCTGCAAGTAACTATGGTTGAACCAGTTTTACAATCTAGCTTAATCATAATTTTAACTTGTGGGTTTTATCATATATTTTTTTGATCAGGGGTTCAGCACTCAAGTACACCCCTAATACACTGTTCTAAGCCTCAGCACTTATACATAGTATAATGCAGCTCATAATGTTTTCTCCTATTAAAATCTATCATGCCATAGATCCAGTTTAGTTGTGAGTATTCTTGCCTTGATTCTAAGGTTTTATGCTTTAACTTTTCTGGGTGTAATGAAACAGGAAGTTGCACATCAAAAACAAACATCACAATAGATCAAAGATCACCAAAACATCCATAATAAAATCATGACAGATCCAAAAGCATTCAAAGAACATTGATAAAACCATATTCAACAAAACTAAAAATAAGCAAATAACAACATTAAAATGGGCTGCCTCATCTCAGGTCTTAATGCCATGAATTTGGTGAGGTTACTCACCTAAATATCTCCTTCTAGTTAATCCAGAAAATCCCTGAGCAATATTTTCTCCTTCTCCTCTAAATGTTTTCTTTCTTATTTTAAGTATCTCGGGTAACTAATTCCCCTAGCTACAACTACTCATTTTATAAGCATTTACTAGGGTTTTATCAAACAAAATTCCATTTTTGTCCTGACCAATATCATGCATTTTGCATTTATATTTTAACATTCCCATTTTCAGTTACCCCGGCCATATTTCTTTGTTAAAAGCAACATTTTCTTTTTCTTACTTTTTCAGAAAATGTCCAGTCTACCTAAATCATGTTAAAGGTGTGACCAAATATATTTGTTTATTTATGGGAATCCCCATTTTCCTATATTTGCCCATACATAATATACTTACTTATTTTACATTCCATGCTATTTTAATGTTATCATTATTTTCTTGCTTAGTTTCAATATATTTCTTCTCACAGAAAATATACATGTGTATAGGTATATAATTATTTATTTTATTAAATTTCCCCTTGTTTCACAGATAATATGTTTAAGCACATATTTCATTTTTAATTTGGGTTATGCTTCAGTTACATTCCAATGTCTTAAATAAAGAATTTACTCCTTTATTTTAAATAGGATTTTTCTGTTTTTTTTCCAATATCTAAATATTATTCTAGTTTCATTATGTATATTTAGAAAATCTTTAATTTCAATGTATACAGAAAACATATTTAATTTGATCATTGATTCATATTCCAAGATCATATCTGAAATGTTTCCTTCCTTTGTTTATTTATTTTATTATCATCATTATATTATATTATTTTATTTTTTTCCCAGAGAATTTCTAAATCTCTTCCTTGTGCCATTTCCAGTGTGCACGTGCACACATATCCCTGCACATCATCCAATTCAGAAACTCCATCAACATTTGATCCAATATATATATATATATATATATATATATATTTAAAACTGAATTGTTTTAAATTTTCCCTCTAAACTTTTGGGGCATTTCATTCACCCCTCCTTTTAGGAATTGTGTCGTCACAATTTTTTTTCTTAGCACTTGTAACAAGTATTCACTGACTTTAGAAACATTTATTAAACATATGCATAAACAAACATATTCAATCATATCAACCATGCATATTAGATTTTCCAGAAATTAAAAATTACCTTTAATTTGCAAAAAGCTTAGGGTAATCCATCCTAATCTTATCTTCTAGCTCCCATGTACAATCATTAGGATCAACACTCCATTGGACCTTCACTAGTTTCAAAGCTTTACTCCTCAATTTCTTTTCTTCTTTAGCTAAAATCCCCACTGGTTCCTTTTCATAAACCATATCAGGATTTATTTGAATTTGGGTAGGCTTTTCCAGAATTTCCTCTTTATCATGTACCCACCTTCTAAGTTGTGACACATGAAAAACATTATGCATTGCTTTCATTTCCTCTGGTAATTCCAATTTGTATGCTAAAGAACCTATTCTTTCCAGAATTTTATAGGGTCCAACATACCTTGGTGTGAGTTTACCTTGTTTACCAAATCTCAAGACTTTCTTCATAGGTGAAATCTTGATGAAAACAAAGTCTCCCACTTCATATTCCACTTGCTTTCTCTTCCTGTCTGCAAATTTCTTTTTCCTATCTTGAGCTGCTGCTATTCTTTTTCTTATTAACCCAATTTTCTCTGTAGTTTCTTTTACATAATCAGGTCCTAGAATAGCTCTTTCTCCAGTTTCTACCCAGCATATAGGTGATAAACATGGCTTGCCATATAAGGCTTCAAATGGTGCCATCCCTATGGTGCTTTGATAACATTTTAACATTTTAACTATTTCATAAGAAATTAAAGAGTGAGTTGCTCCAGTGTCATATACTACTGCTATGGGTATGGCACAAATGAGTAGTGTACCTTCCACTTGGCCATGATTTTCAGCATCAATTTTCACTGCAGATTTGCCTTTTCCTTCCAAAGTTGCCAATTTCCCCTGCTGTTTATACTCAAGACAGTTCCTCTTCATATGCTCCTCTTTCCCACATAGGTAGCATTTGAAGGCTCCTCCTTTTAACTCTGGGCACCTTGGTTTGATGTGTCCTTCTTTACCACATTGATGGAAAACCAACTTCTTCTTAGCATCATTAACTTTAGTGTCTTTGTCCTTCTTGTTGTCTGCCTCCTCCTTCTTTTTATCATAAGGGTGGTATCTTCCCTTATTCTTCTTGTTGTTGTTTCTCTTAAAATTCCTATACTTCTCCCTTTCCTTGTCATGTTGTTCCAATTTCAATGCCAGATCAATTACTTGATCAAAAGTCCTATCTGCATATGGTAGCATGGCTCTGCTAAGTCCTGGGTTTAGACCCTTTATATACCTATCATTTTTGGATGCTTCATCTGCCACTAACATTGCTCCATAATTAGATAGCCCCTCAAATTTTTGAGTGTACTCAGTGACATTCAAAGTTCCCTGCCTAAGTTTGATAAATTCTTCAAGCAAAGTGGTCTTGGTTGATGCTGGTACAAATCTTTCCTCCAACATCTCCTTGAACTGATTCCAAGTGATTTCATTTTCATTTCTTCCAGCTATGATCACCTCCCACCAGCTTAAAGCTACTCCTTTTAGTTGTCTTGAAGCTACTTGCCTCTTCCTCTGATCATCTAGCTGCATGTCATTGAAAATTCTATCCAGTGTTCTTAACCATGCTTGAATTTCCATCACATTCTCAGTTCCTTCAAAACTTCTGCCTCCCAAATTGGTGTAAGTCTTCAGTAGTTTTGAAAGCTCCTCATGAGGGTTCTCAGGCCTATGCCCAATTCCATCTCTTAAAACCCTTACAAATTCTTGCATATCAAGCATTTGTGGTGCACTGGGTCCTGCATTGTGATGAGATCCTCTTCCTACCATGGTCTGGTCACTAAGTATTGGGCAGAGGGTATTAGTACACTCTGAATATTTTCTATAGCTAATATTTTCCTATCTAAATTTATTTCATCCAAAACAAACAGACATAATGCATTTCTATGATACTTAGTAATTAATACATACATTAGCTCTGATACCAAATGAAATGACCCTCCTATTTTTACCTTAATTTCATAAGGATTTTTTTTTACTTGCTGAATACTTGTTCAATTGAACTTGGTTTAAATTACTCAGGGTCATTTTTCTTTTCAAACAATGCTCTGGATTTAAATTTTCTACCAATATAAACATATCAGTTCAGCCATAGAAATATACACATACATATGATGATATATGGGTTCCTCTTGTTTAAAATCAGAGTTTATTATATTTCCTTTTTTTTTGACAAGAGCTAGTCTGTCTGATTTGAATTTGAAATGGGTCTACTCATAATTTGAATTTCCACATTCTTTGATATTTACATTATATAGGTGGATCTTGTTCATATTTATTCATACTTGGATTTGATTATGTTAACCATGTTTCAGATAATCTTAGAACATAAGATTTTATTTATTTATTTTTCTTTTGCATAGTTCAAATGTTTGATATTTGCCTAAGTACCAGAAAATGATATCTACATTTGTTGGGTACGTTTCTACCATCATCGAGCCAACACGAGGAAGCAAGGGATGAGCCACCAGAACAACCGGACCAGCCACCCTCCGAATCAAAGCGGACCAATACCACTAAACCAATGACCTCACCGAGCCAACGTCTCCACTGGACCAACGAATCTACCGAACCAATGTTACTACCGAACCAAACCATCTACCAGCTGCCACCGAACCAAGTGATGCCGAATCGAACCATCTACCAGCTGCCACCGAACCAAGTGATGCCGAATCGAACCATCTACCAGCTGCCGCCGAACCAAACCATCTACCAGCTGCCACCGAACCAAGTGATGCCGAACCAAACCATCTACCATCTGCCGCCGAACCAAAGTACTGCCGAGCAAAAGCAATGCTGAACCAACGCTACCAGGCCAGATTGCATCATCCCAGGCCCACCAGCAGCTATATACATCCAAGACCCCTACCCACAACCTCACTCTATAAATAGAGGGGCAGGGGTACAACAATGGGGGACAAGTGTGAGAGCTCAAGCACGGAGAGAACTTTCAAACAACTTTCAGATACTAGTATCAAAGCTTTGTACTTGTAATCTAAACAAGAAAAGAGAAATAATATATAAAGTGGACGTAGGCACATTCTGGCTGAACCACTATAAATCTGCGTGTCTTTTACAGTTTAGTCCTTGCTTTTCATATATTTATATATTTGCATAAATCACCCGAATCACTAAGAACAACGTAAAATCAATTAAATCCTACGACTTTGAGGTGTTTGTCCATTTTTTGTGCAAACATTTTTGGTGCTTTCATTGAGAGCTAGAAGCTCGAAGCTTCAGCTTCAGCTTCAGCTTCTTCCACTTAACCTTCTTCCTAACAACATCGTCCATTGCTTGGAAAACATGCCTCCCAAACAAAATAAAGATGTTAACAAAGGAAAAAACATCGCAACCAGCAGTCTTCCAGATCCAGCGGTCACAGATCAAGCAAATCCTTCTCCTCCAGCGGCAGTACCAAATGAAGGATAGGCTAATCCGACTACTCCTGCCCCAGAACAGCCTGCAGCGATTACTAGGGCAGATCTGGACAGGGTTGTGGTTGAAGTAACTAACCGCTTCATGTCCCAGCAGGAAGCCTTGGTGGACCATCTCATGTCACGCTTAAGGGATGCTGAAGAGTCCAACCGCAACACCGAATCATGGGGTGAGTCCCAGTCTGAAGGATCTCAGAGACAACAAAGATCTTCCTTCTTCGAAGGAGCTAACGGCAGAAGCAGCCATGGTAGGAGCTGAGATCGAGCACAGCCCGAAGTAAGGCCTGAGGAAACGCTTGGAACCGAACCCAACGGGGGAGGTACCGGGCGGAGGTCAACTGTAGCTGAGCCTGTCATACTGCCTAACCACGGAAACGCCAGTGAGTGGGGCCGAGCTAGAGTCCCGCCCGAAGTTGGACCCGAGGAAGTGCTTAGATCAGAACCCAGCAGGGGAAGATCAAGGCAAGGGCCAACTGTAACTGACCCTAGCATGTTCCCAGAAGACCAAAGAAAGCCATTGGAAAATATGAGGAATGATAGACGATACCATCCCTACAGGTCATCTGGACGGAATCAATCCCACAGAACAGAACCAAACTCGTTTCTATCTGCTCCAAATTCTGATGAAAGGATGACACGCTTATTCAGAGAGTGCGTCCAACGGGAGCAAAGAGATCGAGGAATAGGCGCTAGGGTAACCAGCCCTTTCGCCCGCAATATCGAAATTGCTATCACCCCCCGAGAATGGAAGATGCCAACAATGGAACCTTACAAAGGAACCTCCGACCCCGTTGTACACTTACAGAGATGCACACAACATATGCTCATGAGTGGAGCAACAGAGGGAGTACTGTGCAAATGCTTTCCACTATTCTTAGCAGATCTCGCTACCTCCTGGTTCTGTCATTTACCCCAGGGATCCATCAGCTCGTGGGAAATGTTGAAAGAAAAGTTTATCAGTCAGTTCCGCATTCATGTGGAACAACCTAAGGACGCTTATTCCTTATCCAACATCAAACAGAAACCTGGAGAGAAACTACAGCAATACCTAACCCGATTCAATGCCGTAGCGGCCGTAGTCCAAGATGCCGATGAGAAGCTTATCCTAATGGACATCTGTAGTGGTGTGCATCCGGACACTAAATTTGCTAGAAGGTTGACAAAAGAAAAACCAGCTACTTTACCCGATTTCTTCCATGAAGCCGGGAAATATATGAGGCTTGAGGATGCTGCCATTGAGGGGCAGTCAGGACAACAAAATAAGGCAACTCACAGCAACACGCCTGCTGTGGCAAGGGACGTTCAAAGAAATGATTCCAAAGACAATGCTGGGGGCAAGAAGGGAGAAAAGCGCCTATATCGGCCAGGACCGAGATTCGACACTTACACTCCTTTGTACGAAACCATCGAAAACATCTTCCTTGCCACCCAAGGCGAAGTTAGATACAAACGCCCACCATACAAGAAGGAATCAGATAACGCGCAGAAGTCTTGAAAGTTCTGCCGCTTCCACGAATCTCATGGGCATGATACCAATGAGTGCCATCATCTCCGGGACCTGATTGAAGAACACATCAGAAGGAAGAAACTGGAACGCTATGTAAAAGGTCAGGACAGGACTCCAGCTCCTGCCAATGAGAACCTAAGGCTACCCTCACCGGAGATCGGCAGAGGAAACCGTAACACTAGCGGCTCTAGTCAAGAGAAGATAGTGGTCCATACCATCTTAGGAGGACTGTACATCGCAGACAGAAGCTGGAAAGAGATGGAAAGATATGGAAAGTCGCTTAGAGACAATAAAGACTGTGTCAATTCGGTTATAGAAGAGCGCCACCCGAAGCGGAAAGAAAGTGATGACATCACATTCGGTAAGCGTGACCTAGAAGGAAGGCAATACCCTCACATGGATCCCATGGTTATCTCTGCCCGGCTCGGTCCCGCCGAAGTTTATCGAATTCTAGTAGACACTGGAAGCTTAGTAAATATCCTGTTCAAACATGCATTCGACAAAATGAAACTATCAATGAAGGATGTATCTCCCTACAATAAACCACTACACGGTTTCACTGGAGATGCGAAGATGCCCCTCGGGCAACTGGACCTCTTTGTTGAAATTGGAAGCCATCCCCGCTCCGTTGTACGGAAACAGACGTTTGTGCTAATAGAAAATCACTCGGCTTACAACGCCTTCTTAGTAAGGCCAGCCTTGTCTGACTTCCAAATTGTCCTAACCCCATGGTGCCTAAAGATGAAATTTCCAACGGACAATGGAGTAGGGGAAGTAGAAGGAGACCAGGATGTTGCTCGAGACTGCTATGTGACTGAACTTTGCAACAACCACAGGAAGGATAAAGGGAAAGGTGTAGAGGTTGCCCTCTGCACGAAAAGTCTAGAAGCGTAGCAACTAAAGAAAACCCCTCCTCTTCGATATACCAGCGACCCTTTCAATGAATTAGACCCCAGGGACAAAGAGGAGGAGGCCACCGCCGAGCCTGCAGAGGCTATGGAGTTTGTATCTGTAGACAAGCATGACTCGAGTAGACTATTGAAAATTGGGTCCCAACTAAAAGCAGAGTTGAAGGAGCAACTCATCGACTTTCTCCGCCACAACTTGGATGTATTCGCATGGTCACACGCTGACATGACCGGAATCTCCCCTGACGTAGCATGCCACGTACTAAACATTGATCCTACCAAGGCGCCCGTAAAACAAAGAAAGAGAAGTATGTGGGCAGAGCGATCAGCAGCCCTCGATGAAGAAGTAAAGAATCTACTTGCCAATGACTTCATACGAGAAGCCATCTACTCGGAATGGATCGCTAACCCGGTACTGGTAAAGAAGGCTAATGGGAAGTGGCGAACATGCATTGACTTCTCCAACCTAAACGACGCCTGCCCAAAGGATTGCTTCCCACTTCCCCGAATCGACCAACTTGTAGACAGCACAGCCGGGCACGAGCTCTTATCTTTTATGAACGCATACTCAGGATATAACCAAATTCCTATGCATGTTCCCGATCAAGACCACACTAGTTTCATCACTGACCGGGGTTTATACTGCTATAAGGTAATGCCTTTCGGACTTAAAAATGCAGGAGCCACCTACCAGCGCCTCATCAACAAGATGTTTGCCGGGCTAATAGGACAAACTATGGAAGTATATGTGGATGACATGCTGGTAAAGTCAAGGAAAGCCGACGATCACGTAAGCCACCTAGGCGAGATGTTTCAAGTACTTCGCCAGTATGGAATGAAGCTGAATCCTCTAAAATGCTCCTTCGGAGTATCATCAAGAAAGTTCTTGGGATTCATCGTCCATGCCAGAGGGATTGAAGCAAACCCTGAACAAGTCCGAGCGCTAAGGGATATCAAGATACCTTCCACTCGAAAGGAAATGCAAAGCCTGAATGGAAAAGTGGCCGCCCTAAGCCGATTCATCTCCAAAGCAACAGACAAGTGCGTTCCCTTTTTCGAAGCTCTAAAGAAAGACAAAGGAAAGTTCGAATGGACTGACGAATGCTTAACCGCTTTCCTTAACTTAATCGAACACCTCCAGAAACCACCGGTACTCTCGACTCCAAGCGAATGCGAAGAGTTATACCTATACCTTGCGGTGTCATCTCACGCCCTAAGCGCTGCCTTGGTAAGGGAAGACAACCGCACGCAGCGGCCAGTTTACTTCGTAAGTAAGAGGTTTACGGGGGCAGAAGTCAGATATCCTAAACTTGAGAAGCTAGCATACTGTTTACTAATCACATCACGGAAACTGCGTCACTACTTCCAGTCCCATTCCATCAAAGTTCTGACCGATCAATTACTGAGGCAGGTACTCCATCGTCCCGACACTTCTGGGCGACTACTTAAATGGTGCATTGAACTAAGTCAGTATGATATCACCTATCACCCTCGCACCGCCATCTAGGGACAAGCCATGGCTGATTTCATTGCAGAATTCACTACCAACGAAGATAAGGAGCAATCGGAAATAGCAGAAGACATCAAGTGGAATCTCTTTGTGGATGGTGCATCAAACGAACAAGGCTCGGGGGCAGGTGTGGTAATAATCACTCCCAGGGGAAATAAGCTGCACTATGCTATAAGGTTGGAGTTTGCTGCCACCAACAACGATGCAGAGTATGAAGCAGTGATAGCTGGATTAGAACTTGCCTTAGAAATCGGAGCCAATTCTTTGTGTCTTCATAGCGATTCTCAACTTATTGTTAATCAAATACTAGGAGAATTCCAAGCTTGAGAAGAACGACTCATAGCGTATTTAAAGAAGACCAAGTTACTTCTCAGCCGATTGGACCACTACTTAGTCAAACACATCCCTCGGGAAGAGAACCAAGAGGCCGACGAATTGGCAAAGCAAGCAAGTGTGAGAGACAGCGCCATCTTCGGAGCAGTAACCATCTCAAAGCAACTGACCCCAAGTTTTGAGCAAGTGAATCTGATAGATGCAACCGAAGAAGCAACTTGGATGACTCCCATCTGAGACTACTTACAAAATGGCACACTACCCAACGGGCGTAACGAAGTCAAGAAAATCTTGAGGAAAGCTTCCCGCTACACAATACAAGAAGACATCCTCTATCGGCACGGATTCTCTAACCCGTTATTAAGGTGTATCGCTGGGAGGGAAGCCAAGGAAATCTTATCCAACATTCATCAGGGAAGCAGCGGAGATCACACCGGAGGGCAAACATTAGCAAAAAAGATACTCCGATATGGATATTTCTGGCCCACCTTAAGCAAGGACGCCTTAGATTTCGTCAAAAAGTGTGACAGATGCCAGAAGTTTGCTAAGATTCCGCGGCTACCAACAACTGAGATTACTCAAATGACCAGCCCTTGGCCCTTTGCAATATGGGGAATTGACTTAATCGGCGAGCTACCAATGGGCCGAGGCGGGGCCAAATATGCTATAGTGGCAGTCGACTATTTCACCAAATGGGTGGAAGCAGAACCTCTGAATAAAGTATCTTCAGCAAAAGTTATTAACTTCTTGATCAAAAAAGTTGTGTGCAGGTACGGAGTCCCATTCAAAATCATATCAGACAATGGACTTCAGTTTGACAGCGAGGAATTCGCCAATTGGTGCCGAGAGCACGGAATTCACAAAAGCTTCTCATCCGTAGCGTATCCCCAGGCAAACGGACAAGTCAAAGCCGTCAAAAAAATTCTGAAAACTCTAATAAAAAAGAAACTTGAAAAGTCAAAGGGCGCTTGGGTGGATGAACTCCCTACGGCACTGTGGGCCTATCGCACATCCTTCAGAACATCAACGGGGCATACTCCTTTCTCTTTGGCATACGGATCGGAGGCTATTCTCCCAGTTGAAACCATTGTGCCTTCCCACCGTAGGATCCACTATAACCCAGAAGAGAACGAAGAACTCCTTCACATATCTTTGGATCTAGTTGAGGAGAGAAGAAATGATGCAGTCCTTAAAGCAACAACCCACAAGCAAAAAGTGGCAGCACAATACAACTCCAAAGTCAAGCATCGTACCTTACAAGAAGGGGATCTTGTCCTCAAGCGAATCTTCCCTCGCCCCGGAGCACTAGAACCAATCTGGGATGGACCATATGTAATTCATAAAGATCTCCACAATGGAGCTTATATTTTGTCAACAGTGGACGGAGAGGTGTTCCAGAGGGCATGGAACATCCAACACCTCCGTCGATACTTTTCTTAACTTGTACTGCCCATATGAAGTGAATTAACAAAGAGAATCAGTGGATGTAGGCATTTTCGTGCCGAACCACTTTAAAAAACCTTGTCTCTTTTTTAACTTGTTCCTTTATATCTTGGCTGCTAGTTAACTTTATCCTTTTCTGTTGAACAAAATCCTATGCATATAGCATTTCCATTCAAAGCACTCCACAGCGCAACTTCACCTGGACAAGACCTAACAGGTACTATGCGAATCTATGCCCTCGCCAATGAGACACTTTTGCTCCGGCATCCCTCTGCTGCGGGTTAACTCATTGCTCGCGACGCCCCTTAAAGCCAACTGTAATGAGCCGATTATAAGCCACCGAGAAGGCTGACTATAGCCGAGGCAGCTCATTACGGCGTTCGGCTCGCCGGCAACTGTGAACCGACTATAAGCCCCAACATAAGGTGTGGCCAGCCAGGGGAAGTTCACGGTTGACGATCGGCACCCACGCTAGCCGGCCACAGTAAATCGAATAATACCCATGATTACGGACCATAATGGCCCGGGTAGTTACTGTGCGCGATCTCGGCTCCGATGTGTCTTAAGTACGGCTGTGGTAAAAAAGAATTAACTCCCCGCGGAGGCGTAAGATGGGTGACAAATGTCTCCAAGACCCACAGCTAGGGAAAGTGACTACAAAGCCCGTTTGCCACGAACTTAAGCACATCGAAGGTCTTCCGTGATTGGAAGTTTTACTATTTCACATATTTCAATTTTATTTAAGAAACTTTTCTCCTATCCTCTGTAACAATCCCTGAAGTACAGGACACAGAACAAGAGACATTCGTTAATGGAAGCGGACACTCATGGCAAGATACTGGACCGCATTCCGTACTCGGTCACACAAGACATTCAAAGCTGCCATCCACCAGCAGAATATAAAGGGCGGTATTTCCTTCTTTCATGAGTAAACACGTGGCTATAATTTATTCACACCTCACGCTAACATTGCAAGTCATGAAATTATGTTTTAAACAAGAACCTAACATCAAACACAATTTAATTACAAGAATATGCATAGCTATATTTCTCATACAACAAGTCAAAAAAAACATTCAAAAGACAACAGAATCAGCTTAAGTTAAAGAATTACATGTCAAGAATAGAGCTATTTATTACAAGTAGCATAATTACAACCTAAGGGTTACGTTACTGTTTTGAAACTAACATATACAACAATGTCAAGTCTACAAAAAGATATCCAGGTCTAATCAAGGAGCCGGCTGCGTCGGAGTCTTATCCTTGTCCTGTTGCCCGCCTGTCCGATCAAAGAAAGAATTCATTAGTGATAAGCGACCAAGTTAACGGAAAGAATAGAAAGGAAAACTTACCAACATCTACTCCTTGATCATCGTGATCATCATCCTTTACTTGCACACCTGCCTCCTCAGCTGCAAGCAACCGCATGCCCTCCTTCACCGCCACCTTCTCCTCCTTGGTAAACTGGGCGGTAACCACATCCATCCTGAAGGCCACACCACCCTCCTTATCCGCATCATCCCTAGCCTCCTCCAAAACCCGAAGATAAACCCTAGCCATGACCCGGGGATAATCATCCATCCAGGAGAGGTTGCCCTACTTCCAAGTACGGAAGTACATATCCTGGAGCATTTCGTCCATCATCCCCTCGTTCTCCTCAAGCTCCCTCGTCCGGGCCTCGGAAGCCGACAACCTTACAACAGCAGCATCTCTCTCCAATTGGTATCTCGAGCAGTCAGCCTGAAGGGATTTCCGCATCGCCTCCATCACCTCCTTCAACTTGGCTTGAGCAAGCTCTGCGGCCTCAAGCTTCCCAAATAACTCCTCTATCTGCTCAAGATCCGCTTTCCGAACCTCATCCACCGTGGCAATGGCCATATCAATCCGTTCCTTGCAAATAGCCTCCATTTTCCGCAGTTCGGCCCGGCTAGCCTCTTCCATAGTTTTCTTTAGTCGTCCGGAGGCGGCCTCGTGCTGAGAGATCTGGATGGCCTGATCGGCGAGTTGCTTGGCCTGGTCGGAAACCACTAACCGCAGTCTTATGTTGGCACTCCCAATTTCCTCCCCGGCCTTGACCAGTCGGGCATGATGCCCCATCAACTTCCTGGTCTCCTAAGCAACCCGGTCGATATTTGCCTTAGCTTCGTCCCCCATAGCGACAATCCGAGTAGTAAGCAAATCAAGGTCCAGGGACTTGGCCTCATCAAGCACCCTTACCATAGGATTACGAGGAAGAAGGTGCTCACCAGTAACCTCATCAAAAGAGATGTCATGAGATGCCGGGTCCAGGTTCGGATGACCCGCAAATGGATTGTGTGCTATGCCAGGATGATCTATTGGGATGACGGTTGGATTCTCAAATGGATGGGGGAAGGCATAAGCTCGGTATCCTCCTCTGTAATGTCATGAATAGGCTGGAGTGGGGCCGGGGGTCCAAGAAGAGGTCCAGACGAAGATCGACTCCTCTTCCTCTTCTGTATATCTTCTTCGATAACTCCGAGAAGAGGACGATAGCCAACTATGTCTCCCGGGCGGTTAATAAAAGGCTTAGGCTTGGCGGAAGCTTTGGAAAGCTTGTATTGTTCAAGCCTGTGCCGAAGATCTGAGGTCTTGGCCGTTTTACCCGCTCCTGATATGAAAACCAAGTGTCACCAACATGTATTGAGCCATCATTCAAGAATTAAAAGAGTAAAGAGAAATTCACCTTGAACCGCCGAAGTTGCTTCAGTAGAGGCGCTCCCGGAAGATAAATCGACGCCTGTCCCAACTCTATCGGCTTTCTTGGACTTCTCCGTCCCCTCCAAACCTTCGAAGGCATGGCGGAAAGCGTCATCCGTCCACTCTTGCATCTCGCCTACTTGCCCATAAGACAAAGCCCCGACACCGTCGCCACCTCCAGCGCCTTCTCCTCCATCTTCGCCTTGCTCCTCCTCCACGTCTCCCTCCTCCGGGATATCTGGACATGTGCTGGGAGAGGGACCGTCAGACTTTTTGAGCTTCTTCCCCTTGGCAACCGAGTGTTTTGGAAAGGGCCTCCTTTTACTGCTCTTCAACTCGGCCCCTTCTTTAGCTTGGGCAGCCTTCTCTTCAGCCATGTCCCTTTGCTTGACCACGGACTGCTGTGGAAGGATCAAGTTGTACTCCAAAAGTGTAGCGTTCCTGATCAGGTAAGCAGCCGACGTATCTCTTCCAGTAATAGCTTCTATTTCTGCTGCCGTCTGAACCAGGCGATCATTCTCCACGACCGCAAAACCACCTGTCGCTAGCAAAAAATAAAAACACATAAGAAGGAGCATTGCAACCAGAACGGGAATTAAAAATAAAGCTTTGACTTACATTCGGAGGTGAAGCGCAGAATAGAAACAGAGTCATCCCTGACAAAAAACCATTCCTTCTTGAACATGCTGTACTTGGAGTATAAATCCAGGACCGGCTTAAAGGATACGACCGATTCCAAGCTGATGTAGGGAGACCCCTTCTTATAGCCTCTCAAGTTGTACAAATACCGGATCTCCCGGTTGGAAGGAGGACGTCCATATCTCCTCTGGAAGATGACGAAGAGACTCACCAGAATGGCATAGGAGTTGGGCTGAAGCTGGAATGGAGCTACCTTTAGATATGTGAGAAAGCTGACTACCCAGGCGTTGAGAGGCGGGATGGCACCACACATGCAATGGTATCTGCTGTAGGCAAAGTATCCTTCGGGAGGATCATACGGCATCACTCCCGCATCCGGCAATAACATGCGCGCTCGGTCAATCCCGAAAGAGCGAGATATAACATCAAGTTGCTCGCCCTTGAGTGAGCTAGGGAAGCAATCAGGAGGCAAGTTAAGAAGTTCCTGAGGACCGTATCCATCCACCAATGATCTCAGGGTGGGCCCATGACGGGCAGATCCTGGCTGAGCTGGGGGCACTGAGGAAGGTTCTTCTCTATCCTGAGATCTCTTTTTCTCTGATCGGGTTTCCACTCTTTGAGACATTTATCTGCAGACATAAGAAAGTATATCGTTAAGACACATAAACTACGTAATCTAGAGTTTCACTGGTGATTCAGGTATAAAAGTCCATCCGGTAAAGGGTTCATTCAACACTCGGAATCCCCAAATTCATTCAGTAAGGCCCAACCAAGAGCTCATTCGGCATTCCAAATATGAAAGCTCATTCGGCATTCCAAATATGAAAGCTCATTCGGCAATTCTAGCCCAAGTTTCATTCGGCGATTCAAAACATAGATATCATTCGGCCTTATACTTCCAAACTCATTCGGTATTAAAAATTCTCGAGACCATTCAGTGTCAAACCCGTTCGGTAAAATGAAGAACATTAAGGAGTCATTCGGCAGAAGTAAACTAACCTGGTCCGGCAGCTGAGAGTGGCTCGGCACGTGTTGATTCGGCAGTTTAAAAGATGGTTCGGCTATCTCGTTCGGTAAGAAAAGACGAAGGCCTATGTCTCCTACTTATAGGGGAAGGTTGGATAACCAGACCAGTCGGTTGGATTCTCAGGCCGGATATGGTTGTCAAACCGAAACAAAGCACGACATATGTTAAACATATGCCCTACTTTGGGGGGGCAAATGTTGGGTACGTTTCTACCATCATCGAGCCAACACGAGAAAGCAAGGGACGAGCCACCAGAACAACCGGACCAACCACCCTCCGAATCAAAGTGGACCAACACCACTAAACCAATGACCTCACCGAGCCAATGTCTCCACCGGACCAACGAATCTACCGAACCAATGTTACTACCGAACCAAACCATCTACCAACTGCCACCGAACCAAGTGATGCCGAATCGAACCATCTACCAGCTGCCACCGAACCAAGTGATGCCGAATCGAACCATCTACCAGCTGCCGCCGAACCAAGTGACGCCGAACCAAACCATCTACCAGCTGCCACTGAACCAAGTGATGCCGAACCAAACCATCTACCATCTGCCGCCGAACCAAAGTACTGCCAAGCAAAAGCAATGCTGAACCAACGCTACCAGGCCAGATTGCATCAGCCCAGGCCCACCAGCAGCTATATACATCCAAGACCCCTACCCACAACCTCACTCTATAAATAGAGGGGCAGGGTATAACAATGAGGGACAAGTTTGAGAGCTGAAGCACAGAGAGAACTTTCAAACAACTTTCAGATATTAGTATCAAAGCTTTGTACTTGTAATCTAAACAAGAAAAGAGAAATAATATATAAAGTGGACGTAGGCACATTCTGGCTGAACCACTATAAATCTGCGTGTCTTTTACAGTTTAGTCCCTGCTTTTCATATATTTATATATTTGCATAAATCACCCGAATCACTAAGAACAACGTAAAATCAATTAAATCCTACAACTTTGAGGTGTTTGTCCATTTTTTGTGCAAACAACATTTATCATTTTCAATTTATATATTTTCTTTGAAGCCTCTCTTATTCTTTACTTATACAGTTTAACATAACATAATTAGTTCTTTTATGTTACTGATATCTAAGTTTTCAATAATAAAGGTTCTAGACTTTAAAAATGTTTATTTCCCTTTTTTTTCTTTTCAAAGAACAATCATTTTGTTTCAAGTGAACCAGATTTTGGATTCAAAATTCTTTCTGAAATAACAATACCCATCTGTTTTAAAATGCATCTTTGCCATTTAACATTTGAAGGAGGTTTTAACATATCACTTAACAAAAGGATGTAAAATACTTTTGTACTCAAATTGCAGACCAACATGCTCAACCAAGACCCCATTCTTTTGAAACTGGTTGAACCATATGGCTGTGCTAACCAAACACTTGTTCATGGTAATTGAAATGCTATTCAGTTACCAAGTGCTAAAAGCTTCCTTCAGAAAAATTCATTTCTTAAAGCAACATACAAAAATGCTTGAGTTCTTTTGCAAAATGATTTAATAAAACAACTGAATGTTTGAAATACACTTCAGAATTGAATTCAGGTTTTTACTTCAAAGTTCAGTAATCTTAAATGATTCAAACTTGGCTATATCAGGTTATAAATTTTTGTATGAAGATTACTTAAATGTGAATACACTTCTTCTTCAGATTTACAAATTCTACCACATAACAAAAATCAACTGACTAACAACTGATTTAATCAAACAAAGGAAGTTCATTACATATTCAAACACAATTCTCTCATGATTACATGCAGATAAAATCATCATAGGCTCTTATTAAAACTAGCTAGCATGTTCATTCACTCCTTCTCATTAGCCATTACTTCATTTTCTACTTAGTTCCAGCATTACCTGAAAGAGCATTAGTGACTGCCTCATTATTAAAATGAGACACCCCCATATGCCATGAGTAAACAAGGGTCAGATCTATGATCTGGTATGAATAACTTCGTTAAATTCATGATATTAAGCAATTGAATGGTGCATAAGTTATAGCCAGTGACTTGAGTGACTTATCAAAGCAATTATATTCTATGCTTCAGGTTATACTGTCATACAAGTATAATGACTTCATAAGTCAACTAATTGCACAATCATAATCATACATTTATTCATATCAATCTACAATACTTAGATGCTCTGGAATAACCATGTTTCCATTTCAACAAATCTATGTAACACTCCTATCTTTGCTTCCTGGGTTAGGAGTTACCTATAAGTGTATACATGTCAATTTATATTTCAGCCTCATCTGCTATTAAGGAATCACTGGGACACATTGCAATAAATTAATTCACATTATTGCACAAAGATCTCAGGGCTTAAACAAACCATGTGCCAACTTGCATATTTCAAATATAACAAGCATTCCAGCAGCCTTCTTGGCTCATTATCACTAGTTTATCTACTAGAAGCATTTGTTTGATTTTTATCATCAGATATTTAGATGAAAAATGCTACTGCATACATGAAATCATCCCATACACCTTGTAAGAATAATTTCCAGAAACAAATAAGTAATATTTTTTTTCTTTTATGATGTTGCCAAAAGATATGTAGGTCTTAGATCCATACAAGAATCTTTACAACTATATATAGAGATATGGCATGTTGGGTTTTATTTTGATCTGCAAGTAACTATGGTTGAACCAGTTTTACAATCTAGCTTAATCATAATTTTAACTTGTGGGTTTTATCATCTTTTTTTTTTGATCAGGGGTTCAGCACTCAAGTACACCCCTAATACACTGTTCTAAGCCTCAGCACTTATACATAGTATAATGCAGCTCATAATGTTTTCTCCTATTAAAGTCTATCATGCCATAGATCTAGTTTAGTTGTGAGTATTCTTGCCTTGATTCTAAGGTTTTATGCTTTAACTTTTCTGGGTGTAATGAAACAGGAAGTTGCACATCAAAAACAAACATCACAATAGATCAAAGATCACCAAAACATCCATAATAAAATCATGACAGATCCAAAAGCATCCAAAGAACATTGATAAAACCATATTCAACAAAATTAAAAATAAGCAAATAACAACATTAAAATGGGCTGCCTCATCTCAAGTCTTAATGCCATGAATTTGGTGAGGTTACTCACCTAAATATCTCCTTCTAGTTAATCCAGAAAATCCCTGAGCAATATTTTCTCCTTCTCCTCTAAATGTTTTCTTTCTTATTTTAAGTATCTCGGGTAACTAATTCCCCTAGCAACAACTACTCATTTTATAAGCATTTACTAGGGTTTTATCAAACAAAATTCCATTTTTGTCCTGACCAATATCATGCATTTTGCATTTATATTTTAACATTCCCATTTTCAGTTACCCCGGCCATATTTCTTTGTTAAAAGCAACATTTTCTTTTTCTTACCTTTTCAGAAAATGTCCAGTCTACCTAAATCATGTTAAAGGTGTGACCAAATATATTTGTTTATTTATGGGAATCCCCATTTTCCTATTTTTGCCCATACATAATATACTTACTTATTTTACATTCCATGCTATTTTAATGTTATCATTATTTTCTTGCTTAGTTTCAATATATTTCTTCTCATAGAAAATATACATGTGTAAAGGTATATAATTATTTGTTTTATTTATTTTCCCCCTGTTTCACAGAAAATATGTTTAAGCACATATTTCATTTTTAATTTGGGTTATGCTTCAATTACATTCCAATGTCTTAAAAAAAGAATTTACTCCTTTATTTTAAATAGGATTTTTCTGTTTTTTTTTCAATATCTAAATATTATTCTAGTTTCATTATGTATATTCAGAAAATCTTTAATTTCAATGTATATAGAAAACATATTTAATTTGATCATTGATTCATATTCCAAGATCATATCTGAAATGCTTCCTTTCTTTGTTTATTTATTTTATTATCATCATTATATTATTTTATTTTATTTTTTCCCCAGAGAATTTCTAAATCTCTTCCTTGTGTCATTTCCAGTGTGCACGTGCACACATATCCCTGCACATCATCCAATTCAGAAACTCCATCAACATTTGATCCAATATATATATACATTTTTTTTAAAATTGAATTGTTTTAATTTTTCCCTCTAAATTTTTGGGGCATTTCAGCTAGCAGTTCCTTTTCATAGGTAGACAACAACAAATTCTTCCCATTTAAAGCTTGACTAAGATATGCTATAGGTCTGCGAGTTTGAGTCAAAACAGCCCATATACCAACCCCACTTGCATCACATTCAATGATGAACTCCATACTGAAATCTGGCATGGCTAGGACTGGTGGATTCATGAGACAATTCTTCAACTTGTTGAATGCTTCTATGGCTTGCTCATTCCGTCCAAATGCATTTTTCTTCAATAGGTCAGTAAGTGGTTTTGCAATGGTCCCATTGTAACAACCCGGGTTTTTCATACACGAAAAACCGGACCATTTTAGTTAAGAAGAAGAGGTAGAAGAAGAAAAATAGAAAACAACAGCAGAATCTTACATACGCAGCGGAATAAAATATAATATATATCAACAGATCTTTACACAAATCAAACTGTATCTGTATATATATATATACATCCAAATACATCATCAGAGTACATCACATCAATATCATACAACTGAATACACAGCGGAAAAATAATAGCAAGTACGTATCGTCATCCAGCTCGTTTCCTGAGCTCCACATCATCATATCCTGTAACCTATAATACTCGGTCTGACCCGAGCATCATATAAAACAATACCCGAGTCAGTCTGGAAAACCAGCGTGAGAAAATCACACTCAAATTGATTATTAAAGTTTCAAAATCCTTTAAAAACAAAAGCATCTCGTAAGACCACGCCACAAATAAACATGTCGGGTTTTTACCTTACGATAGCTAAAACACTTTATATCAAAATCCTCTGATATTATAATAGTGTCTACAGAAAGTAAAATATAATCTAGCTGAAATGCTTGCATCTCACATTTCAACAATAGTTGGGCACAATCAAAACCGTACAGGCACGTAGGGAGAATGGATTTCCAACGAATGACTAGGCACTGGGGTACCACCTATCACAGTACGTGGCCTAGATCACAGTACCGAGGAGTACGCCCGCTCCCCTGCAACACAAGGCCGGAACCATCCCTTACTGGATGATCCCGAATAAAATCACCCCACGGTTGGGATCAGCAACCGCACCACTAAGCCGAAATAAAAAGGGACATCTAGACAGGGATGACCTTACCCTCCAGTGGAAGCTACCCACGAAGCCTTGCTGCATAACCCCTGATTTTCAGTCATTCCCGGTTGATGAGGTTCGAGGCTAAACGATACCTTTTCAGAACATATCCCTTAGAATGCCCATCGTCCGCTGACGATGTTTCGCAAGCATTCGTCCATACCAGTCCGTCCTGGGTTTGAACGGAACCGAAGGCACTATTCCTACTACATCCATTTTGGAAATATCCTCAGGATTAGTAGCGACTAGCCCTTGCACTTCACAGCTCCATCTTCGACTCCGAAATCGTTACACGAAACGTACAAACCGGATCGAAGTGGTATTCGAGTCTCCAGACCTAGAATCCCGGTATACGGAAACTCGATCCCGGTCTCTTCGAAACGATCAGCGCATTGGCCAATATTGACAGTCGGTTATTTAACTATCAATTAACATCCACAAACAACCATCACACAATAAATAATTTCCCACATTATTTATTTGCCCAAATATCTTTCCAAGATATATTTCCAAATTTTCAAACTCCTTTTGAAAACAATTTCAAACAATTTCCGCTTACGGAATACATTTCCAAATATTTATTTCTCTGAAACACCAAGTACAAAACACTTTTAGATTTTAAAATAATTTAAAAACACTTTATTTTAAAATATATTTTATAACATTGAAATCAAACTACTTTAATACTTTATTAAAAATATATACTTTAAATTAAACCACTTTATAAATATAAACTAAATTTCTCTTTTTAAAACAGAATAGCAAATCACTTTTATATAATTACTACAATAATAGATTTTTAAAATACACCTACTTTGAAAATTAACATTTAGAAATAATCAATTTTCTAAAACATGCTTTTTAAAACATACTTAAAACTTTTAACTTATATTTAAAATTGCTTTGAAAACGTACTTGGCTATCCAGAGAAATACACTTCTCATTTCCATCTTTTAAAAATAAATCAACATTTATATTTTAAACCAAACCATATCTTTTTATAAATTCCCACCTTGAATTTATATTCAAATATCCACTATATTTTATTTTACTTTATAAACTCAGTTTATATCTCCAAAATCTCACTTCTCTTTTAAAATTCCAATTTTAAATAACTAAATTTATTTCCAATTGATTTTCCAATTTACTTTACTTTACTTTGAAATAAATTTCCTTTACTACTTCATTTATTTCAAAATACATTAACTTTTAGATTTATTCCTTTATTTGAGTTAAAACCCTTTTTAACTGAAAATACCAATTTTAAACTTCCAAAATTCCTTCTTTAGCCTTTAATTAAATTTAATCCTTACATTCAAAATAAATCCTTTATTCTTTAAATTTAATATCACTTTAGTTTAAAGTTAATATTTCCCTTGTTATTTCGAAATTCCCTTATTCCAATTCACTTGAATTATTTACTTAAATTTTACTCTTTTATTTCTTTCAAAATCCAATTCAATATATTTTGATAACTCCTTTTATTGAAATATTCAATCCAACCATATCATCCAATATTTCAATCATCAATAAAATCATCACAGGATATCAATATTCATAGAACAGAATATCAAATAATCTAAATAATTTTGAGGGATCCAGTTGGATCCCTCCAACCTGTTTCCCTACATCCACAAACGTTAGCACAATACCAATTCCACTTCAAAGTGGAATATCGCGGTATATGGGATTTATATAAATCATCCGCTATTATGCGGCGCATAGGGTCTCATCCGCTATATAAATGCGGGAATATCAACAACTCAAATATATACATATGCCAATATGTATATATTGCTATATACTATTATATATATATAGTATAGCATATTCAATCAATGCAATCATCCAATCAATTATTTAAATTTAACCATTTAAATTTAAAATAAAATTCAACTGAGTGAGATTAACTCACCTTTGCTTTTATTTGCCATCCCCACCAATATTGCTTTGATTTCCAATTATTGACCTTGAATAAACAATTTATAGGATTTATTAACATCTGAATTAATCAAACAATTAATTTCTATTTACTTATTAGACTTTATCCTATATTTAGATTTAAACTAATTCTTTTTCTCTTGAAAACCTCATATATATAAAACTGTTTTAAAATTTAGATTCCCGTATTTTCTAAAATTACCCACATTCATATATATATATATATACATATACCTATTTACCACTTGCAGTAAATCAGATACATATCTATATGCATAAATTCCTAATACCTTACTGTGAATTAAAGTCTAATCCATCTATATATATTATTATTATCATTTCCCAAACCTTTCTGCATAAATTTTGTTTCAAATCTTACTATCAATAAATCAATTTATTCATTTACTTATTCAAATCTTACAGCTAAAACCAAAGGCAGAAAATACCTAACAGCCTCTCTTCTGATCAACCTTCCTCCTCTCAAAACTCCAACTGCACGCGAACCAGTTAGCCGCCCTCCCAGCCTCTATCACCACGACCTCCCTTGTACCCTTGCCGCAGCTTCCAAACTTCGCACGACAGCCGATCCCTAGATCGAGTCCTGCAGAATCGATCGACATCAACATCGCTTCACTCGAAACTCTCGTTCGAATGCTTCCACTCGAGCTCCTACACCCAAACTCGACGACGAAACCAAGACGTTCGCGAAACTGAGGCCTTCAGTGGCGGCGACTCACGCGAGCCACCCCTTTGATTCGAATCGCCCCCTCCCCCTTTTAGTTAAAAAGAGAACGTATTCGATTATTGATTTTTCGAACGAAAGAGGATGAATGTGGAACCGACTTCGTGAATGAAGAAAGATTTGGGGAGAAGCGATTTTTGAACTAAATGTGAGATTCAATTCTTTGATTTTTAAAAGTACGAGCAGAAGAAACATTTCGGTTTCTTTTATTTGCCTAACGCGTGTCTTTAATTTGCCAAGTGTTGAATTAACAAGAGAAGAGATGTGTAATTTGCCTTGTGAAAACAGTATTATATTAAATATATATATATAATTTTTAAATTTAAATTTAAATTTAAATTGTCACAATTATGCAACTCACAATCTTGATCTCCTATCGAGGCGTGCCGCCAGGCGTTTATAATGTTATGCCCCTATTCCGAACGCACAGGAAAAGGTTTCGAGTCCTAACTCGGTCGTATGGAGAAGATAGCTTTTTGAACCAGTTATTATATTGGATTTCCTATATAAATTTTAACACGTTTATATACCGTATGCTTACATAACAACTCCAAACACTCCAAAATTTAAAATTCGAAAATAATACAATATTACGGATCCAATGGAACTAGTTTCGTCGAATTTCGAGACTGTGCCTCGGACGGCTATTTTTAAATTCAATTTCAACGATATATTTTTAAAACTGAACAAAACTCTTTAAAATTCCATTTTAAAAGTTCTATCATCTTCAGTATTAACAATATAAATTTTCTGAACCTTTGAACTATTTTTAACAGGCTTAAAATCAAGATTCCATATTTTACCCAATCCCGATAATTAAATTTAATAATTAATTATCCAATAAACAGTGATATTTGAAATTAAAATTAATAATTAATATCTGAATATTTAAAATTGATTAAATATTCCAATTTCAAATACTCAAAAATTCCGGGTCGTCACATTCCTCCCCCCTTAAAAGAATTTCGTCCCCGAAATTACTAGTTAGGAAGAATGATCCAATACCCATTACTATTTCCCAAGTTCAACAGTTTTAACAATACCCAAACAATCTTTTATTAATGATACACTAATCATCTTTTAACTTCCCAAATTTATTCATAAGTTCAACCCATACCACCTGCTTATCCATTCAAATTTAAATTTGAATTCAAATTTTAATTTATCAAAATTTTCCAAAATTTTTCTAACTCCCTAAATTTCCGAAAAATTTCGCCAGCGTCTCCTTTGCGCGGCTAGCTCGGTACAACTACAAAATGGCTCTACGGCCTCCCAATCTCAAAAAGAAAACAAAAAGCCAAGTGGCTGGATCCAAAACCCAATCAAGTTTCATATAGAAATTCAAATACATACCTTTTTGTCGGGCCATTAAATTTTATCTTCTAAAATCAAAAATCCCAATTATCCATTGCTTTTATACACCTGTATATCCTACTAAGCAATAATATTCAATCACAATTCCAAAGTCATTTTATCAACTTCTTTACAAATTTCCAATATTTGTTTTACTTAAGCCCGTACGATGCACATATATCATCCGTACGCAATATCACATTCGATCGCTCCATCGATCACACAATTCCACTTCCGAACTAGTATCGTCCACCCGACTTCCTAGTGCGGACTCAGATCTGGTTCCTTGATCAGAAACCGTCATTCTCCTTGCATAGCCACAAACTATGATAGAGAATATCCAGAATCAATCAACAATCCATATCCAGGTTCGCCGTTGAAAATCGAGTGAAAAATCCTGATTCGGATCGATAAAACTATCTCGAAATTCTGTGTTCGACATCTGGACCAAATAGCTATGCGAATAAATAATATACGTACACCTTACGTATTAATTTCAATTGATTACCAATTATATCAATTCTCCTTTATTCACATTCCCTTTTTTGATTGTTATCCCTTTATTCACAACTATCCCATTTCACAACTTCAGTTTTAGTCTTCATTCAACTATTTACTTAGTATATATATATTTCTTTCCAAAATTACTAAGTATATTTCCAATACAAACTTTCTTAAGAATTTCATTCTTCAATTCTTAAGTTCAATATAAATTTTTCTTATATTTATTTACTATTTCACCACTGAAGTGTATATATTCAAATTGAACTCCCATTTCATATGAATTTCAACTTACTTCAATTTACTACTTCATTTCCAAATTTTTTTTTTTAAATTCAATTCATCTCCAACTTCCAAAAATGAATTTTATTTAGCTCGAAAACAATCCAAGTTAATTCATTCAATAACTATTTCTCAACTTATTTAAACCACTCCTCTGTTGAGTTCAGTTTCCATTCAACATTTACTTAAGTCAATAACTTAAGTTTATTTTCCCTTTAACCAACCCTTTAAAGTTTTATTTCCATCTTTCATTTGATTCTTATTTAATCAAATTTCATCCATTTATTTATTAAATATAATTGGTTCATTCACTCAATCATTATGAATTTTATTTTCCATACTCAATTCATCTGGAATGATTTATTAATAACCAGGTCATTTCCAATTTATTTTCACTTATTTGGATTTCATTCGCAATTCAAACCATCACTATTTTAATCCAATTTCATTAATTCCCAATTCCATTTCATTAACTAATTTATTATCTCATTAATTCCTCCACTGGTTAAGATTAAATACTTTCTTTTTAATTCCTAATATCACTTCACTTAATTATCTTAAGTTCAATTTATTTTATAATTCAAGTTTGGATTTATTAAGATTGCTCATCTTAGTCGTTTCCATTTGATAATTACAATTTCATTTCTATTCATAAGTTTTAACTTACTTACTTAAGATCTAGGACTATTCATTTAAGTCCATTTTCATCTTCATATCAAATTTCAAATTATTACACTTAAGAACTTAAGAATATGAATTTCTTTACACAATTATAAGCATTTTACATTACCTTTATATCCAATTCAATTCGACTTCAACTCATTTACATTTAACTCAATTCCAATTCTCAATTTTTATTTAACTTATCTTAAGTTAAATTCAAATATATTTTATTCACCTTCATAACTCGAATTAAATTTTAATTCTAGGATACAATTTTATACAAGTTTTACAATTCATTCACCTTCAAGTTCTCTAACTCTTTTATCTACCAACTTATATTACTCATTGAGTTAATTTCATCTCATAATTATAATCCCAAAATTTAAACTTTCATTTCCTTCTTATTTAAATCAACTTCATTTTATACTTTATATTGTTGATTCATTTAAATTTCCACATTTAAATTTTAAATAGAATTTCCAGAATCCAATTGCCCGGTTTTATTTCAAAACCATTTTGAATCCATAAATAACTCATACACATCTGGTATATCACATCAAATCCCAATTTCCAATACAATCTGCTTTTACCAAACAATTTTCCCTTTGAATTTCAAAACCAACCCAATTCACAATCATTTCCAATTAAAAACAGTTTGGTAGCAATTTCTCTTTGGAAACTCGAAAATAGACATCGATGATGCTGCAGTCATCACCGAAATTATTTTCCAACGACCGAAAGAGAATTTAATGCTTTTATCACTTTAAAACTTTTCAAACATTTTAAAAATGCCAAATCCCACCAGATTTCAATTCAATTTCAAAAATATTCATGAAATAATATTACTATTATTTCCCCAAAACCTTTAAAAACTATTTTTAAATCCAAGGAATTTAAACCTTTCCCAAAACTTCAAATTCAAAATCCATCCAAATTTTTTTTTTTTATATCCAAACATTACTCTGGAATTCTATCGCATTTTATTTCAAGTTATAAGTCACTTTTACCATTTACATTTACAAATTTCATTTGTTTATGAATTAATCTCATTTGATTTTAAATCACATTTGTAATTCACATTTGTATATAAAGTTTATCTCAATTTATAAATTTCATTTAGTCTATATATTCAAATTCCATTTTGTTATATAAATTTATTCTTCAACTTAGGTTATAAGTTTCAATTTCTACTCAATAATGAGACTAACTCATTATTGTCATTTTCTAACAACCAAGCATCCAAATATATAACTATAATAATTTCAAATAATTATTTCTTTTATATACAAAATAATTTGGGCAAAATTATTTCATTCACCCTATTTAAAACAATATTGTGTCGAACTGTTCTATTCAAGTGTTTAGAAACCCCTTCGATACAGTTGTACAGACTGTGCCGACGAAGGTTCATATGCCACTCAATAATCCAACCAACACAATATAAAACCATTTTATATTCACTAACAAATACGCGCTCATATCTATTAATACTCTCAAAATTCCCACCAGAGCCAAGGTTATCGCTAGCCTAAGCTCTGATACCACTGTAACAACCCGGGTTTTTCATACACGAAAAACCGGACCATTTTAGTTAAGAAGAAGAGGTAGAAGAAGAAAAATAGAAAACAACAGCAGAATCTTACATACGCAGCGGAATAAAATATAATATATATCAACAGATCTTTACACAAATCAAACTGTATCTGTATATATATATATACATCCAAATACATCATCAGAGTACATCACATCAATATCATACAACTGAATACACAGCGGAAAAATAATAGCAAGTACGTATCGTCATCCAGCTCGTTTCCTGAGCTCCACATCATCATATCCTGTAACCTATAATACTCGGTCTGACCCGAGCATCATATAAAACAATACCCGAGTCAGTCTGGAAAACCAGCGTGAGAAAATCACACTCAAATTGATTATTAAAGTTTCAAAATCCTTTGAAAACAAAAGCATCTCGTAAGACCACGCCACAAATAAACATGTCGGGTTTTTACCTTACGATAGCTAAAACACTTTATATCAAAATCCTCTGATATTATAATAGTGTCTACAGAAAGTAAAATATAATCTAGCTGAAATGCTTGCATCTCACATTTCAACAATAGTTGGGCACAATCAAAACCGTACAGGCACGTAGGGAGAATGGATTTCCAACGAATGACTAGGCACTGGGGTACCACCTATCACAGTACGTGGCCTAGATCACAGTACCGAGGAGTACGCCCGCTCCCCTGCAACACAAGGCCGGAACCATCCCTTACTGGATGATCCCGAATAAAATCACCCCACGGTTGGGATCAGCAACCGCACCACTAAGCCGAAATAAAAAGGGACATCTAGACAGGGATGACCTTACCCTCCAGTGGAAGCTACCCACGAAGCCTTGCTGCATAACCCCTGATTTTCAGTCATTCCCGGTTGATGAGGTTCGAGGCTAAACGATACCTTTTCAGAACATATCCCTTAGAATGCCCATCGTCCGCTGACGATGTTTCGCAAGCATTCGTCCATACCAGTCCGTCCTGGGTTTGAACGGAACCGAAGGCACTATTCCTACTACATCCATTTTGGAAATATCCTCAGGATTAGTAGCGACTAGCCCTTGCACTTCACAGCTCCATCTTCGACTCCGAAATCGTTACACGAAACGTACAAACCGGATCGAAGTGGTATTCGAGTCTCCAGACCTAGAATCCCGGTATACGGAAACTCGATCCCGGTCTCTTCGAAACGATCAGCGCATTGGCCAATATTGACAGTCGGTTATTTAACTATCAATTAACATCCACAAACAACCATCACACAATAAATAATTTCCCACATTATTTATTTGCCCAAATATCTTTCCAAGATATATTTCCAAATTTTCAAACTCCTTTTGAAAACAATTTCAAACAATTTCCGCTTACGGAATACATTTCCAAATATTTATTTCTCTGAAACACCAAGTACAAAACACTTTTAGATTTTAAAATAATTTAAAAACACTTTATTTTAAAATATATTTTATAACATTGAAATCAAACTACTTTAATACTTTATTAAAAATATATACTTTAAATTAAACCACTTTATAAATATAAACTAAATTTCTCTTTTTAAAACAGAATAGCAAATCACTTTTATATAATTACTACAATAATAGATTTTTAAAATACACCTACTTTGAAAATTAACATTTAGAAATAATCAATTTTCTAAAACATGCTTTTTAAAACATACTTAAAACTTTTAACTTATATTTAAAATTGCTTTGAAAACGTACTTGGCTATCCAGAGAAATACACTTCTCATTTCCATCTTTTAAAAATAAATCAACATTTATATTTTAAACCAAACCATATCTTTTTATAAATTCCCACCTTGAATTTATATTCAAATATCCACTATATTTTATTTTACTTTATAAACTCAGTTTATATCTCCAAAATCTCACTTCTCTTTTAAAATTCCAATTTTAAATAACTAAATCAATTTCCAATTGATTTTCCAATTTACTTTACTTTACTTTGAAATAAATTTCCTTTAGAAATAGCTGAAATGCTTACATCTCACATTCCAACATAGTTGGGCACAACTAATACGTACGACACTTATTGGAGTTTGAATTCCATACAATGGCAGGGCTACTGGGGTACCGCCCGTCACAGTACGTGGCCTAGATCACCGTACCGAGGATCACTCCCAATCCCCTGCAACACAAGGTCGGAACATCCCTTACTGGATAATTCCCGCACAAGATACCTCACGGTTGGGATCAGCAACCGCACCACTAAGTCGAAAATAGAAAGGGACATCTAGACAGAGGTAACCTTGTCCTACTTGGGTGCTACCCACTAACCTTGCTGCACCTCCCCTGTTTTAGCCATTCCCGGTTTGTGAGGCTTGAGGTCACGATTACCTTTAAATAGAACACATCTATCTTAGAATGCTCATCGTCCACCTGACGATGTGCTGAAAGCATTCAATCCATACAAGTTCGTTCCGGGTTCGAACGAAACCGAAGGCATTATCTCGTTACACTCGTTTTGGAATCACCCTCAAAGTTAACGACAATAACCCTTGCACTCTGAATCTTCATCTTCACTTGATTCACGACCTATCGTTAATTTGGATCGATGTGGTATTCGGGTCTCCAGACCTGGAATTCCGGTATACAGAAACCCGATCCCGGTCTCATCGAACTCCAAAACGTATCTTTTAAGGCCAAGTTGTTTAAGGTTAAAACAATTCAATTCAGTTATCTATACTACACAGATAGATAATTCATAATAGATAATCTACATTATCACAAACAGATAATTCATATTATCATTACAATTCAACCAAACATCCATATCACATATCATATATCTCATCAGAGATATCAAACAATGAAAAGCATTCAATATCATTCATCCATCCATAAGTAATGATTTATCTTATCTCTAATTAATTTAAAGTGAATTAAATTAATTACTTCATTCTATAAATCCTACTTACTTAATTATTAATTAAACCAATTAATAAATCATACTCTAAGTATCCATTTTAATTAATCAATCCTGATTAATTAACCTTTAATTACTTTAAGTAATTAATCCTAAATTAATTTACAAATTAATTATCTTAATCCATTATAGTAATTAATCTTTAATTACTTCAATAATTAATTAACTATATTTAATTATATTAATTCTTAATTAATTACAATTAATTAATTACTTTAATTACTTATTATTGATTAATTAGTTTAATTAATCAATTCTTAATTACATCATTAATTATATTAATTAATGATCCTTAATTACTCTTAATTAATTATCTTATTTAAATTAATTACATTTAATAATTAATTAGTTACATTTATTAATCACCTCTGATTAGTCTCACTCAGTAATTAACTACCCTTAATTACTTCTTTAAATAAATTAATTACTCCTTAATTAATTTCTTTTAATTAATCCCTTGATTAATTCACAAGTAATTATACTTAAATTACTTCCATTAATACAACATTATCCAATTAATTACTTCCAGTAATTATATATATATATTATTTATTTCCCTAAATAATCACACCTTAATAAGTAATTATCATCAAATCATCTCTTGATTATTCTAAATTAATTAAACTTAATTAATTAACTTAAATAAATCAAATTAACTTAATTAATTACAATGAGTAAATATAAATAAATTCTCTTAATTACTTCCATTAAGTAATTATATTTAAACAATTTCATAATTGATTATCCTTAATTAATTAATCAAATTAATTATCAAAATTAATCACATTAATTATTAGATAATCTTGGTTAATGACCTTTATTAACCGTTCCTTAATTATTTTTATTAAGTAATTAACTTTGATAAATCACAAATTAATTTATCTTTAATTATCCATTAATTAAACTCTAATCCTTTAATTAATTAATTATCTTCAATTTTACTTAGTTACTTAATTGAAAAATCATTAATTAAATAACCAAATTAATGATCTTCAATTACTCATTTATAAGCCCTTAAATCAAATATCTATTAACTCCTAATCAATTAAGTAATTAACAAATTTCTTCTTAATTACCTCATTAAATCTTAGCTTATCTTTAAGATAAAACATTTCTTTATTGTGACTACAGTGTCATTAACAAGATATTTGAAATCAATTTTTGCTTTTGAACTTACTTTACAAATTTATTTCAAATACAAGATTAAAAAGAAATATAATTTAACATTACAAAGTTTAAACAATTTAAACCTTTTAAAATTACATAGTAAAGAAATACTTGTCTTATAAAGAAAATTTATAATAGTTTATACCAATTTCATTTTTAAGTTCAAATGATTTAAATTACCACTTAACAAACAAAACTGTTCAAATCTTTAAATTTAAAACTTCTTTTATTTTCAAAACTGATATTCATATTTAATCTTTGATTTCCATATTCAAACTCACTTTCAAACATGCTCCTCCTTTATAAATTTCAGTTTAAAACATTCAACCTGAAAGCAAGTAAATCTGGAATTAAAAGCAAATTCAAAGGCATGCAAGTTTTTAATCAAACAAAGGCCACTTCCCAGTCTCAAGTTTTCAAAAGACAAATGCCAGCAACTCAAATTTTTTTTTGACGACCCGGCTTTCATCGACCAGAAAGTCGTATCGCTGATAAGAAAGAAAGGGATAGAAAGAGAAAAGAAGAGAAGAAAGAAAGAAACAACAACAGAATCTAAACAGCGGAACGAATAAATTATATTAATAACATAAACTATTACATAGTATCATATACAACAACTATCAGAGTTACACAACATATACAACACATACTAGACAGTTATAAACACCTGTCTAGTTTCTACAATATAAGATACAACACAGATAACAATGACTCAGAGATCAACACAGCGGAACTACTACATCTCTACAAACGCTGAAGCCTCCTGCTCCATTGCTCCTCCAGATAACTCGTCAAAGCAAACCTGACTCCCTTGTTTTAGCCATTCCCGGTTGATGAGGCTTGAGGTCACGATTACCTTTAATCAGAACACATCACTTAGAATGCTCATCGTCCACCTGACGATGTTTTGAAAGCATTCAATCCATACAAGTTCGTTCCGGGTTCGAACGAAACCGAAGGCATTATCTCGTTACACTCGTTTTGGAATCACCCTCAGAGTTAACGACAATAACCCTTGCACTCTGAATCTTCATCTTCACTTGAGATTCACGACCTATCGTAATTTGGATCGATGTGGTATTCGGGTCTCCAGACCTGGAAATCCGGTATACGGAAACCCGATCCCGGTCTCATCGAAATCCAAAACGTATCTTTTAAGGCCAAGTTGTTTAAAGGTTTAAACAATTCAATTCAATTTAATACTTGAATTCACATAGCATTAACATAGATAAATATCACACATTTATCACAGATATATCATAGTATATCATATCACAGAATATCATAGTATATCATCCAATAGATATCAACCAAATCAGACATTCTACTCAACCATCATTCATAAGCAACCATTTATTAATCTCTATTATAATTAATTTAATCAACTTAAATTAAATTAATTACTTAAGAATTAATTCCTATTCTTGCTTAATCAACATTAATTAATTACAACCATTTAATTAATTAACCATTAATCACTCTTGATTAAATTATCCATTAATTACATAAAGTAATTATCCTTTAATTAATTTCACAAATTAATTACCCTTAATCATTTATAGTAATTAACCTTTAATTACTCTCATTAACTACAATAATTAATGATCCTTAATTAATTACATTAATTAATTAACTATAATTAATTACATTATTCCTTAATTAATTACATTAATTAATCATGCATTAATTAATTACTTCCATTAATCAACCTTAAATAATCATTAACAGTAATTAACTATTCTTAATTACTTTAATTTCTTTTATAAATCCTTTTTGATTAAATTCACCAATTACATATAGTAATTCATTTATTAATTACTTACACTAAGTAATTATACTTAACCAATCTTATTAAGTAACTACACTTAATCAATTACCAAGTGACTATCCTTAATTAATTAACAAATTAATTAACTTAAATAAATCACATTCATTCCTAAATCATAACTGAGTAATTCATCCTTAATTACCCTTTAAACAAATTAATTAATCCTTGATTAATTATTCTTTAACTATTAATTAATAAACCTTAATTATTAATCAATATCTTTTAATACAAAGTAATCAATCCTTAATTACTTTTATAATTAATTAATTAACCTTAATTAACTAATTAATTATTCTTAGTTATTAATTAGTAAAATTATGTCACGACCCGGCTTTATTAATGTAATTTAAACAGTAGAGTTGTGCAGCGAAAGCAAGATAGCAGCTATTCTAGAGTGGGAGCAACCGGGAGTTGTGATTTTATTGGAGTAGAGTATTTCTATAAGAAATTCAAGTGTATCTCTAAGTGTGAAAAAATTTTTCAGGATTTGGAGATAAGGTTGTCAAGTGCAACTGTTTTGGCTATTCCAGATAGGAGAAGTAGTTCATAGTTCTCTAATGTTTGTGGAGTAGAATTGTGTTCTGGATTTCGGTGATTTTTGGGAAACCATTTTGTTGAGAAGGATCCGGAAATTGGTTTGATGTTGGTCTAGATTGTTCCAGGAAGCATCAGCAAGGGCTAAGCTGATCAGGAAGGATGAAGTTGAAATTGGATATTGTTTAAGTTTTCTTCAATTAAAGGAGATACAAGATTTGGTAAGATTGGAGAACTAGCTCTAGAAGTATTTTGAGATTTTCTTGTGTTCTCAAAAGGATTAGTTCTTTGATCTACAGGATTGAGTTTCCAGTTCGGATAACTGGAATTCATTTTATTTCACGTATCTCTGAGGGAATACGTGTTTGATCTGTCATTGGTTGTGGGATCAGCAATTCAGAAGGATTGGTAGTTGAGATGGTTTTGAGTTAGTCTGAGTTCAGATTTGTAATCTAGAAAGGAAAGAAGTTCTAGATTATTGTAGATAGTTAGTTAAGATTCTGTAGAACGGGTATTCCGGTATATATATATATATACTTGGGGAAACTCGAGTAAATTCTATCCAGATTTTGACTGGATAGTTAAATTTGTTTGATTAGATTGGTTGCTATGATTGTTAGCATATGGATGATAATATATGGTTGTGATTTAAATAGATTATTAAATTACCTTTGTTTTAAATTTCGGGGACGAAATTATTTTAAGGGGGGAGGAATGTGATATCCCGGAAATTTGGCAATATCAATTTAATAATCTTTATAAATAATTAAATTGATTATTTGATTTTATTTTATAAATTGACAAGTTTATTCATTTTAAAAAGCTAATAATAACTATTTTGGCAATATCTTTTCTAACAATTTTAAATTGGGAAGTTTTATCTTTCTAAAACTAATTTAAGTGTTTATATTTATAATGTATATATATAGGTATATATATTATAAATAGGGAGTCTTTAATTTAAATAACAAGGATAATTTCTTATTTATTATAAAGATATATTTTAGCTTAATTTTTAAATAAGATTTAAAATAAGAAGTTAATTGGTTTTAAGACTCTTTCATTTTTAAAATTCAAATATAAGTCAAAATAGGTTTGTAAAAATATATATATATATATAAAGTTAAACTCAATTTCTTAAGCATTTATAAATATGTTATAAATATTTGATTAAAGCATAAATTATAAAAGGGTAAATACATTTTTATATACATATAGATATTTTATAAATACACATGTAGGATTTAAATAAATCAAAATAAAAGGGAATTTACACTTGTAAACATATAAGGATAGTTGGAAGACATTTGTAAATTGTAAACATATGTGTAAGCTAATTAAAGAGACAAGTGGCTTAATTTTATCTTTTTGAAAATTTAAGTTATAAAAATTAATATGAAAGGATATCTGTATTCGTTTTCTAAGTTCAGATTATTTTTATCCTCAACTCTTTCTCCTCATTTCTAAAAACAACCTAAAATCTAAAATCAAAAGAAAAGATAAAAACTGGAAATACAAATCAGAGAAAGAAGATGAAAGGCAATTTCAAATATCAGTTTCAAATTTCTTCAACAACTTGAAGATCAGAAAAAGGGAAATATATCAACAAATTTCAAAGATCTACAACTAGGATTTTTAAAATCAAAAAGCAAAAGGAAATGAAGTTCAAAATCAAAATCAGTCTGGGAATCATCAAGCCTGGAAACAACATATGTCTCTGTTTAAAATAACAGGTGAGTAAACTTCTTTAAAAAACAGTTTGATTTGGATGCTTGTGATGATATTGATTCGTATGTGGGTTCTGTAGCTTAAATTCATTTGAAATTTGATATATATGTTTATGTTAGCAGGTCTGTGCATATATATAAATATGAAAAGCCTGATATCTGTTGTTTCAAGCTCTGTTTTGCTTTCAAAAACTCAAACATCTTAATCAAATCAATATTAGTCCTTGATGTTCAAATGAAAATTGTTTGTAGATGTCTGCAGATGATTGTAAAAATAGTTTCAGGGATTTAAATTCAACGAATCATTATTTTTACTTGAAATAACAGTAAAATACTTATACATGTCAAAAATCAACACCTTTAATTCCTGTTTTGGATTGTATAGATGGATTTGTAGTTAAAAACTATGATTTTTAACATGCATTTCAAAAATTTTAAGTTGATATTCGATTGGGAATTTGGAGATGAACGTTTTCGGCAAATTGACGAATTGCCGATGATCAACGCGACGTTTGAGGCTGAATTCGTGGTCGAAGCTAGCTACGGTATCGTGGATGAGGGGAAAAATGTTCAAGGATATTTCCAATGGCCGAGGTGATCAGATTCGATCGAACTAGGGTTTTATGTTGTTTCGACTGGTCTTGATTGTCGTAGCATTTGCGACGAAGAAGATGGACCGGAGGCGTTCGCTTTTGGGGAGAAGGTAGCTCGTGGTCGTGGTGTTCGATGGTGGGGACGGCGAGTTCAACGGCGTCGAGGTGTATGGCCGTGGGGAAGTTTTAGTGGTCGTTGTTTTCTGCAGTTTCGAGCTTGAAGTTCGAAATTTTGATTCGCGAAGAAATTCTTCGATCTGGGTTCGATATCGTATTCGCATGTGAAGGTGGGATTGTAGGAGATCGTCGCGACGATCGACGATGGCCGGAGTTGCCTGTGCACGTGCACGTGCACGTTGGTGGTGGGCTTAGCGTTGGAGAAGACGAAGAAGTCTCGGGTTTTGGCTCGTGCGAATGAAGGGAAGTCTCGAAGCAGATGAGTTTGGTGGGTGTCTCGGGACAGGCTCGAGATTTGCTAATGTTTGACTCGGGTTTTGCTGTAGGATAATCTGGGTTTAAATAAACGATGTTTTGTAAAAAGAAATCGAGTTTAAATTGTAAAAGCAAGTTTTTTTCAAATAAATGAAAGTCAAGTTTTAGGAGTGTTTAAACTTATATAATTTAAATCTTAAAATGCTTAAGATAGTTGATTTTAAAGGAGTTAACTAAATTAATTTTGAATTGAATTCAAAGGAGTTCCAATATAAAATACTAGATCAAAGTTTTAAGAAATTTAAACAAGTTTTAAATAATTTAAATATATAAGTTTTAAAAGATTAAGGAAGTGAATTTGAAAATAATCTTTGTATTAAAATTTATTTAATAACTTTGAAAGGTTTCAAAGATTTTAAAGGTTAAAATTTAAATGTTGAAATTGTTTAATTTTAAATAAGGAGTTATCTTAAGTAATTAAGAGTTTTGATTTATTAAAGGAAATTAATATGTGAAATTAATAAGGATAATTCATTTATATAAAATGATTTAAGAATAGATAATAATTTAATTAAGATAATGGTTTTCTTAATCAAGATCTTTTATAGTTAAGAAATTATTTAATTTAGTTAAATAAATTAACTAAGTAATTAATTAATGATTAATTAAAGATAATCACTTATAAATTAATTAAGTATAATTACTTAATGAAGTAATTAAGAAATAATTACTGGATGTAAGTTAGTAAAGATAAAATATTTAATAAAGTAATTAGAGGATAATTATTTTATGAAAGTAATTAAATAAGAAGTGATTAAGAGTTAATTACTTAGTGTTATTAATTAAATAAATTATTTAATTAAGTTAATTAAAGGATTAAGATTAATTAATAAGGTAATTAATTATTTGTTAAGGTAATTAATTAAAGGTAATTAATTATTTGTTAAGGTAATTAATTAAAGGTAATTAATTATTTGTTAAGGTAATTAATTAAAGGTAATTCAATTATTTGTTAAGGTAATTAATTAAAGGTAATTAATTATTTGTTAAGGTAATTAATTAAAGGTAATTAATTAAGGGAAGTAATTAAGGGAAGTTAATTACTGGATTAGATTAATCAAACATGATTAATAATTATGGTTTAATTAAGATTAATTATTTAATTAATTTAAATATAAATAAATAATTAAAGATTGTAATTAGGAATCATTAGTTTATAATTAATTAATGATGTAATTAAGAGTTAATTAATTAAGATTAATTAATCAAATGATAAGTGATTAATTGTAATTAATTAAGGCTTAAAGTAATTAATTATAATTAATTAATTAATGAAGTAATTAAAGGTTAATTACTGTATTTGGTTAAGGATAATTAATTTGTGAAATTAATTAAGATAATTACTTAAATGTAATTAAAGAATGATTAATCAAGGTGATTAATTAAAGTGGATAATTAGAGAAAGATTAATTAATTTATTTGTAATTAATTAATGATTATATAAGTAAGATTTATAATGAAGTAATTAATTTAATTTATTTTAAATTAATTAAGAGATAAAGTGATTAATTTAATTCACTTTAAATTAATTAAAGATAGAGATAGTTAATTTAATTCATTTTAAATTAATTATGTTATGATTAAGTAAATCATTGCTTATATAAGAATGAATGACATTGATTGACTTGAATGGATGTAATCTCAGAAATGAGATAAGTAATGTTGTGTGGTATGAATGCTTGGTTGCATTATAATGGTAATATAGATTAACTATTGTGATGTTGATATGGATTACCTATTTGATTATGAATCATCTGTTTAAATGATAATGTGATTATCAATTGTGATATCTATCTGTATGAATATAGATAAGTTAAATTGTTTAAACCTTTAAACAACTTGGCCTTAAAAGATACGTTTTGGATTTCGATGAGACCGGGATCGGGTTTCCGTATACCGGTATTCCAGGTCTGGAGACCCGAATACCACATCGATCCAAATTTACGATAGGTCGTGAATCTCAAGTGAAGATGAAGATTCAGAGTGCAAGGGTTATTGTCGTTAACTCTGAGGGTGATTCCAAAACGAGTGTAACGAGATAATGCCTTCGGTTTCGTTCGAACCCGGAACGAACTTATATGGATTGAATGCTTTCAGCACATCGTCAGGCGGACGATGAGCATTCTAAGTGATATGTTCTGATTAAAGGTAATCGTAACCTCAAGCCTCATCAACCGGGAATGGCTAAAACAGGGGAGGTGCAGCAAGGTTTCGTGGGTAGCACCCACTGAGAGCAAGATAGATCCCTGTCTAGAGGTCCCTTTTCTTTTATTCGGCTTAGTGTGTGGTTGGTCGCGCCAACTACGGGATTGTCTTGTTCGGGACTATCCAGTAAGGGATGGTTCCGGCTTTGTGTTGCAGGGGGTCGGGAGTGATCCTCGGTACAGTGATCTAGGCCACGTACTGTGACGGGCGGTACCCCAGTAGCCCTGCCATTGTATGGAATCCAAACTCCAATAAATGCCGTACGTATTAGTTGTGCCCAACTATGTTGGAATGTGAGATGTAAGCATTTCAGCTATTTCTGTATTTTACTTGAAAACCCTAGACCCTATTATAATATAACTGGATTTCCTATCAAATGTTTTGGTTAGCGTAAGGTAAAAACTTTTCCATGTTTATGTGTGGGAAGTCTTACGTGATACCTTTGTTTTCAAAAGGTTTTGAAGTTAAACAATTTTAACCCGTTTACTCACACCAGACCCATGTCTGACCCAAGTGTTTATTTCTGTTTTATAAACTCTTGGGTACTCAAATTTTTACGAGTAGCCAAGGGATTCAGGTTTAGCTTTGACGAATATTCTGGAGGAGCAATGGAGCAGGAGGCTTCGGCGTTCGTAGATATAGTATTCCGCTGTGTTGATATCTGTGATAGTGTCTTGTCTGGTATTTGAGTTGTAATGTCTAGACAGATGTTTATAACTGTCTAGTAAGTAATGTATATGCTGTGTAACTCTGTAAATTGTTGTATACTATGTAATAGTTTATGTTATTAATATAATTTATTCGTTCCGCTGTGAGATCGTTGTTGTTGTTTCTTTCTTTCTTCTTTTCTTTTCTCTTTTCTCACCCTTTCTTTCTTCATAATGATGCGACTTTCTGGGCATAGAAAGTCGGGTCGTCACATTTGCTCTGATACCATACGTAACGACCCGACTTCCTATGCCCAGAAAGTCGCATCATTATGAAGAAAGAAAGGGGTAGAAAATAGAAAAGAAGAGAAGAAAGAAAGAAACAACAACAACGATCTCACAGCGGAACGAATAAATTATATTAATAACATAAACTATTACATAGTATACAACACTTATCAGAGTTTACACAACTATACAACACATACTAGACAGTTATAAACATCTGTCTAGATATTACAACTCAAATACAATACAAGACTCTAACACAGATATCAACACAGCGGAATACTATATCTACGAACGCCGAAGCCTCCTGCTCCATTGCTCCTCCACAATTCGTCAAAGCTAAACCTGAATCCCTTGGCTACTCGTAACGACCAAAGTATTAATTTATATTAATATATTAAACCAACTGTGACGACCCGGCTTTTTCTCCACAAAAAGTCGTATCATCTTGAAGAAAGAAAGAGATAGAAAAGAGAAAAGATAGAGAAGAAAGAAAGAAACACATCAGAATCTAAACAGCGGAACGAATAAATTACATTAATCAAATAAGATATTACATTGTATCATATACATCAGAGATACACAGCTTATACAACACATACTAGACAGTTATAAATACCTGTCTAGTTATTACAGCTCAAATACAACTCAACAAATGACTCAGAGAAACTAACACAGCGGAACACTATATCTACGAACGTTGAAGCCTCCTGCTCCATTGCTCCTCCAGATAACTCGTCAAAGCTAACCTGAATCCCTTGGCTACTCGTAAAAATTTGAGTACCCAAGAGTTTATAAAACAGAAATAAACACTTGGGTCAGACATGGGTCTGGTGTGAGTAAACGGGTTAAAGTTGTTTAACTTCAAAACCTTTTGAAAACAAAGATATCACGTAAGACTTCCCACACATAAACATGGGTAAGTTTTTACCTTACGCTAACCAAAACTTGATAGGAAATCGAGTTATATTATAATAGGGTCTAGGGTTTTCAAGTAAAATACAGAAATAGCTGGAATGCTTACATCTCACGTTCCAACATAGTTGGGCACAACTAAATCGTACGGCACTTATTGGATTTTGGATTCCATACAATGGCAGGGCTACCGGGGTACCGCCCGTCACAGTACGTGGCCTAGATCAACGTACCGAGGATCACTCCCAATCCCCTGCAACACAAGGCCGGAACATCCCTTACTGGATAATTCCCGCATAAGAAACCCCAGCGGTTGTAGCTATTCAACCGCCCACACAGCCGAATAAAAAGAAGGGACCTCTAGACAGAGGAATCTCATACTACTTGGGTGCTACCCACTAACCTTGCTGCACCTCCCCTGTTTTAGCCATTCCCGGTTTGATGAGGCTTGAGGTTACGATTACCTTTAAATCAGAACACATCACTTAGAATGCTCATCGTCCACCTGACGATGTGCTGAAAGCATTCAATCCATACAAGTTCGTTCCGGGTTCGAACGAAACCGAAGGCATTATCTCGTTACACTCGTTTTGGAATCACCCTCAGAGTTAACGACAATAACCCTTGCACTCTGAATCTTCATCTTCACTTGAGATTCACGACCTATCGTTAATTTGGATCGATGTGGTATTCGGGTCTCCAGACCTGGAAATCCGGTATACGGAAACCCAATCCCGGTCTCATCGAAATCCAAAGCGTATCTTTTAAGGCCAAGTTGTTTTAAAGGTTAAAACAAATTCAATTCATTATCTTTATACACAAAGAAAGATAATTCACAACAGATAATCAACATTATCAGATAATCCATACAATTCAACTAACATCCATATCATACAGCATATATCTCATCAGAGATATCAATCAATGCCAAGTATTCAATACTATCACCCATTCATAAGTAATGATTTATATTATCTTTTAATTAATTTAAAGAATTAAATTAATTACTTCATTTTATAAATCCTTCTTACTTAACCATTAATTAATTACAATTTAATTAATTAATCCTCTTTTAATGATCTTCTTAATTAATCTTCCTTGATTAATTATACTTTAATTACATTCAAGTAATTATTCTTAACCATATATAGTAATTACCTTTAATTACTATCATTAATTACAATAATTAATGATTCTTCATTTACTTCCATTAATTAACTAATTAACTATAATTATTTGCTAATCCTCAATTAATTATAATTAATTAATCATACTTTAATTAATCACTTTTATTAATCAAACTTGATTAATTACATTACTTATATTAATTAATGATCCTTTAATTAATTCATTAATTTATTACCTTCTAGTTAATTAAATAATTAATCTTTAATTAACTACATTCATTTATTAACCTTAATTAATTTTAAACAGTAATTAACGATCTTGTAATTACTTATCTTAATTAATTAGTTCTTCATTAACTATATTAACCTTGATTAATTAATCTAATTAATTAATCCTTAATTACTTCATTAAGTAATTATTAATCAATTATATTAACAAATAATCCTTAATTAATTACTTTATTAATTAATTACTTTTTAATTAATTACCCTTAGTAATTAATCTTAAATTAAACACATTTAATTAATCACATTAATTAATTAACTAAAATAATTAAGTAATTAACTCTTAATTACTTACATAGGTAATTATCTTCTAATTACTATCATTAAAAATCTTGATTACTTCTTAATTAATTACTTAACAAATAATTAATTCCATTACTAAATAATCCTTAATTCTTTAATTAATTAACTACTCCATAATTAATTAATCTCAACAATTATATAAATCAATTTCTTAGATTAATAACATCAAGTGATTACCCTTTTATCACTTTAACTATTACCCCATGAGTAATTTTCCTATTAATTACTTCCATAAGTAATTTCATTCAATAATTAACCAATAATTACTTTATTAAGTAATTACACTTAATTAATCCATAATTAAGTGATTATTTAAAATTAAATAAATAATTAACTAATTATTTAAAATTAATTAATTAATTAATTAATTAACTTCTTATATTTTAAAATCCTTAATTAAATAAGGAAACCATTTATCTTAATTAATCTCTTTACTTATTAACAAATCATATTTTTAATTAGGTATTCTTAAGTTCATGTCAAATTAATTTAACATAACTATCATAAAAATTAAATCATTTAAATTAATCAAACTTTAATGACTTGAAATTAAACTATTCAATTTGGTTTACAAAATTATAACTTAAACTTTATTTGGAAATAAGGCATTTAGAAATCAAATTTAAATTAAAATAATTACTTTCAAAACAATCATCTTAAGCCTTTTTTTTTTAAATTTGAGAATAAATTCAAATAACATTTATAAAGTTTGATTTATATTTATTTTAAAACCACAAGTTTTAACTTTGTAAATTTATTTCTTTTATAAAACTTGAACTTGATTTTATTTATTCATGCAAAAGTTTAATTTGCCAACTTTATTTCAACACAGTACTACCCAGAAACAACAACCCAGAAACAAACAACCCAAACTATACCCGAGTAACTTTACTTTTTTTCCCAGTCCACCCCTGTTTACTTCGAGTAAACTCGAGTCTTCCCCCGAGCAAAACTCAAAATCCCTCACACTCATCTCTGCTTCGAGTCATGACACAATCTACACGATAGCTTCCCGAGTTTCCCTTCGTCTTCCCCAACACGATCGAACTCCAGTTAGCACAAACTTGCACGTGCACGTGCACACTCGACCGGATCAACTCCGATCAACCTTCCGACCTTCGACAAGTCGTCGATAACACCACAACTCCATTTGATAATCCAAATCATCGATATCGCTTTCCATTCGAAATCGAGCACAAAGATCCAAAAACTGGAAACAGATTCCGGTCAGAAATCACCCATCGTCGACGAACTCGATGCCGTTGAACTCCGCCAACCACTCCATCGAACCACCTCGACCACGAGCCTCCATTCCCCACATCGCGATCGCCTCCGGACCATCATCCCAGTCGCAAATGCTTCGACAGTTCAACCTAAACAGAAATAACCTAAAACCCTACTTTGATCGAATTCGATTAATTTAGACATTAGAAAAAATTCGATAGTATTTTTCCCATTATCTCCAACACTCAAGCTAGCTTCGACCCAAATAATAGCTCCGATCAACACGCTGATCATTGGCAAACCACCAAAACACTAAATTCGAACAACTCATAATCTCTCGACAAATACAAACTTAAAAATCTAGATTTTAATATCTAAATTCATCATTTCTTATTACTAACTTGTTTCTGAAATCAAATCACAAAATTATGAATATTGGTTTTCGACATATAATTGATGTTTACTGAAAAATCCTATTTTTTTGAAATATTAACTAAATAGTTCTACCTTAAACTATTTTTAAAAATGAATTTACATAGTTACCATCATTTTCTCTTTTAAGATCAAGGTCTAAAATTATTTTGTTTAGAAGGTATGAATTTATTTATAGATTTGGAGCCTGTATATTTAAACAGAGAAGATATACATATATACAGAAACTCATACACAGAACATATCATATTTACAACATGCATTCACAATCAACATTCATGCAACAATATACATCATCACAACACAAATCTATCACTTGCATCAAAGTTTGATTTCAGATTTTAAGACTGTTTTTAAAAAAAATATTTACTCACCTTAAAGTAAGAAACAGAGGGCAGATTTTATTTCCAGGCTTTGAATTCTTGAATTCTGGAAACTGTTGAATTTGAAATCCTTGCATGCTTTATTTATGTTGAATCTTTAACTTGGTTGTTGAATTAGAACCATTTGCATGTTGTTAAATGTTGAATTGTTTCAGGTTGAAGTTGAAATCAGGCTCTTGAATTTGAGTTTACTTTCCAAGTTTGAAACCCTTTTCTGATTTTTGTTTCAGGTTTTGATTTGCTTTAGGATTTGTTTTCAGTTTTTGGAAAGATGAGGAGAGAAAGGGTTGAAGAAAACGGAACTGAGTATTGTTTACAGATCTGCTTGAGTTTAATTTCTTTGAAAATGAAATGATAAGAAAAGGAAAATAAGAAAGAAGATAGGAGTTTATATAGTGTTAAATTAGGATTTAATAAAATTAAAGAAAATGAAAATAAAAAGATGACACTTGTCTTTTACCTTACCTAATTACTTAACACATATGCTTAGATGGTTTAATATGTTAACACTTGTCATTATCATTATTTTTAAAGCTTTTTATATTTATTTCCTAATTAATAAATATATTTCTAAATTTATAAATACTTTTCTTAATATTACATAAATACAATCTTTAAAGAAAATAGAATATAAACCAATTATATTCTAAATAAAATCATAAATAATATTTTTTTATCCATTTTAAAATGTTAATATAAAACTTTTGTATTTATTCCTATTAAATAAATACTTTATAAATTCATATAAATAAATTCCTTTAAGGAAAATAATATAAAAGAAATCTTATTCAAATAAAAACTTTATTCATATATTTTATCAAAATATTTTTATCTTTATTTTAAGATATATATATTTCTTTAAATTCAATTCTTAAATTCAATTTCAAAGTCAATTTAAAAATCCAATTTAAAATCAACTTAACATATAAATATAATTAAATAATCACATTATTACTATTGTTTGAAAACAACAATTTTACCAATTTTTAATAATTAATTTAAAAGATTATCATATTTTAAATCCCCTGAAATCCCGGGATATCACATTCCTCCCCCCTTAAAAGAATTTCGTCCTCGAAATTTAAAACAAAAGATAATCCAAAGTTTTTATTTTATTTCAACAATTTTCAAAAATTTTAGCATACATATCAGCCAACACAAACAAACAAACAATTTCATCCAAACAACCAATTCAATCAAACAAACAATTCTAGCTATCCGAATACAGATCCTGGATAAGCTTCCTAAATTTCCTCGAGTTTCCCAGGTATAGATACTTTGTTTAAAAAAAAATTAATAAAATTTCTAAATTTTCTTCAATATCTTTTACAACTCTACTCCAATAAAATTAATAAACCTTAATTAATTTAAAGGTTTAAACAATTCAATTCAATTCAATACTTGAATTCACACAGCATTTAACATAGATAAATATCACACATTTATCACAGATATATAACTTTATATGTTTTAAAAATGTAATTTCCTTAATTAAATTTATAAACATATTATATCTGATAAATATCACATAAATATTATATGTTTTAAAAATGTAATTTCCTTAATTAAATTTATAAACATATTATATGTTTTAAAAATGTAATTTCCTTAATTAAATTTATAAACATATTATATTTAACTTAGATAAATATCACACATTTATCACAGATATATAACTTTATATGTTTTAAAAATGTAATTTCCGCTGTGTGATATATCTGATACCAATTGTAACGACCACGACTTTCACTCCATAGAAAGTCGTATCGCTAATAAGAAAGAAAGGGGTGAGAAGTAGAAAAGAAAAGAAGAGAAAAGAAACAAACACAAATACTCACAGCGGAAACGAACAAAATATATTATATCACATAAATATTACATAGTATCATATACAACACTTATCAGAGTTACACAGATTCACATCATATACTAGACAGTTATAAACATCTGTCTAGTTATTACATCTCAATACAAACAAAGATCTAAACAAGATCAACACAGCGGAAACTACTATCTATATCTACAACGCTGAAGCCTCCTGCTCCATTGCTCCTCCACAATTCGTCAAGGCTAACCTGAATCCCTTGGCTACTCGTAAAAATTTGAGTACCCAAGAGTTTATAAAACAGAAATAAACAACTTGGGTCAGACATGGGTCTGGTGTGAGTAAACGGGTTAAAATTGCTTAACTTCAAAACCTTTTGAAAGAAAAGGTATCACGTAAGACTCCCCACAAATAAACATGGGTAAGTTTTTACCTTACGCTAACCAAAACATTTGATAGGAAATCTGATTGTATTATAATAGGGTCTAAGGTTTTCAAGTAAAATACAGAATTAGCTGAAATGCTTACATCTCACATTCCAACATAGTTGGGCACAACTAATACGTACGACACTTATTGGAGTTTGGATTCCATACAATGGCAGGGCTACTGGGGTACCGCCCGTCACAGTACGTGGCCTAGATCACCGTACCGAGGATCACTCCCAATCCCCTGCAACACAAGGTCGGAACATCCCTTACTGGATAATTCCCGCACAAGATACCTCACGGTTGGGATCAGCAACCGCACCACTAAGTCGAAATAGAAAGGGACATCTAGACAGAGGTAACCTTGTCCTACTTGGGTGCTACCCACTAACCTTGCTGCACCTCCCCTGTTTTAGCCATTCCCGGTTTGTGAGGCTTGAGGTTACGATTACCTTTAATCAGAACATATCACTTAGAATGCTCATCGTCCGCCTGACGATGTGCTGAAAGCATTCAATCCATACAAGTTCGTTCCGGGATCGAACGAAACCGAAGGCATTATCTCGTTACACTCATTTTGGAATCACCCTCAGAGTTAACGACAATAACCCTTGCACTCTGAATCTTCATCTTCACTTGATTCACGACCTATCGTTAATTTGGATCGATGTGGTATTCGGGTCTCCAGACCTGGAAATCCGGTATACGGAAACCCGATCCCGGTCTCATCGAAATCCAAAACGTATCTTTTAAGGCCAAGTTGTTTAAAGGTTTAAACATTTAAACTTATATTCAGGATGATATAAACAGATAGATAAATCACATTATCACAATAGATAATTCATATCAACATTCCTCTCATAAAGCAGCATATCACATATATCAGAGATATCCAAATCATCCAATATCAACCAATCACCCAATATCAATCATCCAATATTAATCAATCATTCAAAAACAGAATTGATTAACTCCATATCAATTTAATTAACCTTTAATTAAATTAATTACTATTCTTTAATCACTTGGATTATCTTAATCCTGCTTACTAACATTAATTAATTTCAAATTAATTAATTAATCATCTCTCAATGATCTTCCTTAATAAATCTTTCTTGATTAATTATACTTTAATTACATTCAAGTAATTATTCTTAACCATATACAGTAATTAACCTTTAATTACTATCATTAAATAATTAATGATCCTTCATTTGCTTCCATTAATTAATTAATTAATTAACTATAATTAATTACATTAATCCTCAATTAATTATAATTAATTTATCATAATTTAATTAATCACCTTTATTAATCAAACTTGATTAATTTCATTAATTATATTAATTAATAATCTTCCAATTACTTCATAAATTAATTATCTTCTAGTTAATTAAATAATTAATCTTTAATTGACTACAAACATTAATTAATCATAATTACTATTACTTAAGAAATTATCCTTCAATAATTACCCACTAATTATTTATTAATTAATTACATCCATTTATTTATCACATTAATTAATTAATTAAACTCTAATTAATTATCAAAGTAATTAATCCTTAATTACTTCCATAAAGTAAATATTCTCTTAAATTAATTACATTAAGTAATTACACATTAGTTACTTATTTTAATTAATTAACTCTTTAATTAATTATATTAATTAATTACTCTTTAATCATTATTATTGATTAATTAATCTTAATTAATCAACCCTTAATTAATTAATTACTTCCTTAATTAATTACTCTTTTTTAATTAATTACCTTAACAAATAATTAATCACATTATTAATTAACTTTAATCCTTTAATTAATTAATTACTCTGTAATTAATTAACTTCAAATCAATTATATTTATTAATCCTTTAATTAATAATATCAAGTGATTAACCCCTAATTAATTACATTAAGTAATTATTCTCTAATTACTTTCCTTAAGTAATTTTCCATAAATAATTACATTTATTATCCATTAATTGCTTATATTAAGTAATTACCCTTTTATTTTACATTAAGTGATAAAATTTAATTAATCCCACTAATTAATTATCCTAATTAATTACAACCTTAATTAATTTAAGATAAATTCTTTTATCTTAATTAAATACTTAATTACATCATTTAGTCTTCATTAGAAAAACATTTATAAATAATTAAAGATATAAAATTTATTTAAATAAAACAAATTAAACATTTAATTTTAACATTTAAAACCTTTGGAAAACTTGATAAATCTTGTAAGTTAATTATTTAAAATTGGTAAAATTGTTATTTTCAAACAATTAAATAATGAGTTGTTTTTAAATATAAATATAAATAGATTTTAAATAGACTTATTATTTTCAAATTTAATAAGGGTTGTTTAAAATGTATATATATATATATATATGTGTGTGTGTATTTAAATTTATTTTAAATAGGATAATTATTGACAATTAATAATGTGATTATTTAAATCTAATATATATATTTATTTGAATTGATTTTTAAAATGTAGATTTTAAATTGACTTTGAATTTGGATTTAAGAATTGAATTTAAAGAAATATATATATCTTAAAATAAAAATAATAACATAGTTTGGATTTAAAATATATGAATAAAAGTTTTTATTTAAAAATACGATTTCTTTTATATCATTTTCCTTAAAGGAATTTATTTATTTGAATTTATAAGGTATTTAGTTAATAGTAAATAAATACAAAAGTTTTATATTATCATTTAAAAATGGATTAAATATACTATATATAATTTTAGTTAAAATCTAATTGGTTTTTATTTTACTTTCTTTTAAAAGTTTTATTTTTATAAATTAAGAAAAGCATTTATAAAATAAGATATGTATTTATCTAATTAGGAAATAAATATAAAAAGCTTTTAAAATCATTTAAAAATATTTATGCATGTAGTATTACATGTGTTAATCTAATAATCTCTTAAATACCATGTGTTAGCAAACTAAGTAAGGTTAAGACAAGTGTCACATTTATTTTAATTTTCTTTAATTTTAATAAATCCTAAATTAACACTATATAAACTCCTACCCTCTTCCTTAAATTCTTTTGTTATCTTCTCTTTTCAAAAACAAGAAACAAAGTCAGTAACGAAATCTATAACAATCCCTCTTAATAAATACTTAAACCTGTAAACAAATTCCTCCCCATAATTCCAAAATCTGAAGACTAAAGCCTGTAAACCAAGATCAAAAGCCTGTAGTCTGAAACCCAAAGCCAAAACCTGTAAACTTATTTTCAAAAACCAAAGTGAAATCAGAGCCTGTTTCTTAATTCAAACCTGAGATGAACCAGCCTGCATGCAACTGCAGTTTTTAATCAAAGAAGATCAAGTAAAACTAATTCAAGTAGCAGATCTGTTCATCAAGTCCAGTTTTCAAAGTTTATTCTCTGTTCATCAATAACCTGTGAGTAAACTTTCTTCTAAAAAGTAATTTATATCTGTTTATGTTGTTTGCTTGTGATGATCTTTAATGTATGGTATAAATTATGCTTGTATGTATATGGATTCTTGGATATATGAATATATTAAGGTATGCATGTCTGTTATGTTCATATTTAACTCTGTTTACAGATACAGGGTTTAGATTCAACTTTAAAATTCAAATCACCTTAACTAATTACTGTTAGGCCTTGAGTTTCAAAACAAAAGTTGTTTGTTAAACACAATTTAGTTTTTAAAATTTAATTTATATGAATTAAGTTTGAAACTCTCTGGGAAGTGGAAAAATAACAGTGAAAGTTTAGATTTGGGTTAAATCAAGTGCAAGGATTTATAAATTCAAGTTTATAATCTGATTCATCTTTGAGAAATAGGATTTTTAAAACTTAAATCTCGATTTTTAGTTATATATAAGGGGTGCAGTTTGAAGTTGAACAGAGAATGTATTTTTAACTTTTTCCGGCGATCAACGAACCATTGGATGGTCGGGTTTTTGTCGAAGTTAGCTTGGCAACTGGGAAGATCGGGAAAAATAGTGGAAGCATCTATCATTTGCCGTGGCATCGGAAATTGAATGAAGTAGGGTTTTGTAGTTGATTTGGGTAAGCCATGTATTCGAGACGATGGCGACGGCTATGAAGTTTCGGGCTCGATCGCGAGGATGAGGAAAGGTTCATCGGAGTTTAGGGTAACTTTGGGTAGGTCGGCTTGTGTTCTAATGGTCGGAGATGGTGGCCGGTGGAGTTTTTGGCCGATCAGGTTGCTTCAGTTTTCGATCGACTTGTTCGATTTCGTTTCGCCGGAGGAATCATCGAGGTAGGTGGTTGAGAGGGTAGGCAAGGTCAACGTGGATCTGACTATGGTCGGAATGTTGACCAGAGGTGGTCAGATTCGTGTGCACCATGCACACGTGTGCATCGATCTGGAAAGAACGAAGGCTTCGGGGAAGAAGTGTGATTTCCCGAGTCGTTTGCTTGATTTACTCGAGTTTTGTCTCGTGCACGAGAGTGTTTAATCACAGCAGTTTTTAAAAATTTATAGCTAAGTTTTTAAAAAGAAAAAGGAAAGGAAGGTGAAGGAAAACTCGAGGATGAACTCGAGTAAATAACGGGTTGAACCCGAAGTAAGTGGTAAGCAGAAATTTTAATAATGTTTTAAAAGTTTTTAAAGCAATGTTTTGGAAAAAAAAAATTGGATTGTTTTAAAACTTTTCTTAAATAATTTCTTCCTATTTTAAATGTTTCTTTAACCTTTAATTAAGAAAATAATATGATTGTTTAACTTATGTTTGTTAAGTTAAAATTTATGATATTTTAAACTTAATTCTTTATAAATATAATTAAATGTTAATTAAAGGTTAAATGTTTTTAAATAATGTGATTAGGTAATTAATAAAGATGATGATTTATCTTAAAGGTAATTAAGATTTTAATAATTAAATGAAGTAATTAAAATATGATTAATTATATTAATTATTGATTAAGTAGTTAATTAATTAATTGTTAAGGATTATAAATTAATTAATTAAGAGGTTAATTAGTTTGTAATTAAGAATTATTAATTAGATAATTAGAGGTAATTAATTTATAATTAGTGGTTAATTAATTTAGTAATTAATTAATGATTAGTGATTAATTAATTAAGTAATTAAGTTGTAATTAGTGACTAATTAATTAAGTAATTAGAGAGTGTTAATTAAGTAATAAAGGTAAATTAATTAGCTGGTAATTAAGAAGTACTTAATTTGTAGTTAAGTTTTATTAATTTATAATTAGGTTTTATTAATTAATAATTAAGAGATAATTAATATATAAAGATTAATTAACTGATAATTAAGGATTAATTAATTTGTTATTAAATTTTATTAATTGATAATTAAGGTTTATTAATTAATAATTAAGAAAAATTAATTTGTAATTAAGGTTAATTAATTGGTTTAAAAAGTAATTAAGGAATGAATTACTCAATTATAAATAATAAATGAATGTGATTAATTTAAGTTGATTAATTTGTAAATTAATTAAAGATAATCACTTGATAAAGGATTAAGTATGAATACTTAATAAGATTGATAAGTGTAATTACTTAGTAAAGTAATTAATGTATAATTACAGGATGTAATTAATTAAAGAAAATTACTTAATGGAAAGTAATTGAAGTATAATTACTTTATAAAAGTAATTAAGGATTAATTATTTGGTATAATTAATTAAAGGATTAATATAATTAATTAAGTAGTTAATTAATTAAGGTAAGTAATTATAGGATGATAATTACTGTTTATGATTAATTAAGATGGATTAATAGAAGTAATTAATTAAAGTTTAATTAATTAATGAAATTAATTAAGGGTCAATATAATTAATTAATTAATGGAAGTAATTAATTAAGGATTATTAATTAATGTAATTAATGAAAGTAATTAAAGGTTAATTACTGTTAATGAATAAGAATAATTAAATTGTAAAATTAATTAAAGAATAATTACTTTATGTAATTAATGAATAATTAATCAAGGATGATTAATATTTAATGAGTAATTAATTAATTAAAGATTGTAATTAATTAATGATTGCTTAAGCAAGGTTAGATGATTAATTCTTAAGTAATTAATTTAATTTAAGATAATTAAATTAATTATAACATAGGGTTAATAATGGTTGCTTATATATGATTGTTGTGTAGAATATCTGAATTGGATAATATCTATTGGATGATATGCTATGATATGCTGTGATATGATATTGGATATATCTGTGATAAATGTGTGATATTTATCTATGTTAAATGCTGTGTGAATTCAAGTATTGAATTGAATTGAATTGTTTAAACCTTTAAACAACTTGGCCTTTAAGATACGTTTGAATTCGATGAGACCGGGATCGGGTTTCCGTATACCGGTATTCCAGGTCTGGAGACCCGAATACCACATCGATCCAAATTAACGATAGGTCGTGAATCAAGTGAAGATGAAGATTCAAAGTGCAAGGATTATTGTCGTTAACTCTGAGGGTGATTCCAACACGAGTGTAACGAGATAATGCCTTCGGTTTCGTTCGAACCCGGAACGAACTTGTATGGATTGAATGCTTTCAGCACATCGTCAGGTGGACGATGAGCATTCTAAGTGATGTCCTGATTAAAGGTAATCGTAGCCTCAAGCCTCATCAAACCGGGAATGGCTAAAACAGGGGAGGTGCAGCAAGGTTAGTGGGTAGCGCCCAAGTAGTATAAGATTCCTCTGTCTAGAGTCCCTTTTTATTTCGGCTGTGTGGGTGGTTGTTTGGCCGCAACCACGGGGTTTCTTATGCGGGAATTATCCAGTAAGGGATGTTCCGGCCTTGTGTTGCAGGGGATTGGGAGTGATCCTCGGTACGTTGATCTAGGCCACGTACTGTGACGGGCGGTACCCCAGTAGCCCTGCCATTGTATGGAATCCAAAATCCAATAAGTGCCGTACGATTTAGTTGTGCCCAACTATGTTGGAACGTGAGATGTAAGCATTCCAGCTATTTCTGTATTTTACTTGGAAACCCTAGACCCTATTATAATATAACTGGATTTCCTATCAAATGTTTTGGTTAGCGTAAGGTAAAAACTTACCCATGTTTATTTGTGGGGAGTCTTACGTGATACCTTTGTTTTCAAAAGGTTTTGAAGTTAAGCAATTTAAACCGTTTACTCACACCAGACCCATGTCTGACCCAAGTGTTTATTTTCTGTTTTATTAAACTCTTGGGTACTCAAATTTTTACGAGTAGCCAAGGGATTCAGGTTTGCTTTGACGAATCTATGGAGGAGCAATGGAGCAGGAGGCTTCAGCGTTCGTAGATATAGTGTTCCGCTGTGTTAGTCTGTATGAGTCATTTGTTGAGTATATTTGAGTTGTAATGATTAGACAGATATTTATAACTGTCTAGTATGTGTTGTATGAGCTGTGAATCTCTGATGTATATGATACAATGTAATATCTTATTTGATTAATATAATTTATTCGTTCCGCTGTTTAGATTCTGATGTGTTTCTTTCTTTCTTCTCTATCTTTTCTCTTTTCTATCTCTTTCTTTCTTCAAGACGATGCGACTTTCTGGTCGATGAAAGTCGGGTCGTTACATTTGGTATCAGAGCATTTGGTTGAGTGAATACCTAGCTCTGGAGTGGTGTCTATCTTGAGAGAGCGTATTTGTAATTTTTATATAACTATATATATATATATATTTATTTATTTCTACCTATTTGGGTTACCTGTTCGGGTTTTCCAATATGAGTTATAAAGGTAGATATGGTAGTGGTGTGTGTAACACGACTACCAATGGTTGGAGTCTGAGTATTAAGGTTGGAAATGTATCTGTCGAGACTGTAGACCTAATACCGTCTCGAGTGAGTTTGCTGTGGTGTAAGGATTTCATTGATCTCTGAAGGAAACCTGTAAAGGTTCAGAGTCCATCTTTGAGTTGAGTTTGAATCTGTCGGATGAGCAGAAGCGAGTAATGGTATCTTGGCAATCTCAGGAAGAAGTAGTTGCGTGATGAGATGCAGTGACTGGATGTTTCTGAAGATGTTTTCTTTTGGAGCAAGTTTAAGGAAGTATGTCTGCTTCGGTGTTGTGGCTGAGTTCAGCAGGGTGTTGAGTTTGGTTTGAGGTCCGAGTTCCTCAAGAAGCTTTGGATAGGAAGTTTTGGCATTCTGTGTCAGCGGTGCAGCTCGGAAGTGTTTTGTGTTCCAGCAGGAAGATCTTTTGGCTTTGTAGTTTTCTAGAGGTGGAGTTCAGAAGCTGCAGAGTGGATCCATTTCTTCGATGGATTGGTTAATTAGCATAAGCTGTTCTGATTGGTAAAGAGAAAACAGTTTTCTTTGGAATTAGGATGGGTTGATCGCAAAAGTGACTTGCGATAGTGAGTATTCTCTTGAGTTATCAGAGATTTTCTGGATGTCTTCAGGGAAGTCAGAAGTTTGTCTGCATTTGAGATTGAGTTCCGTATCAACTTGATTTCAGGATTGATACCGGTGGTTCAGCTTAGTAGAAGGATGTCTCCTAGAGAAAGGATTGGGTGAAGCAGCTCAGTATTTGATGGAACTTCTGAGTTTTTCTTTTGGATTTGATGAACCATATTTCCAGGATGTGTTGTCTAGTCTGTGCTCGAGTTCATCGACAGTATTCTCATCTTCTCCAAGATCAGAATTGTGCAGCGGAAGCAAGGTGGCAGCTTAAAGAACTTGGAAGTTGCAGTGTTTGGATTAAGAGTTTCTACAGGAAATTCTTCTGGATCTGAAGGTCAGATTGGTAAGTGCATCTGTTTTGTCTTTTCCAGATAGGAGAAGTAAGTTGTAGCCTACTGATGGTAATAGAGTTTGTGTTCTGGATTTTGGGTAGATCTTGAGAGGATCATTTTGTTGAGTTATTTTTGATCCAGTTTGTTTTTAGAAGCATCAGCGAAGGTTAAGCTGATCGGAATGGGTGTAGGCAGCCCAGGATTGTCAGAAGAGTTCTATGGATAAGAAACGGAGGAATTTGGAATTCGGAGTTGGAGACTTTGTTGTTATTTTCTCCGGTCAAAGGAGAAATAAGATTGGGTAAGACTGTGAGGTTAACTCCAAGGAGTATTGGATTCTTCTGAGTTTTTGTAAGGATAAGAGTTTGGTCTACTTGGTTGAATTGTCAGTTTGGATAACTGGGATTCGGAGTATATCGCGTATCTTTGAGGAATTACGTGTTTGATCTATCTCTGGTTTTGGAACCAGTAGTTCGGGAAGGATTTGGTTGTTGAGTCAGACTTGTCTGTAGTCTGATATCCTGTTTAGTTTTGTAGATTTAGATGTGTAGGAGCTCTGTAGCTCAGTAGAATTGGTTGTTTGAATTCTGTTGAGCGAGTATCCCGGTATATATATATACTTGGGGAAACTCAAGGAAATTTTAGGAAGCTTATCCGGATCTGTGTCCGGGTAGCTAGTATAGTTGTTTGGATAAAATTGTTTGTTTGGATAAAATTGTTTGTTTGGATGAATAGTTGTTTGTTGATAGTGTATGGTTGATAAGTAGGCTTGAATTGTTTTAAAATTGGTTAAAATAAAATAAAAACTTTAGATTATCTTTTGTTTTAAATTTCGAGGACGAAATTCTTTTAAGGGGGAAGGAATGTGATATCCCGGGATTTCGGGGAATTTAAAATGTGATAATCTTTTAAATTAATTAATGAATATTGGTAAAGTAGTTATTTTCAAACAATAATAATAATGAGTTGTTTTTAAATATAGTTACAAATAGATTTTAAATAGGATAATTATTGACAATTAATAATGTGATTGTTTAAAATGGATATCTATATTTATTTGAGTTGATTTTTAAATTTGGATTTTTTTTTAAAGTTGCATTTGAATTTGGATTTAAGAATTGAATTTAAAGAAAAATATATATATCTTAAAATGAAAATAATAATATAGTTTGAATTTAAGATATATGAATAAAGTTTTTATTTAGAAATAAGATTTGTTTTATATTTTCCTCTTTAAGGAAATTTATTTATAGAAATTTGGAAGAGTATTTATTTAATAGAAATAAATACAAAAGCTTTTTAATTTAGCATTTAAAAATGAGCTTAAATTATTTTATATGATAATTGGTTTTTATCCTATTTTCTTTTAAAAAAAAAATTTTGTATTTATATAAGGTTTAGAAAAGCATTTATAAATTAGAAATGTATTAATTCATTAGGAAATTTATATAAAAGTTTTCTTTAATCAATTTAAAAATACATAAAAAGATAAATAAATACATGTGTTAGCATATAAATGTACTTGATAACATGTGTTAAGTTATTAAATGTGTTTAGTGACAAGTGTCAAAATTTTATTTTTATTTCTTTAATTTTAATAGATCAAAAACTAAATCTATATAACATTACTTCTTACTCTCCTTTCATTTTTCCATCACATTTCTTTAAAATCGAAACTGCAGCCACGTTCTAAAACAAAGAAAATTTTACCAAACCTGTTAAAACCTTTTCTCAAACCAGAAGTTCAAAACCCTATAACAAATGCTCAGTTCAAAACCTGAATTCACTCCTCAAAAACAAATACAAAACCAGAAATAAATCCAAATCAAAACCCTGTAAACATTCCTCAAAACAAACTCTCAAAACTCAAATGAAAATCTGTCATTTCTCTAAAGCCTGTAGTCTAAATCTCTGTAAACCAAGATCAAAAGCCTGTAACAAGTTTCAATTACAACCTGGAATCAACTCTCGAATCATCTCAGTCAATTAAGCTTTTCAAGTTTCAAGTTCTCAGGATTTCAAATTTCAGTTTTAAGTTCTCTGGCTTCTCTGTTTAAATTGGTGAGTAAACATCTACTTAAAATCCTAAGTAAGGTAAATCTGTTATATGTGAACTGTATAGATTTATTATGTTTGCATGTCTATATAAGTGATTACAGTTTAATTAAAAAAAAAGTATATCAGAGAATCTCAGTTTTAAAAATTCTGTTCAACATCAAACAAAAATTAACAAATTTAAACATTGTTGGATGATCTGATGTATGTTGAAATACTTAAATCTATGATGTGATATAATGCTTGCATGTGGTTTAGATTTGAATTAAATGAATATATGTAAATGTATGTATGCATGTTTGAAACAGGGATATACCCTTTGTTGTTTTACAGGTTCAAAAATCTTTCTCAAATCTAAATCCCATTCCCTGATTTGTTTTAGGATTTGTTATACAAACAAAAATAGTTAGATTATAAGATCTTGTAGAAGTTATGTTTTGAAGATTAAATGCATGGATGAGATTTTATGTAGCCTGGGTGTACATGTTGGAGTACTGTGTACATGTTATCTGTTTTGATTAACAGGCTCGAAACCAATTCAAACATCAAATTCTCATCACTCAATCCCTATTAGATTGTGATCTTTAAAGAAAATGTGTTTGTATTAACTAAATATTATTTTTAAAAATAATTATAAGTGAAATTAGTGAATGTTTCACTGGGAAATTAGAAATTACAGTGCAAATGAAATAGTACAGGGAAATCGACTATCTTAATTTAAATTTTTACCCTTATAATCAGATTCGATATTAAAAACTATGATTTTTAATAATAACTTCATGATTTTTAAGTTAGTAACTTAAGTGAAATTATAGGATGAACGGAAATTGAGTTTTCTTTGATTTCTGGTGATCGGGGGTGGTTGGGTGATCGGGGTCTTGGCTTTAGCATGGTTCTGGTTCATCATGGTGACAAGGATTGATCAATATAGGGTTTAAGGTAAAGTTTGAGATAGTTGGGTTCTCGTGGTTGCTGCATCGTCGTTGTCGAACTAAGTACGATCGCAGGTAGGGGGATCGATGCTGGAGGTTGAGACGAAGCTTTGGTCAAGATGGCGTGGATGATCGTGGACGAGATCATCGACAATTTGGTGATTTCCGATCTCGTTTGGCTTCAGATTTTTGGTCGAGAGGCTTCATTTTGATTTGTTGTTGAAATCGTTGATCTGAGTGGACGAATGGGTCATCGGGGTTGACGACGACTTGTCGAGAGTCGGAGAGTTGGTCGGAGGTGAGACGTTCGAACGTGCACGTGCACGTATACGTTTTGGTGACAGGTGAAATTTTGGGTTGGGGAAGAAGATAAGTTCTCGGGTTGGTCTCGAGATTTTGAGAGTGCGACTCGAAGTAGAAGTCGACTCGAAGGGGACTAGAGAAATTTTGGTTTGTGCTCGGGTTGTCTTCGTGATTTTAAGAGAGAACATGGTTTCAGGTTTTTAAAATTGGAAAGCAAATTATTTACCTGATTTGAAAACAAAAGAAATGCGAGACAAAGATTTCAATGCAAAGAAAATCAAAGCTTTAATGTTTAAGGAAAATGATATAAAATCAAAGTTAATTAAGAAATAAGTTTTTATAAAGTAAGTTTTTGAATTAAAATTTGAATCTAGTTTTTAAAACTAATTACTGATAAATGTTTAAGTTATTTTTAAAAGTTATGTTTTGATAAATTTTAATTTATCAAGTTAGGATGATTATTTTATTTTAAAACTTAATTATTGATTTAATTAGGTATAGCTAACTATTAAAATATATATATGGTTTAAAAGCATAAATGTTAATAAAGGTATTATTAAGATAATGTTTGATCTTAGGATAATTAAGGTTTTAATAAGTGAGATTTATTAAGATAATTAAGGAAATTTAAATATAATTTATTTATTTAATTAAGGATAAAGGATTAATTAAGATAAATAAATTAATTAATTAAGATTGATTAATTTGTAATTAGAAGTTAATTAATTAATTAATTAGAGAATTAATTAGCTGGTAATTAAGAAGTACTTAATTTGTAGTTAAGTTTTATTAATTTATAATTAGGTTTTATTAATTAATAATTAAGAGATAATTAATATATAAAGATTAATTAACTGATAATTAAGGATTAATTAATTTGTTATTAAATTTTATTAATTGATAATTAAGGTTTATTAATTAATAATTAAGAAAAATTAATTTGTAATTAAGGTTAATTAATTGGTTTAAAAAGTAATTAAGGAATGAATTACTCAATTATAAATAATAAATGAATGTGATTAATTTAAGTTGATTAATTTGTAAATTAATTAAAGATAATCACTTGATAAAGGATTAAGTATGAATACTTAATAAGATTGATAAGTGTAATTACTTAGTAAAGTAATTAATGTATAATTACAGGATGTAATTAATTAAAGAAAATTACTTAATGGAAAGTAATTGAAGTATAATTACTTTATAAAAGTAATTAAGGATTAATTATTTGGTATAATTAATTAAAGGATTAATATAATTAATTAAGTAGTTAATTAATTAAGGTAAGTAATTATAGGATGATAATTACTGTTTATGATTAATTAAGATGGATTAATAGAAGTAATTAATTAAAGTTTAATTAATTAATGAAATTAATTAAGGGTCAATATAATTAATTAATTAATGGAAGTAATTAATTAAGGATTATTAATTAATGTAATTAATGAAAGTAATTAAAGGTTAATTACTGTTAATGAATAAGAATAATTAAATTGTAAAATTAATTAAAGAATAATTACTTTATGTAATTAATGAATAATTAATCAAGGATGATTAATATTTAATGAGTAATTAATTAATTAAAGATTGTAATTAATTAATGATTGCTTAAGCAAGGTTAGATGATTAATTCTTAAGTAATTAATTTAATTTAAGATAATTAAATTAATTATAACATAGGGTTAATAATGGTTGCTTATATATGATTGTTGTGTAGAATATCTGAATTGGATAATATCTATTGGATGATATGCTATGATATGCTGTGATATGATATTGGATTAATAAAGAAAGATTTAAAAGAAAGTCGAAGTAAAAAAAAATATATGATATATATTTAAAGATTTAATATAATTTTCAACTCTTTTACTCAAATTTTTATCATAATTTAAACTATATGTGTAACGACCCGCCATCCTACGACAAGGAAGACGCATCGTTTTGAAGAAAAGAAAGAGGTGAGAAAGTAGAAAAGAAAGAGAAGAAGAAGAACAACAACAGAATCTCAACAGCGGAACGAATAAATTATATTAATAACAAAAGTATTATACAATATACAACGACTATCAGAGTTACACAGATTATACAACACATACTAGACAGTTATAAACATCTGTCTAGTTATTACAACTCAACACAAAACTCTATTCAGAGATTAAACACAGCGGAATACTATATCTACGAACGCCGAAGCCTCCTGCTCCATTGCTCCTCCAGATAACTCGTCAAAGCTAAACCTGAATCCCTTGGCTACTCGTAAAAATTTGAGTACCCAAGAGTTTATAAAACAGAAATAAACAACTTGGGTCAGACATGGGTCTGGTGTGAGTAACAGGTTAAACTTGTTTAACTTCAAAAACCATTTCGAAAGAAAAGGTATCACGTAAGACTCCCCACAAATAAACATGGGTAAGTTTTTACCTTACGCTAACCAAAACATTTGATAGGAAATTCGATTATATTATTATAGGGTCTAGGGTTTTCAAGTAAAATACAGAAATAGCTGGAATGCTTACATCTCACATTCCAACATAGTTGGGCACAACTAATACGTACGGCACTTATTGGATTTTGGATTCCATACAATGGCAGGGCTACCGGGGTACCGCCCGTCACAGTACGTGGCCTAGATCACCGTACCGAGGATCACTCCCAATCCCCTGCAACACAAGGCCGGAACATCCCTTACTGGATAATTCCCGCACAAGATATCCCAGTTTTTAAAACCACTTATAAAATACTGTAACAAATTTTTAGTTGTTAAAACATTCCATTTTATAAAATTTATTTTGAAAACTTGAATTTAAATTCATTGTTGAATTCATAATTTAAACTTGCTTCGACTTTTGGTTTAAATCTTTCTTTGCTTCTTTTTATTTAAATTTAGTTTAAACTTAAAACCTTTACACTGTCAGGTTTCAAACCCTGAAACTAACATACTCGAGCTCAACTCTTTTACTTCGAGTTATCTAAATTATTATTGTAACGACCCGACTTTCTATGCCCAATATCATATATGTGTAATTATTATTTAAATTACACATATAGTTTAAATTATTTTGGTATTATTGTAACGACCCGACTTTCTATGCCCAGAAAGTCGCATCATTATGAAGAAAGAAAGGGTAGAAAATAGAAAAGAAGAGAAAGAAAGAAACAACACATCAGAATCTCACAGCGGAACGAGAAATATATTATCACATAAGATATTACATAGTATCATATACATCAGAGTACACGATTTATACATCACAATATAGACAGTTATAAACTTCTGTCTATTATACAACACAACTACATAAATACGATACATCATACACAGATATCAACACAGCGGAATACTATATCTACGAACGCCGAAGCCTCCTGCTCCATTGCTCCTCCAGAATATTCGTCAAAGCTAAACCTGAATCCCTTGGCTACTCGTAAAAATTTGAGTACCCAAGAGTTTATAAAACAGAAATAAACACTTGGGTCAGACATGGGTCTGGTGTGAGTAAACGGTTAGATTGCTTAACTTTGAAAACCTTTGAAAACAAAAGTATCACGTAAGACTCCCCACAAATAAACATGGGTAAGTTTTTACCTTACGCTAACTAAAACGTTTGATAGGAAATCTGATTTTATTATAATAGGGTCTAGGGTTTTCAAGTAAAATACAGAAATAGCTGAAATGCTTGCATCTCACATTTCAACATAGTTGGGCACAACTAATACGTACGGCACTTATTGGAGTTTGGATTCCATACAATGGCAGGGCTACTGGGGTACCGCCCGTCACAGTACGTGGCCTAGATCACCGTACCGAGGAGTACGCCCGCTCCCCTGCAACACAAAGCCGGAACCATCCCTTACTGGATAATCCCGAACAAGACAATCCCGTGGTTGGCGCGACCAACCACACACTAAGCCGAATAAAAGAAAAGGGACCTCTAGACAGGGATCTATCTTGCTCTCAGTGGGTGCTACCCACGAAGCCTTGCTGCACCTCCCCTGTTTTAGCCATTCCCGGTTGATGAGGCTTGAGGTTACGATTACCTTTAATCAGAACATATCACTTAGAATGCTCATCGTCCGCCTGACGATGTGCTGAAAGCATTCAATCCATACAAGTTCGTTCCGGGTTCGAACGAAACCGAAGGCATTATCTCGTTACACTCGTTTTGGAATCACCCTCAGAGTTAACGACAATAACCCTTGCACTCTGAATCTTCATCTTCACTTGAGATTCACGACCTATCGTTAATTTGGATCGATGTGGTATTCGGGTCTCCAGACCTGGAAATCCGGTATACGGAAACCCGATCCCGGTCTCATCGAAATCCAAAACGTATCTTTTAAGGCCAAGTTGTTTAAAGGTTTAAACAATTTAACTTATCTATATTCATACAGATAGATAATTCACAATTCACAACTGATAATCACATTATCAATTAAACAGATGATTCATAACCAAATAGGTAATCCATATCAATATCACAATAGTTAATCTATATTATCATCATAATGCAACCAAGCATTCATATCACACAACATCTTATCTCATTTCTGAGATTACATCCATTCAAGACAATCAATGTCATCCATTCTTATATAAGCAATGATTTACTTAATCACAACATAATTAATTTAAAATGAATTAAATTAACTATCTCTATCTTTAATTAATTTAAAGTGAATTAAATTAATTACTTCATCTCTTAATTAATTTAAAATAAATTAAATTAATTACTTCATTTAAAATCTTACTTATATAATCATTAGTTAATTACAAATAAATTAATTAATCATTCTCTAATTATCCACTTTAATTAATCACCTTGATTAATTATATTTTAATTACATTTAAGTAATTACCTTAATTAATTTTCCAAATTAATTATTCTTAACCAAATACAGTAATTAACCTTTAATTACTTCATTAATTAATTAAATATAATTAATTACTTTAATCCTTAATTAATTACAATTAATCACTTATCATTTGATTAATTAATCTTAATTAATCAACTCTTAATCATTAATTAATTATAACTAATGATCCCTAATTACATCTTTAATTATTTATTAATTACATTAAGTAATTATTCTTAATTAATCCATAATTATTAATCATCTTTGATTAATATAATTCAGTAATTGACTTTAATTAATTACTTCCATTAATTAATTACTTTTAATTAATTACCTTAACAAATAATTAATTACCTTATTAATTAACCTTAATCCTTTAATTAATTAATTACTCTTTTAATTAATTAACTTTAAATCAATTATATTAATTAATCCTTAAATTAATACATCAAGTGATTAACCCTTAATCTCTTCTATTTAATTACTACCATAATTAATTTCTCTTTTCTTAATTACATTTAGTAATTATCCATTTATTACTTTACTAAGTAATTATACTTAATTAATCATAATTAAGTATAATTAAATAGAAAGACGACCCGGCTTTCTTTGCCCAGAAAGACGCATCGTTATGAAGAAAGAAAGGGATAGAAGATTTAAATCTGAAGCTAGTTCAAGTTCCAAATGGCCTACATGCAAGTTTATATTCAAAAGTAAAAAGGAGTCTGGATTTGTTCAAGTCTGCATGCAAGTCTAAAACAACAATATCACAAGTTTTATCAAAAGCAAAGAAGATTTGGCATTATATTTTCAAGTCTTCAAAACAGTTTTCAAAATCAAGGCTCTGTCCTCATTTGTTTCAGGTGAGTAACATTCTTAGAACTTAATATAAGAATCTGTTTGTTGGTTAACTCTGAAAGAAGTATGTTCTTGTGTGTATCTATATGTGAGTTTCTATAAATATATACATGTGGATGTATTGATATATATGTGCATGTCTGTTATGCATGATATCCCTGTTTTATATTTTCTTTAAGCTCAGATTCCTGATAAAATCCCTATCTACTTATCTGATCTCTGATAGACTTAAGTTTTAAAACAAAATAAGTTTGTTTTATCATAAACTAAAGCTTAAAATTTAAATTAAGTCAAATCTTAAGCATGAGTGTCTCTGGAAGCTTAAAACATCAGGGTATATTAAATAAAGTGAAAATTCAAACTGTGAGAATTGTAGTTCCAGTATTATGAATTGAATAAATAAACCAAATCATGATTTTTAACACTAAAATCAAGATTTTTAAGATTGTGGAAATGGTGCAGTTCTGTGATGAACTGAAAATGGTATTTTGGTGAGTATTGGTGATCTAGATGGTTTGGAGAGGTCGAGTTTCTTTCTGAGGATAGTAGAGTGGTCGGAGATCGAAGGAAAAATGGTAGGAAGATGATCAAGGCACTGTGGCGTTGGATAATGGTCGTTTTAGTTTGTAGCCCTAGTTTGGGTATTGGTCGGAAATAGACTCACCACGACGTCTAGGATGGATCGAGTTCAATAGAACTCTGGGAGATGGTAGTTTGGTCGATAACGATGACATGGTCGGAGTTGCAGGAGTTCAGGTGGTCGGGATTTCGAAGTCGAGGTGATGTTGACAGGTTTTGGTCATTGCGATTGTTCTGTTCCAGGTTTTGGTTTTATGCTCGAATTTGAATTCGAGTAGGAATCGACGAAGTTGGGATTTGGTTCGTCTGAAGTGGTGAACGCCGACTTGTGAGGGTTAGTGGTGATGGTCGGAGGCGACTGCACCTCCGGTGCACGTGCACGCGATCGAGAATGTATCTGGTGAAGTCTGGAATTTAACAGAGAGTTACTCGAGTTGTTTCGTGGGAGACTCGGGATTTTTGATGTGCGACTCGAAGTAGATTATGGTGGGCTCGAGTGCTTTGTGTTGCAGAGTTTATGTTTTTTTTCTGGACTCGAGTTTATTAGAAAAATTGCCGAAGTCAAGTACGTTTTGACTCGAAGTATTTTAAGCAAGGCTCGGGTAAGTCTGGTTTCCAGATTCTAAAACTAAACTGTTTAAAATTTTAAAACAAAATTTAAATGGTTAAGTAGAAGTTTTAAACAAGTCTTAAGTCTAAGTTTAAAACTGATTTAAGTTAAATTTGAATCTCAGTTCAAAATAAAATAAGTTTTTAACATTTAAATATTTGAACAACCTTAAAATGTTTAGATAGCTAAATTTAAAAATAAAGTTTTAAATTGGAAGTAAGTTTAAATCTAAACTTAAAACTGGAATCAAATATAAATCTGTATTTCAGAATTGAAATAAAAAGGAAGTTTTAAATGAAATTGTTTTAATAACTTAAATTGTTTAAATCTTGTAAAATTTCTTTTATAAGAAAAATATTATTTATCATTTAAAGGTTTTTAATTGATTTTAAAACTTGTTGAAGTTTAATTATAAGTTAATGATTTGTATGCATTTAATTATTAGAGTAATTAAATGGATAATTAATTTATCTAATAAATTAATGAAATAAATAATTACTTAAAGGTAATTAAAGGTTCAATCTTAAAGGTTTAAGATTAATTATTTTTAGAATAATTAACTTGTAATTAAGATTCATTTATTAAATAGGATTTGATTTTTAATTAATGATTAAGAATTAATTAATAAGTAATCAAAGATTAATTAAGTTATGGTTAACACTTAATTAATTAAATAATTAGAGATTAATTAATTGGTTATTAAGATTTATTAATTTGGAATTAATAATAATTAATCTAAGTTAATTACTTAAGGAAAGTAATTAAATAATAGTTAATGAAGTCATTAACTATGGATTATTTAATAATTAATTAATGTGATTAATTTTAATAATTAATTAGATTAATTAATTTAAAGATAATCAATTATAGAATTTGTTTAAATGAATTACTTAATGGAAGTAATTAAGAAATTAATTAATTATTGTAATTAATTAAGTTAATTTGGTTTAGTTTAAGTTAATTAATTTTGTTTAATTAATTTAGAATAATCAAGAGATGATTTGATAAATAATTACTTAATTGTAATTAATAAGTATGATTATTTAAGGAAGTAAATAATTGATAAATACTGGAAGTAATTAATTGAATGGTGATTGTATTAATGGAAGTAATTTGAGTTTAATTACTTGTTAATTAATCAAGGGATTAATTAAGAAATTAATTAAGGAGAATTAATTTAGTAAATGAAAGTAATTAAGGGTAGTTAATTACTGATTGAAGATTAATCAAGGTGATTAATAAATGTTGTTTAATTTAAAGTTAATTACTTAATGTAATTAATTAAAGTAATTAATAATTAAGTTGTAATTAAGGATCATTAATTAATATAATTAATGATGTAATTAAGATTGATTAATTAAGTATAATTAATAAATGAAGTGATTAATTAATGTAATTAATTAAGGTTTAATGTAATTAATTATAGTGATTAATTTAATTAATTATAGTTAATTAATTAGTGAAGTAATTAAAGGTTAATTACTATAAGTGGTTAAGGTTAATTAATTTGAGTAATTAATTAAAGATAAATTACTTGAAGGTAATTAAAAGATAATTAATCAAAGATGATTAATTGAAAACGGTAATTAGAGGATAATTAATTAATTTGTAATTAAGTAATGGTTAAGTAAGCAGGATTTATAAAATGAAGTAATTAATTTAATTCACTTTAAATTAATTAGAGATGATATAGATCATTACTTATGGATGGATGATAATACTGAATGCTTTGCATTTGATTGATATCTCTGATGAGATATATGCTATGTGATATGGATGTTTAGTTGAATTGTGATAATATGGATTATCTGATGATATTGATAATGTTGATTATCTATTGTGAATTATCTTTCTAAGTGTATAAAGATAATTGAATTAAATTGTTTTAACCTTTAAAACAACTTGGCCTTAAAAGATACGTTTTAGATTTCGATGAGACCGGGATCGGGTTTCCGTATACCGGATTTCCAGGTCTGGAGACCCGAATACCACATCGATCCAAATTAACGATAGGTCGTGAATCAAGTGAAGATGAAGATTCAGAGTGCAAGGGTTATTGTCGTTAACTCTGAGGGTGATTCCAAAACGAGTGTAACGAGATAATGCCTTCGGTTTCGTTCGAACCCGGAACGAACTTGTATGGATTGAATGCTTTCAGAACATCGTCAGGTGGACGATGAGCATTCTAAGATAGATGTGTTCTTTTCTAAGGTAATCGTGACCTCAAGCCTCACAAACCGGGAATGGCTAAAACAGGGGAGGTGCAGCAAGGTTAGTGGGTAGCACCCAAGTAGGACAAGATGACCTCTGTCTAGATGTCCCTTTCTATTTTCGACTTAGTGGTGCGGTTGAATCATGACAACCGTGGGGTATCTTGTGCGGGAATTATCCAGTAAGGGATGTTCCGACCTTGTGTTGCAGGGGATTGGGAGTGATCCTCGGTACGGTGATCTAGGCCACGTACTGTGACGGGCGGTACCCCGGTAGCCCTGCCATTGATGGAATCCAAACTCCAATAAGTGCCGTACGTATTAGTTGTGCCCAACTATGTTGGAACGTGAGATGTAAGCATTCCAGCTATTTCTGTATTTTACTTGAAAACCCTAGACCCTATTATAATACAATCGAATTTCCTATCAAATGTTTTGGTTAGCGTAAGGTAAAAACTTACCCATGTTTATTTGTGGGAAGTCTTACGTGATACCTTTTCTTTCAAAAGGTTTTGAAGTTAAACAAGTTTAACCTGTTACTCACACCAGACCCATGTCTGACCCAAGTTGTTTATTTCTGTTTTATAAACTCTTGGGTACTCAAATTTTTACGAGTAGCCAAGGGATTCAGGTTTAGCTTTGACGAGTAATCTGGAGGAGCAATGGAGCAGGAGGCTTCGGCGTTGTAGATATAGATAGTAGTTTTCCGCTGTGTTGATCTTTGTATTGATCTGTATTGTGTTGAAATGTAATAACTAGACAGATGTTTATAACTGTCTAGTATGTGATGTGTAATCTGTGTAACTCTGATAGATGATGTATATGATACTATGTAATATTTATGTGATATATTATATTTCGTTTCGTTTCCGCTGTGAGTATCTGTTGTTGTTTTCTTTTCTCTTCTTCTCTTTTCTATTTCTCACCCCTTTCTTTCTTACTGTCGATGCGATTTTCCGGGAGTGGAAAGTCGGGTCGTCACACGTGCTCTGATACCAACTGTGACGACCCGACTTTCTTTGCCCAGAAAGACGCATCGTTATGAAGAAAGAAAGGGATAGAAGAAGAAAAGAAAAGAAAAGAGAACAACAATACATCAGAAATCTCACAGCGGAACGAGAAATATATTATCACATAAGATATTACATAGTATCATATACATCAGAGTACACAATTTATACATCACAGAATATCATAGTATATCATCCAAGAGATATCAACCAAATCAGACATTCTACTCAATCAATCATTCATAAGCAACCATTTATTAATCCATATTATAATCAATTTAATTAACTTAAATTAAATTAATTACTTTAAGAATTAATTCCTATCCTTGCTTAATCAACCCTTAATTAATTACAATCCCTTTTAATTAATTAATCATTAAATATTAATCATCCTTGATTAATTATTAATTACTTAAAGTAATTATCCTTTAATTAATTTCACAAATTAATTATCCTTAATCATTTACAGTAATTAACCTTTAATTACTCTCATTAATTATAATAATTAATGATCCTTAATTAATTACTTTAATTAATTAATTAACTATAATTAATTACATTATTCCTTAATTAATTACATTAATTAATCATTCATTAATTAATTACTTTCATTTATCAACCTTAAATAATCATCAACAGTAATTAACTATTCTTAATTACTTTAATTTCTTTTATAAATCCTTTTTGATTAATTACACCAATTACATACAGTAATTCAATTATCAATTACTTATACCGAGTAATTTCACTTAACCAATCTTATTAAGTAATTATACTTAATCAATTATCGAGTGACCATCTTTAATTAATAATCAAATTAATTAACTTAAATAAATCACATTTATTTCATAAATTATAACTAAGTAATTCATCCTTAATTACCCTTAAACAAATTAATTAATCCTTGATTAATTATTCTTTAACTATTAATTAATAAACTTAATTATTAATCAATATCTTTAATACAAAGTAATCAATCCTTAATTACTTTTATAATTAATTAATTAACCTTAATTAACTAATTAATTACCTCTTAATTATTAATTAATAAAACTTAATTATAAATTAACAACCTTAATTATCAATTTAATTAACCCATAATTACCTATTAATCAATCTTTAACGACAATTAATTAACCCTTAATAACAGTTAATTAATCCTTAATTAACTTTAATTATAAATTAATTATCTCTTAATTATTAATTAAGAAAACTTAATTATTACTTAATAAAACTTTATTAAGTACTTCTTAATTACCATTTTAATTAACTCTTGATCATTTAATTAATCCTTATCAATGGTCCCATAATTATCAATTATCAATGGTCCCATATTAATTATCAATGAGACCAATTATCATTTTAACCTTAATTATCAATGGTCCCATAATGCCCGATGAATCTTCTGTAGTAATCAGTGAGACCAAGAAATCCTCTCAACCCCCTTATATTTTTTGGTTATGGCCAATCCTCAACTGCTTTGACCTTTTCTGGATCAACCCCTATTCCTTTATTAGAGATAATATGCCCAAGGTATGTGACTTGTTCCTTGGCAAATGAACATTTTGCAATTTTAATCACCAACTGATTTTTTTCAAGAATCTATAAAGTAAGCTGAAGGTGTTGCATATGCTTAGACCAGGTCTGGCTATAGATTAGCATGTCATCAAAGAACACTAATAGAAATTTTCTTAAATAAGGTTTAAAGACATCATTCATTAGTGCCTGAAAGGTTGATGGTGCATTGGATAAACCAAATGGCATTACAAGGAACTCATAATGGCCCTCATGAGTTTTAAAAGCTATTTTATGTATATCATCATGGTGCATTCTCACTTGATGATACCCAGATTTCAGATCTAATTTAGTAAAATAATGTGAACCGTATAATTCATCCAATAAATCACCAACAAGAGGTATAGGGAACTTGTCTTTGATGGTCTGGCTGTTGAGTACTCTATAGTCTACACACATCCTCCACGTTCCATCTTTTTTTATAACCATGACTACCGAAGATGAATACTCGCTGGTGCTTGGTTGAATTGTTCCAGCTTCTAGCATTTCCTTTATAAGTTTTTCCAGTTCATTTTTTATATGATATGAATGTCTATATGGCCTCAGGCAGACTGGCTTGGAATTTGGATTCAATGGAATCTTATGATCACACATGCGGTTAGGTGGTAAAGTAGCAGCAGTGGTTATAACAGTAGGGTACCTTGCTAGAATTTGTTGTATGTCTTCGGGAATTCTTGAGTCACAATGGGTAGGACCAACTTGTATCTCCTTTGAACATAACAACAAAGATAATTGCCCTTTAGAACTTTCTTTAATAATATTCTTACCATCAGTTAACTTGTTACTGTCCTTGATTCCTTGCCATATAAACAATTTTCCTTGAAATTTGAATTTAACTTGTAGCTTAGCAAAGTTAAAGGAGACTTCACCCATTTCCTTCATCCACTGAGCACTAAGGACTAGTTGGAACCCTTCCAAAGGTATGATCAACAAATCAACTGGCATCTGACAACCTTGGCATTTAAAAATGATTCCCTCACATACTCCTTTTCCTTGTATTTTCTCACCATTGGCTACTTGCACTACATATTCCGAGGTTTCTTAAACGTGTAACTTGATTTTCTTGGCCATGTCTGAATTGATAAAACTGTGTGTAGATCCTGAGTCAATAAGGACAATGACTGCATTACCATTAAGATAACCATGCACTCTAATAGTAGAAATGGTGGGTATACTGCACATGGCGCTGAGTGTAATGTCATAGGGTTCTTCATTATTATCTTCTATTGCTGGAAGGTCTTCTTGGGAATAAGATTTGTCATTATCTTCTTGATCCACATCTGAATCATGTAGAGACATAACCCCTTCTACAATGTACACTTGTTTATTCTTGCACACATGGCCGGGATGCCAATTTTCATTGCATCCAAAACACAGATTTTTTCTCCTTCTGTCAATAATGTCCTAAGGTGTTAGACCCTTGTTTTTAGCAAAGGGTTCTTTAGAACTTCTTCCACTGCTCACTGCCTTATCTATGGCATTATGTGGGGTAGTTCTTAATGATTTACTGAACTTGTTTTTCCTTTTCTTGGCTCTTTTGCATTCAAAGACCTTAGCCAAACTCACAGCTTCTCTGAAGTCAACAGGGTGAAGGGCTATCACATCATATTTAATGTCTTCTTTAAGCCCATCAATAAATTTTTCCAGCAAGAACTGATCGGGCAAGGCCTCACCACTACAAGAAAATATCATATTAATAGCAAGCGTGGATTGCATGAAAGCTTGGCTTGCTATTATTAAGTAGTTAGTCTTTGTTTAGGGTAAAAAGACAGTAAGACTACACGCAATAAATTATCGTATAAAGAAATTATTTCACGTTCCTTTTTCGTTTCCCTCCAACTTATTTTTAGGCCGCCAAAACTTTATTTCCTTTTCACTTTTCTCCCCTCAGGCTTCTCGTCTTCACCATCTTCACCTCCTTTTTAATTCCCAATCCTCTGCCACTTTTTTCCAAGACAGCGCAAACACCATTAAATCGATTTCACGTGTATTCAAGGACGCTGGAGCGCGTTTCCCAAATCAAAGCTTGATTTGAAAGTTGTTGTTCGTGAACAAGCCGAAGCTCACTTCTTCAAGCAGCGCGATTTGATCTCTACGATAGTGGGATTAGGTATTTTCTATCGATTTCGTGAACAATTTCTGTTATGTGAATCCGAATTGATTAGAAGCATATGAACTAATTGTACCTTGAAGATTTCGAATTGATTAAGTTTTACAATTAGTTGATAAATGGAATTTTGAAACCATATTGGTTTATAAATGTACACAAATTTTACCCTGAACATTTCACTTGTCTCAACCTGAAATTTGAAACCATATGGTAATATCGATTTGGTTTTCAATGTGCAGTTCCAAATTGGTATTGATTAAACAATTCAGTTCACCTTATTTAATCAATTTTATATCTGAACTTGAAAATTATAATGGTTGATGATAGTTTCAGTACCTATAATTTCTAAATTATAATGGTTCAGGATCCATATTTGAAATTTATAATAATGATAGTTTAATCAACTTGGAATTTATAATAATGATTTTTTTAACTTCCGGTTTGTTTACTGTATTGGCATTCAGCCTTCGTAAATTTTTTTGGATCTTTGTTGTCTCTAAAGATTATAGTTTCTCTTCTGGCATGTTGATTTAACAAAAGTCACAAATTCTATGTTTGGTGGGTGCTTTGTTGATTAATATTTATTATGACTAAGTTCAATTGAATTTATATTAGGATGAATTTATTTTCTTAGTTAACGATTTGTTGAATGATATATATTATGTCTAGGTTAAATTACGTTTATATTTGGATTCAGGTTAACCAAACCAACACATAAGTTTATGACTCTACATTTTGGTTTTTAAGATAATCTACAATTAATCAGACCCCTCCACCCACCCACCATTGGTAAACTCTCTTAACAAATGGTGATCAGGTCTGTGCTTAGGATCAGGTCTGACCCCTCCACCCACCCACCATTAGTGATCAGGTCTGTGCTTAGGAGAAAAGGTGGTTATGCTCCCTGCTAAAGTCTATTTGCATTAGGTAAACAAGCATTGAACTTTACCAAATTAATTATTTGGTTGTGTTTGATATTGGCAAGTTGGACCTATTAAGGGTTATTTTGATTGGATCCTATTTGATTGGATAGTATTGTAGACAAGTCAGTTATAATTTTTAAGACATACAAAATGACATTTATTTGGTTATGTTTTATATTGGTAGCTCCTACTTTTCCCAGCGCTTGAACTGTAATTTAATATTTACTTAATTGAATTCAAATTTAGCTGCTTGAAACATTTACACACCCTTTATTATTCATGCAATTTAGCTTTAACTACACAAAGAACATACTATAAAATTTGACTAATAACCCTCGTACAAAATGGTTTGAAATGTCCAAGAAATATATGAATGTAGTTAACACCTATCATAACATTTAAAACACCTATGTTTCTATATATTTGTTTTCCTTTTGTACTGCATAACAAATGTGTACTTATGTTTAAGTATATTAAAAACATATGAATGATCTATAATGAACTGAACAATTTAATGAAGCAATAAATAAAATAAAATAAAAAGAATAAAAGAATTCAGCTAAGTGCATACCTTTCCAAAAGTTAAGACTTTTGTTCATGTATGGTTCTTCTTTCCCCCTCTATCCAGTTATCTAATTTTCAAAAAAATTAGAATAGCTCCACATAAATCAGGTTGCAAAAAATTAGAAAAAGATTATGCAAGTAAAGGTAATAGCACTATTGATTATGGTAAGTTATGGTATACAAGCTAATGATGTAAAGAGTATTTTTGTTCAGACAAAATAAATATATAAAACTTTTGCTAATGTTTTTACTAGATGACATCTTAAACATTTAAAAAATGCCTTTGCATGTGATGATCCATTTTTGTTTTCATAGTGTTTGGTTGCTGGAATAAGAAATGCATCTTGATAGTTCCAAATATTCAAACATCCAAAGCATTTGGATGTCTTTTACTGTTGTGTTTATCGACCAAATATATAGGATCTAAAAACTGACTGATTCGACATTAGTTTGTTAGGAAATCCAATGTTAGTTAGACGATTTGCCACCTTGCAATATATTAAGTTATGGACTATAAATTGTAATAAATTATAGTACATTTTATTATTGATTTCAAAGATTTCAGTCCAGTTATGGGTGATTGTTGACTAAAAATATGCAATTTTCTTTTTAAGGTTATTTTGAGTTGTGGCTGTTTCACAAGATATTTATTTCAAAGATTTCAGTCCAGTTGTGGCTGTAAAGGTGGTTGTCTCACAAGATATTTATTTCAAATAATTCCTGGTGCTTTTGGATTATTTGTCGTTAAACTTGTATTCGTTGTAATCAATTTGTAATATATAGCTATAACAAATTAATTAATAATTTAATTCCTAATTCCTGATAGCTGAATGTGAAATCAACCTGGTCCTTTTCAAATGAAACACTGTAATACAAATTGATTACAATGTTGAATACACTGTAATACTTAGAGCTCATAGTGTATTTGTTAAGTAAATATTTAATTTTTTTAAAGATTTTTTAAAGGGAAATCAATTTTTCCAATGCATCAAAGCCCTTTGTCCAGGGCTTGTATTTGCATTCCCTTAAGAATTTTATACTTGTAAATATCGATGAGTATTAAATTATCATGTTTTTTTTAGAAATTTGCTTGTTGCAATATTGTATATGGTGATGGAAAAAGATTGGTTGCATTTACACAGGTAATAGTACAATTTTAGCTTAAAATTGAACTTGGAATTTATAATAATGATTTTTTTTGTCGTTAAATATTTTATTTTTACCGTAGAACTAGTAAGGAGTACGAGCAAGGAGCAAGGAATTTTGTACATGCAGCAAAGAGAAATTCAGGAAATATGGAAAAAATTTGTGTCCTTGCTTAGATTATCGAAATCTTAGTCGTCATCATGATGACATTATTGTTGAGCACCTGATTTTAAGGTGAATGGATCCTTTATACAAGTGCAGTATGTGGTATAGTCATGGTGAGCAGGTAAATGTAGCTAAAAAAGTGAAGTTGGATGACACATATGAATTACTTCAAGCCATTCACTTTGAAGATGAAGATTTTGTCAACCATACTTTTTTCTCCGATGATAAGAAGAATGATGATGCACAAAAGCGAACGGATGATTTCCTTAAAAATTTGGAAGATGTAGAAACACCACTATACCCTGATTGTGTAGATCAAACGAAATTATCTGCTATCACTGCATTGTATAACCTTAAATGTGAAACTGGATTATCTGATACTGGTTTTGATAAGCTTCTAAGTGTGCAAAAATTGTTATTACCCAAAAATAATGTCCTTCCGAAGACTTTATACGAATTAAAGAAGTTTCTCAAAGTATTTGACATGGGATTTAAGAAGATTCACGCCTGCAAGAATGATTGTTGTCTTTTCAGGAAAAAGTACAAAGATTTGGATAGATATCCGAAATGTGGTTCTTCGAGAGGGAAGACAAATGAGCGGACGAAAGAGATAATGCAAGGTATTCCGACCAAAGTATTGCGATATTTTCCAATTATTCCAAGATTCAAAAGAATGTTTAGATCCCAACAGATGGTAGAAGATCTAAGGTGGCATTTTAGTAATAAAAGCAATGACCCAAAGGAGCTTGTCCAACAAATCCCTTTAGGTTCTGATGCTAATAAAATTATAATAGACACTGTGAGAAAACCGGATGCTTTCTTGTGGCGACCTTCACTTTATTCGACACACATTGGAGACGTTGTTGGTGAGATAGTAGCATGGCCGGTTACTAGAGTTGTTTTGCGCAACTTCGATAACTTTGAAAAAGCTGATAATGGGTTAATCTTTCATATTTTTTACTAATTAATTTTTTATTTTCAATGTACAAAAAGAATAAATGTTTTTTTATTAGAGTAAAAGCAACATCGTAAATCAAAAATGCAAATTAATCGATTGGAGTAGGAGTGAAGAATTAGTTGCAGATGGACGACTGCATTCGAGTGAACCAAAAGAACTTGTGAATGATCTTCCTCTTGGTCCGGCTGCCATTGCAGTTTGGATAGATAATCCAAAAATCGAAGATGCTTTTCTATGGAGGCCCACTAAAGGATTGATCCGAGTTGGAGAAGCCATTGGTACCAAAGTTGCATGGCCTGAATCGAAAGTAGTTATCGAAACAATTAACACTGCATCATCAAATAATCATACGAGTAATGTTGGAGTTGTCGAGAAGGTAGGTATCAAACTTATTTATATGCGATTCAATTATTTTTCATCGGACAAATTATTGAAGCACATACTAAAATAACCTTTTTGTTTAATTGATAGAGTACGAATTTTATGGAAAAAAGTAAATGCAAGTTGATTGATTGGTCGGGAAAGAGAGAAATAGTTGCGTTAGGCTGCGTGTCTTCAACCGATCCAAACACAATGGTTCATTGTGTCCCTTTGGAAAAAAATGCAGTTAAAGTTTGGGTAGATCTTGTAATAATTCCAAAAGCACGTCTATGGAGAACAACGTCCGATTTAGAAGTCGTTGAAGATGCACTTGGTACTACGATAGCTTGGCCTGCTGCGAACGTTATAATGGAATTGATTTCTAGTAAGTATAATTCAAGCTTTGTTTAGATATGAAACTTTTTTGATTTGGTTGAATTATCCACCCACTAATAAATTGTGTACTATAATTACAGTAATTATTTATTACACATTGCATTTTAACTCTAGCTCATATACTTTACATGTATTACACATTGCATTATATCCTTGACTTTGAGCAATCAGTCCATTTTTTATTAAAAAATTCATGTGTTTTGTTACTTCAATAATTTCACACTGAAACTTTGAAGCATTTTTTATATTCAATCGTTTCATAGTCCAGGTAAACTGTAGCATAACCTTCAAAATGCTTCAAAATTTCAGTTGAATCATAGTCCAGATAACATTCATTTTTTATAAAAAATGCTTCAAAAGTTTTTTAAAAAATTCATCTGTTTGACAGTGTAGTGTGTGTGTGATTTTATGTGTGTTGGAGTGTAGTGTGCCCAGGTGGTACAGTTCAATGTGTTGGAGTGTAGTGTGTAGGTAACTATTTCGGTAGAGGAGCAGAAGGTGGAGAATGGTAGTGCAGTAGTGGTGATAGTTTCAGTTAGGTCTTGGCAGTTTGTGGTAACAGAGGAAGATGGTGGCGGCAGTTTGAGGCTATTCTGGGTGGACTTGGATCTGGGTTGGTGGAGAGAGGGGTAGGATGGTTGCGTGAGAGGTGATGTGGGTAGAGATGGAGGGTAGTGGAAGCTACATGCAAATTGACAGGTGGAGTGTAAATGCTTGACTGATTTAGTTCATTTTTATGTACCATATTAGGGTATAGATGTAGATGTATATATATAAACATTATTTGGTTCTTGTTGTGTTCTGAAGTAGTGGATAAAACTTAGATTTCAGATTGTATTGATTACAACTTTACCCATAATCCTAGCAAGCCAGTGCCACGGTCCTTAGTGTGCTTCTTTAAAGCATGATTGATCACAATAACAGGTTCATTAAGGGTTATGCTAGGTTCAATAACTTAGTTTTTGGCAATGCAGCTTTTGTACTTATACATACTTGTATATATTGACTAACATATGTATGTTTGTGTTTCTTCTTCACAGGTGTTGTATGATGCTTTTGAGGTTGATACATGATGTCGCACTCTTTCTCCTTTAAATCGGTCATGCTTATCGACGGTCATTAATTTTTTTTTAGTATGTATCGTTTTGGTATGCTACACTCAATTTGTGTACTTATGTTTAATTTTTATCACAAATATTTATGTTTAATTCTTCATGTATGAAATATTATGGATATATATATATATATTTTGTGATTTGGCTTATGACTCAATTTGTGTACTTATGTTAATGGGATGAATGTGGTTTTTTGAGTTATAATATATAAGTATAATTGAAAATTGTAAGCTTTGAATGTTATGGCAGCAAAAAATGTGCAATAGAATTTTTTTATAGCGTTCTAACTATGCAATAAAAAGAAAAATTGTTCAGCTTTGTTATACTATAGCATCATGTTAGTGCTATACAAAATATTTTGCAAAGAGTAAATAGTTTTCATAGCAATAAGACAGTGCTATAATAGATAGTAATGAATTTTCTATAGCATTTCAATGTGTCATAAAAGGTTGACACGATGATTCCATAGCGCGTTCAAATGCTATAATAATATAACATGTCGACATATTTATAGCAACTAAAATGCGTCATAAAAAGTTCTATAGCACGTTTCATAATGCTATAGAAAAGCAGTTGCACCAATATGGCCTATTTTAGATGGCAAGAAAATACGTTTTCCATTGCAAGTATGACACGCTATAGTATCTACCAGACTTTTTACAACATGTTGATCTATGGCGATTATAGAATCGCTATAGAAAGTTTTTATAGCGGTTTTTACACGCTATAAAAAGTCCTTTTTGTTGTAGTGGCACACATCCCCTGCAAATGCTCAAATTGAGTGAGGTAGGATTTCACTGTTGAAGTCTGTTTTAAATTGGAAATTGCTCCATAGGGTGTCTGGAATTCTTCTGGGGCAAATCTCACTAGAATTTCTTCTTTATATACAACCCATGTCTCATAGTTTTTGACCTTCTTAGTGAGCCACTAATACCATTTGTGCGCTACGTCTATTAAATGAAATGAGCATGTTGGTACCCATTCATTCTCTAAAGTACCGTGATAATGAAAAAGATGCTCAACTTGATTGATCCATTCCACAACTTCTTCATCTCCGTTGTAGGTGGGAAAGTCTAACTTAATGGTGGTGTTTTGGAGTAATTTTGGTGGGAGTTGAGGGTTGGGCAAGATGCCTCCTGAATTTCTGGACATATCATTGTTGTGGTGATGGTTATGGTTATTTCTTGGTTGGTAGGGTTGATGTGGTTCAACTAGGATGTTTTCTTCGATCGATCTAGGTGGATTTCTTTGTGCAGGTGGAATATAGGTGGTTCGTGGTGGTGGTGGTGGTTGTTGATGATTTCTGAGCTCCTTTAATTCTTTTGATATACCATTGATTACCTCACTTATCCTGTCCATCTTTACACTGAGTTCTTGGGTGGCTTCTTGCAAATTTTGGTGAGATTCTTGAAGTTCCCTTATAGCCAGGACGGTCTTGACATTAATCTGATCTTGTCTTGTTTCCTCTACATCTGATTCCCCTGTCTTATCTACGTTTTCATCATCAGAAATCTCAGGTTGTTCTGTAGGATTTGGCTCTGATACCAATGTGTTAAGGCCAGACTTTGTACTTCTTGTTTTGGTCATTTTGTTGCAGAGTTTTCAAGGTGAAGAAGCAGTTTAACTGGGATTTGGGGTTCAGGAAAGAAGAATTGGTTGTAATAAGGAATGAGTAGGGATAGAGAGGGTTATAGAGTGATTGTCTGGTGTTAAATGGAGAATATTATGGGAGGAAGAAGAAGAATAATAGAAGTTTTCTTGGAGAATTTAACAGAGAATAAAAATTTAAAAACAATAATGAGAAAACTTTTCATTTAACTTCACACCTTTACAAGCTGAATCCTATTGTTATTTATACATGACAAAGATGACCCATTTCAGATTATTATATGAGTTTTGCAGGCCTTAAACCCAATAAAAAACAATTTCATTTTCAACCTATACATCCGTGCACCCTGTGCACGTGTGCACATGCACACACGATCTAACAAGACCTGAGTGTTGCTGACTGGTCGAATGGGCTCGGCTGGGCAAGCTGTGGCGTCTGGTGAGGTGGGTTGGTCAGCTCCGCCGCATGATCATCTCTGATGGCTGTAGTGTCAATTCGAACATAGGTGTTTGTTAAAATTCATCCTTCTTCCCAGTTCCTCTCAAACATGTTCAACATTTTAACTAAAGGCATAACATGTTACTCTTATCTGAAAAACCCTAATAGTATAATTTTAGACGATTCTCAAATCTTGTACTTGAACCGATGGATTGTGACGATGACGATACAAATTTAGTAAAATCAAAAGAGATAAACATGAATTTTATGCTACTTCGATTTTTTTTTAAAATTTGAAAATGCAAAGTTTACAGAAGATCAATTGAGAGATTGATTGGAAAATTACATAACAGAAATGCGTGATGTGTAAAACAACTAATAGGTGGGATGTGTGGATTAAAAAATTTCTTGTCAGTGGAATAGTTCTTCATACAGGGATTTTTTTCTTTTAATATTAGTTTTTATCAGGTAAAGGTAAAAAGGGAAAATTTTAACAAAAAATGGGTATACCCAGCAAAAACATAGATATAATGGTTTTTCAGTCTTGTGAGTGGCTATTTATCAACTTCAAGTGTTTAAATAGAGTTAGCCTAAAATCATCTTCGTAACTTAATAGTGAGATCGTGCTATATTAATTTCAATTAGTATGCTCAACTATTAAACAGAAATCAAAATTTTAAGTTATACATCAAACAAGGATTTTTCCTTTTATACTGACTGTTCTTTTAATATTTCAAAGTAATAACGATTGGCAGGTTTTCTGTGATTTACACTCTCTTTCTACGATTCACAGCATATTGATCTAAAATTATTTTAATTTCTCAACTTGCATGATACAATATATGGATTTGAGGAGAAAATATTCCAAATTTCTAGAAGGGTGATTCTATTAGCACTTCTATTTTTTCTTTTCACACCACGGTTGTTTATTGAAAAAAATAACACCCAACATATTCCTTTTTCCATCCCATATTATACCCAAATTATCCTTGATGAAATATTGCACTGTTTCATATGGATTTTGTACAATTGTATTTGTTGGATAAATAATTTTTTTAATTTCAATTTTAATCTTCTATGATTCTATTAATATCTAATTTGAATTGGATGCAATTATAAATGAAAATCTTGTAATTGTTGGTACTATATCTCCAATGTGACTGAAGACATGTACAATGTTATTTTTAATTTAAAATAACAATGATGTTTTTGTATGAAAGAAATAGATAATTTAAGTTAAGTTCAAATTATAGTTTGCTTATTATTATTATTTTTTTCTTTCTCATAGGGACTTTGGTCATCAAACCTTTGTTCTTTTTCAGTGGGAAAGGAAAAATTAGATACTAACAGAACCATTCGGCGGGAAAGGAATAAAGGGATGTTAATAGAACCATCCTTTCTAGAATGTTATAACAATAGTTGTTTGCTCAAATAATAAGGTGGTTCATCACCGCACCTTGCTCCAAACGTTTTTGGTCGCTTAAAGAACATATCTCCTAGCTTGGTTCCATAGTAATCCACCTTTCTTGAGAGAGTGGCTCCAACCAAACCACATTTTCAACCTTAGTTGTTTACATATAACCAACATGCCCATATTTTCATGGATGCAAAAAAACCAATAGTGTTCAAGCAAATTCAAGAAATTTTTTGCAAGCTAATGCAACCAAACTCACACAAAAAAATAAAAAGAATATACCAATTTCGTTAATTACTAATTTGTCTAAACCCTAGATCAACAAGCAAATCGAATGGGAAATACCTTAATTGATTTTGATTTGAATATTCCTTGTTCAATTTGGCGGAGGTGATCGAATTAAAAATTAATGAGATAAATAACTATTAGGGATGACAATGAGGCAGCTTTAGGGTCAAAATTCGATAGACCGACCCTTGTTTTGATCCACTCAGACGCATCCCATTGAGTTATCAGGACGGGTAGATCCATGATCCGTTATTGAGAGTTTCGGGTCTAGGGTCTGATTGAGGCTCGGCTGACCCGCCTTAACCCGACCCACACTACTAAGATCTCATGAAATCAATTTATTACTATAATGAATCGTTAATCTTTTTAGATATAAGTCATCATGACATGGATGTTATAATTCACATGAATAAGCTATAAAACGTTTATAGTATTAAGTTGCATTACCGATAATTGTTCAATAATATATGCATATTTTTTTGAACTGCTATTGTACACCTCAATCTTGTTATCTTTTCTTATTATTGTAAACACATTATTATTTGTACTTAATGTGTCATTTAGTGACAACAAATAAAAATAAATGTACATTTGTATACAATTTTGAATCAATACATAAAATCTTACCAGATCTTAGGGTATGACAGATCAACCATAACCCGTACGAATTCTAGGTTCAACGCAAAATTCCAGACCTGCACCGAATTTACGCAACGGGTCTTGAGCGGGATCTAAAAAAATCCACGGTGGGTGTAGATTACCAAAAACCCATCCCAATCCGCACTTTTGTCATTCCTAACATTGCAATAAAGGCAAAACTGGTAGGAAAAACTTCAAAAAAAATTTAACTTGTACGAAAATTTTTGTTCATGCTGTCTGCTCCCGTCTCAGCTTCATACCGTCAAATCTTCCCTTTCAACTTATTTATTTTCCTCCGCGATCATTACGTCGAATCTCGACGTCGAATTTCTTTGATTTCTCAACTTCGAATCTGTTACATTTGGTTTTAGATTTGTTATTCTATTTTGTTAATTCTATTAATTGAAAACAGGAAACCATCCTAGCATTTCAAAATAAGTCCACTTTTGCGTATTCCCTGTTTTCATTTTTTAATTCCCTTCCAACTGTTCCCCCTTCTGTCCTACCGTTGCCTTGGCTTCCAATTTCTCTTCCGTCGACGGCTGACGTCAACTTATCCATATTTTCCTACGTATCTACAGTTGGTAGCCCGCATACGTTGCGTGGAGATTACACTGTCGACTTCTCGATTCTCGGTGAGTAACCTCAAGTTTTTTTTTACAACCCCTGAATGAACGTTGTTCACCTTTCTGGGACCTAAATTGCTGTATACGTCTCCATGTCTGATTAGCATCTTTTTTGTCCACTGGCATTTGCTGTTTTATAGTAGCTATCAAGGTGTTTGAGTATATGTGCTACACGGTTTGTCCCTTGCACTGAAGTATGATTTATTACTGACGTTTGTTGTTGCATGGACAAACAACGTGAAACATTTTGAAAGCCCTACAACCAACATAGTAGAATCACAGCATTCATCATTGAACAGATATTTGGCTTCATCTACAGGTAATTTGGTCCAAAATTTGATTATGATTGATCGATTAGTAATAATACAACATGTGGTCGTCAGAGTTTCTCTTTGTATATAAAGCACTAAGTAGTAGTTTGCATAATCATCGTATAATATTTTTCAACAGTGGATTTGTGTCACACCATGCGCTAGATCAATTATTGAGGAAATGAAAAGATCTGAAAATGTTGGTTTAGATATTTCTACATGTGGTCTAATAAATTGGTTCTTTTTGTTACGGATCTGTACTGTAGTTTTACAGAACGTGTTCTATCATTTGCTAAAGTAGAATTAATCGTTATTGCAATGATTATCTGCAAGTCATGGTAGCATACGAACTGAAAATCGTTAGTACACAAATAACTTGTTTTACGCCGCCCTTTTATATCATTTTCAATGAATCCTTTGACGTTCGTTTTCTTCTTCTACTTGCGCGTTAGCGACTTCAGTTAACATTGACAACCACGGGTTATGAACATGTTCTACATATGATTTTATTTTCCTTCACGCGCTGGACTACTCATTGTCATGCTTGCTACATTTTCTTCTGCAGACTTATTACTTTTTTAATACGGCATTTACTGCATGTATGCATTGAATAATAAGATGATGGTTGAAGCTAACGTTAACCACTCACCTACAGGACTGTAACCTTTAACGAGAATTTTAATGTGCAGATAAACTAATTTTGTTTGTGTTAATAATATATCTGTTTTCTTATGTTTATGTTCATCTATTCTTTGTCCTATAGAATAACTATTGATGTATGCACATATATTTTCCTATCTTGCCGTATCTTATAATATTTCCACCATGATTTCACCCTTTTTTTTCTTTTCATTATCAGTCCATAACAGTGGTCGTAAGCCTGATGGACATTTAATTTGGGCCGGAGTTGTTGTTAATTTGTAACCTGACCTAAACAATATGGATAACAGTGAGAAGGGTTTCTGGAATTCATGATGAAGACTGTCGTCCTCGTTTGGTAATTATACCTCAACCTTTTTAACCATTTTTTTGGTTGCATCTATCTTACGTTCAGGTTTTTCTGTAACCCAAAAAAAGGTTCAACATTCCATTCAACCATTTTATTCACTAATTTTCATTTCACTATTCTCCTTCGGTGTCTTTTTTGGATGTTATTTCAGTTTGTTCTAATATCCTACATCACCTCTCTCTGCAATGCTTCTGTTAGCCTCGTGGAAGAGATTTATGCATATGGGGTTTTTGATCAAAGGTCCCTATTTTTAAAGCCCATACACAAAAAGTCTTTACTTATAAACCCATGTAAATTAGGTTTCTATTTTCTTATTTTTTACTAAAATGCTCCCTCTAAAAAAATCGGTCCAGTATTGAAATCAGGGGCAAAGGTAGTATAAATTAGCTAAAAACTAAAAATATAAATCTAATTTTCATAACTTTTTCGGGAGGAACTTTTTTTCCATTATCTTCCAATTCTGGGGACTAGGCAGTCATTCCTTGTATGCACATTCTTTACTAACTTTATGCACGATAGCATGGATATATTAGTGGATTATAATTTTTTTATTATGGTATCAATATCTGCAGCGATGTCGCCTGTTTCGAGCAAAATGTAGGCTTTCTTTGGTATATCAAAGAACTGAAGATAGACCGTCTCCAGTGTGTTTCATATAAAGCTGATGGAGTTGATGAACGACATAAAAGATAAACATTATTTTGGTAAAGTAAAAACACGTAAATTTGGTTTTATTTTTCAACTTTTTTAGGTGTACGGACTAATTTTTCTCTCTGTAAATATGGGGACATCACATCAATGAGTGGTTGGTAGTTTGAGGAGGCACTTATATCTCTCTGTTATGAATTCAATTTAAAAGAGGGTTTCTAAACATTTTTTTTCTTTGCAATCTTATGATTATTATATTCTACACTGTGTTACATCGAAATTATCTTGAATGGATGCAAAATAGTATCTTTACTAATATATTATTATTAACTGAAACAATAGTACATTTTTTATTTATTATTCCCTGAATTTCATGTGTGTGTATAATATATTTATTTATATGTATATGCATGTGTGTGTTTTCATTGTATGTCAGTAAAAATGCATGTGTGTTTTGTACTTCTTTAGCTCAACTTGACAGTATATTGCATAGTTTTGAAGACCGAACCGTGAATTGAACCGTGATGATCAAAGGTCGAAGGTTTCGAAGGTCGGATCGATTGAACCGTCAAAACCGTGTAAATAAATATTGATTATAAATTTAATCTAATTGAACATAACGTATTAATATTAGAGTTTATTCATGAAAAGTAGAGTGAAAAATGGTAGAAAAAATTTAGATAGCTCAATAATTGAACCAGTAAAAAACAAAATCAATGCGTTAATATCTATTGCTCATGCTATATTAATAATGATATATGCTACACAAAGAGTATATATCTGCAAATTTATTTTTAAAAGGGGTTTAATGTAAAAAGTTACTGAGAGGAAAAAAAGGAAAATAAAAAGAGGACCATGTAGGAACTAACCCAGCTGACTGTATCATCTTCTTCTTCCATCTTTGAAAACTTACGTACCCAATTTCAAAATCCTACTCGCTTTACAAATCTCAAATTCGCTTTGTAATTAAACATCAAACCGCGGTTCTATGTACTTTATTGCGGTTGATAAGGTTTAACCACGGTTTGATGTTGTTTAAGGTTTGATTGACCTCCGGACCGCCATGGTCAGAGGTCGGCGGTCATTGGGGTTCGACCGGCGGTTCGGTCGGGTCATCAAAACACTCGTATATTGTGACCCTGCTCAATATTGCCTCTTCATTCACGAACTCTGAAATTGAGAAATTTCAGAGTTGAAGTATATCACTAATGAATATGATTGCTCAATCAGTAGTGTAATCTGTATTAGTTCACTATGTGGTTAAGAAAAAGCATGAACAAGTTGCAACCAATGCTGAAGACGAGGGTGGCTTTGATCTAATATTTAGGTATATGCATCTCCTAGTTTTTTTTTTCTCTATTTTCTTAAATTGATATATACTACCTCATATTAAACTATGTTTATCGCTGAAATTTGGATTCTAGCATTATGCATTTTTATCTCATATAACAACAAAATTAATATATGTTTTAACTCAAATACTGATGGTGTTGTAGAATAATACTATATTATTTATATCTTCTCAAAGTCGTTGTATTTGTGATCACTGGCAGCTACTTAGATTTTAAATTCGGTAAGTTTCCCACCACTTATATTATATTTACCTATCATTCACATCTTAGATTTCTCACGCACGATGTTGCCTAAAGATTCATTTGTAACCATGAATACAATATTTATTATCCCAGCACAATACCGAATATTAGGTTCAGTCTAGGATATTAAAACGTCTCTACTTTCCCATGCACAAACTAATACCTTAAGAATTAACAATTATCAAAGAATATACAAGTGCATTTCTATACGTTGGCCCCTGCAGGAACAGTAGCCATTATAAGCGTAGGATGTACAACTATGCACACACATATAAATACCACAGAAAGCCAATGTTAACATATAATAACTAACATACCATTTCCATTTGAACATAAACTGAATTTCGATTGTTCTAAATATATTACCATTGTCGCGATGTCCAAGAAGCGGTCAATATCTTCAGCTGCATCAATACAAAAATGAAGGGAAACAAAGCAAAAAGGAAGCCTGTGAGATTACCCACCATAATCAAATATCGAAATGCAATCTTATCTACAAATGCCCACCCTTATTTCTGTTCTGTGTTGTTTTATTTTAGTAGTTTATGATTAGGCTATGCCTGTATGACTATTAACCGTACTACTATTTGTTATAGTACTGTATACAATTTTATCTCTTCTACAACATTCTTGCATGAGACATCATGTTCTTCGATTTATGATTAACTATGATTGTGTAAGACCATTATCCGTACTACTGTCTATTCCTTCTTAATGGACTATTATATGTCATTGTTGTATCATGTAAAACTTACCAAAGCTGATTATGTTCTTGCACGAGACTACAACCATGTGCCTATCTTTCAACCACATAGTTATTCAAAAATCATACAACACAGTATTGCACTGATTTCAAGCAGCTTTTACATACCAAACTTAACCTTGTTCACACTGTATAACGGTGAATGTAACTGCCACATCCATATCAAATGTGTTCATCAATTGACCATAACAAAATAACTTCATTACTATTTACCATTTGTAGAGCACAAGTTCCTAATCCATTACTATAATCTAAGAACACAATACCAATACTTCCATTTCCATTAACAATATATCCAACACTTGCCTGTGTGTGAAGCACGTGCCTCATCTTACTTCTATTTTGTTGATATTTCATTATCAGATTTTGTTGATTTGTTGATGAGTCATTTGGGTTCAAACAATAGCAGAAATACTTCTAGATTTGCTTTTATATATAATGTTGTATTTATCTATTGTTCTGCATTGTCGATTCATTATATTGAACTTCAAACATAAAATGTTATGTTTATTTGTCATTCTTCATTGATAATTCATCAATCATAAATTTTAAAAATAAAATGTTATATTTATCTATCATTTTACATTACTAATTTGTATTATGTACTTTGTTTATTATTATTTTTATTTTGTTTTACTAGTTTTTTTCTTCATTTGCAGTAATGATGGCAACGGTGTTAAATCACATAGCTTGTTAGTTGTTTTTGAACATAACGAGAATTCCTATTCTACTCGTCTTACCATAGATTTTTTTTTGTTTGGTATTAAGGGTGAAATTTGTGAAGGTTGATCACATCTTAGTCCTTTTTTCTATTGAGATATCTTATATTCTTGAAACTAAGGTCATTATTCTTGATACCGATTTAAATTTATTTAATATTGTGTGATTTCTACTGTATAGTAGGAACCAATATTTTAAGTTTACCGTTAAACCAAATGTTCATGCATTAGAATTTGATATTGGTGGTTAGTACTTTAGGTACTTTTAATGTTTAAAGTACTTTAGCTAGTAGTAGTTGCAACAACTCACCTTTTCGACTCTCAGAAGTCGACACCGATACATCCATAGTATTAATGTGTTGAACATTCAAGTGCTAGAAAGATAAATCGTTGGGGCGAAAGAAAAGAACGACAGAACAGATTCTTACAACGTGACGAGTAATCTATAATATACCAATAAACTTTCCAAAAAGAAAACTTTTTTATATACATACATCAATCAAAGTACAATTATCCTATTATCAGCCCCTGGACAGTTATAACAACATGTCTTTACTACAACGGCAGAACAATATTTTTTTTTTTGCATTGTAAACACATTTGACCAAAATATTAAGCTCATACTACAACGGTCGAATTAATGGCCTCCTAACTATTTCTTCCACTGCGATTCTCTAAATTCCCCTTCTTTTCTCCGCAGTTTCATAGATCGTCTGTTCTTGTATGCTCTACTGGGGTGCGCTCCACCTCTGCTTCTCTCTCAGTATTCTTCAGTGTGCTATATAGGGTTTTGACGATGAATTTGGGGGTTTTCGCGTTTCGTGGTGATTTTGTGAGATCCTGCCCCTCTTTTGCAAGCATCGCGACTGCTCTACTGGAGGTGGTGGCGCCGCCTCTGTCGGTGTGTTTTTCTAGCGGTTGTTCGATTGAGATCTGTGTTTACTCCCTCTCGGCATTCTCGACCCTTGCCCGCTTCATGTTTCTGGTGGTTGACGGGCACTTCATGGAATTATCTCCTGTTGTCAATACACTCTATTCAGATGCTTTCATGAGCGGTGGGTCGTTGCCGGAGCCGGTAGCTTCGCTTGACTTTTCGTTTGCTTCCCCGTTCTTGCCTGCGACCTTTGGTAATCGGGATTTCACCACCCGATTTTCACCAAGTATTATCTTCGGGGAGGCAATGGGCGGTCAGGCCGAGCTCTTGTCTGATTTTTGCTTTGGCTCTTTTGTGACTAGCCCCGAGTGCGCTTGTTCCATCTCTTCGGCCGATGGTGACTCCTTCTCGAGTAGCAATCGAGATTTCATCACTCGATTCGCTCCCAGTCTTTCTGTTTTAGGAGGAGTTTTTGATGGCAGTTCGTCAGGGGTCTCTTTTGTCTTCGGATCGTTTGACGCTGTTGAGGTTGCCGGTGGTTTTAGGGAGGAGGAATTGATCACCTGCCTCCCTCATCCCAGCGAGCAGTTGGTTGCAGCGCTTTTTGTTGTTGCAGGGTTGACTGGCAGTCTTTCTTTGCCTACGGTCGAATCGTCTGCGGTCTCTTTTATCGTTGGCGATGGTGTGCCTGATGTTGTGGGGTCGGGTCCCGTCTGTTTTTCGACTGTGGTGTCTTTATCCTCTGTCCAATAAGTGAGCGTTGCTCTTTGTAGGCAGGTAAGCTTCTCTCCTTATTGCTCCATTTTCGCTGTTTCCAATGTATTGCCTGTTGTTATCTGGATTTGGGCCGAAGAGGTATTTTCTGTTAGCTTGAGCCATGATGCACGTTCGTGCGTGCTCCCTAGCACTGCCGTTTCGTCACTGGAATGTGCGGTGTTAGGTCCCTTTTCCGGTGTTGGCTTCGTTTCGGCCGACTTGTTCGTAAAGAGACGCGATAGGCAGGTGTATATTTGGCATCTCTTTTCTGTGCTATATCGCCTATGTCGTATCGGTTGTGTCCAGACCAGTCTGCTGGTAGGGATCGATCGGTCGGATGTCTCTTTTTGGGCTTTTGCAGTGAGTCATGACGAGGCCTTTTCTGTGTCGTCAGTGACTTTTTATTCTTTTTGCTTCCCTTTGGTGTCAGTATCACGTGGTTCTCCTCGGAGGTTCCACCAGATATGGAGCGATTGTTTCGGGAAATCTGCCAGTCCTGTTCGTATAGTGGCCGCCTTCGACCACTATACGGATAGACCGGTGATATGCCTTATTTCTTTATTCCACTCTACTGTTACCTCAGAAGGAACCGACCAGCGACTCTTACCCTTAGTGCGGGGCCGTTTCATTAGTAAAAGTCCAGCTTTGGTAAGACTCCCACACCAATATGGAAAGCAGCTTGACTGCTCCCCCTCACATTTCTTCTCTCCATCTGTGTCTACCTGTGTCGACCATTCCTTTTTTTCGTCCTGCTCTTCTTTCCTATCTTTGGCTCCTTCGGCGGGATCCGTTTCTGTTGGCTTCTTCCCCTTCATATCCTATTTTTTTTCGGTGTTGTCTTCTACTGAGTGGTTTTCTAGGACGTATGGATTGCGTTTGGTCCGCGTCCCTTATTTCCTTCGCTTGCCTGTTGAGCTTCCGGAACGCCAGGTTCCATCTCCATCTCATTGCTCAACGGCGTGCTCTCTCCCTTCGTCTTCGTGCTCCCTATCCATTTCCATTCCTCTTATGAGTCAGGAAGAAAATGCGCTCCTTAATGAGCGCCTTGATTGCTTATCTAGAAACTCATTACCCTCGTCTTCGCGGTCTGTTTCTCCGCTGTCATCATTGAGGGGGAACAGTGTTGAGGTGTCTCTTGAGACTTTTCCCCAGCCTTCCGCCCTTCCTCCTCGCCGGTCTCGACGCATATCGCGTAGAGCCCCGTCCACTCCTCGCACCATCCGCACACGCTCTATAGCGGCGTCCGAGCAGATCGATCGATCTACTCGTTTTTCGTTGTATCTTATTTGAGATCTTTTGATTCCTCTGTCCGGTGTCTGGTAGTCGCTTCTATCATCTTCGGTATCTGCTTTTTCCTCATGGCTAACATTCTCTTCTGGAATGTTCGTGGTATTAGCAATGATGCGTCTTTGGCTAGACTGAAACGCATTGTTAGGAAGCACTCTGTTGGTTTGATTGCTCTTTTGGAACCTTTTCTAGCCCCGGAAGGTATTCCCTCAGTCGTCTTATCCATAGGATTTGGCGGCGGCTCCGCCAACATCTCGGGAAAGATCTGGATCTTATGGTCCAAATCACTGATGGTCAACCCCATCTTTGATTCTCCCCAGCTTCTTTCATTGGCTTGTTCGTCTCCTTCTTTTCCCTCTACCTTTTTATTCTCGGCGGTCTACGCCAAATGTGACCGCTCAGCAAGATTAGATCTTTGGTCCGACATTCTGGATCTTGGTTCTATGGGGTTAGCTACCTCTGTGATCGGCGGGAATTTTAATATCGTCGCCTGCCAAGCGGAGAAACGGGGTGGAGCGGCCGTCAACCGTATAGCGATGGCGGATTTCAACTCTTTCATTGTAAGCTCTGGCCTCTCTGAGCTTCCTTTTACTGGTTCTGCTTTTACCTGGTCTAACAACCAAGAGGGTCCGAACCGTATCCTCTCTAGACTCGACCGTGTTTTCGGGTCGGAGGACTGGTTTCGTCTTCCCTTCTCTTTCTCGATCGCTCACCTTCACCGGTCCTTCTCTGACCATGCTCCTATGATTGTTCGATGTTCTCCTTTCTCTCTTTCGGGACTATCTTCCTTTCGGTTTCAGAGCATGTGAAGATCTCATCATTCTTTTCTGCAAGAGGTTGATAACTCCTGGAGCATTCCAATAGTCGCCCCTCCCTGTGCTGTTTTCTGTCGTAAACTTAAGAGACTCAAGGAAAGCCTTAAGGTATGGAATCTTCAGGTCTTTAAGAACATTTTTGATCGCGTTCGAATGGCTGAAGAGTCTCTTATCTTAGCCGAATCATTGCTAGACGAAGATCCGTCCTCGACAAACAAGGAGGCTTGGTCTCTCGCGCAAACCATTTTCTCTTCTGAACTCCGTATCGAGAATGACTTCCTCCGTCAAAAGGCTAGGATCAAGTGGGTAGTCGATGGCGATACGAACTCCAAATTCTTCCACTCTTCTATTCGTAAGAAGAATAACCTTCTAACGATTCGCGAGATTTTGCGGCCTGATCTTTCTACGGCAACCTCTCCTGAGGAAGTAAAAGATACCATTCTGGCCCATTTTCAATCCTTTCTTGGTTCTCGGTCAGTCTCGGTTTCTGATCCGGCTCTTTTAGCCTTCATTCCTCGTGTCGTCCCTTCTTCGGATACTGTCCTTCTTACGGATCTGCCATCCGCTGAGGAGATCCGGGACTGTGTCTTCGCCTTAAGCAAGGACAGTGCTAGTGGACCGGACTGCTTCAACGGCGTTTTTTATCGGAGCTCCTAGCCTATTATTCAGGCTGATTTTTGTCTGGCTGTCCAATCCTTTTTCTCCAGGGAATCCCTTCCCACCGGATGGACCTCCACCAACCTTATTCTCCTTTCTAAGTGCGATAATCCTAGATCGTGCGGGGATTTCCGGCCGATCAGTCTTTGTAACTTTTCAAATAAAGTTATCTCTAAGATTCTTGCCACTCGCTTGGCCCCTTTCCTTGAACGTATTATTTCTCCTTCGCAAGCGGGTTTTGTTAAAGGACGTTTGATTACTGACAACGTCCTTCTAGCCCAGGAACTTATCTCCCAGATTGATTGGAAAGTTCGGGGCTCTAATGTTGTCTTCAAACTGGACATGGCCAAGGCCTATGATCGCATGTCTTGGTTTTTCGTCATCAAGGTTTTAAGGGCCTTCGGGTTCCCGGAATCCCTAATTGACTTGGTGTGGAGGCTCATCTCCAACCGTTGGTTCACTGTGCTCATAAATGGATCGGCTAACGGTTACTTCAGGGCGGGGAGGGGTCTGCGCCAAGGAGACCCACTCTCGCCTTCCCTTTTTGTGATCGCGGCGGAGGCTTTGATTCGCAGCCTCCAGACCTTAACTATTTTTGGGCAAGTCCAACGCTTCGGAATTCCGAGGGGTTGCCCCCTTATCTCTTCTTTATCCTTTGCAGATGACATTGTCATTTTTTCTAATGGCAGTCGCTCCTCCGTTCGGTGTCTCCTCAGTTTCCTGCATCAATACAAGAGGTCCTTGGGCCAACTTGTTAACCCTTCCAAAAGTAGCTTCGTCCATGCGAAGGACTTGCCTCCCTCTCGTGCTGCCTGGATTGAGACTATATCGGGTTTCAAAGAAGCATCCCTCCCTCTCCCCTATTTGGGTATTGTCCTATACCGAGGTAGAAAGCTCAATGCCTTTTTTGATTCATTGGCAGACAAAGTCAGGGTAAGATATTACGTTGGAATGCGTCTCTTCTATCCCAGGCAGGCAAATTGGTTCTTATCAAGTCTGTATTAGACTCGATGGGAACTCATATTTTCGTGGCTATGACCCCTACCTCTTCCTTCTTCCGGGCGTATCAGCCTTTGGCCTCGTCTTTTTTCTGGGGCAACAAGGACGACGCTCGTCGTCACCATTGGGTGTCGTGGGAAGCGGTTTGCCGTCCCAAAAACGAAGGTGGTCTTGGTCTCCGTAATCCCAAGGACCTTTGTGTGGCTTTTGCTTGTAAGTTGTGGTTCAAGTTTGGTGCTAACGACTCTTTATGGGCATCTTTCCTCCATGCTAAGTATCGGAGGCTTGCTGCCTCTAATTTCTCAGGTTCGCCGTCCTATGCTAGCGAGACCTGGAAGCACATGCAGTCGGTGAAACCTTTTACTGACTATCATGGAGGTTTATCTGGCTGGGATGGCGCGTCGTTTTCCATCCTGAAAGCGTGGTCTTCGATTAGGTCTCTAAGTCCCATTCGACCTGTGTTCTCTTTCATTTGGGATTCCCGTATTCCCCCGAAAGCTTCTATTTTGATGTGGCGTATCTTGCACGATGGTTTGCCACTAGACGTTAACCTTCAAAAGATCGGCATCCCCTTTGTATCCCGTTGTCGCTGTTGTGTCATAGGGGCAACGAAATCTTTAAACCATTTGTTTTTTGATAGTGTCTCGGCCAGATCTTGCTGGAATTATTTCGGCAACCTTGTTGGTGTGAGACGTATTGCCAGATCTCCTTTTGAACTCCAGAATTCCTGGTGGTCTGGGATTTCTAGAAAATCTCTCCGATCGATCGTTTTCCGATTGATTCCTTGTCTTATCTACTGGCACCTTTGGTGCGCACGGAATAAGGCAATCTTCGAAAACTCACCTATGGATTCTCCGTCCATTATTCGTCGTGTGAGGAATGACGTTTTCCTGGCATTTCGGGGTAGACCTTTCAGGGGAACCATGAGCCACCGGTCTGGGCGATTGGTTGGTCTTCTGTCTATCTCGTGTGGCCTGGCTTACGCTAGACAGGGAGTTGGCTGAATCCTTGCATTTGGGCGTTGGCTTTCACCCAACGTTTCCGTCCCCCTCCCCCCTAACTTTTGGTTTAATGTGGTTGCTAGTTTTCTAGTCCAGGTGGCTTCGGATTCCCATTTTTCGGAGAGTGTGCTTTGGTTGGCTACGACTGGTTTATGTGCTCGCGATTCTGAGGAGGCTCTTGTCTCCTATCTTTAGTTTTGCTTTGGCTTGGTTTTTGGGTTGCATTGGAGGGTCTCGGGCTTTCTTCTTCCTCGTCGACCTCTTCACGAGGTTCTTTGGTCTTCTTCTTTGGGTGTTTGGCCTTGTTCGAGCTCGATGAGGATATTCGATTAGCGTTGGTTAGCCGGAGCTATCCCTAATTTCCCTTTATGTTCTGGTATTTCTGTGAGACTCGGCTCTCCTTTTAGTGGTTGGCTTTCTTATCGTCTATGCGCTTGCTCCATTCGCTGGGATCTGCCTTTGAGTTTGGTCGGTTTGCACTCTCTGTGGTTTGGATTGGAGGTCTGGCCTACACTTTTGAGTATAGGCGGGTGGGTGGTATGGTTGGTGGTGGTTTTCTCTGTTTTTAGTGGCTGGCTGTTTTATCTCTGTTTGCTGTTGCTTTGTTTTTGGTCTTTGTGCTGTTGTTCTGTTCTTTTTTAGAGTCTGGGAGGCATATGTTCTTCATATGCTTCGCCTTTTTTCTGTGTGCCACCGGAGAAAGGCGTTTTTTCTCCTTTTATTTATATATCTTCTTTTTTGAAAAAAACAACAACATGTCTTTACAATTGTTGATAAATACAGACAAGAACAAATAACGGAAGATATAAGAAAATTAGGGAGTACGTCCTGGAGGCATCCAGCTCGTCTCCTGCATCTCCAAGTGTTAAGCTAAATCTAGAAACTATGCTCGGGCTTAGACCCGTCAAACGGGTCAGGTCGGGTCATAAATGGGTCGGGTAGAATTTAACCCGATCCATTCAAGACACTAACAAACCCAACCCGTTTGACCCATTTAATATACGGGTTAATCGGACCCGACCCATTTAATAAAAGGGTTAACCCGACCCGACCCGTTTAAAATAAACTGCTGCATAAGCAATAAAAACTGCATAATAAAATAAAAAGACTGCACCATTATTATCAATACTAAGCTGTTACATACCAAACAAAAACTATAGTAAAAAAATAAAAATCTGCACCAAATTGCATCAAATTCTACGTACTACATCATAAAACATCAAACAAAGGTTTCAATGAAATGACAAACCAAACAGACATTGCATAAAATATCCACTAGTTATATACATGCAAGCGACGAGATGTCCGTTAAGAAAGAAGCAGCAACCTATAAATGTCAACGCTAAGGCCTTGTTGTACAGTGCTATGTATCATAGAAGTGCGATCTTTGTCTTGATGTCACTGGTGCCTGGCTGCAATGCAAAAATATGCAAAGCTATCAAGCCTCTAAACAGCAATAGTATCAAGAGGCTCAAATTCAAAACTAAAAAAGCGTGGAACATGACGTACAGGAAAGATGACTGAGTTCCTAACATATATCAGAAGTTATCCCAGGTTCCAGTTTGACATTCTACAGTATCATATAGATCATTATACAGAACTTCAAAATTTCCACTAGTACTTTGGAGGGCAAACTCGGCATGATTCATAAATTTGAATTGCTGATAAAGTCTAAAGCAGTTTGTATGTGAAATACTGTCGTTTGAATTGTAAATGCCTTAACTCTTTTCAAGCAAAACTACTACTTACAAACTATTCCTGATTAATATTCAAATTTTGAAGTAAATTAATCTAGACAAGTTCAGTTCAAATTTTGAAGTAAATTAATCTAGACAAGTTCAGTTCAAATTTTGAAGCACACCCATTACTTACAAACTATCCAACTACAAATTCATATCAAAATGTTCAAAGAAATTCGTACCTTCAAAAGAAGGATTGTTGCTTCATACTGATAACAAATAGAGAGAAAACATGGATTAAAATAAAGAAAAAACATCATGAGAGCTCACTCCTTTTTCCTTATTTGGGTCATGAAAAAAAATTCATTATAACATTTAAATGGATGCAGGTTTGTATGTTCTTTATCATTTTTAATAACTTTATTCTCTCAACCCTATCAGATTTAAGTTCATAAACTTGGATAACTATAAACTACCATTGAAACAATGAAAATAAACTAATCCATCTTCTTTATCCATTGCAATATTCTTATGGCTAGTTCTCACATTAACCCAGAAGAAGCTATTGTCTCGTCATAAAACATTATCACTACTCATCAACATCATATCATCAATAAAAATGAACACATTAAAAGTAAAACATTAACTTCAATAACTAAAATCATAACGTAATAATTAGAAATAATGGAAATAAATTATGATTCATTGTGCACTAAAATACTTCTAGGTAAAAATGATTAGCAAGGACTAAAAGAGAAGTTAAATTAACAGCTGAATTATTGGATCAGTCAGTGGAGAAATTAAAATGGTATCCTAGGTATGTAATTTTTCAACTAGGAACATAAATATAAACTGTCAACTTAGCGTATTCTCAATGCACTTATCTGAAACTATGTTATAATGGATTATAATTTTTTGTAACATAGAAGGACAGACACCATAATATGCAATAAAAATATTAACGAAATATTCCTCTATGTTCATTCTTCTCTATCTTTTTGGTGATTTTTTCATTTTAAGCAGTTTGTAGATGGAGTTTGGGTGGGTGTGGACACGGCGGTATGATGGGGTGTTAGAAGTAGAAGATGAAAGCATGTTTAGAACAAAAGGAAAAATGAGCAACGACATAGTACTCATTCTGAATTATATACAAAAAACCAGTTTGTTTGGGCATATGATAGGCTTGTTTAAAGTTAAAGCGTTAAAGAACAATGGGAGAATAGGTGTTGCTTAAAAGAACTTGATCACCTGAATTGCACAAGCGTAATGATTGCAATGATGATAGTAAGGCTTGCCAAGAATCAGCTAGTCTTTCACTTCCGTGCACAATGTCATATGATCTGCGACACGCTTTATGCCTGCACTACTTTTAGGACAATTCTGGATGCATTGGTGGAGGGGTACGCTCTTCTAAACTTCCCACATCAACAAGACCAGCCATCTGAATCATTGAATCAATTGTTGAAGGTGTGCAATCATCAGCCAGTCTAGCTAATTCCACCGAGAAGGTCCTCACATGGATTTAGCCATGGGGAAGAAACATTTTGCATGAATGTATCCAAGATCTCAAGGTTGAAGTTCATTACAGTATTGCTATGATCAACCAGACCATGCACTCCCATCTTTGTCACTGTTTTTTAAACCAACATTATATTTCGCAACATAGTACACACTGTTCTCTCCACTTGCTGTAACACAAAAGCTAGTTTTATGGCTCAAGAATATTGCTTTATCACCCAAACTCTCCACCTTCTCCAAACATTCTATGTTTTTAATGTAGCCACTATAACGATTAGTAACTACTTTTGTAACCAAATTATACAGTCTAAAATTGTAGCCTTATTTTATGCTATGAGGCCAAGTTACGTGAACTAGTAGAATCTATCCATCCATCTCAACGACATAAAATTCATCATTGTCAGACAGCTCCTCTTTTACACTATGGTGAAAATAAGTTGCTTTGCTATGTTTCACAAGTTCGCCTTTTACAGTGAAATAAAGTTTCCATTACAGAAGCAAGCACGCCTACCCCACTGATATGGATTATTATTATGAAAATAATGTTCAGGAAATGGTAACGGAGTCCAAATTTTACCCATTTTCTCAGCTTTATAGAAGGTGAATTTTTCAGAGTAGTCGCACAGGATTAGAACTGCACAATCCGTAGGTGAACCAACTGGATCTGAGGACATGATAAAATCGATGCGCTCATAGCACTTTCTATCTGTTAACTGAACACTGCATTTGGGGAAATCGGGAAGACTGACGATGCGATTAGTGATTGGATTGTATAAGAACATCGATTTGGAAAGATGATGATGAATTAGGGCAATCCATCCAAGTGAGCCGATGCATATCATCTCGTTATTATTCAATATCGATGAGGAGGACGACGATTTCGGTGGCCCGGAAACAGCTACGATTTCATTTGTCTGAAAATCGCATGAGTCCTCACCTGAAATTGCCTACAACAAGGCTTTGTCTCTGGCGAACTTGGGCAGTTCCAAACAACGAAGGAAGAGACTATGTAATCGTCTCAAACAAGAAAGCCCCCATTTTTCCTATCGTGTTTTGCAGATCTGAGGAAAATAAAAAAATTAGGGTTATCGACTTATCTCGTTTCGCAGAGAGGAAGTAGGGTACGATGGGTAAACGGGTTGGTTTAGTTTTAAAATGTATCAACCTGGGTCGTAAACGGGCTGGTTTAAAAAAGAAACCATTTATATGGTTTAGACCCAACCCTTCTAACCTTAGGGTTAGTGGGTTGGGTAAATGGGTTAGGGTCTAGATTGACAGGCCTACTCGGGCTGACCCGAGCATTATAAGAAAAAAAATGTCCAGGTCAGTCTCGTAAAACCTGCGTGAGAAAAACAATCAAATGGATTATTAATGTTTTATAAAACCTTCCAAAATAAAGGTATCTCGTAAGACCATGCCGTACATATACACGGACGGTTTTTTACCTTCCGATAACCAAACCATTTTATATAAAATAGGTGATAATATAATAATGTCTAGGGTTAAAATAAATATTGAATCATAGCCGAAATTGTTACATTAATTAAATTCTAGCATACTAGGAATAAAACTAAGTCCGAAAGACACTTATTGGAGAATGGATTTCATATAATGACAAGGCTACTGGGGTACCATCTCATATGAACCCCCTGCCAACACAGGACCGACCTACCCATTACTAAACAATACCAAATATTTTATCACCCGTTTGCTTTGCAATCTTTCCCGAGAGCTCTCATGCACAACCAAATCCATAAATGTATATATCTAGAAGGGTGATGACAATATCCTAATGGGTGTGACCCACATAGCCTTGCTGCATATCTCATATTTTAGTCATTCCTGGTTGTTGAGGTTACATTTTACATTTTTAGCAAATCCCACTTGGAATGCTAACATTGCCCTCCAAGCAACAATTCAATGTCAGCATTCGTCCATACAAGTTGTTCAGGATATAAACAAACCGAAGACACTACTTCTACTACATCCATTTTGGAATCATCCTCAGGATTAGTAACAAGCAGTTCTTACACTTTAAAGAGCTTCGCCTTCGATTTCATCATCTTTAAGATGTTGTCAATTTGAATGCTTGAGTTGGTTAGAAGTGGTTTTCAGATAATTCATACTTATCTGATCCTGGTCTTTTCGAACCAACATTCGATAGTTTTCGGTAAACTCAACTCTAGTTCTTTCGGAAATTAACAGACAATACATAAGAGTGGAGATCACCTCCTACCCGTTTAAGTGGATAGATTTTATTATCATTTGTCCTAGAAGAACACAACGAGTTTATACGTACAGTTGCATCAACAAAGATGACTGTATCATATAATTCTCGTGTTTCCTCTAGATATTTCAAGAGTTAAAAATTGGTCAAGTTTTGATAGTTGGTTATTTCTATCGAACAAACAAACAATCAAACATAGATTTAATTTCATGTGGGATCCTCTAAGCCTCTATCAATTAATCTTTTAGTAATTAAAACTCTTTAAAATTATTTGAATCAAAATTCCTTCACAAAAGATGTTTTTCACAAACCCCTTGTACTCTTTTCGATACTGGAAAAAACATTCATACACTTATCTCGTTAGTATAAGTATATTATAGACATTATACTTTTAATTTTTAGAAAATATATCCATATACTTATCTCAATGGCATAAGTATATTTAAAAAAGTTAAGGAAGCTTTTCTCCTTTCCAATTTTATATTTAAACGGGCCAAACAAATATCACTTAAAACATTACTTACTATAAATTAAACCACTTATCATTTGGTATTAAGTATGGATAGAATGTTTTCATATCATCATAATTAGGAAGCATTAGCTGTCAAAACAAATCCCATTCCTTTATAAAATTCCCTTTCTATAAGCCCACTTCATATTTACAAATACTTTTATAAATCTTCAAATTAATTTACAAAACTTCTTTTATAGTTCTCTAAATGATTTATAAAACCCCTTTTCTATTTATAAAATTCTTTGATAAATCTTCCTTTATAACTCCTTTATAAAAAAATCCTTTATAAAACATCATTTGAAAATCTCCTTTTAAAATTAAATCCTTTTATTAAGAAAAATCCCTTTTATAAACAAATTATCATTTATAAATACCCTTATCAAATTAATTGATTTCCTTTAAACATTATAATTAAATAATTAATTAACTTTAAAACTTCATTAAATAAATAATTAACTAACTTACTTTAAAACATCATTTATAAACACTTAACCTTAAATTGATATAGAATTAAAGTTAATTTAAATCCATAACTTTACAAATTCGGGAAGAGGCTTAGTGACCATAATGGTGCTAAATCAAGTTACTATTTTATTCAATTTGACTTCTCAAGTCAAATAGCTGGTATTTAATAAGTAAGCATATATGTAAATAAAATCAATTAGTAGTCACTAGCTAATACATCACCTATCCAACATTAATTAATCCACATTTTAATTAAGTGGCCTGTGAGTAAATGTCCAAATTAATATAATAGTAGAACGGGAATTTATTCTGCTAAACAGATCTTATCAATAATCTATTCCATTTAATTATAGCAAAACAATGATTTATTATGTTAAATAGATATCTAAAATAATCTGTTCATATTTGTTTGGCTACGTAATGGCATAGATGTAACATCCCACATATTGAGACCCAAAACTAAACGCTACAGATGTTGTAGTGATATATAGTATTAATTTCTGGTGACAAAATACGATCATGTTAATGACATTCATAATATCAGAAGCACAAAAATATAAAATAATTTAAACACAATTTAATAAACAACTTTTCTCATTACATTTTAAATCAATATTTCGTATTTGTTACATAATCCCAAAACGTTGCCCAGTTTCAAAAAAAAATATAATTATTACAAATTACGCCAAGAGCGACATACGAAGATGCCCCCTTGGATTGTCAGAGTTACTAAATAGACAGACACGTCTACTGTCAATACATTCATATAATAACTTACATAACACGGTAGATAATAGATATAGATAGACTCCTACATAGCTAGCTTTTGCCACTTGCACGTCTTCGAAAGTTTTAATCGCCAAACCTGCTTAACTTGAAAGACCCCTACTCCCAATCTACTCAAATCAAATTTTGAGCATGCGAGAGTTTAAGGGGAAAACATAAACTTTGAGTCAGACAAAAATCCTGGTGTGAATAATAATCTGCCATCTCAGTTAAATGATATCTAGTGAGACTACGCCGTTGAGCGGAACGGGTTTTCCCCTTACTAGTATCCTTTAAAATATATCTTTTGCAAATCATAGTCCTGCAACCAAACTGGTTAAAATATAATATAACAATAGGTATGCATGCAACCTGGATAATCTTGACTATCCGTCAAATCAGTGGACTACCTGTCCTAATGTTTAGTTTTCATAGGGTAACTACCAACCTACATGGCTGACTCGGGTCTACCAGATATATCAAATTATCTAGAAGGCAACTGGACGGTCTGTTTGAAACTTATTATTCCTAGGGTCAACTGCACCTAATGATTTTGCGGACTTACCAATAACCTACCTCATCTTTGCGTATTCCTTTTTGTGCGTATACCTACTTTTAGTCTTACTCGTGACGCAACCCTACGCACTGAAATTTTGGACTTATTTTAACTAAGTGATACCAGCTAAAGTATAGGGTGCTACCCTACACTAGTCCCATCTGGTCTTCTAATCTTTGAGTCAATTTATCATATCACAATCTATCCAAGAGTGATAAGAACAATAATCCATTTAATAAAATTCTCGGTTAAATATCCTTTTTTATTCCCTTAAAAACACACTTCTTTATAAATGATTTACCCCTTGAAATCATATTTTCGAAACATGGAAAATTATAGCCCTTTACTTTACTCAAAATAATTATGCCATGATACATGCTTTATTAAAACAATATTGGTGAAGTTTAAAACATTCGAGGTCGTGGCCTTTCAAATCCATAGGCTATAAGGCCAAAATAATGTAAAACCTTTATACTGATAAAAGCTCGATGACTTCGTCGCCATTAAGGATCTTTGCCCCTCTTTAGTATAAATAAGTTAAAGCTTTTAAAATTTAAAACATAAGGCCATAGGGCCAAAACAATATATAGCCTTTATATTGATAATCGCGACAAGGTTAAAGTCGAAGAGGGTCTTCGCCCATCAAATATGTTAAAGCCTTTCATTTATAAAATTCAAGGCCATAAGGCTAAAATAAACCTCTTCGCATATATATGTTGCCGCATACAATCGATGTCCCCAAAGGTTTGTATAATGGAAAGATATAACATTTGAAAATAAACAAGGTCAGCGTTATAGGGCATAAGAGAATATCAAAACATGCAGCATCATTATCGCCACTATAAAGCTCTTCGAAAGTATAAGGGTTGGCGACGTTATGAAAACACGTGATGTCATTATTGCCGCTATAGTCACTTCGAAAGCATTGGGTTGGCGACACTATTGAAAACATGCGGCACTAGGCCATTTTATATAAAACGTAGTACTTAAGTAATGAGGAAAGACTACGTCGAAGACCATCTCTTCGACTTTGATGCTACATCTCCGACTTCAACCAAGACTAATCCATTCTGTATCAACTCCATTGATATCATATGTATTGTTCTATTTAACTTCGAAGATGATAAAAGTAGCAAGATAGAGGGGGACGTCATCATTGTTGGCATGGCAAAACAATAATTAACATTAAAACTGCATTTTTACTAATGAAAACAATTTCTTTCCACCTACTCCATATGATTTTCAAACTCTTATTGGCTGATAAAACTTTATCAATTTTTTTTTCAGAAAATTCTATCGCACCCTTATTTTCTAAACCCTGAAACATTTGCAAACAATGTATTTTTGTATTAATATTTTAATAACTAATTAAGCCCTTCTAGCTCAAACAAATTGTTAATCATACTTAAATACTTGGGAAAAATCCCCAAAAATCAGTGTAAATCAGATTAACCATATTCTTCAACATATAAAAATTTCATGGCCAAAACTTAACTTAATTAATTTTTTAACTAAATCCAGAAATAGCACATTTTCTACACTTAGAAAATTCATAAAAAATTCATATGCTTGGAAAATTATGAAATTAAAAAACGCTTCTAAAATAATGTTTCTAACATCATAATAAAATTTCAAGTCATTTGGGTGTCACATGATAGATTTTCCAACTCAAACATATCACTAAATTTCATAATGAATCATAAAATTCACCAATGAGCATATACTCATTTAACCGTCTAAAACATGGCATAACATCATCAAAACATTTCAGGTTTTATACTTAAAACCGAAAACAACAATCAAAACTTGATATACATCTGTTATTCACCTTGAATGGATAAGAATGTTGAGATTTGTATTTTGAATTGATTCTCTAGCTTTGATCTTGATTCCCTCATATTTTCTTCCCTTGAAACCCTTGTAATGTGTAACGACCCGACTTTCCAGACCCGGAAAATCGAACCATTTTAGTTAAGAAGAAGAGGTAGAAGAAGAAAGTAGGAAGACAACATCAGAATCTAACCATCGCAGCGGAATAAAATATAATATATATTAACAGATCTTTACACAAATCAAAACTATATCAGTTTTATACAATATATCATCAGAGTATACATCAGAGAACACATAACATACAACTGGACAATAACCATATCATGTCCTCAATACAACAGAGTACAACAATCAACACAGCGGAATATATATATAAACAAGTACGAGAGATACGTCTCGCCATCCAGCTCATCTCCTGAGCTCCACAGCATCATATCCTGTAACCTATAATACTCGGTCTGACCCGAGCATTATATAAAACAATACCCGAGTCAGTCTGGAATACCAGCGTGAGAAAATCACACTCAAATTGATTATTAAAGTTTCAAAATCCTTTGAAAACAAAAGCATCTCGTAAGACCACGCCACAAATAAACATGTCGGGTTTTTACCTTACGATAGCTAAAACACTTTTTATCAAAATCCTCTGATATTATAATAGTGTCTATTCACAAGTACTTATTAAAATAGCCGAAATTGTTACATCTATTAAATTTCGGCATACTAGCCACAAAGTGGGTAATACAAACAAAACTCGTACAAGGCACGTAGGGAGAATGGATTTCCAACGAATGACTAGGCACTGGGGTACCACCTGTCACAGTACGTGGCCTAGATCACAGTACCGAGGAGTACGCCCGCTCCCCTGCAACACAAGGCCGGAATCATCCCTTACTGGATAATTTCAAATAAAATCACCCCACGGTTGGGATCAGCAACCGCACCACTAAGCCGAAATAAAGGGACATCTAGACAGGGATGACTTTACTCTCAAGTGGGGGCTACCCACGAAGCCTTGCTGCATAACCCCTGATTTTCAGTCATTCCCGGTTGATGAGGCTTGAGGCTAAACGATACCTTTTTCAGAACATATCCCTTAGAATGCCCATCGTCCACCTGACGATGTCACGAAAGCATTCGTCCATACAAGTCCGTCCCGGGTTCGAACGGAACCGAAGGCACTATTCCTACTACATCCATTTTGGAAATATCCTCAGGATTAGTAGCGACTAGCCCTTGCACTTCACAGCTCCATCTTCGACTCTGAACACGTTACACGAAACGTACAAACCGAATCGAAGTGGTATTCGAGTCTCCAGACCTAGAATCCCGGTATACGGAAACTCGATCCCGGTCTCTTCGAAACGATCAGCGCATTTGGCCAATATTGATAGTCGGTTATTTAACTATCAATTAACATCCACAAGCAACCATCACACAATAAATAATTTCCCACATTATTTATTTGCCCAAATATCTTTCCAAGATATATTTCCAAATTTTCAAAGCTCATTTGAAAACAATTTCAAAACAGTTTCCGCTTACGGAAAACATTTCCCAAATAATTATTTCCACTGAATCACCAAGTACAAAATACTTTTAATTTTAAAATAATTTAAAAACACTTTATTTTAAATATATCTTATAATCATTGAAATCAAACTACTTTAATACTTTATTAAAAATATATACTTTAAAATAAACCACTTTATAAATATAAACTAAATTTCTCCTTTTAAAACATAATAGAAAATCACTTTTATATAATTACTACAATAATATATTTTGAAAATCTTACTTTAAAAGTTTAAACATTTAAAAAGAATAGATTTTTCCAAAACATACTTACTTAGGAAATTAACATTTAGAAAAAATCAATTTTCTAAAACATGCTTTTAAAAACACAATTAGAACTTTTAACTTATATTAAAAATTGCTTTGAAAACGTACTTGGCTATCCAGAGAAATACACTTCTCATTTCCATCTTTTAAAAATAAATCAACATTTATTTTTAAGTCAATTCATATTCCTTTATAAATTCCCACCTTGAATTTATATTTCAAATATCCTCTTATATTCCATTTCACTTTATAAACCCAGTTTATATCTCCAAAATCTCATTTCTCTTTAAAATTTCAAATCCAAAATATTTAAATCAATTTACAACTGATTTTCCAATTTATTGTACTTTGAAATAAAATTCCTTACTTAATCCATTTATTTCCAAATTCATTAACTTCCAGATTTTATTTCTCATTATGATTTACAATCTTTAAACTGAACACAAGTTTCAGATTTTACCAAATTCTTTCTTTTCTTTTAATTACATTTAAACATTGAATTAAAATAAATTATTTATTCCTTTAAATAATATCACATAAGTTTTCTTTAAATTCAATATTCTCTGTTTATTTAAAATTCTTCTTTTCCATATTTAGTTTATTCGAATTCACTAGAATTACTTAACTTAAATTTTACTCTTTTATTTCTTTCCAAAAATCCAATTCAATTGCTTTTGATAACTCATTATACTGGGAAATTCAATCCAACCAGATTATCCAATATAAATCATCACAGGATATCAACAATCATATCACAGAATATTTAAACAAAATTAAATATTTCGAGGAATCCAGTTGGATCCCTCCAACCTGTTTCCCTGCATCCACAGATGTTAGCACAATACCAATTCCACTTCAAAGTGGAATATCGCGGTATATGGGTTTTTATAAAATCATCCGCTATTATGCGGCGCATAGGGTCTCATCCGCTATATAATGCGGGAATATCAACAACTCCAATATATACATATGCCAATATATATATATTGGTATATACTACTATATATGATATAGCACATCCACATCAATTCAACCAATAAATTATTTAAATTTAACCATTTAAATTTAAATTTAACTGAGTGAGATTAACTCACCTTTGCTTTTCTATTTGCAATCCAATCCTCCTTGACTTGTTTTCCTTACGATTTTAGACTGTATAAACATTAATATGATTTATTAATATTTAAACTACTCAAAGGGTCAATTACCATTACATAAATTCGTTTAACCCATTATTTTATCTAAACTATTTCTGGAAAAATACAATTCACGTTACAAAAAAAATTAAATTAAATTTTAAACTAACTCCTTCTTTAATATCATATTTTAACACCCCATTAATTTAAATAAGTTACTTAAACAAATTAACTTTCAAAATACATTATATATTTATTTTTGATTTATAGATTCAAAAATCTAATTTTTATAAAGCTCTTCGGCATTTAAAATCCTTACATACTTCCCTTTTTGGAACCACCTATGTACTTATACAAAATAAGTTATACAGATTCAAAATTTCTATTATCATTTCCAAACTTTGTCCATATAAAATTATTTTCAGTTTCCCTATATATATATATATTAAAATATAAAATGTGTGTATTCATTTAAAAATTAGTTTCTTGTCTCTGCACATCACAACAGAAATCTACTATTTTTTTTTATATATATACATATATTTATCAAATTTGATTAAAATTTGAAAATAAGCGGTTAACAAATATACCTTACTGCCTCAGAAATTCCCTGACCTACCACTAGCTTCCCAAGCCCTAGCTCGCTACCCTATCCCCAAATCGGTAGCCATACCCATCGAAGACGCGACCCACCTCACCTGCTTGCGTGCGAGACCCGCCTCAAGCCTCGCTGTTCGCCAAGTTCCCAAGCCTGCCTCGAACGACTGCCATCGAGCTTCCCATGAACACACGATCGAGCTCGAGCTCCAGGTCCGTCCACCCTCGTCGCCGAATCGAGCTTCCCTCCTACGCACGCGCGATGACTTCCATCGCGGCCATCGAAGGATCGGTGGCGACAATCGAACCACCCTTCGCCTGCCGTTGATTCGAACACGGCCCCAACTCCCCCTTTGGACAGCTCTCGATTTCTCCAGGCATCGGCACATCTAGGACGAAATCGAATAGGAAATGGAGCCCGCGTTTATGATTTTATTCCGCCATTTTATTTTATTTTTACTGTCGTAGTTGATTTTTGAGAAAAGGAGATTAGGGGTAGTAAGATAAAGGGTTCCAGGCTTATGTCAGAAGATTCGAGTAAAGAGAGTTCCAGAACCCAGTTATAATATAAAATTTCCGATTTAAATTCAATGCGTTTTCTTACCGTACGCTCATACAACAGTCCCGATTATTACGAAATTTGAAATTCGATAATAAAACAATATTACTGACCCAAAAGAACTGGTTTCGTCGAATTCCGAGACCGTGCCTCGGAAGGCTATTTTTTTTAAATTCAATTTAAACGATATAAATTTCAAATCTGAACAAAACACCCTTAATTTTAATTTTAACAGTTCTAATATCTTTAGTATTACTAATATAAATTTTACAAGCTTTCAAATTATTTTTATCAAGCTTAAAATTCCAGATTCAATAATTTACCCAATTCCGATAATTAAATTCAGTATTTAATTATCCAATAAATACTGATATTTGAAATTAAAGTTAATAATTAACCTCTGAATATTTAAAATTAATTAAATATTCCAATTTTCAAATATTCGAAAATTCCGGGTCGTCACATTCCTCCCCCCTTAAAAGAATTTCGTCCCCGAAATTACCAGTTAGGAAGAATGATTCGATTCCCGTTAACTATTCCCTCAACCCAAATAGTTTTTAACAATTCCCAAACAATCTTTTATTAATGATACACTAATCATCTTTTAACTTTCCAAACTTATTCATAAGTTCAACCCATACCACCTACTTATCCATTCAAATTTAAATTTGAATTCAATTTTGAATTATCAAAATTTTCCAAAATTTTTCTAACTCCCTAAATTTCTGAAAAATTTCGCCAGCGTCTCCTTTGCGCGGCTAGCTCGGTACTACTACAAAATGGCTCTACGGCCTCCCAATCTCAAAAAGGAAACAAAAAGCCAAGTGGCTGGATCCAAAACCCAATCAAATTTCATATAGAAATTCAAATACATACCTTTTGTCGGGCCATTAAATTTTATCTTCTAAAATCAAAATCCCAATTTATCCATTGCTTTTATACACCTGTATATCCTACTAAGCAATAATATTCAATCACAATTCCAAAGTCATTTTATACTTTCCTTTACAAATTTCCAATATTTGTTTTACTTAAGCCCGTACGATGCACATATATCATCCGTACGCAATATCACATTCGATCGCTCAATCGATCACACAATTTCACTTCCGAACTAGTATCGTCCACCCGACTTCCTAGTGCGGACTCAGATCTGGTTTCTTGATCAGAAACCGTCATTCTCCTTGCATAGTCACAAACTATGATAGAGAATTTCCAGAATCAATCAACAATCCATATCCAGGCTCGCCGTTGAAAATCGAGTGAAAAATCCTAATTCGGATCGATAAAACTATCTCGAAATTCTGTGTTCGACATCTGGACCAAATAGCTATGCGAATAAAATAATACGTACATCTTTCGTATAAATTCCAATTGATTATCAATTATATCAATTTCCTTTTTATTCACATTCATTTGATTGTTATTCACTTATCACACTTATCCCATTCACATCTTCATATTTTAATCGTCATTCAATTATTCACCTAGAATAATTTTCCTCCATACCAATTTACTTAAGAATTCACCATTCATTTCTTAAGTCCAATATAAACATTTTATATACTTCTTGGATTTGTTTTACTTCATTTTTGAAGTTTATATTTATTTTCACTTCCCCATTGAAGTTTATTTTCATTACTATTTACTTAGCCCTTACAATTTCATTTAAACTCAAATTGGCTTCCATTTTGAATATGGATTAGTTTCACTTACTATTTAATTTAAACCTCAAATAACAGTTTATTTACGAACTTTACTTTCTTTAGTTCCTTTGATTTCACTTCACCTTACATTCACATTTGAATTAGATTTCAATATCCAGTTTTAATTTCATTTGCTTAACAAATTTAAATCATTTATCGTAAATGAAAATTTTCAAAAATTTTCTAACTCTCAAAATTTATGGAAAATTTTGGCAAAGTCTCCTTTGTACGGAGGGACTTCTGCGATATCGCAGGATGCACAAATATATATATACATCGGCCTCAGGCCGGAAATCACAATATATATCAATATATGCAGTTCATATTTCCTATTTTTGAATTTTTTTGCATAAGCGTACCTTATTTAGCATTTATAAAGCAAGCAGCTATTTATTTTAGCAAATTTCGCAATTAAATCCAGCCAAACGGCTTCCCGGTACCTGTACTAACTCAACTTAAACAGGTAAGTGACAATATCCAAAGTTTGTTATCATTTCAATTAATATCATTAGCTAACACATACAACATAAGCAATATTCACTAAACACTTCCATAAGTGAATTTATTAGGCCCAACACAAAATAAATGCTTCCATTTAAATGGTTTACACTACATTACTTACATTCTATTCATTTTAATCCAAATGAATACGTATTTATTACGATTGATTTAAAAAAAATCAATTATATTTCCTATATTAACTCACATTTACTACAATTGATTCTAAAATCAATTTTATTTCCTTTCTATCAATTCATAGAATTTTATTTAACCTCGTTTTACCTCAAACGATCCATTTTCTAATACAATTCGACAATATCAATGTGAATAAAGGATTATTTCAGCTTTAGAACCATTTAGGTTAAATCCAACTAAATTTACATTTAACCTATTCCATTTTAAATTTATTCACAACTTTCATTGTATTTCTTCCATATCCAAAGAGTTTGATTCCAAACTATTTTATTAAACTCAGCATCCAATAAACCAAATAACCGTCACACAACTTACTTAAGTTATTTATTTCCTTCAAACAATTCCACCCAATAACTTTAGTTTATTTTATTCAACAACTTCCATTCAAATCCTTGATTTTATTTTCTTTTAATCAAATCCCAAGTTTGGATTTTTCATTTATTTGTTTGAGTAGAATTTTATTCCATTCAATTAAACAATCACTTCATTTTATAACTATTCGAATTGATTCCAATTCAATTTATATTAATTCCACTCCAATTTAACATATTCTCTTTCCATTACATTCAAATTCTGTTTTAATTCACAATCTATTATTGAATTTGTTTTATCAATAACAATGTCATTTTAATTCATTTGCAACCATTTCAATTTTATTTTATTTCTCAAGTTTGGATTTTCCCATATACTAAACAAATCTTATTTTGGTTTTTGTTTCACTTTCCAATTTCTTATAAGCCACATACTTACATTTTCATACTCCCATTCATTTATAATTAAACACATTCCCATTCATCTATTTTCAATCAATCCCATTCACATTTTACTTTTTAACTCGGAATTATACATCTAATTTAGCCATGTATACCTTTTCTCCATTAGTTTCAATTATTTAATAAGCCATCGAAATCTATTTATTACAATTCAAATTTGTAAGTTTCTATAAGTTCCCCAATTTACTTACCCTCTATTTGTTTACTTCTTTTAATTTACTACAATTAATTGGCTTATATTATAACTTATTTTCATTTCCTTACTTCAAATTTTGTAAGTGTCCAAACTTTATTTATTATCCCATAAACATTTTAAATAAAGTTTCAGAGCTTTACAAATTTTCAAATTTTCAAAATTCCCTTTGAAATCAACTATATCCCAAAATCCTTTGGCAATTCAACTATTCCTTTGAATTTTCAAAACCAAATCCAGTTCGCAAACAAATCCCATTTCAAACAACTCGGTAGCAATTTCTCTTCTAGAAACTCGAAAATAAACATCGATGATGCTGCAGTCATCACCGAAGTTATTTTCCAACGACTGAAAGAGAGTTAAATGCTTTTATCTCTTTAAAATCCCTCCAAAACCGTTTTGAAACCATTTCCAACTCAAAGGAATTTTAAGCTTCACAAAATTCCAAATTTAAAACCCATCCAGTTTTATATCCATCATTTCTCTGGAATTCTATTTCAAATTACTATCTCATTTGGATATGGAGTTTATTCCAATTTATAAATTACATTTATAATCTACATTTACAAATTTTATTTGTATATAAATTTATTTCTTAGCTTTTAGTTATGATTCAAATTCTTATCCAATTTGATATCTAAATGATACTAATCTAATATTATCACTCCCTAACAATCAAACATCCATATATATCAACTAGAATAGTTTACAAAACTTTTCTTTATATACAAAAATAATTTGGGTAAAATTATATCATTTACCCTACTTTAAAACAATACTGTGTCGATTTACCTAGTTTAAGGGTTTAGAAATCCCTATCGATATTGTGGCGTCCCACACATCGACCAGAATCTATAAACACTCAACCGATAAGTCAACACAATATAAAACCATTTTATATTCACTAACAAATACGCGCTCATATCTATTAATACACTCAAAATTTCCCACCAGAGCCAAGGTTGTCGCCAGCCTAAGCTCTGATACCAACTGTAACGACCCGACTTTCCAGACCCGGAAAATCGAACCATTTTAGTTAAGAAGAAGAGGTAGAAGAAGAAAGTAGGAAGACAACATCAGAATCTAACCATCGCAGCGGAATAAAATATAATATATATTAACAGATCTTTACACAAATCAAAACTATATCAGTTTTATACAATATATCATCAGAGTATACATCAGAGAACACATAACATACAACTGGACAATAACCATATCATGTCCTCAATACAACAGAGTACAACAATCAACACAGCGGAATATATATATAAACAAGTACGAGAGATACGTCTCGCCATCCAGCTCATCTCCTGAGCTCCACAGCATCATATCCTGTAACCTATAATACTCGGTCTGACCCGAGCATTATATAAAACAATACCCGAGTCAGTCTGGAATACCAGCGTGAGAAAATCACACTCAAATTGATTATTAAAGTTTCAAAATCCTTTGAAAACAAAAGCATCTCGTAAGACCACGCCACAAATAAACATGTCGGGTTTTTACCTTACGATAGCTAAAACACTTTTTATCAAAATCCTCTGATATTATAATAGTGTCTATTCACAAGTACTTATTAAAATAGCCGAAATTGTTACATCTATTAAATTCCGGCATACTAGCCACAAAGTGGGTAATACAAACAAAACTCGTACAAGGCACGTAGGGAGAATGGATTTCCAACGAATGACTAGGCACTGGGGTACCACCTGTCACAGTACGTGGCCTAGATCACAGTACCAAGGAGTACGCCCGCTCCCCTGCAACACAAGGCCGGAATCATCCCTTACTGGATAATTTCAAATAAAATCACCCCACGGTTGGGATCAGCAACCGCACCACTAAGCCGAAATAAAGGGACATCTAGACAGGGATGACTTTACTCTCAAGTGGGGGCTACCCACGAAGCCTTGCTGCATAACCCCTGATTTTCAGTCATTCCCGGTTGATGAGGCTTGAGGCTAAACGATACCTTTTTCAGAACATATCCCTTAGAATGCCCATCGTCCACCTGACGATGTCACGAAAGCATTCGTCCATACAAGTCCGTCCCGGGTTCGAACGGAACCGAAGGCACTATTCCTACTACATCCATTTTGGAAATATCCTCAGGATTAGTAGCGACTAGCCCTTGCACTTGTAACGACCCGCTATTTTGGACCATTCAAATCAACAATAAATCCACACATGTCTGACTTGAATAATTCAAAATAACAGATTGTAATAAAAATTTGGCAAAACTCAGCATATGCAGTAAATAAATCAATCACATAATCACAGACACAGAGTAATACAATAATACGCAGCGGAATAGATAAAATAGTAGTTCATGAAGCTACTATATAAACATCAGAGTTAGAAATAAAATACAACAGAATATCTCAAATGCAGTGAAGTCTTCAGTACGAATAGACGACCTCTTTGAAGAAATCAACTGGAAAGTTGAAAGCTGAATCGATAGTTGGATCTCCAAATGAAGCTCCAAACTCCAAGGGTGAGTCTCAAATGCTGTATCACTCAGTCTGACCCGAGCGTAAAGCAAAACACAAAACACTCGAGTCAGGATTAACATTCTTATATAAATAAATCCAACTCAAGTGAAATATCAATTGAAATACGAGTAACTTAAAGGATGTTGGGATAACCATCCTCTAAGGATCTTCAGAACTATCTACAAGGTGGAAATATACATTTTAACACCGTGGTCATTTCAATTAAATTTATACTTCAAAACCCAAATATCATTTCATTTCAAATATATCCATTTTCCAAAATAGTATATATATATATTAAATGATTTAAAAAGTAAAGTATTTAATTTCCTCAAGTCTAGCAAATCGATTCAAATCAACTTCAAATTCCAAATTCAAATTTATTCAAAGCTCAATTCATCAATTTAATTCATTTCTAAACAGATCATTTAAATTTTCAATATATTTCAAAGCTTTAATATTCAACATTTTCAAAGTTAAATTTAACAGTTTCAGATAGCTCTTGATTTAACTTCATTATTATTAAATCAGGGAATATTCACTTAATAAATTCAATATCATTTAACTAGCCTTAAATTACATTTTTACTAAATATTTCCTTAAACTTTAGTTAAACAAAAAAAAAAAATATTCATTAGATTACTTATAAATCAAACTTAAGTTATAGATCATATCTTACATCTCAGTTTCAATAAGTTTCAAATCGGTTTAATTAAATAAAATTCTTTATTGAATACAATTTCAACTAAATTCAAATTATCTTTCTAACCTTAACTTATTCAAATTATTACCAAAATCTATTTTGAAATATATTTTAAACGCTCAACATATTATGTATTTAAATCAATCATTCCCATTTATATATAATAATTTAAGGCTCAACATTTATTAAAACCATATATTTCTTTCCAAAACCATAGAATTCATTTTTTAAAATATTTATATATATGGACCAACGGTGTCCGTATATATATTTATCATATGGTTAAGTGATACAGATATTTATCATTTCAATCCGAAATTTAAATATATACGGGTAGATATCATTTCGACCCGTAATCCCAATTTCAATTCAAATGAAAATCGCTTGGGTTTATCATTTCACCCATAACGAAATTCTCCTATTCTAAAGTCCGTTCGGGTATGTATCATTTCAACCCATAGTGAATTCTATACTAACAGGGAACTTGCAGAGTGATAACAGATAATAAAAATATAACAACAGGCATATATCATCAATATAAATAACAGATACGGGTGTTAGATGTCACAGGTGAACAGATACAAATAATAGTAATAACATGCATATAATACTAGATACTGGTGTCAGATGTCACAGGTGAACAGTTATAGATAATAGCATATATAAAAATGTAAATAACTACAGCAGCATATTTCAATTGCTATTTCAATTGAAATCAAATTTAAATAATAAAAGAACGTTAATCGTGAGTGATTTCTCACCTTTCGAGGTTAGAGAGATAGACAATAAAGTGGTTACGAAATCCAGGCACGAAATCTCAACACAAGGCAAGATTGAACTCGAATCAACGAACGAAGCTGATAAATAGGAATTTACGAAATCAAGTCAAACTGGATTGATGATGATAATTGGTATAAGTAAAAATATAGATACACTATATATAACTACTTATATATAAAATAAATACATATATACTTATTGAAGTGCCAAATACTCAAATACATGTTATACCTTTTTAAAACTAATGGTAAAAATGAAATTTATATAAACTTACTTTATTTAATACATATAAACCAACATGTATATATAACATAAAAAAAATCTTATATAACCATATATATATATACACACACACTCGTGCAAATTCAAAATTAGGAATAGCCTAAACAACATATGTAACCAATACGTATAACAACTTTCAAAATATATATATACTTTAAATATTTAGTTTTAATATAGACAGAGCACAACAGACAAACTATACATATGTTGTTACAAAATAAAATTGTTGTAGGCTTATATGTCCACCCTTAATATTTTGGCATATATATAACTAGACTAAAATAACATATTTTACAATCATAACTAATATAACTAGACCCATGATATACATTATAATATAACATATTTTACAGCACACGCATCATATACACAAATGTATACTGCCGAAACTTTGCATGTTCTGTAACATCTATATAAACTGTATACTTTATCAACTTTATAAACTAATATAAAATAAAATCCTTTTTTAGATAAACATATATATAAACAACAAAAGTATATATAAATATTATCAGAGAAGCACAACAAAGATAAAATACTCGGCTTGGCAAATATATATAATAAATAGATTTATAAATCGATATGTACATAAAATTTATAAATCGATAAAGTTTAACTATATAAACTTATATAACATATTACTGAAAGTATAAGCTGTAAATAATATACCATATTCTACTATGACATAGATTATACTTACGCTATATATATATATCGTTTGTCACCAGAAGATCAAAGCACCGCTGCAAGGTGGAGATGCAAGGCTCGGCTCGGTTACGGCACGAGAGGAAGGAAGAGCGGCTGTCGATGGGTTATGTGGGCTCAGCATGCACGGGTGGGTGGCTGGGGTTTGTCGGCTTCAAGGTGGCGGTTGCTAGAGGCTCGGGGTCGGTTGCACAGGCGGAGGAAAATAGGAGGAAGCACGGCTGTGGTAGCCTAGAGCCGATGCTTGGCGAAGTGGTGGAAACGTTGGGAGGTCAGGGAAGGAAGGAGATAAGGCGTGCATAAATGGAGAGGCCAAACTGGCACACACGGAGGGGAAAAAGTAGCTTGCGTGGATGGAAGCAGTTTTGTGATGGAGATCTGGGAGTATGACAAGGAAGAGGAGAAGACGTGCTGCCTTTATATCTATTTTTTTCTTCTTTTTTATAAGCACGGACGAAATATCAAGGAGCAAGAGAAAATGGAACGAACCAAATATTGAACAGGTGGGAAGAGAAAAACAGAGGAATGCAAGCTTGATAAATAATCTGATATATAAATTTATTTCCTTTCAATTTGAACGGAAGGTTATGAAATGAAGAGCCAGCAAGATCAACGGAAAATATATAAAAGATAAGTGAATGTCGATGGTCACGAGCAGTAATTCAGCTGAAAGATTTATGGCAATTAAATTTGTTTGGGCAATCACGTTTTATTTTGAAACAGATAGAAAATGTAAGGTGATAATTTATGGTACCGTTACAATAAACATTTTATTGGTTTCGTCGCGTAACGGACCTAAAATGCAGAAATAAATATACTGTGGAGATCAGCACGACGAGACGATCAAAACGGTATATGGATATTAGTGATACAATTATCCGATCGAAAGTCGATAATCGGTACCAGAAGTGCTGCTATTTTGCCGAAAATAAGATCGACGGAGCAATAGATGTCCAAATTTGGAAAAACGAATTTCGCAGTCTGATTCAGAATGATCTGAATAAATTTTCTCCTGTTGACACATTTTGGTTTCGGAAAACTTTTAACTTCACTGTTATTAACCGGTTTGATTAGAATAAAATTTCACAGGAAAATAAACTTCAATATTATCAGATGAAAATTTATCAGTTGCTATATTAAAATAGACGTATTTCAAATAATAAATTTTTGTTTTCAAATTTTATTTTTCAAAATTTTACAAATTTCCGGTTAAATATGCTTTTTAAAACCATTAAATTTTTCGGGTCGTTACACTCTCCCCCACTCAAAACTTTTCGTCCCCGAAAAGGAAGGAGGTAGAAGAATAGAAACAACCAGACAGAAAAGATAGATTGAAAGTCAAGATTAAACAATTTATTTGAACAATATAAGTTTTTACTTAAAATTTGAAAACTTCATTTGCAATTCAACTATCTTATATCCTTTAAAACCATAAAAAAAAAATCCATTTGTAAAATTTCTTGCTTCCCTTTATAAATACTTTTTATATGTTTAAATGACACCTTTATAAATATATGAAAACCATTTGAAAACAATTATTTACATTATTGCTTATATTTACAAAGAAGTTATTTGAAAACATTAAATCCATAATTCATAAATTTATTAATTCTATCTAAAATACTTTTCAAATATCATTAATAAATCAATAATCATTTACTTTAAATATGTCTTATTAAATTCATAACTTCTAAATATTTATAACACTAAATTTTTTTTTTTTTTTTTTTAAACCATGTAGTATATAAATAAACAATATTTTAAAGGATATAGTCAACAGGGAAAAGAAGGAGGATTTGGAAAAGCAGAATATAGGTGAATAGATAAAGCTGAGCAGATAAGGTAGATTCAAAAGAATAGTATCGGGCATGAATAATTAATTCAAACCATAAGAATTTCAATTTCGAATATTAATACAGAATTTCTTTGTTGGAAATACTTTTATAATAAAACACCTTTATAACGAAACAAATTTTCTTTCAAAAACTTTTATAACTCGATGTTTCAACAAGTTTATCCTCGTTCCTGTAGACTCTGGCAGTGCGTTGATCAGGCGCAAAGCTAGAATTCTCCAGGTACTTAGTAGACCTGTTTCAACACCCAGTGAAAATACTGGAAAAACTCTTAAAAACAGATATGGAAAGTACAATCCAATCAAAACGAACAAAACCTTTGTCTAACCATGGTTCGCAGATACACAATGGTTACGCCTGGTTCCCCCAGGAAACAATCCATATCCGTAAGCTTTCTCAGCCCTGCGAGTTACGCCATGATGACTAGTAGAATGCAGGATACACAATGATTACGCCTGGATCCCCCAGGAAACAATCCGTACCCCCAGGCAAGACTCAGCCAAGCATTTGCGCTACTATTCGCGACCTACACAGATTGCAGGATACACAATGGTTACGCCTGGATCCCCCAGGAAACAATCCGTACCCCTAGGCAAGACTCAGCCAGGCAGTTGCGCTGTGCAGTCACGAGAGAACAATAAGACCATGGGTAACGCCATGGAATTCGAAGGACACTCGAGTATCATATCCGGAAAACCAAAATCATAGAGAATAATATCGATAGAATGAATCCAAGATGTGGCCACAAATCGGATATCAAGCAGAAGGCACTTTCCATATCTTTACTTTGAAAATATGTATCATATAGTACCTTTTCAAATCACTTTCAAATATCGTACCTATATAAAATCCATTATATATAAGATTTAATTTTCAAATCAAATACTTTCCAAAATCAATAGTATATCAAATCATACTTATATAGACTTCAATTATATAAGATTTCACTTTCAAATCGAGTACCTTTTCAAATCTATAGTTTTCGAATCAATTTCATACTCATACAAATCAATTTTATATGAGTTCGACAACTCCCAAATCAAGTGTTTAGTAACATAAGGTTCTCAAATTTCAATTTGTTTCAATATCAGTTCAATTTCAAAATCATATACAATTTCACCAAATTATTTCTTCTCAAATTAAATATCTTTAGTTTCAAAGTTTCCAAAATAATAGATTTAGAAAATAAATCCAAATTTCCAAATCAATATAATTTTAAGTCAACCAATTCATTTCCAAAATCAAATGTTTTCAAAATTATCTATATTTACGTGAGGTCCGTCTTTTATAAGGTTCAAATTTTACAAAATAAATTTCGCTGTATGAAGAGCCATATGGGGTTGAATATCTTTGCTTTTATGGGTTATATATCTTTGTAATTTAAATTGGAAATTTTCTTTTAGTAAGCAAAGATATTCTACTTGACAACTTTCATTTCAGCGTCAAAATGTATCAATGATATTAGAATATAAGGTGTACATACGTCATCATTTCGAAGAATCACATTTGATCGCTCGCTTGATCACACAAGTTCGCTTTCAAACTAGTATTGTCCATTCGACTTCCCTAATGCGGACTTCGATATGGTTTCTCGACTAGAAGCCATCAGTCTCCTTGCATAGCCATATACTATGATAGAGAATTCTAGAATCAAGCCCAAAATCCATATCAAATATTCGCCATCAAGAATCAAATGAAAAATCCTAACATGAAATGGTGTAATCCACCTCGAACTTGTGTACTCAAACTTGGATCAAATTAATTATGCGAAATAAACAGCATACGTACAACTTATATATTTATTCCAACTTGTTAAATATATGGTTTCATAAAGATGTTACTAAGTTAAAACATTTAACTAAACTTTATTCAAAATATTTTGAAGACCAAATTCTTTTCAAAACATTTCAAATCTAAATTACATATCAGAAAATTTTAAAATTGCCTTATTCATTTACTTAACACAACAGTTTCAACTTATTTAAATCATATTACTACATACTTTAACATACATACCAAACTTATATACTTTATACTTTCAAAATTCTTAGCTTTTGAAAAGTTAACCTTGATTTGGAAGTGCTCGAACCTTCAAAATAGTTGAAGAAATCATTTTCAAATTCAAGAGTTGGAAATCAGCAACAAATCAGTAAATCAATTTTAATAGATAGGGTTATATCAAATCCAAAACTCGAGGACTGAACGCCGGCTTACTTCAAATCATTTCAAATCTATATATATACATATATCTTTCGAATATCAAATCATACTTCAAAATTTGAAATCAAAATTGGTTTCGCAAAATCACTCGCATAGCAATGTTACTAGAGTGGCCTCTCCCTCACTCTGAAACTCGAAAATCAATGTCGATGATGCGTGCACTCATCACCGAAATTATTTTCCAGCGACATAAGTGAGTTCCGGACTTCTATTTTCTTGAAAACTTCTTTGAAATTTCTTCGAAATCATTGGAACTCATTTGAAGTCATTTGAAACATTTCTTATTCGGAAAATACTTTTAAATCATACTATTATTATATATTTCAAAATCTTAAAACCAATTTCAAAATACCGGAGTTCAATTCTCGAATTTCAAATTTAAAATCCTTTAGTCATAAATCATTTTTTTTTATAAATCAATTTCTTATATAACTTCAAAATTCAAATCCTTTCAAAAATTCAAATTCTTATCTTTTTAAAAGGTATATATAATCCTTATCGAAAACATTTCACTTTTATATATAGAATAAAATCATACTTGTCAAAATAATAATTTTGGTTTAGAAAGCAATTTCTAAAATACAAACAAACCCGATTTTCAAAGGATGATTCAAGAATGGATTTCAAAACAAAGATAGAAATTCAAATTAGAGGGATTCTAATCAAATAGGATTCTGATTCGAAGATAAGTTCGAACGAAAATGAGATAATTAATTTCAAAATAGAAGATGAATATACTTATATAAATCGCGAGCGACCTTAACCGGATCAACCGTGACTTCAAGAACAGATCGATGCAGAATTCCAAGAAAATCAACATTCGATCGCAAGAGATAGCGGCATCTAAACCAAAGATATAGAAATCTCCGGTGAATCAATGCCAATTGTGAAGAAGTTTCGCCCCTTCACAAATCATTCTAAGATTGGTGGGATCCTATTCTTATAGAGATCCTTCGAAGTGGAGTTATGGAATACTCCAGAATCAAAAGAATACCAATAGAGAGAGACAAGAATGAATTTTGGAACCGTAGGGAACGTTCCAAAGTTCAAAGGAAATCGAGTCAAAAGGAAGAGGTTAAACTCAGACGTAAGTGATTCTGTAAATAAATTTACAATATATGCTAAGTTTCGCCTAGAGCCAAAGCTCTGATACCAACTGTAACGACCCGCTATTTTGGACCATTCAAATCAACAATAAATCCACACATGTCTGACTTGAATAATTCAAAATAACAGATTGTAATAAAAATTTGGCAAAACTCAGCATATGCAGTAAATAAATCAATCACATAATCACAGACACAGAGTAATACAATAATACGCAGCGGAATAGATAAAATAGTAGTTCATGAAGCTACTATATAAACATCAGAGTTAGAAATAAAATACAACAGAATATCTCAAATGCAGTGAAGTCTTCAGTACGAATAGACGACCTCTTTGAAGAAATCAACTGGAAAGTTGAAAGCTGAATCGATAGTTGGATCTCCAAATGAAGCTCCAAACTCCAAGGGTGAGTCTCAAATGCTGTATCACTCAGTCTGACCCGAGCGTAAAGCAAAACACAAAACACTCGAGTCAGGATTAACATTCTTATATAAATAAATCCAACTCAAGTGAAATATCAATTGAAATACGAGTAACTTAAAGGATGTTGGGATAACCATCCTCTAAGGATCTTCAGAACTATCTACAAGGTGGAAATATACATTTTAACACCGTGGTCATTTCAATTAAATTTATACTTCAAAACCCAAATATCATTTCATTTCAAATATATCCATTTTCCAAAATAGTATATATATATATTAAATGATTTAAAAAGTAAAGTATTTAATTTCCTCAAGTCTAGCAAATCGATTCAAATCAACTTCAAATTCCAAATTCAAATTTATTCAAAGCTCAATTCATCAATTTAATTCATTTCTAAACAGATCATTTAAATTTTCAATATATTTCAAAGCTTTAATATTCAACATTTTCAAAGTTAAATTTAACAGTTTCAGATAGCTCTTGATTTAACTTCATTATTATTAAATCAGGGAATATTCACTTAATAAATTCAATATCATTTAACTAGCCTTAAATTACATTTTTACTAAATATTTCCTTAAACTTTAGTTAAACAAAAAAAAAAAATATTCATTAGATTACTTATAAATCAAACTTAAGTTATAGATCATATCTTACATCTCAGTTTCAATAAGTTTCAAATCGGTTTAATTAAATAAAATTCTTTATTGAATACAATTTCAACTAAATTCAAATTATCTTTCTAACCTTAACTTATTCAAATTATTACCAAAATCTATTTTGAAATATATTTTAAACGCTCAACATATTATGTATTTAAATCAATCATTCCCATTTATATATAATAATTTAAGGCTCAACATTTATTAAAACCATATATTTCTTTCCAAAACCATAGAATTCATTTTTTAAAATATTTATATATATGGACCAACGGTGTCTGTATATATATTTATCATATGGTTAAGTGATACAGATATTTATCATTTCAATCCGAAATTTAAATATATACGGGTAGATATCATTTCGACCCGTAATCCCAATTTCAATTCAAATGAAAATCGCTTGGGTTTATCATTTCACCCATAACGAAATTCTCCTATTCTAAAGTCCGTTCGGGTATGTATCATTTCAACCCATAGTGAATTCTATACTAACAGGGAACTTGCAGAGTGATAACAGATAATAAAAATATAACAACAGGCATATATCATCAATATAAATAACAGATACGGGTGTTAGATGTCACAGGTGAACAGATACAAATAATAGTAATAACATGCATATAATACTAGATACTGGTGTCAGATGTCACAGGTGAACAGTTATAGATAATAGCATATATAAAAATGTAAATAACTACAGCAGCATATTTCAATTGCTATTTCAATTGAAATCAAATTTAAATAATAAAAGAACGTTAATCGTGAGTGATTTCTCACCTTTCGAGGTTAGAGAGATAGACAATAAAGTGGTTACGAAATCCAGGCACGAAATCTCAACACAAGGCAAGATTGAACTCGAATCAACGAACGAAGCTGATAAATAGGAATTTACGAAATCAAGTCAAACTGGATTGATGATGATAATTGGTATAAGTAAAAATATAGATACACTATATATAACTACTTATATATAAAATAAATACATATATACTTATTGAAGTGCCAAATACTCAAATACATGTTATACCTTTTTAAAACTAATGGTAAAAATGAAATTTATATAAACTTACTTTATTTAATACATATAAACCAACATGTATATATAACATAAAAAAAATCTTATATAACCATATATATATATACACACACACTCGTGCAAATTCAAAATTAGGAATAGCCTAAACAACATATGTAACCAATACGTATAACAACTTTCAAAATATATATATACTTTAAATATTTAGTTTTAATATAGACAGAGCACAACAGACAAACTATACATATGTTGTTACAAAATAAAATTGTTGTAGGCTTATATGTCCACCCTTAATATTTTGGCATATATATAACTAGACTAAAATAACATATTTTACAATCATAACTAATATAACTAGACCCATGATATACATTATAATATAACATATTTTACAGCACACGCATCATATACACAAATGTATACTGCCGAAACTTTGCATGTTCTGTAACATCTATATAAACTGTATACTTTATCAACTTTATAAACTAATATAAAATAAAATCCTTTTTTAGATAAACATATATATAAACAACAAAAGTATATATAAATATTATCAGAGAAGCACAACAAAGATAAAATACTCGGCTTGGCAAATATATATAATAAATAGATTTATAAATCGATATGTACATAAAATTTATAAATCGATAAAGTTTAACTATATAAACTTATATAACATATTACTGAAAGTATAAGCTGTAAATAATATACCATATTCTACTATGACATAGATTATACTTACGCTATATATATATATCGTTTGTCACCAGAAGATCAAAGCACCGCTGCAAGGTGGAGATGCAAGGCTCGGCTCGGTTACGGCACGAGAGGAAGGAAGAGCGGCTGTCGATGGGTTATGTGGGCTCAGCATGCACGGGTGGGTGGCTGGGGTTTGTCGGCTTCAAGGTGGCGGTTGCTAGAGGCTCGGGGTCGGTTGCACAGGCGGAGGAAAATAGGAGGAAGCACGGCTGTGGTAGCCTAGAGCCGATGCTTGGCGAAGTGGTGGAAACGTTGGGAGGTCAGGGAAGGAAGGAGATAAGGCGTGCATAAATGGAGAGGCCAAACTGGCACACACGGAGGGGAAAAAGTAGCTTGCGTGGATGGAAGCAGTTTTGTGATGGAGATCTGGGAGTATGACAAGGAAGAGGAGAAGACGTGCTGCCTTTATATCTATTTTTTTCTTCTTTTTTATAAGCACGGACGAAATATCAAGGAGCAAGAGAAAATGGAACGAACCAAATATTGAACAGGTGGGAAGAGAAAAACAGAGGAATGCAAGCTTGATAAATAATCTGATATATAAATTTATTTCCTTTCAATTTGAACGGAAGGTTATGAAATGAAGAGCCAGCAAGATCAACGGAAAATATATAAAAGATAAGTGAATGTCGATGGTCACGAGCAGTAATTCAGCTGAAAGATTTATGGCAATTAAATTTGTTTGGGCAATCACGTTTTATTTTGAAACAGATAGAAAATGTAAGGTGATAATTTATGGTACCGTTACAATAAACATTTTATTGGTTTCGTCGCGTAACGGACCTAAAATGCAGAAATAAATATACTGTGGAGATCAGCACGACGAGACGATCAAAACGGTATATGGATATTAGTGATACAATTATCCGATCGAAAGTCGATAATCGGTACCAGAAGTGCTGCTATTTTGCCGAAAATAAGATCGACGGAGAAATAGATGTCCAAATTTGGAAAAACGAATTTCGCAGTCTGATTCAGAATGATCTGAATAAATTTTCTCCTGTTGACACATTTTGGTTTCGGAAAACTTTTAACTTCACTGTTATTAGCCGGTTTGATTAGAATAAAATTTCACAGGAAAATAAACTTCAATATTATCAGATGAAAATTTATCAGTTTCTATATTAAAATAGACGTATTTCAAATAATAAATTTTTGTTTTCAAATTTTATTTTTCAAAATTTTACAAATTTCCGGTTAAATATGCTTTTTAAAACCATTAAATTTTTCGGGTCGTTACAGCACTTCACAGCTCCATCTTCGACTCTGAACACGTTACACGAAACGTACAAACCGAATCGAAGTGGTATTCGAGTCTCCAGACCTAGAATCCCGGTATACGGAAACTCGATCCCGGTCTCTTCGAAACGATCAGCGCATTTGGCCAATATTGATAGTCGGTTATTTAACTATCAATTAACATCCACAAGCAACCATCACACAATAAATAATTTCCCACATTATTTATTTGCCCAAATATCTTTCCAAGATATATTTCCAAATTTTCAAAGCTCATTTGAAAACAATTTCAAAACAGTTTCCGCTTACGGAAAACATTTCCCAAATAATTATTTCCACTGAATCACCAAGTACAAAATACTTTTAATTTTAAAATAATTTAAAAACACTTTATTTTAAATATATCTTATAATCATTGAAATCAAACTACTTTAATACTTTATTAAAAATATATACTTTAAAATAAACCACTTTATAAATATAAACTAAATTTCTCCTTTTAAAACATAATAGCAAATCACTTTTATATAATTACTACAATAATATATTTTGAAAATCTTACTTTAAAAGTTTAAACATTTAAAAAGAATAGATTTTTCCAAAACATACTTACTTAGGAAATTAACATTTAGAAAAAATCAATTTTCTAAAACATGCTTTTAAAAACACAATTAGAACTTTTAACTTATATTAAAAATTACCCGTCGTTCGTAGCTCGGTTGGTTTGGGAGATGGGAGATGGGAACCAAAGGACTGTGTCCGGGCAGGTTCGAATCCCAGCGCCAAACCATCAGTGGGAGTTTCAACGTTACGCATCCGTGTGCGACGAATAAGTAAAAGCGGGGTAGACACACGGCGTGGGGTTTACTTAAGTGAGTATCAATGAATACCATGATCTTAAGGTTCCCCATGATCTCAAAAAAAAAACTTATATTAAAAATTGCTTTGAAAACGTACTTGGCTATCCAGAGAAATACACTTCTCATTTCCATCTTTTAAAAATAAATCAACATTTATTTTTAAACCAATTCATATTCCTTTATAAATTCCCACCTTGAATTTATATTTCAAATATCCTCTTATATTCCATTTCACTTTATAAACCCAGTTTATATCTCCAAAATCTCATTTCTCTTTAAAATTTCAAATCCAAAATATTTAAATCAATTTACAACTGATTTTCCAATTTATTGTACTTTGAAATAAAATTCCTTACTTAATCCATTTATTTCCAAATTCATTAACTTCCAGATTTTATTTCTCATTATGATTTACAATCTTTAAACTGAACACAAGTTTCAGATTTTACCAAATTCTTTCTTTTCTTTTAATTACATTTAAACATTGAATTAAAATAAATTATTTATTCCTTTAAATAATATCACATAAGTTTTCTTTAAATTCAATATTCTCTGTTTATTTAAAATTCTTCTTTTCCATATTTAGTTTATTCGAATTCACTAGAATTACTTAACTTAAATTTTACTCTTTTATTTCTTTCCAAAAATCCAATTCAATTGCTTTTGATAACTCATTATACTGGGAAATTCAATCCAACCAGATTATCCAATATAAATCATCACAGGATATCAACAATCATATCACAGAATATTTAAACAAAATTAAATATTTCGAGGAATCCAGTTGGATCCCTCCAACCTGTTTCCCTGCATCCACAGATGTTAGCACAATACCAATTCCACTTCAAAGTGGAATATCGCGGTATATGGGTTTTTATAAAATCATCCGCTATTATGCGGCGCATAGGGTCTCATCCGCTATATAATGCGGGAATATCAACAACTCCAATATATACATATGCCAATATATATATATTGGTATATACTACTGTATATGATATAGCACATCCACATCAATTCAACCAATAAATTATTTAAATTTAACCATTTAAATTTAAATTTAACTGAGTGAGATTAACTCACCTTTGCTTTTCTATTTGCAATCCAATCCTCCTTGACTTGTTTTCCTTACGATTTTAGACTGTATAAACATTAATATGATTTATTAATATTTAAACTACTCAAAGGGTCAATTACCATTACATAAATTCGTTTAACCCATTATTTTATCTAAACTATTTCTGGAAAAATACAATTCACGTTACCAAAAAAATTAAATTAAATTTTAAACTAACTCCTTCTTTAATATCATATTTTAACACCCCATTAATTTAAATAAGTTACTTAAACAAATTAACTTTCAAAATACATTATATATTTATTTTTGATTTATAGATTCAAAAATCTAATTTTTATAAAGCTCTTCGGCATTTAAAATCCTTACATACTTCCCTTTTTGGAACCACCTATGTACTTATACAAAATAAGTTATACAGATTCAAAATTTCTATTATCATTTCCAAACTTTGTCCATATAAAATTATTTTCAGTTTCCCTATATATATATATTAAAATATAAAATGTGTGTATTCATTTAAAAATTAGTTTCTTGTCTCTACACATCACAACAGAAATCTACTATTTTTTTTTATATATATACATATATTTATCAAATTTGATTAAAATTTGAAAATAAGCGGTTAACAAATATACCTTACTGCCTCAGAAATTCCCTGACCTACCACTAGCTTCCCAAGCCCTAGCTCGCTACCCTATCCCCAAATCGGTAGCCATACCCATCGAAGACGCGACCCACCTCACCTGCTTGCGTGCGAGACCCGCCTCAAGCCTCGCTGTTCGCCAAGTTCCCAAGCCTGCCTCGAACGACTGCCATCGAGCTTCCCATGAACACACGATCGAGCTCGAGCTCCAGGTCCGTCCACCCTCGTCGCCGAATCGAGCTTCCCTCCTACGCACGCGCGATGACTTCCATCGCGGCCATCGAAGGATCGGTGGCGACAATCGAACCACCCTTCGCCTGCCGTTGATTCGAACACGGCCCTAACTCCCCCTTTGGACAGCTCTCGATTTCCCCAGGCATCGGCACATCTAGGACGAAATCGAATAGGAAATGGAGCCCGCGTTTATGATTTTATTCCGCCATTTTATTTTATTTTTACTGTCGTAGTTGATTTTTGAGAAAAGGAGATTAGGGGTAGTAAGATAAAGGGTTCCAGGCTTATGTCAGAAGATTCGAGTAAAGAGAGTTCCAGAACCCAGTTATAATATAAAATTTCCGATTTAAATTCAATGCGTTTTCTTACCGTACGCTCATACAACAGTCCCGATTATTACGAAATTTGAAATTCGATAATAAAACAATATTACTGACCCAAAAGAACTGGTTTCGTCGAATTCCGAGACCGTGCCTCGGAAGGCTATTTTTTTTAAATTCAATTTAAACGATATAAATTTCAAATCTGAACAAAACACCCTTAATTTTAATTTTAACAGTTCTAATATCTTCAGTATTACTAATATAAATTTTACAAGCTTTCAAATTATTTTTATCAAGCTTAAAATTCCAGATTCAATAATTTACCCAATTCCGATAATTAAATTCAGTATTTAATTATCCAATAAATACTGATATTTGAAATTAAAGTTAATAATTAACCTCTGAATATTTAAAATTAATTAAATATTCCAATTTTCAAATATTCAAAAATTCTGGGTCGTCACATAATGGCTGGCCGTAAGCTCTTTAATTTTTCATTTGTATGGTAGAAGTGAGGGAGTAAGGGTCTATGTTTTGGAATTTAAGTTTATTCCTATTTCGCCCTTAATACATATTCCTCCTTCTTATTCTAGTTTTAATTCATTCTTATAAACTCATTCATTAAGGCACGACTTCTATTATTTAACAAATCTCAATCTCCTTATCATTCTACATTATTTTATTTTATTTATCCAATTAAATATCCTAAATAATGTTAATTAAAATTTGAGTTGTTATAGACTATCCTCCTTAAAGATTTCATTCTTGAAATTACGATAAGGTACACACATCAAACATGTAAGCATAAGGGTAAAACATACCATCAAACAAGTCAGGATAAGTGTCTCTAATCCTGCTCCATGTTTTCCAAGTATAGTCTCTCTCATCGTCACTCCATCGGATTTTTACCCATCTAACTATCTTATTCTTTAGCTTCTTCTCATCCCTGGCCACTATACGAATTGGCTATCTAACTATAGTCATGTCCGGCTCCACTACTGAATCATCCAATGCAGTCGAAGTTATAGCAGTATCTAGGTCTCGAACACATTTCCTTAGATGAGAATATGGAAAACATTGTGGACTCCTACCAAACTGCTCGGTAACTCTATCCTTTAAGTGAGTTTCCTGATCCTTTCTATGATAGGAAATGGACCTACATATCTTAGTGTCAATTTTTCCGTCTTTCCAAACCTTACTACACCCTTCATTGGCGATGCTTTGATGAAAATATGGTCTCCAACTGAGAATTATAAGTCCTTTCGTCTTTTATCCGCATAATTTTTCTACCTGGATTGAGCTTCCTTTATTCTAGCCTGAATCGACTTAATCTTTTCCATGGCTTCTCTTACCATATCCGGTCCAAGAACTAATCTATCTCCAGTCTCTAACCAACATACAGGTGATTTACATAGCTTTCATGTATAAAGCTTCAAAAGGTGCCATCCCTATACTAATCTGATAACTATTGTTATATGAAAACTCGACTAAGTGTAGATGGACTTTCCATGATCCTCCAAAATCTAGCGCACGAGCTCTTAATAAATCCTCCAAGGCTTTGTTAACTCTTTTCGTCTGCCATCGGTCTGTGGATGGAAAGCGGTACTCATCTTGAGCTTGGTACCTAAAACCTTTCGTAGTCTCCTCCAGAATTTGCTAGTAAATAAAGAATCTTTGTCACTAACTATACTACTAGGAACTCCATGTAGTCTAACAATATTCTTCATGAATAACTTAGCTAAGACATGTGTCGTTCTTGTTGACTTAACGGGTATAAAGTGTGCACCCTTAGTTAGTCTGTCCACTATAACCCAGATGCTTTCCTTTCCTTTATTCGACCATGGCAACCCATCCATAAAATCCATGGATATCGAATCCCATTTCCAAACTGGTATATCTAAAGGTTGAAACAACCCACTAGGCTTCTGATGTTCGGCTTTCACTGGTTGGAAATTCATACACTGTTTTACCCATAAGCCTACATCTCTTTTCATACCCTCCCAGAAGAAACTTCTCTTCACTGATACATCTTTGTTCCTCCTGGATGAATAGTAAACTTTAATCGATGACACTCCCTTAGACCTTCTTTCCTTAGGTCGCCAACCTCCGAAACACACAATTGTCCCTCCTTTCTTAACCATCCATTTCGATCAAGATAAAAATCCTTTAAAGTCATCAATCTCTGTTCCACCTTCCAATCTTCTAATTCTTTCAGCTAGTAATGGATCATCCCTTTGTTTAGAAGCAATTCTTTCGATCAATACCGGTCGAACTTCCAAACAAGATAACATCGTAGTACTCTCACTAGAAGTAACAGTCATTTTAACTGCACACTGCAAGTAGTCAATGCTTCCAAGTCTTTCCATTCAGCCAACATAGCCAACAACACATTCTGATATTTTCTGCTAAGTGCATCTATAAATTTGTTTCCTTTCGCGGTCTGTACTCAATTCCAAAATCATAAGCAGCTATAAACTCTAACCATCTTTGCTGTTTCATATTCAACTCCTTCTGAGAGAATAAGTACCTTGAAGACTTGTGATCCATAAACAACTTGAACCGTTCTCCTAAAAGGTAGTGTTTCCACACCTTCAAAGCAAAAATCATGGCATCTAACTCTAAGTCATGAGTCGGGAATTAACTTCATGTGGTCCGAGCCGTCGAGAAGCGTATGCAATCACTTTACCCCTCTGCATTAACACAGCTCCTAACCTTGTTCCACATGCGTCCGTATACACAACCAAATCTTAGTTTCCATCCAGAACAACTAACACGGGTGCATTGGTTAATAACTATTTTAGTTTCTGGAACGCCTCCTCACATTTATCAGTCCAAACATACTCCACGTCTTTCCTTGTTAGTTTAGTCATCGACGCTGCTATACGAGAGAAATTCTTGATGAATCTTCGGTAGTAGCCATTTAGTCCAAGAAAACTTTTTACCTCAGTCGCCGTCTTGGGTCTCTTTCAATTATTTACATCTTCTATCTTGGCTGGATCTACTGACAACCTTTTCTCTGAGACTACATGACCAAGGAACTTCACTTCTTTCTTCCAAAAACGACATTTCAAAAACTTCGCTTTTAGCTAATGCTACCTCAGTGTCTCAAGCACTATTCTAAGATGAATCTCATGATCTCTTTCATCTTTAGAATATATGAAAATGTCGTATATCAAAATGTCGTCTATGAATACCAATACAAACCTATCCAAGTTCTATTGGAAAATCCGGTTCATTAAGTCTACGAAGAAAGCAGGCGCATTAATCAATTCGAATGGCATTACTAACCATTCATAGGAACCATATCTTGTTCTAAATGCCGTCAATGGAATACTTTCTTCTGCTACTCTTAATTAACGGAACCTTATTGCCAAATCCAACCGAGATAATACTTTGGCTCTACTCAAACGATCGAACAAATCATCGATTCTTGGCAGCAGATATCGATTATTTATTGTTTTCTCATTCAACTTACGATAATCGATACACAATCTCAATGACCCATCCGGTTTCTTCACAAACACCGCGATCGCTTCCCAAGGTGAACTTCTTGGTCTAATAAAAATCTTTTCTTCTAAGTCCACTAACTGCACCTTTAACTCCTTCATCTCGGTAGGTGTCATCCAGCTAGGTGGTCTACTTATGGGTTCATCTCAAGGTACAAGATCTATTCGAAACTCAATAGCTCATTTCGATAGTAGTCCTATAATAGGCTCAAAGACATCTGCAAATTCTCTTACTACGAAAACCCGATTCGACCTGCCTTCCTCCTATATTACACCCAATAAAGAAAAACCATCAGAACTTGGATTCTCTATTGAGTATATAATTCGATCGCTACTATTAGGGTGTCTTAGTGATATTTTCCTATCGTGGCAAAATATCCTAGCATCGTATTTACTTAATCAATCCATACCCAAAATAATTCCAAAGCCTATGAAACCAAAAACATGCAAACTGCCAGCAAATATATGACCTAACAATTCAAACTCTAAATGGTCACATCTCCTCCTAAGAGTTGCGTACCCTCCTATCGGATTCACAACTCTTAAGGAAATAACTAGGTATGGGGGTTCTAGGTTAAGCTTATTTACCAAACATCGAGATATAAATGAATGTGATGCACCAGTATCAAATAATACTCTAACGGGTATACCATGAATCAAAAGCATACCTCCCATCACAGCTTTCTCTTGCTCCTCACCTATTGGTCATGAGCTAGCTGGTTCCAATGCAAACACCTTTCCATTCTCAGCTTTAGCTGGTTCCTTGCACTGGTTCTTATAATAACCAATCTAATCACAATTGAAGCACTTAATATTCTTCCTTCTAATAACTATCTTTCCATCTCTTGAATGAAAGTTGTTCACAAAATGCCCATTCTTATCACATTTATAACATATAATCTTAGACTTTCCCTTCTTGGCAACTTCGCCCTTCTGAGCTCCCTTTTTATGAAGGAGCTTCTGCTTTTGACTCTGTCCACCTGAGCCTCCACTGTCGTATTTCCAAAGAAAGCAAGCATCTCCTCATTTCTCAAAGCCATCTCCACGACCACATCATGTGGATCCCTAAGATTTGGAAAAGTTTCTCTAGCAAGCTCAGGTCTCAATCCATGGATGAACTTCTCATTCCTCTTAATCACTATGTCCACAGTAGCATATCCATGTTGAGACAACTCCTTAAACTTCATTGCATACTCAAGCATAGTCAAATTGCCATGCACCAATTCAGCAAACTTCATCAACCGAGTTGAATTAGCGATCTCAGACATAAATCTTTCTTCAAACCTCCTTCTGAATTTAGCCCAAGTCAAAGTCTCCTCTGCTACTCCGACAGTCACACTATTCCACCGGTACGACACAACACCTTGCAGTGTTTGGACGCCAATCTCCTCTTTTGCTCATCGTTCAGTCCAAGATCAAAGAAAATCCTTTCATAGTGAAGCAACCAATTCTCCACTTCAATTGCATCCTCAATTCCAATAAATGATTTCCCTCCAAGTCTTGCATAGTCCTTACTCAGAACAACATAGTTATTAACAACTAGGGCCTCCGATTCACTCCTCCAGCATTTCTCCCAACTTACCCAGTGGTAGATCCTTCCTGCATCATGTTGACAAAGAACTGATACATTGCTCCCATATCAACCGGTGGCATTCTTGCACCTACTTTAGCATAGTGGTGCTTCCTCCACCGAGATTCAACCTTCAGTTTCCTGCCTCCATATCTTACTCCTTAAATCTGCATTTGAACCTTAGTAAGATAAGGAAGAATGGTCTAAGAGAAAGGGAGAATAGAGATAAAGCATATACTTATATATAGAAAATACAAGTACGTTACTATAACGTTATCCCATACCCCGATCTCATTCTTTAATTCATTTGGATTATGTTTTCAAAAACTCATTTTAAAGTTCAAAATTTTTAGTTTTACATAAACCTATGTTTTGATACCAAGTTGTAACATCCAGATATTGAGGCCCGAAACTAAGTGTAACATCCCTAATTTTGATAACATTATTCAGGAAATTTAATTAGATAAATTAAATAGAATAATGATGATAAGGGGATTGAGATTTGAATAAATTATATAAAGGGCCGTGCCTAATAATAAAATAAATGGGCTTTAAATTGGTTAAAAGGTTGATTAATTTACACATTGGAATATTAGTAAATAGCCAATTTTATCTTACACGGCTATACACATCTCACCCTTGTCCATTCACGTTCAATTTTTCATTTTCACAAACGCAAATCTATAACCTAAGAGCCGGCCATTACCAAGGAAGAAAGGAGGAAATTTATCTAAAGCTAGGAAGGATTAATCAACAACAAATCTCAAATTCCTTATCATACCTAAGGTGAATGATGATTTCATAACATCTCTATTTTATTCTATGATTATATCATTTTGGATTTAGGATTAAATTCATTTTTATGATGATATGGATGATGATATGCTTGAGCAATATTATGTTTGATTTATTTTAATTCATTCACATATGAATTTGCACGGTTTTGATGTAAAACCGAGAGTATAAGATTTTAGAATGCCATGGAAAATTTTTACATTAAGTAAAACATAATTTTAGAGATGGGTTTTAATTTTTAGAATTTTCCGAGCTATAGAAAATATATTATGAATTTCTAAAAGAAATAATGATATAATTGGGTTTAAAATTTATTTTGAGTATATCAAGAAGGAATTGGGTCTAAAATTTTAATATGTTTGATTACACGATAAAATTGAATTTTTGTGATTTTTGGGAATTTTTCGCAATTACTTTACTAGGGAAAATAAATTATTTCAAGAGAGGGACTTATTTGCAAATACTGGTTTTGTTAATGGAAAGGCTTAAATGTTATAATTTCTTTGATTTTGATCTGTTTAAATGCGGCGGTTATGACTGTAAAGTATTTGAAAAGTTATACAGTGACCAATCAAAGGTTTACAAATAAGCAAGCGGTTATAAAGTAATTACTAAAAGTTGCTACATTTCTGCCTTTAATCCACAAAAGTAGGTTTCGCCTCAAATAGCTGTACCTTTTGACTCCTTTACCTCCGCACCATCTCAGTCGAAACCGTCTCAGTCCAAACCCACATAGTCGGAACCAATGCACATGGAATGAATGGTATTGGTACATAGTGAATTGGTGGGTAGCGGAAGGTAAGGTGCGAAAGCAATGTTTTCGTTAGGGTCGAAACCATATTCTTTTACAAAAGCTAAGTTCTTGCTTTGTTTTACTTAAACCTTTCAACACAGTCGAAACATATGCTTTGGAAAAGGTTTATACAAATATTTTTGGGGAAGGTTGCTTTATTATGTTGAAGTATTAGCTTTCGAAGGGGTACTTTTTTTTAAATAAGAGCTTTCGAAAGGAATTGGTTTCGACCAAGTCAAAACCCAGTTGCTAATTTCTCCTTTCGACTGCATTGAAGCCATCTGTGCTATCGAAGGGTTACTTCTGTTTTAACTTGAACTAAGCCTTTTCCTAAATGCTTTCGAAAAGGTTGGGGGTTTCGAAGGCAATTGAGTCGAAAGGGGGTTTCGACTCTATCCTTCGATATTTTAATTTAAAAGGTGGTTTCTTTTGACTAGATGGTTCCGACAGCATCAACATTTTCCCTAAAAAAATTTTATAATTGGTTTTTAAAGAGATACCTTTGTATATAACCATTTTTGACCTAATTGATGTTTTAAAGAGTAAACCCAATACTTCCGAAAGGGGGTACTTTCATTAGTTTCGAAACTATTTTCCTAAAGATTTGTAAGCAAGGTTTTGATACATTGGAAAGGTATGATTTGGTTTCGTAAGGTATATACTTAGAGTTTTGAAAAGAGGTTTTCTATGCTTTCGAAGGAGGTCATCCAGTGGTTTCGAAAGTGATGTTTTAAGATTTCAAAACAAATAACCCATTCTCATTTTAAAAGGAAATACCATGGCATAAATAAAGAGTTTGAAAGTATTACTTCTTCATATACTTATTCACATTGTAATTAACCCATAACTGTGCTTTGGGGAAGGGCAGAATAACCAATTAGGTTGACCCAGTAGTGAATATAACTTAAGGAATGTTAAAATCTTAATTAAAAGATATTGGCAGGGGCCAATAGGTTCACAGTGAGCCCATGAAAACTGTGTATAACAAATAATATTGGCAGGTGCCAATAGGTTCATAGTCAGCCCATGAAAACTATGATTTGATACTGGTAGGGGCCAGTAGGTTTGTAGTTAGCCCATGAAAACTATATCCGGATTAAGATATTGACGGTTATTCAATAGGTTCCTAGTTAGCCCATGAAAACTTGGATAAGAGAAAAGATATTGGAGTTACCAATAGGTTCTTTGTGATCCCATGAAAACTATGAATTTGGACAGATAGTCCATAAACATTTAAGTGGTTAATAGTAACCCTAGAAACTATAATTGAGACAGGCAGTCAGAATGAATATGGATGGGTAATCCAGATTTGATTTACTTGTTTGCATATCATCATAATGTTTTGAAATACCAAGTTTTAACCATTGTGGATGCAGGAGCATAGTATATGGTTTTATAAATGTATTAGGATACTAGTGAGGGGAAAACCCATTCCGCTAAGCGGCGTGGTCTCACTAGATATCTAAATGGTTTGAGATGGAAAATTATTATTCATACCAGGTTTTATGTTTAACTCGAAGTTTTTGTTTTCCCCTTAAACTCTTGGGTACTCGATTGATTTTGAGTAGGTTGAGAGTTAAGGTTTCCAGGTGTTCTAGACGAATAAAGCTTCCGAGGACGTGTAGGAGGCAAGCTTGTTATTAGAGTTCTTTTATTTCTACCATGTGTTTTGATTGTAAAGGAAATTTTGTTTTCTTGCCTTATTATATACTCTGATCAACTAAGGGGGCATCTTCATATGTCGCTCTTGGCGTATTTTGTAATAATTATATGTTATCTGAACGTGGTCTGCGAACTGGGATTATGTAATCAATTTGGGATATTTTGAAATGGAAAGTGGAATTTGTGTGCTGTTTAATTTTTTTCCATATTCTTGTGTTTTTGTGTATCAATGGATCTAATATCATCGTATTTGGTCGTCGAGGATTAATAACTATGGATGACTGCAGCATTCGCAACCGTTAGGTTTGGGCCTCCAAGTAGGGGGATGTTACAAGTTGGTATCAGAGCATAGTTTATGAAACTTTAAAAGAAATTTAAACCTAAAAGATTTTTAAACATAATCTAATGAATCAGATAATAAGATTGGGGTTTGGGTTAACGCTATAGTAACGTACTTGTATTTGAAATATATAGTATATATAAGTATGTAATCCTCGCTCTCTTAGATCGTTCTTCTGTATCTTACTAAGGCTCATATGCATATTTACGAGAAAAGAGATATGGAAGCAGGAAATGGAAGAGGAAATCTCGATGAAGGAAGCACCACAACTAATGGAAATGCTCGACCCACTACCAGGAGGAACCCGGGTCGACATGCTAATGCTAGTAATCAAAATGCTGGTGCCAATGTGAGTGTTGGAAATCCACCAGTAGATATGGGGCGATGTATCAGTTCTTTGTTGGTTTGATGCAAGCAGAAGCTGTTGGTGTTGTTGGAAATGTAGGAGGAGCTAATCCTGTGGCTCCAGTTGGGAATAATTATGCTTTGCTAAGTAGAGATTACACCAGTTTGGGTTGGAAGCCATTCTTGGGAACGGAGAGTGCCATAGAGGATCAGAATTGGCTGTTGCATTGTGAGCGTATATTTACTGATTTGGGTCTGAATGATGGGAAAAAGAGAAGGTTGGCCTCTAGAAAATTGCAGGGGTCAGCACTACATTGGTGGAATAGTGTCACTACCGGAGTTCCAGAAGAGCAGTTGACTTGGGCTGGTTTTAAAACGAGATTTGAGTAGAAGTTTATATCTGAGTTTGCTAAGTCATAACTAATGAGGAAGTTTATGGATCTAGTTTAGGGAGAAATGTCAGTAGTCGAGAATGTTACTAAGTTTAAAGAACTATCTCGATATGGATATGCTACTATAGATACTAACATAAAAAGGAATGAGAGGTTCATGCGGGGATTGAGGCCCAAGCTTGCTCGAATGACCATGACACATGTTCGTGATCCTTGTAATATAGTGGTGGAGATGGCCATTCGCCATGAGAAGTTACTTACTGATTTTTCTAAAGAAAGGACGGTGAAAACTCAGGGTTCTCAAGGTAAAAAGAGGAAGTTCTTTAAAAAGAAGGGAGTCCAGAAGGGAGATACTGCTAAGAACTCAAAGGCCAAGGTAGTTTGCTATAAGTGTGACAAGAAAGGTCACTTTGCGAATGAATGCCGGCCAGGAAATGGAAAGAAAACTGCAAGAAAGAAGAATGTGAAGTGCTTCAACTGTGATCAAGTTGGGCATTACAAGAATCGGTGTCCAGAGCCAGTTAGTGAGGACAAAGGAATATTTTTTGCTATAAGACCAGCTAGGCCTACTACAGCTGATAAAGGAAAAACTGTGATGGAAGTTATGCTTTTGATTCAGAGTATTCCAGTTAGAGTACTTTTTGATGCCGGTGCATCACATTCATTTATATCTCAGTGTTTGGTTGATAGATTATGTTTAGTACCCACCTACCTTATTACTTCCTTAAGGGTTGCGAATCCAATTGGAGGGAATGCAACTCTATGGTTAAGATGTGACCGGTTAGAACTTGACTTGTTAGGTCATAAGTTACCTGAAATTTTTATGTTATTGATTTCGTAGACATAAGAATCATTTTGGGTATGGATTGGTTGGGTAGGTACGAGGCTAGAATATTTTTCCAGGATAGGGAAATCTCACCGAGACACCCTGATTGTCATAACCGATTGATATTATCATTAGAGAATACTGACCGGAGTGTTAGTGCTTTACTTAATGCTATGGAGGTAGGAAATGAGTTAAGTCTAGTTCGGGTAGCAAGAGAATTTGCAGATGTCTTTGAGCCATTCATAGGACTACCACCGAGAAGGGCTGTTGAGTTTAGAATAGATCTTGTGCCCGGAGCCGAACCTATAAGTAGAACACGTAGTAGGATGACACCGGCTGAGATGAAGGAATTGAAGGTGCAGCTAGTGGATCCAGAAGGAAGAAGTTTTATTAGACCAAGCAGTTCGCCTTGGGGAGCGACTGCGGTGTTCGTAAGGAAACCGGATGGGTCGTTAAGGTGTGCATTGACTATCATAAGTTAAACAAAATGACAATTAAGAATAAGTATCCTTTGCCGAGAATAGATGATCTGTTTGATCAGTTGAGTGGAGCTAGAGTGTTTTCCTTGTTAGATTTGGCAACAGGTTTCCATCAGTTAAGAGTGGCGGATGACATTATTCCTTTGACAGCATTTCGAACTAGGTATGGTTCATATGAGTGGTTGGTGATGCCATTTGGATTAACGAATGCACTTGCTTTCTTTGTGGATTTGATGAACCGAGTTTTTCGAGAGTATTTGGTTAGGTTTGTGCTGGTGTTTATAGATGACATTCTAGTCTACTCTAAGGATGAGAGAGAGCATGAAGTTCATTTTAGAGTGGTACTTGAGACGCTGAGGCAGAATCAGCTAAAGGCGAAGTTTACTAAGTGTCATTTCTAGAAGAAAGAGGTAAAATTTCTTGTTCATGTGGTTTCAGAGAAAGGATTATCAGTAGATCCAGATAAGATCGAAGCCATGAATAATTGGAAAAGACCAGAGACGGTGACCGAGATTAGAAGCTTTCTTGGACTTGCTGGCTACTACCGGAGATTCATTAAGGATTTCTCGCGGATAGCAGCACCTTTAACTCAATTAACTAGGAAGGAGGTGAAATTTGTTTAGTCCAACAAATGTGGGGAAGCATTCCTTAAGTTAAAGAATTTGTTGACCAACACACCCATGTTAGTAGTTCTAGACGGAAACCAAGGATTGGTGGTGTATACTGATGCATGTGGAATTGGATTAGGAGAAGTGTTGATGCAGAATGGTAAAGTTATTGCCTACACATCCAGGCAGCTTAGACTGCATTGAGTTAGATATCGTACTCATGATTTGGAGTTGGCAGCTATGATCTTCGCATTGAAGATTTGGAGACATTATTTCCTAGTGGAGATGTTTGAGCTTTATACCGATCATAAGTTTTTACGGTATTTATTCTCTCAAAAGGAGTTGAATATGAAGCAACGGAGATGTTGGAGTTTTTGGCTGCATATAATTTTGGTATAGAGTATACACCAGGAAAAGGTAATAAGGCAGCAGATGCCCTTAGCAGAAAACATCAGAATGTGGTGTTAGCTATGTTGGTAGAGTGAAAAGATTTAGAAGCTTTAGTCAGTTGTGATGTGTAGTTAAGATCGACTGCTGGTTCTAGTCAGAGTTCCGCCAGGTTGTCTTGTTTAGAAGTTCGACCAGTATTGATTGAGAAAATTGCTTGTAAGCAGAAGGAGGATCAAGTGTTGGCTGAGAAAAGCAGAAATTTTGAGGTTGGAACTGAGATCGATGATCTAAAGGATTTTAGCCTTGACCAGAGTGGATGGTTGAGAATAAAGGGACGATTGTGTGTTCTGAACATTGAGGACTTGAGGAAAGAAGTTCTTGGAGAATGTCATTGGTCCAAGTTTACGATTCATCCTGGAGGGACCAAGATGTATTAGGATATGAAGAGGAGCTTCTATTGGGAAGGCATGAAGAGGGATGTTGGCTTGTGGGTTAGGCAGTGTGAAAACTATCAACAGGTGAAAGTTGAACATCAGAAACCGAGTGGGTTGCTTCAGCCTTTAGAGATTCCAGTTTAGGAATGGGATTCAATATCCATGGATTTTATAGACGGGTTGCCAAGGTCAAATAGGGGTAATGAAAGTATATGGGTTATAGTGGACAGATTGACTAAGAGTGCCCATTTCATTCCAGTTAAGTCAACCAGAACGACACCTGTTTAGCTAAGTTGTTCTTGAAGAACATGGTTAGACTACATGGAGTTCCTAGTAGTATAGTCAGTGACAGAGATGCTTTGTTCACTAGTGAATTCTAGAAAAGTCTATAGGAAGTGATGGGTACCAAGCTTATTATGAGTACTGCGTATCACCCTTAGACAGATGGGTAGACAGAGAGAGTCAACAAAGTACTCGAGGACCTACTAAGAGCTTGTGTATTGGACTTTGGTGGATCTTGGGAGGATCACCTACATTTGGTCGAGTTTTCCTATAATAACAGTTATCAAACACGTATAGGAATGACGCCATTTGAAGCTTTGTATGGAAGACCATGAAAATCACCAGCATGTTGGTTGGAGACTAGAGACAAACTAGTCTTAGGTCCAGATTTGGTCAGAGAGGCGTCAGATAAGATTGAGTTAATCCGAGGAAGGATGAAGGAAGCTCAGTCAAGACAAAAGAGTTACGTGGATGAGAGGCGTAAGGACCTAGAATTCTTAGTTGGAGATAAGGTTTTCATTAAGGTATCACTAATGAAAGGTGCGGTACATTTTGGAAAGTCAGGGAAGTTAGCCCCAAGATATGTAGGTCCATTTCAGATTATAGAGAGGATTGGAAATCTCGCATACAGAGTAGAGTTGCCGAGCAGTATGGCAGGTGTCCATAATGTATTTCATGTGTCTCATCTTCACAAGTATGTGCATGATCCAGAGACTACTATTCCTCCGACAGGGTTGGAAGACTAAGTAGTAGAGCCTAATTTGACTTTTGTTAGACAACCAGTTCGAGTTGTAGCTAGAGATGAGAAAAGGTTAAGGAATAAGACAGTCAGGTTGGTGAAAGGTCAGTGGAGCGACAAGGAGAAGGACTGTACTTGGGAGACAGAGGACATGATTAGAGATACTTATTCTGATCTGCTTTGAGGGTATGTCTATATTAGAATTATATAGATAGTTGCTAGTCAGTTAGACTAGTATGGTTGTTAGGAGTTGTTACAGACGATTGCTATGTTTAGTATTTAGTCCTTACTGAATTTCGAGGACGAAATTCGTTAAGAGGGGAGCCTGTAACATTCCTAATTTTGATAACATTATTCAAGAAATTTAATTAGACAAATTAAATAGAATAATAATGATAAGGGGATTGAGATTTGAGTAAATTATATAAAGGGCCATTCCTAATAATAAAATATATGGGTTTTAAATTTGTTTAAAGGCTAATTAGTTTACACATGGGCATATTAGTAAATAGCTAATTTTATCTTATATGGCTATACACATCTCACCCTTGTCCATTCACATTCCATTTTTCATTTTCACAAAGCAAATATAAAACCTAAGAGCCAGCCATTACCGAGGAAGAACGAAGAAAAATTTATCTAAAGCTAGGAAGGATTAATCAACAACAAATCTCAAATTCCTTATCATACCTACGGTGAATAATGATTTCATACCATCTTTATTTTATTTATGATTATATGTTTTCGGATTTATGATTAAATTCGTTTTTATGATGATATGGATGATGATATGCTTGGACAACATTATGTTAGATTTATTTTAATTCATTCACATTTGAATTTGCACTTTTTTGATGTAAAACCGAGAGTATAAGATTTTAGAATGCCATGGAAATTTTTTATATTAAGTAAAACACGATTTTAGAGATGTGTTTTAATTTTCAAAATTTTCCGAGCTATAGAAAATATATTATGAATTTCTAAAGGAAAATATGATATAATTCGGTTTAAAATTTATTCTGAGTATTTCAAGAAGGAATTGGGTCTGAAATTTTAATATGTTTGATCACACGATAATACTGAATTTCCGTGTTTTTTGGGGATTTTTCCCAATTGATTTACTAGGGAAAATAAATTATTTCAAGAGAGGGACCTATTTGAAAACTGGTTTTGTTAATGGAAAGGCTTAAACGTTATAATTTCTTTAATTTAGATTTGGTTAAATGCAGCGGTTACGACTGTAAAGTATTTGAAAAGTTATACAGCAACCAATCAAAGGTTTACAAATAAGCAAGCGGTTATAAAGTAATCACTCAAAGTTGCTACATTTCAGCCTTTAATCTAAAAAGTAGGTATCGCCTGAAATAGCAGTACGTTTTGACTCCTTTACCTTCGCACCATCTCAGTCGAAACCCACATAGTTGAAACCAATGCACATGGTATCAATGGTATTGGTACGAAGTGAATTGGTGGGTAGCGGAAGGTAGGGTGTCAAAAGCAATGCTTTCGTTAGGGTCGAAACCATATTCTGTTTCAAAAGCTAAGTTCTTGCTTTGTTTTCTTAAAGCTTTCGACACAGTCGAAACATATGCTTTTGAAAAGGTTTATACAAATAGCTTTTGGGGAAGGTTGCTTTATTATGTTGAAGTATTAGCTTTCGAAGGGGTACCTTTTTTTTAAATAAGAGCTTTCGAAAGGAATTGGTTTCAGCCAAGTCGAAACCCAGTCGCTAATTTCTCCTTTTGACTGCATTGAAGCCATATATGATGTCGAAGGGTTACTTCTATTTTAACTTAAACTATGCCTTATCCTGTATGCTTTCGAAGGGGTTGGGGGTTTCGAAGGCAATGGAGTCGAAAGGGAGTTTCGACTCTTTCCTTCAATGTTTTAATTTAAAAGGTGGTTGCTTTCGATTAGATGGTTCCAACAGCATCAACTTTTTCCCCAAAACAAATTTATAATTGGTTTTGAAAGAGATACTTTCGTATATAACCATTTTTGACCTAATTGATGTTTTAAAGAGTAAACTCAAAACTTCCGAAAGGGGTACTTTCAATAGTTTCGAAGCTATTTTCCTAAAGATAAGTAAGCAAGGTTTCAATACATTCAAAAGGTATGATTTGGTTTCGAAAGGATTGATTTATAGAGCTTCGAAAGGTATATACTTGGAGTTTTGAAAATAGGTTTTCTATGCTTCCGAAGGAGGTCATCCAGTGGTTTCGAAAGTGATGTTTTAAGATTTCAAAACAAATTACCGATTCTCATTTTAAAAGGAAATACCATGGAATAAATAAAGATTTTGGAAGTATTACTTCTTCGTATACTTATTCACATTGTAATTAACCCATAACAGTACTTTGGGGTAGGGCAGAATAACCAGGTAGGTTGACCCAGTAGTGAATATAACTTAAGAAATGTTAAAATCTTAATTAAAAGATATTGGTAAGGGCCAATAGGTTCATAGCGAGCCCATGAATACTGTGTATAAAAAAATATATTGGCAGAGGCCAATAGGTTCATAGTCATCCCATGAAAACTATGATTTGATATTGGCAGGGGCCAGTAGGTTTGTAGTTAGTCCATGAAAACTATATTCGAATTAAGATATTGACAGTTATTCAATTGGTTCCTAGTTAGCCTATGAAAACTAGGATAAGAGAAAAGACATTAGAGTTACTAATAGGTTCTTAGTGATCCCACAAAAACTGTGAAATTGGATAGATAGTCCATAAACATTTAACTGGTTAATAGTAACCCTAGAAACTATAATTGAGATAGGTAGTCAGAATGAATGAAGATGGGTAATCCAGATTTGATTTACTTGTTTTGCATATCATCATAATGTTTTGAAATACTAAGTTTTAACCATTGTGGATGCAGGAGCATAGTATATGGTTTTATAAATGTTTTAGGATCCTAGTGAGGGGAAAACCCATTCTGCTAAGCAGCGTGGTCTCACTAGATATCTAAATGGTTTGAGATGGTAAATTATTATTCATACCTGGCTTTATGTTTGACTCAAAGTTTTTGTTTTCCCCTTAAACTCTCGGGTACTCAATTGACTTTGAGTAGGTTTAGAGTTAAGGTTTCCAGGTGTTTTTTGACGAATAAAGCTTCCGAGGACGTGTAGGAGGCAAGCTTGTTATTAGAGTTCTTTTATTTCCGCTGTGCATTTTGATTATAAAGGCAATTTTGTTTTCTTGCCTTATTATATACTCTGATCAACCAAGGGGGCATCTTCATATGTCGCTTTTGGCGTATTTTTCTTAATAGTTATATGTTATTTGAACGTGGTCTGCGAACTGGGATTATGTAATCAATTTGGAATGTTTTGAAATGGAAAGTGGAATTTGTATGCTGTTTAATTTTTTTCCATATTCTTGTATTTCTATGTATCAATGGATCTAATATCGCCGTATTTGGTCGCCGAGGATTAACAACTATGGACGACTACAGCATCCATAACCGTTAGTTTTGGGCCTCCAAGTAGGGGGATGTTACACTAAGCGCTATAGATGCTATAGTCATCTATAGTAGTAATTCCCAATGACAAAATGCAGTTATGTTAATGGTATTCATAATATCTGAAGCACAAGGATATGAAATAATGAATTATGGTGGAATGCTTGGTTTTTCTTTTTTCTTTTTATAAAATAGTCTTTTGTTTTTGAAATTCTCTGAAGTAAGTTTAACATTTATTTATCGATTTTATCGCAATTCATTCTGATGGTAGAATACTAATATTGCTTTAAATGTACTTCAAGGTATGGACGACTAATATCTGAGTGAAGATATATGCCTACTAGATAGTACAACTACTCATACAGTTTTGAAAAACCAAAAGTTTTTCTTTGAATCATCCAAAAATATTACAGCCGAAATTTCTGATCATAGTTGGATCGGCTAATATTATTGAAGGGTTTGGAAGAGATCATATTATTTTGCCAAATGATATACATATTCTGATTCAAAATGCATTATACTCGAGTATTCTAAAGAAAAACCTCTATGTTTTATGGATATAAGAACGAAAGGTTGACATATTGAAACTATAAATGACAAAAACAAAAATATCTTTGTGTTTTTTCAAATTTAGAGTAAGAAACTTATTTTAGAAAAAAATGGTACAATTTCAATTAGATTATATTTCATGAAAATTGGCATAGTTGAATCTTACTCTGTAAACATGAGCCAGAAGCTCATATATATAAAGACGTTGATTATTTGGCATGAACGTTTGGGTCATCCTGGGTCAACTATGATGAGTAAGATTGCTAAAAAATCAAATGGGCATGACTTATCAAACCAACTGAATTTACTATGTGATTACTTTTGTGCTCCACATGCGTAAGGAAAAATTAATCACTTGACCTTAATAATAAAATCACTTTAGATCTCCAACATTACTGCAGAGAATTCAAGGTGATATATGTGGTGGACCATTTAAATATTTTATGGTGTTAGTTGATGCGTCAACCATTGGTCAGTTGCACGTTTGCTTTGTACAAGAAATATGACATTTTCTAAATTACCTGCTTAAATAATTAAACTAAAAGCACACTTCCCTGATCATCAAATTAAATCAATTCGAATATTTAATATAGGAGATTTACTTCTTAAGACTTGATGATTATGCTTATCATTGGGAATTGAAGTTGAACATCTAGTAGCTCATGTTCACACTCAAAATGGTCTAGTAGGATCATTAATTTATCGTTTTCAACTTATTGCAAGACCATTGCTTATGCAATCAAAGTTACTTATTTTTGCTTAGGGACATGTAGTTTTACATGCATCGAAATTAATTAAAATTAGACCAACAATAGATTATCAATTTTCACCATTATCGATAGATTTAGGGATACGCCCTAGAGGAAATTATGTAATTCGTTACATATATCTAATTCTTTGACCAATCTTGTTCGAAATAAAGACGTTTTCTTTCAATTATATACTTAATATAATATGTTATATTAATTAATTTAATTAAAGTATATTTAGTAGAAAATCCATAAATGTTATGTTTTTTGATAGTAGTTACAAAGTGTTCTAACCATGAGTAATTTATCATAATGAAAACAAATATACCATTTTAAATGTTTCTACTCAAGATGCATCGAGATTGTATATCAATGTTGTTGAGACTAGAGTATATAATGCTCTTCAAATATTGGATAGTGTATCACTCATGTCTGCTTGAGGCACCTAGGGGTTACAACCTGATAGTTCCCTATTGGTTAATATAACTAAGATCAAATAGAAAATATTGATGTGACTTATTTACGTAGTTCCCTCGAGTTGAGAATACTATGGATCTTCGATATGAAAACTCCACTTTGATTATAGTTAAATCATGGTATGACATCCATCGAGCGACTACAATTATGTTAAGTGGAAGTATTGGAAGTGAAGCACTATTCAAGAGAGTATTTGTCTCCTCAGTTATATGGGGTTTGTAACGACTCGCCTCTTCGAATCCTACAAGTCGACACTAATACATCCACGGTATTCACGTGCCGAAGAACTAAATGCCGAAAAGACAGATTGTTAGGGGAAAGAAACGAGATAGAAGACAGAAGAAACTAAACAATCACAGAATCTCACAACGCAACGGAATGATATATATAAATCAACATAGTACTTTACAAAAGTCATTTTAAAAATGATACATCAGAGTTATACTAATACAAATTCTACCGTAGGTCAGTTATTACAGCCTGTCCCTACCTAACCGATACAATATAAATATAAACAACAAAAATAAGATAATAACTAGCTATCGGTGAAGCCTCCTACTCCAAGCTCCTCCAAGATGCATCCGTGGGAAACCTGAACTACTTGGCTGCCCATAAAAATTTGAGCACCCAAGAGTTTTAAGGAAAGAAAATAAAACTCCGGGCCAGACATGGGTCTGGTGTGAGTAAAATCAAAGCAACTGAATTATTACTTTTAAAACTCTTTTAAAATCAAAGGTATCTCATAAGACCATGCTGAACATAAACACAGACGAGTTTTTACCTTACGATAACCAAAACACATTTATATAAAAATCCAAAGATATTATAATAATGTCTAAGGGTTCAAATTAAAATATTAAAATAGCTGGAATGCTTGCATCTCACATTCCAACATATTTGGTATGCCACTAAAACCTTACAACGCTTATTGGAGAATGGGTTCCATACAATGACTAGGCACCGGGGTACCACCTATCACAGTACACGTCTAGAAAATGTACCGAGGACCTCGCCTGGATCCCCTGCCAAAACAAGACCGGCCTACCCCTTATTGGATAGTACCGAATATGTCATCAACCCGGTTGCTTTGCAACCCTTTTTATTGAGATCTCATGCGCAACCAATCCATAAATATGTAGATGTATCTAGAAGGGTGACAACATACCATAATGGGTGCAACCCACTTAGCCTTGCTGTATCTCCCTTGATTTTCAGTCATTCCCAGTTGATGAGGCTTGAGGCTACGTCTTAGCTTTTTAGAATAGAAATCCCACTTGGAATGTTAACACTGCCTTCCAGGCATCAATGCAAATGCTAGCATCCATCCATACAAGTTATCCAGGATAAGGACAAACCGAAGGCACTACTTCTACCATATCCATTTTGGAATCACCCTTAGGATTAATAGCAAGCAGCCTTTGCACTTGAATGCTCCATCTTTGCTTTAATATTCTTCAAGATGTCTTCAGTTCGAAATGCTTTAGTTGGATCAAATGGTTTTCGAATAACAGACCCGATCCCGGTCTCTTCGAAACAACTTTCGATAATTTCTGGTAAACTCAACCCCGGTTCTTTAGGAAATAAGCAGATAAAAGGTAAGAGCGGAGTTCACCTCCTAACCGTTAGTGGACGGATTTCCTTATCATTTATCTTAGAAGAACGAAACGAATTTATATGTATAGTATAACACCACCGATGGTAACTGTACCATATAATTTCTGTGTTTCTTCTAGATATTTCCAAAGTTACGTTTTGGTCCAGATTTGATAGTTGGTTATTTAACTATCAGTCAAACAAACAATCAAACATTGGTTCAATTCCATATGGGATCCTGTAAGCCTTTATTAATTAATCTTTAATTAATAAAATCACATTATAAAACTTTATCAAAGGATCTTTTCTAAAACACTTTTCCCAAATCCCTTACATCCCTTTTACTTGGAAAAAAATATAAACATTCACCAAAAACATTTGGCAAATTCCCTCTTCTCACATTTCATATTAAATGGCCAAACCATTCCCTTTCAAAACATCACTTACTATAAAACTCATTTACTTTCCCATTCACTTATTCCTTATAAAATTCTTTTATAAGTTCACTTCACATTTCAAACCTCTTTACAATTTTTCAAACTTGATTTAAAACGCCTTCCAAAATATCTAAAATGATTTATAAAATCTCTTTCTATTTTTACAACTATTTAAAAGTCTTCCTTCATAATTCCTTTGTAGAATCTCCTTTATAAAATATCATTTTCAAGATATCATTTTTAAATCACTTTAGGTAAAACCTTTTGTTTAATAAACCCCTTTTTTAAAAACAAGATATTATATAAAAATAACTTTATAAAATAATAATAAAATTTAAAAATCAGTTATAACCTTTAAACCCAAATTAAAGAACTAAAGCTAATTCAAAAAAAAAAATAATTCGAAAAGAGGCTTAACAATCCCAATGGTACTAATTTAAGTTACCATTCGGTTTTGATTTCAATTCACTTAATAGTTATTTACATAGATCAACATATATGTAAATACATTCATATCCAAATCAAGGAATAACATGTCAATATGAACTAACTGGCATATACATATCCAAATAACATAATAGCAGGGTGGTGATTTGTCCTACTAAACAAATGTCCAAACAATTCAACCAATTCATAGCAGAACGGGAATTTATCCTACTAACAAAGGTCCACACAAACAAAACAACAAACAATCAATTTATAGCAGAACGGAGATTTATTTTGCTAACACATGTCCACACAACCCAACAATCTACATTATAACTCATTTACAGTTATATGGTTTCTTAATGGTATCAATACTTGAATCACTTGTACTCAAAACCATCTTTGAAAAAGAAGTACCTTTGAACAATTTTACTTTTGAAAACCAAAGGATTTAAAACTTTTAAACCCTTTTAAAAATATATAATTAAAAGTTAAATCCTTATTTAAATCATAATTAATTGTAATTGAATCTTAACTTAATTTAGTAGTTAAACAATAATTAACTATTAATTAAACCCAAATTAATCCTTTATTAATTATTAAATAATCAATTAAACCTTCCTTAATAATTAAATGTTAATTAATCTCAATTAATTAATTAAACTTAAATAATAAATTAAACCTTTAATAAATAATTTATTATAAATTAAATCTTTAATCAAATAATTAAACCCTTGATTAATAATTAATCCTATATTTAATTAATGATAAATTAAATATAAATAATTTATTTAACTCATACTTAATTAACTTAATTAATAATTAATTAAAATAAATCTTAACTTTAAAAGATAATTAATTAAGAACTAATCTTTTTTCAATTAAAGTTAATAAACCTTGTTAACATTTAATTAATTATCAATTACTAAAACCTAATTAATTAATAATTAATTATTAAATCCCTAATTAACTTTTAAAAACATTATTATTTAGTTTATAAAATATTCAAAAAACAATTTGAAGTATAAAAACCAAACTTTGCAAAAATCGAAATTTTAAGCGAACTGCAACCATAGCGACTATGGCTATGGATACCCATAAGCTTTAACTTGTTTCTATCATTCTGTGAAAACTTTACCTTAAAGCTCACTAAGTTTATAAAAACAAAAATAAGTATTTAAAACTAGAACAAGTTTAAACCTAACCAAATATTCGATTTTTAAAACTCAAACCATAACTTTCTTACACAAGATTCCAAATTCTCCAATACCCTACAAAGGTACCAACTTCTTCTTAGCTTATGCATTACATGCCCAAGTCCATACACAACCATAACACCGAGGATAACATCATGGAACAAACATAAGCAAGACCTAATCTTTAACCATTTAACTTCACATTCAAGTCTAATGTCCTTACATATCGAAGCAACAAGAATATACATACATATATACATATATACATATACATACATAGATATATATACATACATAGATATATATACATACATAGATATATATACATACGTAGATATATATATATATATATATATATAAAACCATCATATGTTAAATTAATCAATACTAACCATCACATCACACAATATATTAACTAACATAAAAGTAAAAACCTTCCCAAAAATTCATAGTTTACTCACCGGAAATCCTTTGAAAACTTGACACACTTTGAAATTCGGGAAGCTTGGAAAACCACAAATTCTATTCAAAAATAGGTCAAGTTCTAGTCTACTTTTGGACCTTCTTCTCTTGGATTTTGGTAAAGTGGTGAAAAGGAAATTTTTAGATAATTCTTTCCTCTATCATTTCAGAAAAAGAATCAGTCAATTTGAATAATTTTTGAGGAAGTTATCGCTGAAACAACAAGAGGTATTTTCGGACTTGAATTTCTGAGTCCGAAAACACTCTGCAAAAAAATGGAATTTTGGCCTATCTATGCTCAAAATTTGAAGAAGTAATCCGAAGAAGAATTTTAGCTACCAGAATTTAATATGCTTTAAAAAAATAAAATCTTAATTTGGTGAAGCATGGAGTAAGTTATGGCCGAATGAAATGGGGTAAAAATGGAGGAATTTTGAAATTAAAAAGAGGAGTTTAAACAAGTTTCTACTAAGATTTTAAATGGAAAAGAAAGATTTTTATAACTTAGAACATGTAAGAGAAGCCATTAAAATTACCTTAGTGCTTATGAAATTAGAAAATGGAAGAGAGAAAATGAGAAAATGCAAATAGTTTTTATAATATGCAAACAAGTGAGATTACCAAAATACCCTTGTACTTTACCCTCCTCTCATTACACGCCACCTCACCCATGCATGCATCTGTGTTTCCTCCTAACACTACATGAGTTTATGAATATAAGTACCTGAGGTTGCCATTATGTCATTTCATGTCTCTAATGACATGACTTTTTATATTTTAGTTGCCAATGTGTCACATCGTTGATTATCTTAACTTAATTAAGTTTGTTAACCTTATTATATATTATTAATCCCACATTATATACTTAGTATATGTGTGCATATGTATACAAAAGTGTACACAACATTACAAACAACTTTATACGATGAAACGTCGAAAATTCGGAAAATAGTTTCCGTTCACATTTTCTGTTTTTCATCGAACAATATATTTTTGTAAACCAATTTTGAAAACTATTTCACCATCATTATTTGTTATTAAAAAGAGTTTTATTTTCATTATAAAACCATTTATTTGAATATTTAAAATTAATTAAATATTTGCAAATCAAATCAGTGAAATTCTGTGTCGTTACAGGGTTAGTATCACGGTTAACTCAAAGTCAAAGTCTTTGGCCAGAGCGTTTCGGTTAAAAATAATTGTTATTATTGAACCAAGGACTTTGTGTTTGGACTATAGAGTTGAATATGGACGATATTAGAATTTTGACCATTACTAAATTCCATAAGTCCATAGTGATATAGTTTTGATGAAAATAAATAGTGTAAATAAATGTCACAATCGGGTAACACTTAATAAAGTGAAACTGGATTTTGCTGAAACTAAATAAGCAATAGATTCGGCCAAAATGTCATACCATCTACTAAGTGACATGGGAATATTAACATTCGAGTAGTTCGATGTTAATCGTCGACCAAATTTACACCGAACGAGTCACACAACCGAAAAGAAGAAGTCTCTTTAGACTAAATTATTTAATTACTTTATAATTGTTATAAATTAATTAAATTAATTAATAACTATGAAATATTAATTATAAAATTTTGTACATGATTTTAGGGATAAAAATTATTAAATATATTTATAATAGCCATAAATATATAGATCGATATATGCTATCGATAAGCAATTAAATTAGAGTTAATTAATAATATTTATTTGGCCTTAAATGGGATATTGGGCCATGATGACAGGTTGATAATTTCGACTATAATGAGGATTATAGAGGGCAGCTAAAATAGGTTAGAGGTGTTGGAATTGAATGGCTTAGATTTAGTGAGAATTGGTATGAGATATGATCCATTATTTTCTCTCTCCCATCCGCTATTTAAACAAATCAAAGTCTAATTAAAAAAAGGCCTTTTTGCTACCACTATCACTTTCCATTATTGGCCGATTTCATCCCCTAAGAGCTCAAGAAAATCCAACTTAAATCAATTCAAAAGGCAATAACTATTTGATATTCAAAGGTCTATGGTTCAAGGATTAGCACTCTACTGAAACGAAAAGATTTCAAAGGAGAGAGAGTTCATCATTACTAAATGTGATTCAAGGCATTAGTTTTAGGTATGTTTTAACTGTATTATATCGTTTATAATTTCTGAATAATATTTTACTATTTATATATATTATCATTTTATTTTTAGTTAGGTGCTGATTCTTATATACATAGATGTTGTCACATACTAGATTGGTTATATGTGTGTATTCATTTAATTTGTTTACATATTGATTAGATATGCACAACCAAATATTTTACTTATAATAATTATTATTTTATTAATTAGTATATACATATTAATATGTCATTTAATTATAGTTATATGGTTTGTATTTAATTATATCATCAATTCACGCTAATAATTATATACATATTTTATACATGTATATTTACATTATTAACAACTAGAAATTATATTTTTGTAATTATTTACTATTATTTAATATTATTTAAATTAATACACTATCTAAAGACTTATATATAAAATAAAATATGTTACGAAATTAACTTTTAAATTTTATAAAATTATTTTATCATGACATAAACTCTCGACCAGAAAATGAGAATTTAAAAATAATTTTATATATATTTAAAAAATTATTATAATATATGATCGAAAATAATTAATTAATAAAAAAATAAATTTTGACGAACAAAAATTATGGAAACTTTTCCAAACCTTGAAATATCGTGCTATATTTTTTGAAAATTTAAAATTCGAATAATATGTCTCGAAATTAATTTATATTAATATTTTATTGTTTTTGACTAATTAATCAATATATATATACACACATATATATATTTACATAATAAAATTTATAATAATTTTTTTTCTTTGTATAGGATCTAGAAGGTTTAAAAATTAAAATAATTTTTTTTATTTAATTTTATTAATATATATATATATATTGTAAATATGCTTAAATATTTAATTATTCTTTCCTTGTAATACAAATATATTAGTTCATAAAAAAGTACTTTTATATTATGTGTGTGTATATATATTTATAATTTTAATATTTATTACAATAATACACACACACACACACACATATATATATATAATTACTATTTTACTTATATATAAAAGTTATATATATATATAATATTTATATAAATAACAAATGTACATATATACATATATTTGGACAACATAAAATACATATCCGATGGGCTAGCATGTCCTTTACGATGTATGTTTCAACATCAGTATACGGACGTGTTATACTTTGCACGGGTATCATGTTACACATGCACACATATATATGTATATGATAGATACATGTACTTATATGTACCTAGAATATAAATTAAATAAATTTGTGAATAATTTATAAATTTAAATAAGATAAGAGATTTTATTTATATAAAATTTAGAAAAGTTCTAAATAAATTAGACTTCATAGGCCCAATATAGATCCAATAAAGAATTTTTTTTGTAAAGAATTTTTTTTGAAATCCACCCAGTTCTAACAATGGTATAAAAGCTCAATAGCCTATGCGATCTAAATTAGTCATGCTAGGGTTAATAAACTCACTACCCCAAAGTTGCCCCTACTAGAAAAGACTAAAATTTGGATTGGGCTAATTTTCAATTTTTTTTAAACTAAAAATAAAAGTTTTAAATTTAAAATTTAAATTTAAATAAAAGAAATATTATAAATGTCATAATATAAAATTTCAAATTGTTTTGAAAATTGAAAATATAAGATTTTTAAATTTAAAAGTTAAATTTAAAATATAATATATATACATATTATAACTGTTGTAATTTAATGAAAAATTTCAAAATGATCGAAAAATAATTTAAATTAATTTAAAAATTTACAAAATTCATTAATAAGATTAATAAAACATATTAATGAAATAAGTTAATTAATTAATAAATATATACATGTATTTTATATTATGATATATATGTTATGTTGTTTTAAAATGTTAAATTAACATAAGTATACATGTATGTATATAATTGAATTTCAAAATTAATATAAAATTTAATTAAAATTATTTAATTAAATAAATTAATTAAATAATACACACATATGTATAATATATGTGTTATATTATAAAGGTTATAGTATATAATAATTATTTAATATAAATGTTATATTAAATTGATATAGAAATAATTAAAAAGTTAATCAGTTAAAATTAATTAATTAAGATTTAATTAATATAATATTATACATAATAATATTATAAAATTAATATGAATAATAAAAGTTATATATAATAAAACCTTTTTTTTGAAATGGTACTTTATATACCACATGTCACTAGGACAACATATCACATGTCAATAAACGTTCGAATCACGCTATGCAAGTTTCAACCTTGTGACTTCTTGCACCAAAGCCGAATCACTTAACCACTGGGAAAATAGTGCTTGTCATATATATAATAAAACTTATATAATATGAATGTATAAATTAAAGTTGGAACATTAAGAAACCCTAAATATACTTAAGGAATAAATACATATGTAAATGTACGTATACCGTGATTTCCAATGTGTCCGACACTTGAATTATGATGGTATTTCATAAGAAATACATTATTCCATAAGTCAATGTCACTCGATATGATATATTGAAGATTATGAATTTTTAATATAAAGTAGTTCTATATCATTTATATATCAATAGATTACTTGCATACTTTTTAGTTATTGAGCTTTCCTCAAACTAGGGATATTATGTGTAATTCTATTAATATATTGAATAGACGAGATAAGATAACTGCATGTATTTGTTGAGCTTTCCTTAAGGTATGTGCATTATACTTAGGCCGTCGTGAAATGACAAGTTCGAGTTAATAGTCCAACTTTACTTGTTGGGATTTCCTTAAGATAAAGGCGGGATTAGGACAAGGAACCATGGGTTAGGAGTTGTATGTAATACAATCGATAAGGAGTTATCCACCGTATGTGGGCCTATGATTTATTGAGCTTCCCTCAAGGTCAGAATCCCAACGCATACGAGTCATAACACTCGCTACTGAGTCGAAAGAGTTCCATGTTTCGCTTAGGGTTTCGTGAAATATAAAAGATTAGTAGGAGCCTTACAAAAAAATGAAATGATAACATTTAACCTTTCTAATATTATAAAAACATATGCTATATAATATTATAATAATCTACGTTGATAAATCTATGCATTTTAATATGATTGATAAAATGTTAATCAATTAAGATATATAAATGAACTGAATTGAAGATTGGCAAATAGAAATATAACATATACTCACCCATAAATGTTTATCACATGCTAACATTTCAACACCTATGCAAGCACCTGATTTTACAACTATTAAATACATTTGTAATTTTATCGCTTATGTGTTTATTTGGTGAAGATCGTGATTTCATTCTATGAGTTTCAAACTCTAAAATAGTACAAGATTATGGATATTTGACCCATTTACTATCGCATATTAGTGTTATATGAGGAACGGTCACATTTCGTAATGTACGTTACTTCGATGAAGTTAGTTCATTCGAAATAAGCCAATAAATAGTAATGTGTGATCGAATATTCAATTTGATTAATTACAAAAGGATCGTATTTTGTTAAATATAACACTAGACCAAAACTATAAGAAAGATCTAAGAATTCGATCACTGAAATGTCAGTTTGATCGGTTTACGTAAGGTGCATCATATTTGATGTCCTTAAATGTTAAGGTTGGTCAAATGCATCTTTGTAAAGAATTCATTATGATGTTATAGTAAGGTTTTTCTTTTGGACGGTTCGACCATTTAGAAAGAGAAACAAATGTACAATAGTAGATGTGCTTTAATGTACAGTTGGAATAAAGAGAGCGAATAGCCATTTCTGTAATAATAATGATTGATACTTAACATTGGAATGAGAGATACGATTTCTATTTCAAAACGTATTTTCATAGAAAATTTGTTTTCTTAGAGATTTTTTTTGAGTTCAAGATATTTGATAAAAGAACTCTCCGCTGTAAACTAACTGCAGTATATGAAATAAATAATCTATATTAAGTGAATGACAGACCATCAAATTTAGTACGCTATTATAACAATGGAGGAAATAGTTGGAGCATGTCATATAGCACTTATTGATTGCATCAACTTGCGAAAAATTGTTTTCGTAAAATGCACCACACATTATTTATGAAATAAAGACTATTTTTCGACATTGACTGAAAAATAAGCATAGTTATATTTTAATATGAATATTCGTTATGAAATAAAACTATAATGTGGTATTTTTTTTCACAACAAAATTGATGCAATTGAAAATGCTAAAATATCTAAAATTGTTTATAATTATTTTAAAATTATAGACTAAGCTGTAGTTTTGAGAAATAATTTTATTACATAATTATGAATTATATGATACTAGTTAATTATACCTCGAACAATTAAAGGCTATGCACCCATTTAGTGGAAGCGTCATAAGAGTCAATGAACTCTTCAGATTCGTACATATTGATGTATGCAATTGCAAGTCTATTAATACCAAAATGCAACCACATATTTCGTTATATTTACCAATGAGTTATCACAAACATGAACATGTGTATTTGATATGCATGTATAAGTCTATGGTAAGTCCATAGAATATACAACGAAAGTAAATAATGTAACATGCGATATAAATGATTCAATTTGATTGAATGGGTGAATATATTGGAAAGAGTTCCAACATACCTACAAATGAATAAAGATTCAATCTCAAAAGTCACTCCTCCATATGATACATAATAATGTATCAATAATGAGTAATCAAACTTTGTTGGACAAAGTACGATTAATTATTAGTGAAGTTGAGTTAATTTCTTTCTATAAGGTCATGTACTTAAGAGTAATATACAAGGTTAATATTGTTTCATCTAAATAATAGGTTACAAAATAATACAAGATAAGGGTTTATAAGAAACCCCAAAATATCCTAGGCCAATAAGTTGGGAGGTTGTGAAAATCGAAAGTCTGCACGTAGTAATTGTGCATGGGGGATTTTATATCAATCTCCCTAAATAGAGTTTAGGAAGCAATGTCATTGGATGGCATATTTATGTTTTGAACATAAGTTTTGTAAACTAAAACCAAATCAGTTTTATATATAAGGAAATTCATAAAATGTTTATGCATACATATTCTATTGCACCGAGGAACAATTGTTGTGTAACAACCCTAGTTTTAGTGATTAGTTGTTAATATTAAATTATAACGGTAGTTATAATTAATATTGAGAATTAAATACAATTGGAGTTTCAAATTGTTTATTTTAAATAAACAATGAATTTTGGGACTTAACTGTGAAAATAAAGTTAGAACTTTATTTTATTTAGTTTGGGTTGTTAATAAATGGTAAATGATTTTATTTAAGTGAAAATGCAATAATTATATCAATTATTGCCCATTTACTTTCTTAATAATTTTTAAAAGAAGTGATTGATTTTAAAAGTGGTTTATTTAAATAAAAAGGTGAAAATTGGTTTTAAAATATGTTTTGGTTATAAATAAGGTATTAGTTATAAATAAGGTTTGGGAATGGTTTGAAATATTTTTCTAAGTGAGAAAAGTATTTTTGTTGAATTTTAGAAGTTAAAAATGGAGACTTTTGCATTTTATTTGTGTAAATAGTGTATTTTTGTAAATTAAGGTTTTAATAATAATAATACTTTAAAAAAATAGAAATTAATCTTTTTATATGTTGGAAAAATATTTTATTGTTTATGTTTGTAAGTTTACAAATTCTATTTGTGTGAAAATTGGAAGAAAATGGCTTTTGTTCTTTTATATAATGAAAATATGAAGCCTTTTGACTTAAGTGTTAATTAATAAAGCCTAAGCCATTTTATTTTCTTTTTATTGTTGAGTTAAGCCCACTTAGGACTTAACCATGTTGAAAAAAAGGGAAATTAAGCTTCTGTACGTTCATTTTTGCAATGCCTTCTTCTTTCTCCAAACCTGAATATAGAAACCCATCTTTCTCTTGTAAACCCTAGCCTAGAATCTTCAAATTAAATTCAAATTTAGTGTTATAAAAATCAATTTGAAGCTAAATCTACATGTAATCAAAATCTAAAAACTAATATTTCATCAAAAATCCAAATTTGTGAATGATTGTTTGTTAACTGCTTTCTTCTTTCTTGCATGCACCTGTTTCATAGTTTTACAGGTTGTAGAAGCTCAAATTCAACCCAAGCTACAACCTTTCAGCTAATAATTTGAGTTTTTGCTCAAGTATAGTAAGGTGAGTCGAATATCTCACATCTCTAGCAAAACAAAGTAGTTAAGTGCTTGATTCAGTGCAAAAATAGTTACTGTAATCGTTCTTTTGTTCATATTTTCTTCTTGTGAAAATCAGTTCTGGGTTGCATCTTTGAGCAATTGTAATTTTCAATTCCGGGAATGAAATGCTGCCGGATTTTCTTCTATTTGTATTTAATGTATTATACTATATGCCTACAAAATTTGGTTGAAAAATAATCTCATTTGCTATGTTAAAGGTTGGCTTGAAAATCAGTTCGTAGCAAGAAAATCAACTGGAACAAAAAAATCACGTGAGAAGCTTGCCTAGGTTGACCGCTAGGTCAAGCAGGCCTACCCTTAGTGTAACAACCCGCATATTTATCGGTCGTATATTTAAATATTTTATTTAAATATAACATCATTCGTCGGATTATGGTCCGAAAAGCTACTTTTTGCAAACGGCCGAATTGGAGCTCGAAACCACCTCCATTGAGTCCAAAATGGCATTTGCGATCTTTTTGAGTATAATCTTTGATATGTTTGGAGTAAGTTGAATTTCGCTACTTTTTCTATTGGGTTTTGGGTTTGGGTTCAGCCCACTAGCTTAACTAATACCCTAGCTTAGCCCATCTCCTTCCATTCACTCATTTTCATTCCTCATACACAAGTCAAAAACTGAAAATGGTGGAAGGGAAGAGGAAATAGAAATTGCAAACCCTAGTTCCTCTTGCAAGCTCAAATTCTTACTCCAAAAAATCAAATAGAATCTATTGGTAAGCCTCCTCTTCATCTTCTCTATCTCTTTCTCTCTTCAATCTCAGAGTTTCCTAAACCTAACTTAGGAAATATTGGTTTTGATCTTAGATTGAAGCTTGTTGAGCTGAAGTAGAGATTGGTTGGTCTTCTCCTTGTAATTGGGCTCCTTCTTCTTTGTTTTTGGGTTAAAGGTGAGATTTTTATCTCACATCTATGTCTATATCTATCTTCGATTGTTGGGTATGAATTCCTAACAATTATCCATGTGCAATTGCTTTTGATTTGGATTGGTTTTGTGTACACTTCAATTTTTGGTGTTTTGGAAGTTTAAAACTCTAAAAATCATAGCTTTGGTGTTTTGATCATGTTTTGGTGATGAATCGAAGAGCTTATAGGGCCGGGTAGCCGATGGGCGTAAACCCTTAGCGTCCGTGCTCGTCCGGTTGCAAATTGAGGGAGTTTGCACTTCATTTGTTATAGGATAGGAAATGCAGGAAATTGGGTTTAGTCGACTGAATCCTCTGTTCAGTCGACTGAGCTGAAGCCCGGAAATTTTCTGGACAATGTTCAGTCGACTGAACAGGGATTTCAGTCGACTGACCTGCTCCTGTTTTCCTGTTTTGCCTATTTATGCTCATTTTGATTGGTTTTCTGAATTTTATCGATTCATGTTGGTTCTTAGTGGTTGTTATTGCCTCTTTGGCTTTGATAACTTATTCTTGACTTCATTCACGGGTTTTTATAAATGATCTCTTTAAATCGTATTAAAAGATCGCTTCTCCAAATTATAAATTCTATTTAAAACACACACACAATTTCGCACTCCGAGCGAAGTGGGAGGAGAATTAAATGATTAGATAAAATGCGTGCAATGAACACGTGCGTTCATCTTTTCAGTTAATTCCCAATCTATCCGTTTGAACGTTTTGACATTTGGGTTTAGTTTACCGATGAGATGAGGTAAACTTTGTACTGCTTTGAGTGTGAAATTGACTAACAGATAGTAAACCATTTAGTGCGAACGGGTGGTTATGGGACCCACGTTAACACTTTTCGGGTTCCTTTTCGGGAGTTTGTGACACATGTTGCCTTTGGGATAGTGTCTTCGGACTGTCTCCTTCTGGCCTGTTGCCTTTAATATCGCTTTGGAGTTGGTTCTTTGCCCCGGCTCAAGAGATATTTGGGATTGTTGTTGCCCTATAGTATCGTTTCCGGAGTGGTTTCTTTACCACCGCTCAAGAGATATTGGGATGTTGCTTTTTATAGCGCTTTCGGAGTGGTTTCTTTACCACCGCTCGAGAGATATAGGAGTGGTTTCTTCACCACCGCTCTAGAGATATTGGAGTGGTTTCTTCACCACCGCTCATGAGATATTTGGATTTGTTGCAAGTGGTATTTGTTATTTGCCTCATTGGCTTGTTTTGGGATATTGGTATCCTTTGTTTATTCGAATTGCCGATGATATGAGGCTTGTTTTGTTATGATTCATCTTATGTTAGATGATTGAGTTATCTCCTTTAGAGATAATTGGTATACCATACGATCTTGCAGGTTCATTATCGTTCAGTTTATCTAACTGATTTGTTTAGCTAGACTGACCCGTGTATTTTATACTCGGGTTAGACCGAGATGTTTCAGGTTAGGTGCTTTTGGACTTAGCCTCTTTTGCTTCCGCATGGACTATTCCGCTAGCTCCTTTTTGTCTTAGCTTTTTGTTTAGTCCTTATCTGTTGTAACTCTGATATGTATTCTTGTGAACTCATCTGTATATTGTGGTTTGCTATACCACTTGATATGTATCATTTTGTATACTCTGTTTTGTATCAGTATATGTGTTTATGATGATCCACTGTTCTGTGATGTATATTACATTTTAGTTGTTATATTCTATTCTGATAGATCCTCTAGCCACCTATGGTTTTGTTTTGAGTATTCATTGGATATGTCGACCTGCTAGGTAGGGCAATTGTCGATGTATTCAATAGATAGTTAAAGCAAGGCTATAGATGGTCGCTCCTATCCAGCCTTATTCTCCGCATTAGCAGACGGCATTATCTAATAATACTCTTTGCTAATGTGGGTATAGAGGTGGGGAGTTACACTTAGGTCAACCATACGGTCGACCTAGGGACAAGGGAGGTCGTCCTGGCAGTCGACCTAGGGGGCAGTTGTCCCTATGTTCAATTTTTGTTGCTCCTTTTGTTTTCTGTTTCGTTTCCAGCTTGTTTCTTGACTTCTTCTTCTTATTTTTCAAGATATATTGGTGTTGTTTTGAGATTTTTAATGCCTATCAATAGGCTAGCTAAATTTTGAGAATTTGAAATTCAAATTTAAATTAAATTTGGATTGATTTTGAGTTGAATTTGAATTGAATTCGTATTGAGTTCAAGTTATCGGTTTTGAGCTATCTTCCTTATTTTTCTCGTTTCCGAGCACGAATTTCTCCAAACCTTTTTTAAATTACTTTTGAAATAAATGGGCATTTCAAATTATTATTATATAGTATTTTAAAATTTATTTTAGAATATAAAATCTATTTATTCCTATAATAAAGGAATTTCAAATATTGGTTTCAACAATCATTTTCGGAAAATAGTTTTAAAAGCTCGATTTCTCTAATAAATTATTTTAAATATAAAATACACATGTCTGCAGTATTCGAATGTATGAGAAAGGGAATTAAACGATTTAGTAAAACATGTGGTATGAGGCTCGTACGTTTACTGTTTCGGTTAATTCTGGACTTGTACGATCGAAGCTATTAGAGGTTATCGATTCTAAGTTGTTTTGCCATTTTATGGTGCATTTTGAGTTTTATAATTCCTATTTATAGGAATTATTTAGGATGGCCAATATTTGGCGAGTTTTATGGTTTGGGATCTCCTTATAGTAGTTATAGTTGATGAGAGCCATCACAATGTTTTTATACTTGCCGATGATATGAGGCAAGTTTTGAGTTTGTGATTTCCTATTTTGAGATTTATGGTTCATGAGGAACCATCATGAGGAACCATCACGAGGTTGATTTATACTTCTCGATGAGATGAGACATGTCATGAGTTTTCTAATATGGCATTGGCTAGCGGTTAGTAAACCGTTTTAGTGAGAACGTGTGGTATGGGACGCACGTTACCACTTTTTGGGTTCCTAGTAGAGAGTTTGTGACACATTCTGGGTTATGCCAGTACTAGAGCTGTTGGGCTCATATTGGGCTGTTGCGTCCAATCTTTATCGAGCTGTTGGGCTCATCACGGGTTTATATGACTTCGGTCATCTGGGATTTATGACTTCGGTCGTCTAGGATAGGTACCTATAATTTATATAGTACTGGACAAGAATTTTGCACGTGCATATTTTGAGATTTGAGCTGTTGGGTTCTTATTGGGCTGTTGGGTCCATCCTTTTATTGGGCTGGTTGGTCCATTCTTTCATTGGGCTGTTGGGTTCATACTTGAGATTTGAGTTTGCCGTCTTCAACGTTTTATATGAGATTTATAATCTCCTTTTTGGGGACACACACACACACACACACATATATATATATATATATTGATGAGTTGCCATTTGGCGTATTTTGAGTTTTGAGATCACTCTATTTTGAGTTATATTTGTGTTTGCCTTTTATTGCGTTTCTTGAGTTTTGAATTTGAGACTTCTCTTTTTTTAGGGAATATGGTTCATTGAAACCATTATAGATGTTTTGGGATGTCGCCAATGATATGAGGCATTTATTTCTATATTTGAGTGTTATTGTTGAGTTACCTCTTTTGAGGTGTTTTTATACTTAAGTGACATTGGTCCACTTAAGTCATGGGTGTGTGTTCTTTCTATTGCTTCTTCTCATTCGAGAAGAATTATCACCTTGTATTATATGCTTTATATTATCGTCTATTCTTATTAACTGATTGTTATAGCTAGATTGATCCGTGTATTTTATACTCGGGCCAGATCGAGTTGTTTCAGGTTAGCTTTTAGTTATGGGACTTAGCTTTGATGCATCTGCTTGGATATCAGCCTAGCACTTTTGTGTTGTTTATATTTCTTTCCGCTTGACTCCGATATGTATTTTTATTAGATGTATATACTGTGGTCTCTGAACCACTTTTGTGTATCATTTTGTATTGTACTGGGATGTATCAGTGTATATGTATTTATGTATATGATGTTTACTGTTCTGTGATATGATATGCATTCTCTTAATATTTTTTGGTAGATCCATTAGCCACCTATAGTTTTGTACTAAGCATTTATTGGAAATGTCGAGCCTCGAGAGATAGAAAAAAAATATAGAGCATTTATCGACGTATTCAGCAGATGTTTAAGACAAGATTATAGATGGTCGCTCCTAACCAGCCCTATTCTCCGCATTAGTAGACAGAATTACCTAGTAATTCTCTTTGTTAATGTGGGTCTCGGGGTGGGGCGTTACAGCTTGGTATCAGAGCTGAGTTTTGAACAAAATAAGATGAACAAAATAGGATAAACACAGAACTGAACATATATTATGATACATCAAAGTACAATATGAGTGGAATCATCATTCTTAATCAAACTTGTTTTGAATCGTGCCTTGACCTTTTCGAGTCCTTAGGAATAAATGAATGGGAATACGTCTAGGAATGTGATTTTATAATTCCATAGTATTCCATAATTTATGAATCTTGTTAATAATATTTATCCCTATGGATAATCCATTCTAACTTAATTTTTAGCTCATGGTTGGAGGAGGAATAAGTCGCACCTTGGATGCTGAGCAGCCTAGTGGCTCACGTCCCGAGGGTGTGTACATGTCAACCGATCAGATCTTAGACCTTGTTCGTAGCATCCAGCCTCTTGCTCCATCCAATTCTTCTCCTTTGCACAAATCCTCATTTGCGCGTATATGCAGTGACTATTCTCATTTGGGAGGCAAGCCTTTCAAAGGTTTCGAGACCGTTCTTGAGGTCCAGGCTTGGCTTCAGACATGTGAGCATATCTTCTCTCGCATGGAATTATCTGATTATCATCGAGTTTTTGTAGCATCGAGTATGATGCAAGAACATGCTCTCCATTGGTCTAAGCTTCTTATTGCCGAGATTGATGAGTGTACCCTCACTTGGCAATAGTTTAGAGAGCGGTTCGAGCTTAAATTTGTGACCGAGTCTGAGAAACCTTCCCTTGCCCGTCGCTTCCTTGGATTAAAGCAAGAGAAATTATCTGTTTTAGAGTATATTTCTTCTTTCGAGTCCCTATCCAAGTATGGGCTCGAATTTATCAGCACTCCATATAGGAAGAACCTTAGATTTTTTTATGGATTGATGAAATACTTGAAGAAATCTCTTATGCTCCAGCTTAAGTTATCCTTCGAAGAGTTTGTTGATTCGGCGCTTCACCTTGAAGCCGTCAAGAAGGAAAGGGATAGTAGTGATGAGGTTGAAGTTCGCAAGAACCCAAACAAGAGAAAACTTCCCTTCCAAGCATCCCAATCTTTTTCTCAGAAAAAGAAGCATCTTGCCTCTAGTTCTCATTCTGGTACAAGTCATCATTCTCACAAGACTTTTTTCAACTGTGGTTCTCATGATCACTTTATTCGAGAATGTTCTAAGCCTATCATTTGTCGTACTTGCAAACAAGAGGGACATTGGTCTTCCCAGTGCCCCAATTCTTCTAAGGGTCCTTATTTGGGAAAGCTTATCGTGATGGATACTTCTAGCGGTTCCTCTCAACCTAGAGGTACTACTTCATCTTTTCTTTAGAGATTTGTGTTATTTTATGATCATTTTATTTGTGTTCTCTTCGATTCGAGTGCTTTATGGTCACTCATATCGAAGAAGTTTGATTGTGTTTTGCTTTTGATTGTTTCATGTTTTTTCACTTCTTAAGGATTGCGAATCCGATTGAGGGACCCACAATCTTAGTATTTCAGTATGGGGTGTTGAGCTTATTTTGAGTATTTTTCTTTTCCTGTGAATTTGTATATTTTGGGAATGGATTGGCTTGATTATTTTCAGGACCAATCCTATACTTTGAAGGGATCATATATATATTAGACATCCTGATTTGGTTGATGTGTTGATTCTTGTCCTTTGGAATGTTGATGATAATTCCGAAGTATCTTATCTGTTCATGAATTTCGAGATGATGATGATGTATCTCGAATTCCATTTATTGCGACTCTGTAATTTCTGTGTGTTTGTTTTGGGATTGTTACCCAATCGGGCAATTGAGTATTGTGTTGATCTAATTTCTAGCTCTTAACCTTTCGGTTATCCTTCCACGAGGATATCCATTAAGGAATGAGGCAATTGATTGAGTTCTGTTGATATTGTAGGATCTAGATTAACCCTAGAGGGGGGGTGAATAGGGTTATAGCAAATTTTCTTGAATTAAACACAAAAACAAACTGCAGAGAAATAAATATGCAGAAAGTAAATCACACACAAAATTTACCCAGCTTCGGCAACCCCTGCCTACTGCTGCATTCCCAGATTTCTATTAGAATTAAACAGTCTCCCACTTACAAACACTCTAACAGACTCGCAAACCTTGCTACCGCCTATAGAGTTTTGCAAACTCGCAATCCCTGCTCACTGAACTAATCCTAACTAGACAATCTGCAACAACCTAAATCCTAGGTGGTGATTTACCAAGGTTTGATTCGAAAAGTACAAACTTTAAAAAATAAAAACAAGAACAACTTGAAACCCAAATTTAAAATATATCAAGCCTTATTAATTAAATAAAACCGGCCCACAAACTTCCCTCTTTTTTAACTATGTCGGCCCGTTTCTTTTCTTGAGAAAAAATGGTGGCTTGCTGTTGCTTATCTTCGTTCGTTCCAATTTAGGGCTTCGTAGAAAATTGGGGCTGTCGACTTTGATTCCTCGATTGAATGAGTGATTTCGCCCCTTGCTCTGTTGATCGACCGATTCCTTGTAGTTTGCTTCGGCTGCTTCTTTTCGTTGCTTATGAAATTAGAGCTTATGAATTTTTAATGAAATCGGCTGGATGCTTTGATCGAATTCGACTTATCTCTGGTATGTTCTTCGTTCTTTCTCGATTGATTGCTTGAATTCGATAATTAAAATTGCCGATGATGATTTGTTTATATAGGAGTTCGATCTCCTTTATTTGCATTCGTATATCTTTGTTTGAATTTGTCAATTATTCATCTTGGCCGGTTGATTTTATTTTAATGCTCGAGATGGTTTCTGACTTCTTCAATTTCGTATATTTCTTTCTTGCTCTTCACGGTGTTGATTTTAAATCGTTCGATCATTCCTTGATCGTTACGGTAGTGACTTTCCTATTTTACTTTGACTTGGATTTTTGACTTTTTCAATTTGTTAACTTGATTTCCACGGCATCGACACTGATCATTTTTCTGGTTGACTTCGATTTTCTGGCCCCTGTGAGCTTCGTTTCTGGCCATCTTCTCTGGTTGGTTTAACCTTATGTTGACTTCGGCTTTGAATTTGTGTAGCTTGTATTGGATTGATATGCACTGACTTGATTTGTTGCTTTATATGCGGTCAGTAATCATGTAGTTGTCTGTACTTGCATTGTCTTCGACATTGCCTGATTTCATGTGGTAGCTTCTGTTGTCTGGTGGCATTTGAGTTATGATTAGACTTCATGTGTTATTTTTTTGTGAGCTGTTTTGATACAAGTCTGTACTTTGTTTCAATTAAAGTGATTTGGTCGAGTCTGGAGCATTTGGTTGACTTGATACTCTGTTGTTACCATGTGGTTGTATTCACTAGGTTTCACTTGGCTTGTTGACTTGTGCATTTGAGTGTGTACTGACTGAAGCTTGAGTTGCATGCTTGAAGTTGAGTGACTGTTGTCCTTTGTATATTGAAGTATCATGTTGTATTTGTATCATGTCTGGTGCACCACTTCATATGTGCACTTGATTACATATGCCTGGACTTGACTGTTGCATTGCTCCATTGTATTCATGTAGTCTGGTCTGGTCTTCATGTAGTTGTATATATACATGTCTCTGATTTGATGTACTTGAGTCACTTGTGCATTTTCAAATTGCTGTTTCAATTTGGTCTGGTTGAACTCGAGACTGTAGCATTCATTACTTGTTTCACTGATGGTCTTTGCTGTTTTCATGTATATTTGTTCTCGAGTCATATTCATGTCACTGGTATCACGTTTCATTTGTGTTGGGCATTGTTGCATCCATTCTTCACTTTGATATTGTAGATGGCCTGTTTTACTGTCATGCTACTTTCTGGTCATGGCTGGTTTCTTTGGATTGTGTGTGCATATATGCTTCATTGTATCCATCTTGTTGGTTTGTAGCCTCGAGTCTGGTCTGTGTTGCCTTCTTGTCTCGACTTTGGTATTTGCAGTTTCGATTTGCTTTACTTTTGTATAGTCTGCACTTGTATTGTTTGATCACTCGTAGTTGTCGTAGTGTTGCAGTCTTTAGCTTGAGACTGTATATAGCTTGCATGGTCTTTGTTTCATTCGAGAAATATTTGTATTTTGAATTTCACCTGTGTTGAATCCAGTTTCACAACTCGGGTTTGACCTTGTGCTGAAAATTATGACATTGTTTTATTGCACCTGAGTTGAATCTGATAATATGGGTTTGACCTGTGCTCACCTGTCCCTGTAAATTTATCAAGTGTATATATATCAGTGTGCACGGCCTTGTGGCATGTACAGTGATACACTGTGCATGTCACATTGTTCGTGTGTGATGAATTCAAATATAAATGATGACGAACAACCCAAATAACTGAGGCAAATATTATTTTCAAAATTCATATTTTGTTTTATACTGCAAAAACATTTTATTTTCAATTTTACTGCGTCAATGTATATTTCTGCAGATTGCTCAGATGCTGGATTCACATTGGAATGAAGTTGAAGATAAATACGAGTGTGAGTGATATGTAGTGAGGAACTGATGTAACTATGAAATTGTGATGTAATTGTATTGTGACTGTAATTGTATAGTTATAGTGAGAGCTTGAAATTGTACTATCAAAATTGTAATAAATATTTGTTTGAATAAAATATTCGTTTGAATTCCAATTCTGTGTTATTTATTTTATTCAGCAAATATTTATTTTATCTGTGAAAAATAAAATAGTACAATATCAAATACATTTAAATGAATGTATATATGTTTATTATCATCAAACAAAAATCATATACACGCATATTTAACAATCTCCCCCTTTTGATGATAACAAACATATATTTAAGATTTTGACTATTTTAAATGTATTTGATTATTCAATTTGCTCCCCTTATTTAAATGCTCTGTTTCTACACAATACTCCCCCTACATATATGCATGAGAATAAAAAATTCAAATGAGCTTTGATACAATTAGAAAATCTTTGACCTTTATTTTCAAAATCTTAACTTTTCTCTCCCCCTTTTGTTATCAGCAAATGAATAATAGTAATAGAAAAATAGAGATATAGTGATAGACATTAATACAATATTAAAGCTCAATCGAGTGTAATTATTAATTTCAATAAGAAAATCAAACAAAAAATCATAAATACTTTAATTGACGCATATTCCACTTTAGAATGATAGGATGATATCATCAAATAAAACCATATAGTTGTGGCTATTTGTGGTATATTTATTTCAGGAAATTTGAATATCTACTAACCATGCATAACCGTTATGACTTTTAAATGAGATTAGTAGTATTCTAAATTTTTATTTTAAAAATGAATTCAAGTATCTTCTAACCACGCATAACCGTGAGGACTTTTAAATGGGATTAGAATCAACTTGTCTATTTAATCAATTAATTTTGATATGCGTTCCATACATGCATAACCGTGAGGACTTTTAAATGAGCATGGAAACACATAATCAAAAATCCAAGTAATTCACCCATGCATAACCATGAGGACTTTTAAATGAGAGTGAATATTTTGGATATTATTATTTATTGTTAGAAATATAATAAAATTGAAGCACAAATGATTTCCCGTTTAAACTACCACATATTGACATACTATATTGACTTTTGATGAGTGATGGTCGATAGAAAAATGATAGAAATAGAAATGATCATTGAATATTTATCAACAAATTTTTTTTATAACTCTTGTTTAAATTTCTAAAGAAATTTTATAGTTATACTTTCTCAAGTCATAATATATGATTAATATCAACACTCATCTTATTTTCAATCACTATCTATCTTTTTAGATAATTATTAGGGGGTCAAATCAGTTAACATAGTTATTTAAAATCAATTTCAAAAATAGTTATAAAATCAAATTTTCTTAAATAACTAATCTGATACAAGGTCAACAGAAATTATTTTCTAGAAGGGGTTTTTAAGAAAAATTTCTGCTAAAATAGAAATTATTTCAAGTGAAAAATATGCAGATATTTTCTTTGAAAAATGATGCAGCAAATGAATGTCTCGAAATATAATCACGTTCCACTAGTAATTTTTCTATCAACTATATTACCAGTGTGATCTGCATCTGACTTTAAATTTCACTCAATATTCACTCGTTGGATGTCATAGACCAGATTGTGAAATTTCAACAAACTATCTCAGAATTCTTTTCACTAATTTTTAAACAAAATTTTCTTGACTTTGAATTGAAGTCGTGTTAACCATCAAACAAATATCATAGTGTCAGGTTTAGAAACCATAGGATCAACAGTCATTAAAACATCGTCATTATTTCAAAACAATTTCTTGACGTTTCACCAATAAAGTTTCAACAGTTTCAACAATTTCTAAAAATCCTTTTTATAGCATGAGTAATCAGTAATCAATTAACATCATAATTTGACCAAACAGATTAAGTTCAATGAAAAAAATGGTTGGTCAACTTTTAAGCACAAATCAAAGTCATAGATAAGAGCAAGTCATGTAAGATCATATCAAGTAAGTTAGAATCTGTCAACCATCATAATTACTTCAAGTAATTCTATTTAAAAATGATTGGTTAATAATAAAAAAATCAGAATTAACATCATCAATCATTTCACATAACTGGCTGATTTAATTTAGATTATGGTGCAGATTTTCACATTTTATCTATCGTTTGAAAATAAATACAATTACCTGTTTTACCTGTACGATAATCTTTCGTTGTTTGCCTATTGTGAATCTGTCACCTTTATACTAGGCTAAGGAACGTTGATTTGTCGCCCGTTGTGTGTTTGGAACAGCCAGAATCCAGATAACACTAATGTTGTTCCTTAGCCTGCCACCACACCTACACGGTAAAAGATTTTTGTGACCTATTTGTTTTTATAGGTCCATGGTTGTTAGTGGCAAAATAATTTGATGAATATGTTTGAGTAGACCCAAAACTATTAATATATGTTCCTTTTGGCACCCAAACTTGTTTTGTCCTTTCATTCTTGTTCCAATAGACATGAAATTTGTTTGTAGAATTCTTAGGAGCCCAACTTGTATAAATTTTGTGTTCTTGTTCCTATGACTACAATTTTCAACACGATGATCAATTATTTCACATCTAGCAAAGACACTCTTACCTTTTGCATTATCATCAACTTGTGTTTTCCCAAAGCCTAATCCTTTTCTGTTGTTAGCAAAAAGTTGGTTTCCCAATAACATGTTGAATGATTTTTCTCCTCTTGAAAAGTTATTCAGAGATTTCTCAAGATTTTGGACTTTGGTTTTTAGTGTTGTGTTTTCAGTCACAAGTGAGGTGCATCTATTTATAAAATCCTTTTTCCTAGTGTCAATGGTTTCCTTAAGACTCAAGTTTTCTTTTTCAAGATTCTCAAAGCTATTCTTAAGTTTTGATAATTCTGAATCTAAAATTTTACATTTTTTACAATCTAGGTTTTGAATATTTTCAAGTTCAGTTTCTAACCTAAAATTTTCATGGACAAGTTCTCTCCTATCAGATTTCAGTTTTTCAATTTTAGATTCAAGAGTATCAATTGTTTTAGTAAGATCACAACACATCAAAACAAGTTCTTTATAAGAATAGTCACTTACCTCACTAGATTCCTCTGAGCTTGCTTCTGAATCTGATTTTGCCATAAGACACAAATTAGCCTCCTCTGAGCTATTATTCGAAACTTCCTCTCTTTCTTCATCATCCCAAGTCGCTGCAAAGGCCTTCTTCTTCTTCTTTTTCTTTCCTTTGTTGTTTTTGAGAAGTGGGCATTTTTGTTTGAAGTGGCCAGGCTTCTTGCAGTTATAACAAGTTAATTCATTATTGGAACTGTCAGAATCTTTTGACCTATTACCACTTGTTTTCTTCTTGCATGGCCCGAATCTTGACCATTTTCTAAGATTATTGACAGCCATTGCTAGCTCTTTAATTGGATGTTCTTCTTCTTCATTGCTCTCTTCTTTGCTCTTTAAGGCAATCGTCTTCTTCTTTGATTCGGAGTTGTTGCGTTCCTCCTTTGTTTTTAGCTCAAGCTCATATGTCATCAAGTTGCCGATCAACTCCTCCATACTTAGTTTACTCAGATCTTTCGATTCTTGTATTGCTGTGACTTTTGCCTCAAAGTTCATTGGTAAGACTCGTAGCACCTTCCTCACAAGCTCTACCTCAGTGAATACCTTCCCAAGCGCTCTAGCATTGTACACCAAAGTTGAAAAGCGTCCAAACATGTCCTTTATGCTCTCGCCTTTGTCCATCACAAAGTTCTCGTATTCATTGCTGAATAGGGCTAGACGAGACTCCTTGACTTGAGAAGTTCCTTCATGTGTCACCTCCAAGGTATGCCAAATTTCCTGCGCAGTTTTACAATGAGAAATTCTATTAAATTCATTCTTATCAAGAGCACAAATCAAAGCATTCATGGCTTTAACATTTGTAGTTTTTAATTTCTTATCGTTAGCGTCCCATCTATCCTTAGGTTTAGGAATCTCAGTATCACCAACAGTTATAGTGGAAGATTTATAGCCAGTTTCAATAATGTCCCAAACATCATAATCAACAGAACTAAGATAAATACCCATCCTAACTTTCCAATAAGCATAATCATTCCCATTAAACATGGGTGGCCTAGCAATAGATTGCACCTCAGAAAAAGCATTATTTGGTGGATTCATGACTCAAGAGTTAAAGAAAAATACCGGGCTCTGATACCACTTGTAGGATCTAGATTAACCCTAGAGGGGGGGGGGGGGGGTGAATAGGGTTATAACAAATTTTCTTGAATTAAACACAAAAACAAACTGCAGAGAAATAAATATGCAGAAAGTAAATCACACACAAAATTTACCCAGCTTCGGCAACCCCTGCCTACTGCTGCATTCCTAGATTTCTATTAGAATTAAACAGTCTCCCGCTTACAAACACTCTAACAGACTCACAAACCCTGCTACCGCCTATAGATTTTTGCAAACTCGCAATCCCTGCTCACTGACCTAATCCTAACTAGACAATCTGACACAACCTAAATCCTAGGTGGTGATTTACCAAGGTTTGATTCGAAAAGTACAAACTTTAAAAAATAAAAACAAGAACAACTTGAAACCCTAATTTAAAATATACCAAGCCTTATTAATTAAATAAAACCGGCCCACAAACTTCCCTCTTTTTTAACTATGTCGGCCCGTTTCTTTTCTTGAGAAAAAATGGTGGTTTGCTGTTGCTTATCTTCGTTCGTTCCAATTTAGGGCTTCGTAGAAAATTGGGGCTGTCGACTTTGATTCCTCGATTGAATGTGTGATTTCACCCCTTGCTCTGTTGATCGACCGATTCCTTGTAGCTTGCTTCGACTGCTTCTTTTCGTTGCTTATGAAATTAGAGCTTGTGAATTTTTAATGAAATCGGCTGGATGCTTTGATCGAATTCGACTTATCTCTGGTATGTTCTTCGTTCTTTCTCGATTGATTGCTTGAATTCGATAATTAAAATTGCCGATGATGATTTGTTTATATAGGAGTTTGATCTCCTTTATTTTTGTTCGTATATCTTTGTTTGAATTTGTCAATTATTTATCTTGGCCGGTTGATTTTGTTTTGATGCTCGAGATGGTTTCTGACTTCTTCAATTTCGTATATTTCTTTCTTGCTCTTCACGGTGTTGATTTTAAATCGTTCGATCATTCCTTGATCGTTACGGTAGTGACTTTCCTATTTTACTTTGACTTTGATTTTTGACTTTTTCAATTTGTTAACTTGATTTCCACGGCATCGACACTGATCATTTTTCTGGTTGACTTCGATTTTCTGGCCCCTGTGAGCTTCGTTTCTGGCCATCTTCTCTGGTTGGTTTAACCTTATGTTGACTTTGGCTTTGACTTTGTGTAGCTTGTATTGGATTGATATGCACTGACTTGAGTTGTTGCTTTATATGCGGTCAGTAATCATGTCGTTGTCTGTACTTGCATTGTCTTTGACATTGTCTGATTTCATGTGGTAGCTTCTGTTGTCTGGTGGCATTTGAGTTATGATTAGACTTCATGTGTTATTGTTTTGTGAGCTGTTTTGATACAAGTCTGTACTTTGTTTCAATTAAAGTGATTTGGTCGAGTCTGGAGCATTTGGTTGACTCGATACTCTGTTGTTACCATGTGGTTGTATTCACTAGGTTTCACTTGGCTTGTTGACTTGTGCATTTGAGTGTGTACTGACTGAAGCTTGAGTTGCATGCTTGAAGTTGAGTGACTGTTGTCCTTTGTATATTGCAGTATCATGTTGTATTTGTATCATGTCTGGTGCACCACTTCATATGTGCACTTGATTACATATGCCTGGACTTGACTGTTGCATTGCTCCATTGTATTCATGTAGTCTGGTCTGGTCTTCATGTAGTTGTATATATACATGTCTCTGATTTGATGTACTTGAGTCACTTGTGCATTTTCAAATTGCTGTTTCAATTTGGTCTGGTTGAACTCGAGACTGTAGCATTCATTACTTGTTTCACTGATGGTCTTTGCTGTTTTCATGTATATTTGTTCTCGAGTCATATTCATGTCACTGGTATCACGTTTCATTTGTGTTGGGCATTGTTGCATCCATTCTTCACTTTGATATTGTAGATGGCCTGTTTTACTGTCATGCTACTTTCTGGTCATGGCTGGTTTCTTTGGATTGTGTGTGCATATATGCTTCATTGTATCCATCTTGTTGGTTTGTAGCCTCGAGTCTGGTCTGTGTTGCCTTCTTGTCTCGACTTTGGTATTTGCAGTTTCGAGTTGCTTTACTTTTGTATAGTCTGCACTTGTATTGTTTGATCACTCGTAGTTGTCGTAGTGTTGCAGTCTTTAGCTTGAGACTGTATATAGCTTGCATGGTCTTTGTTTCATTCGAGAAATATTTGTATTTTGAATTTCACCTGTGTTGAATCCAGTTTCACAACTCGGGTTTGACCTTGTGCTGAAAATTATGACATTGTTTTATTGCACCTGAGTTGAATCCGATAATATGGGTTTGACCTGTGCTCACCTGTCCCTGTAAATTTATCAAGTGTATATATATCAGTGTGCACGGCCTTGTGGCATGTACAGTGATACACTGTGCATGTCACATTGTTTGTGTGTGATGAATTCAAATATAAATGATGACGAACAACCCAAATAACTGAGGCAAATATTATTTTCAGAATTCATATTTTGTTTTATACTGCAAAAACATTTTATTTTCAATTTTACTGCGTCAATGTATATTTCTGCAGATTGCTCAGATGCTGGATTCACATTGGAATGAAGTTGAAGATAAATACGAGTGTGAGTGATAGGTAGTGAGGAACTGATGTAACTATGAAATTGTGATGTAATTGTATTGTGACTGTAATTGTATAGTTATAGTGAGAGCTTGAAATTGTACTATCAAAATTGTAATAAATATTTGTTTGAATAAAATATTCGTTTAAATTCCAATTCTGTGTTATTTATTTTATTCAGCAAATATTTATTTTATCTGTGAAAAATAAAATAGTACAATATCAAATACATTTAAATGAATGTATATATGTTTATTATCATCAAACAAAAATCATATACATGCATATTTAACAGATATTATCATCCTTGTTTCTTTCAAGATATCCTTTTGGATACTCAATTGGCATTATATTTTGCGGCATTACTTCACTCAAAGTAATGATATGTTGGCAGTGTGCATCTTCTCTTTTGAGAAGAATATCTTACCCTTATCTATATATCTCGTTGATCCCTTATTTGATCTATTGTGCGATGCTCGAGTCTTTCCTTAGCTTGACCGTGCACCAATTTCCTTCAGCTATGAGTCACGGGAGATATCATTCCTTCACCGCATTCCACACTCGTATGATTCTTGTGAGTGGCTTGTTATATCGTTTGGATTGACGAACACTCCATTTTATTCTGTCAACCTTGCGAATCGAGTATTCTGGGAATATCTCGATGAGTTCTCTTTAGTGTTCTTTGATTTTGAGTTTTTGCAGCTATATGATATGTGTTTTAAGAGAAATTGGAATCTTAGTTATTATGAAATCAAAGAATAATTTTGTATATTATATATGTGAAGAATTTCTTTTTATAGAAATGATTTTTGTATTGGTTGTCCATCGAGTGCTTTAAGAATTCTAGTCGATACGCCTGTCAACGTTATCGATAGGAATTTCCTAAATGCTGCGATGAGACAATCAGACACGATAAATTATGTTTTATGAGATTGAGTTTGGAAATAAATTATTTTGGGAATTGAGTAGTAAATTTTTATTTTGAGTAGTATATGCAGCCATTGAACCATAGTGATGGTTAATTAAGTGGCGAGGCAGTTTTGATCACTTGGTCAACTTTACAGCCAATAGATAGAGTCGTTCACTATAAACCAATGGCGAGGCAATCCCATTATTATTGTTTTGAATTTATAGATTAAATATAAATATGCTTATTGTTAAAAATGTTGTTTATTAGATAAAATATGTTTTGTCTTTCAAATTTTTAAAATGTCTATTGGATAATGTAATATAAAAGTTATATGTAATAAATTTGAAGCTTGTTTTCAAAACTTTTGGTGGTTTGGAAAACAAAGAGTGCTGAGATTTTAAATTTTTCTTTGAGAATATATTGGTAGGAATTTATAAAATTCTTTTGAAAATTTAATTTGTAACAAGAGGAATATGAATTTGAATTTGAGTCTTTGTAATACTTATTAAGTATTATAATAAAGAAGTTTTGAAAAATTTTCAAGTATTGAAAATTGTGGTTATAAAATACTAAAAATATTGAATTTTGGAATTTAAAGAATTTTTGGTTAAGAGTTAATACATACATTTTATTCCCTAGGTTTATTTAACTCTTGTGCTATTTTCTAACGACGTGCATTTATGCGGTCGTTTGAGTGTGGAGCTTTTAAAGAAACCACCTTTTGGTTGATCTATCTTGCCTCTATTGTGTCTATCTAGCATTGGTGTGGTTCCTTCCGTAGTGTTATATCAATAATCATCTTGTTGATTAGAGTTTGGGTGGGAGTTGTGTTACATCCCAACTCTACTCAAGGAGCTTTTGAGAAATCAATTTCATTCGAGCAATCTCTTATATGTAGCATCTTGTTGTGTTTTTATTTCGAAGGAGAAATGCCTTCGAAGTCTTGGGTGTTGCTCGGAAAATTCCATGGTTCGCTAGTCCCAATATTAGCGCTTTGGAAACCATAGAATTAATCGAGCGAGTCTTGTCTTGGTTTTCTACCATCCTATCTTGAGAGTGTGATTTTTTTTAAAACTCGAGCTTTTTTATCTATCCTTTGCTTGATGAATAAGTGTGTTGTTTACAGCTCTTTTCTAGAAAATTGCAAACAATCCTGGTTTTAGTGATTACCTATTAATATTAAATTATAATGGTAGTTATAATTTAATATTGAGAATTAAATACAATTGGAGTTTTAAATCGTTTATTTGAAATAAACAATGAATTTTGGGATTTAACTGTGAAAATAAAGTTAGAACTTTATTTTATTTAGTTTGGGTTGTTAATAAGTGGGAAATGATTTTATTTAAGTGAAAATGCAATAATTATATCAATTATTGCCCATTTACTTCTCTTAATAATTTTTAAAAGAAGTAATTGATTTTAAAAGTGGTTTATTTAAATAAAAAGGTGGAAATTGATTTTAAAATATGTTTTGGTTATAAATAAGGTTTGGGAATGGTTTGAAATATTTTTCTAAGTGAGAAAAGTATTTTTGTTGAATTTTAAAAGTTAAAAATGGAGACTTTTGCATTTTATTTGTGTAAATAGTGTATTTTTGTAAATTAAGGTTTTAATTATAATAATACTTTAAAAAAATAGAAATTAATCTTTTTATATGTTGGAAAAATATTTTATTATTCATGTTTGTAAGTTTACAAATTCTATTTGTGTGAAAATTGGAAGAAAATGGCTTTTGTTCTTTTATATAATGAAAATATGAAGCCGTTTGACTTAAGTGTTAACTAATAAAGCCTTAGCCATTTTATTTTCTTTTCATTATTGGGTTAAGCCCACTTAGGACTTAACCATGTTGAGAAAAAGGGAAACTAAGCTTCTGTACGTTCATTTTTGCAATGCCTTCTTCTGTTTCCAAACCTGGATATAGAAACCCATCTTTCTCTTGTAAACCCTAGCCTAGAATCTTCAAATTAAATTCAAATTTAGTGTTTTAAAAACCAATTTTAAGCTAAATCTATAGGTAATCAAAATCTAAAACCTAATATTTTATCAAAAATCCAAATTTGTGAATGATTGTTTGTTAACTGCTTTCTTCTTTATTGCATGCACCTGTTTCATAGTTTATAGGTTGTAGAAGCTCAAATTCAACCCAGGCTTCAACCTTTCAGCTAATAATTTGAGTTTTTGCTCAAGTATAGTAAGGTGAGTTGAATAACTCACATCTTTAGCAAAACAAAGTAGTTAAGTGCTTGATTCTGTGCAAAAATAGTTACTGTAATCGTTCTTTTGCTTATAGTTTTCTTCTTGTGAAAATCAGTTCTGGGTTGCATATTTGAGCAGTTGTAATTTTCAATTTCGGTAATGAAATGCTGCCAGATTTTCTTCTATTTGTGGTTTATGTATTATACTATGTACCTGCAAAATTTGGTTGAAAATAATCTCATCTGCTATGTTAAAGGTTGGCATGAAAATCAGTTCGTAGCAGGAAAATCGACTGGAACAAAAAGATCGCACGAGAAGTGTGAAGACCCAAAAGTTGGCCTTCGAAAATCGGCACCCGTACTCCACTTGTACTCAAAATGCCGTAGATTCAAATGCCAAATCTGGTTCTCCGGAGCTTATAACAACATTAAGTAAATAACACAGCGGAATAAAAAGAATAATACATTGATATACAATATCTGATACAACAGAGTGATACAATGAATATCAATATACATCAGAGATATGATACAACAAATAGCAGCGGAAAGAAAAATAGATAACATCAGCAGCGGAACACATAACTCTAAGATAGTCTTCAAGAGAGAACTCCAGCAGTAGCTCGAACTCCCAATAACGATACACCAAGATAAGCAAGTGCAGTCCATATCCAAAGACTGAACTGGCTCCAGAAAACCTACTAGACCTGACTATCTGAAAAACCCAACTCTAGACTGCTCGTGTAGAAAATTATGAGCACCCAGAGTTTAGGAAATGAACAATAAACTCCGAGTCAGTCGTGGGACTGGTGTGAGCAACAAAAACAGTTTATCTTTAAAACAAACAACAAAAGAATTTTAAAGTCAATTCGCAATGCTTTTGGAAAATGAAACTACCATAAGACCTCCCACCACACACACAATGCAAACGCAGACTTGGAGGAGATTTCTTCTTATGTTAGTCAAGGATGCTTACTACGCAAAATCAAATCATTTTTGATATTATTATTAGTGCATAGTGTAGAAAGTATTTCGAAAATAGAATATCAATCTTAGCCAGCATAGGTACCATTATACTATGCCTACTATAGCTACCATATTAGATGGTAGGTTCTACAACTAAAACCGTACACAGTTCGTATTGGAAAATGGATTTCCAACAAATGGTCAGGCTAAGGAACTTCCTTTTCCACGATGGGTACGTCCCTGGAATAGACGACCCGAGAACCTAACCGGATCTCTGCCAACACAAGGCCGGGTTACCTCTGCAAAAATAGGTAACTACTGACACGCGTATGCCATCCCCCGATCGTCACCGATCTTCCCGAGGATCCCCGATTTCCAACAAACCACAAAGTAATAAATTTGCAGCAACCACAGAGGTTAAGTATCTGGGCTCCATACCACGATACCACCTTTATCCAGAAGGAATGACATACACTAAGGGGCGCTACTCCCTAGAACCTTGCCGCATCTTTCCTGTTTTGACCATTTCCGGGGTGTGAGGCTCGACGAAGTCTCGTCCACAAAGCTACGCTTTGTTCATAAAGCCATGCTTGGGTCAAAAAAATGATCAACCTATGATCACAAAGATATAAGATCAAACAAATGATCATATCGCAAATGATCAAACACTGATCATCACACAGCAACACTCAGCATGCCACATTACCAAATTGGGATATATCGCTGATAAATTTCAACTACATAACCTCTGAGCTCGTACGTCTCAGAGAAGGGTGTTAAGCTAAGAGAATAAATTCTCCGCCACCAACAGAAATGTATTTGAAAGAAATCGGCTTTATATCTCAAAGTGTAATGTCAGACATGTATCCATACAAGTCTGTTCCGGGTTCGAACAGAACCGAAGGCACTTCTTACGAAGCCCTTGCAATTCCGGGTATTCACAATCCCGTCCGGACTTCTCATCACAAAGGGTGATAAAATCTCTATACCGGGGACCAGTCGGTGCAGAGACATTCGACGAGTTGTCCTTTCGTTTTCGTAAATATCCGGTCTTCAACACCGGTCTTCAAATGCTATCCATATACGACGTATCATTATTCGGAATGGGTTATATGACACGAATGTCTTTTCCCGGCTAACCCGAATAACGAGCGCAAACTTCAAAAACATATGGATATGTGATTTCAATTAAGTCACAACTTAATAATTCAACTTCTTTCTTCAATTGGTTTCAATCGATTACCATTTCAAATCTTTTAAACAAAAAGATTTATTTCACAAAGTTCACTCAGGTTTCACAAAGATTCATTCACAGTTTTTTCAAAACAATTTCTGTTTCAATTGGATTAACTCGTTAAATCTTTAAAATAAAGATTCAACTTATAGCTTTCAAAACAATTTCATTTCGAATGTTTTAAACAAATCATCATTTTAAATCTGTTAAAAATAAACAGATTCAATTCATAGTTTTCAAAAAGAATTCATTTATAACTTGGAAAACCATCTTTCAATTCATACTTGAAATTCCTTTAAATTGGAATTTCATTTGTTATATATACGAAAGCTTTTATCATTTGAAAACAAACAGTTTTCATTTAAGAACAATCCAATTTTATTTGCATGGGTTAAAGTCCTTGAATTATATTCATATTTCAAAATCAATACTTTTATAACGGGTATAATATCTTTAATCCCTAGTTTTAAATCATATAATTCAATTTCAAACTTTAATTCAAATTTAAATCAAATTATTTAAATTTCCAAAACTCGATTAAGTTATTCAAAATTTAAATTTCATCTTTGAAATTCCATTTCAAAAGCTTTTCACTTTAAACCCAAATTTCCAATTTCAAAATCAATTGAAATTAAAATTTCAATTTTAAAAACATCAGATTTAAATTACCTGTGACTTAACCGATTTCCACGTGAAATCCATATTTGTGTGTGTATGGTGTAGTCCAGGGGTTTTACACACAATAGTGCAACATCAATCATCACAGATATATCGATAAGCGGTATAATCGATAACGCTTATCTTCATTCACAGATTCATAGATAAAATAAGTTTATCAGTCACAAAGATTCATTATTATAATTCGATGTGGGTTTCGGATAACCAACTGGAATTCGACTCCCTGTCGCATCGAAATTCAAGTACCGTTTTACGGCAAAGGGTTTCATATTCACATAACAATATATATACATCACAGATAAGTAAATTACAGATCATAACATAATCAGGATATATCACAAAGTATCACAATCAGGGATATCAAACAATCAAATCAATAGAATCCAAATATTCATAAGTAAGGTCAGTTAATATCTGATTAATTCAAATCAGATTAATTTCTTATGAATAAATTTCTAATCCTGGTTAATTAACTTCAATAATTTACAAATCATCTTGGTAAATTACTCTTTAATCATTTATTTATTAACCGTTAACAATAAATTAATTAACCTTTAATTATAGTTCATCAATCTTTAATTATTTGAATAATTAATCTTTAATTATAAATTTCACCATTTAATTGATTGTCTTCAATTAAAAATTTAACCTTTAATTAATTACCATTTAATTAATTATCCTTAATTATAAATTTATCAGCTTTAAGTTAATAATTTATCTTTAGCTAATTATAAATCCTAAATCAATATATATTTAACTTAACTTTTCAGTTAATAAATTTAAACATTAAATCCACTTCTCAATTACTTAATTAAGTTTTCTTTAAAATAAATCCCTTTCGAATATAAGTTTAAAACATTTTAATTAACTTAATTAACTTCAGAAATATTGTTATTTCAAAACCTTTCAACACAAATTCATATTTGTACTTACAACAATCTTTATTTTTAAGAAAAATAAGTTTAGAAATTAAATTGTCTTAAATTTGTTCAAATTTTAAAATCTAGAAATATACAATCCCTGCCTGCTTCGAGTCATACCCGAGAAAATTTTGCCTCTGCTTCGAGTTTTTCCAGAAATTGACCCAAGTGAGTATTTTTTTTCGAAATTTTGTTTAAGTGTTTTTCGACCCGGCGCACCCCCTAATTCACACGAGTTCGACTTCGAGTCGTAACTGCTTTTCCCCGAGTAACACTCCGAGTCTCCTTCCTCTTCTTCGTCTTCCCCAAACTCCACAATGCCAGGTATACACGCGAGTGCACGTGTACGTGCACAGATCGTCAACGACGATCCTACCTCCTACGACACCACCAACAAACCACGATTTGACCCACAACTTGAAATCGAAACCCAGTTTTTCGAATAAAGGTCGAAATTGAAAATTCACCTGCGGCTCGAACCAAAAGCTCGAATACTCTCCAGAAAACGCCACGTTCGACCAACCCCGACCCATGGGGGCGATGAAACTCCGTCCACGTCATGGCCATACTCTTCCCTACCACCTCCCAGAACCGCGAGAAGCTCGATCAAGTCACGGCGACGAAATTTACGTTTTAACAGACCCCAGATAAAACTCGAACCAAACCCTATATTCGATTCATCCAAACCATTTATACATTCGAAAATTTTTCTATTATTTTTCCCATGCTCGTGGATCCTTAAGCTAGCTTCACCCTTAATTTCAGCATCTAGAATTCATCAAAACAACAGAGATTTGTAAAAGTATGATTTTTGTTCATCAATAAACTGTTCTTACGTTTCTAAATTAAAAATTATCATACTTGCTTTAAAAATCATGATTTGGTTCAAAGTTTTGATCTATGTTCCTGAATTTATAAATTAAGATGTTCGAATTTTTGCTTATATTGAGTTGCTCAGTTCTTTTCTTGAATCCTAGAGGCATTACCAATTTATTCTTAACTTAAATAAATTTGTAACTATAGTTTATGAATAAACAAGTAAACTCTGTTTAAAAACTAAATCCTAATAATATCTAGATCGACAGATAGAGCATTCAAATCAAATTCTAACTTTTGAAACTGGGAACAGAAAGGTTCAGGCATATATTCATTATCATTAGTTACTTCATATGGACACAATATATCCACACCAGATTTTCACTTATATACCTCTGCCAATATTTATTTATTTCAACCATACTATCCTGCAAACAAATATTTTTAAATTTTAAAAGTTACTCACTTGGTTTTATTGAAGCAGAGAATAACAGAGAAGCTCTACCACCTTAAACAGGCTTGAGAAACTGAAAGCTGGAAACCTTTCCTTGTATTGATTTGGATTGATCTAAGTTGTTTGATTTTGTTTTAGTTTCCAAAATGATGTTTTCAGTTTCGAATGGAATGAGCTGAAGAGAGAGAGTTGATATAAAGGAAAAAGAAGCTTACAGGGATTATTCTACTTGTACAACATGTATGGGCTGAGATGTGATAGGGTATGGTGGTTGATACAAGATTGTTATGGGGGCTGCATTTTTTTATCTCGGCTGAAGATACTTTGTATTTGGTTTGTCTTACTTAATATATGAATATGAATATACGGTCTGGTTTTGTTTACTTTGTATTTGTTTTGCTTTTCCAGGTTGAGGCATTTATCATCTTCTTGTTTGAATGATAATTTGAAGATATGGTTTTGTTTTGTTTCGGCTGTTATGATGTTAGTTGGTACATAGATATGTTTATTTGCTTTATTACTTTGCCATGTTATACATTGTTATGTTGTCTTCTTTTGTTATGTGGTTTATAATTCGGTTTGTATTTGTTCAAGTTGTATTTGATATTTTATTTCTTTTGTTTATTACTTTATCTACTATCTACTTTCTTTTACTTGCCTACTCATCCTTTACATATATTTACTTATTTGTTTTGTTTTCAAGTGTACATGCTTATTTGGTTTGCTTCCCTTTTTACTTGCATTTTATTTTATTACTTTATAAATAATTTTCTATTTTAACATTGTTGTTAAAAGCTTACTTGGTATTAATTTACTTAGATATGTAATAAAAATCTAATCTGTATAAAACTATATATACATTCAATATACACCCATATATTCACATATACACTATTTACAATTTTTTAATTTAAAATGATTTATACATAATATACTTGGATATCGGGGAAACTCGCTCCATTTAATCAATTTAATTTCACAATTTTTATTCAAAAATTTATTAAATCATAAATTTAACTCAAAATTTCATTTAATTATTAATTTAAATAAATTTAAATTCCAGGGTCGTGACAAGAAGCATGCCTAGGTCGACCACTAGGTCGACTAAGGATACACTTAGGTCGACCGTACAGCCGACCTAGGGACAAGGGAGGTCGACCTAGGGGGCGGTTGTCCCTGTGTTCAATTTTTGTTGCTCCTTTTGTTTCCGGTTTCATTTCTAGCTTGTTTCTTGACTTCTTCTTTTTATTTTTCGAGATATATTGGTGTTGTTTTGAGAGCCGTGATGCCTATCAATAAACTAGCTAAATTTTGAGAATTTGAAATTCAAATTTAAATTGAATTTGGATTGATTTTGAGTTGAATTTGAATTGAATTCGTATTGAATTCAAGCTATCTGTTTTGAGCCATCTTCCTTATTTTTCTTGTTTCCGAGCACGAATTTCTCCAAACCTTTTTGAAATAACTTTTGAAATAAATGGGCATTTCAAATTATTATATAGTATTTTAAAATTTATTTTCAAATATAAAAACTATTTATTTCCTATAATAAAGGAATTTCAAATATTGGTTTCAATAATCGTTTTCAGAAAATAGTTTTAAAAGCTTGATTTCTCTAATAAATTATTTTAAATATAAAATACACATTTCTGCACTATTCGAACGTATGAGAAAGAGAATTAAATGATTTAGTAAAACACGTGGTAAGAGACATGTACGTTTACTGTTTCGGTTAATTCCGGACTTGTACGATCGAAGCTATTAGAGGTTATCGATTCTGAGTTGTTTTGCCATTTTATGGCGCATTTTGAGTTTTATAATTCCTATTTATAGGAATTATCTAGGATGACCAATATTTGGCGAGTTTTATGGGTTGAGATCTCCTATTCTAGGAGTTATGGTCGATGAGAGCCATCACGATGTTTTTTTACTTGCCGATGATATGAGGCAAGTTTTGAGTTTGTGATTTCCTATCTTGAGATTTACATGAGAAACCATCACGAGGTTTATTTATACTTGTCGATGAGATGAGATAAGTTATGAGTTTTTTAATGTGGCATTGGCTAGCGGTTAGTAAACCGTTTAGTGAGAACGTGTGGTATAGGACACAGTTACCACTTTTCGGGTTCATAGCGGAGAGTTTGTGACACATTCTGGGTTATGCCAGTACTAGAGCTGTTGGGCTCATATTGGGCTGTTGGGTCCCATCTTTATCGAGCTGTTGGGCTCATCATGAGTTTATGTGACTTCGGTCATCTGGGATTTACGACTTCGGTCGTCTGGGAAGGTACTGGACAAGAATTTTGCACATGCATATTTTGGGATTTGAGCTGTTAGGTTCTTATTGGGATGTTGGGTCCATCCTTTTATTGGGCTGTTGGGTCCATTCTTTCATTGGGCTGTTGGGTCCATACTTGAGATTTGAGTTTGTCGTCTTCGACGTTTTATATGAGATTTATAATCTCCTTCTTGGAGATACATACATACATACATATATATTAATGAGTTGCCATTTGGCGTATTTTGAGTTTTGAGATCACTCTATTTTGAGTTATATTTGTGTTTGCCTTTTATGGCGTTTCTTGAGGTTTGAATTTGAGACTTCTCTTTTTTTAGGGAATATGGTTCATCGAAACCATTATAGATGTTTTGGGATATCGCCGATGATATGAGGCATTTATTTCTATATTTGAGTGTTATTGTTGAGTTACCTCTTTTGAGGTCTTTTTATACTTAAGTGACATTGGTCCACTTAAGTCATGGGTGTGTGTTCTTTCTATTGCTTCTTCTCATTCGAGAAGAATTATCACCTTGTATTATATGCTTCATATTATCATCTATTCTTATCAACTGATTGTTTTAGCTAGACTGACCCATGTATTTTATACTCGGGTCAGACCGAGTTGTTTCAGGTCAGCTTTCAGTTATGGGACTTAGCTTTGATGCATTTGCTTGGATATCAGCCTAGCACTTTTGTGTTGTTTATATTTCTTTCCGCTTGACTCTGATATGTATTTTGATTAGATGTATATAGTGTGGTCTCTGAACCACTTTTGTGTATCATTTTGTATTTTACTGGGATGTCTCGGTGTATATGTATTTATGTATATGATGTTTACTGTTCTGTGATGTGATATGCATTCTGTTATTGTATTTTGTTCTGATAGATCCATTAGCCACCTATAGTTTTGTATTAAGCATTTATTAGAAATGTCGAGCCTCAAGAGATAGAAAGAAAAATATAGAGCATTTATCGACGTGTTCAGTAGATGTTTAAGACAAGATTATAGATGGTCGCTCCTAACCAGCCCTATTCTCCGCATTAGCATATAGAATTACCCAGTAATTCTCTTTGTTAATGTGGGTCTCGGGGTGGGGCGTTACATGTTGTTTCAAGAAATACTGACTTCATAATGAAGGAATTTCTTTGAGAAATTATTGTTAGTAAAATGGAATTGGATACGATCCAAAAGTAAAAATGATTACATGAGGTGAAATGAATTTAACTAACCTAAATGAACATATCGCATTAGTGAGCATTCTTACATATTGAAAAGAAACTATGACTTTTTTTATCAATGTTAAAAATATACGATCCTCAGTTGTTTAATTAAACCATTAAGAGTACGGACTCTATGATAGAGTATGATGCGAAAATTTAAAAGAATTCCAAGTACATTATTAAAATATAATTTTTATAGTCATTACCGAAGGGATGTGATCCATCACCCGTGATTGTGTCTTTATAAGCAAGACTAATTCAGTTGGAATTAAACAAGCAACGTTGATAAGAATAATCTCATAAATTTCAAATGTTGAAATTAGCGTAATAGATTCACCATTCAATATGCTTAAGTTGGTTCGTATTTTACTCACAAAATTATCCCCTAATATGATTTATTTTTTGGTATATATGTGTTGGAACAGAAAGTTCTAAATATGGATTTAGACTAGATTGTTTGCACATAATAACCAAAGTGTCTCGAAGTCAGTAGGAGCGATATTGAGTCTGTGGATTTTTGGATATGATCCAAGAAATAATAGAAAGTATCATTTTAAAAGCATTAAAATTGAACAAATGTTTTGATAGAAATATAAAATGGTTTGATTGTCAATCAAAATGTAGTGGAAGCGTGTGCTCATAAAAAAGAAAGTTAAAAGGTATATAGATATTTCTAAATCTTAAGTAAACAACACATTGTTGATTTCTGATTACGTACTTGTGTTAAAATCAGTTTTAGTTGTTTTAAAACTCAATGTTGTATTTGTATATGATGTCTTTTATAGTAAGTATAAAAGATATTGGGAATGTCCCAAAATGATATACAAGGACACCTTAATAAAATGTTTAATGTGGAACATGTAATATGTATTCCTTATGCATTGGCAATAGGAATTATCATATATGTTATGTTGTCTATGATATCGTAATTCATTTATGTATTTGATACATGAAGAAAATATAAAATCCAAATTAATGTCCCTATATATTTACGAAATACTAGAGAATTGTTTGCAAAAATAACGAACTCCTGATGAAGGAATTTTGGACCTAAATTTCATAAGTGATATTGAGTATAACATGTCAATAATAAATTAAGAATATTACAGTTGGAAATGTTCCAAATAGAAAAGATTGTGGTAGATGCATTGACTTGAGTAGCGCCACGATAAAACAATGTATATGTGACTATGTGTGATAAATGCGCAAACTTATAACTGAGCCGAGGGTGAATCCAAATGTTGAGAATCACATAACATTATTACATGATAACAATGTCATAATATAGTTCGTAACAGAACATAGAGCTCACTAGAAGTCAAGAGACATACTCTAAATTGTTCCACATGATAAAGGTAGATTATCAGCATCGGAGAGAGTTGATTGACAGGGTAGATAATTGAAATGTAACAGAATACCCATTCGCTGAGGGACCAATCCAATTGGTTTTGAGAAAATGGATTGATAAGATTGCATAACTGACCCAAGTGCAAGTGGGAGATTGATAAGGTTAGAGGTATGCAATAAGGACTATAGGGAGTGGACTAAAATAGGTTAGAGTTGTTAGAAGTAGATGGCTTAGATTTAGTGAGAATTAGTATCCCATCCACTATTTTAATACCTCAAACCCTAATTAAAAAAACATCTTTTTGCTACCACTATCCTTTTCCATTGTAGGCCAATTTCATCATCTGGAGCTCAAGCAAATCCAACTCGAATCAGTTCAAAAGACAATCACTATTTAATAGTCAAAGGTCTATGGTTCAAGGATTAACAGTCCGCTGAATCGAAAAGCTTTTAAAGGAGAGAGAGTTCATCATTCTAGGTGTACTTCAAGGCATTGGTTTTGGGTATGTTTTTAATTTATTATATGGTTAATAATTTCTAAATAATATTTTAATATTCGTATATATTATTATTATATTGTTAGTCAGATGACGATTCTTATATGTATTGATGTTGTCACATAATAGATTGGTTATATTTATGTATTCATTTAATTTTTTTAACATATTGATCAGATATGCACAGCCAAATATTTTATTTATAATAATAGTAATTTTATTAATTAATATATACATATTAATGCGTCATATAATTTAATTATATGGTTTGTATTTAATTATATCATCATTTCATGATAATAATTGGACATATATTTTATACATATATATATTAATTATAATTTTTGGCGGTTGTAAATTATTTTTTATAATTATTTACTATTATTTTGTTCTATTTAAATAAATACATTATCTAAATAATTTTTTAAAATCAAATATATTTTGAAAATTAACTTTAAATTTTGTAAAATTATTTTATCACGAAATAAACTCTCGACCAGAAAATAAATATTCAAAAATGTAATTTTATAGTTTTTTAAAAATCATTATAATATACGGTCAAAAAAAGTTAATTAATAAAAATAAATTTTTACCAAGAAAGATTATGGAAAATTTTCCACACCTCAAAATATCATTCTAGATTTTCTAAAAATTTAAAATTTAAACAATATGTCTCAAAAATATTTTTGATTAATATTTTATTATTTTTGACTAATTAATCAATATATATATATATATATTTTAATATAATAAATTTTATAATAAATTTTTTTATGCTATGTATACGTTCTAGAAGTGTTTAAAAATTAAAATAAAATTTGTTTTATTTCTATCAATATACACACTCACGCACACACATATATATATATATATTTATATATTATAAATATGCTTATAAATACATATGTAAATATTTTGTCTTTGTAATACATATATACATACATACGTATATATATTAGTTCATAAAAATGACTTTTATATTATGTATATATAAATTATTTTAATATTTATTACAATAATACATATATATATATATAATTAATATTTTACTTATATATATAAGTTATACATACACGTAGATTTATAATATTTATATAAATAATATTTACATACATACATATATTTGGACAACGCACAAAACATATCTGATGAGCTAACATGTCCGTTGATATGTAAATCCCAACATCTATATACGGGTATGTTATACTTTGCACGGGTTATCACATGCAAACACATACATATATGTATATGATAAATATGCGTACTTATATATACCTTGAATATAAATTAAATAAACTGTATAATTTATAAATCTAAATAAAATAAGATATTTTATTTAAATAAAATTTAGAAATATTCTAAATAAATTAGACTTCATAGCCTCAATATAGATGCAATAAGGGAATTTTTTTTGAAATTCATCCATAACTTACGCTGCGGGCTGCCCCAGTTCCAACAGTAACAACTTTTAGCATGATCCCAACCAAATATTTCGCATTTACAAAATTTTTATTATGCTGTACATGTACCCATTAGTCCCCTGCATCGTTCTAACATAGATCCTCAGCATAGATTGGGAATTTATGTTGGTTTTGATTCACCTTCGATAGTTCATTATATTAAACCACTTACAATTGATGTTTTTACTACAAGATTTTCATATTGTCAATCTGATGAGACGATTTCTCACTATTAAAGGGAGAAAAGACCGCCTTAGTAGAACGACATGAAATAGCATGGAATAATCCACCTATGTCTTATTTGGATCTACATATCAACAATGTCAATATGTGTTACAAAGAATTTTACATCTCAAAATACTGCAAATCTAATGTCGAATGCATTTAGCGATGCTATAGAAATAACAAATCTCATGTTTCAACTGTAAATGAATCAGCTAGAATTAGAGCCCGAAAGGACCAAAGCAGAATATAGCAACAAAAGTTTCAAAAGACTTCGCGCCTAGAAAAAAATCAAATGAAAAACCATTAATTGATAAACCTTCCAAAGTGGTCATAAATGATCAAGAATATCACTTGAACTAACATTCCAATTCTCCAAAAAATCCAGAAGGAAATATTAAACTAGAAAAAAATAGTAGAAGCTTCCAAAAGTAAAATGGCACGTTATGATAATGAGATCTCTATATTTTATACGAACCATGGAGAAATATGGGACCAAAGCAAAGTAGAAACTGATGATGCAGTAGCTACTGAAATAACTGAAAGTCATGACTATAATAAGAATAAGATATCGAACCAACTAGCATAAATGAATGTTGAAAAGGACATAATTGGCAAAAATGGAAAGACACTATCCAAATTGAACTGGATTCATTCAAAAAACAAGATGTATTTGGACTGACAAAGAAAACACTAGAAAATGTTAAACCTGTAGATTATAAACGGGTATTCGTTAGAAAACAAAATGATAAAAATGAAATCGTGAGATACAAGGCACAACTTGTTACACAAGGTTTCCTGATGAGATCAGGCTTTAACTTTATAGAAATATACTTCCCTATTATATAACAGAAAGAGTTAGTTGTATGCCCTAAGAGCAATTATGTAATTTATTACATATATCAAACTTTGTAGTCAATCTTGTTCATCATAAAGTTGTTTGACCTTTGTTATATACTTTTTCATATTGTGATATAACGAATTGAGTAATTTAGTTAAATTATAATAATAAGAAAATCCTTAAATGGAATGTTATGTGATTATAGGTGAAATCGTAAGTAATTAATCGCAAAATAAAATAACAAATTTGTTTAAATATTCATGGTCAAGATGTCTTGAGAAAGGATATCGATATATCCATTGAGATTATAGTACGTAACACTTTCGTAATGTTAGACGGTGTATTACCATAGTTGTTAAGGGTACAAAGAGGTTACATACTCATAGTTATTGAATACCTATGTAATGACTCGTCGAGAGTTTCATATTGTTGATAACAACTAGGTCAAATAGAAAATCTCAGTATGATGATGTTACAGTTCCTTCGACTTAAGACTACTGTGGAACATCAATGTTAAGTATCCACTTTGATTATAGTTAAATAATGGCATGGTGATCTATCGAGTGACTACAGTTTGGTCTGAATTATAGCATTGGATGTGAATCACTATTCAATAAAGAATTCATCACCTTAGTTTTATGTGGTTAATATCATGGCCAACTATAGTTAATTCAAAGTCAAAATGTCTGGCAAGAGTAGATTAGTTAATAACAAATATTATTATTGATCCAAGGACTTCGTTTTTGGACAAATCGAGTTGAATGAGATAAATATTGAAAATTTAACCAATATAGAATTCTATTTATCCTAAAGTGATATAATTTTAATGAAGAGAATGCATATAAATATCGTTACTAAAAGGCATTGCGTAAGAAAATATGAAATTGGATTTTACTGAAATGATCTATAAGCGATGAGTTTAGCCAAACGGTCGCGCCAATAGCTAAAGGGACGTGTGAACATTAATATTTAAATTGTTTAATATTAATTGCTGGTTGAATTCACACCTCTAAGTCTCACAACTGAAGTTGTGAATTCCATCAAAAATCACATGAATTATAAATTAATTAAGCTAACTAATTTTTAAGAAATATTAATTATTAAATTATTTTACGTTTTGAGCATTTTTAGTAATAATTTGGATGTATATATAAAAGACATGTATGTCCATATCGATATACGATGTCGTATATATTAAAACAATTTTTTAAATAGAGATAATACCTAAATGGTTTTATGGAAATTTTGTTATGTATAGGGAACATTATGCTAGCTATGCTAGTGTAAGAGGGAAGTTTTGGTTAGTTGAAAATTAAAGAGAAATTTAAGAGGGAGTTTTAATAATGAGAATATGATAGGTTTCATTTTCTCCATTAAAACAAAATCGCCTAAATTTCTCCTATTTTAATTTTGGCTTTCTCCCTCTTCTTGTTCTTCCCTCTCATAGCTGCCTCCCATTTCATTTCATGGCCAATTTATTTTGTTTCATTTACCTAAAAATAAATAAAACAAGGTAGCTCATCCGATTCCAACAATGTTTGGATGTTGATTCTAGGAATCTAAGGAGAATTTGTAGAACAAGGTATCACTAATTGGCTAGATCTATATGGTATAATTCCTATTCATATTTGCATATTTTAGATGTAACATTCATATCATTATTTTTTGTGTTTATTATTCCCTGTCCATGATTTATAATTGATATCATAATCTAAATGATTAATTAATGGAGGACACCCAGTGCCTTTTTCTCATCTCAGAGGGTTTAGTAATTTTCTCCTCCCCTGTGGCCTTCAAGAGATCAACATACAAGGTTTTCAATTCACATGGAGAAGAAAAAGAGTAAAGTATATTTTATGAAATTTTTTAAACTTAAACCAATATTTTATAAAATATTTTTGAAAAATAAAGTATAAAAGTATTATACATTAAGCATAATTTATAAGATTTGGATGTAAGATTTTGATATCCAAAAAGGATTTGTCATTCGATGGTCTAAGGAAAATATTGCTAAGGGTTTGTAGTCAGATTGCTTACATTTTCTATCATAGTTGAGGGCTATGACAACAGCCTATGAGCGTAATCCAGACCCGCACTAGAAAATCGGAGGATCAATACTAGTTCGGAAGCAAAATGATATATTCGAATTTAAGATCGAATAAGATAAGTGCATATGAATAATATGTAAGTACCACCCGATGATATATATGAAATTTCAACTTTGGGATAAGTATTACCGACTTTGCGCTCAATTTCGAGGACGAATTCTTTTAAGAAGGGGAGTCTGTAACGACCTGCAAATTCGTCACTTTAATAAATTAAGATTATTTTTGAAATATTCAAATATAAGGATTTATAACCCTAATATTAATGTTTTAAAAACCATAAATTAAAATGGTAAACATGTTTAAAAAATATATTAACAAAGATTTAATTGATTTATGACATCATTAGTGATGCTAGTATATTTAAAATTTAATTAATGATTTTGAGATTTAATGATTTATTATTTTTTGTAAATATTCGAAATAATATTTTTAAATGATAATAATTCATTTATAATAGTAATAAAGTGATAATAAATCAAATATGATTGTTTTATAAATTTATAAATAAGATATGAAATTATAAGAAAAATGGATATCGGTTTATCGATATAATAACACTCTTTGTAAACAATGGTTTAATATTAATTTATATGGTTTTATAAATCAAATATGATCATTTTAATTCATGGATAATAATAAGAAAATAGTTTGCAAAATTTGTTTATAAATATATATATATACACGTTAATTAATAAATGAAAATATGACCGAAGATCAGAATCTAAATTCGTAACAGTTTAATATATAAAAGATATACGACGTTGTTCAAATGACTTGTGTACCTTTCATGACATGACATACACACATTAATATATATACACACATACATAAGAGAATAGTAAAAATATTCTTACCATTTTACACATTTATTTACTAATGGTAAAAGAATAAAATATCTAAAGTAATAATTACTTTAAAAAGCAAACATCAAATCAATCTTACACCACATCACATACCCACCACCCACCATCATTATCACCACCATATGGCTAGGAGGAGGAGCGGCTGTCGTGCATCCTAGGGGGTTGGAAGTGACGACAAGGGGTAGTTTGGTAATTTCATGCTAAGATATATTGATTCCAAAAGTTTCCTATAAATACCCCACCCATTCTGCATAATTTCCTACAACTTTTTCTTCATCTTCTTCCTCATTTCTAAGCTATTTCCATGACTTCTCCACTTAATAAAATAATGAAGAAAATACTCATGAAAAGAAATTAAATTTATATAATATATACATAGTATATACGCCTCAAAACACTTCAAAATCACTTCTTTTCCTTACTCAAACCCATGACCACCACCCTTTACCACCACTAGCCGAGCCACCATCTCTCTCTCTTTTCTTAGCCGTGAGCACAAGGACCTAGGCCAAGCACTCCAAGAGCTTTCGGGCTTGGGTTTGTAGAATTTTAGTTCGAGTTAATGAAGCTATAGAGAAATCTAGTCGATTCGATATCCAATGAAGGTGAGAACTCTATTTATATATGATATATATTAGATGATATATATGTTTGTCTATGGTTGTTTATAATGATTATTTATCATGTTTGGATGTTTTGAAAATATTGTTGTTTGGATATATAAACAAGTCACGTTAAATACACGTCGATATTACACAAGGATGTCACTTTCAAAATCAAATTATAAAAGTAATATTGATCATTAAAACTATTTGAAATGGTTTTATAATGATTTGAATATGTTTTATAAACACTAAAAACAAATTTGGAGAAGTATGAATAAGAAATGAAAAAACGAGTCAAAACTAGGCGCGTCGCGTAATGGTAGTTCGTGATTTCGTGCCGCAAAAGTTAAATGAGTATATAAAGTGGAATATAGCTTGAAATTCTTTGTAATAATAATTTTCCAAACTATTATATCCATAGTTTTCAAACAAAGGAAGAAAATCAAGGTTTCATCTTGTAGATTTTGAAATATAAGTAAAACAAGTTTTTGAAATAATCGCGGTTTTGCAATCCAAATCTAAAAAAGGATTTCTTAAAATTTAATATTTTTAAATGTTTTAAAATTATGGAAAAATCTTTATAAATATTTTAAAATGTTTTAAAAGAGATTTGAGTTATATAAATAAATTTTCTAAAGATAGAAAGTCGTTTTGATCAATATAATTTTAAAAACACTATTCGCAGCACTGGGGTTTTCAATAACTTTTGAAATATAACTTTAAACTTAAAAATTCTTTTCCAATTCTTTTATAAATATTTTTAAATGAATAATTAAGTGTCTTAAAGATGATTTGAGGATTTAAGATTTATTTAAAAGGATTTAAATAAAAGAATTAAAGACCAACTATTATAAGCAATTTTTTAATCTTGGCTCTAATAAGCCGACAAGTACACCTGATTTTCTATTCATGAGATCTAGTTGAGGTGCTTAAACTAAGGAGATGATCAGGAGCAACCAGTACCCTAGATCACATGGCCTGACCTAGGCGAGGGTAGATAAGGTTGAAATGTCGAAAACGAGTTAAGTATAAAAGATTAAATTTTCTCAACTTTAAACAACTTGGGTTGTATTGAGATAATCTTCTTATAATTGATATTAAAGTCTGAGGAGGGAACTCGTACCACTCATATGAATTGAAAAGGTGATTTCACCATTATTCGATTGATAGTACTGGTTGAATATGGAAATTAACATCAAGTATAATTTGAATGATTTCTATGGATCCGTTTTATTCAAATGTTAACTAATTTGGATTTACCATCTTAGATAACATGGTTCCAACTTATTAAAAAGTTACATTTTTGGAATTGAGAAATCTTTGTTAAAATTCAAGTAAAGAAATTTGGAATTATTCCTATTTTAAAAAGAGCTTAATTAAACCAAAGAATTCAACAAAGTGAGTTTTAATGAATTCCATATATACTAAAAAGAAAAGGTTTCCAAAAGATAAATATTTCTAAAAGATATTTTGGATAAAAAATATATAAATTAATGGAATATTAATCACCTATTTATAAACCATCTTTTTATCGATGATTGGTTTGAAGCAACCGGGGTCGCATTTGGGTAATCCTTTTTCGAAAACCACTTCGAATCAATTTACGCGTTCGAAGATGAAGATATATATTGAAGACCAAAATTTTAGAAGATAGAGGATCCTCATTTCGAAAGTACTGCTTGTTGATAATCTCTGGGTAGCTCCCAAGATAAATAAATAGTACTGGTCCCTTCATTTTAAAAATATTCGAAATACGAGGACTATACGCTACTAATCCTAGAGGCAATTCCCAACAGGATGTAGTAGGAAAGTGCCTTCGGTTTGTCCTGTTCCTGGACAACTTGTATGGATGAATGTTTGATGTTGCATTTCTAGATCATATTGATTGATCTCTATGAATGGATCATCTGTTTAGTGGCGAAGAAGGCAACTTCTCTTAGCTTAACACACTTTACTGAGGCATACGAGCTCAGAAGTTATACGTTTGTAGAAATCAGTTGTGTGATTGTGAAATGGCAAAGTGGAAGACGTTCTCAAAAAAAGGTAATCGTTACCTCAAAGCCTCACACCCCGGTAATAGTGAAACAGGGGATGCTTTAGGGCTAAAGTGGGTTGCAACCAAACAGGTTATGAAATCACCTTCTAAATGGATAAAATTTCTACCCGCTATAACGTCGGGTTTTAATTAAGCGGTGTATGCTATGAGACATCTCAGATAGGTTAGGAACAGCTGAATGATGTAATACTCGGTGCTATTCGTGTGATTTTCAGATAAGCCGGTCTTTATTCGCATGAGGTCCAACCTGTGCTGTTAAAGCGCCCTGCCGCTCCATAGCGTTTGAGATGCGAAAAGTTGTAGCGGAGATATATCGGGGATATAGCAGGATATAGCGGAAGACTTTAAAAAGAGGAATGATGAACATTCTACATTAAAAAGAGGAACAAGTATTACTTATTATTTCCCACCAAGCAAAACAAGTTATAATAAAGTGAAGATAAACAAAGTTGACACTTAAAAAGTTAGAACTAGTTATAATAACCAACCTCGTATATCATTGTTACATCAACTTTGAAGTTACCATAAAACATAAAAGCAAGACATCAAGCAAAATGCTTATTTATAGGAAAGGGGGATATAGCGGGTAACAAAATCGAGGATATAGCAAATTATTGCCGCAATATCGAGGATAATAGCGGATCCGCTATATTGGGCCGCTTTATAGGAATATCGTTGCCCCAAAAGTCCGCTACGGGATATATCGAGGATATATCGGGGCAATATCGGGGAATTGACTGCACAGGGTCCAACATACGGGCCTTGGGTGCATTCCTTTAGAAATGCACTATAGAAGAGGTACCTCCTTATCTCGCTATTCAGTTGGAAATCCAATATTCAGTAAGTGCCATACAGACTTAGTTGTACAAAGTACTGAAATGTGAGATGCAAGCATTTCAGCTAAGATTTATAAGTTTATTTGCAAATGTTTTCAAAAGAATGTCATTAAAAATAATATTACCAAATTTCCACGTAAAAATGTTTTGGTTATCATAAGGTAAAAACCTGTTCCGTGTTTATATGCGGTGTGATTTATGAGATACCCTTTTGTTTTCAAACCCGTATTTTGAGTTCTCACATCAGTCTCATGACTGACCCGGAGTTTATTTCTTTTTCCTTAAACTTTGGGTGCCCTATATTTCCGGGCAGCCTAGTAGTCAAGTTTAGTTAGAAGAAACCTAGAAGAGATCGGAGTATGGAGTTAGAAGATTCTTCAGTAGACTATTACCTCTTTTCCTACCACACTTGTGTACTATTGTATTCCGCCTTTTGTACAGACAAAGATTTATAACGGTCCATGTTTAACTTTAATAAATGTATTTAAATTTTCCACTGTAAAGATTTTATATATGGAAATAATATATGTTATTCCATTCGTATAAGATTATGTTCTGTCTTCCTTTCCTTTTACCCTTAAGGAACCGCTTCTCCGGCGCTCGGATTTTCGGCACGTGAATACCGAGGATGTATTAGTGTCGATTTCCGAGAGTCGAAGAAACAGGCCCTCATAGTTATTTTATGCCAAAATGAATATGAGAAATTATAGAAATAACGTCAAAGCCTTATACAACAATAATAGAGAGCTGATTTATGATACTGAGCATATACAACATCAAGTAGTACAATATTTCACATATCTATGTGATGTAGATCAAGGACATCTACACTCAATGACTTCACACAATGCACAAAGTTGAAAAATGAATAGGGAAATTTTTTCTACTCCTGCCACCAACATAAAAAGAAGTTCATGATGCTGTATTCTCTATAAAAGATGATAAATCACTAGGGCCTAATGGATTCTCGTCCAAATTCTACAAACTGCAGTTACTTTTTGCTGTTAAATATGTTTATACAACTGCTGATATACCAGAAGGCTTAAATCATACTTTTATAACACTTGTTCCTAAAATAGATAAACCTATTGATATATCTCAATTTAGACCAATGGCCTGTTGCAATGTTCTATATAAAGTCGTTTCCAAATTAGTTTGCAACAACATATAGGGTTTTCTGCCTTTTTCAATTTCTGAAGCTCATTGTGCATTTATTCCTGGTAGGAATATAGTTGAAAATATTCTATTGACACATGAGAACTTCGGAAATTTCAATAAAAAGGGTATAAAGAAATTTTACATCAAGGTCAACTTATAAAAGGCCTATAACATGAGTAACAGAGACTTTATATGTTAGCAAGAATGAATTTCCCACATCGGATTATTAAACTTATTCATTAATGCATAACTACTCCTATATTCTCAGTGCTAATTAATGGTGTGACACAAGGATTTATTTCATCTACAAGGGGAATTAGGTAAGGGGACCCTCTGTCCCTTTACTTATTTTGCATTGCTATGGAAATTATGACTTTATAGTTTGAGGCAATAGTTAGAAAAAAAGATATCACTCAAATTAATAATATTTATCCTACTGTATCACATTTACTCTATGCCAATGATGTCATGTTTTTTTGCAATTGCTTATACTAAGAGTGCATCTACTATCAAGAACATAACTTATTGCTTAAGAAGAGTAGCATGACTGACACTTAACCAAATGAAAATAAAGATCTACTTTAGTTCAAGCTGTTAAAAAAATCATAAATTTTGGAAATTCTACAATTATAAGAAGCATCCCTATTAGTCAAGTACTTGGGAGTACCCATCTTTATTGCTTACCTACACTATGCTAAATGAACATCCCTTTTCCAGAAGAAAATGACTAGATTTGAAAACTAGTATAGCAACTTACTCTTTATGGAAAGCAGAGCAAAACTAATCCACACTGTTATTACTCCTATGGTGTTATACTGGTTATTGGTATATCATATGACAATTGCAACACTTATTGATAACATATGTGCTGGCTTTTTTTGGGCAGGTAAAAACCATAAAATAGCATAGAGCAAACTATGTAGACCAAAATTAGAAAGGGGAATTGGTTTAAAAAATTTCCAGGAGCTCGGAACTATTGGATGTCTAAAACTAATATGTTAGCTTCTGTTTAAAGACAACATGTGGTCAAAGGTGGATGGATAACAAATAATGTATATGTAATCTTTTGGCAATGTTGGCTTAACAAAACATGTTATGTAATATGAAAAACATGATCAGACATAGAGGGGACAGTCTCAAATGCATCAAGTGGGTCATTGTGGATGGTAGAAGCACATTATTATGGACAGATCCTTAGATAAATAGCAAATTTTTAGTTGACATTTTGGGATGGGACATATATCATTTATTTACCACTAAACGCACAGTAGTATCAAGCATTATTTAAGATAATCACTGGAATACTTTTAGATTCATAGAATCAAGGGAAGCATCTTTTTTAATTAACCAAGTTCAAATAGCCACAGAGGAAGAAGCAGACTATTAGGAATGGTGTGAACCACACCATTTCTCTTTTAGCAAAATGTGGCAAGCATGCAGATAACAATATGAGTAATTAAATTGGTGTCCAATAATATGGAACAATATTAATAGCAGGAAAATGGTATGTTGTGCATATAGAGTTATGCTAGGCCGCATTAATACTACTGATAGAGCACATCTATAACGACCTAGAATTTTAGTCATTTAAATTTGAAATATTTGATTGATTTGAAATATTGAAAAGTTAATATTATAAGTAAAATAACTTGAATTTCAAATATAAGGGTTATTTGAATAGTTGGCATTGTTTAAATTTTTAAATCTTGAATTTAATATGAATAAATTGATGTCGAAAGCAGATTTAAATTCTATTTGAATTAGAATGAAGTTAGCAAACTTTTAAATTTGAATTTAGAAGTGACTAAACTAAAGTTGGAAATAATTCTTTTTAATTAAACATGTGAAAATAGCTTTCCGAGGCACTACTTGGAATTGGATGAAACCCAGTTCCATTGGATCCATACTGAATTATCGTATGTCGTCGAATTTCGTAATGATTGGACGTATCTTTTGGTGGTGGGAGTTCGAAACGCGCAGAAATTAATTAAAGAAATTTTAATTAATATAATTTTATTTTGAAAGCCAACTTCTATATATGATGGAATTGGGTCCCAATACTACTTCCATTATGTTCGGAATAGGGGCATAACATATAGAATGCCATGCGGCATGTTTCGTTTGGAGTTCGAAAATTTAACGAATGAATAGTGCTTTGGAAATTTTCTATATAAGGCCATTCTAACATCCCCTATCTTGAGGCCAAAAGCTAAGCACTACAGATGCTGCCATCATCCATAGTATTAACTTCCAGTGACAAGATAGGTAATGCTAGATACATTGATATAACAGAAACACATGGATATGAAAAATTTTAATACAATTTTAAACAAACATCTCATTCCATTCCAAATCACATTTCAAATTCATTACATAATCCCAAATACGTTAACCACATTCAGAGAAATATAATTATTATAACATACGCTAAGAGCGACATATGAAGATGCCCTCTTGGATGATAATAGTATATATAGGCAATTAAACAACTTTGCCTTTATAACAACAACACAGCAGAATCAAAATAAAAGAGAACTCTAAATAGTTATCATGCCTCATGCACATCTCCAAAAGCTTATTCGTTTAAAGAGGTACTTGAAAACCTCAACTCTCAAACTACTCAAAATCAATTGAGCACCCGAGAATTTAAGGGGGAAACATAAACTTCGAGTCAGACAGAAAGCCTGGTATGAATAATAATCTACCATCTCAAACCATTTAAATATCTGGTGAGACCACACCGCTCAGCAGAACGGGTTTTCCCCACACTAGTATCCTAAAACTTTATAAAACCATATACCGTGCTCTTACATCCACAATGGTTAAAAATTTAACATTTCAAAATAATATGATGATATGAAAACAAGTAAATCAATTCTGGGTTTCCCATCCCCATTCATTCTGACTATCTGTCTTAGTTATAGTTTCTAGGATTACTATTAACCTATTAGTTTTTATAGGATGACTAATAACCTGTTTAACATTAATGGACTCCCTGTCTGATTTCATAGTTTTCATGGGATCACTATGAACCTATTGGCCCCTGCCAATAACTTCATTATTTTATGGGTTCTCCCTGAACCTATTGATATCTCCAATGACTTCCCTCTTATCCTAGTTTTCATGGGTTGATTAGGAACCTATTGACATCTGTCAATAACTTAATACAGATATAGTTTTCATGGGTTCACTACAAACCTATTGGCCCCTGCTAATAACCCTTCTAATCATAGTTTTCATGGGTTTATTATGAACCTATTGGCTTCTGCCAATAACTTTCCTATATATAGTTTTCATGGGCTCACTATGAACCTGTCTACCAGACAACTTCTTTAATCAATTTTAAGCATCCTACATTCTGGTCTATCTGACCTCCTGGATGCAATTCTACTCATTCAAGAGTTAGTTCAATTTATATTCACTACTGAGTCAACTTTGCTGGTTATTCTGCCCTTTTCTCCCCAAAATGAAGTTATGGGTCCATTACAATGTGAATATATATATGAAGAAGTAAACATAATAATATAATAATACCATCACATATGGTTTAATATTATTGAAATCATTTTATATAAAACTTGGTTAATCCCTTTAACCTGTTAATCAAGGAAAACTTCTTCAAAAACTCTATACTTAAAATCATTTCAAAACTTTTTTATTATGCCATGGTTTTTCTTTAAAATGAGATTGAGTTCTTTGTTTTGAAAACTATGGCTTTCAAAACCTTTAATCATTACTTTCGAAACCTTTGGAAAACTTCCTTTCGAAAGCATTTAAATCTTCTTTTCAAAACACTAGGCACCTGACTTTTGAAACACTTTAAAACATTTCTTTCAAAACCTTTCGAATGTATTAAAGTGAAACCATTCAATTATAGAAGCATAGCTTTGAAACTATATGAAAGTACCCCTTTCAAAACCATTGGGTTTATCTTCAAAATATCTTTTGGGTCAAAGCGAACATAAACAAAAGTATCCCTTTCGAAACCATTATTTATCATAATAAATTGTTTGGAAAAAACTCGATGGCATCAGTTCGAAAGCTTAAACCATATAAGTAAATTGTTTGGAGGTTAGCTTCGAAACCCCTTTCGAAACCATTTCCTTCGAAACCATTAAACCCTATCGAAAGCTTTAGGAAGTGACTCATATTTACAAAACAAAGGCTACCTTTCGAAGGCATTGATGTCTTTAATTCCTTCGAAAGGCAAAAGGTCGGCAGAAGGGTTTTGGCTAGGTCGAAACTACCCTTTCTGAAATCATTAGTTTGGAAAGTAAGTAACTCATTCAGAAGCTATACTTTAAACAATAAGGCGGCAACCCCCTTTCGAAAGCTATTCAAAAGACCCCTTTGAAAGCATATATTTTGACACCTTCGAAAGTATTTAGTAAAACAGGCAAGCACATTTCTTTAGAAAACAAAACAAAGGTATCGTTCCCATCGGAAGCTATGTTTTGACACCATGCCTTCCGCCTTTCTCCAATCTAATACGTACCAATGTTGATAACTTGTGTATTGGTTTCGGCTTCATAGGTTTCGACTTGGTAGGTTAGGACTTGATTGAATGTGGAAGCTATGAGTCGAAAGGTGTTTCTAAAAGAGGCGTAATCCACTTTTCCGAGTAAAAATTGATTTAATGCCAATTAAGGCAAAAAATTTCTAACTAACCTGCCTACTTGTAACATGTAATTGGTTGCCCCAACATTTCAAATTCTTTACAAAAATTAACTGCCACATAATTTCAGATCTAAACCAAGATTAATTTAACAAATAAGCCCTTCCATTAAGCAAAACAATTAAATCATTTAGGTTCTCCTTTCAAAATAATTTAATTCTCATAGTAAATCACTTAGGATAAATCCCCAAAAATCACAGAAATTCACATTTAATATGTTATCTAACATATCTAAATTTCAGACCAAAATTCTCAATATAATTTCCGAAATAAATTTCTAAACCTAATTAACCATACTTTACTTTGAAAATTCATAATAAATTCTCCATAACTTGGAAAATTATGAAAATTAAAACCCAACTCCAAAATCATGTTTTGCATAACATATAAATTCCTCATGGCATATGAAAATCATTATAATTGGTTTTACCCTTAAAACTGTATAAATCATATTTAAACAATTTTTGTTTCAATCAAACATGTTATAATCCAAGCATATCATCATCCAAATCATCATTAATATAGATTTAATCTTAAATCCAAAAACAAATGACCATAAAAGCAAAAATAAAGATGGTTTTGATTATTATTGACCTTGATTAGGATAAGGACTTTGATATTTGATTGAGATTAATTCCCCTAGCTGATTCTTAAGCTTTAATTGAATTTTTCTTCTTCTTCTTTGTCCTAACAATGGCCGGCTTTAAGCTCCTCTTTTCTTACATTTTTTATTTTTTGTAAAGTGTACGTGAGAGATGAAATGGGACGTGGGTATAGGGTATTAAGGAGTTATGGTGCGCAATTCCTTATATGCCCTTGTGTTAATATTCTTTAATTAACATACCAAATCATTTATAAGCCCATTTGTTTATTTAAGCACGACCTTTAATTTATTTTCAAATCTCAATCCCCTTATCACTCAAATTATTTACATTATTCTATTTAATTTATCTAATTAAATCCCCTGAATAATGTTATTAAAATTTAGGGGTGTTACAGCCATCATATTCCTTCATTTGCAAACCCTAAATTCTAAAACCCAGCCACCATTCTCTTCTACCAAAACCATGCTCATCCAACGACCAACGTTTTTAGGCGCCACCACGACCACTTTCAGGCGAGGCGACCAAGTACAAAAATGTCGGCGAGGTCAAGATGAAGACGATCAATGGTGGAATCGACTTGGATAGCAACGATCGAAGTCGCGACAGTTTGGGTTCGATTTTGGTCGAGCGGCGGCGAATAGGGGAGTCGTGTGGTCAGCACATGCTAGGGTAGTCGGCAACGGTCTACGGCAATGCGAATAGCAACGAATGGTGATGGCTGGTCGTGATTTTGAACTAGGACGAGGTCGCACGCGATGCCTTGGTGATTTTGAATGAAAGGATTTGGGTTTTTTTAAACGTGGTCATTAATTAAGTTAATGATGTAAATTGATTATATATTTAAATTGTTGATCTTATAAATGCTATAACTAATTCATACGAGGTTCAAATTGAGTGTTATAAGTTGCGATGCGATCGTATCGGTGAATTCTATGCTATAGAGTTGGAATGGATAGATTTGGAGCTAGTGGGAATTTAGGTTAAAATTGAACGTCTGTTCAATTTTAATTCGATCCATAGTGCTTTGGCAACTACTGGAATTAAAGTAAGTTAAACTCTCCTCTCTGACCCACTTATATTTTTATATAAGTGTGGATAATTTTATTGCTGACTGTTTATTGAATATTTGGATGATTTACTATTTTATTTTATTGGTTTGGATATATTTCCACCCCTTGAGCGGATGGGTCCCTATTACGTTCCCGTGTAAGAGTGGATGACCCTTTGTATACGATCCCACCTCGAAGCGGTTGATTTATATTTTATGATTATATATTGTATGTGATGAAAGGGGACATGTTGGAGGGATCCAAAGGATTTCTCACACTTGATTTTATTTTCATATAATTTAACATATGATGTGTCTGATGCCATATTTGATGACATGGATAATTTTTCCCTAATTTAGCGCTATAGTAGCACTAGCCATATTTTTAGTATTTTAAAATACTATAAAATGAAGATTTAGTTTTTTAAAAGGATTTTAAGTGATTTCAAAATATATTTTTTAATAATAATTCTTGAATGTAACGACCCATCTTTTAGGACGGTTCAAATCGATAATAAACCACACATGTCAGACTCAAACCATTCGAAAAGGAGGATTGTTAATAGGGTAACAAGAAAAAAAAAGAAAAAAAAACAAAACGCAGAATCTCGTAGCGGAACGACAAAATATAATAATCAAATAAATAGTTCATGAAGCTGTTTTACAAATAACATTTGATTTCACATTTACAATTAAAATTAGAGTTATACATAAATCAGAAATAAATAAATAATGTAGCGCAACACAGAATGTAGTGGAATAATAAATAGCAATACTATACCGAATCTTCGTCTTCGTCCTCCAGAAAATAGTCTTCAATACACTGAAAAGCTCAGACTGACCCGAGCGTAATGAAAAGACAAAACACTCGAGTCAGAACTAAAAGATCTTGTGTAAGTCAAATCAAAATAAATAAAATAGAAATATTAGTGCACTGGTTTCATAGATGTTACGGGATTTTCATCACCTATCAAGTGTACAACGTGAATATAATTATTTAAAAGGTTTCAAATAATTCGAAATATCAATCTTAATCATCTAATTAAAACAAATCCGAAGTTTGAATTTACTTAAACCCTTCAAATAATTCAATTCCAAATAAAATCCAAATTCAAGAAATTATATGGGTATATGTCATTTCAACCAGTACCAAAAATCAACGTTTTGAAATCAATGAAAACCGCTCGGGTTTATCATTTCAACCCATAACGATTTTCCCCTAATCTATAAGATCGTTCGGATATGTATCATTTCAACCTATAGGGATACAGAGATATAGACATAAATAACATTCAATCATCCAAAATGTCAACCAATAACATCCATCCAATCACCCAAATATCAACAATTGAACATACATCACAATCATCATTGCAATCGACAATTAAATACCAACAATTTACTGGTTATCATTAACAGGTATTTAACTGACAATTTAAGTTTAAATATTAAATTAAATGGCAATTAAATTCAATAAAAGTCAGATTTAACTGGAATGACAATTTAAAATATACTAAACAGCAACATATCAATTTCTAATCACATCATAAATTCAATTTAACTAACATAAGAAAATCTAGTAGTTGTGAGTGTTTTCTTACCTTTCGTGGCTATGAAGTGATGACAAAAATGTGGTAATATGGAGATTCCTAGAAAAGATCCAAATGCAAAGCAAATCCAACAAAGCTTAGACACGAACACGAATCAATAAACAAGTTTCAACTAGTTCCAACTTCCAACCAACCCAAGATCCAAACTACGGACAAACCTGAAACTAGGTCATCTTTAAGAAAATATTCGGACCAGAATACTACTGAATTTGTAAAAGTGACTAACTAGAAAGTTGTTACAAATTCTTTTCTCTCCACCTTCAAAAAAAGAATTACTCAAAACTTTTCTGTCTTGAGGAAGCTATGGTCAAAAGAACAGAGGTGTGTTCTGGGTTGAAAATCTGAGTTCAAAAATACTTCGAAAAGATTTAAGTTTTTGGCATAGCAAATTAAGGAATTTGAAGAACTCATATAAAACAAAGTTGAAGACACTGGAAAAATAAATGGTTTTGAAAAAAATCATCACATACTTTGGTACATTTATGAAGGAGATATGATTGATACAATATGGGGTATTTTCGACTAAAACTGGACCTGAGAAAGGACATGAAAAATAGAGTTTTTGATATAAAAATATTCAAAATGGGAAGAAGGGTTCAACAACAAAGTTGTTCCATTGAAATTATACACGGTTTAAAAAATTTTATTTGATTTGGAGTAGTTTAGTGTTATATAGAAGCCATGGAAATAAAGGGAAGAAAGAGGGAAAAAGGGAAGGAAAAAAGAAGGGAAAAAGAAGAGGAGAGGGAAGGTGGGGCTTTGGCCATGGGTTACTGCCGTGGGTTGTGGATGGTGATGGAGGTGAGTGGCGGCAAGAGGAGAGAGGTAGGCTAGGGTTTTCAAGGAGGAAGGATGGAATTTGATTTGGATATTTAGGAGTTTTGGGGTCTGGGGTTTTCTGTAGATTTGAGCAAGAAGAAGAAAAAGAAGAATACATAGAAAGTTGCTCAAAAGAGGAATTTCTGTACGTACTTAGTTTTAGTTAGATAGGAAATAGAAGGTCAATGGTGGTAAAAGGAAGGATCCAAAGTTTCTTAGGGTTCCTGGGGTCTCTTGGTCTACTAAGGAGCCCATTAGTCTAAAACAAACCCAATAGGACTTAGCCAAAAAAAAGAACACAAATATACACTGCAAATGTAACAACCCTAGATTTTACATATAATTTAAAATTTGATTTTTATTTTATTTTGAAATTATTTTTAAGCTTTTTTCATTTCAAACATTTCATTTTTAAATATAAATGTTGATGATTATGTGAGTTATAGTTTCAAACTGATATAAATTGAATATTTTACTGAAAAGTGAAATTCTGGTCAAACTGTTCAATCTTTGACTTTTAAACTTCAAATTTAAATTATATAAAATCTTAAATTTTATCTTTTATTATGAAAATAGATGTAATAACTTGAACACTGCTATTTGTTTCGTTGAAAACGGAGTTAAACTGTAAAAGTTATGTATGTTTCAATATTGAGTGCAATTTGTTTCATTCTGCAATTTTGTTATTTTAAATTGTATAAATTAAATTTTCTTTGTCATATTTTATTTTAATATGTATTAATATGTTATTTTATGTATATTTTTGTCTTCTAATATTTTTAAAGTGATAATATAATTTTTCTAAAGTTCATTTGAATTTATTTCCAATTTTTAAAGCCCAGTTTGCATTTTAAAGCTATTTTCTTATTTTAAATTCTATTTAATTAAAATTTAATTATTTATTCACTTTGAAAATGTTTTAAAAGCCATTTTTATTTCAAATTTTGTTTTAGAATATTTTTTAAATGAAGTACATAATTTTCCAAAGCCATTGGTTATTTTTCTGTAATTTCTGGACACTGTTTTGTATTTTTAAGTGATTTCTTTCATTCTTTTTTATATTTTTCTTTAAAATTAATTAATTTTTTTTCTTATATCTTTACTTAGTTTCGGTTGTAAAGTATATTTCTGAGTTAAATTTTGTTATATAAAATTTAAAAAGAAATGGAAATGCCAAAGGTTTAAAAAGTTACAAAACTTAAGGCCTTTCACCTTCAAAACGTTCCAAATGCCATAACCTTCACTTTAATTCATTTGGCTGTCCACTTTTTCAGTTTTAGCCGTGTATTATCTTTACATTTCATGTGAAAATATCTTAGCTCCCCATTTCTCACGGCTTCAACAAAAATTTTGGTAATGATCTCCATCTCTTTTCTACTTTTCTTCCTATTTTTCTATGCAAACTTGCCTTGTTTCTCTTCATTGTTGGACCGGCCTCCCCTTGGATCCACGGCCACCACCACTCTACATCACTTCCATGACAGCACCACCAGCCCCTCCTCTGATATTGACCATGGCCGAGCCCCTATGGTGATCAAAACCCTCTAGAATGCAACCTATTGCCTAAAAACAATGCTAGATGACCACTATTGCTTTATCTCCTTCAACCACCACCCTAACCACCACCATAGCAGCTACCACCACCTCCGACCTGACCACCACATACCCCTCCAACCTCTGTCCAGTCATGGTGCACCCACAGGCGGAGCACACTTCCCATGGCCGAGCCCTTTAGCCAACCAAACTCCACCATTTGCCTAAAAACCCCTTCATCTTCTCATGTATAAAACTCCACCTTGTTCATGCCTTGAACCCAAGCTATGCTAGCCCAAACCTAACCCAAAACTTAACCAAATCTGAACCAAACCAGACCCTAGGCCATGATCAAAGTTTGAGGAAGCAAGGCAAAAAGTTTGGAAATTCATATTCTCTTTATTTCAATGTTATTTCATATCTAGTTGTATTGAAATTGTGTTTGTTTTGATGTTTGTTTTGGGTTGTAACACAAGAGTTGTAGCTTGGATTCGCTCTCCACTCAAATCAAAAATCATGCTATTGTGTTTTGGAATCCGTTGTGTCATTTGAATTGATATTTCCAGCGCAAAGAGGTGAGTAATTCTCACCAGACGATGTGTACTTATATAACTAGTAAACTGACACCATTTGAATCTGTAAAATTATATCATCCTGTTATAACTGTTATATTATGATCATATAATGTTTACCCCTGTTATTACATATGGTATATCATCCATTACTGTTATATGATGTTATTCTGTTCATTTTATCAGTTTATCACACTGCAAGTTCCCTGTAGATTAGGTTCACTATGGGTTGAAATGATACATACCCGAACGGACTTTAGAATAGGGAAAGATCTTTATGGGCTGAAATGATAAGCTTGAGCGACTTTTTACTTATTTTATTTAACTTGGGATTGCGGGTTTGAAATGATAGAACCCGGTTTTTCTTTGTAAATTGCGGATTGAAATGATACATATCCGTATCACTTGACCTAGGCTAGAAAATTTTATACAGACCCGTGGTTTATATATTTTTCTAAAATTTTTAAAATATTTTAAAAATGTAAATATTATGATATTTTGATTTAAACTTTATTAAAATGATTTCTAAAAAATATTTGTGATTTTTTACAAATTAAATAAGTGAATTAAGTAAATGGTGAAGTAGAATTTGAAATATAAGTTAATTTTGGAATTTATGATTTTGTTTATAAATGGAATTTATGTAAAGTAAGAATATATGACAAATTTGATTTAAAAATGAATTTAATGATTTTATTAAGAAATAATGATTTTATAAAGTGTTAATGATTTTGTATAACTTAAAATATGAAATAAATGAATATTTAAGCTGAATTTGGAAATATAACTTAAATTAAGTTTTTGTGGAATTTATTTAAAAGTGAAATATTAATTAAGTAAAATAAATGGAAATAAGTTGTATTTTGGAAATTTAAAACTTAGTTGTTAAGTTAAGAATTTAATTAAAGAAATGAAAATTTAATTGTTATTTAATTTGATTTTTGTATGGAAATTTGACTTTATAAAATCATAGAATTATAGGCATTTAAATGATTATTTTAATGTGAAAATATATGATTTTATAAGTTAAAATGATTTATATTAAAAGTTAATTATGTGTGAAATTGTAAATAAAACTCTGAATTTGATTTGACAGCATTTTTGAAATGTAATGTAAAGATATTACAGCATTGGAAAATGCTGTAGTGGTTTTAAATGAACCAAATAGCAAATTTGAACTAAGGGTTATTATAGCACTTTGTTAGTGCTATAGTTGTTAAATTTAGCTAAAATTTTAATTGAAACTAAATTAAGATATTACAGCATTTTAAATGCCGTCTTTTGTTAATGAACTGTTTTTAAACATAACATTTCGTAGCATTTTCTAAGTGCTGCGAAAGTTGAATTTTCTTTGTTTAATAAATTCAAATGAATAAATGATCTTTGAAAAAGATTAAATTTTGGAAATTAAATATTTAATTATTAAATATAATGAATTGACTTTATATGATTTAAATGGAATAGGATTTGGAAAATACAACTATTTGAAATATGATTAAATGGTATTTAAATTTAAATTAAATAGATGATGTTTTGAAATGATATTTTGATGTTTTGAAATGAATTTGAAATTATATTAAACCTTGGAATAAATAATTGAAGTTTACATTAGTATGAAAAATATTTGGTTTACTTGTAATTTGAATCTATTTAAAAGATATTAGACTTATGAAATATAGGATAATAAAACTTTGGAATTTATTTTATAATTTGAATAGTTATTTTGTGGATTAAATCTATATTTGAAATTTATAAGATTTGAAGTGGTCTATGGAAATTTAATTGAAATAAATGATTGAATTGAATTGAAACTTTGGAAATTTTAATACTTGATTTGAAAGTATAATAACTACACTTTTAAATGGTTTAAATGAATTATTTTGATTAAAATATAAACTATTTAAAAAGGTGACTTGAAATGAAAATAAATGAATAATATCTTTAAATTTAAAAAAGTATTTATAGTTGAATATTTAGATTTGAACTCAAATGATATTTTGATATATTAAAATGATTTGAAATGAAGTTTTGGAAGGATATGTTATTTTGATATATTAAAATGATTTGAAATGAAGTTTTGGAAAGATTTGATATTTTGATATATTAAAATGATTTGAAATTTAGATTTGGAAAGATACGATATTTTGATATATTGAAATGATTTGAAATGAAGTTTTGAAATGATATGATATTTTAAATATATTGAAATGGTTTGGAATTGATTTAATCTTTATTTTTATAAAGATTTGGATTTGAAATGATATTCTATTTTGAAGTATAAACTGTTTTTAAATTATAACCACGGGTTATAATAATGATTGGTTGTTAAAGAGACCGGGATCGGATATGGACATACTCTCTATCGATACCGAAAACAACTTTGACAACTGTGTACGCGGTGGAGTTTCCAGAATGAAGTAGGATGGTGGCGACGATCCTAAGGTATATACGTGGACCCAACTCCCGTGAGTTGGCATAAGGTGGCTAAAACAGGAGCGATCGACGGGCCAAGGCGGTAGCACCTCTGATCGGACACACTTCTTCGATACCATTCTATTACTTGTGATTGATTTGGTGCGCACCCATGATTTGGGAGTGTTGTTCGAGGTAGGCGGTAGTGGCTGCTATGCGTTACCACCAGTCCTTATGCGTAATTGGTATATCTACCCTTGCATTGCCTTGTGTGCCGTGTCACCTACCATATCGAGCCCACTACGATTTTGGTTTAAAGATCCGACCGCGTTAAGGTTCACCATCCCCTTAACGCTATTTTCTATATGATTATACTTTACTAATTAGACACTACTGTATATAGCGTATATTACTACATAGTAAATAGTTTAACAGATCCTTAAAGAATGGGCGATCCCAAGCATTCTTTAAGTTACTTGTACCTTTATTACAGTTCACTTGAGTTGGTTTACATTATATAAGTATATATTGTCCTGACTCGAGTGTTTTGTGTTTTGCTTTATGCTCGGGTCAGCCTGAGTTATTCACAGATTTGGATTTCCACTCTCTTGGAGATTTGAATCGCTGGAGATTATCTGCTTGTTTTGTCCTATCTATTTTAGTTCTGTTGTTCTATTCAGCTTGTACTTGGTTATTTTATTGAGACTTCTGTTGTACTCTATTTCTTTTGTTATATCTTATGTAGCTCTGATATATTTATGTAGTAGCTTCATGAACTACTATTTCTTTTACTTCCGCTGCATTATCTTACTCTGTGTCTGTGATCTGTGATTATATTTACTTACTGTATATTATGAGATTTGCCAAATTTTATTTACAACGCGGTATTTTGAGCACTTCAAGTCCGACATGTGTGGAGGTGAATGGTCCAAATTATCGGGTCGTTACAGTTGGTATCAGAGCTTTGGCTTTGAGGCAAAACTCAGCATATGGAGTAGATTTATTTACAGAATCACTTTCAGTCGAGTTTGAATCCTTTCCTCTTGATTCAAATTTCTTTTGAATTTTTCGAACGTTCCCTGCGGTTCCAAAATCCATCCTTGCCCCTCACTATTCATCTTCTTTTAATTCTGGAGTATTCCATAACTCCACTTCGAATGATCTTTATAGTGAATTGGCGGTCTCGCTAATATTCTAATTTTCTTGTAAAGGGGAAACTCCTTTACAATTAGCATCGATTCACCAGAGATTTATATTTATCCTTGGTTTAGATGCTAATATCTTTTGTTATTTTAAACTCTATCTCTTGAGATCGGATGTAGATTTACCCCAGAAAAAAATATATACATATTTGATCTTATTCATTAAGTCACGGTGACCCGGTTAAGGTTGTCCGCGATTTATCTAAGCTTACCAATCTCTCTACTCTGTTTAATCATCTTGTCTTTGTTTCCAAAATATCTCCAAACTTTTTGAATTGTATTTATAAATCTATGTTTGTTTTATATATTGTGTTGTTTGAGTTGTTGATGTTGATTTGGGCTTCCGATCGATTCATCTGATCAACGCTATCGATAGGATTTCTTTTACACTTTGATAGAACAAACTGACACAATATTATTTTAAAATTTGGTTAATGAAATAAATTTTGATATAAGTAAATTTTATGGAACTTAATAAATTGATTTAAATGGATTATTTGAAATGATAATATTTGATTTATCATTCTATAAATGAATTTATAAATAGTTGTTTATAAATTTGATTTGGGAACTGAAATGAATTTAAATCAAGAATTTGAGAATTTAATTTCCGATGGTTTCAAACCTTGTGTTTAGAGTTTTAAAAGGATATATTATTTAAAGTATTTTTGAATAGAAATTTGTTTCCAAAGAATTTTAAAGTTTTAAAATTTTAGTGCTCTTCTCTTTGTCACTGGAAAATAATTTCGGTGATGACCGCGGCATCATCGACGTTCATTTTCGAGTTTCGAAGTGAAGAAACCATTATGTAGTCTTGCTACAGCTTTGTTTTGGGAAATCTAATTGATTTTAATTTCTAAAAGATGATTTGATTTATAATATATATAGATATATGATTTAAAATTTGATTTGACAAATTTTGTGCATACATTTATTTATCTCTAAATGGTTTGAAAAGAATCGGAAATTTTATTCTTAAATTCTATCTTAAATAATGACTTCAAGTATAAAAAGAAAATCAAAATTTTGAATAAATATTCAAGCTTGAAATGATTGAATTAGAATGTTTATATTGTATATTAATTTTAGAAAGTTTTATTTATATAATTCTTAATTGAATTCCAATATAAATTACCTTAATTTTAGAAGTTAACAATGTAATTGGATAATATACAATATAAAAAGATTTTTATAAAAAAATAAAAATTTGAGTGGTTGTAATAAATGTTATACATTTAAATTTTAGTTATAAAAAGATTGACAGAGGTAAATTTAATAAAAGGGTTAATTGAATAATTTACAATATAAATGATGTTAAAGGAACTAAAAATAAATTAAAACCGTTATAATAAGTGTAAGTATATTTAACATAGGTGATAAAATATATTGAGAGGGATAAATTTAATTTTAATTAGGAATAAAGAGGAATTAAATTTATTAAGTACATTATGAGTATAATAAATAATGAATTTGCAAATCCATGATTTTTGAAATTGTTGTTTAAGAAAATTGGATGATAAGGTAATGAAATTAGAAATAGTTAAGATTTATTTAACTTGTGTAAAATTTAATCCCTATTTAAGTTGAAATTTCCGTGGTTTCTAACTTATAATCTTCTTTTGTTTTCAAACTATCTTTTAGTTGTCCTTATTTTCCTTATCGTGGTACAGACTGGTAAAGGTGTCTTTCTAGGACCTTTCTGTTTAGAAATCTTCCTACAATATTTCTATAAATCTTTATAATCTTTGGTACCCATTTCGAATCTGAGCACTGCTTGCCATCCACAGACCGTCGGTCAAGCGGAAAGGGTGAATCAGATTTTAGAGGATCTTTTCGTACTTGTGTTCCTGATTCTGGAGAATCTTGGGAAGACCATCTCCACCTTGTTAAACTTACCTATAACGATAGTTATCAGGTATAATTTCAATCTTTTGTCATCTTGTCTTAATCCTATTTCACTCTATCTTTTTCTGTGCTTTCCCGTACCTCATTCCTTTTCGGGGACGAAAAGTTTTGAGTGGGGAAGAGTGTAACAACCCTAGATTTTACATATAATTTAAAATTTGATTTTTATTTTATTTTGAAATTATTTTTAAGCTTGTTTCATTTCAAACATTTCATTTTTAAATATAAATGTTGATGATTATGTGAGTTATAGTTTCAAATTGATATAAATTGAATATTTTACTGAAAAGTGAAATTCTGGTCAAACTGTTCAATCTTTGACTTTTAAACTTCAAATTTAAATTATATAAAATCTTAAATTTTATCTTTTATTATGAAAATAGATGTAATAACTTGAACACTGCTTTTTGTTTCGTTGAAAACGGAGTTAAACTGTAAAAGTTATGTATGTTTCAATATTGAGTGCAATTTGTTTCATTCTGCAATTTTGTTATTTTAAATTGTATAAATTAGATTTTCTTTGTCATATTTTATTTTAATATGTATTAATATGTTATTTTATGTATATTTTTGTCTTTTAATATTTTTAAAGTGATAATATAATTTTTCTAAAGTTCATTTGAATTTATTTCCAATTTTTAAAGCCCAGTTTGCATTTTAAAGCTATTTTCTTATTTTAAATTCTATTTAATTAAAATTTACTTATTTATTCACTTTGAAAATGTTTTAAAAGCCATTTTTATTTCAAATTTTGTTTTAGAATATTTTTTAAATGAAGTACATAATTTTCCAAAGCCATTGGTTATTTTTCTGTAATTTCTGGACACTGTTTTGTATTTTTAAGTGATTTCTTTCATTCTTTTTATATTTTTCTTTAAAATTAATTATTTTTTTCTTATATCTTTACTTAGTTTCGGTTGTAAAGTATATTTCTGAGTTAAATTTTGTTATATAAAATTTAAAAAGAAATGGAAATGCCAAAGGTTTAAAAAGTTACAAAACTTAAGGCCTTTCACCTTCAAAACGTTCCAAATGCCATAACCTTCACTTTAATTCATTTGGCTGTCCACTTTTTCAGTTTTAGCCGTGTATTATCTTTACTTTTCACGTGAAAATATCTCAGCTCCTCATTTCTCACGGCTTCAACAAAAATTTTGGTAATGATCTCCATCTCTTTTCTACTTTTCTTCCTATTTTTCTATGCAAACTTGCCTTGTTTCTCTTCATTGATGGACCGGCCTCCCCTTGGATCCACGGCCACTACCACTCTACATCACATCCATGAGAGCACCACCAGCCACTCCTCTGATATTTACCATGGCCGAGCCCCTATGGTGATCAAAACCCTCTAGAATGCAACCTATTGCCTAAAAACAAGGCTAGATGACCACTATTGCTTTATCTCCTTCAACCACCACCCTAACCACCACCATAGCAGCCACCACCACCTCCGACCTGACCACCACATACCCCTCCAACCTCTGTCCAGTCATGGTGCACCCACAGGCGGAGCACACTTCCCATGGCCGAGCCCTTTAGCCAACCAAACTCCACCATTTGCCTAAAAACCCCTTCATCTTCTCATGTATAAAACTCCACCTTGTTCATGCCTTGAACCCAAGATATGCTAGCCCAAACCTGACCCAAAACTTGACCAAATCTGAACCAAACCAGACCCTAGGCCATGATCAAAGTTTGAGGAAGCAAGGCAAAAAGTTTGGAAATTCATATTCTCTTTATTTCAATGTTATTTCATATCTAGTTGTATTGAAATGTGTTTGTTTTGATGTTTGTTTTGGGTTGTAACACAAGAGTTGTAGCTTGGATTCGCTCTCCACTCAAATCAAAAATCATGCTATTGTGTTTTGGAATCCGTTGTGTCATTTGAATTGATATTTCCAGCGCAAAGAGGTGAGTAATTTTCACCAGACGATGTGTACTTATATAACTAGTAAACTGACACCATTTGAATCTGTAAAATTATATCATCCTGTTATAACTGTTATATTATGATCATATAATGTTTACCCCTGTTATTACATATGGTATATCATCCATTACTGTTATATGATGTTATTCTGTTCATTTTATCAGTTTATCACACTGCAAATTCCCTGTAGATTAGGTTCACTATGGGTTGAAATGATACATACCCGAACGGACTTTAGAATAGGGAAAGATCGTTATGGGCTGAAATGATAAGCCTGAGTGACTTTTTACTTATTTTATTTAACTTGGGATTGCTGGTTTGAAATGATAGAACCCGGTTTTTCTTTGTAAATTGCGAATTGAAATGATACATATCCGTATCACTTGACCTAGGCTAGAAATTTTATACAGACCCGTGGTTTATATATTTTTCTAAAATTTTTAAAATATTTTAAAAATGTAAATATTTTGATATTTTGATTTAAACTTTATTAAAATGATTTCTAAAAAATATTTGTGATTTTCTACAAATTAAATAAGTGAATTAAGTAAATGGTGAAGTAGAATTTGAAATATAAGTTAATTTTGGAATTTATGATTTTGTTTATAAATGGAATTTATGTAAAGTAAGAATATATGACAAATTTGATTTAAAAATGAATTTAATGATTTTATTAAGAAATAATGATTTTATAAAGTGTTAATGATTTTGTATAACTTAAAATATGAAATAAATGAATATTTAAGCTGAATTTGGAAATATAACTTAAATTAAATTTTTGTGGAATTTGTTTAAAAGTGAAATATTAATTAAGTAAAATAAATGGAAATAAGTTATATTTTGGAAATTTAAAACATAGTTGTTAAGTTAAGAATTTAATTAAAGAAATGAAAATTTAATTGTTATTTAATTTGATTTTTGTATGGAAATTTGACCTTATAAAATCATAGAAATATAGGCATTTAAATGATTGTTTTAATGTGAAAATATATGATTTTATAAGTTAAAATGATTTATATTAAAAGTTAATTATGTGTGAAATTGTAAATAAAACTCTGAATTTGATTTGACAGCATTTTTGAAATGTAATGTAAAGATATTACAGCATTGGAAAATGCTGTAGTTGTTTTAAATGAACCAAATAGCAAATTTGAACTAAGGGTTATTATAGCACTTTGTTAGTGCTATAGTTGTTAAATTTAACTAAAATTTTAATTGAAACTAAATTAAGATATTACAGCATTTTAAATGCCGTCTTTTGTTAATGAACTGTTTTTAAACATAACATTTCGTAGCATTTTCTAAGTGCTGCGAAAGTTGAATTTTCTTTGTTTAATAAATTCGAATGAATAAATGATCTTTGAAAAAGATTAAATTTTGGAAATTAAATATTTAATTATTAAATATAATGAATTGACTTTATATGATTTAAATGGAATAGGATTTGGAAAATACAACTATTTTGAAATATGATTAAATGGTATTTAAATTTAAATTAAATAGATGATGTTTTGAAATGATATTTTGATATTTTGAAATGAATTTGAAATTATATTAAACCTTGGAATAAATAATTGAAGTTTACATTAGTATGAAAAATATTTGGTTTACTTGTAATTTGAATCTATTTAAAAGATATTAGACTTATGAAATATAGGATAATAAAACTTTGGAATTTATTTTATAATTTGAATAGTTATTTTGTGGATTAAATCTATATTTTAAATTTATAAGATTTGAAGTGGTCTATGAAAATTTAATTGAAATAAATGATTGAATTGAATTGAAACTTTGGAAATTTTAATACTTGATTTGAAAGTATAATAACTACACTTTTAAATGGTTTAAATGAATTATTTTGATTGAAATATGAACTATTTAAAAAGGTGACTTGAAATGATAATAAATGAATGATATCTTTAAATTTAAAAAGTATTTATAGTTGAATATTTAGATTTGAACTCAAATGATATTTTGATATATTAAAATGATTTGAAATGAAGTTTTGGAAGGATATGTTATTTTGATATATTAAAATGATTTGAAATGAAGTTTTGGAAAGATTTGATATTTTGATATATTAAAATGATTTGAAATTTAGATTTGGAAAGATATGATATTTTGATATATTGAAATGATTTGAAATGAAGTTTTGAAATGATACGATATTTTAAATATATTGAAATGGTTTGGAATTGATTTAATCTTTATTTTTATAAATATTTGGATTTGAAATGATATTCTATTTTGAAGTATAAACTGTTTTTAAATTATAACCACAGGTTGTAATAACGATTGGTTGTTAAAGAGACCGGGATCAGATATGGACATACTCTCTGTCGATACCGAAAACCACTTTGACAACTGTGTACGCGGTGGAGTTTCTAGAATGAAGTAGGATGGTGGCGACGATCCTAAGGTATATACGTGGACCCAACTCCCGTGAGTTGGCATAAGGTGGCTAAAACAGGAGCGATCGACGGGCCAAGGAGGTAGCACCTCTGATCGGACACACTTCTTTGATACCATTCTATTACTTGTGATTGATTTGGTGCGCACCCTTGATTTGGGAGTGTTGTTCGAGGTGGGCGGTAGTGGCGGCTATGCGTCACCACCAATCCGGATGTGTAATTGGTATATCTACCCTGGCATTGCCTTGTGTGCCGTGTCACCTACCATATCGATCTCACTATGATTTTGGTTTAAAGATCCGACCGCGTTAAGGTTCACCATCCCCTTAACGTTATTTTCTATATGATTATACTTTACTAATTAGACACTACTGTATATAGCATATATTACTACATAGTAAATAGTTTAACGGATCCTTAAAGAATGGGCGATCCCAAGCATTCTTTAAGTTACTTGTACCTTTATTACAGTTCACTTGAGTTGGTTTACATTATATAAGTATATATTGTCCTGACTCGAGTGTTTTGTGTTTTGCTTTACGCTCGGGTTAGCTTGAGTTATTCACAGATTTGGATTTCCACTCTCTTGGAGATTTGAATCGCTGTAGATTATCTGCTTGTCTTGTCTTATCTATTTCAGTTCTGTTGTTCTATTCAGCTTGTACTTGGTTATTTTATTGAGACTTCTGTTGTACTCTATTTCTTCTGTTATATCTTATGTAACTCTGATATATTTATGTAGTAGCTTCATGAACTACTATTTCTTTTACTTCCGCTGCATTATCTTACTCTATGTCTGTGATCTGTGATTATATTTATTTACTGTATATTCTGAGATTTGCCAAATTTTATTTACAACGTGGTATTTTGATCAATTCAAGTCCGACATGTGTGGAGGCGAATGGTCCAAATTATTGGGTCGTTACAGCAAATGAAAGAAATTAGCTGCAGGTTATTTAATAATTAGAAAATGAAGGTGGAGGGACAAAAATAAAAGTCACGTTTTATTTTGAAAGCTTTAGGCATTACTAATGTATAAAGAAATGTACATGGGAATGGAAAAGTTTGCAAACCAAAGGAAAGTGAAATTTTGTATACGCGAAAATGAGGTGGCAAGAATTAAATACAAACTAAAAGTCTAGGCTCAGGTATTAAACAGTAGGAGAAATGAATGGATCAAGTATTAATAATGAGATAACTATTTTAAAACGTACATGCAACAATTAATAACAAAAAAAATGAAGGGATCATGTACATCGCACAACCTTTTTGAAATTCAATTTTTGAAATGTAACCAAATTAACTTCATTAACTCAAATAGTATTCAAATTTGTACACATTTAGTTTTTTTATCTATGCATAATAAATAAAATTACTTACCTTAAAAATGAAAACATTCAATTTGGCTTACCTAAAATGATCTTTTATTTCCCTTAAAACATCCTTTCTGTTTAACACAAAAGGTGTGTTTCTTTTATTAAATCTATTAATTGCAATCAACGTTTTCTTCCCTTCTAATTGAAATATTTCAATAACATTAATTGCAATTACTTACAAAGTTAAATTTCAAAACAGACAACTAAAATGGATGAAAAATAGAATAATTGTTTCCTTTAGTCATTTAAACACCTTTATAAATTTGTTGTTTATACAGCAGAGTAATAAATAACTTAAATAAATTATTTTCCTACTCTTGTAATCCATCTGTATGCTAAAACATAGTTCAAATATACATATGTTTCTTCCTTTAAATCAATCATTCTATTCTTTATTTTAATGAAATTAAGCCTACATTCACAAATGAAACATTCATTTTATTTGATATAAATGTTCTTTTCATTAAATCAACTTTCCTTATATTTTCACAAAACAAAAGCTACATGTAATTACACCTATTAATTTACAATTTGGTGTCCTCTCTACCATTAATTGAAATTATTCAATTAAATTAATTTTAATTGTTTTCCAAGGTGAATTTGAAAATGGACAAAATAAATGTAATGAGAAATAGAACAATTATTTCCTATCTAATAGTAATTTAAACATATTTATACACTATTGGATACAAACAGGAATTATACATTTCTTACCAAATAATAGTTTCTCGTCTCTGCAATCAATCTTTAAGCTACCAAACATTTCAAATAAATAAACATATGACTTCTTCTTTAATAAAGACAAATTTATTATTCTTTATTAACATTTATTGTTCCAATCAATTGAAAATTTACCTTCAGACAATTGTTAATTTCATTCAAACCAATGTTATTAAAATACACACTAACATTTGTTATCATCCTTTCATTATTGCAAACATGTTTCATTAAGAAAAGTTTTACTTAAGCTCATAACTTGTATTATAATTAAATTTGGATTAGTAAAATCTTAATTTTTTTTATTCCTAACTATTTTATTCAAAAATCTTATTTAATTTAACATTTTTAAAAGTTTAAAAATATGGGTCATTACATTGAATTACTAATAGAAGGAACTTATTTAAATAAAATTAAATGCATGATTCTTAGAGATTATAAATTTATAATTTTATAAAATATTTTAAATAGAGATTTTTGAACTGTGAATAATGATTTTTAAAATCTTAAAATTAAATCCGTCTTGTATAATAAAGGGATATAGTTAAATAAAAAGATCGAAATATTTTAATATAAATATTTACTAACCATTTTATATAAAGTGATATGTATGTATATATATACATATATTAAGATTTATTTATGAATGTGATAATTTATAAAAGTGATATTGTAAAAATGAAGTGAAGATTTGTAAAATCGTATTTTTGTTAATGAAAGCATTGATTTATAAACGATGTTTATAAATTAAGGGAGATTTTTATCATTCGATAAATTGGGAAAAAAATTGCAAATTGTGGATTTATAATAAGATATGGAATGTGGTTTAGGAAAATAGTTGATTTTATTTGGGAATTGAAAGTGAGGATAGATTTGGAGATATTAAACGATATTTTATAAATGGAAAGGAATTTATAAAAGAAACTTATACATATGGAAGCAACATTAAAAAAACGAATTGAAATTGATGTTTAAAATCGGATTTTTATAAATAAGAGAGATTTGTAAAGGGATAGAGTTATAAATGGTTTTTATAAATAAAGAGATTTTATAAAAAGGAAGTTTTATAAAATAGAAGGAGATTTGTAAAATTTAGTTTTATAAATATGGAAATGATTATGTTGAAATTTAAGTATGGATTTTTATCAGGGAAATATATTTATATTTAAAAGTAGGTTATTTATATTAATATTGTTGTATAGGTGTTTATCAATATTTTAATATTTTGAAAAGTTAATTATTTAAATTATTAATATGGTTTGAAATGATTATAATTATTTATCAATAGTGTTTTGGAAATTAATCATTATAATTTATAATAATGTTGAAGATAATTTATTATTGTTTTATTAAGAATGTTTGGAAATTATTAATTATTATATTTTAAGATTTTTTGAAGTTAAATACTATTTATTTATACTGTTTATTATTATATAATAGAGTAAGTGATTAGAATTTATTTGTAAATGTTTTCGGTATTTATAAATAGGATTTTATAAACAGATATGGGTTTCATAAGTGGAATCTTCTAACATGCTTCAGAAAACTTAAAAGATTATTAGTTAAAGGGTAAAAGAGTTTTACAAATGGTTTTAAATATTTATAAAAGAATTTAGAAATGGGTTTATAGATTTATAAAAGGAACTTATAAATAGTCTTATGGATTTATAAAGGGTTTAAAAATTATTTTAGGAATGTATAAAAGGGAGTTTATAAATGATTTTAGAGATTAATGAATGGGGTTATAAACGGGTTTTAGAGATTTATAAAGGAATTTATAAATCTGTTCTAGAATTGTGTAAAAGGAAGTCTGTAACGACCAGAATTTTGATCACTTTAATTAAGGATATTTAATTTATTTTAAATATTCAAAAATGGATTATTTTCAACAAATAATCAAGTTTTAAGTGATAAATAATAATAATGAACTTAGTTTGGAAACATATTCACAAAAATATTTACTTTGGAAAAATATCGATAAAATGGCCAAAAACCGTTTTACCGATAAACAGCTCTATTATTGTAAAACATCATGCACAAAGCTTGATAATACACTTATTTTTATAATTAAACAAGAAAAAGAAATAAAATTAATTATTTTATTTTTCGGAAAATAAAAGGTGTTTATGACATCATCAGTGATGCCCTTATATTTAATAATTGATTTATTAAATTTAATTGAGATTTAATGATTTAATAATTCTTATAATTATTTCTAATAATTATAAGAAATAATGATAATTCATTTTAAATAGTTATAAAGTGTTAATAAATCATTTATAATAGTTTTATAAAGATATATACTTGATTTGAAAATATAAGAAAAATTGGTATCGGTTTATCGATATAATAGCGAATTCTGTAAATAATTGTTAATATTGATTTATATGATTTTATAATTAAAATGTGATCATTTTAATTGATTAATAATAATTATAAATTTATTTTCATTTTTCAATATGTAACTTAAAGTATAATTGAAAATGTGACCGGGAATTGGTTTCCCGATTTTCAATGATTTAACGAACGTAAGTTGTTCAAAGTGATCGCAATGTTGTTATTCTCTTATTGTGATGACCTCCAACTGCACCTGATTTGAGCTGACAATAAACTACACATGTCTAACCCAAATCGAACGAAGATGCGAATAGTTAGAGGAAAGAAAGAAGAAAGAAGAAGAGAAAAGAAGAAGAAGAAAGAGAAACTAAAACCAACACAAAAACTCACAATCGTAGAGGAACAACGTATAATATATTATCAATGGGCTTTACAAAAGAGAAACTGAATCAATCAGAGTATAACAATGAAATCATAATCATCAGTCGGGACTGTTATAATAACCTGTCCTCACAATGATGATAATTAAAACAACAATGCTGTAAAAATTAAACATATACGTGAATACGACCTGAACAACTCCAGCTTGTCTACTGAATCACCAAAGCACCAATCTGAATATGTAAATATGCTCGGTCTGACTGGAGCATTGAAAGGGAAGAATTCTCGGATCAGTTTGGTAAACCAGCGTGAGAAAACACATCTCAAATTTATTTAAAGTTATAAAACATTTCTTTATCAAAACAAAGGTATCTCGTACGACCAAGCCACACATAAACACGGACGAGTTTGTACCTTACGATAACCAAAACATTTCATATCAAATCGTCTGATATTATACCAATGCCTAGTATACAAATAATAATTAAATAGTCAAAATTGTTACATTGGTTAAATTTGACAGCGTAATAGGTTTACAAACAAAATGGCAGACACGTATTAGAGAATGGATTCCATACAAATGACAAGGTAAGGGAATACCTTCCGATAGTACACCTCTAGAAAAATGTACCTAGGGTCCAGAAACTGAACTCCTAAACCAACACAGAACTGACCTACCACTTAACTAGATAATACTGAATATGACATCACCCCGGTTATTCCCAACCTATCTGTGGCCACAACATACAATTACTCAACATATAGAGGGTAATCTAGAAATGTGATGACCATATCCTTATGGGAGTGACCCGCATAGCCCTGCCGCTTCTACCCTATTTCTGTCATTTCCGGGTGATGAGGCTCGAGGTAACGATTACCTTTCACAAAGCATATTCCACTTTGAATGCTACATTGCCATTCCATGGTCACATAACTGATTTCTACAAACGTATAACTCCTGAGCTCGTACGTCTCTGGAAAGGGTGTTAAGCTAAGAGAAGTTGCCTTCTCTACCACAAACAGATGATACGTTCATAGAGATCAATCAATGTAATTAGAAATGTAACGTCAGACATTCATCCATACCAGCTGTCCAGGAACAGGACAAACCGAAGGCACTCTCCTACCACATCCTGTTGGGAATTGCCTTTAGGATAAGTAGCGAGAAGTCCTTGCATATCGTAGATTTTCATAAGGAAGCACTATCACCTCCATAAATATATGATATGGTAAGATTCACCTCGAGGGACTAGTGGCAAGTAGCCTTGCATCATGAAGATCTCCGTCTTCAAAATCATCATCATAATCTGCACTTTCGGATGCATACATTGGTCCGAAGGGGTTCTCGAACAAATTCGACCCAGGTCTCTCTGAACCAACAACGATAAAGAGGCTCCTTAACCTCATATGGAAAACAAGCCTCGTTGACTTATCACGTTCCCAACTATCAACTTGCTATCCTTCGGCCAAGAAGGAAGCCCAGTAGATTATAGTACCATAGACACTCCACATTACTTGAATCAACATTCTTAATCCAAACGATAATTCAGCCTACTCAGTCGGTTTCGTGCTAGGTTCACAACTAATCAGTTTCCACATCAAGTCAAGGAACCAAAAATGACCAAGTTTGACCGTCGGTTATTTAACTATCAAAGCAACAAACAATATCTAGTACATAAGCTACTAGGCCCATTTAATTAATCTTTTATTAATTAAATCAATTTTCAAATATTTATTTCAAATTATCTTTGAAAATATATATCTTCAAAACCATTTCAATCCTTCCAAAATTGCAAAAAACATTTCCATATACTTATATCAACGGTGTAAGTATATTTAATAACACTACCATTTCGGGACACGCCAAATAGATTTCTATAATCGTACAACTCCAGAGTTCATATGCCTCCGGATGGGTGTTAATTATAAGAAGCAATGCTCCTATACCACCAAGCTTTTAGTACGATCATAAGAACCAATTCGTGTATTTCACAATGGAAGGTCAAAACACAATTTATTGGATCAAAATGAATGTTGCGTAAAATATCGTTATGACAACCCAAAAACACTAATATAGGGATTTGATTAGTTATATGTATATAAATCCCGTATACTATATAAAACATTCCCTTTTGAAATTATTTACTGTAACAATAGTGGTATAGTCTATGCCTTCCATACTTCCCCGAAAACATCTATTACATCAATAAATATTGAAATCTATGTTTTCAATACATATCACATTTTAAATCATTTTTCAAAACCATTTAGACCCCATTTGAAATTACTACTTTCCAAAACATTACTTTAAAAAGATAAATTACGTTTTAAGACATTAACTTCATTGAAAAACATTATTTTCAAAACATTATTTTAAAAGATTATTTAACTCTTACAAACTTGAATATATTTCCTTTATATAATAATCCATATTTAAATCTTAACATAAGTCATTTCCATATTTATAAAACTATATTTATAAATCTCCTTTCTATTTTATAAAACTTCTATTTTAAAAAATCTCTTATTTATAAAATTCTATTTATAAACCATTCTTTTATAAAAACTCATTTGCTATCAAAATCCATTTATAAATCCATATTTTATAAATCTAATTTATTTATAAAACCATCAACCAAATCAATTTCAATTCCATTTACAAAATATTTATAAATTTCGATTATAAATCTTTTCATTATTTATAAAATATCGCTTTTAAAAAAAAATTATTTATATAAACTATTCAAAATTTCTAGTTAAAAATATTTCACACAAACCATATTTTTATACCATCGTAAAATCATACTTTTTATTTGTTTAAAATAAGTTTATTCCTTTTAATAATTTGGAAATTATTAAAACATATATACTTCAAAAATCACTTTAAAAATCATTTCAATTCAAAATCACTATTTTATAGTATTTTAGAATACTAAAAATATGGCATACTGCTACCATAGCACTAAATAAGAAAAACAGATCCATGTCATCAAATATAGCATCCAACACACCCTATATCAAAATATATGAAAAGTAAAATCAACAGTATGAGGAATCTTATTGGATCCCTCCAACCTATCTCCCTGCATCACATATACCATATAATCAAATAATATAAAAATCCACTACTTCGAGGCGGGATTCGTATGCAAAGGGTCATCTGCTCTTACACGGGAACGTAATAGAGTCTCATCCGCTCCAATAGGTGGGAATATATATTCAAACCAACTAATAAATATAGCATATCATCCAAACAAGAAATAAACAACATAAATAAAATTATTTCCACTTATATAATGATATAAGTAGGCCAGAAAGGTGAGTTAATTCACAAAAATGCCAAAAATCGCAAAAGCGCTCCGATTTGAATTAAAATTAAATGGTCGTTCAATTTAATCCAAAATTTTCACTAGCTCCGAATCCATCTTACCCAACTCCATAGCGTAGTACTTGCTGATACGAACGTAATGCAACTTGTTGCACTTGATTTGGACCTCGTACGAGAAAGTTATGAATTAATGATTGTTTAAAATTAAATTTATAACTGACAAAATAATTAAAAGTTTTTTTAAAAAAGTTTTAACTTTTCTCCCTCCAGCTCATTCACAAGCGTTACCCAGGACGAGCTCGTTCGTTTTATTTTTATTTTTTTAAAATCGCCGATCGCGCCAACCACCAATCGCCGCCGACCACACCACCGTACCACCGCCACTTGCCGCCCCTCTCCACTACTGACGCGCTAGAACGCTCGCCTTGCGCTCGAGAAACCCACTAACTGCTGCTGCCAACGCAGCATGATTTTGACCACGTCGAGCAATGATCCAATGATCCGATCGTTGATTAGCTTCGTATCGTCGTGCTCTAGTTTGGTTAGTTGAAGTCGAAGGCCAATTCGGCCTCTAAAGGCTCCGATCGTTCTAGGCTGTTCGATGGTTTACGTTTTAATGGCTGTTGAAATTGGTTTTAGGGTTAGGGTTTGCAAATGAAAGGAATGGATGTGCTTATATAGAAAAATTTTACGGCACTATTCATTAGTGAAAATTTCAAACTCCAAACGAAGCGTGCCATTTGGCATTCTATATGTTATACCCCTATTCCAAATACAATGGAATATATATCGAAAGCCAATTCCATCATATACAGAAGATAGCTTTCAAAATCTAATTTTTTTATTTAAATTCCTTTACTTAATTTCTACGCGTTTCGAACTCGCACGACCAAACGATACGTCCAATCGCCACGAAATTCGACAACATATAATAATTCACTATAACGGATCCAACGAAACTGGTTTCCTCGAAATCTGAGACAGTACGCTAAAAAGCTATTTTTACACGTTAATTAAAATGAGCAATTTCCAAAATCAGTTTAAATAACTTTTAAATCCAATTTAAAAGTTTACTACCACCATTCTTATTTAAAAAGATTTTTAATCAATTTTAGAAATCATTTTCATTCATATTAAATTCAAGATTCAATTATTTAAGAAATTTCAAATATTAAATTTAACAATTTAATTATCAAGTAAATTGCTATATTTGAAATATAAGTTATTTAACTTATAAAATTAACTTTTTAATATTTAAAATCAATTATATATTCCAAATTCATCGGACTGAAATTCCGGGTCATTATATTCTTCCCCCTTAAAAGAATTTCGTTCCCGAAATTACCAAGTAAGAAAAATGTCACAAACCCACTACCTTTCCAAAAACAATTAGTTGAAATAGATTAATAAAGTCATTTAAACTTTTTAACTATTCAAAATCAATTATTTAAAACTTCTTATAAAAACCTTTTCTAAGTCTTCAAATTCATTCATAGTTATTAACTAATACTATTCCAAAAATCAACTAATATCATTTAAAGTTATAAAATAAAAATCAAATTTTAGTTATCAATTTTTTTTCTAAAATTCTCAAATTTTTTCTAACGCCTTGAATTTACGAAAAATTTCGCCAGCGTCTCCTTTGCGCGGTTCGATCGGTAAAAATCGCTATATATATAATCACAAATATACATCTCATCTTCGAGGATGAGGCATTCCGTAGGAAAAAAGTGTAAAAGTACAATATATAATCCGAGATATGTACCTTTTATATTTATTATCAAGCATATACAATCAATATAGCGTTAAAGTGAGCTCCAAATGCGAAGCATACGCCATCCGCACCTACTAAACACTCAACAACTAATGAGAACAAATATATAGAAAGTAATATGAATATATAACATAACTACTACAATCACTATATGCAAACGAAACACATATAACAAAAGAAATCATCAAACAAATTATATCCATTCAATTAATTTCTAACCATTTCAATTTGCCTTTTCAATGTCAACTTTCATTTACATCCACGTCATTTGCACTTAATTTTACTTACGTTCAATTGATTTACATTCCATTAATTTACATTCCAATAATTTACATTCCAATTAAATCAGTTGACTTACATTCAATTATTATCCTTCAATTCATTAACTTTCAATTTCATTTACATTTATATTCACCATTCACTTTTATTTAACTCATGTTCATTTACATTTACATTCATTCTTCACTTAGTATATTTCCTTAATACTAATAACACTTAATAATCATTCCATAAAATTCTTTACTTAAGTTTATTTTAAACATTTTATACAACATAACTTATTTTCATAGCCACTTCACAATTTAACTTCATATTCAGTTTTAACAAACAACATTCCAAAACACATTCCATTCACTAATTTATTTCGTTAGCTTAATTCAATTCATTTTCTAGTTAAGTTGAATTTCATTTTATAACTCAAGTTCATATTCATTCCATTAATTTATTACAAATCAAATTCAATTTCATTTTCATTTAATTTTGCTTAAGTCAATTTCATTTCAAAATTCATTTTATTTAACTTAACTTTAAGTTAAATTTCATTTCATAGTTCAATTATCAAATTTACTTTTCTTAACATCCATATTCAACAAATTCAAAATTTTGTTTTAACTCACTAATTCTCAAAATTTATAAGTTATAAAACTTAGTTTCTTATGCTTTCAGTAAAACACCAAATTTTTATTATTTTCAAATCATCTTGAAATCATATTATAAATAATTTCTTTGTTTTTCAAATCATACTTATAAATTTTCCTTTTATACAATTTCTCTGTTGTTATATAAAACCATCTCTTAATTGTTTATCTTTCTTTACATTATAATAACAATAACTTTTATTAGAACACAAACAACAAACAACAAATGATAATAATCAAATATTACCATTCACTAATAATCAAATACAGCATATATAACTATAATAATTCCTAAAACATTATTCCTTTATATATAAAATATAATTTATGTAAAATTATTTCATTTACCCAATTTCAAAACAATATTATGTCAAATTGCTACGTTCGAGTGTTTAGAGATCCCAATTGATAACGTTAGCTAGACACATCGACCAGAACCCATAAGCCACTCAACAGATCAACCAACACAATATAAATCATTTTTATATCACTAACAAATATGTGCTCATATATATCCAATCAACTCATCCTAGGGTGCTACTGACCCAATATATAATGGGTACCCATCAAAGCCTATGTGTATCACTAAACTAAACTCTAATACCACGTGTTGTAGGATCGATTTCACCCTAGAGGGGGGGGGTGAATAGGGTGATACTAACAAATATTAAAATTATTGCGGAAGTTATATCACAGAACACAGTAGAATAAAAACAGCACAGATATTGCAGAATATAAATAACAGAAACAGAACAACACAGATTTTACCCAGCTTCGGCAAAACCCTGCCTACGTGCTGCCCCCAAGGTTTCTACTAGAAATTAGATAGTCAGACGCTTACACACGTAAACTCGCGACACCCGCTATCGACTAATCCTAACTCTACGCTCAAAACCCTGCCACAACTCAGCCACTGAGTTGCGAATTCTCAATCTACGCCACGTAGATTGTCCCCTAGTCACACGACTAGAAAAGTTAGCAGTTTAAATTGAAATACAAATTTAAAAAAATTTAAAAACAATTTAAAACCAAAGCCCTAAATATAAATAAAAACTAAACCCCTTGTTATAATAAAACCCTAATTTAAATACAATTAGCCGGCCCCTTTTCTTTCTTTTTATTTACGCGATCCTCTTTGCTCTGGAAGAAGAAAATGGCGGCTCTGTTTATCTCGTTCGTTCCTCTGATATAAAAATTAGGGCTTTGATTTAAGTAGCCTGATTTCTGCAACTTCTCTTTGCGCTCTGGATTTAGGGCTTGTATTCGAAGACGCCGAGTTTATACTGATCGATTGAATTTGATTTCGAGCTTCGTTTCGTTGTCGATCGAGTGATTCCTTTATCTTGCTCACGGCTGTTCCTCGATGGTGATCGAATTCGACTTCTAACTACGGTATGTAATTTGTGCCTTTTGTTCTCTCCGGTCTGATTGCTTGAATTCGATGATTTCTGTAGCCGATGATGATTGGGTTTTTATATAGGGTTTGAACCCCTTGTTTTTCGTTTGTATATATTTGTTGAAATTGTCAATTTATTCATCTCGGCCATTCGATTATGTTTTGATGGTGATGATGATTTCTGACTTGTTCTAAAAACATATATTTTGTTTCCTTGATTGACACGGCTTTGAATTGATAGTGATTAATTCCTTGCTCACCACGGTTTCCATTTTGCTGGCATTTTGTTGACTTTAGTCCCTTGATATACTTGCGGCCTTGACTTTGGTATTTTCTCTGTTAGCAACAGCTCTTGATAACTTTGAGATGAAACTGTTGATTTCGACACTAGATTGAATTCCTTGTGATTTTTGCATCACTGCACCCTGTACATGTGAAGCTCGATTCTGGTCGACACTTGTATTTAGCCATAGTTTGCTGGTGCATATGTTTCATTTTGAAGTTGTCGTATATGTGATGCATTTGTATTCCAATATAGTTGCAATGTGATGTTGTCTGGTCTTCTTAATGATACTGCATGATTGATTTGTTACTGTTCGAGTTCATTGTTCATCTGGTTCATGTTGGCACTGGATTTTGCTGTAGCCTTCATTGTTTTTGATAAATTGATTCTCGGCTTCATGTCCGTTTGATGTTTTGATTACTTGTTCATAACTGTGGTCTTTGCTCGGACTTGAATCTGGTTCATCTTGTATACTTTGTTTCATTAATCTGGTTGCATTGTAATCTTGAAATGTTTGGTTTTGTGGCATTTGTCAAGTTTCACTATTTTGGTCTTGTTTTCTGGTCTTGGCTTGCTGTTGGTTTGAGTTCTGTTGCCTTTGAGTTTTGCTTGCACTCTTTGGTCTTGAGTTCTGGTTTGTCGAGATCACAGTGGCCTTCACTTCATATGTACAGTACTTGGTTCACTGTTTGGTGCACTGACTTGAACTCTATAGCCTTGTGTCGAATCCAGCTTAAAGCGCTCGGGTTTGACCTTGTACTGATTGTTGTGACATTGTTTTATTGCACCTGAGTTGAATCCGATAATCTGGGTTTGACCTGTGCTCACTTGTCCCTGTAAATTTATCAAGTGTATATATATCGGTGTGCACGGCCTTGTGACATGTACAGTGATACACTGTGCATGTCACATCGTTCGTGTGTGATGAATTTAAATATAAATGATGACGAACAACCCAAATAACTGAGGCAAATAATATTTTCAAAATCCACATTTTATTTTATATTGCAAAAATATTTCTTTTTCAATTTTACTACGTTTGAGAATATTTTTGCAGATTACTCGGATGCTGGAATCAGACTGGAATGCAGTTGAAGACAAAATACGAGTGTGAGTGATATGTAGTGAGGTTATTAATGTAAAAATGAATTGTGATGTATTCAGAAATTGTATAGATACAGTGAGAGCCTGAATGTGTACTATTCAAAAATTGTAATAAAAATTTGTTTGAATAAAATTTCTGTTTGAATTCAAATTCTGTGTAATTTAATTTTATTCAGCATATTGTCATTTAATCTGTGAAAAATGAAATAGTACATTAACAAATACATTTAAATAAATGTATATATGTTTATTATCATCAAACAAAAATCATATAGACGCATATTCAACACGTGTGACGACCCACAATGGCTCCCGATTCGAGCTGACAATAAACCGCACATGTCCAACCAAAACCGGATGAAGATGCGAATAGTTATAGGAAAGAAAGAAGAAAGAAAAAGAGAAAAGAAGAAGAAAGAGAAACTAAAACCAACATAGAATCTCACAATTGCAGTGGAACAACATATATAATATAATATCAATGAGCTTTACAAAAGAGAAACTGTAAACTTTAATATACATACATCAATCAGAATATAACAATTAACTCACAATCATCAGCCTGGACAGTTATAATAACATGTCCTTACACTGCTGATAATTAAAACAATAATGCAGCGGAAAATAAACATATATGTGAATACGACCTAAAGACTTCCAGCTCGTCTGTTGAATCTCCAAAGCACCGATCTGAATCTATAAATATTTTCTGTCTGACCCGAGCATTGAAAGGGAAGAACGCCTGGATCGGCCTGGTAAACCAACGTGAGAAAACACATCTCAAATTTATTTTAATGTTATAAAAATTTTCTTTATCAAAACAATGGTATCTCGTAAGACCACGCCGCACATAAACATGGATGAGTTTTTACCTTACAATAACCAAAACATTTCATATCAAGTCATCTGATGTTATACTAGTGTTTAGTATACAATAATAATTGAATAGGTGAAATTGTTGCATTAGTTAAATTTGACAGCGTAACAGGTTTAAAAACAAAATGGAAGACATGTATTGGAGAATGGATTCCATACAAATGACAAGGTAAGGGACTATCTACCGACAGTACACCTCTAGAAAAATGTACCTAGGGTCTAGATACTGAACTCCTAAACCAATACAGAACTGGCCTACCCCTTAACTAAATAGTATCGAATATGACATCACCCCGGCCGTTCCCGACCTATCTGTGGCCACAGCAAACAAATACTTGACATATATAGGGTAATCTAGAAAGGTGATGACCATATCCTCATAGGAGCGACCTATATAGCCCTGCCGCTTCTACCCTATTTCTGTCGTTTCCAAGTGATGAGGCTCAAGGTAACGATTACCTTTCACAAAGCACATTCCACTTTGAATGCCACATTTCCATTCCATGGTTACATAACTGATTTCTACAAACATATAACTCCTGAGCTCGTATTTCTCAGGAAATGGTGTTAAGAAAAAAGAAGTTACCTTCTCTGTCACTAAATAGATAATACGTTCATAGAGATCAATCAATGTAATTAGAAATGTAACGTCGGACATTCATCCATACAAGTTGTCCAGGAACAGGACAAACCGAAGGCACTCTCCTACCACATTCTGTCGGAAATCATCCATATGATTAGTAGCGAGAAGTCCTTATATATCGTAGATTTTCATAATGAAGCACTACCACCACCATAAATATATGATATAGTAAGTTTCATCTCGAGGGACCAGTGGTAAGTAGCCCTGCATCATGAAGATCTCTATCTTCAAAATCATCATCCTAACCTGGACTTTCGAACACATACATTGATCCAAAGTAGTTCTCGGATAAATCTGACCCCGGTGTCTCCGGACCAACAACGATAAAGAGGCTCCTTAACCTCATACGGAAACCTAGTCTCGTTAACTCATTACGTTTCCAACTCTCAACTTGCTATCCTTCGGCTAAGAAGAATGCTTGGTAGATTGGAGTACCATAGACATTCCACACTACTCGAATCAACATTTTTAATCCAAATGATATTCAAGCCTACTCAGTCGGCTTCGTGCTAAGTGCACGACTAACTAGTTCCCACATTAAGTCAAGGAACCAAAAATGTCCAAGTTCGATAGTCGGTTATTTAACTATCAAAGCAACAAACAACATCTAGTACAGAAGCAGTCACTAGGCCCATTTAATTAATCTTTTATTAATTAAATCAATTTCCAAATATTTACTTCAAATTATCTTTAAATAGATATATCTTCAAAACAATTTCAATCCTCTCAAAATTGGAAAACATTTCCATATACTTATATCAACGGCATGAGTATATTTAATAACACTACCATTTTAGAGACACGCCAAAAGATTTCTATAACCATACAACTCTAGAGTTCATACACCTTTGGATGGGTGTTAAGTATAAGAAGCAATTCTTCTATACCACCAATCCCTTAGTACGATCATAAGAACCAACTCGTGTATTTCACAATGGAAGGTCAAAACGCAATTTATTGGGTCAAAACGAATGTTGCGCAAAACATCGTTATGACAACCCAAAAACACTAGTATAGAGATTTGATTATATATATATAAATCCCATATACTATATAAAACATTTCCTTTCGGAAATCATTTACTATAAGTGTTATAGTCCATGCCTTCCATACTTTACCGAAAACGTCTATTACAATAATAAATATTGAAATCTATGTTTTCGATACATATCATATTTTAAATCATTTTTCAAAACCATTCAGACTCCATTTGAAATTATTACTTTCTAAAATATTACTTTAAAAAGATAAATTATTTTTTAAAGCCATTAACTTCATCGTAAAACATTATTTTCAAAATATTCTTTCAAAAGATTATTTAACTCCTACAAACTTGAATATATTTCCTTTACATAAAAATCCATATTTAAGTCTCAACAAAAATCATTTCCATATTTATACAACTATGTTTATAAATCTCCTTTCTATTTTATAAAACTTCTCTTTTAAAAAATCTCTTATTTATAAAATGCTATTTATAAACCATTCTTTTATAAAAACTCATTTGCTACCAAAATCCATTTATTAATCCATATTTTATAAATCTAATTTATTTAAAAATCAATTATAAATCCATTTAAAATCCATTTACAAAAATATTTATAAATTTCATTTATAAATCTTTTTCATTTTTATAAAATATTGCTTTTAAAAAATCCTTTATATAAACAATTCAGAATTTCTATTAATAAATATTTCACACAATCATATATTTATAACATAAAAAATCATACTTTTTATTTCTTTAAAAATAAGTCCATTCCTTTTAATAATTTAAAAATTATTAAAACATATGTACTTCCAAATTCACTTAAAAAATCATTTCAATTCAAAATCTCTATTTTATAGTATTTTAAAATACTAAAAATATGGCCCAGTGCTACCATAACACTAAATAAGGAAAACAAATCTATGTCATCAAATATGGCATCCAACATATCATATATCCAAATATACGAGAAGTAAAATTAACAATGTGAGGAATCCTGTTGGGTCCCTCCAACTTACCACCCTACATCACATACAACATATAATCAAATAATATAAAAATCAACCACTTCGAGGCGCGATTCGTATACAAAGGGTCATCCACTCTTACATGGGAACATAATAGGGTCTCATCCGCTCCAATAGGTGAAAATATATATCCAAACCAACTAATAAATATAGTATATCATCCAAATAAGCAATAAACAACATAAATGAAATTATTCCCACTTATCTAAAAATATAAGTAGGCCAGAGAGGTGAGTGAACTCGCAAAAATTCCAGAAATAGCCAAACGCTCCGAAAGATTCGTGCTTTTGATCGAAGATGGAACCCTGGCCAAGTAGCAGAGAATCCTGAATGATGACATAGTATTCCGAAATCGAGACACTGAAGGGATAGAAGCTCCAACTCTCGACCTCATGGTCGTTACAGTAGGAATTGGACCCGCCATGGTCTGACGAGTATTGGTAAACAGTGGCAGTTCTATGAATGTACTTTTCAAGCGCACCTTTGATCAGATGAAGATTCATATGAAAGATGTATCCACTTGCCGAACAAAGATCCAGGGATTCACCGGTGAACCTAAACAACCTGTTGGAACAATTGATTTACCCATAGAACTCAAGGAAGGCAACCGAAGAGTCACCCTCATCCAAACCTTTTTGATCATAGATGAAATTTCCGCCTATAATACCTTCCTAGGGCTGCCCGCCCTGGCAGATTGTAGAATTTCTTTAGCTCAATGGTGTTTGACTTTGAAATTTCTGAAAGAGAATGGAGTTAGGGTGATCAAAGAAGACCAAAGTGCCGCTAGGGAATGATATATCGTGGAACTATGCGAATCTAAAAGAAGGGAAGGAGGAAGAATGTAGGGAGAACTTCCACATTTGTGATCCTGTTGAATAGCAACTACAGAGCCCCCTCCCCCGCTTAGGGACCATAGCCGATTCGACAAGGCTTTGGACCCTATAAAGAAGATTTCATAGGAGGATCGAGCATCACCGGTAGAATTGATGGTGTCTGTCCCTGTCGATATGGATGACCCGAAATGGATCCTGAAAATTAGATCGCATCTTGGAAAGACGCGATTGGAACTCATCAAATTTCTTCGCGCCAACTTGGAAGTATTCGCTTGCATGCATTTCGATATTTGTAGGGTATCGCCGAAGATTGCATGCCACACACTCAACATCGATCCCAAGTATACACCAGTAAAGCAGAAGAGGCGCAGCCTAGGATCTAAACGGTCTAAAGCGATAAGAGAAGAAGTAGACAAGCCAATGGCGAATGATTTTATCTCTGATGCAACCTACCCTGAATGGGTATCTAACCCAGTCTTGGTCAAGAATTCCAATAGGAAATGGCGAATTTGTACGGACTACTCGGATCTAAAAAAGGCTTGCCCGAAAGACAGCTTTCCTATGCCCAGAATCAACCAGCTTGTGGATGGGATGGTTGGACATGAATTGCTATCATTTACGAACGCATACTCGAATTATAACCAGATCATGATGCACGAACCTAATTAGGAAACCACCAGTTTCATTACCGATCTTGGGTTATACTGTAAAGTGATGCATTTCGGCTTAAAGAATGCTGGGGCAACCTAACAACATCAAGTGAATGCCATGTTCAAGCGTTAGATTGGGAAAACTTTGGAAGTCTATGTGGATGACATGTTGGTTAAATCGCGTATAGTCGCAAATCACTTGGATAATCTCGCTGAAATGTTTGAAATACTCCACAAATATGAAATGAAACCCAATCCACTTAAATATCACTTCGGAGTGGCCTTTGGAAAGTTCTTGGGATTCATCGTAAGCGCAGATGCAACGAAGCAAATCTAGAACAAATTACTGTTCTACAAGAAGTCGAGGCCCCAAAGAACCAGAAAGAACTACAAAGCTAGAATGGAAATGTTGCAGTACTAAGCCGGTTCATCTCAAAAGCAACCGACAAATCTATACCGTTCTTTGATGCACTAAAAAAGGTAAAGAAGAACTTCGAATGGAATCAGGCTTGTAAGACTGCGTTCGAAGAGTTACTGTGACATATGGAAACCCTGCCAATCCTAACCAAGACGGTGGATGGAGAGGACTTGTTCATCTACTTACCAGTTTTACCTCACGCATTAAGTGTCGTGCTTATACGTGAAGAAGCTAGGATCCAGCGACCCGTATGCTACATCAGTAAAATTTTCACTGGAGCCAAGAAGAACTATCCGAAATTGGAAAGGCTAGCATATTGCCTCTTGATCGCATCTAGAAAGTTATGACTATATTTCTAGGTGCACTCAATCAAAGTACTAAAAGATCAACCCTTGAAACAAGTGTTGTACCACACCAAGACCTCCAGGTGGCTTATCAAATGGACATTGTAACATCCCGTATTTGGAGGCCAAAAGCTAAGCGCTACAAATACTGTAGTCATCTATAGTATTAACTTTGGTGACAAAATGCGGTAATGCTAATGGTATCCATAATATCAAAAGCATTTGAATATGAACAATTCAAAGATTTAAAAAAAACATCATTTTACTGATTACATTTCAAAACAATAATTCATATCCAAGTTACAAAATCCTTAATGTTTCCCAGGATTTGATCAAATATATCAATTCAAAATACGCCAAGAGCAACATATGACAATACCCCTTTGGTTGACCAGAGTCAATATAGTAATATCTGACTTAATATACATAGCAGAATCAAAACAAGGTAAAACTATAGCTCTTAATTAGCTATCCGTCAGCCACCTGCTCGTCTCTGGAAGCTTTATTCGCCAAAATTTCTAAAACCTGAAAACCTTAACCCTCAGCCTACTCAAATAAATTTTGAGCACCCGAGAGTTTAAGGGGAAACAAAAACTTCGAGTCAGACATAAAGCCTGGTGTGAATAATACTATACATCTTGGTTATATAATGTTAAGTGAGACCATACCGCTTAGCGGAATGGGTTTCCCCTCAGTAACATCCTTTAAAACATATCTTTTGCAAATCTTTTCCTGCAACCATAACTGTTATAAAATCTGTAAAGCATCATTATATAAACATACATGTAAGGTAATAATTGAATTATCTGTTCGAACATTATAGTTTTGTTTGGCTACCTATTAACCTTTGGCTGACTCGGGCCTACCAGACAATATATCAAAATATATCTAACATATGTTAGACACTTTTCTTTTGGATGGTCTGTCCTTAACTATTTCTTAAATACTTCTCTTCTGGACGATCTATCCCTAACTTAACATCTCCCAGGGTCACCTAATCCTAATGGTTTTGCAGGCTCACCAATAACCTATCTGTATACAAACCTATATTTCTTTCTATGTGTAATCATATTTTAGTCTTACCTGTGATAAATCCCTACACTATAATTTTGGACTAAATTAGCGGGGGCTAATAGCTAATGTATAGGGCGCGACCCTATACCAGTCCCATCTGGTATTGTAATATCTGAGTCATTTTACTTGTGGATCCCTTCCCATAATTTTCCTTGAAAAATATTTAAACCTTTGAAAGTCCACCATTTGAATTTGTTGAAAGTACCTCTTTCTAAAACATTTAAAAACCCTTTATTTAATCTAGGCTGAAAGGACAAAACCTTCCTTTCGAAACTATTCTCAAAACCCATTAGAAACCATCAAAAAACCTTCCTTTTGAAAGCTTTAAAAACCTTAGACATCCTTCTCTTAAAACCTTTGAACATTGCCCTCTCGAAACTTTAGGAAAACCATTCCTTTTAATCCTTTCGAAACAACCAGAAAACCTTCTTTTTTGACACCTTTGAAACCATTGGAAAACCTTTCTTCAAAATTTTTCGAAATCATTGGAGAACCATCCCTTTGAAACCTTCATTTAAAATCCTTTTGGAAGAATTAAAACACTAAACCTTTCGAAAGCCTTTGGGTTCAATTTAAAACATGTGGAAACCTTTTGAAAGCATTCAAAAATTTACTCCTTCGAAACCCTTGAAAACCGTCTCGGTCGAAACAATTTGGATTATGCCTTCAAGTAGAGTAAAAGGATCAGAAATCCATTAAAGTCGAAAGCATTCCTTTCATGACCATTCCTAAGTAAAGAAGTGATGGTGTCGAAACCATCTCTTCGAAAGCAATGGAGTAGTGGTCAAGTTTTTTAAAAGCAAAACTGTAACAACCCGCATATTTTACGATTCGTATATTTTAAATGTTTGATTTTTTGTATAGCTTCGTTAGTTGGATTTTAGTCCAAAAAAGTCACTATTCGTAAAAGAACAGTCGAATTAGTGAAAAGTCTTTATGGATCGATATTCGGAGGTGTCTATTTGAGAAAAACTGCCTTATAGGGATTCAGACGTCTGAAATGAAGCATTCAGACATCTGAAATTGTTCGAGTCAAACCAGAAAGGAAATAGGCTAAAATTTCCATTTTCAGACGTCTGAAATGGACAATTCAGACGTCTGAATATTGTTCTTGGCAACTTCTGTTTTTCCAGATTCAAACGTCTGAATCGTTCATTTCAGACGTCTGAATGAAGTTAGAAAACTCATATTTTTCCAGATTTAGACGTCTGGTTTGGAAATTTCAGACGTTTGAATGAGGAATGAAATTGAGAATCACCAATTTGGACTCGAGAGCTCTTCCAATGAGTTCAAAATGGTGTTTGCGACTTTTTTGAGTATAAGCATTGATATATTTGGAGTGAGTTGAATTTCGCTATTTTCACTTAGGGCTTTGAGCTTGGGTTTGGGTTTCACCCAACTCATCCTATACCCTAACTTAGCCCCCTCTCCTCTCCATTCACTCAATTCATTTCCTAACACTCAAGCTTTAGCAAAAATGGGGGAAAGAATGGGAAATGGAAATTCCTAAGCCCTAGATTCATTTGCAGACTCAAATTCAAGTCCAAAATCCAAGAGAAGCTTAGGTAAGCATCCTCTTCTCCTTCTCCATCTCAATTCCTCTTCGATTTCTGAAATTTCCTAAACCCTAACTTAGGAAATATTTGTTCTTGAGCTTAGATTGAAGCTCCTTGGGTTATAATTGAAGAGTGATTGTTCTTGCCTTGCTCTATAGCTTCTCTCTTGAGTTTTTGGGTTAAAAGGTGAGTTTTTGAACTCACATCTACGTCTATATCTTTGATAGAGTTAGGTAGCAATCCCTAACATATAATCCTTGTCCATTTGTTTTTGAATTGAATTGGTTTGATGAATATTCCAATTTTTGGCGTTTGAAGTCAAAATCTGTGAAAATCCTTATATAGTTGCTTGGGAATGTTGGTCGAAGTGTATTAGTGAGTCTTTAAGGTTGGGTAGTCGTTTGGCGTAAACCCCTAGCCATCATCACTCATCCGATTGCTTCCGATATGATTTGGCCATCATTGGCCTAGGCAAAGTATTGCCTGAGCTCCAGTTTCAGACGTCTGAAATATACAATTCAGACGTCTGAATCTGCTTGTTTCAGCCGAATTTGCCTATTTTGTGTGGGATTCCAATTTTTGATCGATTCTTCTTTCTCCAACTAGTTGTTTCACTTTAGTTGACTTTGATGATTCTTTTTAGATTTAGTACACGGGTTTTTATAAAGTGATCTTTTTAAATTGTAGTAAAAGCTTGTTTTTTCGACTTATAATTTCTATATAAAACACACACAATTTTGCACTTCGAGCGAAGAGGGAGGAGAGTTAAATGATTAAAAAAAACGCATGCTATGAACACGTGGGTTTATCTTTTCAGTTAATTCCTAATCTATTCGTTTCACCGTTTTGACCTTTGGGTCTGGTTTACCGATGAGATGAGGTGAACTTTGTACTGCTTTGAGTGTGAAATTGACTAACGGTTAGTAAACCGTTTAGTGCGAACGTGTGGTATGGGACTCACGTCAACATTTTTCGGGTTTTTTTTTAGAGTTGTGACACATTCTGCCAGTTAGTGGTGTCCAGTACTGGACCTCCGGACCTTCGCCACTACAGTTTGTTGCCTTCGGGGTTTGTTGCCTTCGGGCTTGAGCCTTCGGGGTTTGTTGCCTTCGGAGTTTGTTGCCTTAGGGCTTGAGCCTTCGGGCTTTGTTGCCTTCGGGTATGTTGCCTTCGGGTTTGTACCTTCGGGTTTGTGCCTTCGGGTTTGTTGCCTTATAGTATCACTTTTGGAGTTGGTCATTCGTCACCGCTCGAGTGATATTTGGGTTTGTTGCCTTCGGGTTTGTGGATCCTTGTTATAAAGTACTGAGCTCGAGCATCTTTTGTTTCTTTGACAATTATATTTCCCTAGTGTATCGCCTTTCGGTGTAGGTTCTTTAAACCACACGATATATAGCGATTACCCTGTGGAAACTTGTGTTACCTTTAATGGTATTTGTTATTTGCCTTTTTGGCTTGTTTTAGGATATTCATATCCTTTGTTTATTTGAGTTGCCTATTATATAAGGCTTGTTATGATTCATCTTTTGTTAAAAGATCTAGATATCTCGGTTGGAGATATTTGTGGTACTTTATGACCTTGCATGTTCATTATCATTTAGTTTATCTAACTGATTTGTTTAGCTAGAATGACCAGTGTATTTTTATACTCGGGTCAGACCGAGTTGTTTCAGGTTAGGTACATTGGACTTAGCTTATTTTGCTTCCGCATGGACTATTCTGCTAGCTTCTTTTTGTCATAGCTTTTTGTGTAGTCCTTTTTGACTATAACTCTGATATTTAATCTTTTAACTCGTCTGTATATTGTGGTTTGCTCTACCACTTGACATGTATCATTTTGTAAACTCTGTAATGTATCTGTATATGTGTAAATGTATGTGATGATCTACGGTTCTGTGATGTGTATTACATTTGAGTTGTTATATTTTATTCTGATAGATCCTTCAGCCATATATGGTTTTGTATTAAGTATTTATTGGATATGTTGATCCATTTAAGTAAGAAGGGGTGATCGTTGACGTATTCAATAGATAATTAAGACAAGGTTATAGATGGTCGCTCCTATCCAGCTCTATTCTCCACATTAGCAGACGGTGTTACCTAGTAATACTCTTTGCTAATGTGGGTCTCGGAGTGGGGCGTCACAGCTTGGTATCAGAGCTGAGTTCAAAACAAAATATGATAAACATAGAACAGAGACACATATTACGGTATATCAAAGGGTAGTACGAATGTTACAAATCTTTGAATCATCGTTCCTTTATTGTTTCCGTTCCTTTGGGGTAGATAGAATTTTGGGAATACGTCTAGGAATGCATTTTATTCTGTAGTATTTCATATTTGAATTAATGATATCTACCTTGTGAATAATCCTTTTCTTATCTTGACTTTCAGCTAATGGCCGAAAGAGGTAGAGAACGATGCTCGGATGTTTGGCAGTCCAGCGGCTCGCATCCGGACGTCGTTTATATGTCTGCCGATCAGTTTTTGGAGTTATTTAGGAGCACTCAGCCTCCAGCTCCTATTCGTGCATCTCCTCCACGCAAGTCTGCCTTTGCACAACTGTGTAGTGATTTTTCTCATCTTGGTGGAAAGCCATTCAAAGGCTCCGAGTCCGTTCTTGAGGTCCAAGCTTGGATTCGCACATGCGAGCATATCTTTTCTCGTATGGATCTTTCTGACCACGATCGAGTTCTTGTAACTTCTAGCTTATTGCAAAAGCGTGCCCTCGATTGGTACGAGCTTCTTGTAGCCAAACTTAATGAGTCTGTTCTTTCTTGGACTTAGTTTCGGGAACAATTCGAACTCAAATTCGTTCCTGAATCTGAGAAAGTTTTATTGGCCCATCGCTTTCTTGAGTTGAAGCAAGGGAAGTCCTCTGTCTTTGAATATGTTGCATCATTCGAGGCCTTATCTAAGTATGATCTTGAATTCATTAGCACTTAATATAAGAATAATATGAAGTTTGTCTCTGGTCTTAAGAAATATCTTAAGAAATCTTTAATGCTTCAGCTTAAGCTTTCTTTTGAGGAGTTGGTTGACTCGGCACTTCATCTCGAAGCCATCGAGAAGGAGTGTGATAGTGGTGATGATATTGAGGTTCGCAAGAACCCCAATAAGAAGAAGTTTCCATTTCATAAGCGGGAATTTTTCCCTTCCAAGAAGAAAAAGCCTGTTGAATCTGGTTCTAACTCTCAATCTGCTGGAACACCTTCCATTCAGAAGTGTTTCAATCATGTTTCCTCCTGCCCTACTGTTCCTGCAAATGCCAAGTTTGGCAAGCTTTATGTTGCTAAGGCTTCTGGAGGTTCTTCTCAGGCCAGAGGTATATCTCCATCTATTTTGGAAGGTTCTATTTTATTTCATGACCGTAGTATTCGAGTTCTTTTCGATACGGGTTCTTCGCATTCTTTCGTACAGAAAAAGCTCGTCGATGATTTGTCTTTGGATGTTTCTTATATGGTTACTTCGTTGAGGATTGCGAATCCTATTGGGGGATCTGCAACCCTTAGAATGCTTTGTGATGATGTTGAGATTGTTTTATGTGGCTTTTCTTTTCGTGTGAATCTGCACGTTGTTTCTTATTTGGGATTTGATATGATTTTGGGTATGGACTGGCTAGTGAGATACGATGCTAGGATTATTTGTTCTGAAAGAATTTTATATCTTCAACATCTAGATTCGTCTACTCAGCTATCACTTGTTCTTCGGAATGTGGATAATTCCGAAATGGCTTTATATTCTCTTGACTCACGAGATGATGATGATATATCTCGTATTCCTATTGTTTACGACTTCTTTGATGTTTTTGAGCCGGTTTCGGGTTTGCCACCCAAGCCGACGATCGAGTTCCGCATTGATCTCATTCCAGGCGCGCAGACAGTTGGCCGTCCTCCCATGAGGATGTCTACAAAAGAAAATGAGGAACTTAAGAAGTAGCTTTTAGAGCTTGAGTCCAAACAGTTGATTAAGTCCAGTTTTTCACCATGAGGTGCCGCGGTCGTCTTCGTGAAGAAGTCCGTTGGAACTCTTAGGCTCTGCATCGACTATCGCAAGCTTAACGAGTTGACCATCAAGAATATGTATCCATTTCCTAGGATCGATGATATGTTCGATCTATTGTGTGGCGCTAAGGTCTTCTCTCAGCTCGACCTTGCCATAGGTTTTCATCAGCTCCGAGTCGCGGAAGATAACATACCTCTTACAGCTTTCCGCACTCGATATGGTTCTTTTGAGTGGCTCGTTATGCCGTTCGGTTTAACGAACACCCCTGCTTTCTTTGTCGACCTTATGAATCGAGTGTTCCGGGAATATCTCGATAAGTTCGTCCTTGTGTTCATAGATGACATTCTTGTTTATTCTAAGTCTGAAGCCGAGCATGCTAATCACTTGAGAATTGTCTTGAGTACTCTTCATTACCATCAGCTTAAAGCCAAATTATCCAAGTGCCATTTTTGGGAGAATAAGGTTAAGTTCTTCCGATGACATTTCTGTCGATCCCTCAAAGTCGAAGCTATCCAGAATTGGAAGAGGCCTGAGAATGTTCATGAGATTCATAGTTTCCTTGGATTGGCGGGTTACTACCGTCGGTTCATTAAGGATTTTTCCCGTGTTGCACTTCCTCTCACCAGCCTTACTCGGAAAGGCATTCGTTATATTTGGTCCGATAAGTGTGAAGCTTCCTTTCGGACATTAAAGGAACTTCTCACTAATGCTCCTGTTCTTGTAGTTCCCGAGGGGAATCATGATCTTGTTGTCTACACCGATGCCTGTGGTAGTGGCCTCGGTGCCGTGCTTATGCAGAAGGATCGGGTAGTTGCTTATGCTTCTAGGCAGCTGCGTCCGAATGAAGTTCTCTATGCCACTCATGATCTTGAGTTAGCTGCCATTGTCTTCGCCTTGTAGATTTGGCGACACTATTTATTAGGCGAGCGCTTCATTCTCTATACCGATGATAAATCCTTGAAGTATTTGTTCACTCAAAAGGAACTCAATATGAGGCAACAACGTTGGCTCGAGTTTCTTGCCTCCTATGACTTTGATATCCAGTATACCCATGGTAAGGGTAATCGTGTTGCTGATGCGCTTAGTCATAGACATTTGGCTGTCGTTTCTATGATGCTTGCTGAATGGGATATTCTTGAGACTCTATCTTTTTGTGATATTCGTGATCGAGCTCCATCCTCTGATTCTCCGTTAGTATTATTCAGTTTGGAAGCTCGACCCTCTCTATTGGATCGCATTGCCAAAGCTCGGCGACGTGATCTTGATTTTGTGCATCTTATTCAGCTTAGTGAGACTGAACCCGTGATGAGGCGTTGTGGGATTTCAACATTGATTTTCATGGGTGTCTTCGCAAGAAGAACCGTCTTGTTGTGCCTTCTGATTCTGCACTTAGGCATGACATTCGTGATGACTGTCATCGTTCTAAGTATACCATTCATCTTGGAAGTAGTAAGATGTATGCCGATATGCATCACCTTTATTATTGGGAAGGCATGAAGCGCGATGTGGCGAGTTATGTGAGTAATTGCATGACTTGTCAACATATTAAAGCCAAACATTAGCGCCCTTCTAATAGGACTGATTCTTTTTTGGCTAAGTTATATATCAAGGAAATCGTGAGACTTCACGGTGTTCCTAGTTTAATTGTGAGTGACCGTGATCCTTTATTCACAAGTCATTTCTGGAAGAGTCTTCAGCAAGCTTTGGGAACAAAGCTTAATTTCAGCACAACTTATCAACCACGGTCTGATGGACAGACTGAACGGGTGAATCGTATCTTAGAGGATCTCCTCCGTATTTGAATTCTTGATTTCGGAGGTGGTTGGGAGGATCATCTACCCCTTGTAGAGTTCTCCTACAACAATAGTTTTCAGTCCAGTATCGGTATGGCTCCTTCGAAGCCTTATATGGAAGGCCATGTCGATCACCTTCTTGTTGGTTGGAATCTGGGGAGAAGTTTATTCTTGGCCCGAAGTTTGTTCATGATTCTTCTGAGAAGATTGATCTTATTCTTCAGAGAATGAAAGAGGCACATAGCCGCCAGAAATCCTACGTGGATAACCGTAGAAAGCCTCTCGAGTTCTCGGTTGATGATCTTGTCTTTATTCGTATTTCTCCTTTGAAAGGGGTTATGCGCTTCAGTACGACATGGAAACTGGCTCCTCGCTATGTAGGACCATTTCCAATTACTGAACGTATTGGCCCTATGGCTTATAGAGTTTCACTTCCAGCTCATCTATCCGGTGTTCACAACGTGTTTCACGTCTCTCAGCTTCGGAAGTGTCTTCGAGAATCGGATTCTGTTATCGACTCTCCTAATTTGCAAGGGCTTGAGATCTCACCAGACTTATCTATTGTACAACAGCCTATTCGCGTACTTGCCTCGGAGGTGAGACACCTTCAGAACAAGGACGTGCCGCTCATTAAAATTCAATGGTCCGCTAATCCCAATGACTGTACTTGGGAAACCAAAGAGTTTATCGAGCGATCATATCCAGGTTTTCTATCTTTGCTTAGCAATGGTGAGAATATCTCTCTATCTCAAGCTTATTTTCTTTTCTTTTTGGGTGATGTAAGTATGTAGTTGTTACCAATTTCTTCTCTAGGAATTGCACGGACGCAATTTTGTTAAGGATGGGAGATCTGTAACAACCCACATATTTTACGATTCGTATATTTTAAATGTTTGATTTTTTGTATAGCTTCGATAGTCGGATTTTAGTCCGAAAAAGTCACTATTCGTAAAAGAATAGTAGAATTAGTGAAAAGTCTTTGTGGATCGAGATTCGGAGGTGTCTATTTGAGAAAAACTGCCTTATAGGGATTCAAAAGTCTGAAATGAAGCATTCAGACGTCTGAAATTGTTCGAGTCAAACCAGAAAGGAAATATGCTAAAATTGCCATTTTCAGACGTCTGAAATGGACAATTCAGACGTCTGAATATTGTTCTTGGCAACTTCTATTTTTCCAGATTCAGACGTCTGAATCGTTCATTTCAGACATCTGAATGAAGTTAGAAAACTCATATTTTTCCAGATTCAGACGTCTGGTTTGGAAATTTCAGACGTCTGAATGAGGAATGAAATTAAGAATCACCAATTTGGACTGGAGACCTCTTCCAATGAGTTCAAAATGATGTTTGCGACTTTTTTGAGTATAAGCATCGATATGTTTGGAGTGAGTTGAATTTCGCTATTTTCACTTAGGGCTTTGAGCTTGGGTTTGGGTTTCACCCAACTCATCGTATACCCTAACTTAGCCCCCTCTCCTCTCCATTCACTCAATTCATTTCCTAACACTCAAGCTTTAGCAAAAATGGGGGAAAGAATGGGAAATGGAAATTCCTAAGCCCTAGATTCATTTGCAAACTCAAATTCAAGTCCAAAATCCAAGAGAAGCTTAGGTAAGCATCCTCTTCTCCTTCTCCATCTCAATTCCTCTTCGATTTCTGAAATTTCCTAAACCCTAACTTAGGAAATATTTGTTCTTGAGCTTAGATTGAAGCTCCTTGGGTTATAATTGAGGAGTGATTGTTCTTGCCTTGCCCAATTTGCCTATTTTGTGTGGGATTCCAATTTTTGATCGATTCTTCTTTCTCCAACTAGTTTTTTCACTTTAGTTGACTTTGATGATTCTTTTTAGATTTAGTACACGGGTTTTTATAAAGTGATCTTTTTAAATTGTAGTAAAAGCTTGTTTTTCTGACTTATAATTTCTATATAAAACACACACAATTTTGCACTTCGAGCGAAGAGGGAGGATAGTTAAATGATTAAATAAAACGCATGCTATGAACACGTGGGTTTATCTTTTCAGTTAATTCCTAATCTATTCGTTTGACCGTTTTGACCTTTGGGTCTGGTTTACCGATGAGATGAGGTGAACTTTGTACTACTTTGAGTGTGAAATTGACTAACGGTTAGTAAACCGTTTAGTGCGAACGTGTGGTATGAGACTTACGTTAACATTTTTCGGGTTCCTTTCTGAGAGTTGTGACACATTCTGCCAGTTAGTGGTGTCCAGTATTGGGCCTCCGGACCTTCGCCACTACGGTTTGTTGACTTCGAGGTTTGTTTCCTTTGGGCTTGAGCCTTCGGGGTTTGTTGCCTTCGGAGTTTGTTGCCTTCGGGCTTGAGCCTTCGGGGTTTGTTGCCTTCGGGTATGTTGCCTTCGGGTTTGTACCTTCGGGTTTGTGCCTTCGGGTTTGTTGCCCTATAGTATCACTTTTGGAGTTGGTCATTCGTCACTGCTCGAGTGATATTTGGGTTTTTTGCCTTCGGGTTTGTGGATGCTTGTTATAAAGTATTGAGCTCGAGCATCTTTTGTTTCTTTGACAATTATATTTCCCTAGTGTATCTCCTTTCGGTGTAGGTTCTTTGAACCACACGATATATAGCGATTACCCTGTGGAAACTTGTGTTACCTTTAATGGTATTTGTTATTTGCCTTTTTTGCTTGTTTTGGGATATTCATACCCTTTGTTTATTTGAGTTGCCTATGATATGAGGCTTGTTCTGATTCATCTTTTGTTAAAAGTTCTGGATATCTCGGTTGGAGATATTTGTGGTACTTTATGACCTTGCATGTTCATTATCATTTAGTTTATCTAACTGATTTGTTTAGCTAGACTAAACCGTGTATTTTTATACTCGGGTCAGACCGAGTTGTTTCAGGTTACGTACATTGGACTTAGCCTATTTTTCTTCTGCATGGACTATTCTGCTAGCTCCTTTTTGTCATAGCATTTTGTGTAGTCCTTTTTGACTGTAACTCTGATATGTATTCTTTTGACTCGTCTGTATATTGTGGTTTGCTCGACCACTTGACATGTATCATTTTGTAAACTCTGCAATGTATCTGTATATGTGTAAATGTATGTGATGATCTACGGTTCTGTGATGTGTATTACATTTGAGTTGTTATATTTTATTCTGGTAGATCCTTCAGCCACCTATGGCTTTGTATTAAGTATTTATTGGATATGTCGATCCATTTAAGTAAGAAGTGGCGATTGTCGGCATATTCAATAGATAATTAAGACAAGGTTATAGATGGTCGCTCCTATCCAGCTCTATTCTCCGCATTAGCAGACGGTGTTACCTAGTAATACTCTTTGCTAATGTTGGTCTCGGAGTGGGGCATCACAAAAACAACCCATTCGAAACCCATCTAAGTCGAAAGGTAGAAAGCGGTAGTTAAAAGGTTTCGACTTAGACGAAAGCAGTCATTTAAAATAAAAGCGCAACCTAATCGAAACCATTTCTTTAAATCCATTTGACCTAGTCGAAAGCTAACTAAGTCGAAAGCAACCTAGGCAAAAGCAAGTAGGTGCATATTCTTTTAAAAGAAAAGTAATGCCTCAACCCCTGGTTTCGATCCTATACCTTCCACCTACATCCAATTCACTACGTATCAGTTCCCTGATGCCATGTGCATTGGTTTCGACAGTGTCAGAGGTGAAGGTAAGGAGGTGGAATCTGGTGTCGAAAGCATCGAAACAGTGAAAATCATGTAGATTAGTCCTTTTTAAACTATTTCTTTGTACCTAACCTGCCTTGTTTGTCAAATTATGATTGGTTGCAAGAATCTCTTTTCTAAAAGTATTGCCGACTTTTCGAAACTAACAATTTAAATTTATTTACAAAAATGCCCTTATCCTTTTATAAATATATAAAACATTTAAGTCCCATACCTTAAATAATTTTATATACCCATTAAAAGACATAGGAAAATTCTACAAAAATTCCTGAAAATCACTTTTTATATATTTTCTAACATATATAAATTTCATATCCAAATCATTAATTATTTAATCGTAAATAATTTTTCACCCAAAATAACATTTTCTTCACTAGAAAATATATATAAATTCCACAGAAATTCAGAAAATTCTAAAAATTGAAACCCATCTCTAAAATATTATTTCTGGTCTATATAAAATTTGCAAGGCATTTGGATGTCATTTAATAGGGTTTTCATATCAAAATATGTCATAAAATCTATATGAATAACCATAAATCATCAACAAGTATATATAATCATTCCCTCATTCAAAAACATGGCAAATCAATGCAAAATAATTTCGGATTCAACTTAAAACTGAAAACAATAAGAAATTTGAGATGTAGCCATTATTCACCTTAGCTTTAGAGATTAAAGAGATTGAGATGTGAATGTATTTGATTTGATTAAGCTTCTTTCTTAGCTTTTCTTTATCTTTTTTCCCTTGCTCTTGTTAATGGTGGCTGGCCTTAAAATAAAATTTTCAAAATGAAATGAACGTGTATGGAGATACACGGCCAATGGTTGAGGGTACGAGAATGGCCTCTTTCCTATTTTACCCCTCCTCTATTACATTTTAACACTTATTTTAATTCATTGTTTAAATGGCACGGCTACCCCTTAATTAAACCATATCTCAATCCCCTAATCAACACATTATTATATTTAATTTAGCTAATTAAATATCCTAAATAATGTTACCAAAATATGGGGTGTTACACACATCGAATTGTGTCAACATGAAATCACTTACCATCCTCGAAGGGCGATCATTGGGCAGGCATTGGTAGATTTCATTAACGAATTTACTATATGGGATAATGAAGAAGGAATTACTCTGAAAGTGGAAACACGTTGGAAGCTGTTCGTCGATGGTGCATCTAACAACTTCTGCTCGGGAGCAGGGGTAGTGCTTTAGACTTCCGAAGGACGATCCGTTTCCTATGCCATATGCTTGGAACTCCCTGCAATAAATAACGAAGCAAAATACAAAGCATTGATAGCTAGGCTAAAGATAGTGAATGAACTTGAGTTAAAATCCATACACATCTATAGCGACTCTCAGTTAGTCATTTGTCGGTGAAAAATGGATACTGGGCTTGGAGGGAGAACCATGCCCCGTACTTATCTAAAGTGCAGGAACTGCTGAATGACATTGAGCATTACACCATAACTCATATCCCAAGGTAACAGAACATGAAGGCGGATTATCATGCCAAACTAGCCAGTTTTAGAGAAGCTCGGTCATTGGGGCTAGTCCCGGTTGAAACTTTGACCACTTCAAGCATAAGAAAAATGAATATCGACTGGGATTTTGAGACAACCAAAGAACCAGAAACATGAATGACGCTGATCGAGGACTACCTACCTAGAGGAACTCTCCTTATAGAAAGGAATCAGTGGAAAAAACTTCTTCATAAGGCACCACGATTCGCAATACAGGATGGGATACTCTACCGAAGGGAAATCTCTACCCCCTTGCTCAGATGTGTGACCAACGACGAAGCTGGGGGGAAAATATTTGCAAAGAAAGTTCTTTGGTATGGGTATTTTTGGTCAAGAGTAGACCACAATGCATCGGATTACGCCAGATGGTGCGACCAATGCCAAAGATTTAGCAAGATCAAAAGAACTCCTTCAACGGAGCTAACAAAGATGGTCAGCCCATGGCCATTCGCAATTTGGGGAATCAATCTGATTGGTGTATTACCAATGGATAAAGGAAGAGCTAAATATGCTATCATTGCTATTGACTATTTCACAAAATGGGCCAAAGCGGAACCGTTGGCCACTATTGCCAGAAAGAAAGCTATTAATTGTTAGGTTTAGTGCGCCACAGAAAATCATCACGGATAACGAGGCTCAATTCGAAAGCGCTGATTTTAAAGACTTTTGCAAGCGCTTCTGAATAAAGAAAAGATTTTCCACCATCGCACATCCGTAAGCAAATGAGAAAGTGGAAGCAGTAAACAAGATCATCAAGTCCACCATCAGAAAGTAGCTAACTAAAGCAAATGGAAACTGGGTCGATGAACTTCCACCCGCACTATAGGCTTACAAGACAACGCGCAAAATCTACAACTGGGCACTCTCCGTTCGCCCTGGCATATGGTTTAGATGCAATGATCCTAGTTGAGTTAGAAGTCCCTTTTCATCGAAGGCAAAACTTTGATCAAAGGAAGAATGAGTAGCTCCTACTCGAGTTGCTTGATATGGTCGATGAGAAGAGGGAAGAAGCCGAATTAAGGACTACCGCTCACCAGAAAAGGGTCGCACGGTACTTCAACTCCAAAGTTCATAACCGCACCTTCTAAGTGGGAGACCTTGTCCTCAAGAGGGTTTACCCTATACTAGGAGCATTCGGAACAAACTGGGAAGGACCCTATGTGATCGGTTAAAAGCTAGGCGATGGCACATTCAAGCTAACAACCATTGATGGAGCCTAAATTCCTCGAGCATGGAACAGTGAATTGCTACATCGTTACTTTATCTAAGACTATTTTATGTATTTCCTATTTCTTGCAAATAAGCCATCCCGGAGTATCGGGGGCATTGTAAATAGGCAGAACATGCCCAAATTTTAAATTTCTTTGCTTTCTAAACAAATAAAGCCGTGTTCATAAAAGTAACCTGCTGAGTCGATGGAGTCAAAATGACTCAAAACCATCTAATCGCTGCTTGAGATAGTGGAACCACGCTCATGTACACCCCACCTACCCACCAGGTCGACAGAAGCAAATCAACTCAAACCGTTGGATCGACATAACCCGACACCTGCCTTCTAAGAACCGGTGTTGCTCCGGTAACATCGAGAAGGCCCAAATCAAAGCCGCATATTTCGTAAGCCGCGCACCCTTCTTGGATTATGGAATCACATCCAAGTAAGCACAACTACCTAAGCCGCACATCTCGTAAGCCGTGCATTGCTTCATGGCTTGAGAAACTACGACCATGCAAGCCCTGATCTCACTGTGCGCTTTTTGTATGGCGCATACTACTACTTGGATTGGCCAATTTTCACCCAAAGACAGGGAATTCATACACTACAAAAATCGCTTGTTACCCCAGGAGCTAAGAAAATAGTGCTCCATGTAGTGATATGTGTGCGCGTAGCCTGAATTTCAGCATCACGACGAAGTAACTTTAACAAATAATTAAAAAAACTGGTGTCGCCCTAGCATCGTCGATCACTTAAGTACACAAATCACTAGATTGTGTAAAATGCTCGCCCTGAGGCCTTTAAAAGAGCTTCATCAATATCTTAAACCAGAAATTCCCAAAGATAGGAGTTGCAATATAGATCTGACAAGGGGCACCCGAAAGGCCACATAAATCACCCAGTCTCATGTCAAAGGTTTGAAGTAAACAGCCTCGTGAAATGGAAGCGCGCACACACCAATATTCAACCAAAAAACCAAATACTTCAAAGTTCTGTTACTCCAAACAAAGAATTTTGGCGGTGATAAAATTAGTGATAAATAAAATTGGTATAAGTGCATGAAACATAGATAAATAGACAAATAAAGTTACAATCAAAATGTCAACATTTTGTTATTATAACATTTTCATTGTAGAACAACAAACAGCGGGTGCCATGTCCGCACAATATTGGCCAAAAAATAGAAAAATACAAAATATCATTGTGACAACAATAAGAAAAATTCTAAGTGCAGACTCTCCACCTGTACAAAAGGTGATCAAAGAACAACAAAAGGAGAAATCAAAACGTCTTCTCACGGTTTCCCGGATCCCCTTTCCCGCATCTAATTTTCAATTTCTCTGGCTTATCTTTTCCCGGGGCAATCTCACTCTCCGAAGCAAGGCCGTTGGTGGACCATCCTTTCCCTTTACGCTTGCGAAAATGATGGAAGCTCTTCGATGACTTCTTTTGTGCTTTAACCTTCTCCTTTTTCACCACGATCATCTGTTTCTCATCTTCGGCTGCTCGGCCTCTGCTCTATCTAGTTGGCTGCCTTGGTCTGCTTACTCTCATGCATCACCAACTCCAAGCTCTCCTCTTGAGAAACAGAGGAGTCGTCCAAACCATGTAGCGTCGTAATTTGCTCAAAATGCGAATCAAACTACAAGCCAGAATCCCAGATGACGGTTGACGTAGTTAAAATAGTGGTGGACCCGGCATCGTGATGTGAAGGAAACTCAGCTAGAAAAAAAGGTTGACCTACAATATCAGAATAAATGGCAGTTATCTCGGTAATTTCATCAGGGGTGAATTGAAAATATTCAAGCACGGGAGAGATAAGAAAGTTACCTGCTGTGTGGGTGTGTTCTTGTGCAACGACTTTGAAGCCTTAGTCGTTGCCATCCTTTGACAGTTGCATAACTATAGGAGAAGTGACAATGATCCCCTCATCGGTATGAAGATGCGAAGACGGCTCTACCAGGCCCAAAGGAAAATGTTTAGTAGTAGTCTTGGTGGTGGTCGTGACATCGATGGTTTCACTCTCCCTCTTTGGCTTTATGATTTTTTGGCCTTCCGCTAGAGCTAGGCCAGATTCTTCATTCAAGTACGCCTGAACCAGCTCCTCTTCTGTGTAACCATTGCCCATGTCTCGAAACCGGGCCAAAATTTCTTCCCAAACTACAACGGGTGTGCAAGGGAAAAATGGACCTAAGTAACTGAGGCTACCCTGATGAAGTAGGAAATTAACATAGAAGACTAAAGTGGTAGCATCCAAGCCTTCCATTTTCTCTGCGAAAGTATCTTGGAGCTTTGAAAAGCTGGCCTCCGCGCTAGCTTTCTCTACTACCAATTGATTTTTCTCAATATCCAAAGTCAAAATTTGTGCTCGTAGAGAGGCAATTTCTTGGGATTGTTCAGCGATAACTTTCTTCTCAGCCTCGGCCATCGTTTCGCTTGCCTTCAGTTTTTTTAGAGCCGCCTCACCGATGTGACCTTCTTTATTTCATCTCTGCATATGAGTGCGGCTCGGTTGGTAGACTCCTTTAGCTCCTTGAATAAAGAAGCACTCTTACTTTCACTCTTCAGTGCGTCATCCCTCTCCTTCTTCAATCTCCTAATCTCCGTGTCACGGTCCGCAAGCTGCTTCTTTTATTCATCATTTTCAGACTCGAATGAGAGAACTCCAGGTAATTGTTTCAATTAATGGTAGAAAGCTACATGCACAATATCTCCCACCCCTAGGCTTGCTCCAAGCCGCTTTGAGTCACATGGAGATTGGGTGAATAAGATTCTACACGAACCCACTGCAAGTTGGGTTTATCAAAAACAACCCACCTTAAGAACAGATTGGGAAATGCAGCATGTAGGAGCGGCATACCAGTAAGGAGAATGTAAGGGGCTCACCTTGAAATTAGGAGAGAAGCGACCATAGCAGTGTGAGTGGAGGAGTTACGGCTTTGGAAGCGGGAACGGCGATCCTAGTAGAAGTAGGAAGCTGTATGGTGGGTACATGTTTTTGATCTTTCTTCAGCATCTTTGATGGGTCTTCCCATTCAATCAGGCTTTTCCTTTTCTTATGGTCGCTTCCACTATCACGGTCTTGATTCTTCTTAGCTCGGTGGTGCACTTCTGCCTCCTTCTCTCTTCATCAATTTCACAAGAGGCGTAGTATCTGGATGAATGCCCTTGCGAACGCTGAGACTCAAGTACTCGGTTAAGATCGCTATAGAAGACACAAGACATGATCTCTATAGAAAATAACAAAATGACTTAAAAAAAGGCATTTGATGGATTAAAATATCCTAAGAGAATAACAGTAAAATGCATGATCCTAGTGAAGTGTGTGCTACAGTTTAACGACCCCAACAGAATACACAAACCGGATCAATCGCCAACTAATGTCAGGACATTCATTTCTGTAGGAATGATTTGGGTAGGCTTGGAAGGCAACCCTTCCGAAGTATAGTCACCCATCAGGTCACCCATATCTATAAAAATGTTGCTTGCATCTCCTAAGTCAAAGTTGGTGCTTCCGGGGAAGGACTGGGAACAGGTTCGTTCTTAGGAGGAGCTTCTTCAAAATATTCTTTCAAAGGAGGTGAGGCAGTATGTTCGGGACTCAACTATAGGACCTTGTCACCTAAATCGACATCGCATTCATTAGTATCTGTATCCCAATCTATTTCTTTTATGATTAAAGGGAGCCCCTCACCGATCTACCCTTTCTCCTTTCCCTCAATCAATGGAGCTTTGCCCATCTGATGAACAAACTCTTCTTCTTTCTCCTTCGGAATCGAAGGCGTCTTTAGCGGACTGTCAACCCCAACTTGAACATGGGCCTCTTCAGAAGTTTTCTCTGACCCACCGGACGAGTCACTTTCTTCCTCGTTATCATCATCATTGTCACCTTCATCAGAATCATGAGAAAGGTAAACCGAGTGAGTCTAGGTTTTGGAGCGAGAAAGGGCACTAACGAATCCAATAGGCCTCCCAAGATGTAAGAGCCCACACCGGTGAAGATTTTCGTCTATAAGCAGAAACTTGATCGTGCGCTCTTAAGCATCGACCACTTTCAAGGCGCTGAGAACATGGCTGAGCATTGGATCTTTGTTAATCTTCGAGAGAACTACAAAAGATACGATCATTCAGAAGACTTTTTAGCAGCTAAAGGAAATTCCATGCATAGTGAAAGAAACTTAACACCTGTAGCCCACAGACGGGTGAATCCCTTTGGACACTTGGCAAAAGGGAACTGATTTTTGAATGAGGGAACCTTGCTAGGAAGTTCAAGTATAAGCTTTCGGCTGCATTGCACCTCAATATAAATGAGTGACAAGTTAGCCTACCTCTTTTTAAATAACAGGAGATACTGCAGCTCGACAAAGCTTGGGACGTAGTTAAGTGTTCGCATGAATAGAATATACAAGCATATTAGCATGGCGTAACCATTCGGGGGGATTTGGATGGAGCCAACCCCATGTTCTGATGAGTCACCGTAAGAAAATGATTAAACGGGAGCACCGCACCATACATACACATGTAGCAATGGCAAGCCACGTATCTGAAAGGTGGCCTATGAGCAAATTCCCCACTTGACGGCAAAAGCACGTCGTTTTTCGGGATGCTATATTGTGAGCAAACGCTTCGTAATGCCTTATATGTAAGGATTGAAGAGGCTTTCTTCGGAAGATCAAGCAAAACCCTGAAGTTAGGGGGAGTGCGCTCGACGACGTGGCAAACTGGGATCAAAAGGCTATATTGCCCCGAAGCTATGGAAGTAGCAGGTCCAGCCAGGATCGATGAAGGCTCAGCTTCAAAAATAGGTGAGCTTCCTTTAACTGATTTGCACAGGGAGGATTTGCACGTTATTCTATATAAGAAACCTTGTGTTCAAAACGATCAGGTTCTCCAAATCCTTAAACTATAAACACCTAACATGGTTGTTATTTGGAATTCGGAAGGTAATTGACGTGTACCAATCACCGATCGGATTCCAAATAGTAACCATGAGTGTGTGTAATGTGTATTGTATGTGAGAAAGGGCTTGGTGTCCTTAACGCTGTGAACAAACCATTCTTTGTAGATGGCTCACTTATACTGGAAAAAGCGATTCGTATCAACTATTAATGTCTTTTCTTTTATACTTATCCATTACAATCAACGATCGATAACGGATCCGTTATCCGAAGTGACATGGAAAGCTCTTCTTATTCCAGGTACATCGACTATGCAATGATAAGACCAAACTAATGTGAGCAACTACAGACCGATAAGTCCGAATCGAAAAGAAAATTATTAGCATAAATCGATTTTATTTTTTGGAAAGTGATAGTAACCTAAGGTACAAGCAGGACACTATCTTAAGTTATTATCACCTCCTAGAAAAACCAAAATCAATTTGTAATTTGCAAGATGTAATGCTAGAATCGACTGTTAAACTTGGTACAAGTTAATTCTGATTATGTAGATGAAGATAACAAAACATGTCGAGCACCGGGGCAAAACCTTGGGTTTGTTCCGTGAAGAACTTCAGACTCGGTTTACTATCTTCTTCCATAAAATCACAATCAGCTAGAATCTTCCACTGCATCCATCATCAACATAACCTCACCATCGATCGATGATGTAATATCACATCAAAATCCACTTCACTGACCTTCAAAATTGAGAAAGCGATGAGGTCTTCAATTCAATATGGCTCGAACTAGAGTGCTTTGGATTGGCAGCACCTCAAGGGAGGAAAAATCACAGTAGTAGGTGGTGCTGGGAGTGAAAATTGACAGCGGCAGCGCTCTGGTGATGGCAGAAGGTGGATCGACGAAGGTTTAGTTTCCTTTGGATCGGCTTGGATCGAAAATGTAAAATGAGAGAATGGAGATCTGATCCTGCTTATAAAAGAAAGAGAAAGTCAGAAAATTTTCCTAAGTACTTGGATCGATGCAGATCTGCTCCAATTGGATTAGTTGCGATCCAATTTATTTTTGCCAAACGACCTCAAACTTTCCTTGTTTGCCCAACTTGATGTTTATATTCATTCTGGAAGTTATCATGTCAAGATCACTGCGTAATTATGACTAATGAAGATTTCCACTAAGGACTGGATAGTTAGTTGGAACATCATTGGCAACTACTCAAGGAAGCTAGATACGGCTAATAAAGCTCCACGAAATGAAAACCGAAAGACAAATAATTCCAGAGCATGCCTTGTTTCCAATGAAAGCATGCTTTGGGGGAAAATGTTAACCGGGGGTTTAAAACAGTAGAATTCGAAAGAAGTTAGAACATTCAAACTGAGCCAGAATGACTCGAAACTTGACCAGAAGACCTAAAAGTACAAGACAAAGAAACCCGAAGAGTTTGAACAAAAAATACGCTAAGTATTTGGATGGGCACCGATCCGATCCAATTGGATTTGTATCGATCCAAAATATTGACTTATGGATTCTCCAATCCACATTCATTATGTTCCTACATTTCTCCTAAACTTATCTACCAAGTTTGATAACATTCCGAGCATCCGAGTTAAAGAAGTCATGACTTATCCGATTTGAATTACAGTTCAATTCAATTTAAAGGTGAATCATTGTCAAAACTAGTCAACAATCTATGAAATCCCCATGGGAAACCTCACATGTAAGAAAGGAAGCCAACAAAGTAGGAGTTATGCAAAAATTACACAACATTTTGGATCGGTACCAATCCAAAAAAGTTAGTTCAAAATTACCCCAAATTTTATGTGCCTCCTCCTATGGATAACTACAGTCTTCTGGTACTCTAGTTCCAATCCAAGTGCTATCTAAATCCTATAAATACCATCCTATCTTCAACAGAAGAGGGGCTTGCTGCACTGATCACTAGGAAAACTCTACTGCTAAGATCCTTCAACCTTCTTTCTCCGCATAATGGCTGCCATGAGACAATTGAGATCCTTCCTTTTGTCTCCATCAATGGTGGTCTGATCTTTCTTCGTTTAACTATTAGAATTGTAAACAACTTGTATTTGTGATCAACGGTCAATCCATCAATAAAATCTATGAAGTGGATATAAGCTTCGTCAACAGCCGAACCACTATAAAAATCTTGTGTTTCTCTACTTTATTCTGTCTTTTCTGCAATTTGGAGAGTGTTTTGCTCTACTTTATTTATCTTGATAAACAGGGCTGGTACTTTCGCAATCAGACCAGGGTGTTGATCTAGCTTTTGGGTTAACACAAACATTGTTACTATAAACCCCTTCTCTCTTTTATATTTTAAAACACATACTTTCTCTGTCTTTATTCCAAAAGATTCCATACTTGTTATTATTATCTGTAAAATTCTATTATTAAAGATATAAGAATATTCATAATATTTTTACACTTTAGAATATAATTCAAGGGTTTAAAAATGAATGTTACTAAAACATTATTTACTATGAACCCAAAACATTTCATACTTTAAAATTTATCTTTAAAAATATCTTTTAAAGATCTAATTACATTTACAAGGATTTAAGACAAGTGTTACTTAAACATTATCACAACAACCCAAAAATATTTACTTATAATTATCTATAAAATATTCATTATTAAATATATAATTATATTCTTAAGTATAATTAATAATGGTTAAACAAATGTTACTAAAACATTACCTGCTACAACCCAAATCCATTTTTGTACTTATCATTAACTTTAGGACATTCATTTTAAAGATCAAAGCATATCCACACTTATTAATTAAAGTAATACATTTTTAATCGGACTTCTCAAAATAATTTATTTTAACATAAGTGTTAGAGTCTAAACTTGCTTTACTACATTTTTAAATACTTAACTTACTCTGTAAAACTTATATACATTTACTGAAAACTTTTTAAAATGATGCATGCATGCATGTGTGTGTGTGTGTATGCTAATTTATTTATAAGATATTGTAAATAATAAAATTCTAAAATAATTTAAATGACATTATATTAAATATGATTTTTAATACTTTAATAAAATCATTAACTAATTTTCTAAAAACTATATGTAATTTAGAAAACTTTAAAACTACTTATACTATGGTTTAAAATATTTATTTTAAATATTATTTAAAAATACTTATTTCATAATTTATTAAAAAACTATAAAAAGCATGCCTTATAGTTAAAAACTTTTAATTTAAAAATTCACAAATAATTATTAAAAATATACGTCAATGTTGATATTTTTCCTGTAAGAAGTGCACTTATAGTACTTATTGAAAATGCAAAGAAGCCTCCAGGATCTCTTTCAAAGTTGACTTTAATAATCAACCAAACCAAGGCATATTCAAAGTGCATCCATAATGACCTTTTACTTCTAAATTTCTCGACTTTGTTTCAAAATTTCTATAACTACCCAAACCAACCAATTATACATTTTCACAATATAATAACATTTTAATCAATCTAACATATGTTAAATACAAGGAATTTCAAAGTGCGTTTATAGCGACCATTTCATTTCAAACATTCACAACACACTATCAAACATGTAAACAACAAGTCTTGGTTATGATACACGTTTTAGAGTGTTATAAGAGAGATTATACTACATATATATGTTCTCACTTGCTTTCCAAAGCAAGGAGGGATCCAAAAGTAATAATTTGCATAGTTATCCATTATAACTTATATTTTCACAACAAATACACACACATCATATATGAATTAAATCGCGAGTTAAATCACCTAAGCCCAAGCATAACTAAGACGTAAGTAATCCAACTATGAGTGCAATAACGAAGACATCATCTCAATTGGACCTCATATGCAAAGATACAAATTAAATACAAAATATAATTAATTAAAATAATTTAAACTAATTAATTACCTTAGTTATTTTAATTTCCTTCTTCCCCAAATTAGAACCACTGTGCACACATGCATAAGAATCCCAAAACCATGCATCTCCCTCCTCCATCGCTCCCTTTCCGGTTGATGAAATCGTGCACCATCGATTCTTACGCGTCAACGACACGTGCACTCCGCCCTGGTCACCACCACTTGAAGCTTGACCCACCCTATCAAATTGAGACTTGTGGCTATCCCTTCAGTATTCCAAAATGTCGCACCTTCCTACATAGTATCTCACCCCTCCAATCTATCATCACTAACTCGCCTCCGCACGGGAAGCTCAATGCCATAATTGACTTGGACTAACTCCACTATAATCTCCTTCAATGATGAACCCTAGTTGACGTCAAGGGATGTCGACCTCGGCCATGTAGTTTTGCATGCCATAATCATACCATATATATGAAGCTCCCTTCCATATGAGTTCAACAGATCCGGCCATACCCTCCAAAGTGGTTTGTAGCTCTGGAAATAATTCAAAGGAGGCAGTTGTGTATTTTCTTTATAGGAGATGAAGAAAGAAAGAAAAGTGAGGAGAACTAGAAGGGAACATGGGGAGGGGTTAAAATATAATATGTATTATTATATTTAATTTCTCAGATAAATCAACATATGTCCCGAGATCGCACGATCACATGGGACGTTGGATCACTAAGAGACTCATTGGCACACACCACTTCCTTATTGCTATTATCGGGCCTTTTGACCAGGCTATATCCAGACTATTGGGCAAGTTGGACTCGACGATAGGTAAGGCAAGCAGCCTAAAGAGGTGTTCAGGGAGTCCGGAGATCAAGCACAGACAATAATATAAAGTAAAGATCAAGCTAAACTGAGAGATAAACTCTATGAAACATTCAAAGTATGGATTAGTACTTCTCTAGGTAGGGGATTGGTACCTATCCCTCCCCAAGGCAGGGGATTGGATCGGATTGGCTCACTATGGCTACGAGCAGCTTGAATCAACATTTCAACTCAATGGGAATCGATTGATATCTCTAAAAATATGAAAGCAACTATGCAAACAACTTTGGAGACATAAAGCTAGCATGGAGGGGGACCCACACAACTGATCGCGCTCCGCCACATGGCTTCTAGGACCGATCGGGGTCGATCGCTATATATTAGGAGTCGGGCCTCGAAATTTTCTAAGTGACATCGCCTACATCTGGAGATTTTGCTGGAGAATTTTCAAGAGGATATTCATTTGTCTACCCCTATAAATACATAGTTCATTGTACATTTTGGAGACCTTTACCCTATTATTTTCTTTATACTCCATTATATTCATGGATTCCGATCTGATCCCACTTGTACTCAGAAAATCGAACTGATTAGTAAAGCTATTTCATCAAAGTGGACGTAGGCATTCAATGCTGAACCACTACAAATCTGTTTGTCGTCATTTTTTTTACTTGTTTTCTGCTTGTTTCCTCCATTTTAATTAAGATTTCTTCATTTATTTCTCTTCATATAATATATTGGGTGTTTGCGCCAAGTTTAGGTGCAAATATTTTAGTGCTTTCACTTAGAAACAAAATTTTAGGTTGATTGGATCCCATCATCTACTTGTGGATTCCCATATTCGCGAGATATATTCAGATTTCTACCGACAAGTTTCCTGTAACAACCCCTATCTAGAGGCCCAAACAAAGCGCTACAGATGTTGCAGTCATCTATAGTATTAGCTTCCGACGACTAAATATAGCTATGTTAATGATATCAATAATATCAGAAGCACTTGAATATGAAACAAAACACAGATTTCAAAACAACTTTTGCTTCGCTACATTTCAAAACCAATTGTTTCACATTTACAACACATAATCCCAAATCGTTCCCAGGCACAGATAAAATATAATTATTAAAAATTACGCCAAGAGCGGGATATGAAGATACTCCCATGGATGATCAAAGTCATATGATCATAATAAACCTAATATAGTCACAACAAAAATACATTAAAACATAACAGGAACTGCAAATCCTAAATAGCTATCTGATTGCCTCCTGCATGCCTCCGGTAGCTTATTCATCATCCTACTAAAACATAAAAAAGACCTTAATCCCTTAGCCTACTCAAATTAATTTTGAGCACCCGAGAGTTTAAGAGGGAAAACATAAACTTCGAGTCAGACATAAAGCCTGGTATGAACAATACTATACATCCCGGTTAAACATGTTAAGTAAGACCATGCCACATAGCGGAACGGGTTTCCCCTCACTAACATCCTTTCAAAACATATCTTTCGCAAAACCTTTCATAAAACCATATACCGTGCTCCTGCATCCATAATGGTTCAAACATATATTTATACAACATTATGGTGATATGCATACTTGAAAACAATTAGGATTTCCCATCCCCAATTAGAGTTTAATTATACCAAAGAGGGACAAAATATTCCACATTCATTTTTCTTAAGTTGATGTAAACTATCCATCTCACATCACATAGTTTTCCTAGGATGACTATGAATCCATCATTTTGCCACTTGATTCATGCTAGCTCCATAAATCTAATTATTTCATTTAGCCCCATGAACTTTAATGGTCTCATGTTAGCCCCATGAGTTTATTTATATCATGTTAACCCCATGATTTTATATTCCATTTGACTCATGCTATCCCCATGAATCTATTTGTATCATGTTAGCCCCATGATTCTATTTGAATTTGACATTTGATTCATGCTAGCCCCATGAATCTATTTGTATCATGTTAGCCCCATGATTCCATTTATACCATGTTAACCCCATGATTAACCTATTTCCATTAGTATCCCTAACTTAGGTCATATTCATTTATTCTTTCCATTGGTACCCTCAAAACCATTAGAAACCAAAACCTTTCAAAACCATTGAAACTCAACCCTTCGAAACCATTGAACCTTAAATCTTTTGAACCCATTGAACTTCAAACCTTTCGAAAGCAATAAAACCTTAGATGTCCTGTTTTAAAACACTTAGTACATTGCCTTGGAAAACCTTTGGAAACACTTCCATTTAAAACCTTCTGAAATCATTCGGAAACAAAAACCTTTCGACCCCTTCGAAAGGTTACCTTTCGCTTCCATCAAAAGCTAGGCTTTCGACCACATCGAAAGCTTGGCTTTCGACCCCATCGAAAGCTTTGCCTTCGACCCTTTTTAAAACATTCAGTAAACAAAACCTTTCGAAAGCATTGGCCTTTTAAAGCTTTTCGAAAACTTTCCGGGTTCAATTAAAAACAGGTGGAAATCCTTCTTTTAAAACCTTTCAATTTCATTGGAAACAACCTTTCAGCTAAGTTGAAAGTTCTGCTTCGAAAGCCTTAAAGCATCTTTTAAAACAACTCTTTCTAAAGCTTTGGGTTTACTTCAATTTATAAAACAAGGGTAAGTCACCTAAGTCGAAAGCTTCCTTTCGAAAGCATGGAGAAGTGGCTAATTTTTAAAACAAGTAAACCTTTCAAAATCAATCAAAGTAAACCCTTCGACCTCATCGGAAGGTTCAAAACAAAACATTCATATATAAAGCGGCAGTGACCTTTCGACTATGCCGGAAGGTTTCAAAACAGAACATTTACATAAAGCGGCAGTAACCTTCGACTTTGCCAGAAGGTTTCAAAACAAAGTAGCAGTTGTAACCTTTCGACCGTGTCGAAGGTTTAAAACCTTTCTTTTAAACATCTTAACCCAATTGAAAGAAACCAAGTCGAAAGCTCAATTTCGAAAGCAAAGTAGGTGAAAGCTTTTGGTTTATAAAACAAACATACCCCAACCTCTTTGGCCATTAACCTTTCGACCAAGAATCCTTCGACTTTACCCAATTCATTACGTACCGAGTAACTTGATACCATATGCATCGGGTTTGACCTTGTCGAGAGCTTAGAACCTTTCGACCTTATCGGAAAGTCTGGGTCGAAAGGTTTAGTGCTACAATAGGTTGAAACATGCTAAAAGTATGATTTCTTTGTTTTTAACTTAAAAAGGATAACATTTCAACTAACCTGCCTTCGTTTGTCAAATTTTCATTGGTTAACATATTCTTTTCAGAAATGTGCTGCCACTATTTTCGAAATTAATAATAATTATTTTATAAAATGCCCCTTCTCCTTAATTAAATATATAAAACATTTAGTCGCATACCTTAAATAATTTTATATATTCATCAAAACACTTAGGGAAAATCTGGAAAAATCACAAAAAATCTATTTTAATATGTTGCATAACATATAAAAATTTCAACCCCAAATAATTATTATTTTAGCCAAAAATAATTTATAACCCAATAAACAATTTCCTTCACTAGAAAATTAATACAAAATCCACCATAATTCGGAAAATTATGAAAGTTGAAACCCATATATGAAATATCATTTTTGACCTATATTTAAATTTTCAAGGCATTTGGATGTCATCAAATAGGGTTTTTATATCAAACATATCATTAAACAAGTATGAACATGCATATTTCACCAACCATAAATATATGTAACTTTAATCATCAAAACATGACATATACTTGCAAAAACATTTTGGATTTTAGTCTTAAAATCGAAAACCAAAAGAAAATGAGATGTAGTAATTATTCACCTTAGCTTTGAGATTATAGATTTGAGATTTGATGTTGATTTAGTAGATTATCCTCCTTCTCTTAAATCCTAGCTTTAATCTTCTTCTTAAGAGTGAAAATGGTGGCTGGCCTTAGTGCTTTTAGTTTGAGTAAAATGAAATGAACGTGAGTTAAGCTCTACCTATTTCCCATATTGCCCATGTCATTTCCTAACACCTTTGTTTTAGGTTATTTTAAATTAGTTAACACACTATTATGGCACGGCTACCCTTAGCTGAAACAAATCCCAACCCATTAATCTCCACATTATTTAATTTAATTTAACCAATTAAATATCCTAGATAATGCCATAAAAATATGGGGTGTTACAGACTCCCCACCTTAAAGAATTTTGTCCTCGAAATTACGATAAGGTACACAACAAAATAATCAAAGGTAAAACATACCATCAAATAAGTCAGGATGAGTATCCCTGATCCTGCTCTCCCTCTCCCAAGTACAGTCTCTAGCATCATCACTCCACTGAACCTTTACTAACTTAACTGTCTTGTTCCCCAACCTCTTCTCATCTCTAGCCACAATTTGAATCGGCCTTCTAACTATGGTCAAATCCGATTCTATTACTAAATCTTCTAACATTGTAGGTGCTATAGTAGTCTCCGAGTCTCTAACACATTTCCTAAGATGAGAAACATGAAAAACTTAATGGACTCTAGCTAAACTACTCGGTAACTCTACTCTATAAGCGAGTTTCCCGATCCTCTCTACAATACAAAAAGGACCAATGAATCTAGGTGCTAACTTTCCTGATTTCCCAAATGTTATCACACCCTTCATCGGTTAAACCTTGATAAACACATGGTCTCCGAAAGAAAATTCCAAATCTTTTCTTCTTCTATGAGCATAACTTTTCTGCCTAGATGAGCTTCCTTCATCCTAGCTCGAATTAACTCAATCTTCTCTGCAGCTTCCTTCACCAAATCTGGACCAAGAACTAATCTATCCCCAATCTCTAACCAACATACGGGAGACTTGCATGGTCTTCCATACAAAACTTAAAATGGTGCCATCCCAATACTAGTATGATAACTATTGTTATACGAGAACTCGACTAGATGAAGATGGTCCTCCCATGATCCCTCGAAATCCAATACACAAGCTCTTAACAAATCCTCCAAGATTTTGTTAACTCTTTCCGTTTGCCCAACAGTCTGCGGAAGTTAAGCGGTACTCATGTTGAGCTTGGTTCCTAAAGCTTCCTGTAGAGTTTTCTAGAACTCACAAGTAAACAAAGAATCTTTATCACTGACAATACTACTAGAAATCTCGTGCAGTCTAACTACATTTTCATAAATAACTTCGCCAAACTAGGTGTCGTCCTAATTGACTTTACCGAAATGAAATGGGCACTCTTAGTTAGTCAGTCTACTATGAACCATATACTTTCATTCCCTCTATTAGATCTTGGCAACCCATCAATAAAATCCATAGAGATAGAATCCCACTTCCACAACGGAACTTCCAACGATTGAACCAATCCGCTAGGCTTCTGGTGTTCAGCCTTTGCCTGTTGACAAATCAAGCACTGCTTAACACATACACTAATGTCCCGTTTCATACCTTCCTAGAAGAAACTTCTCTTCATATCCTGATACATCTTCGTTCCTCCTTGATGAATAGTGAACTTCGAACGATGACACTCATCTAAAACTTCCATCCTCATGTTTTCTACATTCGAAACACACAACCTTCCTTTCTTTCTCAACCACCCCTTTTTGTCAAGACTGAAATCCTTTAAGTCATCGCTCTCTATTCCTTCCCTTAACCTTCTGATTCGCTCAGCCAAAATTGGATCCTCCTCCTATTTAGAAGCTATCTTCTCAATCATTACCGGTCTAACTTCTAAACAAGACAATCCAACACTTCCGGTGCTAGAACTTCTGCGGATCTAAACTGAATATTACAAGCTGACAGTTGTTCCAAACCTTTCTGCTCAGCAATCATAGCCAATACGGCATTCTGATGTTTCCGGCTGAGTGCATCCACCACCTTGTTTCCTTTTTTGGGTGTGTACTCAATTCCAAAATCATAAGTATCCAACCATCTCTGTGGTCTCATGTTCAGCTCCTTCTGAGAGAACAAGTACTTCAACGACTATGATCAGTATCAAGCTCAAATCGCTCTCCCAAATGATAATACCTCCACACCTTCAAAGCAAATATAACTGCAGCTAACTCCAAGTCATGCGTTGGATACCTAACTTCATGTGGTCTGAGCTGTCTAGAAGCATAAACAATTACTTTACGTCTTTGCATCAACACGGCTCCCAATCCCGTTCCACATGCATTAGTATAAACAACCAAATCTTGATTCCCCTCCGGAACCACTAACATCGGTGCATGGGTAAATAAGTGTTTCAAGGTCTGGAATGCTTTCTCAAACTTATCAGTCCATATAAAATTCACATCTTTTCACGTATGCTTAGTCATTGGTGCGGCTATTCGTGAAAAATCCTTGATAAATCATCGATAATATCCAGCCAATCCAAGAAAGCTCTTAATCTCGGTTACTGTCTCGGGTCTCTTCTAATTATTCATCGCCTCAATCTTAGTTGGATCTATAGACAACCTTTTCTCTGAGACGACATGACCAAGGAACATCACTTCTTTCTTCCAAAAATGACACTTCGAAAACTTAGCCGTCAACTGATGCCCCTCAATGTTTCGAGCACAACTCTAAGATGAACATCATGCTCCTTCTCATCCTTAGAGTATACGAAAATGTCGTATATGAAGACTAACACAAATCTATCCAAGTGCTCTCGGAACATCCTATTCATCAGGTCCATAAAAAATGCCGGTGCATTAATTAGTCCGAACGGCATAACTAACCATTCGTACGATCCATATCTTGTCCTAAACGCCGTCAAAGGAATGTTATCCTCCTCCACTCTAAGCTGATGAAATCCCGTCGCCAAATCCAGCCGAGAAAATACCTTGGCTCCACTTAACTGATCGAATAAATCGTCAATTCTCGGCAATGGATATCAGTTCTTTATCGTTTTCTCATTCAACTTACGATAATCGATACACGACCTTAACGATCCATCCAGCTTCTTAGCAAATACAGCGGCAGCTCCCCATGGCGAACTACTTGGTCAGATAAAACTCTTGCCTTCAAATCCACCAATTGCACCTTCAACTCTTTCATCTCGATGGGAGTCATCCTACTCGGCGGCCTACTCACCAGCTCTGCTCCAAGCACTAAATCAATCTGAAACCCAATGGCTCGTTTCGGTGGAAACCCAGTTACCGGCTCAAACACATCTGCGAACTCTCTAACTACAAAGACTCGATGCAACTCATCCTCCAATTCCATAGTACCCAATAAAGCATTCATTTCACAACCAGGGTTCTCTACGGTATAGACTATCTGATTCCTACAATCCAGGTGACCAAGTGATATTTCCTATCATGGAAAAATATCATAGCATTATATTTACTTAACCAATCCATCTCAAGGATAATCCCAAATCCCCCAAAGTCAAACACATGCAAACAACACTCAAAAGTATGGCCTAGCAAATCAAACTCTAAATGGTCACACCTCATCTCAAGCATTACATAACCTCCTATTAGATTTGCAACCCTTAAGGAAGTAACTAGTTATGATGGTTATAGGTTAAGCTTATCTACCAAACATCGAGAAGTAAAAGAATGAGATGCTCCGGTATCAAACAATACCCTAACTAGTATGCCTTGGATCAAAAGCATACCCTCCATCACAGACTTTCCTTTCTCAGCAGCAGTTGGTTTAGAAGATGATGGCTCCAAAGCAAAGACCTTTCCCTTTCCTGCCTTCGCGGCTTCAGGACATTTATTCTTATAATGCCCCATCTAGTTGCAATTATAGCATTGCACATTCTGCTTCCCCACAATCGACTTTCCATCTCTCGAACGACACTCATTAGCATAGTGACCCTTCTTATCACACTTGTAGCAAACTATATCCGCTTTTCCTTTCTTGGTGTCTCCTTCTCTCTGAGTGTCCTTCTTCTTGAAGAACTTCCTCTTCTTCCTTTAAGGACCATGGAATTCAACGGGCTTCTCCCTAGCCGAAACAGAAAGCATTTCCTTATGGCGAATGGACATTTCCACTACCACATTAAAAGGATCTTGGATATGGGCTATAGTCATTCTGCCCAGCTCTGGCCTCAATCCTCTAATGAATCTCTCATTCCTTCTAACATCCGTGTCAACCAAAGCATAACCATATCGGGACAGCTCATCAAACCTTGCTGCATACTAGACCACAGACATCTGTCCTTAGACAAGATCCATAAACTTCCTCATTAACGCTGACTAGGCCACCTCAGACAAGAACCTTTGCTTAAACCTCCTCTTGAATTCAACTCAAGTCAATTCTTCCTCTGGCACTCCGGCCGTCACACTGTTCCACCAATGAAGCGCTAACCCTTGCAACTATCTCGAGGCTAGCCTTCTCTTCTCTCCATCATTCAAGCCTAGATCTGTAAAAATCATTTAACAGTTCAACATCCAATCCTCCACTTCAACAGCATCTTCCGTTCCAGCAAACAACTTTCCTCCCAAACTGACATAGTCTCTACTTAGCTTAGCATAGTTATATCAAGCTAGAACTACAAGATTAGCTCCACCAATATTTCCAACAGCATTACCTCCAATAACTCTGGCTGCAATTCCAGCCCGCATCATGTTTACAAAGAACATATACATTTCTCCCATGTCCATCCAGGGAACTCCTGCACCAACAGTTCTAGCTTGTGCCTGACCTGGACCTCTTCTAGCATTGGGTCGGGCATTTCCATTAGTAGTGGTGCTCTCTCCTCCAACATTAACTCTGCCTCTTCTTCCTTCCATATCAGTATTCAAACCTCGTGAGATAAAGATGAATAGCCTAACTAAGATATGAGTCTAGAGATATAGCGTATACTTATATATATAGCAAATACAGGTACGTTACTATAGCATTATCCCATACCCTGATCTTAACTCTAATTCCTAAGGATTATATTTTCAAAAATCATTTTTAGTTAAATTATTTTATAAACCATGCTTTGATACCAAGCTGTAACATCCCCTATCCAGAGGCCCAAAACAAAGCGCTATAGATGCTGCAGTCATCTATAGTATTAGCTTCCAGCAACTAAATAAGGCTATGTTAATGATATCAATAATATCAGAAGCACTTAAATATGAAACCAAACACAAATTTTAAAACCACTTTTGCTTCATTACATTTCAAAACCAATTTTTTCACATTTACAACACATAATCTCAAATCGTTCCCAGGCACAGATAAAATATAATTACTACAAATTACGCCAAGAGCGGTATACGAAGATACCCCCTTGGATGATCAGAGTCATATGGTCATAATAGACCTAATATAGTCATAGTGGAAATACATCAAAACATAACAGGAACTGCAAATCCTAAATCGCTATCCGTTTGCCTCCTACATGCCTCCAGTAGCATATTCATCATCCTACTGAAACCTGAAAAAGATCTTAATCCCTCAGCCTACTCAAATTAATTTTGAGAACCTGAGAGTTTCAGGGGGAAAACATAAACTTCGATTCAGACATAAAGCCTAGTATGAATAATACTATACATCCCGGTTAAACATGTTAAGCGAGACCATGCCGCTTAGCGGAACGGGTTTCCCCTCACTAACATCCTTTCAAAACATATCTTTTGCAAAACATTTCATAAATCCATATATTGTGCTCCTGCATCCACAATGGTTAAAACATATATTTATACAACATTATGGTGATATGCATACTTGAAAACAATTAGGATTTCCCATCCCCAATTAGAGTTTAATTATATCAAAGAGGGACTACCTATTCCATATTCATTTTGCTTAAGTTGATGTAGACTATCCATCTCACATCACCTAGTTTTCCTAAGATGACTACGAACCCATCATTTTGCCACTTGATTCATGCTAGCCCTACGAATCTAATTATTTCATGTTAGCCCCATGAACTTTAACGGTCTCATGTTAGCCCCATGAGTTTATTTACATCTTGTTAGCCCCATGATTATATTTGCCATTTGACTCATGCTATCCCCATGAATCTATTTATATCATGTTAGCCCCATGATTCTATTTGAATTTGCCATTTGATTCATGCTAGCCCCATAAATCTATTTGTATCTTGTTAGCCCCATGATTCCATTTATATCATGTTAACCCCATGATTAACCTATTCCCATTAGTATCCCTAACTTAGGTCATATTCATTATTGTTTCCATTGGTTCCCTCAAAACCCTTAGAAATCAAAACCTTTCGAAACCATTGAAACTCAACCCTTCGAAACCATTGAACCTCAAACCTTTTGAACCCATTGAACTTCAAACCTTTCGAAAGCAATAAAACCTTAGACATCCTGTTTTAAAACACTTGGTACATTGTCTTGGAAAACCTTTGAAAACCCTTCCATTTAAAACCTTTCGACCCCTTCGAAAGGTTACCTTTTGACTCCATCGAAAGCTTGGCTTTTGACCGCTTCGACAGCTTTGCCTTCAACCCCTTTTTAAAACATTCAGTAAACAAAACCTTTCGAAAGCATTGGCATTCTAAAACCTTTCGAAAACTTTCTGGGTTCAATTTAAAATAGGTGGAAATCCTTCTTTTAAAACCTTTCGACTTCATTGGAAACAACCTTTCGACTAAGTTGAAAGTTCTGCTTCATCTTTTAAAACAACGTTTTCAAAAGATTTGGGTTATATTTCAAAAATGGTAAGTCACCTAAGTTGAAAGCTTCTTTTCGAAAGCATGGAGAAACGACTAATTTTTAAAATAAGTAAACCTTTCGAAATCAGTTAATGTAAACCCTTCGACCTCATCGGAAGGTTCAAAACAAAACATTCATATATAAAGCGACAGTGACCTTTCGACTATGCCGGAAGGTTTTAAAACAGAACATTTACATAAAGCGGTAGTAACCTTTCGACTTTGCCGTAAGGTTTCAAAACAAAGTAGCAGCTATAACCTTCCTACTATGTCGAAAGGTTTAAAACCTTTCTTTTAAACATTTTAACCTGATCGAAAGCAACCAAGTCGAAATCTCAATTTTGAAAGCAAAGCAGGCGAAAGCTTTTGGTTTATAAAACAACCATACCCCAACCTCTTTGGTCATCAACCTTTCGACCAAGAACCCTTCGAGTCTGCCTAATTCATTACGTACTAAGTAATTTGATACCATATGCGTTGGTTTGACCTTTTCGAGAGCTTAGAACCTTTCGATCTTTTCCGAGGGTCTGGGTCAGAAGTTTACTGCTGTAATAGGCTGAAACATGCTAAAAGTATGATTTCTTTGTTTTTAACTTAAAAAGGATAACTTTTCAACTAACCTGCCTTTGTTTGTCAAATTTTCATTAGTTAACATATTCTTTTCAGAATTGTGCTACCACTATTTTCGAAATTAATAATCATTTTATTTTACAAAATGCCCATTCTCCTTAATTAAATATATAAAACATTTAAGTCCCATACCTTAAATAATTTTATATATTCATCAAAATACTTAGGAAAAATATGGAAAAATCCCAAAAAATCTATTTTAATATGTTACCCAACGTATAAAAATTTCAACCCCAAATAATTATTATTTTAACCGAAAATAATTTATAACCCAATAAACAATTTCCTTCACTAGAAAATTAATATAAAATCCACCATAATTCAAAAAATTATGAAAGTTGAAACCCATATCTGAAAAATCATTTTTGACCCTTATTTAAATTTTCAAGGCATTTGGATGTCATGAAATAGGTTTTCATATCAAACATATCATAAAACTAGTATGAACATGCATATTTCACCAACCAACAAATATATGTAACTTTAATCATCAAAACATGGCATATACTTGCAAAAACATTTCTAATTTTAGTCTTAAAACCAAAAACCAAAAGAAAATGGGATGCAATAATTATTCACCTTAGCTTTGAGATTATAGATGTGAGATTTGATGTTGATTTAGTATATTATCCTCCTTCTCTTAAATCCTAGCTTTAATCTTCTTCTTGAGAGTGAAAATGGTGGCCGACCTTAGTGCTTTTAGTTTGAGTAAAATGAAATGAACATGAGTTTCTAACTCCTAACGGTTTAGGGTATAAGCTCCACATATCTCCTATATTGCACTTGTCATTTCCTAACACCTTTGTTTTAGGTTATTTTAAATTAGTTAACACACTATTATGGCACGACCACCCTTAGTTAAAACAAATCTCAACCCATTAATCTCCATATTATTTTATTTAATTTAACCAATTAAATATCCTAAATAATGTCATGAAAATATGGGGTGTTACATTTTCGTTTCTACTTAGATTTTAAAGGAGATTTAAAAGAAAGCTATCAACCATAGCTAGAAGAAAACCTACTATTTCCCATGCTGTTGAAGGCAATGAAGATACCAGCATTCAACCGGTTGATCAAAGTGTACGACAAACTACTTCCAATCCCAGAATCCAACTGACTACGTCACCAAAGAAGACTTTGAAGTCCCATTGAAGGAATTGATGGATAGCCGTCAGCAGCTCAACCAGTAAATCAAGGCTAACATCGACCTGATGAACTAGTTGAAAGACCAATATGGAAAGGCAAGGAGGGAGCCTACTCCATATTCAAGATTAGAAAACCCCTCCTCATCTGATGAAAATCGCAAAAACAGACGTCGGAAAACAAATGCATATGCAATAGGAACGTCGGGATGAAATCAGTCGATCGGTTGTGGCAGATCGGCACCGGTCAGTACCAAACCCCTCAAGGGATTGACATAGAACCTTCGAATTATTAGGGAAGTCAACATGTAGGTTGAGGAGCTCACTCTGGAGGTGCTGTGATAGATCAAGATGTTGGAGCTCAGGCGAATGTGGTTGAACCGCAGTTGGGAGACGACAATAGAAGTGCTACTCAGGAAATGGATTAAGAGCAAGAGGAGCCAATGCAACATGGCACTACACGGAGGCGTGGATTGGGTCACTTACATGAGGTGGAACACGACTATAGCCTGACACCAACTCTCCAAACACCATACTTAATATCGGTTGAGACAACTAGTGAAAGAAAGTCAAGGCTTGACCAACGATAATTGGGGACTCTCTAAAAGTCATACTCCATTCTCCAACAACATTCAACATGCAGAATATCTTTAGAGTTTCCATATGCCTACGATCGTGCCTATATCACTACACCACAGATAGGATTTTGGCGCAACCTTAGGCGGCACATTTGATACGGCTATAAGCCGTATCAAATTTTAATACGGCTTATAGCCGTATCTATATTATTTAATACAGCTGTAAGCCGTATTAACAGTTGATACGGCTTATAGCCGTAGCCGTATCAAAATCTGTGCCTCTTTTCATGGGAAAATTTTCCCCAAAACGCACACCCTTCCTCCTTTTTTTTATTTCTGGCTTTCATTTTTTTCCCGTGCTTATTTAGGGTTAAATCGCCAGAGAGCCTTCCTCCTCGATCGATCGAACGTTGCTTTAACGTCGTCCATCAGAGCCTTCCACGTCTTCTCGAATTCGATCACTGCTCTCAGGTAATTTTGTTATGAAATCTATTAGCCCTGCTCTCATTTTTTTATGCATTTCGTAGCTTCTTCTATCATCTATTAGCCCTGTTATACGATCTTCTTCTTGAGGAGCCATTGCAGTATCCATGAGCGTGTTAAGTGGTGAAATTATAAAGTTGGCTCCTCTGTAATTGTTGGACATTTAGTTTATTTTTTAGTTGTTTGTATACTCTTCGTTCAGTTTAGTTGCTTGTATACATGAGTTAATGTGTTCATAAAAATTGTTTTGTATACAGGTCATCTTTGATTTACTCATTTATCTAGTTAAAAAAAAAATCTACGTACTGCACTTCATCTCACATTTGCCTAAAATATTCTTTAACAAGTTGTGTGGTATACTAATGGAAAATGCTACCCAATGAAAAACAGAATGCATGTCTTCCTTTTTGTTGTTAAAAAGTAAATATCGTTGACTAGATTTTAGTGGAAAATAAGAGTCATAAAACCCTATAGTGCATAACAAAAAGCCTCGGCTAAAAGAAATGAAGAGTTTCCCCAAAAAAAAACCTTAATTTCACAGTTTCGTGCATGTTATTACTATTCTAACATTACTAGTTTTTTTTAAGAACTGACCGCATCATTTTCAAGCTTGATGGAGTTTGAGTCTACTTGGTCTTTATTTTCTCCAGGCAAATTCTATTTGAACTCGTGAATTTGTTGAGTAACCCCATGTAATTTGAAAAAAATGAAGAAACCCAGTTTTTTTGCTGAGTAGCCCCATGTCTAATTAAAAAAAAACCAATAATACCATGTCTAATACAATAGTCAATCTTATGCTATTTTGTATTATTTTGATCTCCTTGCATAATTTACAGCTTGGTGCTAATGTTGTATATGGTTCTGACATTGTATATGGTTTTGACATTGTTGTATAAGTGGATAAAATTATTGTTAATGGTGCAAGCCAAGTATCAGGAGAGGGGTAATGCATAGACATTACTCCGGTGCTACAAAATAGCGTCGTTGTAATGGAAATTTTTTTGGAAACAGTTTGGTGCTAATGTTGTATATTGTTCTGACATTGTTGTATAAGTGGATAAAATTGTTGTTAATGGCGCAAGCCAAGTATTAGGAGAGGGGTAATGCATAGACATTACTCCGGTGCTACAAAATGGCGATGTTGTAATGGCAAATTTTTTGGAAACAGTTTGGTGCTAATGTTTAAAATAAACCCTATATTTTGAGTTCCATTTATTGAAATTTAAATAGTCCATATATTTTAACTATTTAAATTAATTAAATGTTTAAAATCATACTACAAAATTCTAGGTCGTACAGGAAAACAAAAAACGATCATGAAAAAGGCATGCGTATAAATCTTACAAGGAAGTTAATTGTTTAATAAATTATATTGTTCTTTACTAAACAATTTATATTATGTCGAGACTGCTGCTGACCACCAGAATCCAGTTCTGATCTTTCATTTTCAAATAAGCCCATGAACTTTGCAAAGCTCACTTCTTTTATTACATGCATCTTTAAGAACTTTGATTTATACATTAGTATTCTGCAATCCTCCACTAGTAACTCTAACCTGACATTAGATGGAAGACTTTTGTTTTGGAATGTTCTTTGGTTACGCTCTACCCAAATGTGTCGCACTATTGCACGTATCGCTATATCTACTAGACCTATATGAAAATTATTATCCTTGAAATTGCTTGTGATGTATTCCAGACTTGTTTGTATAGTATCTATACTGTTAGCCTACATTTGCAGTTTCTGTTTGATATTATTTCATTTTGGTTAGAGTAGTAGCATTGAAAAAATAGATGGTTAATTGTTTCATCTACATTACAACCATTGATTAGATGTTGGACCATTGTTTGAGTTTACCTAGTGTGTTTAATCTATTCAGCGTTGCTAAATATAAGCACATGGACATTTTAGGATAGTTAACCCTATTCCATACATTATGAAAAATTTCTTGAACTGGCTCTTGTAATCTAGTGCTATTCCATGCGGTTTTGATGCTATATTGGTAGTTATGCGAGGGTTTCCACCACAAGAATTCACTTTCTGTAACGACCCGCCATTTTGGACCATTCGCATCCATTATAAGTGTATAGGTAGACACTCATGCCGGAGTTGAATTGCTCAAAATACCGCGTTGTTAATTTAAATTTGGCAAAACTGAACATATACAGTAAATAAATAATCACAGATCACAGACACAGAGTAGTAAATGCAGCGGAAATAAAAGAGATAGTAGTTCATGAAGCTACTATATGAATATATAAAATACATCAGAGTTTAAAACAGAAGAGTAATACGATACATCAGAGTTTACAACAGAAGAGTAATACGATACAAATCAGAATACATCACTGGAATCATCGAATATCTGAAAGCTGGATAGATAGCTGGATCTCCAAGCGAAGCTCCAACTCCAAAGGTGAGTCTCGAAAGTTTGAACCACTCAGTCTGACCCGAGCGTAAAGCAAAAACACAAGACACTCGAGTCAGGATTAACATTCTTATATTAATAAATCCAACTCAAGTGAAATAGCAATTGAAATACAAGTAACTCAAAGGATGTTTGGAACAACCATCCTTTAAGGATCCGTTAAACTATCTACTAGGTAGTAATATACGCAAAATAGATAATGTCTATCAGTAATAATAAGATATCAAAATAGCGTTAAGTCATGGCCCATTCCACCCTTAACACATTTTTATTCCCACAAGCATATACAAGACCGTAGTTTCCCCAAAACCGGAAGTCACCAGAGGGCAATCCATATACTCAAGGTACAAATCAAATTCGTAGTGGTCGCGCATAAATGGAATACAAGTATGACAAGGCACATGAGGCTATACCCAAGGTAGTGATACTACCGTTCGCCTGATCCGGACTGGTGAGAACGCAACGCCGCAGCGCCCGCAACACCGTGAGGCAACACTCCCAAAATCAAGGGTGCACCAATCGACAACAAGTATAAGTAGTTCGAAGAAGTGTGTCCACTTGAGGTATCAATCCTCCATTGGCCCGGCACAGCTCCTGTTTTAGTCATTTCCAATTTGACACAAGTGTCAAGGCTATCCATTACCGTTCTCTTTCTTCAGTCAACACGTACATCATTCCAACCACTTCATTCTGGATCATCACTCCGCGTATAGTTATTAAAGTGGTTTCCGGTTTAGATAGAGAGTATATCCATAACCGAATTCCGGTCTCTTTAATAACTTTCGTAATTATTTCACTGATTGGTCGTTTATATGTTTCAAAAGCCAAATCAATTTCAATTTCAATTTCAATTCGTAAACCAACATTTCATTTGTCTATCAAAACAGTTTCCATACTTTACGTTTCAAAACTTTCAAATTACCATTTCAAAATCTTATAATTCAATTTCAATCTTTATATTGAAAACACTTCAAATATTGATTCAAGTTCGTAAAAAGTTTCATTTCGAAATCATTAGAATCAATTTAGTTTTAACATTCAAATCAATTTACTTTATGATATTTATCGATTTCATTCAATATCGTTAAATTAATTTATCATTCAAAACAATTTCTATTAAATTTCCAATTCATTAAATCAATTCTTAAGTTCAACTTCTTTAAATCAAAATTTACAATTTTTGAATTAAATTAAATTCGTCAAATGAATTCTTTCAATTTCAAGTCTTACATTAATTTCGATAAATCACATTTTATTTCTTGTTAAAGAAATTCCACTTCACTTATTTACTTACTTAAATAAATTTCCAAAACTTAATTAATAAAGAAACTCAATTTCAATTATTTACGAAGTAAATTCACTTATTCAAAAGTTCAATTTTCTTAATTAAAAATCCAATTCAATTTAATCATTAAATAATTCAATCTTATTTAATTATTAAATAATTCAAAACTTAATTATTAAATAATTTCAAAGTTTTGTAATTTCAAACTAAATTATAATTTCAAACTTAATTATTAAACCATTTCAAACTTAATTCAATCATTTCTCAAATTTAACATCGTTCTTTCCTTAATTACATTGTTGATATTTTGTTTCAGATTTTTATATATTAATATTTTCTTTTCATAAAATTCCAATTTCAACTTCATTTCAAAACCATATTATTTATTCAAATAAAATCTTCATTTTATTTTAAATCAAATTATTGACCAATCGGGTTTTATTTAATTTCCTATCCTAGGTCAAAGTTCAATTTTGGGTATTTATCATTTCAACTCGATTCCAATTCAAAGTTAAAATGAAAACATATCAAAGGGAACTTGCAGTGTGATAACAGGGATGGTGTCAAAGTAAATAAACAAGCAATAACAATAATCAATATCAATCCAATAATCAATTTAGATAATCCCGAAATAACCGTATTAATTCGCATTGTTATTTGTACGAATTAATATAATTATTTCTAGAATCTACACTATCATTTCATGTAGATTAAATATTATTACATTACGGTTTTCACTTGTCATCTATTACAATTTCGTCCATCATCAATTTAACAACATACATTCAGTGGTTCAAAATGTAATTAAACAAATCCTACGTCAATAAATTCAACAGTTAAAGGGGTCATATTATACAGATGTCAGTTAATCAAATTTAACATTTAATTATCCTATATCAAGTTCAATTTCATACTATTTATCATTTTAACATTAACACTTAACGTCCAATAAAACATCAACAATCAATCAATTATCAGCCAAACTATATTATCATCGCATAAATAATTAACAAATAATGGTGTCAGATGTCATAGGTGAACAGATACGGGTAATAGCATATATAATAGTGTAATTAACTAACAGCAGCTTATTTCAATTGTCGTTTCAATTGAAATCAAATCTAATAAATAAAAGAACGTTAATCGTGAGTGAGTGCTCACCTTTCGAGGCTAGAGAATACGGAAGAAGACAGGGATACACACACTGATACGGTCACCGAAATTTGAATGACGAATCGCAGCAAAGCAATTTCGGCACGAATTCAACGATCAAAGCTGATAATAAGAATGGATGGAACAAATCAGAATGGGATCGCTGAAGATAATTTGTATATGTGAATATGTATAACTATATATACTATATGTATATATAAAGCCATATTCTAAATCCAAACATATTAAATAAGATATATTTATAAACACACATATTATATTTATTTATAAATCAATATTAATTCAAACACCTATTAAACTTATTATATATTCGAAATCATTATTTTATATAAACACATAAAAGACATATATATCTTCCGAATCATTACTAGTGTAAATGTCTATTGGGAACACCTATATTAATCTGTGAAGTATATATATAGAATAGACACATCAATAACAACTACATGAAATATGTATACCCGGACCATATATATTAACAATATATAATGCAATCAATAAATATAATGTAGACAGGCCACATATATCTACAACAACTTAATACGCACAAACCCATATGTAGGCTAACTTTTCTATTAACATATCCATCAATATTAGCATTACTAACGAAACAGGTGATGAATGCATATGTAACACAAACTATACATTTCTCTTTTGAACAAATAATTAGAACCAAAGTTCACCTATACTCCTAGGGTCCACCAACTTATACACTTTAAAAAAAATCAATGTGTTTAAAAATATATCAGAACCAAATAGATGTCTGGATAAAACATTTAGATAGCCTACTGAATACATGCTTTCATATATAGGCCGAACTCCAATGTAACCTATCATATAACATTTCTACAACTTTCAGGCTGTATTTCTTTTTTTTTTTTTCTGCTGCTCTGGTCAATAGATATAATGAACCACTCGAAATTTCCTTCCATCTCCACCAAATAGTGTTTATTAAGGATATGGTTAGGACAAAACATTTTATTCAAAAAAAAAAAAAATAGAAAATGTGATTTGTACAAAAAAATTAAATATGGTAGATCAAAACTTAAGACAAGCCCAACAAAACAAACTCTTTAATATATTTTTATTTTTTTTATAAACCATCTGATTTGCATATTACTTGATTAGGGAAATAACAAATACAACTGGAAATATGCACATGAAGCAATGACAACTGTTTTAATTAATAATGCATTATGTTCAGGGCATCAAAAAATGTTTGCTGCATAATTCTAAGCATAAAATGTTTGTACAATAAAATTTCAAAAGAAAATCTTACTTACTGATAAGAACCCTTTTTTTTTCTATTCTACAACCCTTGTATCTATCTATGGAATATCAGTGAATGTGGACAATGGTGCTTTCGAGAAAACCTACAGCTAAATAATTTAGATATACTCAAACATCAAACCAGTACCACCTCCAACCCAATAGCATGCACGCCTTTTAAAACATATTATATCTTTATAGTTTGAGGTATGATAACAAAAGACTAAAATCTGGTAATAGATTATACATAAAACTTATATGACTTATACTTTACACGCGTTTATATATAAACTGATAACTATAAATTCCCTTTCAACGCTGTATATACAAACTCATATATTTATAAACATACTACCGATTTACATACGTATACTAACTACGTGTACTAACTATAAATAATAAGAGGCATCACATTATTTACAAAATATATATAAATAGACTCGTACCTTAACTACATATATATACCTACGAGCTACGGCTTCAAGCGAGGAGATGCATGCGAAGGGGTTAGGCGGAGCGGGTAGGCCGGTCATAGAGGGGAGGAGGACAGAGGGAAGTGGGAAAGGGAAGACGCGGTCGGAGTTGGCAAAGGTGGATCTGGGCATGACGGAGGTGGGAACTAGCTTGGGGTCGGAGCTGCTATTGTTGGTGGTGGCAGGTGTGGTGCGGTAGTGGAAGGTTGTATGGATTCTAGGTTGGAGGTTGCCGCGATGATGAGCCATGCGGAGGTGTGTGTGTGCGGCCGAGAGAAACCATGAGAAAGGTTGGATTGCTGATTTGTTTTGGAAAAGAGAAAGGAGAGGAAATGAAAAGGAGAAGGCTGCTATTCACGTTCATATTATTAATGTAGAATGTAACAACAGAGCAAAAATGAATAGGCAAATGAAAAAAATGAAACGGTGAAATTATCGAAAGCCAAATTTGAATTAATAAATGCTGATGGCGGTTGGTTAACACATGGTGAGAAATGAAATATCACGGGAATCCAAAATATTTTCAAAACCGGTAATACGAAATTGTTTCCGTGGATTTTGCCGCGTATTGAATTTCAAAACACAGAACTGGATATACCACAAAAATCAGCATGACGAGACGATCAAAACGGTATACAGATATCGGTGGTACGATCATCCGATAAAAATCGATATCGGTACCAGGATACTGCTATTTTGCAGAAAATAAGAACGACGGAGCAATAGATGTCCGAATTTTGAAAAATGACGAACTGATATTTTGCTCAGAAGATGGTTTAGAATTTTTCTATGTAAAAATATTTAAGTTTCGGAAACATTTTATTTTCACTGCTTTTTAACTGATTAAATTGAAGTGAATTTACGCGCGAAATAAATTTTCATATTTTCGGATGAAAATTTACCAGTCGCTATGTTTAACTAGACGTATTTCAAATATTAAATTTTTATTTCAAAATTTTATTGTTTAAAATTTCACACAATTTCAACTAATTACGTTATTAAAACAGTTGAAATTTACGGGTCGTTACATTCTCCCCCACTCAAAACTTTTCGTCCTCGAAAAGGAACGAGGTAGGAGAATTAAACAACCAAAAAGAAAAATAGATTTGAAATACAAAATAACAATTAATTTAAACCATATAAATTCAAATTTAAGTTAATTGATATTCAATAGTTTATTTAATCCATTTGATTTCACTAAAATAAACCTCAACTATTTCTAAATTCATTATCTTATTATCCAATTATCATCAATTTACAATTTCTAAAGCTATAAATTTGAACAGTCTTTTATTATAATCATATTTTCTTTCAACAGATTAAATTCTTTAATTCCAAATTATCATAAATTTTATTTCACTTAATATATCTATTCACATATATTTAAACCATATAAATTAATTTAAACCCTATAAATTTCAATTCAAATTAATTTATATTCACTAATTGCTTTTAAATTCAAGGTATTTCCCTAAGTTGATCAAATTTCAATTTATTAATTCTTTCAAAACAAATTTATTTCATTATTAACTGAGTTTTACTTATTATCCTATCTAACTCTATTAACATCTTTATAATCAAAATTCGGTGTATAACATTTATTATAAACACTCAAGTTTATTTATAAATTCAATTCATCTTATATATTATCCAATTACATATTCAACTTCTGAATGATTTAGGTAAGTTGTATTAGAATGCAGTTGAACAATATACGAATAAAATTTCCAAATTCAATTATTCAAGTTTAAATATTTATTCCAAATTTTTGTGTTATTTATAATTAAAATCATCTCTTAACAAAATTTAAGAATTTGATTTCCGATTAACTTTAAACAATTTAGAGATATATATAATATATTTATATCAAATCGGATTAAATTTTAAAATAAGATACCTATATATATAAATCAAATTATACTGAAGAAATTCAAATCACAATATTTTTCAAACAAATCCGTAGCAAAGCTACAGAATAGTATCTCCACTTCGAAACTCGAAAATGAATGTCGATGATGCGGCCGCCATCACCGAAATTATTTTCCAGCGACATAGAGAAGAGCACTGATTTCAACATTTTAAAATTCTTTGAAAACGATTTCTATTTGAAAATATTTAAATAATATATACTTTAAAATTTTAAAACCAAAGTTTGAAATCACCGGAAACTAAATTCTCAAATTTCTGAATTAAATTCATTTCAAATTCCAAATCAATTTATAAACAGTATTTATAAATTTATTTAGAACAATAAATGATAATCAAATATTATCATTTCAAACAAACAATTTAATTAACCTATTAAATTCCAGAAAATTTTACTTATATTTTCACAATATAATCAAACAAATTTATTTCATTTTCCAAATTTGAAAATAATATTGTGTCAGTTTGCTCTGTTCAAGTGTTTTGGAAATCCTATCGATAGCGTTGATCAGACGTATCGATCGGAAACCCAAATCAACATCAACAACTCAAACAACACAAATAAAAAAAACATCTTAAAATTAATTTATAATTACACCTCCTCACATAACAATACAATAATGGATTTCAAAGCAAGGATAGAGATTCAAATTTTTGATAGACTCAAATCAGAGAGAATTTCGATTCGAAGATAGGTTTGAAACAAAGACGAGATAATTAAATAACAAATAAGGCGATGGATAAGTTTATATAAATCGCGGGCAACCTTAACCGGGTCGACCATGACTTCAAAATAAGATCGGTGTAGAATTCCGAGGTAAATCGACATTCGATCTCAAGAAATAGAATTCAGGTATAGCAGGAGATAGATAGCATCGCAACCGAGGATACAGAAATCTCCGGTAAATCAATGCCTATTGTAAAGGAGTTTCACCCCTTTACAAATCATTCGAAGATTGGCGAGACCGCCGATCTATTATAGATAACATTCAAAATGTAGATATGGGATGCTTCAGGATTGAAAGGAGACGAATAGTGAGGGACACGAATGAAATTTGGAACCGAGGGGAATGTTCCAAAATTCAAAGGAATTGAGTCAAAGGAAGAGATTGAAACTCGAATGAGAGTGATTCTGTAAATACATTTACCCTATATGTTTAGTTTTGCCTAGAGCTACCAAAGCTCTGATACCAACTGTAACGACCCGCCATTTTGGACCATTCGCATCCATTATAAGTGTATAGGTAGACACTCATGCCGGAGTTGAATTGCTCAAAATACCGCGTTGTTAATTTAAATTTGGCAAAACTGAACATATACAGTAAATAAATAATCACAGATCACAGACACAGAGTAGTAAATGCAGCGGAAATAAAAGAGATAGTAGTTCATGAAGCTACTATATGAATATATAAAATACATCAGAGTTTACAACAGAAGAGTAATACGATACATCAGAGTTTACAACAGAAGAGTAATACGATACAAATCAGAATACATCACTGGAATCATCGAATATCTGAAAGCTGGATAGATAGCTGGATCTCCAAGCGAAGCTCCAACTCCAAAGGTGAGTCTCGAAAGTTTGAACCACTCAGTCTGACCCGAGCGTAAAGCAAAAACACAAGACACTCGAGTCAGGATTAACATTCTTATATTAATAAATCCAACTCAAGTGAAATAGCAATTGAAATACAAGTAACTCAAAGGATGTTTGGAACAACCATCCTTTAAGGATCCGTTAAACTATCTACTAGGTAGTAATATACGCTAAATAGATAATGTCTATCAGTAATAATAAGATATCAAAATAGCGTTAAGTCATGGCCCATTCCACCCTTAACACATTTTTATTCCCACAAGCATATACAAGACCGTAGTTTCCCCAAAACCGGAAGTCACCAGAGGGCAATCCATATACTCAAGGTACAAATCAAATTCGTAGTGGTCGCGCATAAATGGAATACAAGTATGACAAGGCACATGAGGCTATACCCAAGGTAGTGATACTACCGTTCGCCTGATCCGGACTGATGAGAACGCAACGCCGCAGCGCCCGCAACACCGTGAGACAACACTCCCAAAATCAAGGGTGCACCAATCGACAACAAGTATAAGTAGTTCGAAGAAGTGTGTCCACTTGAGGTATCAATCCTCCATTGGCCCGGCACAGCTCCTGTTTTAGTCATTTCCAATTTGACACAAGTGTCAAGGCTATCCATTACCGTTCTCTTTCTTCAGTCAACACGTACATCATTCCAACCACTTCATTCTGGATCATCACTCCGCGTATAGTTATTAAAGTGGTTTCCGGTTTAGATAGAGAGTATATCCATAACCGAATTCCGGTCTCTTTAATAACTTTCGTAATTATTTCACTGATTGGTCGTTTATATGTTTCAAAAGCCAAATCAATTTCAATTTCAATTTCAATTCGTAAACCAACATTTCATTTGTCTATCAAAACAGTTTCCATACTTTACGTTTCAAAACTTTCAAATTACCATTTCAAAATCTTATAATTCAATTTCAATCTTTATATTGAAAACACTTCAAATATTGATTCAAGTTCGTAAAATGTTTCATTTCGAAATCATTAGAATCAATTTAGTTTTAACATTCAAATCAATTTACTTTATGATATTTATCGATTTCATTCAATATCGTTAAATTAATTTATCATTCAAAACAATTTCTATTAAATTTCCAATTCATTAAATCAATTCTTAAGTTCAACTTCTTTAAATCAAAATTTACAATTTTTGAATTAAATTAAATTCGTCAAATGAATTCTTTCAATTTCAAGTCTTACATTAATTTCGATAAATCACATTTTATTTCTTGTTAAAGAAATTCCACTTCACTTATTTACTTACTTAAATAAATTTCCAAAACTTAATTAATAAAGAAACTCAATTTCAATTATTTACGAAGTAAATTCACTTATTCAAAAGTTCAATTTTCTTAATTAAAAATCCAATTCAATTTAATCATTAAATAATTCAATCTTATTTAATTATTAAATAATTCAAAACTTAATTATTAAATAATTTCAAAGTTTTGTAATTTCAAACTAAATTATAATTTCAAACTTAATTATTAAACCATTTCAAACTTAATTCAATCATTTCTCAAATTTAACATCGTTCTTTCCTTAATTACATTGTTGATATTTTGTTTCAGATTTTTATATATTAATATTTTCTTTTCATAAAATTCCAATTTCAACTTCATTTCAAAACCATATTATTTATTCAAATAAAATCTTCATTTTATTTTAAATCAAATTATTGACCAATCGGGTTTTATTTAATTTCCTATCCTAGGTCAAAGTTCAATTTTGGGTATTTATCATTTCAACCCGATTCCAATTCAAAGTTAAAATCAAAACATATCAAAGGGAACTTGCAGTGTGATAACAGGGATGGTGTCAAAGTAAATAAACAAGCAATAACAATAATCAATATCAATCCAATAATCAATTTAGATAATCCCGAAATAACCGTATTAATTCGCATTGTTATTTGTACGAATTAATATAATTATTTCTAGAATCTACACTATCATTTCATGTAGATTAAAGATTATTACATTACGGTTTTCACTTGTCATCTATTACAATTTCGTCCATCATCAATTTAACAACATACATTCAGTGGTTCAAAATGTAATTAAACAAATCCTACGTCAATAAATTCAACAGTTAAAGGGGTCATATTATACAGATGTCAGTTAATCAAATTTAACATTTAATTATCCTATATCAAGTTCAATTTCATACTATTTATCATTTTAACATTAACACTTAACGTCCAATAAAACATCAACAATCAATCAATTATCAGCCAAACTATATTATCATCGCATAAATAATTAACAAATAATGGTGTCAGATGTCATAGGTGAACAGATACGGGTAATAGCATATATAATAGTGTAATTAACTAACAGCAGCTTATTTCAATTGTCGTTTCAATTGAAATCAAATCTAATAAATAAAAGAACGTTAATCGTGAGTGAGTGCTCACCTTTCGAGGCTAGAGAATACGGAAGAAGACAGGGATACACACACTGATACGGTCACCGAAATTTGAATGACGAATCGCAGCAAAGCAATTTCGGCACGAATTCAACGATCAAAGCTGATAATAAGAATGGATGGAACAAATCAGAATGGGATCGCTGAAGATAATTTGTATATGTGAATATGTATAACTATATATACTATATGTATATATAAAGCCATATTCTAAATCCAAACATATTAAATAAGATATATTTATAAACACACATATTATATTTATTTATAAATCAATATTAATTCAAACACCTATTAAACTTATTATATATTCGAAATCATTATTTTATATAAACACATAAAAGACATATATATCTTCCGAATCATTACTAGTGTAAATGTCTATTGGGAACACCTATATTAATCTGTGAAGTATATATATAGAATAGACACATCAATAACAGCTACATGAAATATGTATACCCGGACCATATATATTAACAATATATAATGCAATCAATAAATATAATGTAGACAGGCCACATATATCTACAACAACTTAATACGCACAAACCCATATGTAGACTAACTTTTCTATTAACATATCCATCAATATTAGCATTACTAACGAAACAGGTGATGAATGCATATGTAACACAAACTATACATTTCTCTTTTGAACAAATAATTAGAACCAAAGTTCACCTATACTCCTAGGGTCCACCAACTTATACACTTTAAAAAAAATCAATGTGTTTAAAAATATATCAGAACCAAATAGATGTCTGGATAAAACATTTAGATAGCCTACTGAATACATGCTTTCATATATAGGCCGAACTCCAATGTAACCTATCATATAACATTTCTACAACTTTCAGGCTGTATTTCTTTTTTTCTTTTTTTTTTCTGCTGCTCTGGTCAATAGATATAATGAACCACTCGAAATTTCCTTCCATCTCCACCAAATAGTGTTTATTAAGGATATGGTTAGGACAAAACATTTTATTCAAAAAAAAAAATAGAAAATGTGATTTGTACAAAAAAATTAAATATGGTAGATCAAAACTTAAGACAAGCCCAACAAAACAAACTCTTTAATATATTTTTATTTTTTTTATAAACCATCTGATTTGCATATTACTTGATTAGGGAAATAACAAATACAACTGGAAATATGCACATGAAGCAATGACAACTGTTTTAATTAATAATGCATTATGTTCAGGGCATCAAAAAATGTTTGCTGCATAATTCTAAGCATAAAATGTTTGTACAATAAAATTTCAAAAGAAAATCTTACTTACTGATAAGAACCTTTTTTTTTCTATTCTACAACCCTTGTATCTATCTATGGAATATCAGTGAATGTGGACAATGGTGCTTTCGAGAAAACCTACAGCTAAATAATTTAGATATCCTCAAACATCAAACCAGTACCACCTCCAACCCAATAGCATGCACGCCTTTTAAAACATATTATATCTTTATAGTTTGAGGTATGATAACAAAAGACTAAAATCTGGTAATAGATTATACATAAAACTTATATGACTTATACTTTACACGCGTTTATATATAAACTGATAACTATAAATTCCCTTTCAACGATGTATATACAAACTCATATATTTATAAACATACTACCGATTTACATACGTATACTAACTACGTGTACTAACTATAAATAATAAGAGGCATCACATTATTTACAAAATATATATATAAATAGACTCGTACCTTAACTACATATATATACCTACGAGCTACGGCTTCAAGCGAGGAGATGCATGCGAAGGGGTTAGGTGGAGCGGGTAGGCCGGTCATAGAGGGGAGGAGGACAGAGGGAAGTGGGAAAGGGAAGACGCGGTCGGAGTTGGCAAAGGTGGATCTGGGCATGACGGAGGTGGGAACTAGCTTGGGGTCCGAGCTGCTATTGTTGGTGGTGGCAGGTGTGGTGCGGTAGTGGAAGGTTGTATGGATTCTAGGTTGGAGGTTGCCGCGATGATGAGCCATGCGGAGGTGTGTGTGCGGCCGAGAGAAACCATGAGAAAGGTTGGATTGCTGATTTGTTTTGGAAAAGAGAAAGGAGAGGAAATGAAAAGGAGAAGGCTGCTATTCACGTTCATATTATTAATGTAGAATGTAACAACAGAGCAAAAATGAATAGGCAAATGAAAAAAATGAAACGGTGAAATTATCGAAAGCCAAATTTGAATTAATAAATGCTGATGGCGGTCGGTTAACACATGGTGAGAAATGAAATATCACGGGAATCCAAAATATTTTCAAAACCGGTAATACGAAATTGTTTCCGTGGATTTTGCCGCGTATTGAATTTCAAAACACAGAACTGGATATACCACAAAAATCAGCACGACGAGACGATCAAAACGATATACAGATATCGGTGGTACGATCATCCGATAAAAATCGATATCGGTACCAGGATACTGCTATTTTGCAGAAAATAAGAACGACGGAGTAATAGATGTCCGAATTTTGAAAAATGACGAACTGATATTTTGCTCAGAAGATGGTTTAGAATTTTTCTATGTAAAAATATTTAAGTTTCGGAAACATTTTATTTTCACTGCTTTTTAACTGATTAAATTGAAGTGAATTTACGCGCGAAATAAATTTTCATATTTTCGGATGAAAATTTACCAGTCGCTATGTTTAACTAGACGTATTTCAAATATTAAATTTTTATTTCAAAATTTTATTGTTTAAAATTTCACACAATTTTAACTAATTACGTTATTAAAACAGTTGAAATTTACGGGTCGTTACACTTTCCATGGAATTGAAAATGTTAATTTTATGAATTCGATTGTGTACATTAGTGGGGAAGCTAGAGTTGTTGAGGCACCGTTATCCATTTGAGATTAGTGTAGACACTCCACCATTAGATCCCCCATCATAGCTTAAGTACTTCCATACTAAGATATTGATCAATGAGTCACCATCTATCTAGGAGTCAAACCATACACTAGTGCTTGTACCATTTACTATTCTCCCTTTAACGAGAGTTGGTTTGGGTTGGGCTGGAGAGGTTGGCAAAGAGGCTGAATCTTGTAAATGGGAGGGTATTTGCATACATAATATGAAGTTTTGTACGAGATTAAGAGGAGAGTGCCAGACAAGGCTTGAGAAGATTGGGTTGGAGTTTGTTGGGAATAGGACGCATGACAGCTTACTGTTTAATCACTATGAAATTTGGTATGAGTTTAGTAGAATACGATCATGAGATTGTTGGGTTACCAAAAGAGATCGCAGAATGTCATTGTATGGAGCATATGATATCTTTTCCACTGAGAAACAAAAGGTCTGAAATTCATTGCTAACTATGCATATGACGTCAATCAGTACCTAGATCACTGTTCATTGTCCATGGAAATAGCTTGGCTTGCAATTCGATGAGTAAGCGTTTGTATTATTTTTAGCAAGTCTTTAAAATTTACACTATATGTGAATTGAATGGTATCTATTAGTGCCAATTAAATTTAACGATAAGTGAGGAAATCGATGAAGTATTGACATTTCTTGTGTCATTGTCAATTGCATAAAAGTTAAAATATGCTCAGTAAATCAATGTGATTTTTCAAGAAAAAATAAATTTAGATTGCTTGAAAACCTATGTATGAATGTTCATTATACATGATTAGCATAAACTTTTTTATGATACGCTGGGATGCATTGATACACATTGGATTTATGTTAATGCTACACCTGATTCTCCCGAGTATGGAAACAACTTTATTCCACTTAACAGTCTACCATATTGACTACATTTGTAATTGAATTTTTTTAAATTTTATGATATTTTAATGTTATAATGTACAAACAGCAAAGTTTATATTATTCACTTGTCCTATTGCCATTCTTCATTTCCAGTTGGATTTATTCCATTGTGGCCAGCTATTTTTATTAAAGTGTACCATTTATGTGTACCTTGATTAGGACACCCAATGCTAAACCCGAGACAGATAATTTACATCTTAAACTACCACTTTCCCACTCTTGTATTAACTTTACTCAAAATTGTGGGCTTTAGCTACCTACTTACAGCTGACATTAATCACAAAGCTTTTCCTTCCCACTATATTCTCCGTCCACTCCACTTTATGCTTCATCTCCACTTGAGAGCATTTAATCTCACTTTTGCTGTATTGACAGGTATTAAATAAAAATTTAGTGTAACACGTGGTTTTATTGGATGGTTAAGCATATCCTGTAACATAGTAATGATGGAGCATGTATCTAAAGAGGTTTTTCTAGGTTGATTCTCTTTTGTTGTTCGACCAAGTACATATAAACTATTAGCTTTCAGTGAATACTACCTTCGAATCTTGCCCTTCACGTTTTTTATTGTTAGAACAACAAGATAGAATCAACTAATGATTATATTAGTATTTTTTATTAAGGTCAAATGGTTTTAAAAAGAGACTCGACATAGATAATCCCTTCAGCATTTCAGATTAAAGAATAAAACTCTTCTTATAACTTGTTTTATTACAGTAAGCTTTGTCCCAATAATCATTGACTAAATCAATAAAATCAATGGTCGAAATGCACCGTGGGCACACAAGCACAAGTACCAATGGGGACAAAGAGTTCCATCCCCAGTAAACATCAGGTCACCTGCCATCGGTAACACCTAGTACCTACAAAGTGGGCACTGCCTTTTTTTCTTTTTTTACCTTTGCCCTTTGTACTCGGCGTCAAATTTAACATGGCAATGCTGAAATTTATAAATAACTTTCATAATGAAGGCACCGAGCTGAACAATAAAAAGAAGTCCACCAAAAACTCGTATAAAAGTTTTGAGTTTGTTGTTTGTTTGTTAAAGAAAAATAAGTGTTACCCATTAGAAAAAAAATGTAGTTTAACTCGTAACTCTGATACAACATTTGAGTTATTATCTTTAATAAGTTAATTAGTAGTATATTTGTCTAATAGCAGTGATAAAGTTAAAGATTAATTCATACAAAGATGATGGGTGGAGAACTGTACTCATGATTATGTTTATGCAGTTATGACCTAAATAGTAAATGGGCGTATTTGATCAAATGGTCATTCTCGATGTGTATATTTCATATTATGAATATATCATGGTTTCATCAAGCCAAACAATTATTGACGTGTCGGCTAGAAGTTGATCGGATTCAAGATCATAGAAAAATGTTCGGCCATCTATACGCAAAACTATGCTGAACTGTATAGTTTGGACTTCTTAATAAACTGACTATGCTGAACTAGCAAAACGACAATAGAAAAAAAAACTAATATATTTAACAAGAACAATATAATTTAGTAAAGTTAAATATGTAGAATTAATCTTACAACAAATTTCTCAATATAATTTCAAAAATATTCTTTTCGAGCAGTTGGAACGAGGACCCATTGAAGGGCAAGTCTCATGTTCTGTTAAATATGATATAGGAGGGCAGTATGTCTTTCAGCATAGACAAACAATGGATAAATGAATCAGATCTAAGATCTACATACTATATAGACGGGGTGCAGAAGTTCATTAGTTTTGTTGAAGAAAACGGTGGTAAGAAAGGATTGTATTTATGCCCTTGCACCTGGTGCAAAAATATGAAGACGATCAAATTAGAAGACATTCATTTTCATTTGCTTAGATGGGGTATTATCCAATCGTATACAGCGTGGTATTTTCATGGGGAAAAAAGGGCGGAGATGGAAAAACAGCAACCAGTTAGTCATGGCAGAACTACTGCTGAGTCTGAACATATTAGGATGGAAGATCTGGTCAATGATGCAGATAGATTTCATCATTTTCAACCTACAAATTCGTTGCCTGATCATGCTAATGTTGGAGAGCAGTCTACTGATTATCCAGATTGGCAGGCCAATGAAAGTAAGAAGTATAAATCGCTTTTTGGTAGCGTAAAAGAGCCACCGTATCCTTCATGTTCAAAAGGGATTACGAAGCTGTATGCCATTGTGAAACTGAATAGCTTGAAGACCCAATACAGCTTTTTAGATAATGGTATGACTGCACTTCTCGAACTAATAAAGGAGTTACTCCCCGAAGGTAAAACGCTGCCGACAAAGTACTCCGAGGTAAAGAAGATCATTAAGCAAGTTGGGATGAATTACAAAACTTATGATGCATGCATCAATGATTGCATATTGTACTGGAAAGATGATGCGAACAAAGTTTCTTGTGCAAATTGCAATGAACCAAGATATATGACATCATTAAACGAAGAGAGAAAATGCACCAAAGTACCTCGAAAGACATTAAGACATTTTCCTTTAATTTCTAGATTGAAGAGACTGTATATTGTACCATGGATGGAAGATGCGATGACCTGGCATGGTCGTGCCAAGTCTGATCCAACCGTAATGCATCATCCATGTGACACTTCTCAATGGAAAGTCGCAGATTCATTTGATCAAACTTTTGCTACCGAGCCACGAAATGTCACACTTGGAATAGCAACAGATGGTTTCTGTCCACATGCTTCTCTCTCTAACCCTTACAATTGTTGGCCAGTAATTGTAGTACCATATAATCTTCCTCCGTCTATGTGCATGAAAAGGGAGTTCTCAATGTTAACATTGTTGATTTCTGGGCCAAAACAACCAGGAAAGGATATTGATGTTTATTTACAGCCGTTGATAGACGAGTTAAAGTAGTTAAGGGAAGGAGTAGTTACATTTGATTCGTTAAATAAATCTGAGTTCACAATGAGAGCTAGGGTGCTGTGGGCAATCCATGATCACCCTGCTTTTGGGACTTTATCGGGATGTACAACTCACGGTTACTTTGCATGTCCTGTTTGTGGGGAAAACACTTGTTCTTATTATCTTCCTGAAAGTAAGAAGATGTGTTACATGGAACATCGAATGTTTCTTCCTAACGAACACAAATTTCGATACGATAAGACAAATTTCAACAACGAACAAGAACTTCGTCGTCCTAAATGGCCATTGACTGGTTTTCAAGTTGAAAAGAAAGTAGCTAATATCAAAATGAAAGTTGGTAAACAAAAAGAAAAAATTGGTCGAAAATGGAAAAAGTCAACCAATGAAGATGTTGACAATATTTCTGGATGGTATAGGAGGTCTATCTTTTTTGATTTATCATATTGGAAATCAAATTTGGTCCGACATAATATTGATGTTATGCATACGGAGAAGAATGTCATGGAGCATCTCATCAGCACCATTATGGACCATAAAGATAAGTCAAAAGATGGCATCAATGCACGCAAGGATTTGAAAATCATGGGTATAAAACAAAAGTTGTGGGTGATGGAAGATCCTGATACAAATAAAACAATCATACCAAAGACAACTTTCGCTTTGAGCAAAGAAGAAAAGATATGGTTTTGCACCGTTTTGAAAAATCTGAAAGTGCCTAACAAATTTTCTTCTAACTTTCACAACAATGTGAGCATCAATCCTCCTGAACTAAGAAATAGGAAGTCACATGATTACCATGTCATAATGCAGCATTTGCTTCTGGTATTGCTTCAACATTCTTATCCACAACATAAGGATCTACGAAATGCTGTTCATCGTATTAGTTTATTCTTTAACATTTTGTGTTCAAAGGTGATCAATAGGGAACATCTTTTAAAAGCAAAGGCTAGCTTAGTAGAAGCAATGTGTGTTTTTGAAAAACATTTTCCACCTGCATTTTTTGATATCAATGCCCACCTTATGGTTCATTTAGCCGATGAAGCGTTGATTTGTGGCCCTGTCAGATATAGATGGATGTATCCATTTGAACGGTAAATTTCTAATTTCAGTTATGCACATCATTATTTCATATAAATAGCTACCATCTACAGTATGTAATTGATCACATTTATAGGTTGATGAAAACATATAAAGGATATGTGCGCAACAAAAGATACATTGAAGGGTGTATTGCAGAAGGATATATCGTACAAGAAGCTAGTCTTTACTGCATGGAATATATGCCAAACGGAGGTGATGGCAATCATAAACATACCCGCGAAGCGTTTTTAGACGAGGACGATGAGTTTGCTGGTAAGATACCTCTGGATAATGGTAAAGACATAACGCTAACCCAAGTGCAGTTTGAACAGGTGCATAGATGGGTCCTTAATAAGTACGATGGATTGGATGAATGGAAGAAGTAAGTTCACGAACTTGTTTGGAATTTTAATTTTTTTAATTCAATTTATATATACATTTTGATATGTGTTTTTCGTAGGAGGTATAACTCCTATGTGAAAAGTACTAGATTTCAACCTAGAGGCAGGGCTACCACCGTGGAAGTAGTTCAAAGTTTTAATCTATGGTTATGCAATGAGGTTTAACTTCATCTTAAGTATTTCTTGTGTTTATAAGTGTGCAATACACCTTTGTGACCATGCTTTTTTACTTATTAAAATTTATGTAGCTGTTAAAGACCATCGATGTTGATCCAACTCTGTGGCGGTTAGTGCACGGGCCGAAGTTCATAACGCGTAGTTATATGAAATACCAAGTGAATGGATTTTCATTTTCCACGAAAAAGTACGAAGACCGTATGGTAACACAAAATAGCGGTGTATGCATGAGAGCAATTACAAAATTTAGAGCGAGTGGCAAGGATAAAAATTATAAGGAAGCAGAAACAACGTATTACGGAGTCATTCAACAGATACTTAAGTTGGATTACACTAACTTCAAACAAACAGTTTTTTATTGTGATTGGGTAAAAGTCGAGGATAAGGTCAATGGTTGCAAAATAGATCCCATTTCAAACCTCATCATGGTAAATTTAGGGAAATTAAAGAACAAAAATAACGTGAATGACGAGCCATTTATTCTTGCATCAGAAGCGAGTTAAGTTTTCTACTCAAAAGATTTAAAAAATAACGGATGGTCTGTGGTCTTGCATACACCAAAACGGTTGACTACAAATGTGGATGACATTGAGTTCCCTACCGTCTATCAATCAGCTTTTGAAGACAATGAAAAATTAGAAGACCTTACCAAATCCATATGTTAACTTATTAGTATTCGTACATCACATGATTGTGTGTCTGTATATTTTTAATTGCACGATTGTGTGTATGTATGGTTTTGAATATTTTATACATTCCAATGCAATTCCAGGTGTTGTCACTTAATAATTTTGTATGTGCAAGTGTGTTATATTATGGAGTGTTGACATTGATACATTGATACATGTATAATTATTATCATGACTTATTAAAATAAGTAGTAATATTATATTTTGTAGGAAACTATGTCAGAAAATCCACCATCTTCACATTCGTCATGTTCAGAGGCGAAGAAAGTTGATCAAAACTTACTAGGTATTCCGGTCTCAGATAACGCTGGAAAAATCGCTACTATGCTCGGTAAACTAGTAAGAGCTCATGTGCCGATATCATATATAAGTTGGAATAAAGTACCAGGAATATACAAGGACAACGTTTGGAACGAATTGGTGGTAAGTATCCTTATCTGTTTGACAACAACTATTTCATTCAATAGCCTTATGGTTTCAACTGTTTGCACAACACATAATTTAATATATTTTTTGCACAAAAATTTATGAGCTCGATCCGCTTTCAAAGGAAATGTTTTTAAAGAGAATGGCCGAGGCTTTTAGGAGATACAAGAAAAACTTGAGAGTAGTTTATTATGACCCTTTCAACAATGATGAAGAATGGTTGAAAAATTGCCCACCTATAGTTGTTCAAGAAGATTGGGCAGAGTTCGTAAAAAATGAAGCAACGCCTGAAGCGAGCGGAAGAAGGGAGGTAGGCAAAAAGAACAGAGCATTGCTCAGTTATGCTCATCATACAGGACGTAAAAGTCACGCTAAAATAGAACAAGAAATGGTAATTTATATTCATTTTCATTCAAATGATTTAAACATTGTGATTGGATATTCATGTCGTTGCATCAACTTGTACTGTAGATCGTTGCTAGTCCATCAACAAATATCAGTCGTCGTCAAGTATGGGAGAAGACACACAGGAAAAAAGATTGTAGCATATCAGATGCCACTTCTTCATACTTTGTAAGCTAAACAAATATTAACTTGCATATTCTTTAAAATTGCTTATTCATGTAAGTATTATCATATTACAGAATCAAATTGCGAAAGCGAAGGAAAAGATCACTGATAGTGATGAAGAAAAATTGACAGTGGATGAAGACATCTTATCACAAGTGCTTGGTAAGGATGCAAGGGGTAGGAGCCGCGGTGTTGGGACCGTTATACCAAAGACTAAAGTTAAGGCTTGTGCCATTGCACAGAAACGACTCTGACATGTTCATGGCGAGCAGGATGAGTTGAAAATGAGGGTGGGAAGTTTGGAGGGTACAGTGGGAAATTTTTCTGGGCAAATGGAGGTTTTGATCAACATGGCGGGAAATATTGAACAGGGAATTCATGCACCAGTCAATTCTTCTGATGGAGGACGCGCCACACAATTCAATGCTCCTGAATTCACTACTTCGCAGTTCCAGGATTCGACCAATGTTACGAACAATAAAAAATGTATAATCCTCAACTCTGATTTAGAAGTAATAGGAACAGGTATTTTTAACATTTAAACATTTATGACATAATAAGTAGAAAACTTAAATAATAATAAATCTTCCCTTTTATTGCAACAGGTACTATATGCCGAGATTCTACATTGTCCAACATCCATGGGAAATCTGTACCATCCACACATGAAAAAGTGGTGTTGGACAGTATACTGCTACCAGATGAGAGAACCAGCAAAATGAATCATCAATTTGCAGAGACCTTTGCTGATGTTGGAGTGGGTGGATATGTGTGCCATCTGAAGTGTCTTATTATATCTCTAGATGATGGAGCAGGTATATTTTCTGTTTATGTTGTGTATTTGTATTATGTAGTAATGTGATACATTTGTATTATTGTTGTGTATTTGGATCTTGGTACTGGAGCGATAGTGTTTTCTAGTATCCGCTACTGCGATATATTAATGTGCTAAATGCTAGTATTATGTAATGATATTGTTAAGTTATTACGCACTACAATGCGGATTATTGAATCATTTGAATGTGCACTGTCTATAATATTATTTGTTTTGATGTCTCGGAATGATAATTGATTATATATTGGATATGAATAGGTCTATAATATTATATATTGGATATGAATAGGTCTATAATATTATATATTGGATATTGGTTATATATCTATATCTAGTTGACTAATTAGATACGACTTTTAGCCGTATCTAATTGGTTCATTAGACACTGCCTATTTGTCAATTAGATATGGCTTTTGGTCGTATCTAATGTGTCAGTTAGATATGGCTAATGGCCGTATCTAATTGGCTCATTAGATACGACTAAAAGCCGTATCTAATATTAAGCTCGGCATATTTTGATACGGCTTTTAGCCGTATCTAATAAGATTAGATACGACTTTTAGCCGTATCAAAATATCGTTTATGGTGTAGTGTATGTGCAAAACCAACCCCAGGCAGCATATCTTAAAGTATGAATGGCACATCGAGTCCGCTTGAGCCACTGATGCAGTCAAGTGTTGGTGTTTTCCCATTTTTCTGGAAGATATTACGACCATATGGTTCACCAAGTTATCACCACGATCAATCTCTTCATTTGATGAGTTAGCAAAGAAGTTCTTGGAGTAGTTTACCATGCACACGACTCGCCCCGAGGATGTAATGTCACTCTCTAACTTTGTCCAGGCACTGGGGAGTTATTGAAAGATTTTATAGAAAGATTTAATATAGCTGTTACAGAAGTTAGTAATCTGAATGATGATGTAATACATAGGGCACTGACTAGGGAGTCGACCCTTATTTTGAGTTTGGTGATTAGTTGGTGGAAAAGCCCTTTTCTACATTGGACCGTTTCTATACAAAGGCGGCTCTATTTCTGAGGAAAGAGGAGGCAATGTGAACCAGAAAGGGAGATGTTGTAGGCCCCAATACCGAGGGAGTGCTAAATAGGTGGCAGTAAAGTAGTCCAATGATAGTTCCAAGAAATTTCAAATCAATGTCCAGAACAAATCGAATGAGCAGATGAAAAGCGGTGATAGAAACCACGACCGAAGATGGGATTCTAGAAGAAAGAAGCCAAGGACCCATCATTTGATGTGCATAAGCCCTTGAATACGTCGTTAGAGTGTTTATCTATTGACTTGTAACACTATGCAGTACAGGAAACCACCTCCGTAGGAGTCGACAGAGAAGCAGAGATATTCCGGAAAGTACTGTAGCTTTCATGAAAGTTATGGTCATACCACGGCCGAGTGTCACCACCTCAGTGATATTATTGAGAAGCTAATTCGAGAAAGAAAGTTGCAGCAATTTGTTAAAGTCACGTAGGATGGCGGGCAGGTGACATCCGACCCCAATCGAGGACAAGCATCGCTCGGTTCTAAGGAACTTCACCGGACAACAGGGAGATTAGTTATTAATACCATTTTTGGAGGACCACCTCCGGCTGATAAAAGCTAGAATGAAATGGAGCATTATGTGAATGATATCAGACTTGTTGCTCGAACACGGAGGATAGTGTTCCAGAGAAGCAGCATCGAACTATGAAAGATGATATCATATTTCGAAGTAGAGATGCGGAAAATATGGAGGCCCCTATGATCGACCCAATGGTGATCTCGGCCATGATTGTCCTCGCCTTGGTGAGAAAGATTCTGATTGATTGTGTAAGTGTAACGACCCGTAAATTTAAAATAATTTTATTTGTTTTATTTATATATTTAATTGTAATTTGGTGGGATGTTAAACAATAAAATTTTGAAATAAAAATTTGATATTTGGAATATGTCTATTTTAACATAGCAACTGGTAAATTTTCATATGATAATACTGAAGTTTATTTTCTGGTGCAATTCTATTTCAATTTAGATCAGTTAACATTTGATGATTATAAATTATTTTCCAAAACTGAATATTTTTATACAACAAATTTGTAAATCATCTTCTGAGTGAGACGTCATCTTTTCGTTTCATCAAATTTGTACTTCTATTTCTCCGTCTACCTTAATTCTGACATTTTAACAGCATTTTTCGGTACCAATATTGATTTTTGATAGGATGGTTCTAGCACTGATATATGTATACCGTTTTGATCGCCTCGTCGTGCTGATCTCAGCGATATATTCACTTCTGTTTTTGGAACCCCGGTAAGCCGCGAAATCTGTAAACGATTAGCCGTTGCAGTTTGTTATTTGAACCTATTGGGTTCCATATTACTTTTCATATTCCACCGTTTAAATCCATATAGCCACTTACCTTTTTATATTCCTGAATTCAATTTCCATGACTGTTGCGATTTCTCTTGATTGACATATACTTGTCGTTGCCTCTTCATTTTTCATTCTCTTTTCTTCTTCTTTTTTTCTCTTTTTCACTTCTCCTTTCGTTTTCTCGGTAGAGAAAAAAAAAGAGAAAATAGAAAAATTGGTTGTAGCTTTCATATTCACTTCGTTTCTTTCTTCTAGCAACCAGGGCATAACTGTTTTGTCTTCCATCCCTTGCCTCAGCCCATCACCTCCATCCTCATGGCCTTTATCCACGTTTTGCCACCCGAGCCCGCCACAGCTTCCCATCGTACCCGAGCAACCCACCATAGTAGCGCCGAAGCCTGCTCTCATTCTCCACCACCGTTTACAACCTTCCCAAGCCTATCATATATAAGGTAATATATATGTAAAACTGTTCGTGTATACATATGGGATATGACAGAGAAGGAACAATTTTTTTTCCGTATATTACAAAGTATATATTTTCTTATGTGCTTAATCATACAGACATATGTTACCTATATATATATATCGTATACTTGGTTTTGGTGTAGCTACAGTATATATTTAAAATGTACATATAATATGTTACTGTTAATATATAAATGGTATCTTGATCTGTACATTTGCATGGATTATATATAAGTCTACTTATAAATCAGAGGGTATTCCCTGTTGGTTATATCATATTATAGTAGTAGTCTATAAGTATATACATATGCTTCCTATTGTGTTGCACGACAGTTGTTGTGCTGTATATATATATTTGTAGTAATATTGATTATTATTATTATTATTATTATTATTATTGTTTTCTTTTCTTTAAAGTAATTATATGATATGGCATATGTTCTAAATAGTTATCCTATATGTTGTATACTATGCGTTTGAATGATATCTATAATGTATATACGTTTTGTCTATTTATACATTGAGTTTTTTAAGAGTATATATATATATACATATATAAATATACATATGGTTATGAGGTACCGGATATGTTTGCATCAATTCTTATATAAGTTGTTATAATATGTTAGTTATTTATATGATTTGGGGACTTGTATTTCTGTTACCGTAAAGTATAGTATATATATGGGTTATAACTTCTGATTTGAAAAGATATGGATATAGTATATATACGAATTTATGCATTAGTTATATATATTTTACAGGTGAGTTAGCATACAAAACCTATTTGTTTGCTCAATATTTTTTTGTAAATGTATATAGTTGTTGTGATATATAGGTAATACATATAGGTGTATAATCTGTTGTATACACACACACATATATATATATATATAAGTTATTTACTTTATGTATGACCTACATAAGTTCATAGCCTACACATATATTATTGCTTATATATTTAGTTTATATAGAGTCTATATATATATTTGTTTATATAAGTATATATTAGTTAGTTTTCGGTATACCAATATATATGGGGATTTTATTTCTTATTTGTTTGAATTAAATATTAATTTGAAATTTTATATATATTATTTTAAATATATGTTTAAAATTTTTGTTTTTAGTGAAAAATTATAACGTATATTTTGTTCAGCTTATATCGAGCTAATTTGATTTGTTCTCTTCGATTCCTATTTGTCAGCCTTGTCCGTCAAATTTGGCCAATCTTGCTTTGCTTTGGAATTCGTGTTTGGATTAGTAACTCATTTCATTGTCGAAATTCTCTAGCCTCGAAAGGTGAGCAATCACTCACGATTAACGTTCTTTTATTTATTAAATTTGATTTCAATTGAAACGACAATTGAAATATGCTGTTGTTAGTTATTTACATTGTTATATATGCTATTATCTGTATCTGATCACCTATGACATCTGACACCATTATCTGTTATTTTTATTGATGATATATGTCTGTTATATTATTTCATATCTATTATCACTCTGCAAGTTCCCTGTTAGTATAGAATTCACTATGGGTTGAAATGATACATACCCGAACGATCTGTAGAATAGGAGAAAATCGTTATGGGTTGAAATGATAAACCCAAGCGATTTTCATTGAATTGAATTTGGGATTTCAGGTTGAAAAGATATATACCCGTATATATTTAAATTGCGGATTGAAATGATAAATATCCGTCCCACCTGACCATAGGGTACAAAATTATATACAGACACCGTTGGTCTTTATATAAATATTTTGAAAATGATTTCTATGGTTTTTGAAAGAAATATATGGTTTTGATAAATATTGATTTTAAAGATTCATTAAAGTTGATTTAATAAAGTTGATAAATAATATGTTTAAGTATTTATTTAATATCTATATTTTCAAACATAGAGTTTATAATGATTTGAAATTTATTTGAAATTATATTTATTTAAGAATTATACTTAAATAAGATTGATTTGAAATATATTGAATTTGAAATTTAAAGAAGTGTTTTACAACTTGAAATTTGATTAAAGGTGACTTAAATGGATATTTCAAACTTATATATATTTAAATGGGATATTTTGTTTATTTAAATTTGTAAATTGAAGATGTGTTTAGATTTTATTGAAATGATTAAGTAAATGTTTCAAAACTAAATAATAGTTAAGTGAATTTGATATATATATATATATAAGTATCGAATTTAATTTTGAAATGTTGAATATTTAAAGCTTTGAAATATATTTAAATTGAAATGGCTTATTTTATGGTTCAGATATGTATTTGAAATCGATAATTTGAAATGGTTTATTGAGAAGCTGAATCGAGTTGAAATTATGATTTGAGATTTGATTAAATTAAAATTTTGGAATTTGAGTTGATTTGAATCGATTTGTGAAATTTGAGGAAACTATTTTATTTTATAAAGTAATTTTCAATTATATTTAAAACTATTGATATTTTACTTTATATATTATTTTACTATAAACTATTTTAATATAAATCATTTTTAATATAATTTTTTTTATTTTAAACTATTTTAACTTATAACTATTTATATAAACTATCTTATTTATAAACTATTTTATTATATATATACTAATTTTAATATATAAACTGTTTAAAAGAAAAGTGTTATGATTTCCAAAATGCTATAATTTGAAAGTGTTATGATTTCCAAAATGCTATGATTTCAAAGCTGTGATTTCCAAACTGTTTTGATTTTTAAAAGACTATGATTTCGAAAGCGTTATAACTTTGGAAAAGTACTATGATTTGTGAGGAATGCGGATTACGAATCTTAAGGCTAGGAATAACACTAGAGAGGGGGTGAATAGTGTTTTTAAGAAATTACTAAATATTTTTGAGTTTATGTTAATTTGAACACAAATGTATGCAATATTCAGACACAGGTATAATCACAGAAACAAACACAGATGCAGAAATAAAGTAAATGCAGTAAAGGGAAGAACACACCGGATTTTATACTGGTTCGGGGTTACCCTACATCTAGTCCCGCACAATCAAGTAAGGATTTCCTTTCAAAAGCAATTCAACAATTACAACCCTCAGTTTCAAGGCTACGAGGTACACCCTCCAGAATAACAATCCTCTGGGTAGAGATACTTGATTTCTAGGGCAACAAGTTCACCCAATTGATTTCCAAGGCTACAATCACACTTTTCTCGCTTGATTGATTTCCAAGGCTACAATCACACCTTTTCTCGCTAGATAGATTACAAAGAAGCCTATAACTCTGAATAGCACTTAGATCTTGTTGAGATAGTGATAGAGAATCAAACCAGAGACAATCTAGTTCGATTCAATGTTGATTTCGGCAGAGTAATGATAGGATTTTGATTAAGAAAATGTGGAAGAAGAAAAGAAGTGAAAAACCAGAAAAACTGATTAAAAATTCGTTGAAACTAACCCCTATTTATAGAAGAACAACAGTCATGTCCATTCGTGAAGAGTTATGGCGAATAGACACTTCTTTTGAAATTTAAATTTTGAACTCAACTGTCACCATGTCGACATGGTCACCATAGGCATGTCAACATCCCAAAGCAATTTTTGATGTTTTGACTTTCTTTGAAAATAACCTTTATCTTATATTAAAACTATTTTAAACTTTATAAATATACTTGACTACAGATAAAATACATAGATGAATATAAAGAATAATATATATAATATTTTACTATAATTTTATATTTAAATCAAAGTATAAATATATTATAATTAAAAGATAGTTTAAAATAACCGAAGTTTAAAAACAAGAATATTTAAGGCTAAAACATCTTTTTGAAAATCATTTAAAAAGATAATTTTTAAGGCTAAAACATTTTGAAAAACAATTTTGAAAATCATTCTGAGGTAGTTTTGAAAATCATTTTGAAGTAGTTTTGCAAGCTCCTTCCTGCAGAATATCTCATCATGACAGGACTCGAGAACTTGTACAAAACTAGGATGTTCGTGGGTTTGTAAGCCACTGATTGTAGGTTTGTAAGCTACTTGTCGTGGGTTTGTAAGCCACTAAAAAGGTAGAAATGGGTTCCATCCCAAAAGAAAAATGGAGTGAAGATTTCAGTGCTATTGTGAAGTTTTAACAAAATTCTAGACTCGACACTTATCTTGAAATCTTGAACTCTTGATAATCTTGATATTCTTGATACTCATGAGTCTTCAATCTTGATATCTTGAATCTCTATACTATACAGTCTTCATTCTTGGTACCTGCATGGTTAAATCCTGCATATACATATATATCTAAACTATAATGTTAGTATTTATATTTTATAATCTTATTCTAAGGTTGTTGTCATCAAAACCATCAACTCATGGACTAACAATCTCCCCTTTTTTGATGATGACAACCTTTGTTTATAAAATATTACTTCTATCCTATTGACTCCCCCTAAATCTAATAACTCCCCCTTAATCTATGCCTAACTCCCCCTTAATCTATGCCCAACTTTCCTATTTTATATTTCTCCCCCTTTGTCATCAACAAAAACAATCTAACTACAAACTATAACTCCCCCTCATTCTTGTACTCAAGTACCTGCATTAAAAAACTATATAATATAGTATATATAAGAAATAACTATGATATTCAACCAACGATTATAAATATATTAATGTATATTTTATACAACCATCAAACCACACCAATGTATAAATCAAGTCAATCAAAACAACCAATTTCAATCAAAAACAATCAATTCAAACAGAGTAATTAAATATAGCAAACAAATTAAACGTTACGGGGAACTTCCACCCATCCTTCTTCTCAGAAAATAGGGTCTGCTTTGATGGCATCCCAATTTTCATTGTCATTTGTGAGAGAGACAGAAGGATGTGCTTCGTTATCATCCTTGTGCAGGGAAGAAATCATCCATCGAATTGCATCGAAATGCCTTTCTTGCACCTTGATCATCTGCATTTGACTCAACTCCAAGTGTCGCTGGTTACGAAGAATGAACGAGAGAATGTTCTTGAATGAATTAAGAGTCTCTTCAAGATTCTCAGTTAAATTGTGAATAGGATTTGCCATTTTTGAATTTGTGAAGAGAATAAGAGATAAATAAGATAGAAAATAATATTGAGTGAAAAATTCTAGAGGAAATAGGTATTTATAGGTGTAGGAATTCGTTTGAAATGAATAGACATATGGTAGTTATTCAAATTTCAAATTTGAAATGAAATGTCATTTCTGACCAGTACATGTCGACATGGTCAAGGGGAGGATGTCGACATACTATAGTGAAATTTGATGGTAATATTGATTTTGTGAATAATTGTGTATATATATAAATTTATATAATATACTGACATTTATTCAGAAGATAAGATAAGCTAGATAACAGAAAGGAAATTCAATTTCATTGCATAATAGGATAATACAATGATTAAACATAAAGAACTATATAAACACTCAAATTAAAACAAACTTAAACTAATTCGATATGATATAAAGATATAGAATTAGTTAGAGGATGATGAAGATGAAGATAATCCAAGTGTCTTGTTGACTTTAGAGAAAAACTTGTTCATCTTGGATGACATTTTGTCCAATTTCTTACTAACGGTTCTTTTAAGAACCCGTTGATTCTCAACAATAACCTTTTGATTTTTGAGAAGGGTTTTGTTGGAAGGATTGGAGGGATATTCAATACTTTCTAGGGATGTTTCACCTTCTTCTTCTTCTTCTTCTTCTTCTTCTTCTATTTCCATTTCATCCCTTTCTTCTTCTTCTTCCACTTCCATATCTTCATGAGCCAAACGCTCTTCCTTTTCGGCAAGAGTCTCATAAGGTTGAAAAACATATGAGATTTTCATGAGAGAAATGTTTGAGATATTAAAAAAATTTCTTGAAATAAATTCTTCTCCTTTGAAATTTACTCCAAAATAGTTGAAAATCCGAGTAAGGTAAATTCCATGATATAAAGTGTTTTCTCCCATTTCAAAATTTTTAGGACGAAGTTCATCCAAAATAACTTGCGCCCAATTGATATCATAATTTCCGAAAATAGCAAAAAGAGCTTTGCATACTTTTGAAGTAGGATTGTTAAAATTTCCCGATCTTGGGGTCAAAGTATGTTGTAAGAGAAGATTGACAATTCTTGCTTTAGGATGAAAGTTTCGGTTTTTAAATTCAAAGTTTTCATCTCCTTCAAAAATATGATGAAATGTCTCACGATCATGTTCATCGATTTGAAAACTAGAAAGATCCATTCCCGTGCTTTTGCAATTGAGAATGGTACCCAAAAGATCACAATTTAAAATAATTCTAGTGCCTTTGACATTACTCCAAATTTCATTATCATTTCCTTCAAAAAATTCTCGGTTGAGATTTGCATAGAAAATTTTAACAAGATTTGGGTAACAAACAAAATCATTTTGAGAAGAATCAACAAGACTAAGAATTTGATTGTTTACAAAAAGAGTATCAATTTCATAAGAAGCAAAATCTTTAAAAATAGCAAAATTTCCGGGATGGACTTTTCCATAGTTAGCATAATTGATGTATGCTTTTATTGCCTCCGGATTATTGAGGAGTTGCTCTTTCAAGTTTCTGGAGAGTCTCATGGTGGAGGGGTTGCTTGAAGAAGCCATTAAAGTAGAGAATAAGGAGCTTGGAGTTTTGAAGAGAGAGTTTTAATTTGAAAATGAAAGTGAAAAGTTGTGATAAAAGATAGTGACTAAATAGATTTCTGAAAGACATGTTCTCTGATCAAAAGATGCCTTTTCAGAGTATTGACTGAAGTGAAAAGATGGAGGGAAATTCAACCATTTGAATTCAAATTTTGAATTTCAAAATTTGTACCCATGTCAACATCATGGTAGGGACCATGTCGACATGTGCCTGTGAATTTCTATGATTTATTTTTCCTAGTATTCTAATATATATATACTTATTATTTTAATGTCTATATATATATATACCTGGAGTATTCTTATAGTAAATTCCAGAAAATATTATTATATTAAAAATAATAAAAAAAATAAAAAAAATAAAAAAAGTAATAAATAATAAATTTAAAATACAATCAACACACCAATTCAAAATCAAGCAATCAATCATCTAATTCTAAGCATGCAATTTCAATCAATTGTATTGTAAATGTGTACCTTTTTCTGAGTCCGTTTCCTTGAATTTGTTGAGGTCGTGAACTGCCGTGAAACACAAATTTGAGTTATCTGTCTTCTGATCATCACTTGAGGACGAGTCTGAGTCATCTAGAGTAGCAGTAAATGCACGCTTCCGTTTCTTTACTGAATCATTGTTTATAGGAGGATTCTGCCTTTCTGGATACGGACAGTCTCTTTTGATGTGACCTGGTTCATCACAGTTGAAACATTTGACATTGTTTGGCACTGCATTCCGATTTCCAGACTTCTTATAGTTGTTTCTCTTGAGATTATTCATCTTTCTGTATTTCAGAAATTTCCGAAAATTCCTGGTCATAAATGCTATCTCTTCATCATTATCACTGTTTGAGTCTGATCTGTCGGTTAATGCATTGAATGCCATTGATTTCTTTTCAGATGCTTTGCTTTCTCTTCTCCCGATCATTTGAACTTCAAATGACATTAGATTTCCAATCAATTCTTCTATCTTTAAAGTACTGATGTCATTTGCCTCTTCAATTGCAAGTGTCTTTTGATCCCATTCTGGAGTGAGAGAATTTAAAAATTTTCTGACTTGATCTTCTTCCGAAAATTCCTTTCCCAAGGATATTAAAGAATGCACAATATCTTGAAATCGACTATACATATCTGAAATAGACTCATTAGTATTCATTTTAAATAACTGAAACTAATTTGTGAGCATGGAAATTTTGGTCTGTTTAACTTTGCTTGTTCCTTCATGAGTCACTTGCAAAGTTTTCCAGATTTCATATGCAGACTTACAAACTGACACTCTATTAAATTCATTTCTTTCAAGTGAACAAAACAGAATATTCATTGCTTTAGAATTATTTTGTGCAACAGTCTTTTGCTCAGTAGTCCACTGTGCAAAATTAGTTGTGGGTTCAAAATATTCAGTTTGTGTGATATTCCAAGTATCTAATCCTACACATTGTAAATATATTTTCATCCTACATGCCCAATATGCATAGTTACTGCCATTAAAAAGTAGTGGTCTGGCAGTAGACTGACCTTCTACAAATGAACAAGTGACAGGGATACTAGTGTTAATAACATTACCAGTGTTTGTAGCCATTTTGAAAAAATTTCAAAAATCATATTATGAAACTTTTGAAAACCTTGCTCCGATACCAAATGTGAGGAATGCGGACTACGGATCTTAAGGCTAGGAATAACACTAGAGGGGGGTGAATAGTGTTTTTAAGAAATTACCAAATATTTTTGAGTTTATGTTAATTTGAACACAAATGTATGCAATATTCAGACATAGGTATAATCACAGAAACAAACACAGATGTAGAAATAAAGTAAATGCAGTAAAGGAAAGAACACACTGGATTTTATACTGGTTCGGGGTTACCCTACATCCAGTCCCGCACAATCAAGTACGGATTTCCTTTCAAAAGCAATTCAATAATTACAACCCTCGGTTTCAAGGCTACGAGGTACACCCTTCAGAATAACAATCCTCTGGGTAGAGTACTAGATTTCCCAGGCAACGAGTTCACCCAATTGATTTCCAAGGCTACAATCACACCTTTTCGTGCTTGATTGTTTTCCAAGGCTACAATCACACCTTTTCTCGCTAGATATATTACAAAGAAGCCTATAACTCTGAATAACACTTAGATCTTGTTGAGATAGTGATAGAGAATCAAACCAGAGACAATCTAGTTCGATTCAATGTTGATTTCGGCAGAGTAATGATAGGATTTTGATTAAGGAAATGTGGAAGAAGAAGAGAAGTGAAAAACCAGAAAAACTGATTAAAAATTCGTTGAAACTAACCCCTATTTATAGAAGAACAACAGTCATGTCCATTCGTGAAGAGTTATGGCGAATAGACACTTCTTTTGAAATTTAAATTTTGAACTCAACTGTCACCATGTCGACATGGTCACCATAGGCATGTCGACATCCCAAAGCAATTTTTGATGTTTTAATTTTCTTTGAAAATAACCTTTATCTTATATTAAAACTATTTTAAACTTTATAAATATACTTGACTACAGATAAAATACATAGATGAATATAAAGAATAATATATATAATATTTTACTATAATTTTATATTTAAATCAAAGTATAAATATATTATAATTAAAAGATAGTTTAAAATAACCGAAGTTTAAAAACAAGAATATTTAAGGCTAAAACATCTTTTTGAAAATCATTTAAAAAGATAATTTTTAAGGCTAAAACATTTTGAAAAACAATTTTGAAAATCATTCTGAGGTAGTTTTGAAAATCATTTTGAAGTAGTTTTGCAAGCTTCTTCCTGCAGAATATCTCATCATGACAGGACTCGAGAACTTGTACAAAACCAGGATGTTCGTGGGTTTGTTAGCCACTTGTCGTAGGTTTGTAAGCTACTTGTCGTGGGTTTGTAAGCCACTAAACAGGTAGAAATGGGTTCCATCCCAAAAGAAAAATGGAGTGAAGATTTCAATGCTATTGTGAAGTTTTAACAAAATTCTAGACTCGACACTTATCTTGAAATCTTGAACTCTTGATAATCTTGATATTCTTGATACTCATGAGTCTTCAATCTTGATATCTTGAATCTCTATACTGTACAGTCTTCATTCTTGGTACCTGCATGGTTAAATCCTGCATGTACATATATATCTAAATTATAATGTTAGTATTTATATTTTATAATCTTATTCTAAGGTTGTTGTCATCAAATCCATCAACTCATGGACTAACATGATTTTGGAGGTGAATATTTTTGAAATAAAAATAATATCATATTGATTTGGTTTTGAAATGGAAATAATATTTTGGTTTTGAAGTATAAACTATTTTGAAATGACCATGGTGTTATAATAACGATTGGTTGTTAAAGAGACCGAGATCGGATATGGACATGCTCTCTGTCGATACCGAAAACCACTTTGACAACTGTGTACGCGGTGGAGTTTCAGAATAAATTAGGATGGTGGCGATGATCCTAAGGTATATACGTGGACCCAACTCCCGTGAGTTGGCATAAGATGGCTAAAACAGGAGCGATCTCGGACCAGTGAGGTAGCACCTCTTATCGGACACACTTCTTGATACCATTCTATTACTTTGTGATTGTTTGGGTGCACTTCTTGATTTGGGAGTGTTGTTCGAGGTGGAGCGGTAGTGGCTGCTATGCGTTTCCATCAGTCCGTGTGCATAATTGGTATATCTACCCTGGCATTGCCTTGTGTGCCGTGTCACCTACCATATCGAGCTTTACTACGAGTTGTGATTTCTCCCATAGCCTGTGGAGTATCGAGGGTAGCCCCCATTTTTGGGAGTATGCTAATACTAGATAGACTACTGGGACTATTACGTGTTAGGGTGAGTTCAGATTAAATGTAAAGCCCTAATACTATTTTAAAGTATGTTTATTTTATATTAGACATTATTATAATAGCGAATATTACTATATAGTAGATAGTTTAATGGATCCTTAGAGGATGGTTATCCCAAACATCCTTTGAGTTACTTGTATTTCAGTTGATATTTCACTTGAGTTGGATTTATTGATATAAGAATATTAATCCTGACTCGAGTGTTTTGTGTTTTGCTTTACGCTCGGGTCAGACTAAGTGATACAGCATTTAAGACTCACCTTTGGAGTTGGAGCTTCGCTTGGAGATCCAGCTATCTATCGATTCTACCACCAGTTATTCAGTTGATTTTAGTGATGTATTTAGATCTCGTATTTGATTATTTTATTTAGAGATCTATGTCGAGACTTCTGTTGTATCCTGTTTAACTCTGTTATATATATATAGTAGCTTCATGAACTACTATTATTTAGTTTCCACTGCATTACTATTATATTACTCTGTGTCTGTGATCTGTGATTATTTTATTTACTGTATATGCTGAGTTTTGCCAAATTTTATTTACAATCCATTGTTTTGAATTATTCAAGTCCAGCATGTGTGGATTTATTATCGATTTGAATGGTCCAAAATGGTGGGTCGTTACAGTAAGTCCTATGAATATCATTTTCAAAAAGGCATACGACTAGATGTTACTGGATGCCAAAGATCTGAAATCGTGCAAAGTCCGTATTTATGGCTTTATTGGTATTGCACCTAAAGCGGTAGGCTATGTCGAGCTACCGGTGGAGTTAGGAGATGGTAGCCGGAGGAAGGTGCAGGTGTTTCCGTTTGTAGCAATGGATGTGAACTCTCCATACAATGCCTTTTGGGCCGACCGGCTCTTGCTGAATTCAGGGCAGCTATCGCTCCTTGGTGTTTGACACTCAAATTTCCAACAGAGAATGGCATGAGAGTTATCCATGGAGATCAGGCGATTAGAGATGCCCATTATATGGCTGAGTTAAGAGAAGCTCAGTAGAAGGAAAAATAAAAGGTTGTTGAGAAGCCTCTCTACATCAAAATCAATGAAGCTTAGCAGTCAGCATTCGAGCCTTGGCTCAGGCACCATAGTCAGTTCTATAAAGATATAGATCCGAGATATAAAGAAGAGGGTCCCAAAGAAACCAAGGCTGCACCCGCTGAGCTAATGATTGACATCACGGTTAGCCATGACGTCCCATCATGGCTCCTAAAGATTAGACCACAACTTAGTGCAACAATGATGAAGGAATTAATTGGCTTTCCCCAAGTGAATCTTAATGTGTTTGCTTGGACCCATTCTGACATTTGTGGGATCTCGCCAACTATCCCCAGCCATGCATTAAATATCGACCTAAGGCATGTCCTGGTGAAAAAAAAACGATGCAGAATGGATCCGGAGATATCTGCTGCACTTAAAGAGGAGGTGGATAAACTCAAGAGCAATGAATTTTATCCACTCTTGAGTTTATCCACAATGCCCTCTAAGAAAAATTGGTACCCAATCCACTTCTTATGAGAAAAGCTAATGGAAATTGGAAGACATGCACTAACTACTCTGACCTGAACAAGGTATGCTCGAAAGAAGCTTTCTACTTCTAAGGATCGACTAGCTGGTAGACTCAACTGTTGGACATCAAGTGCTTTCACTCATGGACGCATACTCCGGATACAATCAGATCCCGATGCACGTCCCAAACGAGGAACACACCAGCTTCATTACCGACCTGGGATTATACTGCTACGTTCTGATGCCTTTTGGACTAACACTGGTGCTACTTACCAGAGATTGGTCAACCGAATATTTAATGACCAAATTGGGCTATCAATGGAAGTATATGTGGATGATATGCTTGTGAAGCCATGATGATCAAACAACCACATCGATGACTTGGCAGAGATGTTCAGTGTTCTTTGAAAATATGGGATGAAATTTAATCCCTGGAAATGCTCTTTCAGCATCGTGTCAGGGAAGTTCTTGGGATTCATCGGAGACTCTCATGGAACTGAAGCTAATTCCAAGAAGATTCAAGAGATCATAAACATTGAAGTACCAAAGACAATTAAGTAGGTGTACAGCCTAAATGGGAAGGTCGTTAGCTTGAGTCGATTCATCTCTAAGGCCACCGATAAGTGCACCCCTATATTCAACTTGATCATGAGAGGAAAAAGGAACTTTGAATGGACACAAGATTGTATCAATGCATTTCAAGCTCCCGTACAACACTTAGATAGACCCCTCATCTTGTCCAAGCCACTAGAACATGAAGACTTGTATATTTACTTGGTAGTGTCGGTACATGCCATAAGTGCCGCACTGTTGTCGCACTGTTGCGCGAAGTGAATCAGATCAAGATGCCAGTATACTATGTTAGCAAGCGGCCGATAGGTGCTGAATGAAACTATCCGAAGATAGAAAAGCTCGCGTACTGCCTGTTGATTACGTCAAGAAAGCTCTGCCCTTATTTCTAAGCTCATCCCACCAATGTCTCTACCGACCAACCGTTATGATAGGTCCTATAGTGATCTGAGATGTCTGGAAGGTTATTGAAATGGAATATTGAATTGAGCTAATTCGATATCACTTATCACCCTCGGAGGCCAATCCAGGGACAAGCACTGGCAGATTTCATAGCTGAATTCACTGCACAAGACGACACGTCGGAGAGTAGTGGAGAACCTTCCATCCGATGGAAGATATACACGGATGGTGCATCCAACAATCAGTGTTCTGGCATCGAAGTCATACTTGTAACTCCCGAGGAACGCTTAATCTACTGCACCCTAAAACTTGACTTCCCTACAACGAATAATGAAGCTGAATATGAAGCCTTGATTGCTAGGCTTAAACTTGCTAGAGAGTTGAGAGTACATGCATTGAAAATACTCTGTGATTCCCAATTAGAGGAAAACCAAGTCAGGGGAGAATATCAAACCAAAGGAGCGTGACTTCCTCCTTACCTAAATTGAGTCCAAGGGATACTAATCGACCTTGAGCAGTACACAATCCCTAGAGAATAGAATGAAAAAGTCAACTCACTAGCCAAGTTGGCCAGTTCCGAGGATGCACAGCAAATAGGCATGATCCCAGTTGAAGTACTTAACATTGCGAGCATTGACTACATGGAGATTGATTGTGTCTTAGAGACGGTGCCTTAGAAGGAGTCGTGGATAACTCCGATTAAAGACTATTTGCAAAGGGTATCCTTCTTGAACGGAGGAATGAAAAACGACAAATCATTCGCAAAGCTTCACGATACATCCTTTAAGAAAGTGTCATATACAGGAAGGGTTACTCCATCCCCCTACGGCTTATCGGCAACGATGAAATCAAGCGAGTATTAAGAGAATTCCATGAAGAAGAATGTGGAAATCACACCGGGGGCAAACCCTGGTGAAGAAGATACATCGCTATAGTTATTTATGGCTAACTATCAATCAAGATGCAGCTGATTGTGCTAGACGATGCAACAAGTGCCAGATGTTTACAAAGATTCTAAGAGCCTCATCGATGAAAATCACTTAGATGTTTAGTCTATGGTTGTTTGCTACTTGGGGTATTGACATATTTGGCTCCTTGTCGATTTCCATAGGAGGTGTGAAGTACGCCATCATAGCTAGGGGTGGGCGCGGGTCAGTTTGGTGCGGTTTGAAGCCTAAACTACTTCTGCACTGCATTAAACGGTTAATCAAAAGTACAAACCATTATACTAATATTTCAAATGGTTTGGTTTCGATTCAGTTTAGTGTTATATGGTTTAGTTTTGGTCTGGTCCTGTTTGAACCCATATTAAATATGAAATAAGAGAATTACTTCCATCAACAATCAATTTACGAAGGCAACAGTGTGAAGCTTTTACACTTAAAAGTTAAAACACAATGTTGTACTGAAATGAAAGATTAGTTCTTAATTGCATGAATATTTCAATTAACCAATGATCAATGATAATCAATGCATAATCATTAAGTAAAAAGACTAGAATAAGATTATAGTTAGCTTTTATTCAAAAAAATTAAATGAAATATTTTATACTAAAACTGTAAATTATTTCTTTATAACAACGATTATTATTAATATAAGATGAAAATAGAATATATATCGTTAGAATATAAAATGAGATATGAGTTGCTTATATTTTTATCATAAGATTACCAGTGAATATTTGGTTCGATCCAGTTTAATATGGTTGGTTCAATTGTCCAAACTGCAACCGAACCGTATTGATGCGGGTCGATCCGGTTTGGAATATTAGCTTTCATTAGAAGATTCGGTGCGGGTTTACGCACTGTTTTTATGGTCCGGTGTGGGTGGTTTCCGTATAGCGGTGCGGTTTATGCCAACCCCTAATCATAGCAGTTGATTACTTCACTAAATGGGCCGAAGGCGAACCTTTGGCCATGATCACTATGAAGAAAGTAATCAATTTTGTTGTTTGAAACATCATCTGTCATTTTGATCTCCCCCAAACAATCATAAACGACAAAGAGACCCAATTCGATAGTGCTGAATTCAAAGACTTCTGTCGTCAACATCATATCGAGAAAAGATTTGCGGCAGTTTCTCACCCTTAAGCTAATGGACAGGTCGAAGCTGGTAACAAAATCACAAAGTCCATTCTGAAGAAGCGTTTGGAAAAGGTTAGACACAAGTGGATTGATGAACTCCCCTCAACATTATGGGCATACAAAACCACCTATAAGTCCGCGACTGGCCATACTCCATTTACCCTTGCTTACGGCTTTGAAACCGTGATTCTTGCCGAACTTGAAGTCCCTTCTCATCGAGTGACTTATAATGACCCTGCAACTAATAGAGATCTCCTTTTGGAATCTCTAGATATGGTTGATGAGAAGCATGAAGATGCTGATTTGAGGGCAGCTGCACACCGACACTGAGTCACCCGATACTATAATGTTAAAGTCCAAACCAGGACCTTTGAAGTTGGTGATCTTGTCCTAAAATGGATCTTTCCTAGCCCCGCAAACATGGTTCCTAGATGGGAAGGGCCGTATGTCATCAATCAGAAGCTTGGAGATGGAACTTTCAAGCTAGCGACTGTCGATGGCATAACACTACCTAGAGCATGGAATAGCGAGAATTTACGATGCTATTTCACTTAGTTTTGTTTCATCCAATTTTATTTCATTTAGAGTTTGCTTTTTCAATTGAATTCAAAGCCTTGTAATAAGACAGACTCTGTCGCTTCTTTTTCAGTTTGCAATAAAATCTAAAGTTTGATCCATATTTGCGAATTGTTTGTGCATAATATAATAGTTGTGATATACTACTAACTTACATCAACGCATGCCTAATATAAACCGATAAGTACCTGCAGTTTGGTGCCAACCAACTACTCTGGTCCGTAATCGAATTATACGAAATGAACGAGACTCAACAGTTCATCCATATACTCTCGCCTTCAATCCGACATGCTGAGTATAAAATAGAGAATGGGTGTGACACCACGATCCGTTAACTAAACCCATTTCCAAATTCGATGGAAAGAATGTAAAGTAAACGTGGTCATGATATGACCGACCACTCTTTTACTTTTGCACTAGACTTGGGGACAAGGGAATTCATCAAAGGAAATGTGATTCGACTGTTTCCCGAATAACTTCAGTCCCCAAAGTATAGGTTAGATTATGAACATCAAATGGGTGTGATTAACCGCCCATCGACTTACTCTGATCCCTAGAGTGAAGATAAGAGTATAAATAAAATGAATGAGTGCGATTCGACCATTGATTATCTAACTCTGGCTTGAACCTGACAGGAGGAGTATAAACTCATCGTAGATGAGACCCGACCATCCACGAACTAATTCCGCCAACCCATGACCGAGGGTAGGAGTATAATCACTTAACCACTGAACATGACAACGTAACACTGTAGCTTGCACCTATTGTTTGATGTGACTTAAGGCCACGACCAAAAAGAGGCCTTGAGATGGATTTTTGGATCGACGTTCGAAGCAACGAGCGATTGAAAGACATTGCAACTTGAACGCCGGCGATGAATTATAAGTACATTGAATGGAAAACATAATATCTTGAACAGTTAAACAAGTTTCATACAAAAGCTGATCATAAACGAAAGAGTTTTTTATTCACATACCGAAATTTTGAAACTAAGTAAAATTTTGTTTCAGAAACTAAGAGCCAAAAGAGGGTGCCGTTCTCGCATAATTGTGGCCAACAAAAAGAAACTAGCTACCTAGCTATATACTACCTAAGCTGGTTCGATGGTTATTTCTCATTTTTTGGGCTTCTTCAGGGTGGACTCTCCAGAGGTATCGTCTCATCCTCTCCTCTTTGACCCTCCTTTTCCCTTTCTACCCTTAGGAGAAATGCTTTAGGAGATAGATCAGTCTCACTTTGGGATACAGAAGGATCGACCTCCTCAAGAATGATGCCGCCTTGTAGTATAACTTAGAGCAGAATAGTATCCACTTCAGAACTCTCATTCCTGGCTTGCAAATCTAGCTCCTCCTTTTCAATGGGCTCCTTCATGCTAAGTTTACTAGTGTGTTTAGAGGCACGAGTCACTATGACGTCCTCTATTTCATTCTAGCCCTGCTGGTCATCGGTCATTGCTTCATTCAGAGCCCTTATTACTTTAGCATGTGGGCTTCGAGTCTCAGTAGGTTGATCGGTAGGAGCCACCTGTACAATGATGGCCGTAGTGGACCCTGTGGTCAGTGCCTGCTATCCTAGGGTAACATCACCATCGGGAGCGTGGGCTGATGTAGGCGGACCTGCGATTTCATGATGTCCAATTGGTAAGCCCATGACTATTGAGCACGAGATGTAAATCTTCTCAGACGTTGGAGAAGTAAGAGATATACCTTCACTAAATTGGCCTTCGGTCATAGCTGGAGTGCTGCCTTCCAAAATCGAAGACAGCCCAAAAGATTTGTGCATCCCTGGCTGATCTGGATCGTAGCCCGCATCCATTTTCGAGGCATGAGAAATTAAAGCATCAACTGCTGATTTACAGGAGTCTTGAGGACCAGATCCGGAAGCTTCACCGCCATCTTTCCCCTTTCGGTGGTCACTGGATTATTGAGTAAAATAAGCTGAGCAGCCCTGAGTTCATCGAGCTCTTCATCGCATAAGATTTCGTGCATGAGGTGCTTTCCATCCACTTCAGCACCATGGAGGGACTTCTTCTTCAGATCTATAATATAATCCCAGGCTTTGACTGGTGACTCAGAATACCTCTCTCTAAGGAAGCGGAAGTTGTGATTCATGAGGATGCATGCATTATAATATATCGGCAATGGATCAAACTCGTCCTTTATCTCTTTTCGACCAGCCTCCCTAGCCTCTTCCTTAAGGATCTTTATCTACGCAAGTTGTCTGTCAGCCTCTATTTTAGTTTCACGAGCCTCTACAATCTCCATGCATTATCGTTGAGACTCCAACTGAGCCTTAGATTTCTTTTGCTTTTCCTTCTCAAGCTGTTAAATATGAAGGGACGGGGCATTATTGTCTTTTTTCAGCACATCCTTCTCCATTTGTAAGACATCTTTTTCAAGGGATAAAGTACCGCTACGATGAAAGGTAGTGTCCAGTTCAGCTTGATGCACTTTCATTAAATGCTTGACAACTTCAAATGGCTCGTTAACGTTTTTCATAGCATCGACCAGCTTTGTACCTAACTGCTTGACCTCCTCATCCAAGTGCTTAATGATGTCATTTCGTGGATCTCCTCAAGAGTTAAGCGATCAATTTTGTGTTTCCTTTCCATCAACACCTCAGAAATTCTCTCAGCCACTTAGAGAGTTTTACTGTGCTGGATATAGACATCATTAACATAAGAGAGTACTATGTCCTTGGCCTTTGGAGGAATTGAATGCAAAATGGAACAAATTTGGACTTGCTGAAACATAACTAGGGAAATATGGCTTTGAGCTTGGCCATCTTCTCAGCAGTAGTGGCATCAAAAGAAGTTGGGGCTGAAAGGGCCCGTTTGTTATGCTTTCGAAGAGCAACTCGATAATACTATATATAGTAGGGTGTTGACCGACACCCTTGCGGTGAGAAGATTAAGAATTGGACTTTTGCCTAGACGATGAGTCCTTGGATTGGTGGCATCAGTCTCAGTCTTCTCTCCTTTTAGTACCATCTCTATCTCGACCAGGGTTCGGACCTCGACTGTGTACAAAATAAGGCGATTAGGAGTATGCTGATCTTTTCAAGCAATCATAGTTGCGTGGGCATCCTGTCGAGCCCACAAAAAAATGAAAGTGTATAAGAACCACTGGAGTTAAAAGGTGGATAAGTTTCGTGCAGTGTAGTGCATGTGATCATGAGTGTCCTAGTGTCCCCCCAGTGGACCAATTACTGGAGCTTTGCTAGCTAGAGTAATCTCTCCCATGCTAGTTGGAGGAATGTCAGCGCTGAATCGAATAGGAGATTCAAAGCCTCGGAGGCTTAAATTGAAGAAATCATAATTACCAACATTATCTGGAATTGGAATTTCCCACGGCCTCCTAAATAAATTTTTTACATGCAGAGACTTATAAACAAGCCTTTTTCTTCTTCTTTTCTCTTAGGCGGGGAGTTGTGGGTCTTGGGAGGATCCAACAGTAGGCCATGACTTGAGCTAACATCATTACGACAAGACTAATTTGCATCGTCCCTCACCTTGCCTTCTTCGACGACATCCTAGGCTCCCTCAACTCGGGGCACGACAGGATCAACTTCGTCGCCTCCCTGCCCAACGATGCCTCTTCTTTCTACAACTTCCTCCTCGATGTTTTATTGGCAGTCCTATGCCACGGCCTTCTTCTAGTAAGACGAAGATAAAAAGGTGCTCGTTGGTAAGAAGAGATCTGATGTCCCTATCCACCACTGGTATATTTTTGAGTGTTGAAACCGCCTCCGAGTACATACCGTCGATGGGACGTGGATGGCACTTGCAATGTTCAAAAGAAACTACTTAGTTCAGGATAAGACTTGAATAAAAGCACTTAAAGTTAAGTTTGAAATGACACTTACATCCTTCCGGCTACTGTCCTACACAACCAGGTAGGCAACGCATGTAGATTAATTAATTCTTATAAGTGCTTAGATTTTTCCAAGTGCCAATTACAACCTGGCAGTTAGTGGTTGACTCGAGGAAAGTGTACGAAAGGCTTCCCTTTCGTTGCATGAGATTGTAAATGAATCTGATGTCTGTTGAAGTCGGCTCGTGATATAAGAACTGAAGGAATATCATATGCGTGCAGTGCAGAAACGCGTAGCTGTTCGGATGCAGCTGAGCTGATGCTAATCTTAAATAATGTAACACTTTCCGAATGAATGGATTGAAAGGCAAAACACGACCCGCCCATCATATGAACTTGATGCATGCGGTATACACCTCCGGGGGCAAGTGAGCCCTATCATTATGGGACAGGTGTCACACATCCTTGTACGGAATCCCGTGTTTAATGCATAGTCTACGGGGAAATGCCTCACCAACCCTTGAAGCCACCAAATCCTCTGGATTATTTAGAAATATGGCGTCTTCTAAAATTTCAGGAGTTGGCTCGATTTCTTCTTCCGAGTTTAAAGGAATTACTGGCAACTGTTGAGAACTTTCAGCCTATTCAGGTTGATGGCATGGAGTGTTTCGAACTGATATTGTTGCAGAGCTAGACTCAGCGTCAGAATTATCACGTGATGTTGAGTACTCCATTATATTCAGGGATTCTGATCTGATCCCTCTTGCACTCAGAAATCAAAGTGATTAATAAAGCTATTTCATCAATGTGGAAGTAGGCATTCAACGCCGAACCACTATACATCTGTTTGTCATTGTTTTTACTTGTATTCTTCTTGTTACATTTGTTTTAATTTGGATTACTTCATTTATTTCTCTATATAATCTACTGGGTGTTTGTGCCAACTTTTGGTGCACACAATTCCGGTCTAGATGGCAATAGTTTTGTCACAATCCGAGATAGTGCCCCAAGATGATAATTTCATGCATTTCGAGGCCTCTTATAGATAAAACCATTTTTGGCCACATTAACGATATTTCTTTAAACTATTTATTTTTGTAAACATTTTTCTAAAACAATTTTACCATCATTAGTTGTTAATTAAAAGGTATTAAGAAGGTTATTAAATCAATTTAGTCGCATTAGTACAAGATTCAAATATTTAAATAATTCATAAATTTAAATATGAAGTGTTCGAAATTCCGGGTCACTGCACTTTCCTTTAAACAACACATTATTTCCTTCTTGTCAAAGAGTAAGAGTCAAGTTTTTATTCCATAAATAGTTATCAAATCAATTTTCCATTTAAGGCCTTTTTAGAACAAAGATTTACTTCTTAAAAGGTAGGATTTTTAACTCAAACCATTTATTAAGTTTTGCGTTCAAGAACTCAATTGTCGTACGAAACCATTTTTCAAAAATGCAAGATTATAGTGTTTCTACAGTATCTTCTATAACTTTAAACGATAGAAACTGGAGTAGACAACAACAAATTTCATACTATTATTTTCCTATTACTCTATTGTTTCCACTTTTAACCTTAGCGGAGACTCTAGTAGTATATAGGGGGACTTTTAAATGATATGTGTATTTACTGCACGTATTTAGAGAAAGTATCCATTTTTTCTTTGTTTTGCCTTTAATTTCTTACACTATTTCTAATTAGTTTGTTTTAATATAATTTTCTAACATTGCTTCTACTTATGTTTCCTAATGTTGATACTATTTAAATTCATTCAACCTAAATTGTTTTTATTTAAATTGCTCCACTTATATATCCCTTTCTCTTTTTTATTTGATAGTTTTCTATATTGAGTCATAGAAATGGGTTCACTTACAATTTTAGCCATTGGGTTTTTCTCCATTAACATGAAACTATACACCTTTTGTGTATAAATTTATTTCAGTTATTTTTTTCCGTATATTCCTTATAAGAATATTTTTCTATTTCCACTATCGGGTGTTCTTACGCTATCCTTCTCTTTATCCCATTTAGATCAAGTACCATTTCTATTTACCCACCCCTTAAAAAGAATTTTAAAACATTTAAATTTAAGAAATAGAAAATTCATCGAGCTAAACATATGCCCTATTTTCCTTTTATTTCAAAAACAAAGGTTTTTGGATTTCCCTAAATTTTCTAGTTTTTACAGAATCTATTCCAAAGGGCTAATTTATGTGGCGAAATATTTATTATTTATCTACTTCTAAAAAATAACAACTTTCCATTGACAAGTTCTTCTATTTTTAAGTAAATTCTTTTAATGCCATTTCAAATAATTTGAGAAACTTCAAAATCATCTTTTTGTAAAGTCTTTAATATAGGGTTAGATTCGGAAATACATTATTAATCCCATATTTTGAATGTTTCTTATTTCCCAATTATTCTTAATTTATTCTCTTTTTGAATGTATTAAAATTTGACTATCATCTTGTGGGGGTTAATGCAAACCTTTTTATGGGACTTGGTCATTCCTATTTATATCTTACTTCCGGATATTCCCAACATATGGGTTAGTACTTCCCATCTTTCTCAATGAAATGTATGTCATCAATTAGCAATCCAGGATAACCCACAATCATAGTGTAGTTTAGGCCCAGTAAAAGGAGCCAAGTACCATCCAGCTTTAGGAACCCTTCTATATGTCGTACTTATGCTCTTCCTAAGTCAAAGCCTTATGGTACGACCTACATCCCATGGAGCAATTGAAGTAGGTATATAAATTTAGCTTAATTTATTGTTCCAACTAATAGTTGCTATAATGCCCCAGCTCTAGTGCTCGAAATATCAAAGGGAGTTTACTGTCCGATAACTCGGATCAATGGGCACAAAAGGAGCGATCTCTCGTATACACTACTTCGGATCAATACAGATATGTTTTAATACCTAAATAAATCTGAAATGATATATATCATATCTCGATGTAAGGCAATGCACACAAATTTTGGGTTTGTGTAATACAGTATTAGAGACAAATTAAATTTCCCAACTAACAAAATCATAGTGAATAATAAATAACAACTGAATTTTATATCATATCTGAAAATTTTGATATATTATCTTATATTTGTATAATTCGTCACATTATATTGCTTAATAAAATGGAATACTTGCCATCATCATCAGCTCCTACTCATATTGCAATCCACAATGCATATACAGTCATATCAACCCTATAGAACAAACTCAGTCCGACCTGAATTTGTTAAACAAATAACAAACCCCGACTCAAGCTAAAAATCTAGCCTTGAGTATAACAGTGTTTAATGATAACACATGAGTGTGGTGTTAGGTACAAATACGTGACTTATCAATCAAACACAATGATGTTGCTCACACCAAAAATTATCCCGCCCGCATTTCATTAAAATGGTTTTAACACAAGTGTCACTGCTCTAATCATCGTACCTCATAGCTGCAACACTAATTAACTAGGATATCACAATCTATTCATATTATATGAGTTGCTTTCAGTTTAAATTCAAGTACAATGTTTTCAGATTTCCGAAGTCTGATTTCATTGTTTTCCATAGCACGGTCTTTTTCACCCGCATATCTAAACAATTAACAGTAGTACATATTCATTGTTTACCATAGTACGGTCTTTTTCAACCGCATATCTAAACAATATTCATATATTTTACGAGGCCGATACATATATGAAGGAGAGTTATATCTTAGCTTTCTTCCTTAAGTTCCCAATAGATACTGGATGGTAACCCCTTCTGTATTCACCCTTTACATAGACAAACTACCTCGATAAGCCCGTGCGATCTTTTTCACCCATTGCTTATGACCAGTTGTGAGTGCACTTTATATGTTCCCTTAGTTGCACTGGCCTTTTGGCTTTTGAAAATGTATACAAGATGTATACATTATGTGTGCTATAATTGATAGAGTTGGGGGTATGCCTTAGGAGCAATTATGTAGTTTGTTACATATATCTAACTCATTGACTAATATTGCTCGAAATAAAGGTGTTTCCTTTCTATTATATACTTGATATAATGTAGTTATATTAACTAATTAATTAAAAGTATATTTAATAGAAAATCCACAAATGGTATGCTTTTACAGTGGTTACAAAGTGTTATAACCGTGAGTAATTTATCACAATAAAAATAAGCATACCATTTTAAGTGTTCCAAGTCAAGATGCATTGAAACTGGATATTGACGTATCCATCGAGACTAGAGTACATAACGCTCTCCAAATGTTGGACAGTGTGGCACCTAGGGGTTACGCACTAATAGTTATCAGATAACTATGGAAGACTCATTCTATAGTTTTCTATTGGTTAATATAACTAAGGTTAAACAAAAAATATTGATGTGAATAATTTAAACAGTTCTTTCGACTTGAGAATACTGTGTATCTTCAATATGAAAGCTCCACTTTGATTATAGTAAAATCATGGCATGACATCTATTGAGTGACTATAGGTTGGTCGAGTGGAAGTATTGGAAGTGAAGCACTATTCAAGTGAGGATTCGTCTCCTCGGTTATATAGGGTTAGTATCATAATCAACTTAAGTAAAAATCTCTGGCCAGAGTAGTTCAGTTAATAATAATTGTTATATTGAACCAAGGACTTTGTATTTGGACTATAGAGCTGAATGTGGACGATGTTGGAATTTTGACCATTACCAAGTTCAATAAGTCCATAATGATATAGTTCCGACGAAGAGAATTTGTGTAAACAATTATCACAACTACATAACGCTTACTAAATTAAAATAAGATTTTTTAGAAAATGAATAAGCGATAAATTTGGCGATAATGTCACACCACATGCTAAGTGAAGTGTGAACATTAACGTTCGAATAGTTCGACATTAATCGCTAACTGAATTTACACGCAAGAGTCACACAACCGAATCGATGAATTCTCTTAAGACCGAATGATTTAATTAGTTTATAATTGTTATAAATTGATTAAATTAATTAATATTTATGAAATATTAATTATAAAAATTGGATATGATTTGAGAAATAAATTTGACACATGTATTTATTAAATATTATAAATATATTGATCGATATGAGATATCGACAACAACTTTACTTGAGTATAACTACGTATGTTTAAATTGGGTTAAATAGGCTCACAACCCATGAATTTTAGAGGAAGGGGCATCTACCATGCATGAGATTAGGGTTTTGAGATGTGTGGTTGATATCATTATTTTCTCTCTTATCCTACCCATGTAAAAGCTAATCTCAAAACCCTAGTCAAAGGCTAATTCATTTTTTGTGCCGCCACTTTCTTCTTATTCTTCCTTATTTTAATGGCAGCAACTCTCCCCTAAAATCATCCCAAAATTCTTAGATCCAATTCAAATTAAGAATACTAATTTGTAGTAGAAGGTCTCCAATCCCGAATTAGCAACCTAATGGATTTGGAATTGTTCTTCGAAGAGAATTCATTGTTTAATGTGGACTCAAAGGCTTCATTAGGAGATGAATTTTTTTTTGATTTCAAGTTTATCATATGAATGTTGATTACATCTAAATCAATTATTTATATTCAGATCTGTTTATTGTTTAGATTATGCGAGATTTTTTTGGGTACATGTGTTTGTTACAATTGGATTGGTTATATACTTATTGTAGTATTTTCTTCATTGACTTATTATTGAATTTATTTGAATTTTTTTTAATTTTGGTTTATGTTAATATATTTGTATATAGAACTAGACTAAATGTATATAGATTTGCAAACTATCTATATGTATAATTGTATATATGTTTATATCCTGTATATATTTAACCTTAAAATTTTCTTCTGATGTTTTATACACATTATGAATCATAAAATATAAAATTATTTTATTAAATATACATAAACATATTTTATAATTATTTAATGATTTTGTGAATTTTTTATTTTGTATAAATTAATTAATGGTTCAAAATATAAATTTTATATTTTTCATATTTACTGCACCATGTAAGATGCTTACTGTAAAATTTTAAGATTTTTGAACATAATTTATGATTTTTTGAAATTAATTTACTTTTGGCCTGCAATCAATTATTTAATTAAAAATATAAAATCAATTGTGAAAATACTGGAAACTTTTTTAAGCTTTATATGTTTAGCATGTACCTTTACAAATAATTTCAAATTTTTAAAACGTAATTTATTATTTTTTATAATCAATTTATTTTTGAAATGCAGTTAATTATTTAATTAAAAAATGTAGTTTCAATTTAGATAATTCTAGAAATTTTTGTAAGCCTAAAATAGATTTCGTCTACCTTCAAAAAAAGGTTTAGAATTTTTTAACTTGATTTCATATTTTTAAGAATTAATTTATTAAGGACTATTATCAACTATTTAATAACAAATATTATTTTAATTAAAAAATTCCATAAATTAATATTAAGCCCAAAATACGTTTCCAGATTTTCTAAAATTATAAAACTTGTATTTTTATCATTTGATTATTTTACATTAATTTATTATGGCAGAAACTATTCTATTCAATCATATATATATATATATATATTCATATACGTATATTAATATCCTATTTGGACATATTATATGTTATCCTGCCTTTTGGCAAGGACGTGACACCAAGAACTTGACTAGAAACCAGGGATAGTTCGTCTTGAAGATCGTTAATACACAGATCTACTATGAATACCGGTAAATTTTGTCCGAGTCCGGATCAAGCTACAATTGATATGATAGGACCAGCAAAGCTATGAAAGCCAATGTTCTAAATTTCAAGTCAATCGGAGTTCGTATGCTCAAGATATGATCGATGCAAACCAAGGAAATTAACTCACTCGCATCCATCATTTCGCATTGATCGGGCTGTATCCGTCTTTTCGTATCGATCGGTTTCGTATCCATCAAGCATCTATCGATTCGTATCCATCGCATACACTCTACTTTGTATCCACTTGGCCTGGTTCTACTTCGTATCCATCACATGTACTCGGCTTTTTATCGATCAATTGGAGTCAATTCGTATCGATTCCAATGGCACAGTTCGTATCGATCGATCCACGATCGATACGAATAAACCATCGAACGATCGATACGAAGTAATATCTTCTATCGATACAAAATAACCTTTAGCTATCAATACGAAGTGGCCCCTAGCAATCAATACGAAGTGACCTATGAGCATCGATACGAACAGAGCCTCAAATGATCGATACGAAGAGAACACGTAAAAATGGTTGACTCGGTCACTCGGCATAGAAAATGGATCGATCCAAAAAGTTAGCGCCACGTCAACTTGTAGGCATGTGTTCGGTTCGATACGAACAGGGTGATGCGAAGAAGAACCGATGCGAATTCAGCAGCCTTCAATAAATCCAAACTTGCATCAATCATAACTCAAAATCTACAAGTCCAAATGCCACCAAATTTTCACAGGAGCTTATGTACATCCTCAAAAATGTTCATGACCGATCTCGACTTGATTGGACGAAATTTTGATCGATATGAAATTCGTTCATATCGATCACGTACCAAGTGCAAATGTCATGGGATCGATCGTTTGGGCCCACCCACGTGAGAGAAGAGGTCTTCCGAGATCTGAGCGAGATATTTACAACCTATGCCTATAAATAGCAGCCCAGGACCTACAGAAAAGGGACTTTTGGCTCTTCTACATCCAGACTCTGCCGAAATCATTGTTGTACTCGAGCTTTACTATTGTAATTCGTTGTAACCAGCAAGCAAAAGCTAATAAAAGTCAACCATTTCATAGTGGACGTAAGCCATACGTCGAACCACTCTAAATTTTTGTGTTTCTGTGCGTTTTTCTTGCTTAGTTTGGTGTATTTGTTAGATCTGCCTCCTTTTTCATTTATATTCTTCATTTTATCTTTTCAAACACATCCGAAGGGTGTTGTGCCCAATTTTGGTACAAACACTTTGGTGCTTTCACCGAGAAAACCCATGTTTTCTCCTGCTCGTTGGATCTACTATCGATATCGGATTGCATAAATCTAAGAAGAAGATTCAGATTTCAAGTTTAAAGTTCTTCCATCCTATTCAGATTTGCATCAAGTCTAGGAAAGAGCTTCGCTACCCATCATGGTTAACACCAGGACTACCTCAACTGCCGTAGATCCAGAAGGACGGGACAACAGAACCCCGTACAACTAACTCCTGTCGATCTGAATGCTGCCGGACCATCGGATCCGCAAGGCCCTATCACCAGGGAAGAATTTCAATTGCTAATGCAAGAGCTTACTCAAAGTCATAAACAGCTTACTCAGCAACTGCGAGCCAACGTAGAACTGACCAACCAACTAAACCATCAAAGATGAAGGAGATGCAAAAGGGATCAGGCTTCCTATTCATCCACCGAAAGTTCAGCCTCTTCAGATTTTAATCATAGTCCACACGCCCGCGACTGGACGGAAGTTACACACATGCCAATGGACATCAACACACATTGAATCTTGAGCAACCAAGAGTTGGCCCGTCAACCAGCCATCAAACTGGACCCTCCTCCCGAGGAGGCGCTACCCCATATCACATTACCGACAACCGTACTACCACTGCTACTGATTTGGGAGTTGATGCTCGGAACCAAACGGATCTGACCCACCGCCAACGCAACCATACTCCCGAGCCTTATGTCCTTGAAGACATAGAACCAAGGAGGTGAGACATAGACCGTCGACCGCGACCGGCCCCTCCTTGCATTGTGGAGCCCGACCATACCTTGGCCCAACATGCTCAAAATGTCCAGATGCCTGAAATCCCGACGGTGATCCGTCAAATGATCCGTGAAAGTCAGGTTCTTACTAATGACGACTAGGGAATCTCCCGGAGTCATACCCCTTTTACTGATGAGATACTCTATGCTGAACCACCTCGGCGACTCAAGATGCCAACTTTACCAGTTTATGAAGGGAGCTATGATCCTAATCAACATATCCTGAAGTATGAATGGTTAATGAATGTTGCGCGAGCTGATGATGCAGTTAAGTGCCGAAGTTTCCCAATCTCTCTAGAGGGCATAGCAACTATGTGGTTTACCCGTTTACCACCTCGATCTATCTCTTGTTTTGACCAATTGGAAACAAAGTTTATTGAGCAGTTTCGCATGCATGTCGCAAGGCCGAAAGATGTTAATACTTTGTCTAGTGTCACTCAAGCTCCCGGAGAGACACTCAGACGTTATCTAGAGAGATTTCATGCTCCTTGCGTTGAAATTAGTAACCCCAATGATAATTCGATTCTGATGGCACTAACTAAGGGGATCGACCGTGATTCCGAGTTCGGCAACTGGTTGGCCGGAAAACCTCCTGCGTCATTGGACCGTTCCTATTCCAAGGCAGACCAATTCTTGAGAAGGGAGGATGCGAAACAGTCTAGGAAAAAGGATGACCCAGGGCCTAGTGTGGAAGGAATTCAGAGCAATGTTGCTGTTAAACAATCCGGGGAGAGTTCCGGAAAAGTGCAACTTAATATACAAAATAAACAGAATCAATAGAAAGGTAATGGAAACCAAAATAGGAAATGGGATAAGAATCATGGTCCACGAAGTAGGGCTCCTATCTTTGATAATTATAATCCTTTGAACACATCATTGGAAAATGTGTATTTACAGACTTGCAATACATTCAGTACAAGAAACCTGCTCCAAAACAGTCATCGGAGAAACAGATTCAAACAGGAAAGTTTTGTAGATTCCACGAAAGCTATGGCCATAACACGAATGAGTGCCATCACTTGCAGGATCTCATTAAAAAGTTGATACGGGAGAGAAAGTTTGAGCAGTTTGTGCGGGCGCCACAATCTGGAGGTGCAGGCCCATCGAATCAGAACCATGTACCGAATCAGGCGAGACCGGAGGAACCCGCTCGTACTAGCGAGAGGTTGGTGATAAATACTGTTAGTGGTGGTCCACATCCGGCAGATCGAAGCTGGAGGGAAATGGAGTCGTATGCTAGCTCTATCAGGCATGCGGACTTCGAGTGTCATAGTAGTTTGGAAGATGGGGCTCCGGCCAAGCAACGAAAAATGATGACTGATGACATCGTGTTTTGAGATCGAGATGCCGATAGAGTCGAAGCCCCAACCATTGATCCACTTGTCATTTCAGCCCAAATAGGTCCTGCTTGGATGAAGAGGATCCTGGTGGACAGTGGAAGTTCGGTAAATATATTGTTTAAACGACCTTTTGACCAGATGAAAATGGAAGCAAAGGAACTTAGGCCGTGTCAGTACCATATCCATGGCTTCAATGGAAGTGCAACAATACCCACTGGGATGGTGGAGCTACCAGTGGAATTGGGAATCGTAGAATGACGGAGAGTCCGAACACTACAGTTTGTTGTATTGTATATAGATTCGCCATACAATGCCTTTTTGGGCCGACCGGCCTTAGCCGAGTTCAGGGCTGCCATTGCCCCTTGGTGTTTGACTTTAAAATTCCCTACCAACAATGGAGTCGGAGTTGTTCAGAGAGACCAGGCTGCTGGACGAGCTTGTTATCACTACACCAAACATGCCATTTTGTCACACTTTTTTCGTTTCATTTTGTCGCGGTTATTATTGTTGGAAATTTATAACGGTTATTACTGTTACATTATATTATCATGGTTATTTCCATGACAAAATTTGGGCTTTTCGTAAATAATTCAAAGACGTTGGATAGAGTTGTCATTTAAGTTTCAATTGTTACTTCAGTTGTTTGTCACGCTTCTACTTCTGTCATTCTCCCCCCAAATCAAATTAGGTTTAGGCCGTTCTATTTCAAAGCCTTCCTTCGATTCAGAATGTCGCCGCTCTCTTTCGCCTACCGCCGTTCTATTTCAAAGCCTCTGCTCTTCTCTTTCGCCATATCCGCTCTTCTCTTTCGCCATTTAAGTTTCAATTGTTATTCCTCTTATTTCTTATTCTGGCTGCCAACAAGCTTTCATCGTAATAACTAACAAGTCTATTATCATAGTTACTTGATTAGTGATTTAAATTTGTATCCTTGTCGATTTTTATCGATTCATTCCTTTCAACTAGGGCACAATTTACTCCTATATAAAAACAGTTTGTATCCTTTGTCGATTAGTGATTTACATGTTAAATCGTCTTGTTCATGATCAATTACTGTAAAAATATAAAAACAATTTGATTTTATATTCTGCATTTTTTTTCCTTTCAGAATTTCAGTTGAACTGCAGATGTTAATTTGATCTCGTTTGTAGTTGGTTATGTACTTAGATGTTTCATCCTACAGGAAGGCTCCAATTTTGAGGGTTTTCATGTATAGATCTTGTTGGGGTTCTGAATTTTCATCTTACTTAGAATTTAGCATTTTGAATAAAATCACTCATTCTAACAATTCTGATATATATTTCTTCTTTTAGCTATTCAAACTAGTGGGAACTCTAGTAGAAATAAGTGAAGTAAATGGGCATTTACAGAAGATCACAATTGTGTAAATGCAAAAAATTCAAAAGTAAATCGACCACACAGTGTCACAGTTACTGAATTTGGTGCTGTAGGAGATTGAGTGACTTTGAACACAAAAGCATTTGAGAATGCTTTGTTTTACCTTAACTTCTTTGCTGATAAAGGTGGAGCTCAGCTGTTTGTGCCAGCTGGGCAATGGCTGACTGGAAGTATCATTCTCACAAGCCATTTAACGCTATCATTGGACAAGGATGCTGTAATTGTCGGATCAGCTGTAAGTTTCGGTCTTGTTTTTGTTGCTTGTTGCTTTTGTTGATGTTATGCGTTGTAAGCTTTGTTAATTTGGTATACATGTATAAGTAGTTTAGTATGTTTATTTTTGCCAATGAAATGAGAATTGTGTTGATTATGTAGTATGATAGAATGATTCTTGAGCTTATTATCAATTTTGTTAATGGAGTATTTATATCAATGGCTTTAAGGAGTAGCAAAATTATCCTGTGATGTAAATTGTAATGCTGTAATCCGTATGAGTTTGAAGAATTTATGGTCGTGCCATTTTGGACATCTGATGGTTACTACAAATATTTTTACATAACTGTGACAATAATTGAGAATGAAATTTTTGACTTTGTTATTGAACGAAATCCCACTAAATCATAATGCATGTAAGTGATGCTAAGTTTCTCGGATATAGAAAATTAAAATGAAATTTGAATGTATCCTGTGGGGTAGGGGTATGTTTCTAGATTGTCTATCTACGAGTTTTGGGATCGTATGCTTTTGTCATCAATCAACCAATATTTAAGAAAGAGTGGGAGATGTGTCAAATTGCATTTGCGTACGTGGGCATCATTATTAGAACTGTACGAAATCTATGTGATTTGCATTTGTGTGTTTAGGGTCATTGTTAGAACTGTATGTAATCTATGTGATCTGATAATTAAAATGTGAATCGGTGATATATACGATGATAATATAAGATTGCATAAACTTGAAAGTTTATAAATATTTTCTAGTTTATGTTAACTGCTTTCCTACCAGGATCCATCTCATTGGCCAGTGATTGATCCTTTGCCTTCATATGGGAGAGGTAGAGAGTTACCGGGTAGACGGCATCAAAGCCTCATTTTTGGTTATAATCTCACTGATGTCATAATCACAGGTTTGGTTTCATTTCATTATCCATTTTATTGAATCTATGCTTATTCATTACTGTTTTCTCATGCTATTTATTAACTGAAGTAGTAATGTATAATGCGTGCACAAACTGTAAAGTTTTCAATTTTGATTGTAGGAAGCCATTTGGTATTTAAATATATCACAATATGTAGCTTTCTTCCTAACAAACAAGGACTTATTCTTGTTTTTTTCTTGGAAGGGCACAAATATTATTGAAATTGTTATTTTGGCAGTCATGTATGTAATAATCAAAGCAGGAAATTTTATTTATTGTTTTACCTTACAAACAAAATGTAATCTATCTTAAATGCTTGCAGTGTTATATCTGTATTAGTGCTACCATACATTTAATTCTCTGCATTATAACATGGACTCATAATCATATATTCTTTTAGTCCAAAGTGAATTTTTATGTATTTACCTAAGCACTTTATTGGTCAATTGAACTTCAGTTATAGGTATATATCATATTTAATTTAATTGTTATATTGCAGGTGATAATGGAACAATTGATGGGCAGGGTAATATTTGGCTTTCTGGGTAAATCTCATAATTTCATATGCTACCATGTTTATGTTCCATATCTAATTACTTGAATTTGTGAGTATATTCATATTATTTATATTTATTTTGGTTGTTTCAATGCTAGAAACCTGATTGTTTTTGTATATATATTCTTTTCCTTTTCATTGCATATCAACAACATTTTCAGTTTTGTTTGTTATTACCATTAAGCACAATATAACATTAATTAGATGCAACAGAATATTGATATTCAAGTCAAATGATTTTGATAACAAAAAATGTTAATATTATGCCTAAGTTGACACTGATGCAATTTATTATCTCACTAATTATGCATTATATGGTTTTAGTAAAGTAATAACCACTTAAAATTAAGGTTCGAGATATCGATTTTGGTATGTGTTTTGATCTGTTTTAATTATAGGAATTAATTTCGTTCTAATTCGTAAATTTTGGTTTCGAATTTTATTATTTATTTTTCATATAATTACTCATATGTTTGTTTAATTTATTGAACACAATGTGTAATTTATCTTTAATTGAAAAATAAGATATAAACAAATGAACATGCGATCATACCAGCACTAAAATGCCAGATCCCATCAAAACAATATCAATCAATTGTAAATAGTTACAACGCTATAAAATGTTAATTTATTAGTCAGCAATGGATTTAATATGATATATTTTCCCTTCAACTAAACTTGACCTTAATTGAATATGAATTATCAGTCAGCAATGGATTTAATATGATATATTTAGTTCAGGTGTATGTAAAGAGTTAGAACAGGAAATTCTATAAATTTGGTGCAAATATACATGAAGGCAAACCTTAACCTGTAACCGATAAATCGGCCTATTTTCGACAACACTGAAAATTCGGACCTAAAGGTATTTGTGATTATTAGTTTAATGTATGCAATATATGTAAACTATAATGAATTGATAACCCTTATTTATGCATTTTCTGCAGATAGCTTCATGGGAATTTTGTGCTAGAAAGCATGAGGAGCTTATTCCTCGAAGGCTATTGATACCTCAGGTACCAACACACCTTTAATCTTAATTTGAAGATTATATATACAAACTTCAGTTGCATATACATTCGTAGTCTGCAGTTATACATAGATGATTAACGTTACATACTTCTTTTAGGTTAAACAACTTGGGGCAGTTGTTCAGAAATATCAAAATTCTGTTCAGAATGGATCTTCTCTGCTATCTTCTCAGGACTTGCAAAGTAACTGCAATGGGTAAGTCAAATTATATTCAAACCAGAATGTCACTCTCCTTAGTTAATATTTTTTTTTACTTGAATGTTATAAAAATTAATGATATATGTTTTTTTGTTTTCCTTGGATAACTGGAACATTTGAAATGTTATAAAATGGTGATATGTAATGTTATAAAATGTTATAACACTCTCCTCAGGTACCAGTAGCCACACCAAAACAAAATTCAAATTCAAATGTCGATTGGGTGAAGGCGATTGGTTCAGGAGATTAATTGTTGCTGACGATTTTGGATTTGGGAACTGAAGTTGTTCGTGTTCCACATTGGCGGTTTTGAAGTGAGGCCGAAAGAGGGTGGATTGATTTGAGGAGGAATTTGGGGTCGCGGTTGCTAATGTTGGAGTGGTCACGTATTATACTAGCGGCTGTTGGCGTTGTTTGTGCGGGAGTTTATTAGAGGAAGATGGAAGCGTTCGGGTTTTGTGATGCTGGTTTCTGGTTGCAGCTGGATGGAGCTGTAAGTTGTATTCAAGTAAATGATGAGTGTGAGCAGCAGGCTAGTTCGGGTGGCCGAGGGTGGTAGCAGATTGGTGATCAGGAGGATGTGAAGCTACAGGAGGGATGGAGTGCAAATTCAGGCAGGTTGAGGAGCAGGGGATGGGTAGTTGCAGTGTGAAGAGGATGCTAATGGTTTTTGTGCTTGGAGGTGGCAGGGAGAAGTTATGGTCGTAGAGGGATAGTGCAGTTGGTCTTAGAGTTTGCAGGTGGATCTTTGGAGAGATGGTGGTTTGGAGTATGTGTGAGGAGTTTCTGGTTTGTAGCAGAGTTTGTTGTGCAGTAATGATGTTTGGAAGTATGGAATGGTGCAGGTGGTTGAAGAGGAGTTATTGAGGGATGTGATGGTTCTCTGGTGGGTTGTAAGTTGTTGTGGAGGTTATGAGAGGAGTTTGTATATGTAGTTGACAGTGTGGTTAGATGAAAGAGCAGGAGGAAGGAGTTGTGATGGTAAATGTTGTTAGTTGAAGCAGGGAGGCCAGTTTGGTTAGTGGAAATGGCAGTATTAGTTGTGTGGTGATACAGTTTGGGTGGTGACTAGCAAAGGTTGACAGTGAGGTGTAGGTTGTATTGTAGCTAGAGTATGGAAGTGGATGGTAGAAAGCAAGGTTGAGGAGATGGAGTTAGGGTGGTGGTTTTAGTTAGGCAGGAGTGAAGTAATGCAGATTTTAAACTAAAGAAAATCTAGACAAAAGTGAGAAACAGAGAGTGTAACAGAGTACAATGAGTGAAATGCGACTAAAATGCAAAAGTTTGGGGATTTTGAAATAGTTTTATGAATGAAATGCCAAATCAGATGCAGACTAAAATGAAACCAAAATATTTTTTATATATATAATGAAATAAAAATAAAATGGTGAAATGGTGATAGCTGAAGGTAGTTGGTGATATATGACTGTTGTATTGGTGCAAGTGTAGTTGTTTTGGTAGATTAATGAATTGCTGTTGTGCAGCAATAAGGATGGCAGGGTGAAGCAATTTTGTGGTCGGTGTAGTATGAATGACACGAAGTGGAACACTGGTGGCACGAGGTTCATGCAGTGGTGGATTTGGAACTTGTTTGAAGTGTTAGAAGAAAGATAGAGAAGTGATAGAGAAGTATGAATGGTCTGTGGTTTAGTGAAGCTTTGTTGTGCTGTAGTGGCCTAGTAAGTGTGTGATGGGATCTGTTGAATGTTGCAAATGTGCACAGTTTTGAATGAATGGTGTATGTGACTTGGCCCGAGTATCGTTTGCGTTATCAGTAAGTTGCTAAACACTATGTAGTTATATTCTGAAACTGTGTTTTAAAGTTTGTTATATATACTATGCTTGTATGCTCTAATTTGTGGTGTTGGTATGAAGTATCCTTTGTGGTGTTTGATCGAAACATAAATGTTTGGTGTTGTTTAAATTATTGATCGTATATTTTCTTAATGTTAATACTATATATTTTTTGTATAGATTGTTTGTAGCTGTAATAAAATTTTAGTGCTATATAGTTTGTTTGATACTGTTTTAGTTATCGCAGTTATAAGTGTTAGAAAATAACCTTTCGTAATGGTTATAACTGTGATATAATTTGCATTTGTCATGGTTATAAGTGTGAGAACTTACTATTTTGTCACGGTTATAAGTGTGAGAAATTACTATTTTGTCACGGTTATAACCGTGAGTAAATACTATTCTGTCACGGTTATAAGTGTTAGAAATTTCTATTTTGTCATGGTTATAACCGTGAGTAAATACTATTCTGTCACGGTTATAAGCGTGAGAAATTACTATTTTTATCACGGTTATAACCGTGAGCAAAAGTGTGACTGAATTTGCCCACGATACCTATTTTCACGGTTATAACCGTGACAAATTAGTTTTGTCACGCTTATAACCGTGAGGAAATTGCCTTTCTGGTGTTGTGTATGTTGCTGAGCAGCGTGAGGCACAGCAAAAGGAGAAAGGAAAGGGCGTAGAGGAATGTCTCTGCATCCATTTTGTTGAGAATTGACAATTGACGCCTGGGCCTAGACCCGGGCACTACAACCAATTCCCAAGGGATCTTGACAATCAAGCTTCCCCGGCTGAGCTGACGATCGATGTTATGATCGACGATAATGACGATTCTAGAATGGTAAAGATTGGATCTCAGCTAAGCCAATAGATGCAAGAGGAATTGGTTGGATTTCTCCGGGCAAAACTTGACGTGTTTGCCTAGACGCACTCTGACATGTGTGGGATCTCGCCGGACATCGCGAGCCACACATTGAATATTGACCCGCGGCATGTCCCGGTCAAACAAAAAAGGCGTGGTATGGATCTAGAGAGATCTACCGCCCTTAAAAAAGAGGAAGAAAAGCTCAAATTGAACGGGTTTATCCGAGATGCATTATATCCAGAATAGGTGTCAAATCCTGTACTTGTCCGAAAGCCGAACGGGAAATGGAGAACGTGCATCGATTATTCAGACTTGAATAAAGCTTGCCCTAAAGACAGCTTTCCACTTACCCGGATCGATCAGCTCGTAGACTCAACAGCTGGGCATAAGCTTTTATCCTTCATGGATGCGTATTCTGGCTACAATCAAATACCCATGCACTTGCCCGACCAAGAGCATACCAGCTTCGTAACTAATATGGGGCTTTACTGCTACAAAGTTATGCCTTTTGGACTCAAGAATGCTAGGGCAACTTATCAACGGTTAGTTAATCGAATGTTCGCTAACCAGATTGGAAAAACCATGGAGGTGTATGTGGACGACTTGCTCGTGAAGTCGCGATTCTCCACTGATCATATCAAAGACCTGAAGTCAATGTTTACTATCCTCGGAGAATATAGAATGAAGCTCAATCCGTTGAAATGTCACTTTGGGGTCGCATCAGGAAAATTCCTTGGGTTTATCGTCAACACTCGAGGAATCGAAGCCAATCCCGAAAAGATCTGGGCAATCATAAATCTGGAAACTCCGAGAACTATAAATCAATTCCAGAGCCTCAACGGGAAAGTAGCATCATTGAGCAGGTTCATTTCAAAATCCACTGACAAATGCATTCCCTTCTTCGATTTGATCAGAAAAGGGAAACAGAACTTTGAATGGACTACGGAATGTGAGGGCGCATTCCGAGCGCTAATCCAACACCTCTCCACACCACCCATTCTGTTAAAGCCTATTGATCACGAGAAATTGTACATTTACTTGGCAGTGTCAGAAAATGCAATCAGTGCTGCCTTAATTCGGGAGGAAGACCGAGTACAAAAGCCGGTCTACTATATTAGCAAACGACTAACTAGAGCTGAGGGAAATTATCCGAAGCTAGAGAAGTTGTCTTATTGTCTTGTTAATGCCCCAAGGAAGCTTCGTCCGTATTACTAGGCGCATCCTATCACCGTTTACACTGACCAGCCGTTACGACGGGTCCTTACGCGGCCTGAGACGTCTGGTAGGTTACTCAAATAAAACGTCGAACTAAGTCAGTTTGATATTACTTACACTCCAAGGCGAGCCATTCAACGACAAGTCCTTGAAGATTTCATAGCTGAATATACCATCCCAAAGGACTTGCCCGAAACCAGTGAATCTCCTAAATATATTTTAAAGCTGCATACTGATGGTGCATCAAATGACCGTTGCCGAGTGCCGGAGTTGTGCTTGAAACTCCTGAAGGTCGATCTATATGCTATGCTTTAAAGTTTGATTTTCATGCAACCAACAACGAAGCTGAGTATGAAGCCCTACTTGCCGGATTAAGACTTGTCCGAGATTTAAAAATCATTGCCGTGGAGATCTATTGCAATTCACAATTGGTCGTGTGTCAAGTTCGGGGAGAGTACCAGGCCAAAGACCGAAGACTGGCTACTTATTTAGCTCGAGTCCAGGAGATACTAAATCAGTTCGATTATTATGCCATCTACTGCATTCCCCGAGAGCGTAATCAGAAAGCCAATTCATTAGCGAAGTTAGCCAGTACAGGCGAGGCACAACAAATGGGACTCGTTCCCATGGGGACGTTAGCTTCCTCGAGCTTTGATCAAATGGAGACGGATTGGACATTTGAGGTAATTCCCGATAAGGAGTCATGGATGACTCCGTTCAAAAATTATCTTGAGCACGGAACCCTGCTAGAGCAAAGGAGTGAAAAGAGATGGATTCTTCGAAAAGCTTCGCGGCTCACTATTCAGAATGAAGTCATGTATAGAAGAGGATACTCTATTCCTTTACTCTGGTGTATCACTCATGATTAAATCAAACGAATATTGCATGATGTGCACGAAGGATAATGTGGCGATCACACCGGGCGGCAAGCCCTTGCCAAGAAAGTGCTCCAATATGGATACTATTGGCCGACCTTAAATCGCGATGCATCGGATTACGCTAGAAAATGTGATGGATGTCAGAAGCATGCTCGAATTCCAAGAGCCCCACCTACCAAAATAACTCAGATGGTCAGTCCATGGCCGTTTGCAGTATGGGGCATTGACATTATTGGCTCTCTACCTCTAGCCAAAGGTGGTGTGAAGTACGCCATCGTAGCAGTTGATTAGTTTACCAAGTGGGCGGAAGCTGAACCCTTTGCTACAATCACAACAAAGAAGGTGATCAACTTTGTAGTGCGTAAGATCATCTACCGATTTGGTCTCCCACATACCATCATCACAGACAACGGAGTTCAATTTGACAGTGTTGAATTTAAGAATTTCTGTCAACTGTTTCACATCCAAAAGAAATTCTCCGTAGTTGCACACCCTTAGGCGAATGGACAAGTCGAAGCTGTTAATAAAGTTATAAAGTCTATTCTGAAGAAACGACTGGAAAAGGCCGGGGGCAAATGGGTTGATGAGCTTCCTATGGCTTTGTGGGCTTACCGAACAACCCACAAGTCCGCGACTGGTCACACCCCGTTCTATCTTTCTTATGGTTTAGAAACTGTTATCCCAGTCGAATTAGAAGTGCCTTCTCATCGTGTGACATACTATGATCCAAAAACAAATGCTATACTACTTGCCGAATCTCTGGATTTATTGGATGAGAAGCATGAAGAAGCTGATTTGAGGGCAGCCGCATATCGAAGTCGAGTCGCCTGATTATACAATGCCAAGGTCCGACCCCGAACCTTTGAACTCGGCAATCTCATCCTCAAGAGAATTTACCCGGTCCCTTCTCATATGAAGCCAACCTGGGAAGGGCCATATGTTATTGAACGAAAGCTCGGAGATAGCACATTCAAATTATCGACCGTTGACGGTCTCACTCTTCTAATAGCCAGGAACAGTGAGAGTCTTCGTCGCTACTACACATGACAGGCTCTGTTTATTTATTCAATTTATTTTTCATTTGCAGTTTGTTTATGCATGTCGAAATTTGAATTTGTAACAAGGCAATTGAATTTGCCATATTTTCTTATTTCAGCAATAAAATGCAATCCCTTCGAGCCAGCGATGTGATTTATTCGAAATGCATCATATGACCATCACTATGCATGGAGAGCTAAGTTCCACCGTACGTTGGAATTTATTCAAATAGGGAGTGACTTTGATACGACCGGTTACTCGCTAAGTGAAACCCGAGCTCGGGAACAAGTCATCCTGCCGAAGTCAAAAAAGGATTGATACACGACAATCCTTTATCCAACTCCAGATTCCCAAAGTGCGAACTGGAGTATAAATTTGTGAATACGGTTTTGAAGAGGGTGGATCTGTACAGCTAACGACTTCGCCCGTATTCAAACCAAGTTCGAGGAGGATGGACCCGTCCGTTTAACGTCCTCGCTTGTTAACTCAGGGTGGATGTTGGCCGACCATCCACGATCTCGATAAATCCGTCGATCCCGGAGTGCTAACGAAATCCTAAAGCCTGAACAGATGTGACTAACCATCTGTCGGCCAACTCCAAGTTCCCAGAGCGCGAACTGGAGTATAAACGTGAACTTACTCTGGTTTCCCATAGTGCGAACCAAAGTGTCAACGTCAACTAACTACGGATTCCCAGAGTGCGAACCAGAGTATTGACAGCAATTAACTCGAAATCCCCATAGGGCAGATTGGAGTTTAAACACAAACCGGGTGTGAATCGACCACCCGTAGGACAACTTCAAATCCTCAGGGCATGGACTGGAGCCTAAACGCGAATTGGGTGTGACTGACCACCCGCAAACTAATTTAAGTCCTCAAAGTATGGATGAAATGCTAAGTATCAAGCAAAAGTGATTGACCGCCCATGAAATAACTTAAGTCCCCAGAGCATGGAGATATCCTTGAAACTTAAGCAGGCGTGACCAACCGCCGACGTACAAAGGCAAATCCCTGGAGTGTGGATGCAATCATCGATAGATGAGCGAGTGTGATTCGACCACTCGAATTTTCCTTGTTTCAGTATCAATTCAAAGACGTTAAGCTCGATGTGTTGAAGGCGAAATACGATTGCCACATGATCTTTACAATTCGTCCCTGAAACTGGGGGTAGAACTTAAGTGCCAATCACTGACTGAGATAGTGTAGCATCGGAGTCCGGCTTAACGTTCGGTCATGACCCATAGTCGTGATTTCAGGACTTAACAAATAAACTCAAATCCAATCCAAAGGTCGAACCTTCACGAGTGTACTGGACTGGAGTTCAAATGCTGAAACACTTAAGCAAATAAACGAAAATTGAATTGAAGACAAAATGGAATTTTATTTCAACTATTTGCGGGAGAAAATTAAGTACAAGTTTATCCCAAAAATTCTACTAGCAAGGGCCGAACCTGCATCTATACACAGCCAACAAAAGCTAAAGAAATTCCTATCTACTCAAAAATGAGCCAAAGAGACGTATTTACTCTTTTTTCTTTCTCGGTTTCTTCTTCGGTGTGGACCCGCTGGAGCTGTCACTTGGTTTTCTCTTTGAGCCCTTGCCTTTCGGCGGCCAATCTCCAATCGGGGGCATTATATCAATTTTCTCCTCCGAACTCAAATGTATTGGAACGTTTCCTGAAGACGGAGTCGGAGGGACAGGATCAACAATAGGAGGCGGGATAGGCACACTTGTCTCAACGACTGTTCCTCCTGGAGATATCATCCGCAAAGGGGCTGGACCAGGTCCCGCCATTCCACCTCCAAATCCACTGCCCCGCACGGCTGCCTCCATCTCAGCGTTGATTTCAGCTATAATTTCCTCTTCATGAAGTGTTTGTGCATCGCCAGGGACTCCCGTAGTTGGGGCCGAAGAACTTGTCATTGGTGCGCTTCCACCCACAACGAACGGCAAGTCGGCAAAGGGGTCACTATGATGACCGAGAAGTTCCTCCATCATCAGCTCATCAAAAGTAAGTGTGCTTCCCTATGCTCCGTCAATTGATGCCATGGTCATTGTGGTGGTCGCTTTAGTTATGATGGCCTCCTACACATGATGTGATTCTTAAGTTGCAGGAGGCATGAACGATGTTGCTCTAATCACTGGATAAAAACAAAGGAAGGACTGCTTGTAATTATTTCAAGTGACGCTTCAGATTTCGGATAAGCATAGAAAATGTTCAGAGTACCTTCCTCAGTTTGGCTCGCGGGTGGCGGAACAGCTTCAGAGACTTGCTCGCGAGCTGGAGACAACTACGGTTGATCCGGGTTATAAGTAGGAACGGACTGAGGATCAACCGCAGGTATGGATTCAGGCTGAGTCGATACAAGAGTTTCGGAACTTATATCATGATGCTCGACACCAGAGCCTTCTCCAACCTCCGAGTGTTGAGCGCTAAGTTTCTCCTTTTCGTATGAGATCGTCGTATCATGGAGAACTTTTCGTTCATCTTCATTCAACACCTGGTTCTCGAGTTCGAACTCATTAAACGATTCCGCTTACTATTCAGTTTTTTCATCCTGCAACCGGCCCCAAGCGTTGTATAGGTGTGTTGGGTAATTGTTGAGCCAAGTTAGATCCCTGTAATTCAGCACTCTGGCATTACAAGTGATGAGAAGATCTTCAATATTGGCCTCTAACCTGGCCTCTGCCATCTTAACTTCCTCCTCAACCTTAGCCTCGGCCTCCCGAACTTTAAGTACGGCCGCATCTTTTTCATCCCGGATAACCACCGCTTGCTCGCACGCCTCCTGGGCTACTTTGTTTGCATCTTCCTTCTCCTTGATGATTTTGGAAAATTTAGCTTTAAGCTCATTAAGTTCTTTCAGAGCAGCGTCCCTTTCGGCTGTGACGGTGGTGTTTCGGTGGCCCATATCCTCCACCAAAGCGAAATGCGTTTGTCGCATTCTTTCCATAGATTGAGTTGCCTCATCAGCTTTTTGGGTGGCCTCTATTTCAGATTTTCGAGAGGATTCGGCTTCATCATTGAGCACTTGGATAAGTATGGGCGAAGTTTACGCGACGCGATCACCAAGCAGTACGCCAGTTTCTTTATCTTTGGGTAGTTTCTCTCTGCACCAGTTAATCGTTTACTGACATAGTACACCGGTCTCTAGACCGGTTAACCTCACGAATCAATGCGGCACTTATAGCATGTGGCGATACTGCTAAGTGAATGTACAACTCCTCATGACCTACCGGCTTTGACAAAAGAGGGGGTCTCCCCAAATGATTCACCAAAGCTTGGAATGCGCCCTCACAGTCTTACGTCCATTCGAAATTCCTCTTCCCCTTCCTTATCAAATCGAAGAAAGGAATGCATTTATTGGTCATCCTGGAGATGAAACGACTCAGGGAAGCGACCTTCCCATTTAGGCTCTGCACTTGCTTAATAGTTCTGGTGCTTGTATATCCCGAATGGCTTGAATTCTTTGGATTCACTTTGATTCCTCGTGCATTGACAATAAAGCCCAGGAACTTCCATGATGCAACACCGAATGAGCACTTCAAAGGGTTTATTTTCATGTTATAGAATCGAAGGATATTGAACATCTCTGATAAGTCTCGAATGTAGTCGTTTGATTTCCGTGACTTCACAAGCATATCATCCACATAGACTTCCATCGTCCTCCCAATCTGATCTTTGAACATGCAGTTAACCAAACGCTAATAGGTTGCTCCTGCGTTCTTTAATCCGAACGACATTACTACATAATAGTATAATCCAATGTCCATGAAAAAACTGGTATGCTCCTGATCTAGGCGTGCATCGGGATTTGGTTGTACCCCGAGTACGCATCCATAAATGACAACAATTTGTGCCCTGCAGTTGAATTAACTAGCTGGTCAATTCTAGGTAGAGGAAAACTATCCTTAGGGCATGCCTTATTTAGGTCTGAATAGTCATTACACGTTCTCCATTTCCCATTAGCCTTCTTCACCAACACGGGGTTACATATCCATTCGGGGTATAAGGCATCGCGAATAAACCATTTGGCTTTAAGCTTATCCACCTCCTTTTTAAGAGCCATGGATCTCTCTGGATCCATACCTCGTCTCTTCTGCTTCACAAGGACATACTTCAGATCCATATTCAATGCATAGCTCGCAATGGCAGGCGAGATCCCACACATGTCAGAATGAGTCCAAGCGAATACATCCAGATTCGCTCGGAGGAAATTGGTAAGTTCTCTCATCATCGAAGGGCTAAGTTGAGATCTAATCTTCAATACCCGCATTGGGTCGTCGTGGTTGATTGAGATATCAATCGTCAGTTCAACCGGCACTGCCTTAGCCTCTTTGGGTTCCTCCTCATCATCTCTCAGATCTATGTCTCTATAGAACCGAATGTGGTGCCCAAGCCAAGTTTTAGGCGCTATTTGTCAATCTTCAGTAACCTAGCTGCGGATAGACTTATCCACACCCTTTCCCTTCTCTTTTCGCTGAGCCTCTCTCAACTCAGCCAGCTAACAGGCACAGCTAGTTGCCTAATCACCATGCACAACATCCACTCCATTATCTGTTGGAAATTTCAACGTCAAACACCACGGGGAAAGGGCTGCTCGAAATTCAGCCAGGGTCGGACGGCCTAGAAAAACATTGTTCGAGGAATCAACATCCAAGACAATGAACAACAGGATCCACACCCTCCTACGTTCACCTTCTCCCAGCTCAACCTGTAACTCGACATACCTTGATGCCTCAGTAGCCACACCGTTGAAACCGTGTATACAAGCTTTAGATGGTTTCGAATCCTTAGCCTCCATCCTCATTTGATCATAAGCCTTCTTAAAGATGATGTTTACAGAACTTCCACAGTCAATCAAAATCTTTCTCACCAGAGCAGGGACAATCATGGCAGAGATAACCATCGAATCAATAGTAGGGGCATCCACTCTATCGGCATCTCTACTTCTGAATACTATATCATCCGTCATCGTCCGTTTTTGCTTAGCCGGAGTTCCATCCTCCATATTCAAACAACATTCAAAGTCCACATGTTTCATTGAACTAGCATAACGCTCCATTTCTTGCCAACTCTGATCCGTAGGGTGTGGTTCACCAACTATCATGTTTATCACCAACCTCCCACCGGTTTGCACGGGCTCCTCAACTCGGCGCGAAGCTTGCCCTCAATTGGGATCAGACGTTCCTTGTTCGCCCTTCTATGGATTCTTGATAAACTGCTGCAACTTTTTCTAGCGAATCAATTTCTTAATGGCGTCGTGAAGGTGCCTATATTCGTTAGTATTGTGCCCGTAGCATTCATGAAACCGATAGTACTTCCTGTTTTGCTTTTGTTCCTCGGTCGATTCTTTTGGACGCGGCTTCCTATATTGAAAAGTGTTATAGGTCAACGGATAGATGTTCTCCAGAGATGCATTCATGGGTGTACAGTCGTTATACGTAGGAATTCTTGACATCCGCTTTCTGAGCTCCCTTTTTCGATCGAGATTTCCTTCTCCGCTCCTTTTCCGTTGACCCAGCTTGTTTTGAACATTAACCTGAACTTTTCCAGAGCTTTTGCCAGATTGCTTCACTGCGATGTTGCTTTGTACCGCTTCTCCACTTGGCCCTGCAGCATTGCTTCTTCTAGACAATCTGGCCTCTTCCTTTCTCATAAACTGGTTTGCCTTCGTATAGAAACGCTCCAGCATGGCCGGTGGTATTCTAGCTTGCCAATCACCGAACTCGGATTCTTGGTAAATCCCCCTTGTTACAGCCATAAGTATGGCGTGGTCATTCGGGTTACTAACTTCAATAGTAGCAACATGAAATCTTTACAGGTAACCCTTCAATGATTCCCCCGGAGCCTGGATTACAGTAGATAGTGACATGACATCTTTGGGGCGTGTGGTGTAAATCCGGAACTGCTCCACGAATCTCATAGCTAGATCGTCAAATCTTGAGATCGATCGCGGGGGTAACCACATGAACTACATTGTAGCAATCCCAAATAGAGTTATATGCAAGTATCTACATTTGGTTGCATCATTCGCTCTTGTCGAGCCTGTCAACCATTCGTACCTCATGACATGCGGCCAGGGGTCGGTCTTCCCTTCATAAGCATGCATCATAGGGATGTTAAACCTCTTAAGATACTCCGCTTGTAAAATGCTATCGGTAAGCGGAGTATGACTCCTAGAGATTCCCCAATCATCGTTTGTCAAGCCCTAGTTCTCTCTCATCAGTTGTTAGACCATTGCAGATAAGTCCTGAGTCTGGATAGGTGGTGCCATGTCAGGCTCCATCCCATATGAATGTTCTGGCCGGTGTCTCTGAGGCATCTCACACCTCCTTGGCCTATTGTCCTCTAGATGCGTATCTTGAGGATTCGCCTCATTATCATTCTGGAGAGGCTATTGACCAGCATCCATGCGTGCTCCAATGTCTAAGTTCCCGGTTCCAAGCTGAGTACGACCCCCCCCAATTGCAGTTGAGGAGCCGTGCCCTTGGTTGAGGGATCGATACTGACCCCTAGGGAGGGATCGACACCGACTCTATTTGGCAGACCACGATGGTCTGCCAAACGTTGCTCCATCCACCCAGCTCGTGTTGTTTCAATCCTACGGCGCCTTCGCCTGTGATGCTCATCCGATGAGGTTGAGCTATCTGACGCCGAGTACGAGGCGAGACCTCCTTCGGTGCTTTGGCGTTGTTGTTGAGCAATCTGGTTCATCGGGTTGGCATTAGCCTGGATTTGCTCGTTTAGCTGTCTACGGCTCTCCATCAACTCCCTCATCAAGTCATTAAATTCAGTAGTAACGGAATCTACGGAGTTCTGGACTGCAGCAGGCTCCATATTCACATCAGTAGGTTGGTTGCTTGGGCCCCCTTGTTGGACACTGGCAGTTTCGTTGGCATCAACATTGTGGGAAGTAGATCTGGTGCGCCTTACCATCTTGAATTCCTTTGCTTAAATCTTGAAAAATCTGAATAGTATCTGCAACCTTCTGAAAGTGAACCTGGATCTCCTTTGGGGGAATTCTGCAATCCAGTAGCAACAAAGGTGATCCTATAGCCTGAGAATCAACTTTCTCAGTGAAAGCACTAAAATGTTTGCAACCAAATTGGTCACAAACACCCGATAATAGATTTAAGTAGTGAAATAAATGAATAAATTAAATGAAAACTGAGGAATAATGCTAGATATTAAGAAAAATATTACAGAAAGCAAAAGCAATAAGATTTATAGTGGTTCGGCGCTGATTGCCTACGTCCACTCTGAATACTTTCTTTATTGCTTCACAACTCAATTGATTACAATTACAATCAACCAGGAATAGTTTGAGAACAAGTTAGAACAAAAGGAAATTGATTACAAAATGGTAGAGTTTTACTTACTAGCAAAAAAGAAAAGTCCAAAAAATGGTCCCGGCCCATGTATTTATAGACGAAGGCAGCCTCCAAACTGACTGACATATCAAGACCTAGACCCCTCTAACCACTTGGGCCCACCATAAAGAAGGCTCAACCCAGCTTATTATGCCGATCTATATCATCATACCGATTCGATCCATATTGTGCCGACCTGACCCTTGCCATGTCGATCCTTCCAGTATGCCGACCCCATTATCTCCACACTCTATGAAATCCATATTATGTCAATCCAATCTCATCATCATGCCGATCCCTCTTCCAGAAGCATTAACACGCCGACCCTAGCATTCCATATACTATGCCAACCAGACCGTTCCATATACTATGCCGACCCGAGCCATTCCATATACTATGCCGACCCCACCGTTCCATATACTATGCTGTCCCGTTTGGGTTTCACTCACTTTTGTTTGGGTTTCACTCACTTTTTCTAACATCTACTCCGGTCCCTAATTCAACCAAACCAAACTCTAAGAATTCGATAACCGATATTATCCATTCGTCGACCTCATTTAACCTGGGCCAGATATAACTGCTCAAGTATTATACTTTGGTCATGCGGATGTTGTCTTGTGATCATCCTTCCCATCAACAGTCGAGTTTGGACTTCATGAATAACCTTACGTGGCCGGGCCAATGTACCGGGTAACATATATGTATATACGTATGTATGTATAAATGAAGATTAACCTTAATATTTCCATAATTTCATGCTGCATTTTAAACAGATAAGGTCCACTTCAACATCCCCGCACCTTTTATAACGCCCCTTTTATAACGCCTTATCATATATCGCCTATGAATGCACATTTTTACCCCTATTTACGATCTTTTAAGAGCGTATGCCTTTACAGCCATTCTTATTTCTACATCTTATATAATTCAGCTTCCTCTTTGTAACTGTTTCGTATGCATGAGTAAATAAATTAAAGTTCATTGCGATTTTTCAAAACTTAGACTGACGCATGGATATAATTTTTTTAACTTCCTTCCATTTGGGATGTTGAACTGTATTTGTTTGTAATTGCTATACACTTCTATACATTGTTGACGCTTTAAATATTTTAATCAAGGCATTGAACTTATATAGATTTTCTTACTGGCAATAGAATCGGATACTGCCTCCAATCTATTTATCGTTGGTTAAGGAGCAACAATACCTATATTATTACCTTATGTTACTTCTTATGATTTCCTAATAAATTTTCATTACGAAGTAAGGACTAATTATTATACAATAAAAAACAATACTTGAATTATATCTATTTTTTTGGGAGGTTACCTGCACGATTTTGAATACATGTACAAGAGTGTGTCTGCGTGTGTGTCTGCGTGTGTGTCTGTGTGTGTGCACGAGTGTGTGTACACACGTGTATGTATGTATGCATATGTATGTGAGCATGTGCATAAACATATTACACAGTGTTTTCGCAACTTTTGGGTACTTAATGCCTATATGAATGTGGGATCCAACTCAAGTCCATTTAAAGTACAAAAGGTCCAGTTACTAAAGGTTGTCCCATCTAATCTTCCAACTGAAACTTAGACAACCTCATTACCTATAACTGCTCTGTTACAATATGAATTTCCTACTTTAACAGGCAAAGCATACATTTAGTGTAAGTTATATAACACGTGGTTAACCAACTTACCATACAATTCACTTAAAAAGGTGGGAAAACTATATCACTTTGTTTGTAAATTATTTGCATATGCACATCAACTTTCTTTGTTGAATTCTCAGCTGGAGTTCCAATGCTTACATAAGGTATACTATGTCAGATCCATATCATGCACCTTTTTCTATCAACAATTACGAAAAAATGCTGAACCTGTACATTTACTGTTTATGCTAGCCTTGAACTCATTTTCTCCGTATTCATGAATGATTTACGTCTTGGTCAGCTCTGCGGAACACTGACAATTTCATCTCTTCTTCACTTCATTGCTTTGTTCACCGGCTGCATTCTATTCTTGGTTTTGTCAAAGCTTCGGAGAAGAATCAAAGGTTGTTGCAGTGCTAAACATTCAATCTCTTTCTGACCGTATACATTGATGTTCCGATTATATGTTATGTTGTGTATTAAACATCACTACAGATGGTGTGGAAGTTAATTTTGCTCATATAGAGCTGCTGTGTAAAAATTTACCGTGCCTGACCTACTTTTTTTTTTAAATTTTTTGCTAGAAGCACATTTATGCAAAAGTGGTATGCTTTTCAAGTTCAATTCGATTGCTGTGTGAATATATAATTCAACTAAGGCAGTGTATTGTTATTGTATTCACATTTAGCTAACTGTAGTTAAAGTCAACGTTGGCTATTTTGATGGAAGCAACATGTCATTTATACGTGTTTACTGAAATACTGTCGCTAATATGTTTGTATTGTGACGGTTGATGGTTTTTATTTGGATGGAGTACATGTGATATTTTTTATGATTCGTACAGTAGACTTTGTATTAACTAAGTTCTGCCCGTGTATAAGATATAAAAAGTATTGTCCCACCTGCGTGGACATACCATCCTACTCAACTCCATTTTGAATATCGGTAAAATGAACTTATAATGATGGATTTACATCAACTGTTTTTTGGTTATAAACTCCAAATATAAATCATTAATTTCCAATTGACTTACATGAGCAGCTTCGCATTTTGGAATTCACCTTTTGTGTTCTTAATAATAGCTGCTCCATTTAACGTACTCTTATCATATTTTATTTCCAGATTATTGCACTTAGGATTACGCTTTAACTTCTTGCATCTGCTTCTTTTTGTAAACAACCCGTAATATTGCATTTTGCCAGCTATCTATTAACCAGTGCTGCTTCATGCTACACTAAATTGTAATTGCCACACTTCTCCTAAAAAGCCAAAAAGAGGTTGTTTTTTATATAGGTGTACAAATATTTTTGCTATTAATGGCTATGAGTACAATAATAAATAATGGTTACGCAGTTTTGAATGTTCACCGTTAAAGTAACAGCTAACTAACGACAACTAGAAAACTATAGCAATATTATTTAAATATTTGGGTAATATCAAAATAACAGGGTCGTTGGGCAAAGTTTGGAGTGTTTTAGAAGAACTTGCCTAATTTGTTTATTCGTTCCATTAAAAGCATTTAAACATGTGTACCTGATTCAAGTCGATCCGCATCCACCCTATTTCGATATATGATCATATGATGATGATTAAAATAGGATTAGATGGACAATAATTGATGAACCATACTTTGCAGAGTTGACCAAGGCATTATCAATGCACACTAGCAGACTACGTACTTGTACAAACATCCAAGCAATAGATGAGTAGAAGAAAGAATATGTTGACCTTGCATCATATATTTTTTTTTGGAAGAGTTAACATCATACTGAATTTATATTTCAAACACCTGTTTAAAATTCGTACATTCAGTGAACGCCACGAATGATGAACGCGGTAAGGGAATAGAACTTGCCAACATCGCACTTTTTATGATCGAAAGCTAGTCGTGCAATATGGATGCTCGCTGTGCTTTCATTGCCTTTTTGATGTACCCAGTAATCAAAGAATGATGTGTTGGCGGAAGCAAGTAAATAGAATTTGCCAACTTCGCACTTTTTGTGATCGAAAGCTAGTCATGCAATATGGATGCTCCCAGTGTTTCTCTAGAAGCTTTGACAGAAAGTTGAGTAGTGAATTAAGCAATAAAATGACAGCTCACGGTCAAAAGTTTGCTAATGTCAAAATATTGAAGTCTGAAGTCAACTGTGGGAATCATTGGCGAAAGCATTCGTGTGGCTGCGTTTTTTTCTAGGTTCTAAACATCCGAATTTTTCGACGTTTGATTTGAATTATTTAAAAGATTTGAAATATTGGATTTGAAATATAAATTGAGTTTGAATATGAAAATTTGGTTTAAATCATAAAATGAATTTAAATTTCAAATATAGCGATTTATCGTAATATGGATATGACAAATAATTGAAATTGAAGTTGAATTTGAATCGAAACGATTTTCAATGTTAATGTAAATTCTATTTGAATTAAAATTGAGTTAGTAAGTTTTTAAAACCGGAATTTTAAACGATTTCGTCAATCTTTGAAATCGTCAATTTAATCGACGCGTTAAAATAGCGATCCAGGGCACAGTCCCGGAATTCGACAAAACCTGTTCCATTAAATCCATAATAATGTAATATTATAGGATTTCAAATTTCGTAGCGTTTGGATTTACCATTAGGTCGTACGGAATAGAAACGCGTAGAAATTAATGTTGAAAATTTAATATAATAATAATTGGATTCAAAAAGTTATCTTCCACATTCGATCAAATTGGACTTCGAAACTTGTTCCATTGCGTTCGGAATAGGGGTAAAAATTTATGAACGTCGCGCTGCACACCTCAATAGGAGTTCGAGATTTCCTTGTATATAATTCAAGATATTTTTGAATATAAAAATATAAATGTTAAATCACAGCGACCCTAGTCATGTACGAGCCACCCTATAACCTGCTATAGCCGACCTAATCTCTATACAAATCCGCCTTCCCCTTCAATTTAAAACGAACGTGTCTTCTTCCTTTCTTTCAAAATCAAAATCACGAGTTCATTCATTATAAAAAAAATCGAAAAGCAAATCAAACTCTCAATGGAAAATCGCAAACTTAATCTCGTAAATCTCAACTTGGGTGCGCATGTTGATCTGTGATGATATGGAGGCTCATGGCTATGGTTTTCGCGTTTGGAGTTTTAGGGTTTTCGAGCTCGAGCTCGAACTCGAGATGCACTGGCAGGGTCGCGCACGAAGATGGACGAAGGATGAGTGATCAGACTAGTATGGAAGGGTGCGACACTCTGTCAGTCGAAAAAAAGGGTTTCCAGTCGTGTTCGAAACGAGGCGTGCACACCTGTAATTGATGATGCGGGAAGATGTTGAGGTCGAGCGCGACATGGTGGAACTTGAGCGAAGGCGACATGGCGTTCAAAGATTGGGCGAGTGTAACGACCCGATATTTTCAACCATTCGCATCCATTATAAGTGTATAGGTAGACACTCATGCCGGAGTTGAATTGCTCAAAATACCGCGTTGTAAATAAAATTTGGCAAATCTCAGAATATACAGTAAATAAATATAATCACAGATCATAGACACAGAGTAAAATAATGCAGCGGAAGTAAAAGAAATAGTAGTTCATGAAGCTACTATATAAATATATCAGAGTTACATAAGATACAACAGAAGAAATAGAGTACAACAAAAGTCTCAATAAAATAACCAAGTACAAGCTGAGTAGAACAACGGAACTGAAATAGATAGGACATGACAAGCAGATAATCTCCAGCGATTCAAATCTCCAAGAGAGTGGAAATCCAAATCTGTGAATAACTCAGGCTGACCCGAGCGTAAAGCAAAACACAAACACTCGAGTCAGGACAATATATACTTATATAATGTAAACCAACTCAAGTGAACTGTAATAAAGGTACAAGTAACTTAGAAGATGCTTGGGACCGCCCATCCTCTAAGGATCCGTTAAACTATCTACTATGTAGTAATATTCGATATTATAATAGCGTCTAAATAAGTAAAGTATAATCATATAGAAAATAGCGTTAAGGGGATGGAGAACCTTAACGCGGTCGGATCTTAAAATCATAATCGTAGTAAAGCTCGATATGGTAGGTGACACGGCACAACTAGGCAATGCCAGGGTAGATATACCAATTACGCACACGGACTGATGGATACGCATAGCAGCCACTACCGTTCCACCTCGAACAACACTCCCAAATCGGAGGATGGCCATCTAATCAATCACAAGTAAGAGTATAATATCGAAGAAATGTGTCCGAGAAGAGGTGCTACCTCACTGGTCCGAGATCGCTCCTGTTTTAGCCACCTTATGCCAACTCACGGGAGTTGGGTCTACGTAACATACCTTAAGAACGTCGCCACCATCCTACTTCATTCTGGAATCTCCACCGCGTACACAGTTGCCAAAGTGGTTTTCGGTAAGACAGAGAGTATGTCCATATCCGATCCCGGTCTCTTTAACAACCCAACGTTATTATAACCCGTGGTTATAACTTTTAAAAACAATACTTTACTTCAAAATAAAATATCATTTCAAACCATATCTTTATCAAAATAAAGATTAAATCAATTCCAAACCATTTCCATATATTTAAATTTTCATATAATTTCAAAACTTCTTTTCAAATCATTTTAATATAATAAAATATCATATCCTTACAAAACTTCATTTCAAATCATTTTAATAAAATAAAATATCCTATCAGTTCAAATCCAAATATTCAACTTTAAATACCTTTTAAATTCAAAGATATCGTTCATTTACTATCATTTCAAATCACCTTTAAATAGTTTATATTCCAATCAAAATAATTCATTTAAACCTTTTAAAAGTGTAATTATTATATTTTCAAATCAAGTATTCAATTTCCAAAGTTTCAAACCATTCTGAGTTCGTTTACTAAGTCAAAAACCCTAATTATTAAAATTTCAGCATTTCACAGCATTTAAAACAACTGCTATAAGTTATATTTGAAAACATTTTTAATTCAGCAAAGACATCACTTAAAACTGCTGTTAAAACCCAGTTTTAGTTGAATTATAGTTCAAAACAGAAAAGACAGCATTTCAGAAGTGCTGCGGTAGTTCAGATTTCAAAACAAGGGTTAAATTTGGTTTCAGCAAAGACTGCAGACCACTATAGCATTTCCAGAGAATGCTATAATAGGCCTGAGTTCAATATTAGCCTATAAGTTCAATTACAGCAACTACAGCATTTCAGAAATGTTGTAATAGCTCTTTTTACACAATTTTAGTTCAAAACAGAATCTATAGCATTTCTGAATGCTATTAAAAGTAGATTTCAGGTGTTAGTGTATTTCCAGCAATTAAATAACTTCAATTTAAAACACATAAACATTTTAAAAATCATATTTTAACATTTAAAATGTTCATTTACATATCATTTAACATGTATCTTTTTCACAATAAATTTCTTATAATTAAATCCAATTTTCAACAATTTACTTAATAAATTTAAGTGTAAAAGTTTCCAATTCTTCACATTTCAACAAATAACTTAACACTTCAAATTTAAATTACCATTTCACAAATTTAACTAAGTTTCCAATTTTATTTAATTAACTTAAACCTTTAATTAAAACCAAATTTCACATTTCCAAGTCAAGTTATATTTTAAAAGATCACTTTTAAACATTCATTTATTTGACCACTTAAATTCATAGAAAAATCAATAATACTTTAATAAATCACTTAAATTCAAATTTAATCAAATTATCATATTTACCATTTCCAAATAAAATTTAATATCCATTTTATTTATATAACCTAAATATCACTTTTAACCAAAATTCCAACTTTCCAACTTAAGTTATATTTCAAAAATCCAGTTAAACCATTCATTAATTACATTTTTAACACATAGAAAAATCATAATTTCTTTATTTTAAAACATTTCAAAATCTATTTAAATCAAATTTCATAAATTTATAATTTTTTAAAATACTTAAAAATATCCAAAACACTTTATAAAATAACCACGGGCCTGTATATAATTTTCTAACTTAGGTCAAGTGATACGGATATGTATCATTTCAATCCGCAGTTAAAAAAAAAGAAAAATCCGGGTTCTATCATTTTAAACCCGCAATCCCAAGTTAAAATAATTTTTAAATAAAAATCGTTCAGGCTTATCATTTCAGCCCATAACGATTTTTCCCTATTCTAAAGTCCGTTCGGGTATGTATCATTTCAACCCATAGTGATTCTAATCTACAGGGAACTTGCAATGGTGATAACAGATATAAATAACAGAATAACATTAAATAACAGTAACATATGATATAACAGGTATAATAACAGGTGTGAACATCATATGATAATAATATAAGCATATAAAACTTGATAATATATTTCTACAGATTCACAGGGTGTCAATTTACTAGTTATATAGGTACATATTGTCTGGTGAGAATAACTCACATTTTTATGCTGGAGATATCAATTAGAATGACACAACGGATCCAGAAGGCACGACCTTTGATTTGAGTGGAGAAAATAGCCAAGATATCATCTTGTAAACAATACCCAAACAAGACAAAACAATATAGCACATGAATATACTTAACATAAAACAATGTTGAACAAATTGAAATACAAAGCAATAAAGACAAGACTTTGCCTTTACCATTCAAATGCTTGACCATAGGGGATCAAGTGCTCAGCCATGATGTGTTTGGGCTCAGGTTAGCATCATATAGGTCAGGTTTAGCACACCTAAGCATGGCAACATGAAGTGATGTGAAGGGTAGGAGATGCAACATGAAGAATATCAATGGACAAGGCAAATAGGTGAAGTTTTGGTCACAACAAGGCTCGACTTGGTCATTGCTTGGCTCAGCCATGCATGGTACAGGTCTGGACAGTGGAGGGTGATGGTGCAGCAGCAGCCAAAGGTCATGTAGTTGCTGGTGGTGGTGGTTCTAGGGGTGGCCAAGGTGATAGATGAAGGTGGTGGTGAAGCATATGTGGTTTAGGCATTGTTTGGAAGGGTTTTTGTGCAATTTTGTGGTGCTAACTTAAATGGATGGGCATGGCTTGTCATGGTCAGTGGAGGAGGAGGAGGTGCTGCTGTAGATGGTGGTGGGGCTGAAGGTGGAGAGGATGGTGGAGATGAAGGTGGTAGAGGCCAAGCAAAGCTAGAAGAGGAGGAAGGCAAAATCAATGGAAATTGTGAAGTAAAGAAGAGATAAAGGAAGAAGATAAGAGGAGAATGGAAGCCATATTTTCTTTAGGGTTTAGGAGCTTTGGAATTTCGTGAATGAGAGAAAACAAAAGTGGCGGCTGAAGAAATGAGGAGATGTTGCCAATTGAATGAAAAGTTAGGTTAAAAAGTAGAAGGGTTAGAAAATAAAAGGGCCTTAGGAAGATAGAAAGTTTAAGGCCTTTCAAATTTCTTTAATTCATTTTTATAAGTTTATATTTCTGATAATAACAGAAATTCCAGTTAAAAATTCAAAAATTTGATAAAATATAAAAATATATATAATATTTATTGATTATATAAAGTAGAATTAAGGAAAATAGTTAAAACAGTGAACTAGACTAGAAAATTTTGAAATTGAATAGAAATTTTTTTAGAGAATTCATATGAGCTTGCAATATATTTTTAAACATAAATAATATATAAAATAAAAATATATTCACAAAATAAATATTTAAAATTTAATTTACATATAATTTTTAATGAAGAAAATAGCAGAAAATAGGAAAACAGCCTTTAAAAATGAAAAATAAATACAGTAAATTTTGGAAAAATACTATTATCAATTTAAAAACATAAAAAGACAAAATATACATAAAAAACATATTAACACATATTAAAACAAATATAAGAAAGAAAATATGATTTAAAAAAATTTAAAATAGGCAAAATTGCACAAATAAACAAATTATACTAAAAATTGAAATGTACATAACTTTTACATTTTAACTCCGTTTTCAACGAAACGAAAAGTAGTGTTCAAGTTATTAAATCTATTTTCATAATAAAAGATAAAATTTATAATTTCAAACTATTAAAAATTTAAACTTAAAAGTCAAAGTTTGACTATTGACCAAAATTCACATTTTCAGGAAATATTAAATTTAGTCATATTTGGAATTCTAATCCACATCAAAGTCAAAGTTTATATTTAAAATAACAAAATTTATTCTTTTCATAAATAAAGCTTTTGAATATGGAAAAATTAATTAAAAAAAATATTTGAAATATACAGGGTTGTTACACTCTCCCCCACTCAAAACTTTTCGTCCCCGAAAAGGAACGAGGTACGGGAAAGCACAGAAAAAGATAGAATGAAATAGAATTAAGACAAGATGATAAGACGATTGGAATTACACCTGATAACTATTGTTATAGGTAAGTTTAACAAGATGGAGGTGATCAAATCAAGAATATAAGCACGAAAAAGATCCTCTAGAGTCTGAATCTCCCTTTCACTTGACCGACAGTCTATGAATGGAAAAACAGTGTTCAGATCCAGATGAGTAACAAAGATTATCATAGATTACAGAAAGATTTCTAAATAGACTGGTATAAGCAATAGCCTTCCCATTCTGTAACAAGATAAGGGAAATAAGGACAACCAAAAGATAGTTTGGAAAAAACAAAACCAGATAATAAATTTAAAACCATAATGCTTTGAAATCATAACAATTTAGAGATGTTTATCATTTGGAAATCACACTGCTAAAATCATAACACTTTGGACAAGTTATTCTTTTTTTTTAAAAAAAAACATAATACTTAGAAAATCATAACACCCTAAAAAAACTAATCTTCATTTAAACCATTTTAATTCAAGGTCAAATAATATTTATTTTAAAGTTGTAACATTTCTAAGTTCATTTAATTATAAAAATTTCCAAAACATTGTATTTTCAAAATAGTAGTACTTATAAAATGCTACAGTAGATATATTAATATTTCAAATCAGTTCAATTCCAGAAATATTTATTTGGATATCATTTAACTTATGACTTATTAAACAAACTTTATGAATGGAATATTCAAATCAAACTATACTTCATTTATTAAGTTAAAAGTTCACTATTTTAGTTAGCTCTTAATTTAACACATAACCTAACACTTTATTTAAAATACCCATTTCATAAATAGATATTCCTTTAATAAGTTACACTTAAAATTTCATTTGAAAACCAAATTCTCAATTATCAAATTTTAGTGATGTTAAAATACATTTTAACTATTTAAATCATAATTATTCATTTTTCAAGACATATCTATTTCATAAATAAAATATTTATCATAGCAAATATAACAATCAAATTCCTTTACACATTTATTCATTTAGACATCAATTAAACTATGAATTCAAGTTAAATAAACTTTATTACAAAATGTCCAATTCCAATGTATTTTATTTTATCTATTCAAAGATACATTATTTATTATACAACATATTCGTTTCAGGAAATAACCATTATTAAAATTCCTAGGTTAGACTTAAGGTTCCATATTAAATCAAATTTGATTATTAAGTTATTTAAATAAAATCTCTTTAAATTCCTTTTTCACTATTTACCTCTGTTAATCTTTTATAACTAAAATTTAAGTGTATAACATTTATTATAACCACTCAAATTTTATTTATAAAATCATTTCTGTACTGCATATTATCCAATTACATTGTTAACTTCAAAAAAAATTTAAGGTAAGTTATATTTGAATGCAATTGTATTATACAAATAAAACTTTCCAATTCAATTATCTCAAGTTTGAATCATTTATCCAAATTTTTTATTTTTTCTTCTTATAATTGAAATTATTCTTCAAGATAAAATTTAAGAATTTGAATCTTCGAACATCTTCAAACCATTTGGAGATAAGTAATTATATATACATAATATGTTAAATCAAATTTAAATCATATATCTTTATATATATTATAATCCAGTCATATTTTAGAAATTCAAATCAATAAGATTTTCCAAAACAAAGCTGTAGCAAGACTACAGAATGGTTTCTTCACTTCGAAACTCGAAAATGAACGTCGGTGATGCTGCAGTCATCACCGAAATTATTTTCCAGCGACAAAGAGAAGAGCATTAAAATTTTAAACTTTAAAATCCTTTAGAGACAAATTTTTATTCAAAATACTTTAAATAATATCCTTTTAAAAATTTTAAACACAAGGTTTGAAACCATCGAAAATTAAATTCTTTAACTTTCTTGTTTTAAATTCATTTCAGTTCCCAAATAAATTTATAAACAACTATTTATAAATTCATTTGTAGAACAATAAATGATAAATCAAGTATTATCATTTCAAATTATCAATTTAAATCAATTTATTAAGTTCCATAAAATTATATATCCAAATTTATTTCATAAACCAAATTTTAAAATAATATTGTGTCAGTTTGTTCTGTCAAAGTGTTTTAGAAATCCTATCGATAGCGTTGATCAGACGAATCGATCGGAAACCCAAATCAACATCAACAACTCAAACAACACAATATAAAACAAAACATTAATTTACAAGTACAGTTCAAAATGTTTGGAAGATAGATTGGAACAAAAGACAGGATGATTAAACAGAGTAGAGAGATGGGTAAGCTTAGATAAATCGCGGACAACCTTAACCGGGTCAACCGTGACTTAATGGATAAGATCAAATGTGGATTTTCTGGGGTAAATCTACCTTCGATCTCAAGAGATAGAGTTTGGAATAACAAAAGATATTAGAATCTAAACCAAGGATAAATATAAATCTCTGGTTAATCGATGCTGATTGTAAAGGATTTTCACCCCTTTACAAGAAAATTAGAATATTGGCGAGACCGCCAATTTACTATAAAGATCATTCGAAGTGGGGTTATGTGATACTCCAAAATCAAAAGAAGATGAATAGTGAAGGACAAGAATGAATTTTGGAACCGCAGGGAACGTTCCAAAAATTCAAAGGAAATTTGAATCAAGAGGAAAAGATTCAAACTCGAACGAAAGTGATTCTGTAAATAAATCTACTCCATATGCTGAGTTTTGCCTCAAAGCCAAAGCTCTGATACCAACTGTAACGACCCGATATTTTCAACCATTCGCATCCATTATAAGTGTATAGGTAGACACTCATGCCGGAGTTGAATTGCTCAAAATACCGCGTTGTAAATAAAATTTGGCAAATCTCAGAATATACAGTAAATAAATATAATCACAGATCATAGACACAGAGTAAAATAATGCAGCGGAAGTAAAAGAAATAGTAGTTCATGAAGCTACTATATAAATATATCAGAGTTACATAAGATACAACAGAAGAAATAGAGTACAACAAAAGTCTCAATAAAATAACCAAGTACAAGCTGAGTAGAACAACGGAACTGAAATAGATAGGACATGACAAGCAGATAATCTCCAGCGATTCAAATCTCCAAGAGAGTGGAAATCCAAATCTGTGAATAACTCAGGCTGACCCGAGCGTAAAGCAAAACACAAACACTCGAGTCAGGACAATATATACTTATATAATGTAAACCAACTCAAGTGAACTGTAATAAAGGTACAAGTAACTTAGAAGATGCTTGGGACCGCCCATCCTCTAAGGATCCGTTAAACTATCTACTATGTAGTAATATTCGATATTATAATAGTGTCTAAATAAGTAAAGTATAATCATATAGAAAATAGCGTTAAGGGGATGGAGAACCTTAACGCGGTCGGATCTTAAAATCATAATCGTAGTAAAGCTCGATATGGTAGGTGACACGGCACAACTAGGCAATGCCAGGGTAGATATACCAATTACGCACACGGACTGATGGATACGCATAGCAGCCACTACCGTTCCACCTCGAACAACACTCCCAAATCGGAGGATGGCCATCTAATCAATCACAAGTAAGAGTATAATATCGAAGAAATGTGTCCGAGAAGAGGTGCTACCTCACTGGTCCGAGATCGCTCCTGTTTTAGCCACCTTATGCCAACTCACGGGAGTTGGGTCTACGTAACATACCTTAAGAACGTCGCCACCATCCTACTTCATTCTGGAATCTCCACCGCGTACACAGTTGCCAAAGTGGTTTTCGGTAAGACAGAGAGTATGTCCATATCCGATCCCGGTCTCTTTAACAACCCAACGTTATTATAACCCGTGGTTATAACTTTTAAAAACAATACTTTACTTCAAAATAAAATATCATTTCAAACCATATCTTTATCAAAATAAAGATTAAATCAATTCCAAACCATTTCCATATATTTAAATTTTCATATAATTTCAAAACTTCTTTTCAAATCATTTTAATATAATAAAATATCATATCCTTACAAAACTTCATTTCAAATCATTTTAATAAAATAAAATATCCTATCAGTTCAAATCCAAATATTCAACTTTAAATACCTTTTAAATTCAAAGATATCGTTCATTTACTATCATTTCAAATCACCTTTAAATAGTTTATATTCCAATCAAAATAATTCATTTAAACCTTTTAAAAGTGTAATTATTATATTTTCAAATCAAGTATTCAATTTCCAAAGTTTCAAACCATTCTGAGTTCGTTTACTAAGTCAAAAACCCTAATTATTAAAATTTCAGCATTTCACAGCATTTAAAACAACTGCTATAAGTTATATTTGAAAACATTTTTAATTCAGCAAAGACAGCACTTAAAACTGCTGTTAAAACCCAGTTTTAGTTGAATTATAGTTCAAAACAGAAAAGACAGCATTTCAGAAGTGCTGCGGTAGTTCAGATTTCAAAACAAGGGTTAAATTTGGTTTCAGCAAAGACTGCAGACCACTATAGCATTTCCAGAGAATGCTATAATAGGCCTGAGTTCAATATTAGCCTATAAGTTCAATTACAGCAACTACAGCATTTCAGAAATGTTGTAATAGCTCTTTTTACACAATTTTAGTTCAAAACAGAATCTATAGCATTTCTGAATGCTATTAAAAGTAGATTTCAGGTGTTAGTGTATTTCCAGCAATTAAATAACTTCAATTTAAAACACATAAACATTTTAAAAATCATATTTTAACATTTAAAATGTTCATTTACATATCATTTAACATGTATCTTTTTCACAATAAATTTCTTATAATTAAATCCAATTTTCAACAATTTACTTAATAAATTTAAGTGTAAAAGTTTCCAATTCTTCACATTTCAACAAATAACTTAACACTTCAAATTTAAATTACCATTTCACAAATTTAACTAAGTTTCCAATTTTATTTAATTAACTTAAACCTTTAATTAAATCCAAATTTCACATTTCCAAGTCAAGTTATATTTTAAAAGATCACTTTTAAACATTCATTTATTTGACCACTTAAATTCATAGAAAAATCAATAATACTTTAATAAATCACTTAAATTCAAATTTAATCAAATTATCATATTTACCATTTCCAAATAAAATTTAATATCCATTTTATTTATATAACCTAAATATCACTTTTAACCAAAATTCCAACTTTCCAACTTAAGTTATATTTCAAAAATCCAGTTAAACCATTCATTAATTACATTTTTAACACATAGAAAAATCATAATTTCTTTATTTTAAAACATTTCAAAATCTATTTAAATCAAATTTCATAAATTTATATTTTTTTAAAATACTTAAAAATATCCAAAACACTTTATAAAATAACCACGGGCCTGTATATAATTTTCTAACTTAGGTCAAGTGATACGGATATGTATCATTTCAATCCGCAGTTAAAAAAAAAGAAAAATCCGGGTTCTATCATTTCAAACCCGCAATCCCAAGTTAAAATAATTTTTAAATAAAAATCGTTCAGGCCTATCATTTCAGCCCATAACGATTTTTCCCTATTCTAAAGTCCGTTCGGGTATGTATCATTTCAACCCATAGTGATTCTAATCTACAGGGAACTTGCAATGGTGATAACAGATATAAATAACAGAATAACATTAAATAACAGTAACATATGATATAACAGGTATAATAACAGGTGTGAACATCATATGATAATAATAAGCATATAAAACTTGATAATATATTTCTACAGATTCGCAGGGTGTCAATTTACTAGTTATATAGGTACATATTGTCTGGTGAGAATAACTCACCTTTTTATGCTGGAGATATCAATTAGAATGACACAACGGATCCAGAAGGCACGACCTTTGATTTGAGTGGAGAAAATAGCCATGATATCATCTTGTAAACAATACCCAAACAAGACAAAACAATATAGCACATGAATATACTTAACATAAAACAATGTTGAACAAATTGAAATACAAAGCAATAAAGACAAGACTTTGCCTTTACCATTCAAATGCTTGACCATAGGGGATCAAGTGCTCAGCCATGATGTGTTTGGGCTCAGGTTAGCATCATATAGGTCAGGTTTAGCACACCTAAGCATGGCAACATGAAGTGATGTGAAGGGTAGGAGATGCAACATGAAGAATATCAATGGACAAGGCAAATAGGTGAAGTTTTGGTCACAACAAGGCTCGACTTGGTCATTGCTTGGCTCAGCCATGCATGGTACAGGTCTGGACAGTGGAGGGTGATGGTGCAGCAGCAGCCAAAGGTCATGTAGTTGCTGGTGGTGGTGGTTCTAGGGGTGGCCAAGGTGATAGATGAAGGTGGTGGTGAAGCATATGTGGTTTAGGCATTGTTTGGAAGGGTTTTTGTGCAATTTTGTGGTGCTAACTTAAATGGATGGGCATGGCTTGTCATGGTCAGTGGAGGAGGAGGTGCTGCTGTAGATGGTGGTGGGGCTGAAGGTGGAGAGGATGGTGGAGATGAAGGTGGTAGAGGCCAAGCAAAGCTAGAAGAGGAGGAAGGCAAAATCAATGGAAATTGTGAAGTAAAGAAGAGATAAAGGAAGAAGATAAGAGGAGAATGGAAGCCATATTTTCTTTAGGGTTTAGGAGCTTTGGAATTTCGTGAATGAGAGAAAAAAAAAGTGGCGGCTGAAGAAATGAGGAGATGTTGCCAATTGAATGAAAAGTTAGGTTAAAAAGTAGAAGGGTTAGAAAATAAAAGGGCCTTAGGAAGATAGAAAGTTTAAGGCCTTTCAAATTTCTTTAATTCATTTTTATAAGTTTATATTTCTGATAATAACAGAAATTCCAGTTAAAAATTCAAAAATTTGATAAAATATAAAAATATATATAATATTTATTGATTATATAAAGTAGAATTAAGGAAAATAGTTAAAACAGTGAACTAGACTAGAAAATTTTGAAATTGAATAGAAATTTTTTTAGAGAATTCATATGAGCTTGCAATATATTTTTAAACATAAATAATATATAAAATAAAAATATATTCACAAAATAAATATTTAAAATTTAATTTACATATAATTTTTAATGAAGAAAATAGCAGAAAATAGGAAAACAGCCTTTAAAAATGAAAAATAAATACAGTAAATTTTGGAAAAATACTATTATCAATTTAAAAACATAAAAAGACAAAATATACATAAAAAACATATTAACACATATTAAAACAAATATAAGAAAGAAAATATGATTTAAAAAAATTTAAAATAGGCAAAATTGCACAAATAAACAAATTATACTAAAAATTGAAATGTACATAACTTTTACATTTTAACTCCGTTTTCAACGAAACGAAAAGTAGTGTTCAAGTTATTAAATCTATTTTCATAATAAAAGATAAAATTTATAATTTCAAACTATTAAAAATTTAAACTTAAAAGTCAAAGTTTGACTATTGACCAAAATTCACATTTTCAGGAAATATTAAATTTAGTCATATTTGGAATTCTAATCCACATCAAAGTCAAAGTTTATATTTAAAATAACAAAATTTATTCTTTTCATAAATAAAGCTTTTGAATATGGAAAAATCAATTAAAAAAAATATTTGAAATATACAGGGTTGTTACAGCGAGCATGCTGGTGATGCTGGTGTCATTTTGGAAGAGGTCATGACTGACCTAGGATAGAGGCGAAGGTTGTTGCCGCTGTTGTTAGGAAGTGAGAGATGAAGAGGAACGTTTGTGCAATTGAAGGTTGAGGTAGTGGTTTGAGGATGCGCGTGCTTTGGTGGCCTATAGTTGAGCAACGACCCGATGAAGAAGAAAGCACGCGACAAATTGTAGGCTGATAATGTTAGGTGAGTAATCTCACTCATTCTGAATTGCTGGATTTAATTTATAATAGTTTAAATAAATTATTGGATGCTTGGTTGAATTCAATAATTATTATCAGTTGAATGTTATATATATATATATAGTAGTATATATTAGTAGTTGGATATATTCCTGCCGTTGGAGCGGATGAGACCCTATGCGCCCCGTATAATAGCGGATGACCCTATATTACCGCGATATCCCGCCTCGAAGTGGGATTGGTATTTTTATGTTAACATCTGTGGATGTAGGGAAATAGGTTGGAGGGATCCAACTGCCTTCCTCAAAAATGTTAATTTTAATTTCATATATAATAATATATGATGTGCTAAAATAATATGTTATAGATTATTGCTGCGATTTGAATTATTGGATGCTATAGTAGCACCAGCCTTAATTTTGGTATTTTAAAAGCTATAAATATTATTTTGAATTTTTAAGAAATTAAAAGGAGAGTTTTAATATGGAAATATTTATATCGGAATTTAGATTATTTAAAGAGATTGATTTGGATAAAGCAATAATTGATTTTTGATCGTACTTAACAATTCGTGAAAAAAATATTTTAAATAGAGATTTGAAAATAATACATATAGAAGGTTTTAAACAATGGATTTTTTTTAAAATGATATCCTGGAAAATATGGAAGGTGTTGAAATCAATATTAAAAATAGATTTGAAAAATAAATGGAATTTATAAAGAAATGGATTTATAAAATGGAATTTTATAAATGAGATTAGCTTTATAAAAAGTGAGACTCAAAGTAGTAATAAATTTATAAACGATGATTATAAATAAAGGAAACGATATTAGATGATAATTTGGGAATATAAATTCATAGAGGTAGGGATTACTCATTAGAGATAGGGTCAGTAGTACCCTAAAATGAGTTTGAGTGTAATAATAGATATGAGTGCGTATTTATTAGTGAATATAAATTGTTTTATATTGTGTTGACTTATCTGTTGAGTGGAATATAAATTCTAGTCGAGTAGTGGGACGCTACTAAATCGATAGGAGTTCCTAAACACTTGAACCAGGTATACCGACACAATATTGTTTTGAAGCGGGTAAATGAAATAATTTTGTCCAAACTATATTTGATATAAAATAAATAATTTTCTAGAAATTATTATAGTATATTGATGTGTTTGGTTGTTATTAATATAATCCAAACATAATTATAAAATTTAAATGGTTATATATAACCAAATAAAAAATTGTATAAGTATGAATTATATAAATGAATTTTAATCAAAATGGATTCAAATTAGAATTCAGAAATTTAAATCCCGGAAGGTTTGGAAAATATTTTCAAAAGTGTTATGGAAAAGAATTGGTGTTATTTTGGAAATATTTTTAAATTAAATAATGGTAATATTATTGTGAATTTTTTTGAATAGAAAATTATTTTAAATGGATTTTGGAAGTGATAAATGTAATGAACTCACTACAGCCGCTGGAAAATAATTCTGGTGATGACTGCAGCATCATCAGTATTCATTTTCGAGTTTCTAAGTGACGGATTGCTACCATAGTAAATTGACATGGAGATTTTTGGTGAAAACCAGTGTTGTTTTGGAAATTCCGAAGGTGATTTGTTTTAGATAAAAACCGGAATCGGTTTAAATTTAAAAAGTGGGATTTGGTATACTAAGATATATATATATATATCTATGATTTCAAAGTGGTTTGAAATAAATACCAGGTATTTGAAAATATCATAAAATAAGTTTTGAACTTGTAAGTGGAGGATGATACTAATAAGGAAAGAAGTGTGAAATTAAATTTTGGAATTAAAAAATAAATTGAGAAAGTTAAATGGAATTCAACTTAAGTTAAGTTGAATGATTTAAATTTTAGAAATTTAATTGATTGTGATTATGAAAAGAATTAATGAATTAATTAAATGGATTGAATGTTAATTAGTTGAATGAAGTTTACGTAAAATAGGAAAAGTGAATTGTATGAATTTAAAATTTAACTTAAGGAAGGTTAAATAAAAATTTAATTGAAATTGAGACAATAACAAATTGAATTGAATATAAATTTGAATGGTGAAATAGTTATGTAACTATAAGTTATAAATTTTGAATGGAATAAACTCAAAATATTGGATTTATGAAATTATGAATAATAAGTTGCACAACTTATTAAATTGAGGAATAAAATGGTAAGACCAAAACGAAATGGTTAAATAAATTTGATTGTGGATTAAAAGAGAGTATGTGAATTGGAACTTTAGTTATAAATAAAATTCGACTTAGTTGTAAGCGAATTAAATATATTTGAAAATGTTGTCGAATAAAATGGAATTGAATTGAAATAGTGATGACTTAAGTTATAAATAAGTTCATTTTAAATGTAAATAAATTGAATATGGTTTTTGATACTACTTAAATAAATTCGAGTATGAAATTAAGTTTTGAAGTGGAAATGAATATAAGTGTGGTATAAAAGGTTATAATAAACCTTAATATTAATTTTATGAAATGATTCTTAGGTAAATCCATGAAATGGTTATTTAATAAACTAGCATGGAATGATTCCAAGCTAAATAAAATGGATTTGAATATAATGAATGTGGATATGAATGGAATGCAAACGAATTGATTGAGAATCGATTTGAGATGTAATAAAACTGAATATAAATTGATTTGGAATCAATTTAAAATAGCTATAAGCTTAAGTGGTTATTTTATTAAACGAATATCACCGAGTTTGCATAGAAAAATTTGTTGTTTGATGTAAACAGAAGTAAACAAAATTCTATGAATCAATGAAAGGTGAATAAATTGATTTAGGATCAATTGGAAATTGAGATAAATATAATGTGTGTGTTTATGAAGTGAATGCAAGTAAATTGGGTTGTAAATCATTTGAATTGAATGAAATGATATATAAATCGATGGAAATAAATAATCGAATGTTCAAGCCTTGTGATCATTGATAAATTCATGCTATAACTTGTTTAGTTGTGAAATATATGTGTTTGCGCTAGTTAAAAGATTGAAATGTTGTTAAATTTCATATTTTTGGGTACTTATGTGTTGAAATTGAGTAAGTATAGGTACAGAGAGACTATTGGGCTAGATTTGGGTTGCGAAATTCATATGAAGTAAACTTGCTTGCTTAATAACGCTTAAAAAGGCTAAATAAAGGTACGTTTTTGGATTAAATACCGCAATGAATAAATATTGATATATATTGTGTTTTCTGACCGTATGGGTGGATGTATATATTTTTTATCACTTTTTTCATATTGCAAAAGGCTCTCTGTACAAAGGAGACTTTGCCAAAAAAATTCGAAAATTTAGGATGTTAGAAAAATATTGAATTTTTTTAAAAAATCTTTGTTAACTAGAGAATTGATTTTTGAATTGAAATTGAAATAAGGAGTTTTGAATTAGAAATGAAACTAAATGTTTGGATGAAACTAAAGGGTTAGGAAAGTGAATGTCGAATTTAACAAGTGTGTTTTGTTAAGTTAATGAGTTCGGAGCGTTTTCCTACCTTAGCAAATTCGGGGACGAAATTCTTTTAAGGAGGGAGGAATGTAACGATGCGGATTTTTCGATGTTTTATTTGGAATATTTAAAAGGTTTTAAAAAATGGATTTGGAATATAAATTGGGTTTTGAATATGAAGATTTGGTTGAAATTATAGAATGAATTTAAATTTCAAATATAGCGATTTATCGTAATACGGAAATGAAAATAATTGAAATTAGAGTTGAATTTGAATCGAAATGATTTCCAATGTTAATATAAATTCTATTTGAATTATAATTGAGTTAGTAATTTTTTAAAAATATAATTTTAAGCGATTTCGTCAATTCTTGAAATCGTCAATTTAATCGACGCATTAAAATAGCGATCTGGGGCACATTCTCGGAATTCGACGAAACCAGTTCCATTGGATCCATAATAATGTATTATGATCAGATTTCAAATTTCGTAGCTTTTGGATTTACCATTTGGTCGTACGGGATAGAAACGCGTTGAAATTAATATCGAAAATTTAATATAAAAATAATTGGATTCGAAAAGCTATCTTCCACATACGATCAAATTAGGCTTTGAAACTTGTTCCATTGCATTCGAAATAGGGGTATAACTTTATGAATGCCAGGTAGCACGCCTTAATAGGATTTCGAGATTTGCCTGTATATAATACGAGATATTTTTGAATATAAAAATATAAATGTTAAATCACAGCCACCCTAGTCATGTACAAGCCACCCTATAACCTGCTATAGCCGACCTAACCTCTCTGCGAAGCCGCCTTCCCCTTCAATTTAAAACGAACGCGTCTTCTTCCTTTCTTTCAAAATCAAAACCTCGAGTTCATTCATTATAAAAAAAATCGAAAAGCAAATCAAACTCTCAATGGAAAATCGCGAACTCAATCTCGTAAATCTCAACTTGGGTGCGCGTGTTATTCTGTGATGATCTGGAGGCTCTTGGCTAGGGTTTTCACGTTCGGAGTTTTATGGTTTTTGAGCTCGAGCTTGAACTCGAGATGCACTGGCAAGGTCGCACACGAAGATGGACGAAGGAAGAGTGATCAGACTAGTATGGAAGGGTGCGACACTCTGTTAGTTGAAATAAAGGGTTTCCAGTCATGTTCGAAATGAGGCGTGCGCACCTGTAATTGATGATGCGGGAAGATGCTAAGGTCGAGCGCGACAAGGTGGAACTTGAGCGGAGGCGACATGGCGTTGGGAGATTGGGCGAGCAAGCTGGTGATGTTGGTGTCATTTTGGAAAAGGTCGTGACTGACCTGGGATAAAGGCGAAGATTGTAGCTGCTGTCATTAGGAAGTGGGAGATGAAGAGAAACGTTTGTGCAATTGAAGGTTAAGGTAGTGGTCCGAGGATGCACATGCTTTGGTGGCCTATAATTGAGCAACGACCTGATAAAGAAGAAAGCACGTGAAAAATCGTAGGCTGGTAATGTTAGGTGAGTAAATCTCACTCATTATGAATTGCTGGATTTAATTTATAGTAGTTTAAATAAATTATTGGATGCTTGGTTGAATTTAATAACTATTATCAGTTGAATGTTATATATATATATAGTAGTATATATTCCCGCCGTTGGAGCGGATGAGACCCTATGCGCCCCGCTTAATAGCGGTTGACCCTATATTACCGCGATATCCCACCTCGAAGCGGGATTGGGATTTTTATATTATCTAACATCTGTGGATGCAGGGAAACATGTTGGAGGGATCCAACTGGATTCCTCAAAAATGTTAATTTTAATTTCATATATAATAATATATGATGTGTTAGAATAATATGTTATAGATTATTGTTGTGATTTGAATTATTGGATGTTATAGTAGCATGGCCTTAATTTTGTTATTTTAAATGCCATAAATATTATTTTTAATTTTTATGAAATTAGAAGGAGATATACTTCAAAAAATGAATTAGGGTTCATAAAAGAAGTTAGAATTGGATATTTGGAATTGTAGACAAGTGTTTTGACTTTGGAAATATTTAAGGAAATTAATTAAGGAACCCCGAAACTTATAGAATTCGTAATAAATGAGTTAAGGAATTTACTATACAAATTGTGAAAGATTTTAAGAAAAGAGAAATAAATGGAACTTTCCTGAGTGTTAAGAAGTAAGGGGTTTAGAAAAATATATTTTTCTAAGTGTTCAAATAAGAGATGGTTTGAAATATCCTAATATGGATATAATTATTTGAGTTTTCTCAAATATTGAAATATATATCTTATAAAGGAATTTTGAAAATAAATTTTGGAAAATTATAATATGGGCCTAGTGACTGCTTATGGATGTTATATTGATAGTTAAATAACCGACTATCAAATATTGGCCAATTTCGTTGATCGTTTCGAAGAGACCGGGATCAGATTTAATTATCCGAGAACCACTTCGATCCTATTTGAGCGTTACGAATGGATAATGTGAAGATGGTTATTCGGTTTGCCCTGACCCAGGACAACTTGTATGGACGAATTCTATCAGAACATCGTCATTGGAGGACGATAAGCATTCTAAGTGGAATTGTTCTTGAAAGGTAAACGTAGCCTCAAGCCTCATCAACCGGGAATGACTAAAATAGGGGAGATGCAGCAAGGCTATGTCGGTCGCACCCAATTAGGGTATGTTATCACCTTTCTAGATATCCTCATATACATAATTTTTTTGGATATGGTTGTGCATGGAAAAGAGAGTGCTCGATAAGGGTGCGAACACCCAGGGTGATAACATATTCAGTACTATCCAGGTTAGGGGTAGGCCGGTCTTGTGTTGGCAGGAGATCCCGATGAGGTCCTCGGTACATTTTTCTAGAGGTGTACTGTGACGGGCGGTACCCCAATAGCCCGGTTATTGTACGGAATCCATTCTCCAATAAGCGCCATACGGTTTTGGTTGTGCCAAACTATGCTGAAACATGAGACGCAAGCATTTTAGCTATTTTCTAATTTACTTTCAATAGACACTATTATAATATCAGAGGATTTTGATATAAAATATTTTGGTTATCGCAAGGAAAAAACCCGTTGTGTTTATGTGTGACGTGGTCTTACGAGATACTTTTTTTCAAAGGATTTTGATAACTTTAATAATTCAAATTGAGTGTGTTTACTCACGCTGGTTTTCCAGACTGACCCGGTTGTTATTTTATTATAATGCTCGGGTTAGACCGAGTATTACAGATTCAGGATAGGATGCTATGGAGCTCAGGAAACGAGCTAGAAGATAGAGACGTATTCCCATACTTGATTTATATTCCGCTGTGTGTGTGATACTGAATGTTTAGTATTTGTGAAGGTGGCATGGTGGTTTGACTAGGGTTGGTAAGGAATTTTTTTGATAAAAGCACGAAGAGTAAGGGTTTATGTGATCAAATTTTATTTTTGAAAACAAAAAAGACATCATTTGCAAAACTGGATATCAACTTCAGATCCATGTTTGCAGTTTTATATTTAAAGCAGATCTCTTTCTGTAATTTTTTGTAAATTAGGTCCTTACTACTTTAACATCACATCCGTCAAATACAATACTCGTCAACTCATTTAATTCAAATCTTTAATACATGTTAATTTTTTATGGACTAATCGGATTTAAAAATCGTTTTCATAGTTAAATCATAAATTTAATAAGCTTTCCAACAACATCCATTGTTGATACCTAAAATTAAAATTTTGAAAATGATAATTTTAGCCTCATCTCTTTATTCCTTCCTTCCCTCCCTCATCAATCCCTCAATGCCACCCATTATCCACCCCTCTCTCTGTCCGTGCTACATTCCTAAATTGCAGTTTCTGTAATAACCCGAATTCCAATCGGTCCGGGTTTTAGCATTCGGATTTTTCGCAAAAATGCTAAACCCCAAGCCCACTAAACCCGAGTTAGGAATCTGGTATCCTGCAAATAGGTAAAGTCAAATATATCAGAGCTCAAATAAATATCTCACAGCAGAATTGACTAAAATATAATAGTAAGTAAGTACTCACCAATATAATCTAAACAAGTGTCTTAAAGCTGGGAAGTCTCTGCCATCTACCTAACCTGTAGGATGTTATTAGGAGGGGGTCAGAACTAAAGTTCCGGTGAATGAATAAATCATACACTTTTAAGCTTAATTCTACATATACCATTTTATTTCCATTTACAGTTATATTTGGTTCATTAGGTTTATCATACTCTCGCCACTGTGCGTGAATCATACCCATCTACTCCTTAGTAGATTAAAACCTAATAACTGATATATATATATATATATATATGTATGTATGTAGCTATATGCCCAATGACCATATTGGTCCTGGAAACTACCCATATTACTTTCTGTATCCTCCTCGCAAATAATTCCATCATCTTGCTCCTATAGCGTTCCGTGACTACATCTGTAAAGGATAGTTTCGTGAGGCCTACAATACAGATGTTCCGTCGTCTACTATGAAAATGTAAAACTGCGTCCGCACTAGTCTATACTAATGCTCGGACATCCGCAACGTACCACCCAGTGCATACATTGAGGACTATACGTAATCGTTCGGTCTACTCTCTGAATCCCGCCAATAAGGTCTACCTTGTATGGAACTCAGTCGGGGATTTCCTATATCTGTAAAGGACAGCTTCGTTAGGCCTACAATACATATATTCTAGTTGGTCTGTCTCTTTTCTCATGGTGGTTGTGGCCCCATAGAGCCACCCCTCAACTAATTGAAAAACCTCTAAAGAGTTAAGTGGTCGTGCTCTACTGCAAACAATCTAACATCCAATTGGCTGTGCCCCTTATCTAATGTATCGATAATGAAAGAATCATTGGACTTTTGGTTTTATCTCTAGTCTTTCCCGAACTCGCTCTTGGTTTTGATGCTGGCCGATATCCGCATGCGACTATCCTTTTGGGTCCTGCCCACTAAATTTACTTGCAAGTACTAGGACATACGAATATCCTACTCCGAACACCAACCCCTTCTGACTGCCTACAATGGTCTTGCCATGCAAAAAGCAATCAAGGCATACTCTCTTAATGGAATACCTATAGACCTACCTCCGGGGATGCAACTTCGTTAGGCTTACCCAGAGGGCCGTCCTAGAGTATCCTCACGTCCCGTTGAAGTCTCGTACTTCCTTCTAGCCTAAGATAACTAAGTTGGACGTGCTTCTCCTTTGCTGAAATCTAGATGAACTGCTTCGTTAGGTTCTTCATCCTTTGGGCTACTCAAACACATCTCACTCTTTTATTAGACCCTAAGTCTAATCTTTTAATTTGCGTTTAGTTTACTTTTCTTATTCTGTTGGCGACTTATTTGCCCTAATTAGCATATTCTATCCCTCGTCCCACTTCTGGCTATTGTGAGACCACCATTGATCTAATAGGGAATGCTGTTGGTACTACCACTTCTATTACCTTGCTTATTTAACTCAATTTAAGTCTTAAGTTTATTAAATAAGCATCTTCTATTATCTTTGTTCTATTTGCTTATTACTTAATTTAAATCTTAAATAAGCCTTTCCGTTCTTTCCAGTTTAATTATAACCTATGTTATAATTTTACTTGTAAATGTCACTTTTATAACATGTATATGATTACAAGTGTCTCTCTTTTGTTTTACGCTGCCTTCTTTATTATGACATAGAATTCTCTTTAATTCTCTTATATTATATAATTCACTTATCATAATATCTGTCTTATTGTATAGTCTACGCACTAAATGTAGATCTCGGTTCATTATCGTTTACAGCTTCAAATTCTTTTCTAATAATTTACTTGATTCCTTTCATACTTTACTTTATTTTCTTCTATTCTAGGAAGTAATTTTATTTTATTTGGTTGGGTATGAAAACTATACTAAAAATCCATTTTCATATTTTAATACTAAATAATACTATTAACAATAATTCGTAACTACAAGGTATTTCATTTCTTTTATTATTTTGGAATAGTGTAAAATATGGTGGTTTCTCTATTTTACACTAGTTCCCCTTTTCTTTCTTTTATTCTTGCAGTTACGTTTATCGTTATCTTTTAAATATTAAATTATAAAAATGTGTCCTATTTTCTAAACCAACCAATTCATCTATTACTTACTTCCAAATCAAGTTATTAGATTAATTTATTATTCCATTTTAGCGTAATTTATTGCAGAATCCATTTTTCTAGCTTTATTTCAACTTTTCTTATTTTACATCTAATCTAGTATTTTCCCATTTTAATCCATAATCACAAATTTTCTTTTTAACTATACTATTCGCGTACAAAGAGAATAAAAAGTAACTAAAATTCAGGCGAAATTATAACTTCAAATTAGAAGTAAATAGCTGTAAATTTCTTGTAGTTCAGCATAACTAATTAACATAATTAATTACTAAAATACTGAATAAAATTATTTAACGGGAATTTAACGATAATATATCATAAACGTAAAAGATATAATTAAATCCACTCACATTGCTAGCTTTCCAAATCTCCCTGTTTTTATTTTAGATATGTCCTTAATATCTATATTCACCTCCCTTGTTGTGACGACCCGCTCTTCACGACCCTCGAAAATCGACACAAAATACTCAACAGTATAATATGCCGATGATCGAATGCCGGAAAAGACAGATTGTAGAAGAATAAGAAAGTAGATAGAAGAAGAAAGAACTAAACAAAATCAGAACCTCACAGTCGCAGCGGATAAAATATAATATATAGAACAGATCTTTACACAAATGAAAACTATATCTGTTTATATACAATACATCATCATCAGAGTCCATCACAATCAACAATATCCAGTCAATCAATCAATACAATAATCACAGCAGCGGAATAATACAAGTACGAGAAATACGTCTCGGACTCCAGCTCCTCTCCTGAGCTCCATAGCAACCTATCCTGAAATATACTCGGTCTGACCCGAGCATTATAATAAAATAACACCCGAGTCAGTCTGGAATACCAGCGCATCATAAATACACCCAATTGATTATTAAAGTTTCAAAAATCCTTTGAAAACAAAAGCATCTCGTAAGACCACGCCACAAATAAATATGTCGGGGTTTTACCTTACGATAGCTAAAACATTTTTTTTATAAAAAATCCTCTGATATTATAATAGTGTCTATAGAAAGTAAAATAGAATCTAGCTGAAATGCTTGCATCTCACATTTCAACAATAGTTGGGCACAATCAAAACCGTACAGGCTCGTAGGGAGAATGGATTTCCAACGAATGACTAGGCACTGGGGTACCACCTGTCACAGTACGTGGCCTAGATCACAGTACCGAGGAGTACGCCCGCTCCCCTGCAACACAAGACCGGAATCATCCCTTACTGGATAATTCCAAGTAAAATCACCCCACGGTTGGGATCAGCAACCGCACCACTAAGCCAAAATAAAAGGGACATCTAGACAGGGATGACCTTACTCTCAAGTGGGGGCTACCCACGAAGCCTTGCTGCATATCCCCTGATTTTCAGTCATTCCCGGTTGATGAGGCTCGAGGCTAAACGATACCTTTATAGCACAAATCCCTTAGAATGCCCATCATCCACCTGACGATGTCACGAAAGCATTCGTCCATACAAGTCCGTCCCGGGTCCGAACGGAACCGAAGGCACTACCCCTACTACATCCATTTTGGAAATATCCTCAGGATTAGTAGCGACTAGCCCTTGCACTTCACTGCTCCATCTTCGACTCCGAAATCGTTTTCGCGAAACGTACAAACCGGATCGAAGTGGTTTTCGAGTCTCCAGACCTAGAATCCCGGTATACGGAAACTCGATCCCGGTCTCTTCGAAACGATCAGCGCTTTGGCCAATATTGATAGTCGGTGATTTAACTATCAATTAATGTTCACAAACATCCATACACATCCATCACACAATAAATAATCTCCATATTATTTATTTTCTTCTAATATCTTTCAAAGAGATATTTTCACATTTTCAAAACTCGTTTGAAAACAATTTTCCAAAACTCTTCCTTTACAAGGTAAATCCTTTACCCTTTATTCCCATCGGGAATAACCAAGTATAAAACAATTTGCATTTAAAACAGTTAAAAATACTTTATACTGAAATATACTTTAAAATATGAAAATTTCTTCTATTTATTTACTCAAAATATAAATTTAAAATATGTGAAGAAAACTAGTCATTAACACATAAACTTTGATTTAAAAATAAGGGTTTTAGTTTCACTAAATTCAAAATAACGTTATAAGAAGAAAAATGCTAATTTTAACAACTTAAGCTAAAACCAACTTTTAAATAAATCTATTTGTACAAATAATTGCTAATATACTCCCAAATTATTACGGTATTAAAAATTATTAATTTATTTCTTAAAAAAACACGATTTCTTAAAAATACTTTTAAAACGATTTAAAACTTAACCTTAGTTAAATAAAATCTTTTTATAAACATTTACTTGGTTTCCCAGGGAAACACTTTCCCGTTTCTAAACATTCTAAAGTACTCTTTCATATAAATCCACTGATTTATTTCAAGTCAATTTATGATTTCAACATAAATTTCCAATTCCATACTTAACTATAACTTCCTCCGAAGTTAAATCACAATTTTTCATTTCCGGAAATTCATTTTTAAATATAGTTTAAACATTTTGGTGAATTTTCAATGGAAGCCAAATTTCCAATTCACTTAATTAAATTCCAATGAAATACGGCATTTCAAAACATTCTATTTTTCATTTGAACTTGTTAATTTATAGTTGGAACTCCATTTAACATATTTTTAATTTTCGAATAACATTAGCCATTATTAAAATAAACATCGTTATTTTAAACAATTTATAATTTCATAAATTTAATTTCCAGAAAACTATACTTTCCATTTACCCATTTCATAAACTTCCCATTATATTCAAAATCCCAATTTGACCCAATTTACATTTTTCTTTTCAAATCCGATTTCAAATTTTATTCTTTGAAATTCTAAATTTAACGATTCATTTTATTTCGTAAAAACACAATTTTAGCCATTTATAATTTAATTCCGTGATTACAATTTATACCACAATGTCACAGAACAACTAAATTTCCAGATTTATCAATCACATCATATAAACAGGTATCACTATCAATTATAAAATAATTGCTACATTGTGAGGAATCCAGTTGGATCCCTCCAACCTGTTTCTCCCTGCATCACAGATATTAGCACATCACATATATAAATATCAATCCAGACTGATAACAACAGTTATAATCAACCAATCACACAGATATTTAAATATTATCTATTTAATCTGCCTAGCATCCAGATGTGAGTGAGAAAAACTCACCTTGAGTTTTCGACGGGCGTTCGAAATTTAAAATTAAACCGAACAACGTTCGATTTAACTCAATTTTCTACTTGCTCGGAATGACTCCGGATCTGCGCCATCACGTAGTACTCGATTCTGCGATTCCAACGCCATGAATTTTATCGAAATCTGATATCGTACAGACAAGATATTAATTTTTGAAGTTTGACAATTTGAAAACAAATTTCCTTTTTATCCTATTTAACTTTGATTTACCCAAATATCATCCAGGCCGTTCCTCGCAAGAAGAAAAATCTGGACCGCCCTTTAACCCTTCTTCCCCTTCACGAAAAACGTTCGTAAGCTCAACCCATTGTCTGCTTTTCATTTGAACCATCGCACCCCCCTCGAGTTCACCGGCGTTCGATCGGATATCTCCAAACGATGCGCCAAAGCCCAGCCTACCCACACCATGCGCGCGCGAGAGCTCGGCTCTCTATAGATCTCGAAAAACGAGATCGACTCGGTGATGAACGGCACCACCTAGCACCCCCTCTGGTTGACTACAACCCATCTCCACCGTACGGATCTGAAATACGTGACAAGATCTTCGATTCTCTAGTTGGGAATCTTCGAAATAAATGAGTGGATTAGAAGATTTTTGAGGAAGAAAATCAATCGTTCACGGCCATTGAACGAAAAGAGGACGGCGGCTACGTCTGAAGCTAGGGTTTAGTGAAATAGATGATTATATAAATATTGTTTAACATTATTTTATTGATATTATTTTCAATTTACCATCTTATCACAAACGAACTCCAATCCTCACGTTCCGACAGGCTATCCTGGGGTTTTTCCGCATTCTGGACACAATGAAACAGGTTTCGTAAGCTAATTTGATCGTATGAGCGAGATACGAAATTAAACGATCAATTTAAAATTAAATCGGTTAAATTGATTTCGATGCGTTTCGAGCTGTCACGGTCTAACGACAACTCCGATTGCCACGAAAATTGAAATCCGATAATAACTAACTATTACGGATCTAATGGAACTGGTTTCGTCGAATTCCGAGACTATGCCCCGGAAGGCTATTTTAACTCGTCTATTAAATCAGGCGATTTCTGAACATCGTCGAAAACGCTTCAAATTTCACCTTTAAAATTTTATTAACTTAACAATAAATCATATAAAATGTATAACCACATTTAAAATCATTCCGGCTCAACCCGGACTCAAAATCTGATTATTTGCATTTTAATAATATTAAATTCATTTTTAAATTAATATAAACCCCAAATATTAATTTATCAACTTAAAAATTCCTCTAAAAGTCCAACAACATTATTTATGTCCAAATAGACTTTAAAATAAATTTTAAAACCATTTTATAGCTATTTACACCCAGATTCACCTTTTTATCCTAATCCCGAATATTTAATTATTATTTTTCCATTAATCAAATTCAACCCGAAATTACTATAATTAAAAATTACAGCTTATTTCATTGATTGAATCTGAATCTATTCATTTTAAAATCAATTAAGAATCCACATTAACATTTAAAATGAATTAAATGTTCAAATTCAATAGCTTAAAAATACGGGATGTTACATTCTTCCCCCCTTACAAAAATTTCGTCCCCGAAATTTGCTAAGGTAAAAATATACTTCAACTCAACTCACTTATCCCATTTGCTTAGTTAAAAGCTATATTCACTTTCCCAAAAAGTTTCAGCTCCATTTCAAAACCCTTTGCTTTCTTTACTCTAAAGCCTTTATTTTAACACTCGCTTTCAAAATAACTTTACTTATTAATAAATTTTCCCAAAAACCCCAAAAATTTTCCTACTCCCAAAATTTCTGGAAAATTTTGACAGAGTCTCCTTTGTACAGAGGAGCTTCTGCGATATCGCAGGATACACAAATATATATACATCGGCTCACATGGCCGGAAACCAAAATATATCACAATATATATATCATTTCCCAATTATATTTGCGTAGGCGTACCTTTTTGCATATTTTTAATAGCAAGCGGCTAATAAAACGCATATACGCGCTCCAACTCTCTCGAACGCCTCCCGCACCTGTACTATACTCAACAAACTCATCAAATTTCAAAGATAAGAACATTTCATTAGCATTTCCAATATAAATGCAAGCCAAACATATCCATTTCATAACCAAACCAAGCAAATTCATAATGTAACAATGTTAATCATATTTTATCAACAATTTAAAGGTTTCAATCACATTCGAATTACTTATTCAAGTCTACTTCATTTTATTTCACTTGAATGCCTTAAATTCAAGTTTTCAATCACCTTTCAAGTTACTTATTCAAGTCCAACTATTTTATTTCATTTGAATGATTTACATTCAAGTTCACCATATACAATTTATATTTATCTCAACCAATTCATTTCTACTTCAATATGATTACATATGCCTTTCTTACCTTTTAATTTTACTTATATTCCAAATTTGATTTACAATCAAATTTCATTTTAAACTTGAAACATTTGCATTTCAATTATGATCCATTTCCATTCATATGCAAACATTACTCATTAAGAGGTCAATTCATTCCTATTGATTCAAAATCAATTTCATTTGCTATTCTTAACCAATTCACTTGCATTCATATACAAAACTCTTTGAATTGGGCTCCCATTCATATCAATTTATTCACAATTCAATTCTAATTGCTTTTAAACACTCAATTGCAAATACATGCAAATTTCCATGTCATTCAAGCAAAACAATTGCCACTTAAGCTTATAACCATTTAAAATTATTTCCAATTTGGATTCATATAAATTTTATTCCATTACAAGGGTTCACAAACCAAATATTTTCTCTTTCCAATGTAATTGTTAAATTACATTTTCCTTACATCTTTATTTCCATTAACCAAATTCAAGTTTATATTAATATCATTCATTCCTGAGTTATTTACAACTCTTATATTTTTAACTCATCACATTAATTAATTTAAAAATCACTTCACTTGCATTTCAGTTTATTTCCTAACAAATTTCATTCGGAATCACTTAAATAAGCCCATTTACAATCATTTGTTTTTCTTCCAAGTTACTTAAGTTCTTTCACAAAATTTCCATCATCTTCTTATATCAATTTTATTTTATTTTCATTTGATTCTCATTCAAATCAAATTTCAATTCCTTTACAACTTTAATGCTCTTTGTTTATTCATCCAATCCATGTACAAATTTATTTTATTAACAAAGAGACCATTTAAATTATTTCTCTCATTTGAATTTTATTTACAATTCAAACCATCACTATTATAATCTAATCCCATTATACACTCACACTTCCAACATTTATTGCCAAACTTAAATTCCATCCGAAAACTGGATTTTATTTACCTTTCACACTTTGACCAACTATCAAAATCCTATTTATTGCAATACAAATTCCATTTAATTTAGCTTACACAAGATTTATTTCCAAACAATCATTTTGGATTTAGTTGAGTAAACATTTACTTCATTCATCATCACCTCAACTAAATTAAATTTCCATTAAACTAAATTCTTATCCCATTTTAGTTCAAGGTTAACTAAATTATATATGCATTTTCAATTTAATTCCTTTCCAGAATTAATTCAAGTTCATCTAAATTTTATTTAGCCCACCTGAATTTAAACCATTTCCTTTACTACCTTAAATAAGAATTTAATTACATTCATTCTTATTCATAACACAACAGAAATTTTAATATTCAGCTTAATTCCATCTTAGTCGAAGTTAAACCAAATTCAATTTAATCTTAATTCTCCATATCCAAGTTCAACTTATTTACTAACTTCAGTTCACTTACCTCTTTTATATTTTATAATTGTTTCACCTTACTTTGCATTCCATTTAAAATTAAGTTTGAATTCATCATTCCACTTATTATTTCCATTTGTGATTATAATTCCATTTTACTTGAGTTAAAATAAAATCTTCCATTCTCAAGTTCTCCAACTTATTTACTTGTAAGTTTATATTGCTCATTTCAAACCAATCCACATTTTTATAATCACAATGTCAAATTTTAACACTGAATAGCTTAAGAATATGAATTCATTTGCACAATCACAAGCATTTACATTTCACCGTTATCTCAACTTCCATTTAATTCCAATTCGTTTAGATTTAATTCATATTCAAATTCTTAATTTTATTTAACTTATCATAAGTTAAATCCAGATATATTCCATTCACCTTCATTTATTCAAAGTAAATTTACATTCCATATATACTCAATTCTTCTTTAAGTCAACTTTCCTTTATAAGTTATATAGTTGAATCATTTCAACTTTCACATTTTTATTTTAAAATAGAATTCCCAGAATTCAATTTACCCGGATTTATTTCAAAACCAATTTGAAATAAAAATCAACACATTTCTCTTTTGATATTCAAATCAAATACCAAATTCCAAAACAGACTGCTTTTACCAACAATTTTCCTTTTTGAAAATTCCAAAATCACTTTTTTCCTAGACAAGTCCAAACAATGTCATAACCAACTATTTTGGTAGCAATCCATCACTTTAGAAACTCGAAAATGAATTCTAATGATGTGGCCAGCATCATCAGGATTATTTTCCAGCGACTGAAGTGAGTTCAATGCTTTCCACTTCCAAAATCCACCTCAAAACAATTTCTATTCAAAAATATTTCCCCAAAATATACTCCATTCTTACAAATGCTTTCGAAAACATTTCTAACATTTCCACAAAGTCAAACTCCCAAAACTTTGTTTAATTCCATTTGAAATCCCTTTCAAAATTTCCGGGGTCAAAATTCTAGTTTATATCAAATTTTAATTTTTTTACTTTTCTTATTTAAAACATATTCAGTCAATTCCATTTGGTTATAAACCATTTTAATATTTTAACTTCTTATTTTCTTATATATATCATTTCAAATTTTAGATCATGTTTTAATTTCTTATTTGATTATAGAAGAAACAACCAAACAAGCATCCAATACATATAATAATTTAGAAAATTATTTCTTTTTATATCAAAATATAAATTTGGGTAAAATTATTTCATTTACCCACTTTAAAACAATACTATGTCGGTTTACCTTGTTTAAGAGTTTAGAAACCCCTATCGATACGGTTGTACTTCCCGCACCGACCAAAATTCATAAACACTCAACCGATAAGTCAACACAGTATAAAAACAATTTTATATCCACTAACAAATACGCTCTCATAGCTATTATTACACTCAACTCATTATAGAGTACTTCCGACTCTATTTAAAAATGAGTAATTTTCCCACCAAAGCCTAGGTTGTCGCCAATCTAAGCTCTGATACCAAGTGTGACGACCCGCTCTTCACGACCCTCGAAAATCGACACAAAATACTCAACAGTATAATATGCCGACGATCGAATGCCGGAAAAGACAGATTGTAGAAGAATAAGAAAGTAAATAGAAGAAGAAAGAACTAAACAAAATCAGAACCTCACAGTCGCAGCGGATAAAATATAATATATAGAACAGATCTTTACACAAATGAAAACTATATCTGTTTATATACAATACATCATCATCAGAGTCCATCACAATCAACAATATCCAGTCAATCAATCAATACAATAATCACAGCAGCGGAATAATACAAGTACGAGAAATACGTCTCGGACTCCAGCTCCTCTCCTGAGCTCCATAGCAACCTATCCTGAAATATACTCGGTCTGACCCGAGCATTATAATAAAATAACACCCGAGTCAGTCTGGAATACCAGCGCATCATAAATACACCCAATTGATTATTAAAGTTTCAAAAATCCTTTGAAAACAAAAGCATCTCGTAAGACCACGCCACAAATAAATATGTCGGGTTTTTACCTTACGATAGCTAAAACATTTTTTTTATAAAAAATCCTCTGATATTATAATAGTGTCTATAGAAAGTAAAATAGAATCTAGCTGAAATGCTTGCATCTCACATTTCAACAATAGTTGGGCACAATCAAAACCGTACAGGCTCGTAGGGAGAATGGATTTCCAACGAATGACTAGGCACTGGGGTACCACCTGTCACAGTACGTGGCCTAGATCACAGTACCGAGGAGTACGCCCGCTCCCCTGCAACACAAGACCGGAATCATCCCTTACTGGATAATTCCAAGTAAAATCACCCCACGGTTGGGATCAGCAACCGCACCACTAAGCCGAAATAAAAGGGACATCTAGACAGGGATGACCTTACTCTCAAGTGGGGGCTACCCACGAAGCCTTGCTGCATATCCCCTGATTTTCAGTCATTCCCGGTTGATGAGGCTCGAGGCTAAACGATACCTTTATAGCACAAATCCCTTAGAATGCCCATCATCCACCTGACGATGTCACGAAAGCATTCGTCCATACAAGTCCGTCCCGGGTCCGAACGGAACCGAATGCACTACCCCTACTACATCCATTTTGGAAATATCCTCAGGATTAGTAGCGACTAGCCCTTGCACTTCACTGCTCCATCTTCGACTCCGAAATCGTTTTCGCGAAACGTACAAACTGGATCGAAGTGGTTTTCGAGTCTCCAGACCTAGAATCCCGGTATACGGAAACTCGATCCCGGTCTCTTCGAAACGATCAGCGCTTTGGCCAATATTGATAGTCGGTGATTTAACTATCAATTAATGTTCACAAACATCCATACACATCCATCACACAATAAATAATCTCCATATTATTTATTTTCTTCTAATATCTTTCAAAGAGATATTTTCACATTTTCAAAACTCGTTTGAAAACAATTTTCCAAAACTCTTCCTTTACAAGGTAAATCCTTTACCCTTTATTCCCATCAGGAATAACCAAGTATAAAACAATTTGCATTTAAAACAGTTAAAAATACTTTATACTGAAATATACTTTAAAATATGAAAATTTCTTCTATTTATTTACTCAAAATATAAATTTAAAATATGTGAAGAAAACTAGTCATTAACACATAAACTTTGATTTAAAAATAAGGGTTTTAGTTTCACTAAATTGAAAATAACGTTATAAGAAGAAAAATGCTAATTTTAACAACTTAAGCTAAAACCAACTTTTAAATAAATCTATTTGTACAAATAATTGCTAATATACTCCCAAATTATTACGGTATTAAAAATTATTAATTTATTTCTTAAAAAAATACGATTTCTTAAAAATACTTTTAAAACGATTTAAAACTTAACCTTAGTTAAATAAAATCTTTTTATAAACATTTACTTGGTTTTCCCAGGGAAACACTTTCCCGTTTCTAAACATTCTAAAGTACTCTTTCATATAAATCCACTGATTTATTTCAAGTCAATTTATGATTTCAACATAAATTTCCAATTCCATACTTAACTATAACTTCCTCCGAAGTTAAATCACAATTTTTCATTTCCGGAAATTCATTTTTAAATATAGTTTAAACATTTTGGTGAATTTTCAATGGAAGCCAAATTTCCAATTCACTTAATTAAATTCCAATGAAATACGGCATTTCAAAACATTCTATTTTTCATTTGAACTTGTTAATTTATAGTTGGAACTCCATTTAACATATTTTTAATTTTCGAATAACATTAGCCATTATTAAAATAAACATCGTTATTTTAAACAATTTATAATTTCATAAATTTAATTTCTAGAAAACTATACTTTCCATTTACCCATTTCATAAACTTCCCATTATATTCAAAATCCCAATTTGACCCAATTTACATTTTTCTTTTCAAATCCGATTTCAAATTTTATTCTTTGAAATTCTAAATTTAACAATTCATTTTATTTCGTAAAAACACAATTTTAGCCATTTATAATTTAATTCCGTGATTACAATTTATACCACAATGTCACAGAACAACTAAATTTCCAGATTTATCAATCACATCATATAAACAGGTATCACTATCAATTATAAAATAATTGCTACATTGTGAGGAATCCAGTTGGATCCCTCCAACCTGTTTCTCCCTGCATCACAGATATTAGCACATCACATATATAAATATCAATCCAGACTGATAACAACAGTTATAATCAACCAATCACACAGATATTTAAATATTATCTATTTAATCTGCCTAGCATCCAGATGTGAGTGAGAAAAACTCACCTTGAGTTTTCGACGGGCGTTCGAAATTTAAAATTAAACCGAACAACGTTCGATTTAACTCAATTTTCTACTTGCTCGAAATGACTCCGGATCTGCGCCATCACGTAGTACTCGATTCTGCGATTCCAACGCCATGAATTTTATCGAAATCTGATATCGTACAGACAAGATATTAATTTTCGAAGTTTGACAATTTGAAAACAAATTTCCTTTTTATCCTATTTAACTTTGATTTACCCAAATATCATCCAGGCCGTTCCTCTCAAGAAGAAAAATCTGGACCGCCCTTTAACCCTTCTTCCCCTTCACGAAAAACGTTCGTAAGCTCAACCCATTGTCTGCTTTTCATTCGAACCATCGCACCCCCTCGAGTTCACCGGCGTTCGATCGGATATCTCCAAACGATGCGCCAAAGCCCAGCCTACCCACACCATGCGCGCGCGAGAGCTCGGCTCTCTATAGATCTCGAAAAACGAGATCGACTCGGTGATGAACGGCACCACCTAGCACCCCCTCTGGTTGACTACAACCCATCTCTACCGTACGGATCTGAAATACGTGACAAGATCTTCGATTCTCTAGTTGGGAATCTTCGAAATAAATGAGTGGATTAGAAGATTTTTGAGGAAGAAAATCAATCGTTCCCGGCCATTGAACGAAAAGAGGACGGCGGCTACGTCTGAAGCTAGGGTTTAGTGAAATAGATGATTATATAAATATTGTTTAACATTATTTTATTGATATTATTTTCAATTTACCATCTTATCACAAACGAACTCCAATCCTCACGTTCCGACAGGCTATCCTGGGGTTTTTCCGCATTCTGGACACAATGAAACAGGTTTCGTAAGCTAATTTGATCGTATGAGCGAGATACGAAATTCAACGATCAATTTAAAATTAAATCGGTTAAATTGATTTCGATGCGTTTCGAGCTGTCACGGTCAAACGACAACTCCGATTGCCACGAAAATTGAAATCCGATAATAACTAACTATTACGGATCCAATGGAACTGGTTTCGTCGAATTCCGAGACTATGCCCCGGAAGGCTATTTTAACTCGTCTATTAAATCAGGCGATTTCTGAACATCGTCGAAAACGCTTCAAATTTCACCTTTAAAATTTTATTAACTTAACAATAAATCATATAAAATGTATAACCACATTTAAAATCATTCCGGCTCAACCCGGACTCAAAATCTGATTATTTGCATTTTAATAATATTAAATTCATTTTTAAATTAATATAAACCCCAAATATTAATTTATCAACTTAAAAATTCCTCTAAAAGTCCAACAACATTATTTATGTCCAAATAGACTTTAAAATAAATTTTAAAACCATTTTATAGCTATTTACACCCAGATTCACCTTTTTATCCTAATCCCGAATATTTAATTATTATTTTTCCATTAATCAAATTCAACCCGAAATTACTATAATTAAAAATTACAGCTTATTTCATTGATTGAATCTGAATCTATTCATTTTAAAATCAATTAAGAATACACATTAACATTTAAAATGAATTAAATGTTCAAATTCAATAGCTTAAAAATACGGGATGTTACACTTGTAATCCCTATTTGGAATTACAAACGATATATTTACAAATCTATAATATTTGAAAGAGAAAAGGAAGAGATTTGAATTAGAAATAGCAAATAATACTCAGATCTAGGGTTTTACCTTTGACATAGCCTTCTGATTTGAACCAATTCCTAATTCCCTAAATAATTTATTCTCTTTCTATTTAGATCTAAATTCATGTAAATTAGATCTAATTTTTTTTATTAAGAAAGTGTAGAAGAGATAGAAATGGCAGAGCTTCTGTAGGCAAGAGAAAAATAATGAGAATAAAAATGAGGCTCTGCACCTATATTTATAGTGGTTCAACTCAGTGCTAACCATTAGATATAAAACCCTAAAATCTAAAGCGTACACTCAGTCTATGGATAGTAAATTAATATGTTTTCTTCTGCATTTGTTTTATTTCAAATTGATTCTCCAACAATCTTTTCATTAATCACTTTCCCCTTCTCTCTCGCAATCTATGGAAACATATATTTTTAAATTTGATGTTTCTTTTAAATAAGATTCCCCTATTATTCACCCAATTAATAGATTTCATATATACCTAGAATTAATTTACTATCCAATTAATCCCTGCCTGTACTATGATTTCTTACCAAATTAATATGCGAATCAACACCATATTAATTCGTCACATATATGCATATTAATTTATTTTATTTCCATAATTATTGCATGCATATATTCTACAATTGAATTTTGAATCACAATCTTAATTATATATGTTACCATAAGTCTCTATGTTTATTAATTGACAATTAATTACTTGCATAAATTACTCTTCCTCCATTTTATTTTCTTGCACTGACATATATGTTTCTAACCATATCAATTAGTTGCTACAATATATGTTCCCTTTCTTGTCAGTTCCTGTCAATTAATCACCTTTTCTAATTACTTGAATATTAATTTCCCTTTGAAACAAACATCATCAATTAATATTCCTTATTAATTGATTTTATATAATTTCTCTCTCTAATTTATTTGTTACACAAATATATATGTATTCCAAATAATATTAATTAGTTGCCCCGTTTACAAACATTTCTTTATTTTAAAATTTCAAACGTATATAACTTAATTAAATTATTTGCATATAGAATTGTAATTTAACACGGGGTGTTACATTCTCCCCCCTTAGGAAATTTCATCCCCGAAATTTGATAAGGGTTCCATTATGTAATTTCTCGTATTAATCACATCCATTTTGTGTACATCCGATTTGGCAACAATCCGTGCATAGTGCAAAGTGCAATTCATCATAAAATATATGCATGTACAAGAATTTCTATGCGGTACCTCCTATATGAATGCTTTGTCTCTAGAAATTCCTTTTAAAACATGATGCACACATCCTAAATATACGTGCAATTTCTATATAAATGCAATCTTCTGAAAACTCCAAACATTTTTCATTCAATTTTTCCCACACTCTTACTGAATAGGAGCATAGTTCAACAAATTTTTACATCCAAACCTACCATACCACTTTTAATTTTCGAATTTTAGAAAATTCTAATTTTTCAAATTCGATTTCTTATGTTATAAGGAAGGTGGAAAACAGAAAAACTTCATATTTCTTCGATTTTCTTTTGCGCACATCCTCCTCTGTACTTCGGATTTAAGCTACCATTCTAAAAAAAAATTATTTACTTCCCCAAGCACAGTTTACATAAGAAAATATCTCTTTTTAAATTTTTCTGTTGACGTTTCTATCGCTTTCTTTAAATTTGTTATTTTACTTTTATTTATCTTATTCTGCTTTTACTCTTTTTTTATACAGCAACTAAACACAGCTATCATCTAGAGCAAGGAGGTCTAGGACCATGTCCACTTTGACACAGAAAGGTCTTACTCTAGGAATCCAAGTAACTCATATGCTCCTCCTACCGCCTATTACTTATTACCAACTTACGCTGTGTTACTCATGACAAATAAGATCTATTCATCTCTTCTATTCCATGATCAAAAATGAATAACTAAGTCTCATTTACTGCAATGGATAAGGGTTTCAATCTATGTAGTCTCTATCTAAAAAGACAACTAAGCTTGGGGAAATTTTCTCTTTGCCTTTCATTTTTCCCTAACTAAGGTCAACCTATCCCAACTACGTGTGTCTTATCATCTTACTAATATCATTTCACTATTTTTCTATAGTCTGCACACATGAAGCGACATTTATAGGTTTTCACTAGTGTCCTATACACCTTACGGGAACTTTTATTATTACTAAGAGTAATTACTGCTATAACCTTATACTTTTCTCGTTACACTTAGTAAATGATTCCTATCTACTCCTTATTTAAAAGTCTGATTTGGTCTGGTATTTATCAATTTTTATTCAAAAATTTAAACTTCTAAATTTTATCTTTTAAAAATCTTATTTACTTTTCCACCAAACCATCTTTTTTTTAAACATGTCTTGCTTGTTCTTAAGACATTATTCTTTTTTCTTGACTTTAAAAAAAATGTCCTCACATCTTTTCAAAATATCCTTCTTTTTTTATATAGATTTTCAAATTTACTAAAACTGGGGTAAATAAGAACAATTATTTTATCAAAAATCTCTTAACTTTCCTACTCTTCCAATTACTTAACCTTGAAGGAGTTACTAACTTACTACACTTAATGGTTTTATACCTTAATGTATTGGAATTACTTTCTCTTATGAGAAACCATTAACGCTAAAACCTTCTATGAATCTTTCAAGGAGGATTTCATGTTTATGTGAAATTATAAGGAATTTATTTTATATTTTATCGAAATAGGCTATACAAAATATAGTGATTTCCATACCTTTTACATCTCTTTCACGTAGTCCTTATAGCTTGCATAAAACATCTTTATTTGTGGTTTATAGAAAATTATATCATGATTCATTTCATTCCAATAGATTAAGGTATCTTTACTCTATATTTACTTACATAAGATATTTCCTACTAAACTCATTAATTTATCGTACATTATTTTTCAAAAGAACTCATTTTTAAAACTTCTTTATAACTAGAAAATATTTTCATATGCTTATTTAAATAATAAGTGTACATATAAACCACTTTAGAAATTATCTCCAAAACTCATTTGGGTCAAAACAGATGTTGCGTAAAACACCGTTACTACAACCCAAAAATACTAATATATGGATTAAATTAAAATAAATATTAATAAATCCCGTATTCTATGTAAAAACATTTACTTTGGGAGTCACCTACTATAACAATGGTGTCATAGTCTATGCTTCCTTTATTTTTACTGAAAACATTTATTACAACAATAAATGTTGTAACCTACGTTTTCGATACTTAACACACTCTAGGTTTTTATATTTAAAATCATTGTTTACCTACAAAGAAACTAGTGAGCTATACATGCTCTATAATTCTACAAAAAGAATTTCACTTTTAACAAACTTTAAATCATATAAAAACCAGTTTAAATTTTATACCACTTATTTTTTCAAAAACCCAATATTTACTTCCTCAAATATATAAACAATTATATTTTTCAACTTTTTTAATTCAAAAGTTTCATTTTTATTGGGTTAGACATAAAGTAGATTTTTTTCATACTAAAACCTTTTATTCTTCCCGAAATAAAAACACTCTCCCTGCTATCCCTACGGAACATCCCTACTTCCTCAAACATATGGATACAATTTTTCTCTCAAAACATGGCTTATTTGTATGCTATAAATCAGTAATAACTATGCACAAATATACTTCTAAAAACTTTCCATATGTTAAAATCTATGGTTGGGGACTATTTGGATTTTAGTACATAATATATTTATATTTTATTCAAAAATACAAATATGTTCACTCACTATCTACCTAGGAATCCTAAACCTAGGCTCTAATACCAAATGTAACAACCCAAATTCCAGTAGGTCCAGATTTTTCGCAAAAATGCTAAAACCCAAGCCCATTGAAACCCGAGTTGGGAATCTGGTATCCTGTAAATAGGCAAAGACAAATATATCAGAGCTCGATTAAATATCTCACAGCGGAATTGACTAAAATATAATAGTAAGTACTCACCAACATAATAACACTTTCTAAACAAGTGTCTTAAAGCTGGGAAGTCTCTGCCATCTACCTAACCTATAGGATGTTATGAGGAGGGGGTCGGAACTAAAGTTCTGGTGAATGGATAAATTATACACTTTTAAGCTTAATTCTACATATACTGTTTTATTTCCATTTACTGTTATATTAGGTTCACTAGGTTTATCATACTCTCACCTCTGTGCGTGAATCGTACCCATCTACTCCTTAGTAGATTAAAACCTATTAACTGATATATATATATATGTAGATATATGCTCAATGACCATATTGGTCCTAGGTACTACCCATAGTACCTTCCATATCCTCCTCGCAAAGGACTCCATCGTCTGGCTCCTATAGCGTTCCGTGACTACATCTGTAAAGGATAGCTTCATGAGGCCTACAATATAGGTATTCCATCGTCTACTATGAAAACGTAAAACTGCGTTCGCACTAGTCTATACTAATGCTCGGACATCCACAACGTACCACCTAGTGCATACATTGAGGACTATACGTAATCGTTCTGTCTACACTCTAAATCCCGCCAACAAGGTCTACCTTGTACGAAACTCAGTCGGGGATTTTCTATATCTGTAAAGGACAGCTTCGTTAGGCCTACAATACAGATATTCTAGTTGGTCTGTCTCTTTTCTCATCGTGGCTATGGCCCAACACTGCCACCCCTCAACTAATCAAAAGACCTCTAAAGAGTTAAGTGGTCGTGCCCTACTGCAAACAATCTAACATCCAGTTGGCGGTGCCCCTCATCCAACGTCTCGATAGTGAAAGAATCATTGGACTTTTGGTTTTAACTATAGTATTTCCCGAACTCGCTCTTGGTTTTGATGCTGGCCGATATCCGCATGCGACTATCCTTTTGGGTCCTGCCCACTAAACTTACTTGCAAGTACTAGGACATACGAATATCCTACTTCGAACACCAACCCCTTCTGACTGCCTACAATGATCCTGCCATGCAAAAAGCAGTCAAGGCATACTCTCTTGATGGAACACCTACAGACCTGCCTCCGGGGATGCATCTTCGTTAGGCCTACTCAAAGGGCCATCCTAGAGTATTCTCACGTCCCGTTGAAGTCTCATACTTCCTTCTAGCCCAAAATAACTAAGTTGGACGTGCTTCTTCTTTGCAGAAATCTACGATGAACTGCTTCATTAGGTTCTTCATCCTTTGGGCTACTCCAAACGCATCTTACTCTTTTATTAGACCCTAAGTCTAATCTTTTAATTTTCATTTAGTTTACTTTTCTTATTCTGTTGGCTACTTATTTACCCTAATTAGCATATTCTTGCCCTCATCCCACTTCTGGCTATTGTGAGACCACCATTGATCTAATAGGGAATGTTGTTAGTACTGCCACTTCTATTACCTTGCATATTTAACTCAATTTAAGTCTTAGGTTTATTAAATAAGCATCTTCTATTATCCTTGTTCTATTTGCTTATTAACTTAATTTAAATCTTAAATAAGCCTTTCCATTCTTTCTACTTTAATTATAACCTATGTTATAATTTTACTTGTAATTGTCACTTTTATAATCTGTATATGATTACAAGTGTCTCTCTTCTGTTCTAGGCTGTCTTCTATTATTATGATATAGAATTCTATTTAATTCTCTTATATTATATAATTCACTTATCATAACAACTATCTTATTGTACAGTCTGCGCAGTAAATGCAGATCTAGGTTCATTAGCGTTTACACCTTCAAATTCTTTTCTAATAATTTACTTGATTCCTTTCATACTTTACTTTATTTTCTTCTATTTTAGGAAGTAATTCTATCTTATTTGGTTGGGTATGAAAACTATACTAAAAATCCATTCCATATTTTAATACTAAGTAATACTATAAACAATAATTCGTAACTACAAGGTATTTCATTTCTTTTATTATTTTGGAATAGTGTAAAATACAGTGGTTTCTCTATTTTACACTAGTTCCCTTTTTCTTTCTTTTATTCTTGCAGTTACATTTATCATTATCTTTTAAATATTAAATTATAGAAATGTATCCTATTTTCTAAACCAACCAATTAATCTATTACTTACTTCCAAATCAAGTTATTAGATTAATCTATTATTCCCGTTTTAGCGCAATTTATTGCAGAATTCCATTGTTCTAGCTTTATTCCAACTTTTCTTATTTTACATCTTGTTAACCCGCCTTTTTAGAAGGCCATAAATAGGCGGATTCAACCTAACCAACTTCACGATTATCGAGGCTGGAATATGATGGATTCAGTTTAAAAGGATAAAGTCCACTTGGATATGTCATTCGGACTAGAAGCTGTGGGTTGTTCGGCATGGACGGCTCAGTCTGGAAATAAGAGCGATCGACATTGTCACTCGTCATAAGTGTCGCTCGACATACTACACTCAGCATATGCCACTCGGCATACTTCACCCAACATATGCCGCTCGGCATACTTCACCCAGCATATGCCGCTCGGCATACTTCACTTATCAAAGGTCGCTCGGCCTTGGTGATGTCGCTCGGCCTTGGTAATGTCGCTTGGCCTTGGTGATGTCGCTCGGCATCGTGGGTCGCTCGGCATGGTGGCTCACTCGGAAAGGTAGCTTGGCAAGGTGGCTCGGCATCGTGGCTCGGCAAGGTGGCTCGACATTGTGGCTCGGTATGGTGGCTCGGCAAGGTGGCTCGGCATCGTCGCTCGACAATCTTGTGTCCAAGTAGTTGTTTCACCGGGTCGGCCACTTCAGATTACTTCGAGTTAAAAGGGGATTTACTTCGAGTTGCCTAGGTAGATTTCCTGAGTCGGCAGGATTTGGGAAAGGAGTCGGTGTATTGAAGGAAGGGGTCGGTTGAGGTGAAAGGTGTGAACTCGACCGAAGTCTTAATGGGCCCGTATCACTTGAGAAGCCCAACTACCTGGTTTTGCCTATAAATATAGCATGTAGGGCTTCTGAAAAGGGATCTTCTTTCTGCTCTCTTACTTTCTCTTTTCTAAGGCTATGGCTACTTTACTACTTTGTAACTGTAATCGGTTTTTACAGCAATAAAAAGGAAACTTCTGGAGTTGACGTAGGCCGGAGTTAGCCGAACCACTATAAAACTTGTTGTTCTTTACTGCTTTTATTTTAACTTATATCATTCTTCACGTTTATATTCTCTACATACATTCTATCTGTGATTTGGTGCTTTCATCTGGACCTGGGTGTTAGTGACCAATTTTGGCGCTAACATTTTGGTGCTTTCACTGAGAAGCAAGCACTCGGGGATTTTGGAGCTAGGATTTTGGATTCAAAAGCTTAGGAACTTGGATTTTGGGAAGCAATGGCTAGGCCATCAGCAAGGAAGCAAGTGACAGAAAGGAGCAATCAAGAGGGAAGTCAAAAGGCTTCCTCCGGTGTTAATCAGGCCTCAATCTATATCACTAGAGACGAGATGGAGACGATGTTGAAAAGGCAGGAGGACATGATAAATAACCTACTTCGATAGGTTGGACAAGTTCGAACACAAGGTCAAGGGAATGGACCAACCACGGCTGCTGGCAATGTAGAACCAGGAACCAGAGCTGTAGAAGTTTCTGAAGGTCAAAACCAGAACCAGACTGGAGAGGTTGGAGGAAATCAGCCAAGGCCTGGGGGCAGGCCTCTAGGATTGGATACTGGGAGAGCGGTGAGTGAAGCTCAGCAAGCAGGGATCAACGTGAACGTAAATGACCAACATGAAGACTACTACTTGGAGTACCCCCTAGGACATGGGGAGCAAGGTAGAGATGCAAACATGGGACTACCCCCGGATGGAGACGAATGGATGGCTGGATTAATAAGAAGGATCATGAGAGGAGGACTGCCGAGTAGAGGCTTGGAGGAGGTCAGTCGAAGTCCGTTCACTCTGGAAATCAGGAATGCAAGGAACCCTCCATAATTCAAACTGCCAACACTGGAGGCGTATGATGGAAAATCAGATCACCCTATGCATGTAAATAGATACATCAGACATATGGAAGTGCTGGGAGCATCTGAGGAGGTAATGGCAAGATGTTTCCCTTTATACTAGATGGATTTAGCTGCGCTTTGGTTCAGGCAGCTGGAGAATAGATCGATCAGGACATGGGGCGAGTTAGTGGAACGCTTCATGAGACAGTTCAGGGTCCATGTGACGTGGCCCAAGAGTGTAATGACACTGGCATCGATGAAGCAGAGGTCAGGAGAGTCCGTGAGAGGTTTTCTTATGCGATTTAATGCAGCTGTGGCCTCGGTAGATCGGCCGGATCCATCAATGATTTTGATGGCGGCAGTGGCAGGGATTGCGAAAGACATGGAACTCAAGGATTCATTAGCACGGGATCCACCGCAGGATCTTGGAGAATTCTATCATGAGGCCGAGAGATTCATTAGGTTGGAAGATTCACGCGCCGAGAGGCAAGAAATAAATGCCGTACAAGGCGAAGGAACCTCCAAGGAATAGTCTGGAATAGACAAAGGAAAGCGGAAACATGATGAAAGATACGATGGTCCTGACAGAGGGAACAAATTCCGAGAACCCAGATTCAAACAATACGCTGACTTGACGACAAACTTGGAATGGATTTACACAAAGACTCGGGAGCAGCTCCCTTATCGAAACCACCCAGGAGAGATCCCACGGGACGGTAACGTAGAAGTGGAAAGTACTGCCTATTCCATGAGCTGGAAGGGCATGCTACTGATGAATGCCGCCATTTGAAGGATGAGGTGGAAGAGCATGTTAGAAGTGGTAGATTGCCACAGTACGTGAGAAATCGGACAGCGCACGTAGGACCTGAGCAACTACCGCCTGCATTCAACAGAACTAATCCTGGATTGGAATCACGACTCGTCATCAATTGATCGCGATGGAACGGGCCAAGTTTAGGACTTGAACTTTGGTCGATTACATAAAATTCTTAGATTTGATTTCAAAATAAAATGGCTATTCCACTTACCCATGTAAGGGAACCGGAGAGATCCCTAGGCATGCTTTGAGATGGAAATAGATCGCTCTGCCCAGAGTGGCAGTATTTAGATTTTTCCTTTGTTTGTGATTGAACATTTGGAATTTTAATTTAATAAATGAACTTGAATTTCATAAAATAAACCTTTGACCGGAGAGTTAAAGGATGAATATTGGAAGTCAATTTGAAATTAATCGCTTTATGACCCTACCCGGAGAGACGGGGTCCGGAGTGCAAGAAGTGAGTTGCTTCGCCAGAGAGCGACAGGATCAACTCACTTAACGTCGTTCCCCATTCACCGGTGAGTGATTGGATATGGGTTCGATAAGAGCCCAGAGTGGCTGTAATCGGCCTAGGATTTAGGCCATGACATTGCTTAATGTTTAGGCACACTAAATCGGAGTGCAGGGAGTGACGCTGCTTTGCCGGAGAGCGACAGGATCAGCTCGCTCAACGTTGTTTCCCCTTCACCGAAGAGTGACAGGATGGGATCCAGTAAGAGCCCGGAGAGGCTGACATCGGTCTAGGAGGATCATGACATTGCTTAATGTTCAAGGACACTGAACGGGAGTGCAGGGAGTGACGCTGCTTCACCGGAAAGCGATAGGATCGGCTCGCTCAATGCTGTTTCCCCTTCACCGGAGAGTGATAGGATGGGATCCAATAAGAGCCCGGAGAGGCTGACACTGGTCCAGGAGGATTAGGGCATCGCTTAATGTTCAGGGACGCTGAACCGGAGTGTAAGGGATTGGTTGCTTCGTCGAAGTGCGACATGATCTGCCTATTCAATCGTTAAGTTTGGATCGAGCTTAGCAGGGGTCCGGAGAGGCCGTCAACGGTCTGGAAAGATCGTAGGATTCGATTGTTGACTCCCAAGAGGCAAATTTGGAATTGGATGACGACTTGGAACGGTCACGGAACAAACTATCAAATTCGGATGGAATCGTTTGATAACGAATGTAGCATGGACCTTGGATATCGGGATAGAGACTATTCAAAACACACCTTCTAATAGCAAGGCATGTTTTGGGGGGCAAATGTTAACCCGCCTTTTTAGAAGGCCATAAACAGGTGGATTCAACCTAACCAACTTCATGATTATCGAGGCTGGAATATGATGGATTCAGTTTAAAAGGATGAAGTCCACTTGGATATGTCATTCGGACTAGAAGTTGTGGGTCGTTTGGCATGGACGGCTCGGTCTGGAAATAAGGGCGATCGGCATTGTCACTCGTCATAAGTGTCGCTCGACATACTACACCCAGCATATGCCGCTCGGCATACTTCACTCGGCATACTTCACTCAGCATATGCCACTCGGCATACTTCACTTATCAAAGGTCGCTCGGCCTTGGTGATGTCGCTCGGCATCGTGGGTCGCTCGACATCGTGGGTCGCTCGGCATTGTGGCTTGGCATGGTGGCTCGGCAAGGTGGCTCGGCATCATCGCTCGGCATTGTGGCTCGGCATGGTGGCTCGGCAAGGTGGCTCGGCGTCGTCATTCGGCATGTGGCTCGGCATGGTGGCTCTGCAAGGTGGCTCGGCATCGTCGCTCGGCATTGCCGCTCGGCAGTCTTGTGTCCAAGTAGTTGTTTCACCAGGTCGGCCACTTTAGATTACTTCAAGTTAAAAGGGTATTTACTTCGAGTCGCCTAGGTAGATTTCCTGGGTCGGCAGCATTTGGGCAAGCAGTCGGTGTATTGAAGGAAGGGGTCGGTTGAGGTGAAAGGTGTGAACTCGACCGAAGTCTTAATGGGCCCGTATCACTTGAGAAGCCCAACTACCTGATTTTGCCTATAAATACAGCACGTAGGGCTTCTAAAAAGGGATCTTCTTTCTGCTCTCTTACTTTCTCTTTTCTAAGGCTTTGGCTACTCTACTACTTTGTAACTGTAATCAGTTTTTACAGCAATAAAAAGGAAACTTCTGGAGTTGACGTAGGCCGGAGTTAGCCGAACCACTATAAAACTTGTTGTTCTTTACTGCTTTTATTTTAACTTATATCATTCTTCACGTTTATATTCTCTACATACATTCTATCAGTGATTTGGTACTTTCATCTGGACCTGGGTGTTAGTGACCAATTTTGGCGCTAACATTTTGGTGCTTTCACTGAGAAGCAAGCACTCGGGGATTTTGGAGCTAGGATTTTGGATTCAAAAGCTTTGGAACTTGGATTCTGGGAAGCAATGGCTAGGCCATCAGCAAGGAAGCAAGTGACAGAAAGGAGCAATCAAGAGGGAAGTCAAAAGGCTTCCTCCGGTGCTAATCAGGCCTCAATCTATATCACTAGAGACGAGATGGAGACGATGTTGAAAAGGCAGGAGGACATGATAAATAACCTACTTCGATAGGTTGGACAAGTTGGAACACAAGGTCAAGGGAATGGACCAACCACGGCTGCTGGCAATGCAGAACCAGGAACCACAGCTGTAAAAGTTTCTGAAGGTCAAAACCAGAACCAGACTGGAGAGGTTGGAGGAAATCAGCCAAGGCCTAGGGGCAGACCTCTAGGATTGGAAACTGGGAGAGCGGTGAGTGAAGCTCAGCAAGCAGGGATCAACGTGAACGTAAATGACCAACATGAAGAGTACTACTTGGAGTACCCCCTAGGACATGGGGAGCAAGGTAGAGATGCAAACATGGGACTACCCCCGGATGGAGACGAATGGATGGCTGGATTAATAAGAAGGATCATGAGAGGAGGACTGCCGAGTAGAGGCTTGGAGGAGGTCAGTCGAAGTCCGTTCACTCTGGAAATCAGGAATGCAAGGAACCCTCCATAATTCAAACTGCCAACACTGGAGGCGTATGATGGAAAATCAGATCCAACTATGCATGTAACTAGATACATCAGACATATGGAAGTGCTGGGAGCATCTGAGGAGGTAATGGCAAGATGTTTCCCTTTATACTAGACGGATTTAGCTGCGCTTTGGTTCAGGCAGCTTGAGAATAGATCGATCAGGACATGGGGCGAGTTAGTGGAACGCTTCATGAGACAGTTCAGGGTCCATGTGACGTGGCCCAAGAGTGTAATGACAATGGCATCGATGAAGCAGAGGTCAGGAGAGTCCGTGAGAGGTTTTCTTATGCGATTTAATGCAGCTGTGGCCTCGGTAGATCGGCCGGATCCATCAATGATTTTGATGGCGGCAGTGGCAGGGATTGCGGAAGGCACGGAACTCAAGGATTCATTAGCACGGGATCCACCGCAGGATCTTGGAGAATTCTATCATGAGGCCGAGAGATTCATTAGGTTGGAAGATTCATGCGCCGAGAGGCAAGAAATAAATGCCGTACAAGGCGAAGGAACCTCCAAGGAATAGTCTGGAATAGACAAAGGAAAGCGGAAACATGATGAAAGATACGATGGTCCTGACAGAGGGAACAAATTTCGAGAACCCAGATTCAAACAATACGCTGACTTGAGGACAAACTTGGAATGGATTTACACAGAGACTCGGGAGCAGCTCCCCTATCGAAACCACCCAGGAGAGATCCCACGGGACGGGAACGTAGAAGTGGAAAGTACTGCCTATTCCATGAGCTGGAAGGGCATGCTACTGATGAATGCCGCCATTTGAAGGATGAGGTGGAAGAGCATGTTAGAAGTGGTAGATTACCACAGTACGTGAGAAATCGGACAGCGCACGTATAACCTGAGCAACTACCGCCTGCATTCAACAGAACTAATCCTGGATTGGAATCACGACTCGTCATCAATTGATCGCGATGGAACGGGCCAAGTTTAGGACTTGAACTTTGGTCGATTACATAAAATTCTTAGATTTGATTTCAAAATAAAATGGCTATTCCACTTACCCATGTAAGGGAACCGGAGAGATCCCTAGGCATGCTTTGAGATGGAAATAGATCGCTCTGCCCAGAGTGGCAGTATTTAGATTTTTCCTTTGTTTGTGATTGAACATTTGGAATTTAATTTAATAAATGAACTTGAATTTCATAAAATGAACCTTTGACCGGAGAGTTAAAGGATGAATATTGGAAGTCAATTTGAAATTAATCGCTTTATGACCCTACCCGGAGAGACGGGGTCCGGAGTGCAAGAAGTGAGTTGCTTCGCCAGAGAGCGACATGATCAACTCACTTAACGTCGTTCCCCATTCACCGGTGAGTGATTGGATATGGGTTCGATAAGAGCCCAGAGTGGCTGTAATCGGCCTAGGATTTAGGCCATGACATTGCTTAATGTTCAGGCACACTAAATCGGAGTGCAGGGAGTGACGCTGCTTTGCCGGAGAGCGACAGGATCAGCTCGCTCAACGTTGTTTCCCCTTCACCGAAGAGTGACAGGATGGGATCCAGTAAGAGCCCAGAGAGGCTGACATCGGTCTAGGAGGATCATGACATTGCTTAATGTTCAAGGACACTGAACGGGAGTGCAGGGAGTGACGCTGCTTCACCGGAAAGCGATAGGATCGGCTCGCTCAATGTTGTTTCCCCTTCACCAGAGAGTGATAGGATGGGATCCAATAAGAGCCCGGAGAGGCTGACACTGGTCCAGGAGGATTAGGGCATCGCTTAATGTTCAGGGACGCTGAACCGGAGTGTAAGGGATAGGTTGCTTCGTCGAAGTGCGACATGATCTGCCTATTCAATCGTTAAGTTTGGATCGAGCTTAGCAGGGGTCCGGAGAGGCCGTCAACGGTCTGGAAAGATCGTAGGATTCGATTGTTGACTCCCAAGAGGCAAATTTGGAATTGGATGACGACTTGGAACGGTCACGGAACAAACTATCAGATTCGGATGGAATCGTTTGATAACGAATGTAGCATGGACCTTGGATATCGGGATAGAGACTATTCAAAACACACCTTCTAATAGCAAGGCATGTTTTAGGGGGCAAATGTTAACCCGCCTTTTTAGAAGGCCATAAACAGGTGGATTCAACCTAACCAACTTCATGATTATCGAGGCTGGAATATGATGGATTCAGTTTAAAAGGATGAAGTCCACTTGGATATGTCATTCGGACTAGAAGTTGTGGGTCGTTTGGCATGGACGGCTCGGTCTGGAAATAAGGGCGATCGGCATTGTCACTCGTCATAAGTGTCGCTCGACATACTACACCCAGCATATGCCGCTCGGCATACTTCACTCGGCATACTTCACTCAGCATATGCCACTCGGCATACTTCACTTATCAAAGGTCGCTCGGCCTTGGTGATGTCGCTCGGCATCGTGGGTCGCTCGACATCGTGGGTCGCTCGGCATTGTGGCTTGGCATGGTGGCTCGGCAAGGTGGCTCGGCATCATCGCTTGGCATTGTGGCTCGGCATGGTGGCTCGGCAAGGTGGCTCGGCGTCGTCATTCGGCATGTGGCTCGGCATGGTGGCTCTGCAAGGTGGCTCGGCATTGTCGCTCGGCATTGCCGCTCGGCAGTCTTGTGTCCAAGTAGTTGTTTCACCAGGTCGGCCACTTTAGATTACTTCGAGTTAAAAGGGGATTTACTTCGAGTCGCCTAGGTAGATTTCCTGGGTCGGCAGCATTTGGGCAAGCAGTCGATGTATTGAAGGAAGGGGTCGGTTGAGGTGAAAGGTGTGAACTCGGCCGAAGTCTTAATGGGCCTGTATCACTTGAGAAGCCCAACTACCTGATTTTGCCTATAAATACAGCACGTAGGGCTTCTGAAAAGGGATCTTCTTTCTGCTCTCTTACTTTCTCTTTTCTAAGGCTTTGGCTACTCTACTACTTTGTAACTGTAATCAGTTTTTACAGCAATAAAAAGGAAACTTCTGGAGTTGACGTAGGCCGGAGTTAGCCGAACCACTATAAAACTTGTTGTTCTTTACTGCTTTTATTTTAACTTATATCATTCTTCACGTTTATATTCTCTACATACATTCTATCTGTGATTTGGTACTTTCATCTGGACCTGGGTGTTAGTGACCAATTTTGGCGCTAACATTTTGGTGCTTTCACTGAGAAGCAAGCACTCGGGGATTTTGGAGCTAGGATTTTGGATTCAAAAGCTTTGGAACTTGGATTTTGGGAAGCAATGGCTAGGCCATCAGCAAGGAAGGAAGTGACAGAAAGGAGCAATCAAGAGGGAAGTCAAAAGGCTTCCTCCGGTGCTAATCAGGCCTCAATCTATATCACTAGAGACGAGATGGAGACGATGTTGAAAAGGCAGGAGGACATGATAAATAACCTACTTCGATAGGTTGGACAAGTTGGAACACAAGGTCAAGGGAATGGACCAACCACGGCTGCTGGCAATGCAGAACCAAGAACCAGAGCTGTAGAAGTTTCTGAAGGTCAAAACCAGAACCAGACTGGAGAGGTTGGAGGAAATCAGCCAAGGCCTGGGGGCAGACCTCTAGGATTGGATACTGGGAGAGCGGTGAGTGAAGCTCAGCAAGCAGGGATCAACGTGAACGTAAATGACCAACATGAAGAGTACTACTTGGAGTAACCCCTAGGAATGGGGAGCAAGGTAGAGATGCAAACATGGGACTACCCCCGGATGGAGACGAATGGATGGCTGGATTAATAAGAAGGATCATGAGAGGAGGACTGCCGAGTAGAGGCTTGGAGGAGGTCAGTCGAAGTCCGTTCACTCTGGAAATCAGGAATGCAAGGAACCCTCCATAATTCAAACTGCCAACACTGGAGGCGTATGATGGAAAATCAGATCCAACTATGCATGTAACTAGATACATCAGACATATGGAAGTGCTGGGAGCATCTGAGGAGGTAATGGCAAGATGTTTCCCTTTATACTAGACGGATTTAGCTGCGCTTTGGTTCAGGCAGCTGGAGAATAGATCGATCAGGACATGGGGCGAGTTAGTGGAACGCTTCATGAGACAGTTCAGGGTCCATGTGACATGGCCCAAGAGTGTAATAACACTGGCATCGATGAAGCAGAGGTCAGGAGAGTCCGTGAGATGTTTTCTTATGCGATTTAATGCAGCTGTGGCCTCGGTAGATTGGCCGGATCCATCAATGATTTTGATGGCGGCAGTGGCAGGGATTGCGGAAGGCACGGAACTCAAGGATTCATTAGCACGGGATCCACCGCAGGATCTTGGAGAATTCTATCATGAGGCCGAGAGATTCATTAGGTTGGAAGATTCACGCGCCGAGAGGCAAGAAATAAATGTCGTACAAGGCGAAGGAACCTCCAAGGAATAGTCTGGAATAGACAAAGGAAAGCGGAAACATGATGAAAGATACGATGGTCCTGACAGAGGGAACAAATTCCGAGAACCCAGATTCAAACAATACGCTGACTTGAGGACAAACTTGGAATGGATTTACACAGAGACTCGGGAGCAGCTCCCCTATCGAAACCACCCAGGAGAGATCCCACGGGACGGGAACGTAGAAGTGGAAAGTACTGCCTATTCCATGAGCTGGAAGGGCATGCTACTGATGAATGCCGCCATTTGAAGGATGAGGTGGAAGAGCATGTTAGAAGTGGTAGATTGCCACAGTACGTGAGAAATCGGACAGCGCACGTAGGACCTGAGCAACTACCGCCTGCATTCAACAGAACTAATCCTGGATTGGAATCACGACTCGTCATCAATTGATCGCGATGGAACGGGCCAAGTTTAGGACTTGAACTTTGGTCGATTGCATAAAATTCTTAGATTTGATTTCAAAATAAAATGGCTATTCCACTTACCCATGTAAGGGAACTGGAGAGATCCCTAGGCATGCTTTGAGATGGAAATAGATCGCTCTGCCCAGAGTGGCAGTATTTAGATTTTTCCTTTGTTTGTGATTGAACATTTGGAATTTTAATTTAATAAATGAACTTGAATTTCATAAAATAAACCTTTGACCAGAGAGTTAAAGGATGAATATTGGAAGTCAATTTGAAATTAATCGCTTTATGACCCTACCCGGAGAGACGGGGTCAGGAGTGCAAGAAGTGAGTTGCTTCGCCAGAGGGCGACATGATCAACTCACTTAACGTCGTTCCCCATTCACCGGTGAGTGATTGGATATGGGTTCGATAAGAGCCCAGAGTGGCTGTAATCGGCCTAGGATTTAGGCCATGACATTGCTTAATGTTCAGGCACACTAAATCGGAGTGCAGGGAGTGACGCTGCTTTGCCGGAGAGCGACAGGATCAGCTCGCTCAACGTTGTTTCCCCTTCACCGAAGAGTGACAGGATGGGATCCAGTAAGAGCCCGGAGAGGCTGACATCGGTCTAGGAGGATCATGACATTGCTTAATGTTCAAGGACACTGAACGGGAGTGCAGGGAGTGACGCTGCTTCACCGGAAAGCAATAGGATCGGCTCGCTCAATGCTGTTTCCCCTTCACCGGAGAGTGATAGGATGGGATCCAATAAGAGCCCGGAGAGGCTGACACTGGTCCAGGAGGATTAGGGCATCGCTTAATGTTCAGGAACGCTGAACCGGAGTGTAAGGGATAGGTTGCTTCGTCGAAGTGCGACATGATCTGCCTATTCAATCGTTAAGTTTGGATCGAGCATAGCAGGGGTCCGGAGAGGCCGTCAACGGTCTGGAAAGATCGTAGGATTCGATTGTTGACTCCCAAGAGGCAAATTTGGAATTGGATGACGACTTGGAACGGTCACGGAACAAACTATCAGATTCGGATGGAATCGTTTGATAACGAATGTAGCATGGACCTTGGATATCGGGATAGAGACTATTCAAAACACACCTTCTAATAGCAAGGCATGTTTTGGGGGGCAAATGTTAACCCGCCTTTTTAGAAGGCCATAAACAGGTGGATTCAACCTAACCAACTTCATGATTATCGAGGCTGGAATATGATGGATTCAGTTTAAAAGGATGAAGTCCACTTGGATATGTCATTCGGACTAGAAGTTGTGGGTCGTTTGGCATGGACGGCTCGGTCTGGAAATAAGGGCGATCGGCATTGTCACTCGTCATAAGTGTCGCTCGACATACTACACCCAGCATATGCCGCTCGGCATACTTCACTCGGCATACTTCACTCAGCATATGCCACTCGGCATACTTCACTTATCAAAGGTCGCTCGGCCTTGGTGATGTCGCTCGGCATCGTGGGTCGCTCGACATCGTGGGTCGCTCGGCATTGTGGCTTGGCATGGTGGCTCGGCAAGGTGGCTCGGCATCATCGCTCGGCATTGTGGCTCGGCATGGTGGCTCGGCAAGGTGGCTCGGCGTCGTCATTCGGCATGTGGCTCGGCATGGTGGCTCTGCAAGGTGGCTCGGCATCGTCGCTCGGCATTGCCGCTCGGCAGTCTTGTGTCCAAGTAGTTGTTTCACCAGGTCGGCCACTTTAGATTACTTCGAGTTAAAAGGGGATTTACTTCGAGTCGCCTAGGTAGATTTCCTGGGTCGGCAGCATTTGGGCAAGCAGTCGGTGTATTGAAGGAAGGGGTCGGTTGAGGTGAAAGGTGTGAACTCGGCCGAAGTCTTAATGGGCCCGTATCACTTGAGAAGCCCAACTACCTGATTTTGCCTATAAATACAGCACGTAGGGCTTCTGAAAAGGGATCTTCTTTCTGCTCTCTTACTTTCTCTTTTCTAAGGCTTTGGCTACTCTACTACTTTGTAACTGTAATCAGTTTTTACAGCAATAAAAAGGAAACTTCTGGAGTTGACGTAGGCCGGAGTTAGCCGAACCACTATAAAACTTGTTGTTCTTTACTGCTTTTATTTTAACTTATATCATTCTTCACGTTTATATTCTCTACATACATTCTATCTGTGATTTGGTACTTTCATCTGGACCTGGGTGTTAGTGACCAATTTTGGCGCTAACATTTTGGTGCTTTCACTGAGAAGCAAGCACTCGGGGATTTTGGAGCTAGGATTTTGGATTCAAAAGCTTTGGAACTTGGATTCTGGGAAGCAATGGCTAGGCCATCAGCAAGGAAGCAAGTGACAGAAAGGAGCAATCAAGAGGGAAGTCAAAAGGCTTCCTCCGGTGCTAATCAGGCCTCAATCTATATCACTAGAGACGAGATGGAGACGATGTTGAAAAGGCAGGAGGACATGATAAATAACCTACTTCGATAGGTTGGACAAGTTGGAACACAAGGTCAAGGGAATGGACCAACCACGGCTGCTGGCAATGCAGAACCAGGAACCAGAGCTGTAGAAGTTTCTGAAGGTCAAATCCAGAACCAGACTGGAGAGGTTGGAGGAAATCAGCCAAGGCCTGGGGGCAGACCTCTAGGATTGGATACTGGGAGAGCGGTGAGTGAAGCTCAGCAAGCAGGGATCAACGTGAACGTAAATGACCAACATGAAGAGTACTACTTGGAGTACCCCCTAGGAATGGGGAGCAAGGTAGAGATGCAAACATGGGACTACCCCCGGATGGAGACGAATGGATGGCTGGATTAATAAGAAGGATCATGAGAGGAGGACTGCCGAGTAGAGGCTTGGAGGAGGTCAGTCGAAGTCCGTTCACTCTGGAAATCAGGAATGCAAGGAACCCTCCATAATTCAAACTGCCAACACTGGAGGCGTATGATGGAAAATCAGATCCAACTATGCATGTAACTAGATACATCAAACATATGGAAGTGCTGGGAGCATCTGAGGAGGTAATGGCAAGATGTTTCCCTTTATACTAGACGGATTTAGCTGCGCTTTGGTTCAGGCAGCTGGAGAATAGATCGATCAGGACATGGGGCGAGTTAGTGGAATGCTTCATGAGACAGTTCAGGGTCCATGTGACGTGGCCTAAGAGTGTAATAACACTGGCATCGATGAAGCAGAGGTCAGGAGAGTCTGTGAGATGTTTTCTTATGCGATTTAATGCAGCTGTGGCCTCGGTAGATCGGCCGGATCCATCAATGATTTTGATGGCGGCAGTAGCAGGGATTGCGGAAGGCACGGAACTCAAGGATTCATTAGCACGGGATCCACCGCAGGATCTTGGAGAATTCTATCATGAGGCCGAGAGATTCATTAGGTTGGAAGATTCACGCGCCGAGAGGCAAGAAATAAATGCCGTACAAGGCGAAGGAACCTCCAAGGAATAGTCTGGAATAGACAAAGGAAAGCGGAAACATGATGAAAGATACGATGGTCCTGACAGAGGGAACAAATTCCGAGAACCCAGATTCAAACAATACGCTGACTTGACGACAAACTTGGAATGGATTTACACAGAGACTCGGGAGTAGCTCCCCTATCGAAACCACCCAGGAGAGATCCCATGGGACGGGAACGTAGATGTGGAAAGTACTGCCTATTCCATGAGCTGGAAGGGCATGCTACTGATGAATGCCGCCATTTGAAGGATGAGGTGGAAGAGCATGTTAGAAGTGGTAGATTGCCACAGTACGTGAGAAATCGGACAGCGCACGTAGGACCTGAGCAACTACCGCCTGCATTCAACAGAACTAATCCTGGATTGGAATCACGACTCGTCATCAATTGATCGCGATGGAACGGGCCAAGTTTAGGACTTGAACTTTGGTCGATTACATAAAATTCTTAGATTTGATTTCAAAATAAAATGGCTATTCCACTTACCCATGTAAGGGAACCGGAGAGATCCCTAGGCATGCTTTGAGATGGAAATAGATCGCTCTGCCCAGAGTGGCAGTATTTAGATTTTTCCTTTGTTTGTGATTGAACATTTGGAATTTTAATTTAATAAATGAACTTGAATTTCATAAAATAAACCTTTGACCGGAGAGTTAAAGGATGAATATTGGAAGTCAATTTGAAATTAATCGCTTTATGACCCTACCCGGAGAGACGGGGTCCGGAGTGCAAGAAGTGAGAGCGACAGGATCAACTCACTTAACGTCGTTCCCCATTCACCGGTGAGTGATTGGATATGGGTTCGATAAGAGCCCAGAGTGGCTGTAATCAGCCTAGGATTTAGGCCATGACATTGCTTAATGTTCAGGCACACTAAATCGGAGTGCAGGGAGTGACGCTGCTTTGCCGGAGAGCGACAGGATCAACTCGCTCAACGTTGTTTCCCCTTCACCGAAGAGTGACAGGATGGGATCCAGTAAGAGCCCGGAGAGGCTGACATCGGTCTAGGAGGATCATGACATTGCTTAATGTTCAAGGACACTGAACGGGAGTGCAGGGAGTGACGCTACTTCACCGGAAAGCGATAGGATCGGCTCCCTCAATGTTGTTTCCCCTTCACCGGAGAGTGATAGGATGGGATCCAATAAGAGCCCGGAGAGGCTGACACTGGTCCAGGAGGATTAGGGCATCGCTTAATGTTCAGGGACGCTGAACCGAAGTGTAAGGGATAGGTTGCTTCGTCGAAGCGCGACCTGATCTGCCTATTCAATCGTTAAGTTTGGATCGAGCATAGCAGGGGTCCGGAGAGGCCGTCAACGGTCTGGAAAGATCGTAGGATTCGATTGTTGACTCCCAAGAGGCAAATTTGGAATTGGATGACGACTTGGAACGGTCATGGAACAAACTATCAGATTCGGATGGAATCGTTTGATAACGAATGTAGCATGGACCTTGGATATCGGGATAGAGACTATTCAAAACACACCTTCTAATAGCAAGGCATGTTTTGGGGGGCAAATGTTAACCCGCCTTTTTAGAAGGCCATAAACAGGTGGATTCAACCTAACCAACTTCATGATTATCGAGGCTGGAATATGATGGATTCAGTTTAAAAGGATGAAGTCCACTTGGATATGTCATTCGGACTAGAAGTTGTGGGTCGTTTGGCATGGACGGCTCGGTCTGGAAATAAGGGCGATCAGCATTGTCACTCGTCATAAGTGTCGCTCGGCATACTACACCCAGCATATGCCGCTCGGCATACTTCACTCGGCATACTTCACTCAGCATATACCACTCGGCTTACTTCACTTATCAAAGGTCGCTCGGCCTTGGTGATGTCGCTAGGCATCGTGGGTCGCTCGACATCGTGGGTCGCTCGGCATTGTGGCTTGGCATGGTGGCTCGGCAAGGTGGCTCGGCATCATCACTCGGCATTGTGGCTCGGCATGGTGGCTCGGCAAGGTGGCTCGGCGTCGTCATTCGGCATGTGGCTCGGCATGGTGGCTCGGCAAGGTGGCTCGGCATCGTCGCTCGGCATTGCCGCTCGGCAGTCTTGTGTCCAAGTAGTTGTTTCACCAGGTCGGCCACTTTAGATTACTTCGAGTTAAAAGGGGATTTACTTCGAGTCGCCTAGGTAGATTTCCTGGGTCGGCAGCATTTGGGCAAGCAGTCGGTGTATTGAAGGAAGGGGTCGGTTGAGGTGAAAGGTGTGAACTCGGCCGAAGTCTTAATGGGCCCGTATCACTTGAGAAGCCCAACTACCTGATTTTGCCTATAAATACAGCACGTAGGGCTTCTGAAAAGGGATCTTCTTTCTGCTCTCTTACTTTCTCTTTTCTAAGGCTTTGGCTACTCTACTACTTTGTAACTGTAATCTGTTTTTACAGCAATAAAAAGGAAACTTCTGGAGTGGACGTAGGCCGGAGTTAGCCGAACCACCATAAAACTTGTTGTTCTTTACTGCTTTCATTTTAATTTTTATTATTCTTCACGTTTATATTCCCTACATACATTCTATCTGTGATTTGGTGCTTTCATCTGGACCTGGGTGTTAGTGACCAATTTTGGCGCTAACACATCTAATCTAGTATTTTTCCATTTTAATCCATAATTGCGAATTTTCTTTTTAACTATATTATTTGCATACAAAGAGAATAAAAAGTAACTAAAATTAAGGTGAAATTATAACTTCAAATTAGAAGTAAATAGCTGTAAATTTCTTACAGTTTAGCATAACTAATTAACAAAATTAATTACTGAAATACTGAATAAAATTACTTAACTAGAATTTAACGATAATATATCATAAACGTAAAAGATATAATTAAATCCACTCACATTGCTAGCTTTCCAAATCTCCCTGTTTTTATTTTAGATATGTCCTTAATATCTATATTCACCTCCCTTGTAATACCTATTTGGAATTACGAATGATATATTTACAGACCCATAATATTTGAAAGAGAAAAGGAAGAGATTTGAATTAGAAATAGCGAATAATAATCAGATCTAGGGTTTTACCTTTGACATAGCCTTCTGATTTGAACCAATTCCTAATTCCCTAATTCTATTCTCTTTCTATTTAGATCTAAATTTTTTTATTAAGAAAGTGTAGAAGAGATAGAAAAATGGCAGAGCTTCTATATGAAAGAGAAAAATAATGAGAATAAAAATGAGGCTCTGCACCTATATTTATAGTGGTTGAAATTAGTGCTAACCATTAGATATAAAACCCTAAAATCTAAAGCGTACACTCAGTCTATGGACATTAAATTAATATGTTTTCTTCTGCGTTTGTTTTTATTTCAAATAGATTCTCCAACAATCTTTTCATTAATAACTTTCCCCTTCTCTATCGCAATCTATGGAAACATATAATTGTAAATGTGACGTTTCTTTTAAATAAGATTCCCCTATTAATCACCCAATTAGTAGATTTTATATATACCTAGAATTAAATTACTATCCAATTAATCCCTGCCTGCACTGTGATTTCTTACCAAATTAATATGCCAATCAACACCATATTAATTCATCACATATATGCATATTAATTTATTTTATTTCCATTATTATTGCATGCATATATTCTACAATTTAATTTTGAATCACAATCTTAATTATATGTTACCATAAATCTCCTTGTTTATTAATTGACAATTGATTACTTGCATAAATTATTCTTCCTCCATTTTATTCTCTTGCACTAACATATATGTTTCTAATCATATCAATTAGTTGCTACAATATATGTTCCCTTTCTTGTCAGTTCCTGTCAATTAATCACCTCTACTAATTAATTGAATATTAATTTCCCTTTTAAACAAACACCGTCAATTAATCTTCCATATTACTTGATTTTATATAATTTCTCTCTCTAATTTATTTGTTACACAAATATATATGTATTACAAATAATATTAATTAGTTTCCCCATTTACAAACATTTCTTTGTTTTAAAATTTCAAATGTATATAACTTAATTAAATTATTTTCATATATAATTATAATTTAACGCGGGGTGTTACACCTTCACCTAAGTTATCTCGCAACTTTTGGCATAGGTCAGCGTGTAGTTCTATCATCGGTGATGAGAAACCGTTATCTCCTATGTTCTTTGAAGCCTCCATCATGTCCGGCCATACCCTACCTTACAGGGAACCACATTCCTATGCGAATGTTGTCATGAATTCTCCGCCAGCGAGATTGCTGCGTGCTAATTGTGTAGGAGCTCAATCTCGGCAAGTGGCTTCATTTTAAAATTTGAAATCAGCAACAATGATCAGCACCTTGGGTCAAGGACGCATGTTTGCCTATGTGTCCAAAATTAGAGTGAAAAAGAAATGTTTCTAGTGTCGATTAGGAGCATGTAGCGTGTGACTGTAGGAACACAATCCTTTGCTTCAAGTGTGCAAATTACGGCCACCGTTCATCTAAGTGCGTTAAATTTGAAACAACAGAAGCGACAATACCTGCCAGTCGCACGTACTCCGTCGTTTCAGATATCCATAAAGTTGATTCTACGTGTCAAATTCTCACTCTACTCCACCAACTTCTAGCTTGCCTTTAAATATCATTCGATCCAAATCATCCATTTGCTTTATTGCTTCGTTATTTCATAAGGATTCCTTCAGCGATTTCATGCATGTAAATGAATCTAAGCTTCTCGACGTACAAATGCATATGATTTTCTCGGTAGTGAGCGGTCAATGGTCAAAATTAGAGAAAAGCAGAAATATATATTTTATTGATAATGATTTTTGATACAAAGAAATACATACATCACAGACTATTTATAAAAGAGAAGTGGGCTGAGTACTTAGGCCCAAAGGGGCTGGTAATCCAAGAGATATCCCTTTGTTAAGTGGTGACCGTTGATCTTAATCGATGGTTGATAATACTTGTACGCTGAGTCTTGGATCAGTGAAATGTGCTTTCCTGGTTTGGTTGTTATCACAATACGCCCCTTCAAACCAAACTAGGGTTTTAGCTTCTCTTCAATATTCATGTCGGCGGAGTAGATTTTGAGCTCGTCTCGAAATCGATTGAAATTAGTCGCCGATAAAGCTTTAGTTAGAAAGTCCGCTCTTTGATGGAAGGATGGGATATGGTTGATGACCAGCTCTCCGCTTCCAGTTCTCTCGCGAACAAAGTGAAGGTCGATTTCCATGTGTTTTGTGCGAGCGTGTTGAACTGGGTTCATTGACAGTGATATGGCGCTGAGATTGTCACACCAAACAGTGGGTCTTTGACTTAATTGGAACCCTAATTCCCGAATTAGGGTCTCGATCCAAATAATCTCAGCAACGGTACTAGCGATGCATCTGTACTCTGCTTCAGTCCTACTTCTGGAGATAGTGGACTGCTTCTTCGTACACCAAGAAATTGGATTTTGCCCAAGGAAGATGCAGAATCCTGAGATGGATTTCCTGTCATCAACGTCATTAGCCCAGTCGGAATCACTGTAAGCATGAATTTTTATGTCTTTACTTCCCCTCAGATGCAAGCCATATGATATTGTCCCTTTAAGATATCTTAGAATGCGTTTTACAGCGCACCAATGCTCACTTAATGGGTTCAGCATGTATTGGCAGACCCTATTCACACTAAAACAAATGTCAGGTCGAGTGATTGTGGCAAATTGAAGTGCCCCAACGATACTTCGATACTGTTTAACATTTTCAATGGGTTCCCCCTTGTTTTTAGATAATTGTTTGTGACTTGTCATCGGGGTTGGTAAAGGTTTGGCTTTGTCCATGTTGGCTCTGACTAGAATATCACTGATGTACTGTTTTTGTGATAGGATGATCTCATTGTTGAATTTTCTTTGAATATTTATGCCAAGAAAAAATTTCAATTCACCCATGTCTTTAATGGCGAAGTGTTTGTCAAGAAGCCTAATAACCTGATTGATCTCCTGTTGATCATCCCCTGTGATAAGAATATCATCCACATACACCAGTATATATGTACTCACATGCTTTGCTTTCCTTAAGTAGAGTGAGTTATCTGATTTTGTTGCACTAAAACCTAACTGAGTAAGGGTGTCTTTAGTTTTTCATGCCATGCTCTGGATGCTTGTTTTAGTCCATATATGGCCTTATGTAGCTTGCATACAAGACCTTTATCAACACTAGTACTATACCCGTCTGGTTGTTGCATATAGACTTCTTCACATAACTCACCATTTAAAAAGGCATTATGAACATCTAATTGCTTTATACTCCAGTTTTTATGAAGTGCAAGTGTTAACATAATCCTTATGGTTGTGGGTTTGATTACTGGGGAGAAGGTCTCAGTGAAATCAAATCCATACTGTTGAGAATATCCTTTTGCGACAAGTCTGGCTTTATTTTTTATTATGTTGCCATCTGCATCTCTTTTGATCTTGTAAGTCCACCTACATCCCACAATGTTTTTGTGTTTTGGGGCTGTGACGAGAGTCCATGTTTTATTTTTGATTAAAGCATTGAATTCTTCATCCATAGCCTTTTTCCATGCTTCATATTTGATTGCCTGATCATATGATACTGGCTCTACTTCATTTGCTTGTGCTGTGTAGACTTTGGGTTTAAAAATCCCACTTTTAGATCTTGTGATCATGGGGTGTCCTGTTTCAGTATGTTGTTGATGAACCTCCTCCTGTTGGTTATTGTCATCAGCTATAGTATGTTTTCTGGACTATTGTTGGATGTATACTGATCATTGTTTTCATTGTTGTTTGGCATGCTGGCACATTCCTCGCTACTTGAGTCCATTGGTAGACAACTTGTTTCATTATCTGAATTGTGTGGTGATGTTGCTCTATTATCATTTCTTTGTGTATGCTGATTATCACTTTTAGTATATTGAGATAGATCTGGAATAGCTGTTGCATGTATTGTTTCATCATTGATTTCCCTGCATTGCTTGCTTTTATCTGCAAAAGGAAATATGAGTTCATTAAAAACAACATGTCTAGAAACATAAATCCTCCCTTTACTGTCCATACACTTATACCCTTTTTGATTATGAGCATATCCCAGAAAAGTGCATGGACTAGATCTAAGGCTTAATTTATGTTTGTTGAATGGTCTAGTGTAGGGAAAACACAAACACCCAAAGGTTTTTAAATAGTCATAATTTGGTATAACTCCATAAAGTTTCTCATGTGGACAAACATTGTTTATTACTTTTGTTGGCATCCTATTAATGAGAAATACTGCAGTGGCAAAAGCTTCACTCCAGTATTTCAATGGTAGTGATGCTTGAGATAATAGGGTTAGACCAGTTTCAACAATGTGCCTGTGTTTTCTTTCTACTAAACCATTTTGCTCAGATGTGTGGGGGCAAGTAACTCTATGAAGTATTCCTTTTTGATTAAAGAATTCCTTTAATGGTTTAAATTACCCCCCTACCATCTGTTTGGAAAATTTTAACACATTTGTTAATTTGTCTTTCAATGTGAGTGATGAAATGTATAACAGCATTACTAGCATCAGATTTAGCTTTGAGAAAGTATATCCAAGTGTGTCTGGTGTGTGCACATACAAGGGATAGATAATACCTATATCCTTGCATTGGATTGAGTGGTGCCGGGCCCCATAAATCTGCTGCAATTAACTCAAGAGGATTTTCATATATGGTTTCAGAATTAGCAAAAGGTAATTTATGCATTTTCCCCATTTGACAGTGATCACATAGATGTAAATCAGAAATACTTGGAACAGAAATATTATTTTGTATTAAAATTTGTTTGACAATATTATAACTAGGATGGCCAAGTTTACAATGCCACTTGTAAAAAGTTTTTACATCATTATCATCTTTAGTACTAATATTATTAGCACTAATATTATTAGACCATTTTATCCCATTAGCAGCATCATTATTTCCCAAATTGCTGAATTTGTACAGGCCATTCTCCAGTTTACCCTGTAATAATATGTGTTTATTCAATGAGTCTTTAACTAGACAGTATTTTGGGTGAAACTCAAAATACACCTTATTTTCACTGGCAAATTGTGAGACACTGATTAGATTTTTCTTGATACTTGGCACTCTTAATAATTTATTTAAGTAGAGTAGCCTTGTACCTTTTATGTAGCCAGTACCAACATGTGTTATGTTTGTAGCTTCACCATTTCCCATGAGTACAGTTTGGTTACCTGAGTATTCTTTGCTCCCCAAGTTTAAGTTCTACAGATTGTTAGTGATGTGATTTGTGGCGCCGGAATCTGGAAACCATTCATCCATATTGTAATCATTGGTTTTTGCTGTGTCATCAGTAATGTTGTCTCCATTATTCTTGGATTGAGTTTGGATCATATTTGCACTGACTTGTTTATTTGTATGAGATGACTGGCCATTATTAGTGTCTTCCTTGTATCTGAAATAACATTTGTTTGCCATATGTCCAAATTTTTCACAGATCTGACATTTAACTCTGTTGTTATAATTGCTTCTCCCCCTTCCTCTGCCTCTTTGGGTATAGCCTCCTCTCTGATTGTGACTGTCTTGCTTGGATTGATTAGGTACACCTTTTTGATTCTTGCTCTTTGCTGCATAATTGACATTAAAGTCTTCTTGCATGGTCTTTCTTTGATCAATCCTTCCTTCATGAGCAAGAAGGGCTGTATGTATGAATTCTATATCTGGCAGATTTGGTTGTGTTGCTATGTATGTTATTAGAGATTCATAATCTTGATCTAATCCATTGGTAATCACTAGAATTTGCTCACTGGCTGAGATATGGTGACCAACACCTGCTAATTTGTCACATAGATTCTTGATTTTTGCAAGATACTCTCTCATAGGCATATCATTTTTCCTTGCATTTTGTAGTTCTCTTCTGTAATGCATGACCCTTGCTGCTGATTGTGAACTAAAAATGCGTTGGATCGCTGACCATATTTCGTGGGAACTGTTACAACCCACAACTTGTGATAACAAACTTTGACTAATAGAAGATAACAGCCATGATGATAGCAAATTGTCTTGCTTTTGGTACAGTTTGTATTCAGGGTTACTTACGGTTTTTCCTTCTTTTTCAGTGATCATAACTGGTGGGAAGATCTTGGTGCCCATGACATAGTCATGTAAGTCATATCCTTTTAGTGCAATCTCGATTTGATATTTCCAAAGAATGTAGTTATCCTCATCTAATGGGGTAGAAATAATTTGATTCTTTGGTTTGATCAGGGCCAGATCTGAACTCTGGTGATCTCTTGATGGATTTGAAGAGGTCCCTGATGTTACATCTTCTTCTTCAAGTGCCATGGTGATTCAAGAATCTTGAAATGCCGGTTTTTTGGAGATGGAGAGTAATGATAAGAACAAATGGCGAGGCTAATCTTGAAATTAGCAGCCAAGAAATTGAAAACAGGAAGGTGGGAAACACTATGATATATGTATATTACTGTTTCACAAAGAATCAGTAATATGCATGAGTAGCAGTGGAAAAGATATGAAACTGATGGAATGAAAACTCCTTTGATCAGGAGAAAGGTATCCTCCCCGATGATGACACTTTTCTGAGGGGAGAGAATATCATAAAATCTCAGTTTTTGGATTTGTGATAAAATTGCCTTTAGGCTTTTCGCTCTGATACCAAATTAGAGAAAAGCAGAAATATATATTTTATTGATAATGCTTTTTGATACAAAGAAATACATACATCACAGACTATTTATAAAAGAGAAGTGGGCTGAGTACTTAGGCCCAAAGGGGCTGGTAATCCAAGAGATATCCCTTTGTTAAGTGGTGACCGTTGATCTTAATTGATGGTTGATAATACTTGTACGCTGAGTCTTGGATCAGTGAAATGTGCTTTCCTGGTTTGGTTGTTATCACAATAGTCAATGGAGGACCTACGCTGCTGAATACCACTTTAGGAGAAGAGGATTGAGAAATATACTCTACAGCAACAAATCATTCATAGCGCGCCCCAGATTGATAGCTACTGGAAGTGGGGACTAAAAGATTTTTTTTTTCACAAGGTCAGTGAGACTGTTTTTGCACGACAATGGTCTCTGAAGTATAAAAGCTTCCATCGGGAGTTCTTCGAAGCCTCTTAGATCTGCATCTCAGGTTTGCTACATTTCCTAAAGTGGACACTGAGCCCAAATCCATCCTTTTCCAGTTGAGGACTTTGGTGTCGCTGATCACAACGAATCGGACACCACTGATCATAGATTCACATTTGTCAAGATTAGACTCGACAAGTCGGCGGAAGTTGCTGGCTCTATCATAACCCATGCCTTCGGCCACAAATTTTGAAATAGCTCTGAACACTAGATTCACCGCCACCCACCTATTGGGCCTAAATATATCATTCTAGATGAAGCCGACTCGCTTAAATTTTGTGCTGAGAAGCCTATTTATCTTTCAATGACGGGGGTCTACAGACCTGGTAAGGCAAGCCTTCTCCTGGTTTGAGTTTCACAAATGATGTTATGATAGAGGAAGCCATGATTCAAGACAAAAGAGAAGAGATAGTGGATGGTAAGAAGATGGTGATTATTGCTTCATTGAACGATGATGATATGCAGCTATATCATGTAGACGTGCTTGAACTTTCGATCTGATGGCCTCTGCCACCTATAGTCCATCACCCTATGACATCAGAAGATAGGAGCTTCTACCAAAACCAAGATATGGATCTTGACTATTAGATGAACTTGGTCTTAGGAGCTATGCATGACAAAGAGAAAATTATGAATATAGAGATCGACCTATGGCTTTTTAGCACTTCACCTACACTGCAGCTCTAGTTGTTCAAACTTCGGAAAATTCAGTAAGAAGAAATGTGCAGCTCCTATCCTAGTCAGATGGAAACCCTCTCAAAGGTAGTGTCTTTGTTCCGAATATTCTGCGCTTTCTTAAAACTGATTCTCTTATATCTGCTATAATTAAATTCAGGATGAATTTGTCTCCTTGGATCATATCGATAATTAAGAACCTAGAATGCGGGAGTTTAGTTCCCAATGAAAGTATTGATGTGGAACATTCAAGGGTTAGGGTGCCTGGACAACTGTGCTCTAATATAGAATTTTATTCATCCACTATACCTTGATATTTTATTTATTTAAGAATCCAAATTGTGTCGTCCTAGCCCATCTAGAATAAGAGGGCTAGATAGGAGTTTCCTTATTGGGTAGGCGACATTATATGCTGTAGGCTCAAAAGGTGGCATTATCACTTGTTGGAATGAAGCTAAGTGGATGTTAATCCAAACCCCCAACTCTCGAAACGTCCTTCATGTGATTCTTAAAATTAACAGTCGGGGCATTCTTTATTTCTTTTTCCAATATTTATGGCCCGTGCACTTCTTCTAAGAGGCTAGACCTTTAGAAGAACTGCATGGATTTTTCCTCTCTTGCCTCTTACATTAATGGCTCTTGGGTTTTGGGAGGTAATTTTAATATCACAAGATTCCACTCCAAGAGAAATAACCTTGGAGAATCCCCTGATATGAACACGTTTAATAAGTTAATATCTTTGGACAACCTAATAGATCCACCTTTAAATATTTATGCTTTCACTTGGTCCAACAAACGTATATCTCCCTCTCTTGCTAAGCTTGATAGAATTTTCCTCAATATTCCATAGGAAGACATGCATCCTTTCTCCTCTTAGTGTGGCCTCCCTTCTATTATCTTTGAGCATTGTCAAGTCCTCCTTGACTCGGGTGACGGGAGCTCCCACCGCCTTCCCTTTGAATTTGAGATCTTCTAGACTCTAGAGTCGGGCTTCGACGATATGGTGAAGAGGCTATGGGCCTCCTTTCAAGTCTCAGACTCAATAACTAAAGTCCTAGTGACCAAAATTTATCTATCGAGAAAGGCTCTTATAAATGGTCGGTGGATATTTGGGGTTTTCTTAGAATCAGGAAGGAACTCCTACAAAACCAGATCCTAGACTTAAACTTAAAGGAAGAATCCTCTCCTCTTGATCCCTCTGACAGATCTTTCCATTTGGAGCTTGAAGCTAAATGATTGTATTATGAAGCAAGAGGAAATTGCCTGGAAATAGAGACCCAAAGCCCAATAGCTTAGAAATGGAGACCTCAACACTGCCTACTTCTATAGGGTAGCGAATGGAAGACATAAATCCAATGTAGTCTCTAGTATCATTGAAGAAGGTAGAGAAATTATAGACGGGTCTGAAATTCTTGAGGTCTTCACAGGCACTTTAAGAAGATGTTCCAGGAGCCTGACACCAACCTAGATAAAGTAAACTGGAATATGATCTTCCCCGAAGCTTCCCAAGTAAATGTAGACATCGTCTCCGAATTTGAGATCGATAAGGTTTGGAACATGCTTTCTGAGATGGCTAGTGACAAGGTTCCTGAACCATATGGGTTTCCACTAGCCTTCTTCAAGAGATATTGAGGATACCTTAAATTCTGCATCTTTATAGTTTTCAAGGAATTCCACTGGATTGTAGATTTGATTTCTTGAATTAATTATGCTAGTATAATCCTTATCTTTAAATTCGATGGAACTATGTCTACTAAGACTTTTCGCCCGATAAGCTTGGAAAACACAATTTTCAAATCGGTTTCTGAAGTGCTAGCAAATTAAATCTGGCCTCTAATGGACTATCTGACCAACCTGAGACAATCGACTTTCACCCTCGGTAGATCTCTGCTTTGATGACCTACTATTTTAAATTTTAAAATCAATTATAAATGACATCAAATACGCTTACAACTAAATTCAGATATTAAAAGTAGTGGACTGTGGGCAGATAAGAATAAAAATTCTAAAACAAATGAAAAGGGAGAACCTCACACTGGAATTAAACATCAATATAAATAAATATTAAATCAATTATCCAGTTTTTACATCCCCACATCAATTTCACTTTTAATACAACAATTATCATCAATACATAAATAATATAACCATGGTTTAGAAGAATATAGAAAATCACTATTCTGAAATAGCCTAGCAATTTCCACTTTCCAATCCCTCTTCTACTATCATCTCCAAATTTACACCTGTACAGATGTATAAGAGAAAAATGGTTTAAACTATGTTTCAGATTGCGCCAATTTCTACACACCCTAGCCCAACCTAAGGGATCCGGTGTCTTTTTCATAAAAAAGGCAGCATGCATACCCGTTTTGAGGGATCAATCCCACATAGTTTTATTTCTTACTCTTCTTCTACATCCAAATACTTATTAGTTCATAATAACCATTGCATCTTGTTAACCCACCTTTTGCCAAGGCAGTATACCGACGGATTTAACCCAACAGACTTCGCGATTATCGAGGCCGATGAGTCCAAAGTAATGATTGTGGGACATAGAAATCAAGTGCATATAATAATATTAAGTTAGGATTGAATGGACTTGATGGAGGTACAATGTAGGATGCTCAAAGTATGGAAAAATGGCTCAATGGATGGAGGGGATTAGCATGGATTAGCTCATTGAAAGGGATCGACATACTTCATGAAGGAGGGATCGACATACTTCATGAAGGAGGGATCGGCATACATCGAAATACAAGAGCATTCTTGTAGAAAACAATCAATTCCTCGAGATCTACAAGTCAAAAGCATGTGAAATTTGGAGAGCAAGGTATATGGACCCTACCCTAGGGATCACATATCAAATAGACAAAGTGGGAGGGATCGGTATGCACCTCACGAGAGGGATCGGCAGAAGGCAACATCTAAGTCATGTTGACTCAAAGATCAAGCAAAAACTTGAGTTCTACTAATTCAATTGACGTGAAACTTGGAGCAAAAGCTAGTTATAACATATGGAACAGCCAATATGGATCGCATGTCATTTGGAGGGATCGACACTCTTCCCTTGGTAGGGATCGACATCTATCCTTATTCAGAATTGGTTTAGTTGGATTTGCAACAAAGATTGATCAATAACTTGAGTTCTACAAATCCAATTGGCATGAAACTTAGAGGCTAAGCATAATACAACATGGAGAAGATCTGCTAGGGATTGCATGGCATTTTGAAGATGTTGGAGGGATTAGTACCTATCCCTACATAGGGATTGGAAGAAATCATGATTTAAACAACACCACTTAACACAAAACGCGATATCTCACAAACCGTAAATCAAAATGGCACGAAATTTGGATGACAACTAGCTAACTTCATGAGGAACCCCCTAGTGGGATCACACACAATTTGGACACCAATATAAGGATCGATATCGATTCCTATTTTAGGCCCAATGGGCTTAGAAATTCTTTGGCCGCCTTGTCCTGGTCTCCCGAACCTTCTGTCCAAATTTCAGCTAGATTCGTGCACGTCTTCCCTTATAAATATAACAGGCATGGCGGCAGAAAAAGGATCTTCTTTTCGCTTCTCTCTATCTTTAACCTAGGATACTCTCTACCAATTTTATTCTTGATTTTGGATTGTAGGTGTAAACAATCTTCAGTATAATTAAAGGATTATTTGGAAGTGGACGTAGGTCAGAGTTAGCCGAACCACTTTAAATCTCGTCTCATTGATTGTTCTAATTTTGTTTTTCATTTATTTCTCTTCATATTTCTATGGTTGGATTTGATATTGGTACTTTTACATAATTGGGTGTTGGTGGCTAATTTTGATGCCAACATTTTAGTGCTTTCACAGAGAAGACTTACACCCATGGATTTGGAAGTTAGGATCTTAGATTTGGAAATTTGGACACTTGGATATAGAAAGAAATGGCTAGGAAATCAACAAAGAGAGTGCTAATATAAAGTGTTGAATCATGAGTTTTGATTCATGACAAGGAGCATTAACAAAGACTATATGACGATAGCAACAAAAAGAGAGTAACATATACATGGTATAAACTACAAAGCGAAGAGACTTCAAAACTAGTTTTCGTATGATTATTTATCATGTTTTTGAGCCTTAGATATGTTTAGATACTGTTAAAATCATTCCTCAAGTAGATACACTTGCACACAAAACAAATAATTTTCGTTTGTATATGCATTGAAATTCACTGTGCAAAATTGCACAGGTCAGTCGACTGATTACAGTCGACCAGTCGACTGACCTGGTGCAAAATGCACAACAAAGAATATATATACAAATTTGAATTTCAGTCAACTGAGCTTCTGAACTCAGTCGACTGACCTCCGTATAACGGTTATATTTTCTGAATGGATGCTTCCTCTCGCAAAGAGTTTCAATCCAATTCGAAGAGTAATGGCTGCATCTATTGATTGAATCTCTTAGCAAAAGGTTGTATCTATCTATGCACTATATAAACACATCAAAATCATTTTCCAAATAACCGATTCTTGAAAAATTTACTGATCTTACTTACTCTCTATATTCTCTGCATTCAAAAGCAATCAAACCATCTTCATTGCTTGAATCTTTGAATTCATATTCATATTCTTTGATTCATAGCGATAATCTTCCTTTCATATCTTCACACACACTCATATACTTGAGGATTTGATTATAGGAAGGGTGTACACACATTGACATATCTGTGTTATCAAGAACACATTAGTCAGACAATTTTATATACTAGTATAAGTCCTGTTCTGCTGCTCAGGCATTGTGAAGTCCTCTTCGGCTGCTGAGGCGAAATCCTGTTCTGCTGCTCAGGCCCCTGTTCGGTTGCTCAGGGGTTGTATAGACCTATTCCTCCGGGTTAAGTGAGGTTTGTTGTTTTAGTGAAATTCCAAAAGGAGTCTGGGACTGGACATAGAACGGGAAGTTCGAACCACTATAAAAATCTTGATGTGCTCACTTTTATTTTTACTTTACTCTACTATCTACTATCTTTGTTTTTAATCTCATACATATTTAGTATATTTCCATATTGCACGATCTACACTCTCTTTCATTTGGTATAAGAGCAAGGCATCTTATAACCGTTACACAGCTATTTGATATTATGCTAATATGGAAAACAACACCAGCACAAGCACTGTCACTAACACTAGTTTTATTGAAGGTCAATCTGCTACACGACCTCCACTATTCAATGGCATGCACTACAACTATTGGGAAACACGAATGTGTATTTATATGCAAGCCAATGGTTTTGATGCATGGAATGTTACACAAGCATAATATACTGCACCTACTACTGAATATTCTACATGGACAGCTGCACAAAAACAAGATGCTACTGCTAAAGCAATCAATATGTTGTTTTGTGCATTAGATAAAAATGAATTTAGCCGAGTTAGCATATGTAACACTGCATATCAAATATGGCAAACACTTAAAGTTACTCATGAAGGAACTAGCAAAGTTAAACAAAGCAAGATATCTATGCTCAAGAGTCAATTTCAAAATTTCAGAATGAAGCAAGATGAGTCCATAAATGATATGTACTCCCGATTTCAAGATATTAACCATTCTCTAATAGGACTAGGAGAAAAGTATTTTGACTTTGATATTCCAAAATCCTAAACTCTTTAACCGATGAATGGGAAAGAAAAGTCTTAGCTATTGAAGAAGCAAACAACCTTTCTAGTTTCTACCATGAAACTGGAAGAGTTAATAGGAAATTTAATGTCCTATGAAGTAAATTTACAGGCAAAAAGAGTTCAAGCACAAGACAAGAAAAATATGGCATTTCATATAGAACAAGAGGAATCAGATTCAGAGGATGAAGATTTAGCTTTCATAGCTAAAAAATTTAAGAAATTTTTGAAGTACAGAAAAGGAAATCGAAATAATGGCAAAAGAAACTTCAATAATAAGCCATCATCCTCAGTAGTAGAATGCTTCAATTGCCTTAAGAAGGGTCATATACAAAAAGGTTGTCCAGAACAAAGGAAGGGAAGAAAAAAAATATATAAAGGACAAATTCAAAAAGAAGGCATTTTCGGTGACATGGGATGACTCAGATTCTTCGTCTTCCGAAAGTAGCAGTGATAGTGAAAATGAACAAGCAAATGTCTGCTTCATGGCTACTGATAATGAGGTAAATGATCTTACTTTTGATGACATGATTGAAATAAATTCTGAATTATTAGATACTTTGAAAAATCTCAAAAGAAAATATAAAGAAGCTCTCGAAAATCAAAATAGAGCAGAATTCGAAAGAGATATGCTTAAAGATGAGAAGAAAATATTGGAAGAAGAACTTGAAAAATCCAAGATTCATTTTCTAATGTTAATTCTAAACTTACCTTATTGAGTCAAGAAATTGAGACTCAAAAAGAAAAGAATGATGCTCTAGTTTCTGAAAATCATGAGCTAAAATCAAAAGTTAAAATGATCGAATTAGATAACACTGGTCTCAAAACTAAGTTAGATGATATTACTAGAAACATGTCTAACTTTAATAAAGGCAGAGAAAACTTATCTAAAATTATTGAAACCTCTCAGTCTGTCTCAAATAAGAAAGGACTAGGTTATACTAAGAAATCAGTAGCTCCACCAAAAATTAAGCAGAATAAGAGAAATATTTCTAAACCTAAGTCTACCATAGTTCAACCAAAAAGGGATCAAAACTCAAAAACCATAAAAATATGGGTTCCTAAAACAAACAACAATTTGATTAGGAATAAATATATTGAGTCCTTTTTGAAAAATGTTCATAAAAATAAAATTTATTTATATAAAGGGAATACTGAACCCTCTTGGGTTTGGTTTCCTAAGACCTAACTCTTAGGACCCTATTAGAAAGTGGGTACCAATGTTATTCTTTTATTTTTTGCAGGTCCCACTTAAGAAAAGAGGAAAATGGATACTCGATAGTGGCTGCTCAAAACACATGACAGGAGACAAAAATATGCTTTCAAATATCACATATTCAGATGGAGGCTCTGTCACATTTGGAGACAATTCCAAAGGTTATATCATCGGCAAAGGCGATGTGAGCAATTATGGTATATCTAATTTACCTCTCATTTCCAATGTTTTGCTTATCAAAAACTTGAAGCAAAATTTGTTAAGTATTAGAGAATTGTGTGACAAAGGATTCGAAATCTCATTTTCCGAGGTTAAGTGTAGCATTTATGATCATAATGAAAATCTTTTCTTTGAAGGTAATAGAGATAGAAACATATACGTTCTGAATATGAAAATTAATCATAATTCAGATATGTGCTTAATAGCCAAAGAGAATGATCCTTGGTTATGGCACAAGAGATTCTGTCATATTAGCTTCAAAGCTATAAACAAACTTTCTAAACATGATGTAGTCAAAGGATTACCAAAAATGAACTTTAAAGTTGATCATATTTGTGATGCATGTCAATTAGGAAAGTTAACTAAATCATCTTTTAAATCTAAGAAATTTATTTCTACATTACAACCACTTGAATTACTACACATGGATTTATTTGGACCCACTCAAGTACAATCCAAAAATCACAATAAATATGTGTTTGTAATAGTAGATGACTTTTCTAGATATACTTGGACCTTTTTTATGAAAAATAAAAGTGATACTTTTGATCATTTTAAAATTTTTGTTAAATGAATTCAAAATTTAAAAGGATTGAAAATTAAGAACATTAGAAGTGATCATGGAGGAGAGTTCGAAAACGAAGTTTTTGATCATTTTTGTAAGAAGAATGGAATCTTTCACAACTTTTCGTTTCCTAGAACTCCACAACAAAACGAAGTTGTAGAACGAAAGAATAGAACTCTACAAGAATGTGCAAGAGCTTTGTTAAATGGAAGCACACTTCCAAAACATTTCTAGGAAGAAGTCGTAGCAACTGCTTGTTATGTTTTGAATCGGGTTTCTATTCGACCTCTTACTAAAAATACTCCATATGAACTTTTTACTGGAAGAAAACCAAATATTTCATATTTTAAATTTTTGGATCAAAATGTTTTATATTGAATACAAAAGATCAGCTTGGCAAATTCGATGCGAAATCTAACGAAGGAATCTTTCTAGGATATTCAAATCGAAGCAAAGCTTATCGGGTATTTAATAAAATAACAAATACTGTTGAGGAAAGTCTTCATGTATCTTTTGTTGAAAACTTTCTACAAAAACCAAGTATAAGAGATGATGAAGAACTTCCACATAACGTCACAAATACAGATAATATAAATTTTGAACATGATGAAAACATAATTGATAATTCTAGAGAAGATGAGAATGTTGTTCATCACAACAATGAGTTAAGATCTCCACCAAGAATATTAAGGGTTCATCCCATTCAAAATGTCATTGGAGAAATTAATTCAAACGTCCAAACTAGAAGTCAATTAAATCAAATGGGCCACGTAGCATTCCTTTTCAATATCGAACCTAAAAACCCTAAGGAAGCTTCTACAAACAACTACTAGATCATTGCAATGCAAGAAGAACTAAATTAGTTTGAATGCAATGAAGTTTGGGAGTTAGTTCCTAGACCAAGTGATCAAACTGTTATTGGAACAAAATGGGTCTATAAAAATAAGGCGGACGAACAAGGCAACATCACCAGAAATAAAGCAAGGTTAGTCGCTCAAGGTTATAATCAAGAGGAAGGAATTGACTACGAAGAAACGTTTGCTCTTGTCGCTTGATTAGAGGCAATACGTATTTTATTGGCCTATGCATGTTTTCATAATTTCAAACTTTATTAAATGGACATTAAAAGTGCCTTTCCGAATGGTTATATCAAAGAAACTGTGTATGTTGAACAACCTCCTTTATTTTTCCATAAGAAATATCTAGACCATGTCTATAAACTTAAGAAAGCTCTTTACGATTTGAAACAAGCACCACATGCTTGGTACGAACGGCTTAAGAGTTATCTAATAACTTTTGGATTTCAAATTGGAAAGGTTGATCAAACACTTTTCATTAAACATTCACAATGGGATATTTTAATTGTTCAAATTTATGTAGATGGTATCATTTTTGGTTCTACCAATGAAACATTATGCCAGGACTTCTCCGAAATTATGATCAAAGAATTTGAAATGTCCCACATGGGAGAATTATCATATTATAATAATTTAATCAAACGCTTTGGAGTGGAAAATACTTCTGCCAAACCAACTCCTATGAGTACAACCACACATCTCGATAGAGATGAAAATGGTAAAAGTGTTGATAAAAAATTATACCGAAGTATGATTAGATCATTACTATATTTAACAGCTAGTCGTCCTGACGTAATGATGAGTGTTTGTTTGTGTGCTAGATTTCAAGCCAATCCAAAGGAATCACATTTAAGTTCAGTAAAACGTATATTGTGTTAACTTAGTAATACCAAGGATTTTGGAGTTTTCTATCCAAAAGAGTGTCCTTTCGAATTAGTATCATATAGTGATGCTGATTTTAGAGAATCTTGTACAGATCGGAAAAGTACAAGCAGTACGTGCCATTTTATTGGAAAATCGTTAGTTTCTTGGTTTAGTAAGAAACAAAATTGCGTTTCGCTCTCTACATGTGAGGCAGAATATATTTCTGCTGCCTTAGCTTGAAATCAAGTTATCTACATGCAACAGACACTTAGAGATTTCGATATAAATTTAACAAATTCTATCATATATTGTGATAACACGAGTGCTATCAACTTGTCCAAAAATCCAGTCAATCATTCACGAACGAAACATATTGACATTCGTCATCATTTTCTTCATGATATCATTGAAAAAGGATCGATCAATTTGGATTTTGTTTCCTCAGAAAATTAATTGGCTGATATATTTACAAAGTCGCTTCTCGAAAATAATTTTGTAAAACTTCGACGAGAACTCGAAATCGTCTCTTTTAAGGATTTGTAAAATTTTCTGTCCGGGTAAAATTCTGCAAAATCTTTGCATTCTTTGCCTTTTCTAGTTTTTGAACTTAGCTCTCCTAACATGAAGATGTCTATTTTACCAAATGAGCTATGTTCTACATCTTGGTTAGTTATGTTAGTTATGCTTATTCTATGCTTTACTGGTTATATCTACTCCTTTTTGTCGATGATAAAGGGGGAGAAAAATGTCTACTAACAAGTTTTATGCAGAATACATTATCGCCACACATTCAGGGGGAGAAATATATATAACTTTTGTTATATAATTTCTACTGTATATCAATTCGTCAGTTACAGGTTGTCATCAATCAAAAAGGGGGAGAATGTTGAATCATGAGTTTTGATTCATGACAAGGAGCATTAACAAAGACTATATGGCAATAGCAACAAAAAGAGAGTAACATATACATGGTATAAACTACAAAGAGAAGAGACTTCAAAACTAGTTTTCGTATGATTATTTATTATGTTTTTGAGTCTTAGATATGTTTAGATACTGTTAAAATAATTCCTCAAGTAGTTACACTTGCACACAAAACAAATTATTTTTGTTTGTATATGCATTGAAATTCACTGTGCAAAATTGGCACAGGTCAGTCGACTGATTACAGTCGACCAGTCGACTGACCTGGTGCAAAATGCACAAAGAACAGAGAATATATATACAAATTTGAATTTCATTCAACTAAGCTTTTGAACTCAGTCGACTGACCTGCGTATAACAGCTATATTTTCTGAACGGATGCTTCCTCTCGCGAAGAGTTTCAATCCAATTCGAAGAGTAATGGCTGCATCTATTGATTGAATCTCTTAGCAAAAGGTTGTATCTATCTATGCACTAATAAGCACATCAAAATCATTTTCCAAATTACCGATTCTTGAATAATTTATTGATCTTACGTACTCTCTATTTTCTCTGCTTTCAAAAGCAATCAAACCATCTATTGCTTGAATCTTTGAATTCATATTCATATTCTTTGATTCATACCGATAATCTTCCTTTCATATCTTCACACACACTCATATACTTGTGGATTTGATTATAGGAAGGTTGTACACACATTGACATATCTGTGTTATCAAGAAAACATTAGTCAGACAATTTTATATACTAGTAGAAGTCCTATTCTACTGCTCAGGCATTGTGTAGTCATCTTCGGCTGCTAAGCTGCAATCCTATTCTGCTGCTCAGGTCCCTGTTCGGTTGCTCAGTGGTTTTATAGACCTGTTCCTCTGGGTTAAGTGAGGGTTGTTGTTTTAATGAAATTCCAGAAGGAGTCTGGGACTGGATGTAGAACGAGAAGTTCGAACCAGTATAAAAATCTTGGTGTGCTCACTTTTATTTTTACTTTACTCTACTATCAACTATCTTTGTTTTTAATCTCATACATATTTAGTATATTTCCATATTGCATGATCTACACTCTCTTTCAGAAAGGAGCCACCATGGAGGGAGTTAGGAGGCTTCCTCAGGAGCTGGAGCTAATCAAGCATCTATCTACATCACTAGGGATGAAATGGAAACGATGATGGATGCTATGCAAGAGAGGATGCTGAAAAGACAGAAGGAGATGATGTAGAATTTGCTCCAATAGATTGGACAAGTTGGAGCACAGAATCATGGAGTTGAAACAGTGGAAATCGTTGGAAATTAGAACCGGGAACATGGAAATGGGGCCAATAGACATAGGAATGGAACAGAGCAACCGGGGGCAGTCCCCTGCCATCCTAGAGGGATTGGCATCGGTCCCTTTAGAAGGATCGGTACCGATCCCCAAAGGCTAGGGGCATGCTCCCGGGTTTGGTTGATCGTGATGCTGGAGGATCTGCGATCAATCCCATGGAGCTTAGTGTGAATCATAATTTAAATGCTCGTCCGAAGGAATACATTCCTAAATTCCCTCATAGACTCAGGGGACAACTTGGACATAATGATAGAAGACTACCACTAGAAGAAAATGATAGGTTTGCAAAGATGATAAGGTAAGCTATGCATGGAGGATTGGTGAACAAGGATCTCGAGGATGTAAATAAAAGTCCATTCGCTCCTAATATCAAGAATGCTAGGAATCCACCAGAATTCAAACTACGGACACTGGAAGCTTATGACGGAAAGTTGGATCTAACTATGCATATGATGAGGTATATACGGCACATGGAAGTACTGAGGGCATCAGAAGAAGTCCTGGCATGATGTTTTCCTCTGTACTTAACGAATGTAGCTGCGCTAGGGTTCAAACGGTTGGAGAGCGGTACTATTACCACATGGATGGAATTGGTCGAAAGATTTATGAAGAAGTTTCGAGTTCACATTACGAGACCCAAGAATGCGATGACATTGACATAAGTAAAGTAATGGGCAGGAGAATCACTGAAGAATTTCTTAACCAGGTTCATCGGGCAATTGTTTCGATGGATCGACCGGATCCATCGATGGTTTTGATGGCGGCAGTGTCAGGAGTTGCAGATAATTCAGATTTTAAGATATCACTGATACGGGATCCACCAATGGATCTCAAGAAATTTTACCATGGAGCATAAAGGTTCCTACAAAAAGAAGATGCAAAAACCGATAAAGAGGCAACGGAATTTAATACGGTACGGGGTGGAGAAGGGCCTGGTGAAAGCTCAGGAAAGGACAAGGGTAAAAGGAACATGGAAAATAGCTTTGATGGATCAAAACGATAAAGGGGGAACCCAAATTCTCTTTTTACCCAGAACTGAATGAAACCCTAGAACGTATATATTTGGATACTCGAGGGTGCCTTCTATATCAGATGCCGGTAAGGAGGAACCCACCAAATGCGAACAAAAATCAAGAAAGCGCTGCCTATTCCATGAGCTAGATGGGCACAATAAAAATGACCGTAGGCATTTGAAGGATATTATTGAGGAATATGTGACGAATGGTCAGTTACAACAATATGTAAGGACTCGGGCTGTGGCTGTGGAACAGGAGCATCCACCGTCCACCTCGAATGAATATGGCACTGGATCAAGGCATTATTATCAACTTGTCATCAATAGATTGGGATGGCATGGAATAAGCAACAAACTCCGTAGTATGATGTCTAAGTCATTTACACATGTATGGGATCGAGGACAGTCCCTAGGCATGCTCTGAGATGATGATAAACCGTAGTGCTCGGGTTTGTAAAATTAGTTTATTAGTTGTACGGACTCTTATTTTACATTACACCAAATGGACTTAGGAATGTTTAAGTTTGGATCAATGTAATAGACAACACAGGTCGACATGTATAGACTATACCTGGAAAGGGGTAGGTAGCTTCGCTCGAACGCGATGGATCGGCCTACTCAGGTCGTCGAGTATGGATTGTCCTCAATAAGGATTCAAAGAGATCAAGGTCATCAGGTATGGACTATACTTGACAAGGGGTAGGTCGCTTCGCTCGAACGCGATGGATCGGCCTACTCAAGTCGTCAAATATGGATGTGTATGGCAAGGATCCAGTGAGATCGTGGCTTTGGATTTGGAAAACGATTTGGTAAGATCATGGAATTGGCTATTGGCTTTGGATACATATGGATTCGACTAAGGATTTGGAATGTATTCGGAGTTGGATACCGACCCAGAAAATTCATTGATTTCACTAACGATCCAGAGAGATCGAGGATTTGGATTGGCAATGGATTGGATTCAGGATTAGAAAATATGGCTATTAATGGATTACGAATTTCGGATTTATGGCCATTCAAAACACACCTTCCTATCGCAAGGCATGTTTTAGGGGCCAAAGTGTTAACCCACCTTTTTACAAAGTAGTATACAGGAAGATTTAACAACAGACTTTGTGATTATCGAAGCCGATGAGTCCAAAGTGATGATTATGGGACCCAAAAATCAAGTACAGATAATAATATAAAGACAGTATTGAATGGACTTGGTGAAGGTAAAATGTAGGACACTCAGAGTATGGAATATAGCTCAATGGATGGAGGGGATTGGCATGGATTGGCTCATTGAGAGGGATCGGCATCCTTCATGAAGGAGGGATCATCATACTTCATGAAGGAGGGATCAGCATAAATCGAAATACAAGAGCATTCTTGCAGATACAATCAATATCTCGAGATCTACAAGTCAAAGCATATGAAATTTGGATAGCAAATGTATATGGACCCTAGGGAACCTGCCCTAAGGACCCTATATCAAATGGACAAAGTCGGAGGGAAAGGTATACACCCTTCGAGAGGGATCGGCAGAAGGCAGCATCCAAGTCATGTTGACTCAAAGATCAAGAGACAACTCGAGTTATACTAATCCAATTGACATGAAACTTGGAGCATGATCTAAATACAACATATGGAACACCCCGTATGGATCGCATGTCGTTTGGAGGAGTTTGGAGGGGTCGGCGCTCTTCCCTTGGTAGGAATCGGAACGTATCTCTATTCAAAATTGGTTAAGTTGGATTTGCAACAAAGATTGATCAATAACTCGAGTTCTACTAATCTAATTGGCATGAATCTTGGAGGCTAAGTATAATACAACATGGAGAAGCTCACCTAAAGATTGCATGGCATTTGGAAGAGTTGGAGGGATCGGTTCCTATCCCTCTATAGGGATCAACAGAAATCAGGATTTAAACAACAACATTTCAAGGAAAACGCGATATCTCACAAACTGTAAGTTGAAATGACATGAAATTTGGACGGCAAGTAGCTAACATCATAAGGAACCCCTCCAGAGGGATCGCACCCTATTTAAACACCAAAATAGGGATCGGTACCGATCCCTATTGTGGGCCCCAATGGGCTTGGAAATTTTTGGGTGGCCTCGTCTTGGACTACCGAACCTTCTATCAAAATATCTGCCCGATGCGTGTATGTCTTTCCTTGTAAATACAACAAGCTTGGCGTAAGAAAAAGGATCTTCTTTCTGCTTCTCTTTATCTTCAACCTAGGCTACACTCTGCCAATTTTATTCTTGATTTTGTATTGTAACTGCAAACAAATTTCAGTATAATAAAAGGATTATTTGGGAGTGGACGTGAGCCGGAGTTAGCCGAACCACTATAAATATCATCTCATTTTACTTGCTTTTTGATTGTTTTAATTTTTTTCTTCATTCTTCATATTTATGTGATTGGATTGGATATTGGTACTTTTACATAATTGGGTGTTGGTGGCCAATTTTGACGCCCATACATCCATTCAACCATCACAACGAATGAAACCAATGCAATTCAATATAATTCATTCAACCACTGCAATCAATGCAATCAATGGAATGCAATAAAATCAATGCAACTATTGCAATCAATAGAAGCAGAAAACAGTATCTCTACTCATCCATCACAAAAGATCGTCATATGGGCAAAACAACAATAGTTCACTCAACCATTAAACATCGCTTATATTTAACAGTATTCAATCATTAAATAAGAAAATAATAACAACACAAAAATACTTACATTCATGCTAATCATCCATTACAATAACACTTCACAATGTATGAATAAATCATCAAATGTATATTAATATTTGCATAATAATCTCAAAATATCAACCATCAAATGTGTACTAATCCAAAACAACTTTAGTAACATAAACACCAATGCAATAAAACCATAGTCAACTACACATAATGTAGTAATAATGGACATATATCCAAATACGATCTCATCGTAATAAAATAACATATATGATAAATAAAGTCAACCATCAATCAAATATTACACCCATTCAATACATCATATTTACAATCATTATTTTCTTTTAAGTATAAAATCATTTTTATTATTGTTTATTATAAACTCACCTTTTATTTACTTTAAAAACAAAAATAATTCTCTCAAATTGATAATACACTTCTAAATACTTTGTTGCAAATTCATTACTTCAAATCTTTCCAAAAAATATTTTTTTTCAAAAATTATAATTTCGTCAAATTACCTTTCAAATCAATAGATTATTATTTTGCACCAAAGTAATAATATTCATATTAAATCTATTTAATATAATTCAAAATCCGTTCATTTGCATTTATTTCAAAATATTCATATAAATAATAACTTTAGTTATTTATTTATGTTATTTTCTCATTATTACATAATTTCACTTATTTTATTTTAATGCGTAATAAATATATTTTAAATCCATAATTAATTACGATTAAAAATCGAATAATACAAAAATTAGAAATAAACAATCAACCAAAGGCTCAACATATCTAAAGTGTCCAACATATACAAACAATTACCAGTATATCTCATCAAATATTATAATTTCCCATAAACATGTATCTATTTAATAATCTAAATTCTATTAATTAAATTAAGTGAACTGCACCAATGCACATTTCCCAACTGCCTCCAATCTTAGCAAAACTAGTTCCATATCTTTTGGAATTTCACCTCGAACCCAAAGGAAGAAACCGCGAGTGAATCGGATCGACAAATCCCTCCATTGCCATGGACTAAGCAAAACTATAAACATCACCTTTCTGTTACAATCGATCTCGTTTTACTAATATTGCTTAGCTTTGACCGACAAATCCCACTGCCATAGGCCATCGAACCACCAACCACCACCTTCAATCAACTCTCCACCTCATGTGTTACCTCTTTGCACTCTACGACTACCTAAAACATTGCCTGCCCCCACCAATCGACGGTTTCAAGCGAACATTAATTTGTGAATTATCGATGCCATGGACCTCGATTGATCAAAACGTAAATGGCTCTCGGTTCGTGTAATCGAGCTCTTCAATAACCATAAGTCAATTTCTCCGATTGATGCCTAGATTGAAAACGCCTAAATTGGTGCTTAGGGTTTTGTCAATGCCTACTTTAACCATAAATTCTAGGTTCCTCGAGTGTCATACTAAAAAATGAATGCTTCGTACCTGCTTCATTCGCCAAGAGCTTTCCAATGATATAGAATTTGATATATTTTAGATAACTTTTTTTCCAACCAATTTGTAATTAGAGATAATGATATTCCATTTGCATGTGTGTTATCCATCCTTATGGTTAGGTCATATGCGGACAAATCAGATTAGTCAACCTAATAAACCATCAAGCTATAATCTAGAGCGATAACTGCCAAGCTCGGATATCGAACAAAATCAAAAGATGAAACCATCAACCTGCTAAGAAAACTTCAAAACATAATCTCACTTTAATCATAAGGCAAAGATTCAAGATACATGCAAAGGAATGGATCGATACCCATCCCTGGGACATGGATTGGTATCGATCCCCAATGCTTGCTCCAATCCACTAAAGTTCCATACCACAAAAAGTTAGGGTGTTCGTAAGTTTGTACATGTAACATGGAGTGGTTTGCAAGCTCATCTTAACTCAAACGATCAATGAATAAATCGACTGCTCCTACCTAACCTATGAGCCAAGGAATTCACTCAAGTTCAATCTTATAGCATTGCAAATGAAGCATCAAAGACGAAGGTACAGACAAATAAAAAAAATCCAAAAAGCAAGTTTAAAGATCGGCAACGATCCCTGACTATGGATCAGTGTCGATCCCTGAATATTCATAACGTGGCCATGATCTCTTTAGTTAATCACTCCTAAATGTGGGGAATGTGGGCTAGAACATGGGCAAGTGTGTTTTGGCAACCTGCAGCTATAAATAGATGAAGAGAGGCATTATTTAAGGGATCGTTATAGCCATTTAACATATTCTTGTATTATTCTTGTAATTCTAGGGATCGTCACTTGTCCGTTAGAATAGTTTTGTAAAAACTCACCAGAAATCCTTAACAAAGTTTAAGTGGATGTAGGCCTTTGATTAGCCAAACCACTATAGTTGTTGTATGTTCTTATTTTCCTTATTTTTAATTTATATTCTTCATTTCATTCCTTATTTTCAATGTTTAGGTATTTTTGACAATTTTTGGTGTAAACATTTTTGTGCTTTCATTAAGAGCGTATCGATCTTAGGCTATCAGGATTATTTTTCTACTTTTGGGTTGCTTATATCCGCGAGGTAGATCCATCAGTTGTATCGCTGTAATCCATGACTACTCAGATTTCCATAGAATCTAACACGTGATTAATTAAATTATGGCCCCATGAATGAAGAAATCTAATGCCTCCAGACCTATTGCTGATGTTGAGTACGCAGCATGTTGAAGAAGTCGCTCAACCCGTAATCGCTGAAGTTTAGAATCCCTCGGATATGATAACATGGGTTGACATGGACTAGATGATGAAACAAATAAATGACAAGGTGTAAGAAAGTCGAGATGAATTGAGGAGGAAAATGAAGAAGAGTCTTGACTAGCTTAATCAGTTAATACATAATCGTAGGAGGAGTAGAAGAGATTTATCGCCTTTCGATTTGGGGGACAGTTCTTGTAACAACCCTATTTTTGAAGCTGTAATATTAAATTAGTTTAATTAAAATAGAAGTGTTTGAATTCAGTTCCAAGAATTATTATTTTTGAATTAAATTATTATTCAATTAAAGTCTATTTAATAAATAATTTTGTTATAATAAAGTTTAATTGGTTCATAAATTCCTTTTGAGACAATATATTGAAAAATAAGAATAAAATGTTTTAATAAATATAGAAATATTTTTAAAGCATAGATTATTTTATAGATTGGTATAGTTGGAATTATTTATTTTACAATAATATGATAAATATCTAAACAAAGGTATATGAGCATCAAATTGAAGTGATCGCGCAATTTGGTAATATATCTAATGAAGTGTAAATCAAATTAAATTAAACTAGAATAGATTTACAAATCTACAAAGGAATCCATTAAAAGAAAAACAATAGTAAAATAGAATTGAAGGAAAAAAACACAATAGTTATAAACCCAAGCCCAACTAAGAAAAACAAAACACCTCTCTTGTCATGTTAACATGTTGGACTCCAAGTTTCCTTAATCCGTATACCTCTTTTCCTCTAATTTCTGCCTAATCCCTAAAGTCGTTTAGAAAAAGAAAAAAACAGGCTTGGAAACAGCCCATCGGTGGAAGGCTTGGCTAGGGAACGTTATTCGTGACTAGGAGAGAGGTGCGATTGGTGCAGGTTGGTCGCGATAGCGTTGAAGTAAAGAGGTGCACGTGCGCACTTCTAGGCATTAGCGAAGTCATGATGTTCGAAGCTCGAAGGTGATGGGCGCTAGTGGCTACAGCTAAGTGATGGCGTAATTGGTAACATGGCTAATGAGATATGTCGCTGGTGGTGTAGGCACAAGCAGTAGCTAGGGTTTTGGCCAATAAATGATTTGGGATTTTGGAGCATTATTGTGTGCAAGCGATCAGTTAAGCGAGTTAATCTATTTTTAACTCACACATCTATATCTAATATCTATTTCATTGTTTTCTATATATATAATTATCCCGATAATTTATTGTATTTCCTGGTTGAGTTGATTGAGATTATTGATTTAATTGTTTGAATGAATTGCTTGTTTGGGATATTGAAAAATTTATTGTTGGTGATATATGGATTGTTATGTGCATTGAAAGAAGTCAATTTGCAAACTGAATTCTATTCGATTCCAAATTGAATACTATTAACTTATTCAAAAATACATATGTTGTTTGTGTGACCGGAGTTGTCGAAAAATAACTTGGATCGCTAGATAATTCCATAATTGGAATAATCTTTTATATAGAGCGATGTTGGCTCTAGATGATGTATTTTGATTTTTTTGATTCTTTTTTGCACTTAATTCTTAAATTTTGAGGCATATAGAATTTCTATTCTACGAAATTTGGAAAAATTTAATAATAAAATATACTTTAAATGGATGCTAAATTAAGGAATTTTTGAAGAATAGTTTTAGAAAATCATTTTTGCAAGATATATAGTTTGAAATCGCTTGTTAAAGTATATAAATTATACTTATGATCATATTTACAAATTTAAATTATTATTGTTAGAAAATACTTCTAGAGAAAAATATTTGAAAAGCAAAAAATTTAATATATATATTAGTAAGTTGTTTGAAAAGAAATGATTTCTTTTATATTACCAAATTATGAATTTTTATCTATTTATAGATATTAAAAAGGGATTTATAATGATTTCAAAGGTTTGGATAAAATTATTAATAATACATATAATTATATATATTTTGAAAGAGATTTTCTTATTATTTCAAAATTTTAAATCAAAGTAAATTTTTACAGAATCCTGCTTTAAATTAAAATTTGATTAATTATTCAATTGGATTTTAAATTGGAAAATTGAATTATTTCCATTTCAATTGGATTTCGTGCTTTTCAGTGTGTTAACGATCAAAAGTGAACGCTAACACCCCGTGTGTGTAGTAAAATTCTGAAAGCACCACCCGTGTGATGGGAACAAGAAGTAAACAGTAAAATAGTGAAAAAGCAGTAAAAGACAGCAGTTTATAGTGGTTCGGCTTGAGATCGAGCCTACGTCCACTTTGAATCTCTTTATTACTGAATCTGGTTACAAAACGATACAGTACACTTATGAAAACAATACAACTTGATCTCGATAACAATCTTGACTACTAGCTCAAACTTCGATGATGAAACTTGAAGAATCCGTGTTGGATGTAAGAAATTCCTCTCGAAGCTCGTTGTAGTGTCTCGAATGCTTGAAGATCTTCAATTGTTGAATGAGTGGAGAATTAGGTAGAGTAACGTTGCTTCCAGAAATGATTTGCCAAAAGTCCTCTTCATGTTGAAAGTGGTGGTGTATTTATAGGAGTTAATTTCTGAACAGAAATCTTGCCCAAGTCTTAGGTCGCGTACGACCTAAGCTAGGTCGTAGGTCGCGAGCGACCTAAGATAGGTCGTGGTCATTTCTCGACTTAAGAAATAGGCTGATGAAGTCGAACTTGGCTTCATTTGAACAAGTGGTAGGTCGGTCACGACTTAAAGTAGGTAGTGATATTGCTAGGTCGCAACATCTCATAAGTCGTTAGGTCGTGAAGCTTATTTCCGGAGTTAGGTCGGGAACTCTCTTAGATCGTTAGGTCGCGAAGCTCTTAAGTCGGTAAGCTTTAGGTCGTAACACTGCTAGGTGCGAAGCCTTTAGGTCGCAACATTGCTAAGTCGTAGGTCGCAGCTTCACTAAGTCGTAGGTCGCAGCTTCACTAAGTCGTAGGTCGCAGCTTCACTAAGTCGTAGGTCGCAGCTTCACTAAGTCGTAGGTCGATGCTTCACTAAGTCGTAGGTCGCAGGCTTCCTTTAGCAGTTAGGTCGCTAAGTTATTCTGTTCTTTAAGCCGTTAAGTTCCTTAGGTCGTGACATCCTTAGGTCGTGACATCCTTTAAGTCGTGAGCTCTCTTAAGTCGTGAGTTCTTTTAGGTCGTTAAGAGCTGTTAGGTCATAGGGTTTTAGGTCGCCGAAATAAAGGAGTTAACATTTGCCCCTCGAAGTACACGCCTATGCCATAGGTCGTGTGCTTCGACTTACTCTCGTTAGATCGTATGCGACCTAAAACTTGCCTATTCGCCTTCCTCTCTCAGCCCCATATAAACTGTTAAGTTGCCTTCTTCCTCCTTACCATTTTGCTCTGATTTTCCATTGCCATTGACAAATCTTTGAACTTCCAAGGGAGAATTCAACTTGTTTAATCAACGATTCATCCTTTCTACAAATTACGTAAGTGAGTTCAATCTCTGTCCCACCATAATCGCCGTCCAATCATGAGTTCATGTTTTCCGACCCAAGTTCAATTCCATGCATTCGTGTTTCATTTTTTGAATGAGTATTACGATCGACTTCCGATGGTTGTTTGATATGTTTATATGATTTGCGAATGCACGGTAATGTTCGTAATGGATCGGAGGGATTTGAAATCGATTTGCTGGGCGATCTGGTGGTATGTGGAGATGAATCAAATTCAAGAAAAGGATGATCGTTTTCTTGAAAGTAGTAGGATCGGGTTATCGAGTCCATTAAGAGATTGCGTGGAGGGGAAGTTGGCGACTTAGCAGATTTGTACGACTTAAGAATTTTGTGCTGAGCCTTCCGCGACATACGACTTACGACCTAAGATATTTGACCGACCTAAACATTCTTGCGACCTAAGAATTCCTGCGACTTAGATAAAGCCAAACATCTCCGACCTATGCTAGGTCGTGAGCGACCTAAAACTTGAACCTTTGGACTCAACTGTACTTTGAACATGATGACTTAACAATTGTACGACCTAATTTCTGCGACATAAGCTCTAAGTCGCGGCCAAGTTAGGACTTGACAAATTTAAATCGCCTTGAACTTTCCAACCTGCACTGTATGACCTAAAAAAGGCTCCGAGCTATGCTAAGTCGTGGGCGACCTAACACTTGGGAATTTCAGCAGAACATGAATGAACTTTGAATTGTTTGAACTGTTTTGGATTTTGTTGTACTTCTTTTCAGATTGCCTTAACTTTAATGCTAATAACCTTTTTAAAAACAATATTTGCAGACAAATGGGATGAATATACTGCCATTGATTTCCCACATCGAATGACAGATTAGTCGACAAAGAATAACAAACTTAAATGAACTTTGTGAATGAAATGCTGCGAACTAACAAGTCTAAGTGAAGTATTAAAGCAAAATTGAAATGATCAACTAAAGCTGATTTATTTGCATCAACACAACAATGTTCTTGGACTTAAGATATCAAGCCTTGAAACTTTATAATCAACAAGTATCAATTAATTTAGTTCCATTTATATCTGCTTGTTATTGTATTAGTTTTGCACAACACTTCACTCTTTTTTAGGAAACGTGCACCTTCATATTTGAATATCCAGTTCCTTGTGTAGAATGGCGTCTCAACAAGAAGATATAGGACCTGCCGGAGAAACTTTCCCGATTGCCAACCCACTGATCGATCCTCCGGAAAGAACTCCAACCACTCTAAGCCACAAAGTTTTCAGACAACTATGTACCCAGTTTGGTATCGCCGGATCATACGCTATACTCCCTGAGGCAAACGATACTGCTGACAGGCCACCTCTCGGTTTTGTCGCAGTGAATCGTCAGATGTGTCTAAGTGGAGCCATCCCACCCTTCAATGAATTTCTTCGAGAACTCTTTCTTCGATTAGCCATCTCGCCTTTCCAGTTACACCCCAACGGTTACGCCGTTCTAATGGGGTTGTGTGTTCTGTTTAGGAGGACGCTTGATCGTCTTCCGAGCTTTGATGAAGTTTGTTACTTATGCACCTTTTCAAAGAATAAATATCACCCTTCGATCGTGCTAGTAAGAAGCGCCAGAAACCGGAAATTGATTTTGGATTTGCCTGATAGCGCCCACGGCTTTCTAAATCAATTCTTTTTTGTTCGATGTCCTCCGGGATTTTACGCTGTTTGGAGAGTCGGGAGTAAGATTGTCTTTCTCTGTTCATCTTATAAGTTTTTAGAAACCCGAGTTATCAAATACTTATCTTCATTCTTTCCTTTTTTCAGAACTTCCTCCCTCGCTTAGAAATCCCAGCCTCAAGTCAATCCTTGAAACTTTAACTACTGTGGCGACAGAAGAAAGAAGTGCCAAATTTTTGCTGAAAGATGAATTTTTGCACCAGCATGGACTTTTACACTCTTCTCGATCTACTCATCCTTGTGAAGTCCCTAATTCTCCAGTAAAAACATCGGATGCCCCAGTTCATGCTGAAGAACTTACACCGAAAGAACTTACCATTGAGACTTCATTGGTAAAGTGTTCTGCTCCTACCGACATTGCGGGGTCGTCCAGTAAGTTAGCACTTGCCCCGGTTGTTGAAGAGGAGGAAAATCTTCACATTTCTGAAAAGACGGCTGAGACGGAAGTTGAGAAAGATAATTCTCCCGTGCATCATGGCGATGACACCTTTGACAGTCTGAGCGACATCATGATAACCTCTCAGGAGCTTTTTAAAGATGATGCTTCTAAAGCGATCTCTCCTATTATTGAAGCAACTTCTTCTTTGTGACAAACCACAACGCCTTATATACAAGCCGTTGCCATTCCTACACAAAAAAGTGGTTTGTAGTTCCACGCGCATAGCTTACATGCCACACACACTTAGGATTTTTTTTAGCACTTTCATTCACTTAACTTCTTCAATCTTGAAAATTTCTGAGACTTGTCTCTACTTCAATTTCAGGTTCTACAATGGTGCGAAGTGGCTCGTATTATGACAACTTTCGGTGCTACGGAGGGCGCGATTCTTACGATTATAGACGCTATCTCCCCGCTCGCAAAGTATCAGACGAAGAGCGAGCCATTAGAAAAGCTCAAGAGAGGCGAGCTCATGAAGAACAGCAGAGGTGGAGAGACGACAACTCCCATAAAAGAAAATATCATGATGATAAAGGGAAGAGCCATGATACTGAAGACCCGAGTAAACGGGTTAGACTTGACGAAAAGGACGTGTCTGCAATATCCGAAAAAACTAACGCTCCTATCACTTCTAACGTCCCACCCGGCTCTCCTTCCTTAAAGAAGTCCGACATCTAAGCGATCATCAACAGGCCCCAGTATCAGGTTAAAGATGGCCCTCCAACACTTCAGAGCCAATTTCCGAATTGGTGCCTAAGAGGAGTGCGCTTTGACTTAGATTTGGTTTCGATCGACAAGCAAGCTATGCTTAGAAATCTTGATGCGGTTAAGCTTGACGTTGAGAGGATTTCGCAATGGCAAAAACTTGTTGATGAACTCCAGAGAGTCAACCATATGAATCTCAAAAATATGCTAACTCTGGAGAATGATAAGGCCGAATGGGATAAATGGTGCAAGCAGCACGATGCAGAGATGACGAGCATCGCAGATGACAACGCAAGGCTTGAATCTGAAGTCAAGCAACTTAAGGAAGATCTCGCCACTTCTTCTGTATCGCATACTCAGAAAGAAGAAGTCTTTCAGAAGCAAGTGCGGGACGCACATGCTGCACAAAGGGATGCCGAAATGAAGCTTGCAGCTGAGCAGCACATTACTGAGAAATATCGCACAGAAAACACTAAACTGCGGGAAAATTTTTATTCCCAGAATGCAGAAATTGAGATGCTAAAAGCTAGGCTTCTTAAAGTTGAGAAAGAGCGTGATGATGCAGTTGCTGGACAAGTTGCAGCCGTTGTCGAAAAAGAAGCAGCTGAAGAATCCCATAAGGCAACTAGAGCCACCATTGATACAACTTTGTTTGACTTTTATGTCCATTGCGTCTTGGGGCGTGGTAGCCTTTCATTTTTGGGACCGGAATACGAAGTCACCTTAGCTGAAGTGTGGGAGGCGATCATTGATATGCTTGGTGGTGCCGGCTATGCCAAAGCAGACCTTGAAGCAACTTATTTAGATGAGGACGCCCGTGCTGCTCTTGCTAAGGGAAAAGAGCAGCTTGCCCGAGTGCGAGCTGAAGCGACAGGGGAGAAACATTCCGACAAAGAAATACTTCTTGCTGCCCCAGTTCATACTTCGGTCTCAGCTGATGTCGATATCATTGGTTCTAGTTCTCACTCTTCACCTCCTGCTAAAGCTGACAAAGATATTGTTACAACTCCCACAGAAGAAGAGGCCCTGGAAGACATTGCGGCTCAGAAATTCGAGACTGATCTCGCCAAGTTGACTTCTCCAGGTAACTTTGACGTCAAACCAGCCCCGGTGAACCACTTATTCAATTTGACTGAGCTTGATGATCTTCTTACTTATTACTTAAGCCTTGACGAACCAATATCTTCTCCTATCTTAGAGAGTACTGATTTTAACTTATTTTCTTATGTAGCGGAAGCGCCGAAAACTGCACCAACTTCTCCTTCTTTAGCTACCGTTCCTCCTTCTTCTCAAGTTACTCCTCTTCCAGCTTCTCAACTAGGTTCACAGGAAGAACAGATAGCAGCCCTTCAAGGCTTGGATGAACCACCTGCTTCTCAGGAACAGAAAGCGGAAGATCTGGAAGATAGTGAGAAGACCCCGGAGCAGTCTTTTGACTACGACACAAAACTTTCTACATTTCTTACCCCGGGGAGTGAGTTCTCTTCCAAGAAGAAGGGGAAACGTGTGGTTTCGAAGAAAGGAAAGAAAGGTTCTTCTGCTGCTGGAGATGAAGCAGAAGTCGATCCGGCTGAGTCTCTTTCTCCTTCTTCTCCGATACAGCCTCCGAAACTAATTACCAGGCCGGGTAAAAGCTCCAAGGACGGGAAGAAGGAGAAATGAGTTTGATTTTAACTTCTCTGCTTTTTGCATGTATCGACCGGAGATTGTGCGAGTACCGGTCCTCGCTTCTTTTGGTGAACTGCACAATGTAATTTTTTTTCATAGTATTGAATAAAATAGCTATTTTTCTTGTACAAATTCTTGTGTAAGTGAGAATGCATTTATTTCCCATTGTAATGTAGAATAAACGATTCTTTATACGATACCGTAGTGGGCTCGTGATATGATGGTTGAGCGTTGTCTCTATTAATATAGGTATATGCCCCCGTATCACGGCTCACTGCAATATTCTGAAAAAACTTGTATTCTTATTTCAGAGAATAATTTTTCCAATTTGAGGAAATATTACTCTGCTTTTAATTGAATACGTTTCATATTGGAGAAATTTTTACTTTCTCTTTCTTTCTGAAGAACACTTTAACTTTCGGGGATGATCACTTTCATTTGTTAAAAAGTGGATTTTCCTATGCAGTGAAGTGAACTTTCTGAAGAATTTTTTGATTTGTTTAGTGCTTCCGAAGAAGGCTTTTTTTTGTGCCTCTGAAGAGAAGCAATTTTGGTCTCCGAAGAGAAGCAATTTTTGGCCTTCGAAGAGAAGCGATGTTGGTCTCCGAAGAGAAGCAATTTTTGGTCTCCGAAGAGAAGCGATGTTGGTCTCCGAAGAGAAGCAATTATGGCATTTCAGCTCTGATGAAGTGGGCCTCCGAAGAGGAGCATTTTGCACTTCTATACTGGTGAAATGTGCCTCCGAAGAGGGCTTTTTAGCATTTCAGCTCTGGTGAAGTGGGCCTCTGAAATGACCCTCCTATTTCCACCCTAATTTCATAAGGATTTTTTTTTTCCAGGGTCATTTTCTTTCTCCAATAAACAAAATATATCCAGGATCTTTCACAATATAAAAATATTGTTTTAAATCTAAATCATTCCTAACATACATATATGAAGATATCTATGTTATATTCTACTAGAATCAGAGCATGATAATATGTAAGTAGAAATCATTTTAAATCTATTAAAATGTGATAATTCCCTGATAAAAGATTAATTATTGTATCCTGATTTTTGACCATAGAATCCACTGGAAACATGTACTTTAGTCTGTTATTCTAATTAAGAAATGATCAAGTAATAATCAGTGGAAAGCAAGCTTTTAATGTGGATGATTGTGTTAAAGTCTGTATAGTATCTAACTTAGGCTAAAAGAAAGTGGATCATAAGTGAGCACAAGCAACATCTAGGCGTAATGGAAACGCGCCTAACTTATACATGAGAGGTCACGAGTTCGAGTGCTATGCTGGTCGGTTCAAACCCAATTTTTGTTTTTTTTTCTTTTTATTTTTCTCCTGTATGGTTTGAAATCTGATATCTACCTATATCTGCACATATATACTTAATTTTTGCCTATAATCTAACATACAAAACAATATTTCTTGCTTTATTATTTTTGAAACCCATTCCTACAACTGTTCTAGAAATTTATGTTTATATTTTTGCCCAAATATCAACATGTACACAGATATACATGTACATGTCAATATCTTTGCTCATTTTCCAGAAAACTGGGTGAAACAATTGCTAAATGTACTAAGCTTTTGAAATGCATTTTTATTTTCAAAATACAATCTATCATGATAAACCAATACTTCATTTATTTGAAGCTGGTTAACTCATATATCCTGTATCTGCTACACACTAGTTCAAAGCAATGGAGATACCATTCATTGCATTCTGTCTGAAGCTTTTAAAAACATTTTACTTTTCTCAATACGATTCAGAAATGAATTCAAACTTATTTACAAAGCATTTCAGTAAAAAGAAACTAAAATCCTTTTAAGTTTACTTCTAGCTAAATCCAGATTTTATTCTAAAACTCAGTGCTCTGTTATGTCTCAAGATTAGCTAATACATAATATAAATTATGCAAAACAGTAGCTCACATAATTGTATATTTCTTACCAGATTTTTATAGCTGATACTTGAGCATATTTTTCTTGTTTATGTTTCAGACACTACTTCAAAAACAAATCAAACCTTAACACACAACAATTTCGACAGAACAACTAATTTAATCTGACACTTTACAGAACATAGAGCAACTTGATCACTAACCATAAAATATTCAATACATGACTGGAAATCTTAGAAACATAAAATTTTTCCTGAATACATGCAGATATAATCAATTTAAGCTCTTATTGAAACTAGCTAGCATGTTCATTCACTCCTCCATAATAGCCATAACTTCATTTTCTACTTAGTGCCTGCGTTCCCTGAAAGAGCATGAGTGGCTGCCTCATTTTAAAATGAGACACCCCATATGCCATGAGCAAACAAGGGTCAGATCTAAGATCTGGTATGAGTAACATCAATACATTCATGATATTAAGCAATAGAGAATATAAGGGTGCTAACTTGTTATTTAAGCAAATTTCTGCAATCAATTACTTTAACATGGTATAAATAAGTTGATTTAAGTATGATATATTCATCTATCTTTCTTCACTTGCATACATCTATCTGCAACATTTGCATTCACTGGAACCATCATGGTTCCATACCAACCAACCTAAGAAATTTTCATATTCCTATTTCTTCATTTACAGGTTGTCTAATTCAATTTAAATTCCTGCCTCATCTGCTATTAAGGAATCACGGGGACACATTGCAATGAACTAATTCACATCATTGCACAAAGATCTCAGGGCTTAAACAAACCATGTGCCAACTTGCATACTTCAAATATGACAAGCATTCCAGCAGCCTTCTTGGCTTTCCCTTCCCTAGTTTATTTACTAGTGTATTGACTTAAATCCTATCATCAAATATGCTAAGTGAACATGTCACTGCAAGCATGGAAACATCCATAATCTTTCCTAGCATAATTCTCTTCAGAAATAAGCAGACAGTCATTTCCTAAATGGGGTCAATATGTCTTGATCTCAGTAAGATATAAGAATATTTTCAACTGTAAAAGAGGCATGGCATGTTCTTATTATATTGATCTGCAAGCCTTTATGATTGATTCAGATTCAGGATCTGGTTCAATCATAATTTTAGCTTGTGAGTTTCTTCTTTTTTTTTGATTTGATTAAGGGCTCAGCACTTAGAAAATTTCTATTCAACCCTTAACATTTTTCTTCTCAAGCCTCAGCACTTATACCAAGTATAATGCAGCTCCCAACATTTTTGTAAAGTTTTCATGCCATAGATCTATAACAGTTGAGAGTATTCTCTATATAATTTTAAGATTCTGGACTTTAACATTTTTGAGTAAAAATAAAACAGTAATGATACACATTCAAAGACAAATGTCTCAACAAAGCAGAGATCACCAAAAACATCCATATCAAATCATATCAGATTTAAAATAAGACATCCAAAAAGCATTGATGAAATCATATACATCAAAACCAGAAATATATATAAATGGCAATAAAAAGTGGCTGCCTCATCTCAGGTCTTAATGCCATGAACTCAGTGAGGTTACTCACCTAAATATTTCTTCTTATTAATCCAGAAAATCCTTGTATGAGTGTTTTCTCCTTCCTTCCAATATTTTTCTTCCTTTCTTATTTTTGTGCAGCTCGGGGTAAAGATAATTCTACTGGCTAAAACTGCCTATTTATATGCATTTTTTCCACTAGGGTTTTGTTGAAACAGAATTCCATTTCTGTCCTGGCTAGCATCATGCATTTTTCATTCATAATACCCCGGCCATATTAACCAATTTAAAGGCTGCATTTTCTTTCTTTTACTTTTCAGAAAATGGCCACTCACCTAGTCATGTTAAAAGTGTGACTATCCTATTTTATATTTTAATTATTCCTGAGAATCCCCTTTGCTATTTTTGCCTACACAAGCATATTGACTTGTATCACATTTCATGTCATTTTAATGTTATAGTTTCACTTGCTTATATATATATATATACACTTTTCAGTACTTAAAAATGTATATTTGTATACATATCTTATCTAGGCTTATTTAATTCCTCTTTAATTTCAGAAACATATGCATCTATATGTATACAGGTTTACAAATCCTTATAATATATATATGTATAATTTTCTTTTTTGGGTTTTAAATAAAATCTGTTTACTGATGTAAAGTAAAACTTACTTTTCTTATTTTCTAAGATGATCCATATAATTCCAGAAATCAAATATCCATGTTGCAAAATCATGTTTGTATTGCTTTTTAATTCTTGTTTTAAATCCAAGAAATCTGGAGTTCTTCCTTGTGCCATTTCAGTGTGCACGTGCACACATATACTTGCACACTATTTATTCCAAAAATTTCACCATATTTAAATCTAAATATTTCAAAAATTAAATCATTTTACAAAAATGATTTTTCACAAAATTTTGGGGTATTACATTCACCCCTCCTTTTAGGAATTGTGTCCTCACAATTTTTCTAACATTTATAACAAGCATCATTTTCTTTTCTAAAAACTTATCAAACATATGCATAAGCAAACAAATTCAACCATATCAACCATGCATAACAAAAATTTTTCCAGAAAAAAAAAATTACCTTTTAATTTGCAAAAAGCTTAGGATAATCCATTCTAATCTTATCCTCTAACTCCCATGTGCAGTCATTAGGATCACTACTCCACTGGATCTTAACTAGTTTCAAGGTTTTGCTCCTTAATTTCTTTTCTTCCTTGGCTATAATCCCCACTGGTTCTTTTTCATAAACCAAGTCAGGATTTATTTGAATTCTGGTAGGCTCTTCCAAAATGTCTTCTTTATCATGTACCCATCTTCTAAGTTGGGACACATGAAAAACATTATGCATTGCTTTCATTTCCTCTGGTAGTTCTAATTTGTACGCCAATGAACCAATTCTTTCCAGAATTTTATAGGGTCCAACATACCTTGGTGTGAGCTTACCCTGCTTGCCAAATCTCAAGACTTTCTTCATAGGTGAAATCTTGATGAAAACAAAGTCTCCCACTTCATATTCCACTTGCTTTCTCTTCCTATCTGCAAATTTCTTTTGCCTATCTTGAGCTGCTGCTATTCCTTTTCTTATTAATCCAATTTTCTCTATAGTTTCTTTAACATATTCAGGTCCTAGAACAGCCCTTTCTCCAGTCTCTACCCAGCATATAGGTGATAAACATGGCTTTCCATATAAGGCTTCAAATGGTGCCATCCCTATGGTGCTTTGGTAACTGTTATTGTATGTGAATTCAGCTAGATGGAGGTGGTCTTCCTAGTTGCCTCCAAAGTCCAGTGTACATGCTCTCAACAAATCCTCTAAGACTTTGTTCACCACCTCAGTTTGACCATCTGATTGTGGATGGTAGGCAGTGCTTAAGCACAATTCACTCCCCATGGCCTCTAGAAAACTTTTCCAAAACCTTGAGGTGAAGATGGTATCCCTATCACTCACAATGGTTTTGGGTATGCCATGCAACCTTACTACCTCTTTCATGAATATTTGAGCCAATTTTGGAGCATTTCTTTCTGTTTTAACTAGGATAAAATGTGCTACCTTAGTTAGCCTATCCACTATTACCCATATACTTGTGTTTCCCTTCTTAGATCTAGGCAGACCATCTATGAAATCCATAGATATATCCTCCCACTTCCACTGTGGTATACTAAGGGGTTGCAATAGTCCTGATGGCCTTTGTGTCTCTGCCTTGACTTGTTGGCAAGTCATGCACCTTGCAACATATCTGGCCACATCTGACTTCATCCCCTTCCACCAAAGATTTCTTTTCAAATTTTGATACATCTTGGTGCTACCTGGGTGTATGGAGTACTTACTCCTATGGTACTCATTTAATATTTCCTCCTTCAATTCTATATTTTCTGGAACACATATCCTATTTTTATTCCTTAAATAACCATTTTTATCAACTTGATAATTTATTACTTCCTCCCCTTTTGATATGAGCATTTTCTTTTCCACCATGTTTAGGTCTTGTTCCTGCATTTTCCCAATCTTAAGAAGTAAATCTGATTGCAGAGATATCATACTTAATTTCCCTTTACCTTCATCTTCTTCAATGGGCATCATTTGTACCTCACTGTTTTCCTCAATTTCCAAATCAGTAAGTATAGACAAATCCCTAAACTCTTCCATCATCAACATAGCTACCTTGGCATGTTGTCTACTCAAGGCATCTGCAACTTTATTTGCCTTGCCTGGTGTATACAGTATATCTAGATCATAGGCAGCTAGGAACTCTACCCATCTATGTTGCCTCATGTTCAAATCTTTTTGTGAGAATAAATATTTCAGTGCCTTATGATCAGTGTACAAAATGAATTTGGCACCTAACAAATAATGTCTCCAAAGTTTCAAAGCATACACAACTGCTGCTAGTTCAAGATCATGGGTTGCATATCTGGTTTCATGTGGCTTTAATTGCCTAGATGCATAGGCTACCACCTGGTCTTGCTGCATCAACATAGCCCCTAACCCAGAGCCACTTGCATCAGTGTACACAACCAAATTTTCATTTCCTTCTGGCACTCTCAATACTGGTGCATTAATTAGAGCTTCCTTTATTTTGATAAAAGCTTGCTCACATTTTTCTGTCCATACAAAGGCTTGGTTCTTTCTAGTTAAATTGGTAAGTGGTGATGATATTTTTGAGAAATCTTTTATAAATCTCCTATAATATCCTACCATCCCCATAAATGATCTAATCTCACTGATGGTACTAGGCCTTTTCCATGCTTGGATTGCCACTACCTTATTAGGGTTTACTGATATTCCTTTGGCAGAGATAACATGCCCAAGAAAATGCACTTCTTCTTTCCAAAATGCACATTTTGAAAATTTTGCTTTTAAATCATTTTCCCTTAGTCTTGACAAAACTAAATGCAAATGATTTTTATGCTCTTCCACTGTCTTAGAATAAATCAAAATGTCATCAATAAAAATCAGTACAAACTTGTCTAAATAATCTCTAAATATTCTATTCATTAAATCAACAAAATATGAAGGAGCATTTGTCAAACCAAATGGCATAACCAAAAATTCATATAAGCCATATCTTGTGTTAAATGCAGTATACTTAACACTTGAGTCTTCAACCTTCATTTGATGGAATCCTGATGCTAGGTCTAATCTAGAAAATATTTTAGCTTCACTGAGTTGGTCAAAGAGATCATCTATTCTAGGCAATGGGTATTTATTCTTGATGGTTACTTTATTTAGTTCCCTGTAATCTATGCACATTCTCAAGGTACCATCATGTTTTCTTACAAACACTACTGGAGAACCCCAGCAGGAATTGCTTGGCCTTACAAATCCGTTGCCTTCTAATTCTTCCAACTGATTTTTCAATTCTTTCAGTTCACTTGGCCCCATTCTATAAGGTTTCTTGATTATTGGACTTGCTCCTGGAATGAGATTAATTTGGAACTCAACTGGTCTGTGGTGTGGAACACCCTTAACTTCCCCAAACACATCCAAGTATTCATTAACTATGGGAATTTCTTCAATGGTTAGTTCACTCAGATCTTTTTCTAAGTCAACTAAATGATACAATTTCCCTTCCTTAGCTACTTCACATAGAACTGTGATCCTCTGGCCTCTAGAATTTTGCAATGATATGGTGGATGAGTCTAAATTAATTATGGCTTTAAATTGCCTTAACCAATCTACCCCCAATATAACTCCTATATTTGGGTAATTTAAAACATATAAATTGGAAATAAAAATATTTCCTCCTATGTTTAACTCCACATCCACACAATTCATGTTCAAAACACTAGAACTCCCTAGGGGACTTTGTACAAGCAATGGGGTTTCAACCAATATGCAGTTTAATTTTAACACTTTAACTAATTCATAAGAAATCAAAGAGTGTGTTGCTCCAGTATCATATACTACTGGTATGGGTATGGCACAAATGAGTAATGTACCTTCCACTTGGCCATGATTTTCAGCATCAATTTTCACTGCAGATTTGCCTTTACCTTCCAAAGTTGCCAATTTCCCTTGCTGTTTATTCTCAGGACAGTTCCTCTTCATATGCCCCTCTTTCCCACATAGGTAGCATTTGAAGGCTCCTCCTTTTAACTCTGGGCACCTTGGTTTGATGTGTCCTTCTTTTCCACAATGATGGCAAACCAATTTCTTCTTAGTATCATTGGCTTTTGTATCTTTACTCTTCCTGTTGTCTGCCTCCTCCTTCTTTTTATCATAAGGGTGATATCTTCCCTTATCCTTCTTGTTGTTGCTCTTAAAATTCCTATATTTCTCTCTTTCTTTGTCATGTTGTTCCAGTTTCAAGGCCAGATCAATTACTTGATCAAATGTTCTATCTGCATATGGTAGCATAGCTCTGCTAAGTCCTGGGTTCAGTCCTTTTATATACCTATCATTTTTGGATGCTTCATCCGCCACTAGCATTGCTCCATAATTGGATAGCCCCTCAAACTTTTGAGTGTATTCAGTGACATTCAAAGTTCCCTGCCTAAGTTTGATAAATTCTTCAAGCAAAGTGGTCTTGGCTGATGCTGGTACAAATCTTGCCTCCAACATCTCCATGAACTGATTCCAAGTGATTTCATTTTCATTTCTTCCAGCTATGATCACCTCCCACCAGCTTAAAGCTACCCCTTTCAGTTGTCTTGAAGCTACTTGCCTCTTCCTTTGGTCATCCAACTGCATGTCATTGAAAATCCTATCAAGTGTTCTCAACCTTGCTTGAATTTCCATCACACTCTCAGTTCCTTCAAAACTCCTGCCTCCCAAATTGGAATAAGTCTTCAGTAGTTTTGAAAGCTCTTCATGTGGGTTCTCAGGCCTATGCCCAATTCCATCTCTTAAAACCCTCACAAATTCTTGCATATCAAGCATTTGAGGTGCACTGGGTCCTGCATTGTGATGAGATCCTCTTCCTACCATGGTCTGCTAACTAAATTCTGGGCAAATGGTATTAGTATATTATGAGTACTTCTATAATTTCTATTTTCTTATCTAAATTATTTCATCCAAAACAAACAGACATAATACATTTCTATAATACTTAACAATCAATGCAACCAAGTGCTCTGATACCAACTGAAATGACCCTCCTATTTCCACCCTAATTTCATAAGGATTTTTTTTTCCAGGGTCATTTTCTTTCTTCAATAAACAAAATATATCCAGGATCTTTCATAATATAAAAATATTGTTTTAAATCTAAATCATTCCTAACATACATATATGAAGATATCTATGTTATATTCTACTAGAATCAGAGCATGATAATATGTAAGTAGAAATCATTTTAAATCTATTAAAATGTGATAATTCCCTGATAAAAGATTAATTATTGTATCCTGATTTTTGACCACAGAATCCACTGGAAACATGTACTTTAGTCTGTTATTCTAATTAAGAAATGATCAAGTAATAATCAGTGGAAAGCAAGCTTTTAATATGGATGATTGTGTTAAAGTCTGTATAGTATCTAACTTAGGCCAAAAGAAAGTGGATCATAAGTGAGCACAAGCAACATCTAGACGTAATGGAAACGCGCCTAACTTATACATGAGAGGTCACGAGTTCGAGTGCTATGCTGGTCGGTTCAAACCCAATTTTTGTTTTTTTTTCTTTTTATTTTTCTCCTGTATGGTTTGAAATCTGATATCTACCTATATCTGCACATATATACTTAATTTTTTCCTATAATCTAACATACAAAACAATATTTCTTGCTTTAGTATTTTTGAAACCCATTCCTACAACTGTTCTAGAAATTTATGTTTATATTTTTGCCCAAATATCAACATGTACACAGATATACATGTACATGTCAATATCTTTGCTCATTTTCCAGAAAACTGGGTGAAACAATTGCTAAATGTACTAAGCTTTTGAAATGCATTTTTATTTTCAAAATACAATCTATCATGATCAACCAATACTTCATTTATTTGAAGCTGGTTAACTCATATATCCTGTATCTGCTACACACTAGTTCAAAGCAATGGAGATACCATTCATTGCATTCTGTCTGAAGCTTTTAAAAACATTTTACTTTTCTCAATACGATTCAGAAATGAATTCAAACTTATTTACAAAGCATTTCAGTAAAAAGAAACTAAAATCCTTTTAAGTTTACTTCTAGCTAAATCCAGATTTTATTCTAAAACTCAATGCTCTGTTATGTCTCAAGATTAGCTAATACATAATATAAATTATGCAAAACAGTAGCTCACATAATTGTATATTTCTTACCAGATTTTTATAGCTGATACTTGAGCATATTTTTCTTGTTTATGTTTCAGACACTACTTCAAAAACAAATCAAACCTTAACACACAACAATTTCGACAGAACAACTAATTTAATCTGACACTTTACAGAACATAGAGCAACTTGATCACTAACCATAAAATATTCAATACATGACTGGAAATCTTAGAAACATAAAATTTTTCCTGAATACATGCAGATATAATCAATTTAAGCTCTTATTGAAACTAGCTAGCATGTTCATTCACTCCTCCATAATAGCCATAACTTCATTTTCTACTTAGTGCCTGCGTTCCCTGAAAGCGCATGAGTGGCTGCCTCATTTTAAAATGAGACACCCCATATGCCATGAGCAAACAAGGGTCAGATCTAAGATCTGGTATGAGTAACATCAATACATTCATGATATTAAGCAATAGAGAATATAAGGGTGCTAACTTGTTATTTAAGCAAATTTCTGCAATCAATTACTTTAACATGGTATAAATAAGTTGATTTAAGTATGATATATTCATCTATCTTTCTTCACTTGCATACATAATCATGCAAACATAATTATCTATCTGCAACATTTGCATTCACTGGAACCATCATGGTTCCATACCAACAAACCTAAGAAATTTTCATATTCCTATTTCTTCATTTACAGGTTGTCTAATTCAATTTAAATTCCTGCCTCATCTGCTATTAAGGAATCACGGGGACACATTGCAATGAACTAATTCACATCATTGCACAAAGATCTCAGGGCTTAAACAAACCATGTGCCAACTTGCATACTTCAAATATGACAAGCATTCCAGCAGCCTTCTTGGCTTTCCCTTCCCTAGTTTATTTACTAGTGTATTGACTTAAATCCTATCATCAAATATGCTAAGTGAACATGTCACTGCAAGCATGGAAACATCCATAATCTTTCCTAGCATAATTCTCCTCAGAAATAAGCAGACAGTCATTTCCTAAATGGGGTCAATATGTCTTGATCTCAGTAAGATATAAGAATATTTTCAACTGTAAAAGAGGCATGGCATGTTCTTATTATATTGATCTGCAAGCCTTTATGATTGATTCAGATTCAGGATCTGGTTCAATCATAATTTTAGCTTGTGAGTTTCTTCTTTTTTTTTGATTTGATTAAGGGCTCAGCACTTAGAAAATTTCTATTGCACCCTTAACATTTTTCTTCTCAAGCCTCAGCACTTATACCAAGTATAATGCAGCTCCTAACATTTTTGTAAAGTTTTCATGCCATAGATCTATAACAGTTGAGAGTATTCTCTATATAATTTTAAGATTCTGGACTTTAACATTTTTGAGTAAAAATAAAACAGTAATGATACACATTCAAAGACAAATGTCTCAACAAAGCAGAGATCACCAAAAACATCCATATCAAATCATATCAGATTTAAAATAAGACATCCAAAAAGCATTGATGAAATCATATACATCAAAACCAGAAATATATATAAATGGCAATAAAAAGTGGCTGCCTCATCTCAAGTCTTAATGCCATGAACTCAGTGAGGTTACTCACCTAAATATTTCTTCTTATTAATCCAGAAAATCCTTGTATGAGTGTTTTCTCCTTCCTTCCAATATTTTTCTTCCTTTCTTATTTTTGTGCAGCTCGGGGTAAAGATAATTCTACTGGCTAAAACTGCCTATTTATATGCATTTTTTCCACTAGGGTTTTGTTAAAACAGAATTCCATTTCTGTCCTGGCTAGCATCATGCATTTTTCATTCATAATACCCCGGCCATATTAACCAATTTAAAGGCTGCATTTTCTTTCTTTTACTTTTCAGAAAATGGCCACTCACCTAGTCATGTTAAAAGTGTGACTATCCTATTTTATATTTTAATTATTCCTGAGAATCCCCTTTGCTATTTTTGCCTACACAAGCATATTGACTTGTATCACATTTCATGTCATTTTAATGTTATAGTTTCACTTGCTTATATATATATATATATATACTTTTCAGTACTTAAAAATGTATATTTGTATACATATCTTATCTAGGCTTATTTAATTCCTCTTTAATTTCAGAAACATATGCACCTATATGTATACAGGTTTACAAATCCTTATAATATATATATATATGTATAATTTTCTTTTCTGGGTTTTAAATAAAATCTGTTTACTGATTTAAAGTAAAACTTACTTTTCTTATTTTCTAAGATGATCCATATAATTCTAGAAATCAAATATCCATGTTGCAAAATCATGTTTGTATTGCTTTTTAATTCTTGTTTTAAATCCAAGAAATCTGGAGTTCTTCCTTGTGCCATTTCAGTGTGCACGTGCACACATATACTTGCACACTATTTATTCCAAAAATTTCACCATATTTAAATCTAAATATTTCAAAAATTAAATCATTTTACAAAAATGATTTTTCACAAAATTTTGGGGTATTACAGCCTCCGAAGAGGAGCATTTTGCACTTCTATACTGGTGAAATGTGCCTTCGAAGAGGGCTTTTTAGCATTTCAGCTCTGGTGAAGTGGGCCTCCGAAGAGGAGCATTTTGCACTTCTACACTGGTGAAATGTGCCTCCGAAGAGGGCTTTTTATTATTCAGCTCTGGTGAAGTGGGCCTCCGAAGAGGAGCATTTTGCACTTCTACACTGGTGAAATGTGCCTCCGAAGAGGGCTTTTTATCATTTCAGCTCTGGTGAAGTGGGCCTCCGAAGAGGAGCATTTTGCACTTCTACACTGGTGAAATGTGCCTCCGAAGAGGGCTTTTTAGCATTTTAGCTCTGGTGAAGTGGGCCTCCGAAGAGGAACATTTTGCACTTCTACGCTGGTTAAATGTGCCTCCGAAGAGGGCTTTTTATCATTTCAGCTCTGATGAAGTGGGCCTCCGAAGAGGAGCATTTTGCACTTCTACACTGGTGAAATGTGCCTCCGAAGAGGGCTTTTTATCATTTTAGCTCTGGTGAAGTGGGCCTCCGAAGAGGAGCATTTTGCACTTCTACACTGGTGAAATGTGCCTCCGAAGAGGGCTTTTTATCATTTCAGCTCTGGTGAAGTGGGCCTCCGAAGAGGAGCATTTTGCACTTCTACACTGGTGAAATGTGCCTCCGAAGAGGGCTTTTTAGCATTTCAGCTCTGGTGAAGTGGGCCTCCGAAGAGGAGCATTTTGCACTTCAACGCTGGTGAAATGTGCCTCCGAAGAGGGCTTTTTAGCATTTCAGCTCTGGTGAAGTGGGCCTCCGAAGAGGAGCATTTTGCACTTCTACGCTGGTGAAATGTGCCTCCGAAGAGGGCTTTCTCGGCTTCCGGAGAGGAACCTTGGTGGATTGGTGTGCCAGGAGGGTTGCGTCTCAGAGGCGATTGGATCCACGGGACGGACGTAAGCTGTCTGATCGGATGCATCACGACCAGTTAGCAAGGGTCCTGTTCCTTCTGCTTGGGAAGGTGTCCCTTTTGTGGATCTACCAGCCTTCTTATTGAGAGGCATACCTCCTTTTAGCTACTTCTATGTTTGCCGGCCCATGTTTCCTCATCATTTGCTAATCAGCGATCCTTTATTATTGTTTCCAAGCGCGTCTTCCTTTCTTTCGCAAGTAAATTGCTTTATCCAAAGAAGTAGACTTCACTGTTAAGTGACTCAACAGGGTAAACGCAGGTTACTTGGTTGAATGTCTTTTTATATTGACGACCGCAACCAGTTAACGAGTGCTTGACATAATGGTGTCGCCAGCTTTTTATGTGAAGTTCCTCTTGTATGACAAAATGTTAACGATCAAAAGTGAACGCTAACACCCCGTGTGTGTAGTAAAATTGTGAAAGCACCACCCGTGTGACGGGAACAAGAAGTAAGAAGTAAAATAGTGAAAAAGCAGTAAAAGACAGCACTTTATAGTGGTTCGGCTTGAGATCGAGCCTACGTCCACTTTGAATCTCTTTATTACTGAATCTGGTTACAAAACGATACAATACACTTATGAAAACAATACAACTTGATCTCGATAACAATCTTGACTACTAGCTCAAACTTCGATGATGAAACTTGATGAATCCGTGTTGGATGTAAGAAATTCCTCTCGAAGATCGTTGTAGTGTCTCGAATGCTTGAAGATCTTCAATTGTTGAATGAGTGGAGAATTCGGCAGAGTAACGTTGCTTCCAGAAATGATTTGCCAAAAGTCCTCTTCATGTTGAAAGTGGTGGTGTATTTATAGGAGTTAATTTCTGAACAGAAATCTTGCCCAAGTCTTAGGTCGCGTACGACCTAAGCTAGGTCGTAGGTCGCGAGCGACCTAAGATAGGTCGTGGTCATTTCTCGACTTAAGAAATAGGCTGATGAAGTCGCACTTGGCTTCATTTGAACAAGTGGTAGGTCGGTCGTGACTTAAAGTAGGTAGTGATATTGCTAGGTCGCAACATCTCATAAGTCGTTAGGTCGTGAAGCTTCTTTCCGGAGTTAGGTCGGGAACTCTCTTAGATCGTTAGGTCGCGAAGCTCTTAAGTCGGAAAGCTTTAATTCGTAACACTGCTAGGTGCGAAGCCTTTAGGTCGCAACATTGCTAAGTCGTAGGTCGCAGCTTCACTAAGTCGTAGGTCGCAGCTTCACTAAGTCGTAGGTCGCTGCTTCACTAATGCGTAGGTCGCAGCTTCACTAAGTCGTAGGTCGCTGCTTCACTAAGTCATAGGTCGCAGGCTTCCTTTAGCAGTTAGGTCGCTAAGTTATTCTGTTCTTTAAGCCGTTAAGTTCCTTAGGTCGTGACATCCTTAGGTCGTGACATCCTTTAAGTCGTGAGCTCTCTTAAATCGTGAGTTCTTTTAGGTCGTTAAGAGCTGTTAGGTCATAGGGTTTTAGGTCGCCGAAATAAAGGAGTTAACATTTGCCCCTCGAAGTACACGCCTATGCCATAGGTCGTGTGCTTCGACTTACTCTCGTTAAATCGTATGCGACCTAAAACTTGCCTATTCGCCTTCCTCTCTCAGCCTCATATAAACTGTTAAGTCGCCTTCTTCCTCCTTACCCTTTTGCTCAGATTTTCCGTTACCATTGACAAATCTTTGAACTTCCAAGGGAAAATTCAACTTGTTTAATCGACAATTCATCCTTTCTACAAATTACGTAAGTGAGTTCAATCTCTGTCCCACCATAATCGCCGTCCAATCATGAGTTCATGTTTTCCGACCCAAGTTCAATTCCATGCATTCGTGTTTTGTTTTTTGAATGATTATTACGATCGACTTCCGATCGTTGTTTGATATGTTTATATGATTTGCGAATGCACGACAATGTTCGTAATGGATCGGAGGGATTTGAGTCTGGAATTTTTGTTGCTTGGTATTTGCTTAATAAGTGATTTGTAGGGCTCGCTTGGCTTTGCGATGGGTGAGCTTCGCTTTAATGACCTACGATATTAGATCGACATTTTAGCAATACATTTAGAGTATTTACAAATCAAAATATAACAGGCATTTTTTAACAGAAAACACAGAATTCATAGTTTTTTCATTATTCAATCATACTGATTTCTCAACGGTTTAAAATGCAAAAGTTAAACATCCATTATCATTTTACAAATTTAAGCAATGCTGTTAAGTAAAAAATGGATGCTAGTGATTGTTGCGTCAGAATCTCCGGGCTGACTTTCCATTTGCACTAGATTCATAGCTTCGGATTTATATGCCAGAGAAAGTGAAAGATGCCCCAGTCGCAGTTTTGTGGACAATTAGCAGTCGTCCCAACTTCTGCCTGCTGGGTGTGGACCTCCTGTGACAACATTAATGACAAGCTTTTCTGAATCTTGCACTGCAGTGTTGTTGCGGGAATCGGATTGATGGGTAGGACGTTGTTGACCCCGAGTGGATGAGGTTGGATCGACTCCGCTTCTCTTAACGTATTGTTGGAGTTTACCCTGCTTCAGCAATTCTTCAATCACATTTTTTAACTGGCGACACTGGTCAGTGTTATGGCCAGGTTGATTGTGAAATTGGCAGAATTTTCCATTACACACTGCACCTCTCTTCATCTCAGGTGGCTTAGGATACCTGACAACATCCTTTGTTGCGAAAAAGATATTTCTTGGTGTATCAGTTAAAGGAGTAAAATCTGAAAGATCGAAGCGGCGGAGTTTCTTCTCATTCCCCTGATTCTTTCCTTCGTCGTTTTCCCTTTTCTGATTCTCAGAATTTCTCCTGTTAGAAGCAAGATCATTATCGTTGTGCTTAGCAACTAATATTTTTGCTGAGGCAGAAAGGTTTTCCAGGCGCATGAATTCATCGGCCTTTTTATAAAACTTCTCAAGGGAATTTGGTTCCTTCATTTTTAGCCATTTTCCAAATTCACTCGATTTATTGATGGCTCGCACCAAGTAGGTCAGGATCATGCGCGGTTCTACATTATTTACTTCGGCTACAACTATATTGAAACGGCTTAAGAAAGATTTGATTGATTCTCCGGGAGCTTGTTCAAGACTAGACAGTGACATTATATCCTTAACTTTTGAAGCATACAATCTGAACTGTTCTTTAAACTTTTGCGTCAAGTCGGAGAATTGATCTATTGACCGAATTGGAAGCTTTGTGAACCAAAGTAAGGCCACACCTTCCAAGTACACTGGAAAGTATCGAAACTTAATCTCATCTGACGCTCTTGCACCAGTCATATGCCAATCGTACTTGTACAGGAAATGGTTCGGGTCACTTGTCCCTCTGTAAGCCTGGATAGTAGGAGTTACAAATTTTCTTGGAAATTCCGCTTTCAGGATCTTTTCAGTAAACGGAGTTTTGCTTGGTGCAAATCCCCAGTCACTCTCATCCTCTTCCCTCTGCATGCTCTCTTTCATGATGCGGCCAACCATTTCGGATAGGTACTCTTTATTATTTAAAGACATCTCCGGGCAGGCATCAGTCCTTCCATCAAAAGCTTGTTTGGGCACATGTTCACGATAAGTTGGCTGTGGCATAGAACCCTCAGCTTGGAAAGGTGGCATTTCAGGAAAATTTGTTTGATGGTTTTCTGGTTGACGATTTGCCCCGAGCAGAGCAGTTAATCTATCCATCATCAAAGCGTTTTGAGCTTCAATTTGTTGGTATAATCCAGAAACTGCGTCATGCAATTCAGCCCTGGTGACTCCAACAGTAGGAGTTGCTTGGTCTGTTGTCAGGGAAGCGGAAGTCCCTTCATGAGCATTTCTGGATCTGATAGGTCTACCTCTTCTTCCAGGAGACATTATTTCAAATCAACTTCTGGTTTTTAAGAGAGGTTCTTTTTATGAGTCTTTGTGAAGCAACAGTGAAAATCTTCCTGAGTTCAATTCTCAGTGAAAGCACCAAAATGTTAACGATCAAAAGTGAACGCTAACACCCCGTGTGTGTAGTAAAATTGTGAAAGCACCACCCGTGTAACGGGAACAAGAAGTAAGCAGTAAAATAGTGAAAAAGCAGTAAAAGACAGCAGTTTATAGTGGTTCGGCTTGGAATCGAGCCTACGTCCACTTTGAATCTCTTTATTACTGAATCTGGTTACAAAACGATACAATACACTTATGAAAACAATACAACTTGATCTCGATAACAATCTTGACTACTAGCTCAAACTTCGATGATGAAACTTGATGAATCCGTGTTGGATGTAAGAAATTCCTCTCGAAGCTCGTTGTAGTGTCTCGAATGCTTGAAGATCTTCAATTGTTGAATGAGTGGAGAATTCGACAGAGTAACGTTGCTTCCAGAAATGATTTTCCAAAAGTCCTCTTCATGTTGAAAGTGGTGGTGTAATTATAGGAGTTAATTTCTGAACAGAAATCTTGCCCAAGTCTTAGGTCGCGTACGACATAAGCTAGGTCGTAGGTCGCGAGCGACCTAAGATAGGTCGTGGTCATTTCTCGACTTAAGAAATAGGCTGATGAAGTCGCACTTGGCTTCATTTGAACAAGTAGTAGGTCGGTCATGACTTAAAGTAGGTAGTGATATTGCTAGGTCGCAACATCTCATAAGTCGTTAGGTCGTGAAGCTTCTTTCCGGAGTTAGGTCGGGAACTCTCTTAGATCGTTAGGTCGCGAAGCTCTTAAGTCGGTAAGCTTTAGGCGTAACACTGCTAGGTGTGAAGCCTTTAGGTCGCAACATTGCAAAGTCGTAGGTCGCAGCTTCACTAAGTCATAGGTCGCAGCTTCACTAAGTCGTAGGTCGCTGCTTCACTAAGTCGTAGGTCGCAGCTTCACTAAGTCGTAGGTCGCTGCTTCACTAAGTCGTAGGTCGCAGGCTTCCTTTAGCAGTTAGGTCGCTAAGTTATTCTGTTCTTTAAGCCGTTAAGTTCCTTAGGTCGTGACATCCTTAGGTCGTGACATCCTTTAAGTCGTGAGCTCTCTTAAGTCGTGAGTTCTTTTAGGTCGTTAAGAGCTGTTAGGTCATAGGGTTTTAGGTCGCCGAAATAAAGGAGTTAACACAGTGAAATAATAAATTTTAATAAACGATTGAATTATCAGATTGGTATGGGACTTTTCATACAATTCTTTCGATTATTATTATATTTTGTAAAATAGTGTTTAAAGTGGAAATTACTAGCTTTTAGTAAATACTTGAATTTACTAGCTAGTATGGGAAGTTAGTTAAATTCTTGTGATTACTTAAGTGATAGTAATTAACACTTAGAATAGTATTATCTCAGGGCGTTCGGATTTGTTCCTAGGCCGATAGATCTCTAAGAGAAGATGACTCATTTTTCATCGACCTAAGAGTCGATGCATTTGGGATTTGGGGTAGGCAGACCAATTTTGGAGGATTAGGTTTGTTATGGTATGACACGGCTGCCCTTTTGACCCTTGGACAGGTGTTATATGTAGAACTATCACTTTATTTTGAGTACAGTATACAATGTTGCCTATTTTGTAGGATTAGGCAATTCACATGGTAGTCTATTTTGTAGGATTAGACTATTACACTATGTGGTGGAGTCTTTTTGTTATTAGACTGCATTGGTTTATTTTGGTTGTTAGATTTCATGTCATTGTTTTTAAGCCGATAGATGACTACCATTATTATTCCTTCAAAGATTTTGGTATGGATTTTGTATCTTATTGGCTCTGAAGGATTTGGAATTTGTATCACCATATTTTGATGATATTCCATTTGAGATTTGATATGGATTTATATTATGGTGATTTGGTTTAGTATGCCTTATGTTGATTAATTGGTTTTAGGCATATTTTGAGATGAATTAATTTAATTATTGAATCATAATAAGAATTTGGAATTTGCGATTCTATTTGAAATGCCTTATTATGATTATTTGGTTTTGGGCATATTTTTATTATGGCTTATTTTATGGTTAAGCCCTATATTTATGAAAATGGATATCTAAAATGGTGACCTTTATTAATATGCCTTATTGTGATCCTTGGTCTTAGGCATATTTTATCATGACTTAATGATTATGACTTATTTCTATCATTAAGTCATATATTATTGTGATATTATTCTCGCATTGTTTTATTAGATATAGTCTGACCAGTTTATATTAAAATACCTGGATTAGACCGAGACTCTATAGGTACAAGGAATCGTTGACCTTTGGATTTTGGACTAGCATTGAAGTAGATTATTTTGACTGCGTTAGTTTACTTCATACTTGTATATATTGACATTTAAGAGTTTATGTCATGTATATTATCTATAGTCATTGTATACCTGATACATTACTTTTGGATGTGATGTATATATATTATGTGGGTCTAGTACTGATATTTTGTAGACACACAATCTATTACGTATATGATGTATATTATTATGTTGTGATCCATGACTCTGATTCTATTTTTATCTATATTATATACTGTTCTGAATCTTTTTAATCGGTGTGTTTATTACTTTGTAATAATACTGTACACGTCAAATTTTTCAGCAGATCCTATAAAGGTAATAAAGACGCGTCAGTGTTAGTACAAAGATATATTCTCATTCGATCGCCCTCAACTAGCTGCATTCTCCATGTTATTAGACGACCTTACTTGTAATGTTCTTTAATAATATGGGTATAACGGTGGGGTTGTCACTGTTATTCTTCATATGTAGAAAAACATCGAGATGGAAAACAGAAAATGAAGAGAAAAGTAACAGGTACTTCGAAGGTTGGATTGGATGGTGCCTGAAATAAAGGATTATGGATCCATACCGAACTACATTCAGGGATCAGTATCGCCCCGAGCTCTTGACTTGGGCGATGAGAGTGCAGTTAATTTGGATGGAGATGTCAGTGGTGATGTTGGTCGTGTTGCTGCTGGTCAGAATGTGGAAGTTCAGGTGGCTGCTGTTGATTCGCCTTGTAGAAACCACAAGAATATGCCAACTGGACAAATAGTTCTCCCAACGACAAGAGAACCTACGTATTATGGAACTAAAAAAGATCGATTGCAGAGTCAAACACTCGATACAAGCTATGACTTTTTCCATCCAATAGATCAGGTCAAGCTAGAGTCACTGGTGGATATGGTAAGGAAATTAGTGAGTGAAAACCAGCATAAAAGTAACGATGAGTGGGGTTCTTCCCTTAGCTTGAACCCATTCATTAAGGAGATACTGCGTAAGGAATATCCTCGGAAGTTTGCAATGTCGACGATGCCATCCTACAATAGAACAATGGATTCGAGGCAACATTTGTTGAAATATGAGTGGCATATGACATGGAAAAGTTGACAAATGTCATGAGATGTAGATGTTTCTCGATCTTTCTTAAGGGTGTAGCAACGATGTGGTTCACTCAGCTTTTGCCAAGGTCTATATCGTCTTTCGATCAGCTAGTAAAGAAGTTTTTTGAGCAATTTCGATTGCACTTAACCCATCCCAAAGACGTGACATCATTATTGAACCTCTTCCAAGGGGCGGGAGAGTCGTTGAAAGATATTATGTGGGTTCAATATGACAGTAATAGAGACGATCAATGCAAAAGAGGATATTATGTTAATGGCTTTGATTAGGGGATACATCCTGATATAGATTTTGGAAGGTGGTTGAAGATTAAACCCCTACCAACAATGGATGTTTTTTATAGGAAGGCGACATAGGTCTTGCCCTTGGAAGAGGCAAGTATGATCGCTAGAAAGGTCGATGGATCTGCTAAAGTAATTTAGAGTAATGTGTTTGTGAAATAATTCGGTGAAAGTTATAGAAATGATGCTATGAATATTGGAAATAAAGGTAACAACTGGAAGAAAAACAATCTGTGTGATGGAGAAAGAAATTTAATTTCAAGAGATGTCCAAAATGCAAAAATTATACACCATTGAACAATTCAGTTGAGAATATATACCTCGCAATGCTAGGTACTGAATGTATAAGAAGCCGGCTCCAAGGGAATCGACTAAAAGGGAAAAGAGGTTTGGGAAGTTTTGCCTCTTCCACGATACCCACGGTGATAACACGAATGAGTGCATACACGTGCGGGATGTGATTGAGGATCTGATCTGAAAAAAGAAGCTTCAACAATATGTGAAAGCACCGCATGATGGTAGGCAGGAGAATGCTCAACCCCAGGGGCAGTAACTCCAAAGGGGTCAAGCTGAGCCTAGTGATGACGAACCTAGGCAGCTTGGAAAAAGATTGTTTATAAATACGATTTCTAGTGGACTTCTTCCGGCTATGAAGAACTGGAATGAGATGGAGAGAAATGCAAGTTCTTTAAAGCATGCTGTGAGCGAGAGTTGGTTTGCTGTTGAACATGGAGCTTCGGTATAGCAACTCAAACCCATGACTGATGATATTGTGTCTAGGAATAGGGATGTCGATGGGGTCGAAGAGCCTATGGTAGATCCCTTCATGATACTAACCACGATTGGGCTGCTGTAAGGAAGGTGTTAGTTGATTCTGGTAGCTCGGTGAACATTTTTTTGAGAAAGCTTACGATCAGATGCTGATGGATGGCCATAATCTAAACTCACGTAAATCCCGAATTCAGGGATTTAACGGAGTGGTGACAGAGCTTGTGGGTTGTGTTAATTTACTAATGTTCTAGGTGAAGGCGACTGTAATAGAGTGTGAGTCGTGACCTTCGTGGTGATTTACATTTTGTCTACCTATATTGCTATTTTGGGCCGACCGGCCCTAGCTAGCTTTCGAGTAGCCCTTTCCCTATGGTGCTTAACAATGAAATTACCTACAAATAATAAGGTAGGAGTCATTCAAGGAGACCAGAGTGTCAGACGTGAATGCTACATCATGGAGCTAAAGGAAGTAAAACGACGAGAGGAAGGAATGGACGTAGAGGAGACTCTCTACGTCAATACAATGGGTGCATAGCAGCCACTGCCTAAGCTCTGGTTCAGTTGATGTATCAGACCCCACAAATCTTTGGATCTAAGGAAAGAGCTAGAGGACACGAGTGTGGCCCATGACGATTTGATGATCTGCATACCAGTTAGTCAGGATGACCCTACACGGGTCCTAAAATTTGGATCTCATCTTGGCATGAGATGAGGAAGGAATTGATGGGTTTTCCCCAGGAAAACTTGGATTTGTTTACCTTGACACATTTTGACATGTGTGGAATTTCACCGAAGATAGCATGCCATGCAATGAATGTGAACCCCAATTATCTCCCAGTGAAATTGAAGCAACATAGTTTGGGTGGAGCGATCTGCTGCACTGAAAGAAGAGGTGGATAAGCTAAAAAATAACGGCTTCATCCGTGATGCTTTATACCCGGAGTGGGTATCTAATCCGATCTTGGTCAAGAAGTCCAACAGGAAATGGTGGACACGCATTGATTATTCTGACTTAAATAAAGCATGCCAAAAGACAGTTTCCAACTACTGAAGGTCAACCAACTGGTAGACTTAAGTGCCGACCATGAATTGTTGTCATTCATGGACACCTACTCTTGCTACAATCAAAGTCCAATGCACATCCTAGATCGGGAACATACCGGCATCATAAACGAATTGGTACTATATTGTTACCTTGTCATGTCGTTCGGTTTAAAAAATGACAGCCACCAACCAGAGACTAATGAATTCAATGTTCAGAGATCAGATTAGACTGTCAATGGACATCTACATCGACGATATGTTGGTGAAGTCCCGGCAATCGATGAACAATTTAAGGGACCTTTTAGAATGTCATGCTCTGGAAATATGGAATGAAGCTCAATCCACTGAAATGCTCATTCAAAGCCGCGTTAGTGAAGTTCTTGGGTTTCATTATGAACTCGAGAGGAATTGAAGCTAATCAGGAAAAGATTGAAAGCCTTAAGGAAGTTGAAGCCCCAAAGATGATTACAGAGATACAAAGTCTAAACAAGAAAGTTGCCTCGCTGAGCTGATTCATCTCAAGGGCCACAAAATAATGCATACCATTCTTCGATGTCCTCAAAGTGGGGGAAGAGAAACTTTACTTGGATGTAGGAATGCGAGGATTCTTTCCAAGCATTAGTCGATCACTGGAAACGACACCTGTCTTATCGAAGCCTTTGGAAGGAGAGGATTTATTCATTTATCTGCCAGTATCTGTTCATGCTTTGAGTGGTGCCCTCATCCATGAAGAAACGAGAAGGCTAGTATAGTATATCAGCAAATGATTAGCAGAAGCTGAGAGGAATTATACAAAGTTAGAAAAGTTGGCGTACTGTTTGTTTATCGCCTTGAGGAAACTCCATCCCTATTTCCAAGATCATCCAATTAAGGCGCTGACTGATCGACTCTTAAGACAGGTTTTGTAATGACCTAAGACCATTGGAAGATTATTGAAGTGGAATATCGAACTGAGTTAGTATGATATATCATATAATCCTAAGAGGGCGATCCAAGGCCAAGCGTTCATGGATTTCATTGTCGGGTTCGCTACTCGAGATAATTAAAGTGAAGAAATTATAGAGTGGAGTGCTCAATCAAAGTTATGCACGAACGAAGTGTCGAACGAACATTGCTTGGGGGAAAAAGTAGTTTTGGTAATCCCTGAAGAACAATCAGTTTGCTACGCCTTAAAACATGAGTTTCCTACTATGAACAGTGAGGTCAAGTATGAAGCGCTAACTGCGAGACTCAAGATCGCAAAGGAATTGAGAGTCAAGACCTTACATATATATACAGTGACTCTTAGTTGGTTGTTTGCTAGGTAAGGAAGGAATTCCAAGCAAAAGGAGCCAGGGTAGCCCATTATTTGTTGAAGGCTCTGTAATTGCTTAGAGTAAAAGATGATCTATTGTTCTGTGATGTGTTTTGCATTCGAGTTAGATTTTGAGTATTACACAATAACACATATTCCTATTGAATAAAACATAAAAGTTGATTCTCTAGCCAAGCTGGCTAGTTCCGGGGATGCGCAACTCATAGGTTTGGTTCCAATGAAGGTATTGTCAGCTTCGAGCATCGACCACATGGATGTCGATCAGATCTTGGTGGCGGAACCTGAAAAAGGAATCATGGACGACTCCGATTAAGGAGTACCTATTGAAGTGAATACTTCTGGATGGAAAGGGAAAATGAAGGAATCAATTGCGCCAAGCTCCATGATTTGCTGTCCAAGACGGACTATTATACAGAAGAGCATTCTCTGTTCACCCGCCTTATTGTGTCGCCCGTAAAGAGGCCAAATATTTCCTTGCGGATGTTTATGAAGGAGCCTATGGAAATCAAACTAGAGGGCAAACATTAGCGAAGAAGATCCTTCGCTATGGATACTTTTAGCCAACTATCAATAGAGATGCTGCTGATTACACCAGGGGGTATGATCAATTCCAAAGATTCTCCAAAATTTCTAGAGCCCCACCTATGGAGATTACGCAAATGGCCAGCCTATGGCCATCTGTGATATGGCGAATTGACATTATTGGTGTGCTGCTAATGTCGAAGGGAAGGAGGGAAGTACGCCATTGTTTCGGTTGATTATTTTGCAAAGTGGGCCGAGGCAGAACCGCTTTCCATGATCACCATGAAGGAGATGATCAACTTTGTAGTTAGGAACATTATCAGTCGATTTGGAATCCTACAAATGATTATTTCAGATAATGGGACCCAATTCGATAGCATGGAATTCAAAAACTTCTATAGCAAGTATCGGAATGAGAAATTTTTTTATGCCCTGGCACATCTGTAGGCAAATGGACAGGTGGAAGTAGTGAAAAAATCATCAACTCCATTCTGAAAAAGCCATTGACAAAGGCCAAAGGCAAGCGGGTAGATGAATCACTGCTATTACTTTGAGCCTATCAAACGACCCACAAATCCACGACTGGTCACACATCTCTTTAGCCTATGGGATGGAGGAAATAATTCTAATTGAATTGGAAGTGCAATCTCATTGGAAGATCCATTATGATTCCAAAAGGAACGAGGAATTCCAGCTCGAGTCCCTCGATATAATCAATGAGAATGTAGTAAGGCAGATTTGAGAGCTGCTGCTCATCAAAGGCGAGTATCCTAGAATTACAACCCAAAGGTCAGGAATCGAACCTTCGAGATAGGTGTTCTTGTTCTTAAATGAATCTTCCCTAGTCCAGTGAACATAGGTTCGACTTGGGAAGGTCTGTATGCTGTCGAACACAAGCTTGGAGATGAAACATTCAAGCTAGCAACTATAGACGGAATTTCACTTCCAAGGGCGTGGAATAGCGAACATTTACAATGCTATTTTGCTTAGAACTATCTTTGTACATATTTTGTTAATCTCAATGTAAAAAGGCATGATTCGCCATTATTATGGATATGAAATAAATTTAACTTGGGAATCGATGAATTTGCATTCTCATTAGCTAAACCTTGCGCTATGAATAACGCATAATCAAATGATATGTACTTCTATAATGCATATATGTAGGTACCCGGAGATAGATGCCAGTCTAACTTTGCAGCCCATAATTGGAGATGAGGAATATGACTATTTCAAGCATCCAGAGTAGATGCCAAATAATTCCTTTGATCCATGACTTGGATATAGGAGTTTGAGCACATAAGGAGTCAAAGGAAATAATTCACCTCCGAAACCATTGCCTGGAGTTGGAAAATTTAACAATTTATGCTCTAACAAAGCTCTTGCCCGGACTTTGGCGGAGCTCAAATTCCTCACCCAAAGGATGGTGAGTCAAAGTACCATACCTAGAGTTAGGTAGGATCTTCCTTATGTATCCAAGAGATGGACGATGTAACCACCGCTTCAGGTGATTAGCCCCGATCCACACTTAGAGTTAAGCGAGATTGGGTGAAAATGTCCATGAAATGGATATTCAAGCCACTGCTTTATGTCATCAACCCTGGCCAACTCCTAGATTTAGGCGAGATCGGGTAAAAACATCTACAAAATATACATTCAAACTACCGCTCTAAGCAACCAATTCCAGTTAAGAATAAGAATTCGGCTTGGCCAAACAAGGATGCCCGGAGATAGGCATCCAAGCCACTATTCTCCAAGATTGGGAATAGTGTAGTTTTAGACATTATCACTCATCGAACAGAAATCAACTAAGGAACAACAAAACATGCTATTGATTTGGCTAGATGATGATATGAAAACAATTCGCATGCATATGGTACTAGATTACAAACACATTTCAAAATGCTTAAACATATATGCACAAGGCTTGAAAAGAAAACAAGTCTAATTTTTATTAACATGTCGCTTAAACAAAACACGAGGTTTGTACTCGCACAACTTCAGCCTATTTATATAATTATTCGAACGAAACAAAAGATGACAAAAATAAGGAAGGACTCAACTAAATCGTCTTCCTCCTCTTGGACTCCTTTATCTTCTCCTTGGAAGAATGCGCTCGGGTCTCGCCAAGTTTCCTTCTAATTCTATCTTTGCCTTTATGGCCATTCAGAAGGTTACTTCCCGAGACCTTAGGAGGCACATTTTAGACACCTCCAGAAGTAGGGATGGTAATAAGAGCAAAGATAGGCTGACCAGGAAACAAGATGGACATGGAAGGAGGTATATTGACATCCTACTCTTTCTTGATCTCCTTAGCCGGTAAGACTTGACTTTGGAGCATCTCTTCCATAGTGAACCCCAAGGAAGGATCAGAAGCCTCGATTATGGTGACGTCCTCCTCTTCCGAGCGCCATGGTTATCACCCTAGTTTTCTTCATTCAAAGCATGGATCATATTTGCACTTGGACCAGGGAGATGCTCACATTAGAAACTAGGGTCAGCATCTAGGTAGATACAATGACTGACCTGGTCAAAGTGGCAAGAGTGCCCAATGTTAGGCCCTCTTCAAGCAACGAAGCGATGGAAAGCTGACCTGAAACTTGAGAAACATAAAAGCAAAGATTAGTGAAGTCGACCAGTGTCATATGAGGCATCTTAAATAAGGGTGACATTAATGACATACCTTCAGGAGACGTGGATTCGTTGTGAGCGGGAGTACCGCCTGAATACCCCTACAAAATAGGAGACAAAATGGGAAGCTTTAGGAGCGCAGGCTCATAAGGATTATACTGAGTATTGGACGGATCTACTAAAGTAGTTTAGACTCCCAAGACTACCCCAGAAGCGAGGATAATAGTAGGGCCAAGAAGAGAAGTTACCATCATGAACATTACCGGTTTCATAGTCATAGGTTCACTAATATCTGCCATTGAGTCATGAAGAGTAATGTAACAACCCTGCTTTCTACGCTATAATAACAAATAAATTTAATTGAAATAAAATGTTTGAATTTGATTTGTGATAATTAATAATTTGTATGTAAATTTTTAGTTAATTAAATTCTATGTAATAAAAAACTTTTGTTTAATAAATTGAATTAAATTAATAATTTTTTTTCATAATACATTGAATTGGATAAAATTGTTTAGTTATCGAAATATAGATTCTAGAATAAAGTGTAATTTAAATTGAATCAGATTGGAATTAATTTGTAAACAAACCAAAAGATTTCTTTTAAAGGAAAAATATATGTGAATAAATTAATTTAAAGGTCTAAACCAAAAACCAAGCCCATTCACCTCTCCTTTATTTTCTCCAACAATCCCATGCCCTCTTAAATTTCATTTGATAATCCCCAAACTCCTCCAAATAATTCTTGAAATCAAATGGCAACTTAAAAAAATGCATAAGCCAATACACTTGGTCGGGTGAATCCAGTGGAGCAACACACTGGATTACACTAAGTATAAATTGGTGTCTACCTTACATAAGGGTCGGTATTGATCCCTAGGGGTGCACCCAAAGTTCCCCCCACTCCTATGGGACTCTTCTCTATCTAAATAGAGCCTTACTCAAGTGTTGTTTCGGAGTTCCAATGCATTATATTGACAATCTCCATATACAGTCTGAAGCAGTAAATCATCCTTCTATAGATCCATTGCTTGGACCAAAAAATTCTTAGGCGACTGTGCAAACCAACCATGGAAACATGAAGCCATCATCAAGTCGAGCCAACAAAAGAAGTTGCAAAATCCAATACTACATATATAGGGATCGGTATCGATCCCCAACCCTAGAGAATCTGGGATTAGGATTTTTTGGAGGACTCCGTCTTCGTGGAGAGGATCTAAATGAGAAGTATCAACGAGATATTTTATCGTCTATCCCTATAAATATAGAAGGCGTGGTTCATTCTAAGGATCTTTACGTTGCTGCTACACACTAAGTCCATTGTACACTGGGATCCCTACCGAACCCTCCTATTATAATCACAAAATCTAGTGCAAAAGCAATTAAATCATTTAAGTGAGCATAGACCAAGATTGCCAAACCACTATAAATTTCTATGTACTTGTTTTTAGTTTGATTTCTTATGTTTTTCATTTTCTTTCTTCATTTAGTATCTACTACTTACTTTTTTGGGTGTTTGTGCCAATTTTGGTTCAAACATTATTATAATAAAAATGTTCATTTCCTATGTATTGACTTCATCTTCTTTTATTTATTTTTAATAGGAATGACAATTAACGCTTGCATCCAGTAGTCTTGAACTCACTTGTCGGCTGGATACACTTAAGGCCAGATTGATATTAGACATTGGGAAGTGCTCTTCTTAAAATGCTTCAATTATAACATTTTCGAACAAACCAGAGGCCTCTAAATGGTATAACAAATACTATAAGTTGAGGTTAACATTAAATAGTATGAATGAAATGATTTCGAGCTTAGAGGGAATGATTAAAGAGGAAGACATGGAGATCAAAGTGCTAAAAGAGAGCGTAGTCATAGTTGGTCGGCCCGGACCTCGAGACCAAAGGATTGGGGTTGATGTAGAAATTGCCCGACTTCACTAAAAATTTGAGAACCTTGAAGTTGACTTATTTAAGATCAAGTATCATGAAAATATTTAGAGCTTATTGCTAGTGGGGGAAAATCCAGCCTTCCCACTCCTACTCACTTAAGGATAACTAGATCCCAATCACTAGTTGGTAAAAAAAATTTCTTCCTTGGAAAATCCGCCTTTCGATTTGGATAATGGGGAGGTTGCCAGATGGTGCCAAGAGTATAAATGTGAATACACCTAGATTTGAAAGGAAAATGGGATGAATAAGTTTACATCTTAATAACTATCAAATTCAAGTCAAGCCATTGGGATGCGGAAAATGTGCTCTTGAGAAGAAGGTTAAAATTTTAAAAGGGGCTAATAAAATACTCGAACATGCATTAAAGATTCAACTTGGCTCTGTCGATGATACAAATATTATCTAAAAGAAGAGGAAACCAAAAAAGCTTCATGATGTGGTGATTCGTACCGGACCCTCCTTTGCTATTAAAAATTTGAAGGTAAAGAGCAGGACCATGAGTCTCAATTGATGATAATAGAGGTGATGTCACTAGAGAACTTTCGATTGGATTCCATTGTAGATTACTTGCTCAAAATAATAATTTCTTTTGGCTTAAAAATCGTACATTCCTTCTTCTTAGGTCCAGAAATGAACCAGAGGTTGAGCAGAGTAGTAGAGGCAGGATATAAACATTATCAACACTTTTTTTATATGGGTGTGTTTAACATCTCAAGAATATTAGAGGCTCTCATTTTTTGCATAGAGATGCCTCTAGTACAAGTGAATGACATCCCTGTCTTTTTAAGGTTGAAGGGAAGGTGAAAGAAAAAGTATACCGGCATTATCTGCTCCATCAACCTCCTCTACATGAAGATTACGATGGACTTTCTTGATATCTGTAACTTTTGTATGTAAATTAGCAAATAACTTTTATACCTGAGTAATTGATATTTTGATTGGACCTTGTATTTTCTTCCCTATTCTTGTCTTGTATTTGAACTCGTTAGGTTGTTTTGAGATTTGCGATTCACTTTAGGGCTTTAATTCAATTCAATATGATCTGTAGTCTTTGATTAAACATAAATTTTATTTACTCTTTACTTCTTTGAAGAATGCTTTTAAGTAGGACTTAATCTAAGAGATATTTGTCGAGCCTTGCAGTATTTGTTGCCCTGTAGAGACGAGTCCAAATTCATTCCTTGAGATTGAGGATTTTGCAATAAGCGCAAGGATTACACAAACTTCATTTCGAGGGCAATGTTCATAATTTAGAGACCCATTTAATAAGAAGTCCGTAAATTCATCTAGAACTTAACTAATAAGAAAACCAAAGATTCATTTTGTAAGAAGACCAAAAATCCATCTTATAAGAAATCAGAAATCCATCTGGTTGGAAAATTGAAAATTCATCTATAAGAAAACCAAAAATCCATCCATAAAAAGGCCATAAATCATTAATTCAATTAATATAAAGACCAAAAATCCATCTGGTAAGATTCACATTTCAGCTAATGGGAGACTGGAAATTCGACCGATAATGGAGATTCCTGTTATTTCATAGAATATTTCCAGCAAGGAGATTCGGAATTTCTCAGATGTCCATATTTGATGTTGAGATCCTTGGTTCTAGGTAATAAGTAGTTCTTGACCTTTCCTTTGGTAGCTGCTTTAATTTTAGCTTAGGGCCATATTGGTTATGTTTAATTACACTTCCTCTTAGAAATATGCTTTGATCCATTCTCAAAATGAAATTACACTTAGCTGATTTACCACTCTTGCCCCTTGTTACCTTTTAGGTAATGATTTAGGCTTTGATTGATATAATTTGCCAATTATTACCTTTTTGGTAATGATTTAGGCTTTGACCGGTCTCTTGCACCCCTTATTACCTTTTAGGTAATGATTCAGGCTTTGATTGAGCCCCATATTACCTTTTAGGCAATGATTTAGGCCGGTCGGTGCATTTGGTTAGCCATATTAGGCAGAACCAAAGTTATACTCATTCTCCCTCTAGGAGGTGCTCCAGTCAGGCCTTACAGGCGGAACCGAAGGCTGGTTGATGCTTTGGCTGGCCTGTTTTAGGCCGGACCAAAGGCTTACTCCATCCTCCCTCTAGGGGTGCTCCGAATAGGCCAAATAGACAGGGCCGAAGGCTTGCAATGATTTGGCCAAGATTTATAGGCAGGACTAGAGGCTTACTCTGACCTCCCTCTAGGAGGTGCTGTAGTAAGCCCTTATATGTAGACGAAAGGCTTATAACTGTTTAACCAGGCCCTTATTGTGGAATTAAAGCCTTTTCCTTTATTTTATAAATTCTTTTACTGAAGTATTTCCCTTTATTAAATACTTGATTTTTGAGGATACATTGGTTTTTCAAACAAGTTTCGTTGATAAAGTCTTGGAGTTCTCCCTTTCCTAGGAAATTCTTAATTATCCCCTTAAATGCTCGACACTAATTAGTATCATGTCCATTCGTCTAATGGTGTGGTAATAAGCGCCTCCGGGATATTTTTCCTTTCTCGATTGCTTTTTCTTTGTAGGCCAATATTCTAACCTTTCCTTAGTTAGGAGACTAATGTTTTCATAAAAGATGGTAAGGGTTCAACCTATAACAGACATGAAGTTTATAATAAATTGTGTTTTTGGTCCCCATTTGGCTTTTTTGTAACATTAGATTTGTTCATTAGCTCTATCGGCAAACTATCTCTTTGAAGATTCTTGAGTCCTATTTGGCTTAGAGGAGCGATCAATTACCCTTTGCCACTTTTGAGTAAATTTATTAAAGTCCTTTGTTATTTCATTTTCAAAGGTAGTTCCTTTAGCTTAAAGTTATATAGTTTTTTCTCTTTGAGAATGGGTCATTCCTTTCCTTTCTCTCTTTTCCCAAAGCGAAAATCATGGCAGATCCTATATAGGATGGATTTAGGCTCTAGTTATCCGAGTTGTAGGGAATTACCTGCCTCTTTTCCTCAAGAGTTATCAGTGCCAAGTTTCTTAGTACTTGTTCTTCATGGAATTGAATATTATGGCTAATCTGATAAGCTGGCTTAGTAATATGTGGTTTGAAAGATCCTTTTTTATAGATAGTCATTACGCCGTTTAGTAGGTTAGGTGAAGTATGAAAAGTACTTTATAGGAATATGTTGGATATGAAACGTCCTTTATAGGGATATGTAGGGAGATGGTGGTTCGAGCCATCCTTCTAGGACCAAAGACGTTAGCAAATTTCTTTGCTAACCAAAATATGCAAGGCAAGGCAAGGCAAGTCATGGTCTATTTGGATCGGGGCTTAAGTTGCCTTATGTAAGCTTGGGAGTATATGCAAGTATAAAGTTTGAGCCCAACTCCAAAAATAAATTATATGCTTGTCCATTATTCAAGTCCAAGTCCAAAAATAAATCGTATGCATGTCCATTGTCACTAATAACTAGTTAGGCAAATATAAGAGAAGTATGTTATGCAAAGTTGATTGTCCAAGTCCTTATTTGCAAAAGCCACAAGAGTACAATTGGCTCTAAAAATCCTCATTTCAGTTTGGTGTTAGATAAATTTAAAATTAAGAAAGAGAATAAGAATCGATCGCCCCTTTTGAATGATGATCGAGGTCAATTTATAGGGATGCCAATCAAGCAGGATGATTGACACATGTTATAACTTTGAATCAAAGGGCTTTGATAGCTTCATCCTTGTGAATCTTGGCATTCCTTTGTAGGGACTCGATATCACGTGCTTATGAAAACTCGATAACACAATCTCCTTTAAAGAAACTCGACAACCTTTGCATCTTGAGGGCTTCAACACCTTTTGCTATTTGTAAAGACTCGAAAACTTTTGCTAATATTGGAGCTCATCATTCCTATATATAGCTTGTTATCTTTGTAAAAGCTTGATATCCCTTGTTGTTTGTAGATGCTTTACAGCAGTTACAATTATAATGGCTCGATTGTAATTGCTATACTAAAGGTTTGCTTTCCATAGAAAGTCGATATCCTCCATTTTTGATTAAATGCTCAACATCTTCAAGTGTTATAGCACTCTTCCTTTGTAATTTATAGACGTTCAACATCCCTGCTATCTTTAGACTCCGCAACGTTTGTGTTGTAGAAAATAGACATCTCTTATTCTTCAAAATTTATTATTGATCGGCATCTCTAAGCACTCTTTGGTTCAACACCTTCATTCTTTTACAGGCTTGATACCCTTCTTTATTGCCAATGTTCAATATCGCCTTATGCTTGTTAAATGTTCACAACATTTGTTGTTGTAGAGGCTCGTTACCCTTAAATACTCAACATCTCTTTATCACTTGTTAGTTAATTTAACGTTCTTCATCCTTAGAGACTTAGTAGCTCTTTGTTGTTAGATGTTCGGTACCATTAGAAACTCGGCATCTTTTCTTGAGTGCTAAATGCTTGAGAACTACAATTTCTTCAGACTCGATGTCTCTCTTTATTTGCAAGCTCTACATTTTCTTCTTTAGAGGCTCGATATCATATTTGTAGCAACAAATACACGGCCAAAAGTTAAGGAAATAATTAAAAGGAAGATGGTTAATGGATGCAACACAAATTTCTGTTCTACCCTATGGGTTAATGATTAGTCGATAGTAGTTCTAATAGGAGAGGAATATGTATCGCTTATCGGTGGCCACGATAAGGTTTTTTCTCTCATCTTCAATAGACGATGGAGAGAAAATACCCAATATTTGCCTCTTTATATTACTCGATAGATTAGCAAGATCCCTATAAATCATAGCAACTCCAAAGATGATTGGTCATGGAAACTTTAAAACAATGAGGATTTTTCATTTGTTTATACTTGGAACTAGGTCAGAGAGGTAAACAATGAGATAAATTGGTGTAAGCATATTTGGAACACAATGTGTGCGGCTAAAATGTAACTATGTGAATTATTAGAAAACGCAAACAAATTACACACAAAAGAGATAATTAGTAGATGGAATAGTTCGATGGATACACTCTGTATTTTATGCAAGCAAGAACCAGAGTTAAACATGCTTCTTTCTTAAAATGTTCATACTCAAACAAGCTTTAGAAGAAGTACAGAAGCAAGCTATAGATCTCATGTTCGTCAACAATGATATAAATAAGGTATTCGACATGGTGTTTAACACAAGAATAATAACAAATCTTTCCACAAATTTTGAGATACAGTAATTTCAATAATCATTTGACATATTTGGCTAGAGCGTAAAATGAAATTTTTTCCACAAGTTAAAACTCCAACACATATCAAATCAATGAAGATTAAGGCAGAGTGCAAGCAACTACTGAAAATAATAGGCATGAAAGAAGAGGAAAAAGGGGATTGGATCATATCTTTGAAGGGTTTGGGCATGCATCCACTTCATCAAATCGATATGATATCTAGAGTAGAAGGGCATTTACACACTACCTTAGAATGCATTTACCCATGAAGGATCTAGCTTTGAATTTTGATAGGGTGTCAACATTATAATGTCTTGAATTGGTTTGCAGCATGGAGAGGTTTGCATTTTCCATAGATGTAGTGGATGTGAAAAGAAGTATAATTGAACTTTTAATTGAAGTTCAGTGAAGGAGTAACTGAAGCCAATATTTTATTGGCTTTGTTGATAGGTGGTATGTGTTTTGTTTAGGCACGTTTGACTTTTGGGGTGTTGGTTTTACTTTGGCGATTAACATTTAGGATCATATAGTGGCTTTCGAATTTAGCTATTTCTCGATGCTCTTGCCACAATTTGTTCCCTAAATGTCTGCTCATTTATACCACTCTTTTACTTTTGGTAAATAAAGAACCTGGTTCAAGAAAAAGAGAAGATAAAACATGATTGGGTTTGACATAAGTTTGAGTAAGTGAGTCCTACCTACTCCACATATACTGCAAAGATACTACTATAATACAACCAGTGCCTAACACATAAGTAGGTACTTCCTGGACTAGCTCAAGACCCTAAGGATCATACCACCATTGGATATCTAACTCACAAGTAAATACATTCATGACTAGCATGAGACCCAACATGATTGTATTACCATCATCTATGTAATGGACTCACATCCTAGACTAGCTTCATGACCCTATACGAATGCTTAACATCATTTCCCAAACAAAATTAGACTCACACCCTGGACTAGCTTGTCACCCTTATAGGGTCACTAAACATCCATTCCTCCTCTTGGACCATCCAACAATATAGGGGAGCATCACATCTCGAGTCTCCAACTTGGACTATAGGTTTATAACAATCGTACTGACATCAAACAATTATATTACAAAGCCAATAGGTTAATCCATCTTTATACAACATTAAAAACGTATGCCTTTGTTATTAGCTAATGTTATTTCATGTATATTTCATTCTAAGGGTTAACCCTTCTAGTGTTTATAGTTTTTCTAAGTTCAAGGATAAATCTTTCAGATTCCTTCATATATAGATTCCTTATCATCATTAAAGTGTTATCAAAGATTATATGGTGACTATAAAAAGAATCATCCATACTATAATTATGTTCATATATGTTGATTTACTTACTTTTACACAAACGCATGATTTAACCACTTAATTCCAATATTAAAGTTTAGTTACTTAGATTATACACCACAAATCATCATCATAATACTAATTTATGATTTGTATCATGAGTAAAGAATGAATCACTTACTAAGTCTCTCGAAATGCTCCAAACCACTTTTGCCTTTTGTTGTTCTATGTAACAACCCGTAAATTCAATACTGCAAAATATTAAATTAATTAAAAATGAATTTTTAATAAAAGTGGGGAATTGGGTATTGTATTTATAACTACTGCGACGGTCTTTCCAAGGCGATCAATTTGATATATAGTTTTGATATATTTAGAGCTATGATTTGCAAAATAGAGGCATTACACCGTTTAAATAGCGTATGTAGCTGTTTTGAACCAAAATGGATACATAACCAAACCTAATGACTATATATTTGAGGCAACAAAACCCTAGTCGTCACCTCTATCTCAACTTTTCTTCTCTGACCTTGAAATTTCTATAATCATCTGCTAATGGTAGATAATTATTTCTAATTACAAATTGTTTTAAAAATCAAATTACCAAATCCTATCGAATAATATATCATCGTGAAGCCCTCAACGAATCGAGTCAACGGTTGGTGTTCGTTTATCAGAACGGTGCTCTGGGTGACTAAAATCCACTATCAAAATAAAAAAAATGCAAATTTAGGGTTCCAATTTGGGCTTCTTGATTCATGAATCAATTCGCAAAATGGACAATGTAGTATTGTAGAGCTCGATGGTAGGAGTCAAATGCTGGTGGCTAGAGGTTTAATTGCTCGACAAATCGGTTGGAACTTCCTTTGGAAGCCATGTTTTCGCAATGCCAAGTGGTGAACCGGGTAGTCGCAGATGGCATGGGAGTGACAATTGGGCATATGACATTGGCATGAGTCCATGAGAGGTGACAGTGAGGCAAACGGTGGTCGGAGCTGACAAAATTTCTTGGTCAAAGTGGTGGTATTGCAGATGTTTTGGCATAGGTTTTGTTGAGTTTGGGGGCTGATGAAAAAAGCACATTAGTATGGTTTACTTAATTTAATTAACAGAATTTAAATTATAATATAGGTATCACCTAATGGAAAATTATATTTATTGATCTTCGATGTGATATATTGATAAATTTTTGATATTTTGGACATTGTGGATATGTTGAGCCATTGATTGATTGCTTATCGCCGAATCTTGCATTATTCAGTTTTTATCATAATTAATTGTGGATTTAGAATAAGACTAATATTTACTAAAATAAGATATGTGAAATTATGTAGTAAGGATAAAATAATATAAATAAATGATTAATATGATTATTTATAGTTTCTGTGCGATGTTCGTAAATATCAATATTTGAATAAAATAAAATGAAATTGAATAGAGAAATTAATAAGTTTATTATTTATGAATTTTTGGGGAAATCCATAAATAACAACGAATAATATATTTAAAACTTAATTGAAAATGTTTATTATTATTATTCAACAAAGTGAGATTTTATAAATAATAATAATAATAGGTTTTTATGAAAATTACACTGTCTTAAAATAAATAGAAATGAACTGATTTTGGAGTATATTAAAGAGATTTAATTTGAATATTATTACTTTGACGTAAAATAATAATATTGTTGATTTTAAAGGTAATTTAATGAAATTATTATTTTGATGTTAAATACAACGTTTGGAGAGATTTGAAGTAATAAGATTTTAATAAAGTATTCTTAAGCATATTATCATTTTTGGAAGAATTATTATTGTCTTGTGATAAATAAAAATGTCCTTTTACAATAAATAATAATAAAATGATTTTATACTTAAGAGAAAAAACAGTTACAAATGTGTTCTTTTGAATGGATGTAATATTTGATTAAAGATTGATTTTATTTATCACATATGTTATTTTATTAAAATAAAATCGTATCTGGATGTGTTTCCATTATTTCTATGTTGCGTAAAGTTAACTATGGTTGTGTCTATGTCACTAATGTTGTTTGAATTAGAAAACATTTGATGATTGACGTTTTGATACTATCATGGGATAATTAGTATACATTTGATGATTTATACTTACATTATGAAGTGTTACTATAATGGATGATTAGTATGAATGTAAGTATATTTGTGTTGATATTATTTTCTTATTAAATAATTGAATATTGTCTAATGTACGCAATATTAATGGCTAAGTGTACAATTGTTGTTATTGCCCATATGATAATCTATTATGATGGATAAAGATAATGTTTTCTATTTAAATTGATTGCAATGGTTACATTGATTGTATTCGATTCCATTGATTACATTGATTGTGGTGGTTGCATGGATTATATTGAATTGCATTGGTTACATTGGTTGAATTGAGGTAATGGTTGTTATGAACTAACAAGTATTTGGATGTAGGAGAAGAGCAGGAAGTAGAACATCGTGGGCTTGATCCCAGTAAAAGGGTACATAGGTAGCCATTTTCTCCGAAGAAGCCATCAGATCCCTTTGGTTGGGCTTGGTTATATGGAAAGTGGCATAGTTCAAAACATAGTCGAAACCATTTTTTCCATTTTATCTTATATATCAATAGGTGTAACATTGTAAATAAGAGCAAAAGAGGGAGTAGGAAGAGGGGATTGTTGGGCTATATCATAGATAGCTAATTTGGTATATTCTTCTGTACCATGGTTATATTATTTATTGATGATAACGTTGTAATGAGATATAAATTGATATAATGTAAAATAACTATATAATTGAGTTAATGGTCATTTATACTAATGTTTTATTCCGTAGTGAGGTTTTCCCTTTTATTCATTGTTTTAGAATTTTAAATTTTTTATCTACCCACGGTCCACTGCTTTTAATATGCGAAATTAGTTAAAAGCATATTTGTCATCATTTATTGTTAATTTTAGATTTAAAAAATAGTAGGTCATCACACTTGGTATCATGGCTTAGGCTTAGCGATTCCTTGAGCATTGAGTAGGTTTAGGACTGTCAATGGATACACGAAAAATCCGAAATCTGTTTGCATCCGCATCCGAAAAGCGGATAAATATCCAATATTAGGAAAAACGGATGCAGATGCAGATGCGGATACGAAGATATCCATATTCGAAAATTATCCGTCCGGTTTATGTCAAGATTATAGTTTAAATTATGTGTATTTTAATGTAGTAAATGATATTTGTTTATTATTTTATTAAGTTAGTAGTTTATATTATATGCGCTTAATGCTTATTAACTGCTCGAAACTATTTATTATAATCATATTGGTTAATTTTCATACTTTTATAATTAATGAGATTGAAAAATATTTATGTTAAGCTAAAATTTTCTTTTCGTAATTCTTGATTTATCGAACGTTAGTGGATTGAATAATTATCCGATATCCGTCTTTATTCGTGGATGCGAATATCCAATATCCAAAAATGATTTTGGATGCGGATGCGGATATGGCACTATTAGCATCTGAAAGCATCCATTGACAGGCATATGGAGGTTTAACAATTAGGTTATAATAATTTATACCTTAGATTGAGTTAGAATATAGAACGAGAGAGCATTTTGATTGATGGTTGTATGCTTTGTGTGTATGTATTGTTTATCTAACCATCACTACCTCTCTCTAAAATTATGTTTATTTATGAGGACTCTTGTTTGGAAAATAAATAAAGTATGGGTGAGGTAAGAACACTTATAGGAGAGGTTAACTGTTTGATTATAATCTGACTAATATACATAACTGGTGTTTAATTATAATTGAAACCCGACCTTACAAAAAGGAATCATATTTTTGAAGTAAAAAATATATGCTTGAATTTTTTTTAAAATTATTTACACCTCTAATTTTATAGGTATTTTATTAAAAAGGGAAAAGTGGTAATTTTCGGGCATGAAACTGATTTGTTGAAACTTCGAAGAGAATAAAATATTTGATTTGAGAATAAAATATTTTTATAAAGGTATTTTCAAAAGGAAAAGCGAACATAGTAAAATATTTTATTTAAGAATTCTTTTAGTAAAAATATTTTTAATTAGCAATTAGAAGTTGAATTCTGTTTTAAGAAACATTTTAGTGTGAAGGTCTTTCATTGTTTTAAGCATCCTTTGAAAAGTACTTTTATAATGGTATTATGATTAGGATGCTCTTTTAATGAAAGAAAGAGACATTTTTATTGAAAGTTTCATATTTGAAAATACCTTTATAAATAGATTTTTTGATTTAAAATATTTTATTTTCAGAGGAACATTTTAATGAGATTAGAATTATTTATAATTCAGTAACACCCTCTTGAAAGATATATATTGGAAGGTATATAGTAACCTCATTATGATTTCAAGTGCTTTGGTAAATTATTTTGTTAGGGTATATTTTGGAAAGGAACATTTCCATTAAAAAATATTTTAAAATATTTACTGTAAGGTTTAAAGAGTATTCATTTAATAAGATGTTTCGAGAGGGAAAACTATTTTGATAATTATTATCCAGCCTTTAGTCCAAGCCGTATTAGGACGAACTTGATAAGTCGGACTTGAAAGTTATCGAGGCAGGTAGCCTGAAGAGATAGCAAACAAGCCTAGAATCCAAACACGACCAAGATCCTAATATTGATACATAGCGATAAGCTTTAGGGGGATTTCCAACATCAGTTTATAGCTAAAGTAAAGGATCGGTGCCAATCCATCATCATGGATTAGTACCAAACCGTTAAACTACATCCAAAGCACCTGGAATCCCCTCAACTTCCAAGCATTGATGATAGCAACCCATTCCAAGCTCCATAATATTGTTCGCATGCAACTTACTATTGAGTGTCTCAAGCACGTAAAGTCAGGAACTCCATTCCACCACCGATCCAACTTTTTGACCTAGAAAAAAGTAATTATCAAAGCAACCAAGTTGTAAAACGTGAAGCTTCTAGCAAGTCACATCTACTCACGACCATCAGAGAGGTCCGTAAGGTAATCTAATGGATCGATATTGAACCATGTCTATGGTTCAGTACCGATTCATAATAATTGATGACTTGGCGACGATCATCCGAGCTTATTTCTTCATGAATGTGGAGTACGTGGTTTAGAACATGGTGGAGTGATTTCCGATGACCTTTACCTGTAAATAGAGGTGGATGAGGTCATTTTGAGGGATCTTTTTTAGTTGTTTACGAATTTCTGCATAATTTCTTATATTCTCGAGGATCATTACTGATCCATAAGAACAGTGATTGCAAACAACAATATAATCATCAACAAAGTAAAGTGGATATAGGTATTAGTTAGCCAAACCACTATAAAGTTTGTGTATGCTATTTTTTCCTCGTTTTCCATTATTTTTCTTCATTTAATTCTCTTGTTTAATTTCTACGGTGTTTGTGCCACATTTTGGTATAAGTATTTGGTGCTTTCACCGAGAGCATTATTCTAAGGATATCTGGATCAATCATGTACTATTGGATTGCTTTAGTGTGATAGATCGATCAATTTTCTTTCTTTCTTTTTCATTTTGAACTATTCAGATCTCCGTGAAATCTATAGAAAGCTATTCAAAACAATGGCCCCATAAAGAGACCGATCTACCACTTCCAGACCTATGAATTATACCGAGAATGCTAGCTCTAAGCATGTAGAAGAAGTTGCATAGCCAACCGCTATTGAAGTCTAGAACCCATCGGTGGTGACAACAAGGGCAGAAATGGACTGCGTGATGAAGCAAACAAATGAAAAGCTACAGGAGAGCCGTGATGAGGTAAACTAGAAGATGTAGGAGAGTTTGAGTTTACTAAATGAATTGACCCATGGTTGAATAAGGAACATGAAGGAGTTGATACTTTTCAATTCAGAATCTAATAGTTCTTCATCATCGGGCCAGAGATAGAGATAAGGAAAGCAGAAGATGGTCATAATGGAGACTGATGCTTCGTAGAAGAGATCAGAAGCTAGCCGTGCCTAGATATTGGGGATCAGTGCCGAACCACAAGCAAGGGTCGGTACCAAACCAAGTATTCTTGATTTGGTGAATGAGAAAGTTGACATTTTGGAAGATGATGCTAGTGTTATGATTGGTCATGCTGTTGATGGCCAGAATGCCAGAAATCAGGCGGCTAGTGTCAACCTTCCATGTAGAAATCGAACCAACAACTCTACTGGATGAATAGTTTTCTCAAAGTCAGAGAACCCATGAATTATGTGCCTAACCAAGAGCATTTGTGGGCTAAACGCTCAGGGTAGACTACGATATCCACCATTCAGTAGATCCTGCGGAGTTGGAGTACTTGGCTGAATGGTGAGGAATGGAAAGTGAAAACCAACATCGGAGTAATGATGAATGGGGCTCCTCCCCTAGTCGAAACCCATTCAACAAGCAGATACTACGTGAAGAATACCCTAGGAGGTTCGTAATGTAAACGATGTCGTCATACATTGGAAGGATGGATCCGAGACATCTTTCGATGAAGTATGAATGGCATATGGATTCCGCCATAGTGACTAATGCTTTCAGATGTCGTTGTTTTCCAACTTTCCTTGAAGTAGTTGCAACGGTGTGTTTCACATGGCTTTTTCCAAGGTTCATTCATGTTTTGATCAGTTGGCATGAAATTCTATTGAGCAATTCCATTTACACACCTTTTGACCTAAGGATGTGACGTCATTGTCGAAGCTCTTCCAAGAAACGGGGGACTGGTTGAAGGAATTTTTTGGATAGATTCCATAGGCTGTGATGGAAGTAAACAATGCATAGGAAGACATCATTTTGATGTCATTAATATAGGGAATTCATCCCAATACCGATTTTGGGAGATCGCTAAACAAGAAATCCCCGCCGACGATGGATGTATTCTAAAGAAAAGCAAACCAGTTCTTGTGCTTGGAAGAGGCAAGTGCTACTCAGTGAGGTCGATGTTGGGCAATCAACGAAAGTTATCCAAAGTGATATTGCTATAAAGTAGTCCGAAGGGAGTTCCAGGAATGTTGATGTTAACTTTGAGAATAAAAGTGGTAGCCAGAGACCGAAAGTCTGATTCTCGGAGGCGCCTTAGATATTTGATGTACGAAAATTACACTCAACTGAACAATTCGATTGAGAACATATACGTTGCGACTAATGGTACATAGTAGTATAAAAAGCCGCTCCAAGGGAGTCGATTGAGAGGGGGAAGAAATCTAGAAAGCATTGCAAGTTCCATGAAATCCATGGTCATAACACAAACGAGTGTCGCCACTTACGTGATGTGATCGAAGATTTGATAAGAAAGAAAAAGATACACCAGTTTATCAATGTCCTACAGGATGGTGGGCAAGGAAGTTTTAACTCATAAGGGCCATCGTTCCAACGTGGGAAGCTGGGTCTTATGAGGATGAGCCCAGGCGACTTGAAAAGTGACTGATCGGAAACACCATTTCTGGGGGACTGCATCCCGCAATGAAGTGCTGGAACAAAATGGAAATGTATGCAAGTGCTTTTGAAAAATGTTGATAGCAAGACTTTCTTTGCGATCGAATATAGAGCTCCATCAAAGCAGCTCAGGACAATAACTAATAATATCATTTTTAGAAATAAGGATGCTGATGAAGTTAAAGCCCTGACATTAGATCCTTTAGTGATTTCAGCCATGATTGGGCTGTCAATTATGAGAAAGGTACTTGTTGACTATGGTAGTTTGGTTAACATTCTATTTAAGAAGGCTTATGACCAGATGTTGTTGGATTGCAAGGATATGAAATCGTGTAAAACTCGCATTTAAGGATTTAACAATATGATAGAACCTGTTGGATGTATAAACCTACCGGTGGTATTTGGAGAAGGTGACCATAAGAAAGTGTAGGTTGTAACCGTCGTTATGTTGGATATTTTCCCTTCTTGAAGTGTATTTCTGGCCGACCAGCCCTACCTATTTTTCGAGTGACCATTGCCGTATGGTGTTTGATGATGAAATTGATGATACATAATGGAGTGGGAGTTGTGTAGGGAGACTAGGGGCATGGACGTGAATGCTATGTCATAGAGCTGAAATAGGCAGAGCGCATGAGAAAGGAAACGGTGTAGAGAAGACTCTCTGCATCAAATCCTTAGACGCATAGCAACCACCACTTAAGCCCTAGTTTGATTAAAATTGTTGGTTCCACAAGGAGATGGATTCGATAAAAGAGCCAGATGATGCATGGGCAGCTCCTGCAAAGTAGACGATCAACATCCTGGTTAGTTAGGACGATCCTACATGAGTCCTGAAGATCGGATGTCAACTCAGCATAAGGATGATGAAGTAATTAGCTGGTTTTCCCCAAGTGAACCTGGGTGTGTTCGCTAAGATGCACTTAGACATGTATGGAATATCACTAGAGAAAGCATGCCACACATTGAATGTAAATCACAAATACATTCCTGTTGAAATGCCGCAGCCTAGTTCCAAAGAGATCTGCTTGAAAGAAGAGGTGGATAAGCTGAAAAACAATCGCTCCATCTACGATGCTCTATACTCGAAATGGGTATCCAATCCAGTCCTGGTAAAGAAGTCCAATGGGAAATGAAGAACGTGCATTGACTATTCCGATCTAAATAAGGAAAGTCTGAAAGATACCTTCCTGATCCCGAAGATTGATCAGCTAGTAGATGCGATCATTCATGGAGTCTTACGCTGGCTACAACCAGATTCCAATCAACATCCCATACTAAGAACACATCAGCTTCATAACTAACTTGGGACTGTATTGTTATCTTGTTATGCCTTTTGTTTTAAAAATGCTGGAGCAACTTCCCAAAATCTAGTGAATACGATGTTTAAAGGACAATTTAGGCGTTCAATGGAAGTCTAGGTAGATGATATGCTTGTGAAATCACGGCAAGGAATGAACCACATTGATGGCTTGGCAGAGATTTTTAGTGTACTTCACAAGTATGGAATGAAGCTCAATCCACTAAATATTCGTTCGAGGTTGCATCAGGGAAGTTCTTTGGTTTTATATTGAACTAGAGAGGGATAGAAGCTAATCTGGAGAAGATTCAGGAACTGAGGAACATCGAAGCCCTGAAATCAGTCAGGGAAATCCAGAGCCTAAATGGGAAGGTTGCTGTCTTAAGTAGATTTATCTCCAGACCCATAGATAAGTGCATCCCTTCTTCGACATCATAAAGAAAGGAAAGAGTAACTATGCTTAGACATAGGAGTGTATAGATGCTTTCCAAGCTCTAGTAGTTCAATTGGAGAGGACTCCCACTTTAACAAAGCCGCTGGAAGACGTGGATTTGTTTGTTTACCTAGGAATGTCGGTGCACACTTTGAGTGCCGCGCTTGTGCATGAGGAGTCTCAAATCTAAAGGCCAGTGTACTACTTTAGCAAGCGGTTAACGGAGATAGAGTGGAATTACCCAAAGCTGGAAAAGTTGGTGTACTACCGGTTGATCACTTCGAGAAAAATCCTCCCATACTACCAAGCTCATTCAATCAAGGTTCTTATTAACCAGCCTTCGAGACAGGTCTTGTAGCAACCTGAAACTTCTAGAAGGCCATTGAAATGGAACATATAACGGAGCCATATGACATAATGTATCATCCTCGATGGTCGATCCAAGGCCAGACACTGGCAGACTTCATAGTTGGGTACACTGCACAAGATAAGACTCCAAAAAGAAGTGGGGAGCAGGATGCAAGATGGAAGATGTCTACCAATGGTGCATCCAACGTGCATTCTTCTAGGGCAGGTGTCGAATTGGCAACCCCAGAAGAACGTTCAATCTAATGCACCCTAAAACTCGACTTTCCCATGATAAATAGCAAAGCGGAATATGAGGCATGATCGTAGGACTAAAAATTATGAAAGAGTTAGGAGTCAAAACTTTACCTATCTTTTTTGACTCTCACCTGGTGGTGTGACAGGTGAGAAAAGAGTTTCAATCAAAGGGAGCAAGGCTAGTTCCATATCTTAACAGAGCTCTTGATTGGGTTAATGATATCGAGTATTGCACGATAATGTGTATTCACTGGCCGAATATGCTAGCTCAAGGGATGCATAACTCATGGGTTTGGTCTCGATGTACCTATTATCAGCTCCAAGAATTGACCGGATGGATGTCGATTGGATCTTGGAAGCTGAATTTGAGAAGGAGTCATAGATGAATCCAATTAAGAATTACTTGCAAAAGGGAATCCATCTCGATAGGAAGAACGAGTGACAACAGCTCCTTCACAATGCTTCAAGAATTATTATGCAGGAAGGAGTGCTATATAGGAAGGGATTCTCAGTAACTTTGCTTTGATGTGTTGCCAATGAAATAGTCAAGCGAGTCCTCAAGAAATGCGTGAAGGAGCTTGTGCTGACCACATTGAGGGGCAAACCTTAGCGACGAATATTCTTCACTACTGCTACTTCTTGCCAACAGTCAATCAAGATGCAGTTGATTACACTAGAAGGTGCGACAAATGCTAGTGGTTCACCAAAATTCCTAAAACCCCACCTATGGAGATTACACAAATGGTCAAACCTTGGCCATTTTCTTTTTTGGGAATTGACATTATTGGTGTGCTGCCAATGTCCAAAGGTGTGAAGTACGACATCGTCGTTGTCATCTATTTTATGAAGTGGGCTGAAGCGGAGCCAGTAGCCACAATCACTACTAAGAAGGTGATCAAATTCGTATTAAGAAACTTCATTTGTTGCTTGGGCTCCAATAAACAATTATGTTTTATAACAGAACCCAATTAGATAGTGTTGGGTTTAAAGACTTCTGCCACATGCATCACATTGAGAAGAGATTTGCAGTGGTAGTGCATCCATAAACGAATGGATGGGTAAAAGTTGTGAAAAAAATCATCAAGTCCTTTCTCAAGATGCAATTAGAGAAGGCCAAGGGAAAGTGGGTCGATAAACTACCATTAGCACTCTAGGCCTAGAGAAGGACCCAACAGTGCGCAACCGACCACTCTCTATTTGCCCTAGGTTACGGATCAAATGCTATGCTTCCAGTTGAACCCAAACTACCTTCCCTTCGAGCGATTCATTACAACCCTCGACCAAACAAGGAACTCCAGCTAGAGTCTCTCAACATCGTCAATGAGAAGCATGATGAAGCTGACCAAAGAGCAACCGCACACCGGAAACGAGTCGCCTGATACTACAATACCAAGGTCAGGAGTTGGACCCTTGAAATTGGCAATCTCTTCTTTAAAACAATCTTTGAAGGCCTCATAACATAGGCTCGAGCTGGGAAGGTCCATATGCTATTGAACACAAGCTTGGAGACGGAATGTTTAAGCTAGCAACCATTGATGGAATTTCACTCCCGTGAGTGTCGAATGGCAAACCCTTGCGACGTTGTTTCGCTTAAGACCTAATTTTGTAAATTTTTGGTCAAGTTTGATGAACAAGATAGAATATGTCATTTCCTATGAATATAAGGTGAAATGACTTCCTAAATCTATTACTCTATCCCCGTTTAACCATAAATTATGAAATACGGTGAATATGAATTAATCTGCATATATATAATATAGGTTGTAGGTACCCAGAGATAGGTGCCAACCAAACTTTTACGATCCACGATTGGACCTTTGAAGTAAGACTACTCCTAGCGTTTAAAGGTAGATGCCTACTAACTCCTTCGATCCATTACTTGAGGGGAGGAGTATAATCGCATAAGGGCAGAACATAGCAGTTCGCCCCAGTAGCATATGCTAGAGAGTTTGTTGGAGCACCAAAATATTGTCCAATGAATGTTAAGGTGTAAGAGGAGTTTGGAGTTAAGCGTGATTGAAGAAACAAACATTTGGAAAAGGATGCCCAAATCACCATCTTAGGTGAATAGTAATGATCAATGCCTAGAGTTAGGCATGACCTGATTCAAACATCTTAGAGAAGGATGTTGGGCCACTGTTCAAAGTGGTCAAAGCTATGTTGAATCTCAAAGTTCAACATGATCGAGCAAAGGTGATCAGAAATAAGTGCTCTGAACTATTACTTCGCACTAGTGAAACTAATGCGATCTCGATTGCGGTCGTCGGTCAGACAAATTCCGGTCGAAAACAAACGAGATTGGTCAATGACTTGACCAAATGATCATGGAGAAATAGTTCACAAGTGTTGAAGTGTATAACCAAAAATATCAAACGCACTTCTCATAACTCAAACAATTTAACACCCAATCTGAACAGGAAAACAAAGTATTACTAACACGACATTCAAAACATAAGCGGCGGCCGAACCCACACAAAACTAGTCAAGAAAAAAGAAAATCCTATCTCTACAGAATAAAAGCAAGTAAACAATCACTTTTGGTGCTTAAGTTTCCTTTTCTTTTTCTCTTCTCTGAAGGAGTGCGCACTGGACTCCTCCAGCATTCTTCTGGTTCTGCCCCCATTTCATCAGCTTGTAGATTGGGTACTTTGTGAAGATCTGGCAAGTATACTCTGAATGCTTCCGGACATGGAAAGAGCAATCGAAGAAAAGATTGTTCGGTCGAGCAGAGCTATGGACAAAGGAAGAGGAATAAATTCAACTCGTTCTTTCTTGATATCCTTGGTCGACAAAACTTGAGCCTAAAGCATCTCCAGCATGGTGGGCCCTAAAAGTGGCTTATAAGATCTAGTTATGAGAACGTTCTCATTAGCCGAATTACCCAAGATGTCACCAGTCATCTCCTCTTCCAGGGCATGGATTATTTGTTCACCAGGTCTGGAGCCATACTAGTTGGAATGTTCGGAATGGTTTGGGAGTCAGACATGTCCATCGGTTTGTCATTCATGCTTGCTGCCCTAGCTAAAGACCTTCTTCAGGGAGTGTGATGATGGCATGCTGACCTGAAAGTTCAGAAACATAAAAGGAGAGATTAGCGACATCGATCGATGTCATGTGGGCCTTCTCAAATATGGATGAGGTCAATGGGATATCTCCACCTGACTTAGACTCGGTATGAGCTAGAGTGCCATCAGATTTCCTCTTTAGAATAAGGGATAGAATAGTCATCTTTTGCATCTGGATTGGTGCATCTGGAATGTATGGAGGATTCAATGGAGAGATTGAAGTGGTTTGAGTACCAGTGGTAAGATGTGTCATTAAATCTTGAGGATCAATCACAGACCCTTAACCTTGGTTTTTCTAGACTTCAGTAACCAGTTTAGGGTGTAGAATAATCTTGCCCACTCTAAGCACTTTAATCTCGTCTGCATTCAAAAGCTCGCGCTGCAACTCTTCCAAGTTTACTTTGCCTCTATCCACAGACTCCGTTCTTCTTCCACTACCTGCTCCCATGTTAAAGCCAAGGCTCTAGGATAGTCCTTGTCAAGCCTCTCTAGATTTCTAAACTTTATTATGATAGAATTGTAGTTGATGATGATCAGATCTAATTTCTCCTTTATTTTCTCTTTTGCAGTCTCTACCAGCTCATCCACTCCTTTAGCATGAGCTACCACCTCTTCCCTCTCTTTGCGAGCATCTAGAATCTCTTAACTGTAGTTATAAGCCTGCATGAGTGAATTATCTTTTTCCTTCTTTTCTTTCTCCAATTGCTCTTTCATGCTTCCTTACCGCTCTTTTAGATTTGCTACCTCTTTTGCTAGGCGCTCTTTCTCCTCCAACAAAAGATGATTTTTGTGATGAGCGGACTCATTTTGACTTTGCTACTTTTGCTTCTCTAGCTTAACTGACTCAGTCAAGTCTTTAACTGTTTGTCAACTCGTTCCAACTACTTTTTCAACCCTACGACTTCCTCATCAAGATGCGTTATAGTCTCCTTGTCTTGATTAGCTTTGAGCTTCAATTCGCAACCTCTACCTTTTTGTTTTCAGCATATTCCAAAATCACATTTGTCGGTCTTTTCCATCTGAAGTACTAGTAGTCATAAGCGTCATTGACGTAAGCCAAGGTTTGGCATTAGATGTGCGAAGTATGTCTCTTGGGTCTGTGGCAAAATTAACTCCGTCGAAGGAGATCGTCGAGAATCGTTGCTTCAGATCAGGCATATGATTATTAGAATCAGCTTGTTTCTATACTGTAATAACCGAAGGTTCGATAGCTCTCTAATTTGCATTGTGGCAAGAGGAGTCAGGGACAACAAGTCTGGATGACTGCTCAAACTATCGTTGAACATGAGATGTCACCATTTGCATTTCCTAGTGAGAAACCAAAGTAGGGACATGAGAAACATCCTTAAGCGTAATTTCATCAAGTCATTCATCATACTTGTCCAAGCTTCTGGGTAGAGGCGACCTAGATCTATGCTTTGAAGATGAATCATAAGAGTGATAACCCCTATCTCGCGCAATTCGATCCTGACTCGAGTGCCTACTGGTATCTAAGCCATGACTGGTGCCATGAGATGTTTATGTGGATTACCACTCTTATGCTTCCCTACCCGACTCTCGAGAGAACCAAACGTTATCCTATGCTCGGAACCTACAAATGAAACCGAGACGAATTAACTCTCACGGGACGAAAATTATGATGCAAGCTAAGAAAGGTGTAGTGCGTGTGTGTGCATGTATGTGTGTCTCCTAGTGTCCCCTTGATGGACTTTGGGCTTGAACATTACTGATTGGAGCAATCTCCCCTACACGAGTAGTTGGAATGTCACCCTGTAGACAAATAGGGGAGTCGATTTCCCCAAGACTCATGTTAACCAGACCTAAAGAGCCAATCTCATTTGGAATGTACCCAAAATTTGCATAGGGTCCTTCGTGGGCCGAACAGGTGTCTCTTCTGCCATAGTGGCTGGTGGAGGTTGTGTCATATATTGCATGTGAAAAATCCTTACCTTAGCGCACTACTTCGAAAGGAAACCCTGGTCAACACCACTATCATCATTAGAAGACTCATGACTTATGTAAACATCACTATGTCTTGCTCTGGCACCTTCGCCTTCTTCAATGTGCTCCTGCACTTCTTCAGCTCCAGCTAGAGGACTTTGGACTGGAGGCACCACTGGGTCCTTGCCCACTATTACTGAATGAAGAGTCATTATCATTATCATCGATAGTCATCGGAATTTGACCTATGCTGTGGCCCACTTCTAACAATTTATTAGCCAAGATATTTTCTCTAGTGAGGAGTAATCTCGCCTCTCTCTCTCCGACCGGGACTGGAAGGAGAGTCTTAACAGTGTCCGCAAGAGGTGCACTACTAGGTCTTCTTAGTACATCTGAAAGGGAAAAGAAATATGATTTGAGCAAACCGATAATAAAATGAGCTCAAATGAAAATGAGTGGACTGAAACTTACGTTTGGACAACCACTTCTGTGCGAACTCGGGCAGACAATTAACGACGAAAAACTCATCTTTAAAATAACTTTGCTTATTCCAAGTGCCCATAGTGATTATGTAGCCTTTGGCAGGTTCCAAAAATGTAAGGGAGGGATTCGTTTTCCGGCGTTTGAAGTTGTATATATACTAGATTTCATTACTCAAAACATGATTTAAGTGTTGGACGAAAATAATATAGATGCTATGCAGAACAGCATAGCCATTGAAATGCAGTTGAGTAGGAGATAGCCTCATGAAATTCAGTATTCAATGAATGAACTGATTAAATGATGGGACACACCCCACTAGGCATATATATCGATTACATGCAGTGTACCCTACAGAGGGATGGTGCGCCCACTGGTGGCATGTGGGAATGAATATATCCTCAAACGAGATGCCATGTCTATCACATATTCTCCTAAGAACCCCATCTTTGATTTTAGAGCCAGTAGAGTCTACAGGATCATTTAATATAGCCACATCATCGAGATTATCCGAGGTTTCCTCTACCTCCAGACCTACTATGGGCTCAAGAGGAATCTCTTGGGAAGGTTTGTTGGCTTGTTGATTAGTAGGCTGAGATATGGGTGGTGGTGGAGTATGTCTTGCGATAGGAACTTTAGTCAAACTTGACTCGGTATCTATTACCACCAATTCTTACGTCAACTTTGTTGAAACCAAACTGAATAGAAATAAAAAAGGAACGAGAGATGACAGCACCAACAAAGCCTTTCGAAGGAGTCAAAGGGATGCGACAACCAAAAGCTAGATATGTTACAAGCTTTCGAAGGGGTCAAAGTGGTCGAAAGCTCCCTTTTGCTTCAAAGTCTTCCTTTCGAAACAGATGCTTTCGCCTACATGAAAATGTTTCGCATAAGAGGAAGAATACCTTTCGAATGCAGCGAATAACAACCCCTCACATGCACGCCAAACCTTTCAAAGCCAAAGGTTTCGCCTTCATTCAAACTACTCAGAAAGATGCCTTGATCAGAACAACCCTTTCGAAAGCATAATCAAGCCTTTCAAACTAGTCGAAGCCTTTAACAACCAGGAAAGATGCCGCATCAATTTGAAAGCATGTATTCGAAAGTTACCTTCTGTATTGAAATCCTTAACGTTTCGACACCTACAAAGCCCCAGAGAACTACCTGTCGATAGAGTCGAAAACTGATACCTCTTATTACTTGCAACAACAAAGCAACACAAAAGGAAAAGGCGCATCCACCCCTTTCGACAAAGACGGAGGCATACAAATTCATTCAAATGCAATGCAGACGGATGCACAAGTGTCAAAGGTGATGAAAGGTCTACAAAGCCAGCTTTCGACCAGGTCGAAAGCTCTGAGTCAAAAGGGGCCAACCTGCACCTATAAATAAGACCTTAGCGGTCTGGTTTTGGGGATCCAAATTCATTCACTCTTTTTTTATACTTTCTTAAATTTGTAAATTTGCAAACCCTAATTTAGAAATCAGATTAGGGGAAATTGATCGGTATGTATATCATTAGTTTAATGAAGGCGAGATTTTGATATTGGTGTTTATATAACTATTTTAAGACTTTTATTGGAATCTATTGTGTTTTGCTTACGTCGACTTAATCGAAAGGATACCTTTCGAATGAATCGAAACCTCTCACTTTACCAATACACTTAAGTCCTTAGCTTCAAACCACTACTCACCAAGTGCTCAACTTTTTAGTGAGTCGAAACCTCAAACTTGGCCAAAATCCTTAGATTAAAAAACCCAGAGTGAGGCCATTAAAGAAGCGAGCTTTTGACGAAGTCGAAACCAATCATTCAGTCAAAACTTAACAACATTAAAGCCAACCATTAGGATACCACCATTGTTTTGATAGGGTGTTTCGAATCGATTAATAAGCTAACTAGGCTAGTTTGAGAGATTTAAAGAGAAAGGGATATAAGCATTTCGATTGGGTCGAAAGGTCAGACAAGGAAGAGTTCTCACATCAAAGACCTATTCAAAAGGTTAATCAAAGAAAGCAATAAGATCCTAACCTTTTCTACTTAATCAAAAGAAGTTTAGAAGCACACTTCTGCACCTTTAACTCTACTTTATGGTGTTGACAAGTTTTCTTATTAGCATTATCTAACTTGGCATACTTAGAAGTTGATGGGCCTGCAACCATCAAGGAGAGATGATCGGAGGGTCTACGATCTGTAGCTATCAAAACTCAACATACAAGTAATATTAGAAAAACTGAAAACTATGTCCTCATGCCGAAGCTGAAGCCCAATGAGGTTTCATGCAAACTACAGTGTTGTGCGATGTCATGCAGTATCCGTGTTTGATGTTATATAAAAGTTCATTTGAAAGCCAAATTATTGTCCAAATTGACTATCACTGCCGATCGTCTCAATGGGCTTTGCATTGTTATCCGTACGTTGGGAACACCATGAAACTCAAGAGATTGCATTTGATAAAACTTTAGCTTCAATTCTTGCAAAAAGTTTATCAAGCATTTTCTAAGGAAAAAATTCATTAAGGGTTGGATCGGCACCGATCCATACCCTTGAAGTGAGTTTTTGCCCTTGCCATTTCCTTTCCAATCCAAAGCATGGCCTGTTATGTGGAGTTCATCCAAGCCAATCGCCAATACCATCACCTACGTATAGTGACGATTCTCGAGAGTGGGGATGGATTCAGGTGTTGGATCGGTTTCAATCATGGCAAACTAAATGGCGGCTAGAGGCTATAACCAAAAGGCAGCAAACGTTGGTACTGCTTGGGAGCAGGCGGTGACAATGTGAACTTTGATCTAATGCAAAAGGTTTTAATGGTGGAAGGAAGCTCAGTCCCTCAAAGGCAAGAAAAAGTGAACGAAGACAATGGAATGGATCAGATTATGAAACCCCCACACTCAACAATGTAGGCTACAAAGTAGCCTGATTTCAAGTGATTGAATCGATACCAAACCATAATAATAATAATAATAATAATAATAAATGTGTAGATGTATGTGTGACATGTGCATGTGCACATAGATTTTCATAGGGACATACATCTGTGAAAATTGGTGCAAAGTGGATAGTCTATGTACGTGAGCATGGCATACTCAGTGCTCAACTGCCAGAACCGCAAGGAAGCAAATTCCAACCCGAGGGATCCAGAAAAAGGAATCTACCTAGAGCCATTGAATTTGGACTGATGGATTTTAAGAGTACGCTACATTTTTTTATAGTGTTGGATTCTAGCAAAGCGTCAAAACGAGCAACCAAATGATGATACACATCATCACAATAGAATGAAGAAAGGATGATAACCATTCGAAGTCGGAGTTCAATGCAATGATCATGATTTGTCTTGATTCAAAGCACATCATGTTAGAGACAAGATGTACATTGAGGGGCAAGTGTTATCCAGCCTTTGGACCAGGTCATTTTTGGATGAATTTGAAAAGTAGGACTTGAAAGTTATCGAGGCAGGGACTATGGATAGATTGCAAACAAGCCCAGAATCCAAGCATGACCAAGATCCCAAGATCAATACATAGCCACTAGATTTGGGGAGAGAGCAAACATCACTTCATAGCTAAAGTGATGGATTGGTACCGATCCATCATCACGAATCGATACCGAACCATTATACTTTACCCAAAGCACCTCAAATCCCTTCAACTTCCAAGCATTGGTGATAACAACCCATTCCAAGCTTCATAATATCATTCACATGCAATTTATCATCGAGCGTCTCAAGCACATAAAGTCAGGAACTCCATTCCACCACTAATCCAACTTATTGGCCCAGAAACAAGCATCTAACAAACCAATCAAGTTGGAAAACTTGAAGCTACTAGCAAGTGGCATCTACTCAAGGCCATTAGAGAGGTCCACAAGGCAATCTTATGGTTTGGTATCAAACCATGTTTATGGATTGTACTGAACCATGTCTATGGATCGATACTGATCCATAATAATTGATAATATGGCCACAGTCATCCAAGCGTCAGTTCCTAAACATGGGGAACATGGTTTAGAACATGGTGAAGGGATTCACAACGACCTTCAGCAATAAATAGGGGTGGATAGGGTCATTTTGAGGGATCCATTTCAGTTGTTTATGAATTTCTCCATAAATTCTTATATTTCCGAGGATCATTATCGATCCATAAGAACTGTGATTGTAAACATCAATATAATCATTATCGAAGTTAAGTAGACGTAGGTATTAGTTAGCCAAACCACTATAAAGTTTTGTGCAATGATTTCCCCGTTTTCCTTTATTTTTCTTCATTTAATTCTCTATTTTAATTTCTTGGGTGTTTGTACCATATTTTGGTACAAACAATAATAGTAAAAGATTTTGAAATATTTTTGCCAAGAGTACCTTATTAGAGTGTAGTTAGTGAGAGCACTTATTTTCAAAGAAAATAATGTTTTATCGAAACATTCTTTGTTGTAGATGTTATATGGCCAAAAAGGTTCTACTTTAAAGATACTTTTCAGGAGGGCTATTTCCAAAAAAGATGCTTTTTTTAAATGAATTATTTTCTCAACAGATATATGTAAGAGATATTTTTTTAGATTGAGAAATTAGATTATTGGTGGAAATAGTATAATGGTTGTGCTTTTGAAAAGTATCGTTTTGACGTAAAGATTGCGGTAAAATATTTATTTTAGACAAATGTTTTATAAAAGGGCCGTATTTGTTCAGAAAACATTTGTTGGAAATTGAATTGAACTGTAATAATCTCCACATAAAGGATACTTTGATAAGTTATGGTTTAAAAACAAAAGCACTTTATTTGGGTAAAGAGTTTTCATTCGGAAATTGTTTGTTTAAAGATATATTTATAGTTAATATAAATCTTTTAGTTTTATGATACCTTGAAAAAAAAGAGGAGAATATTTTACTAAGAACGGGATGATTTAACTTGAAAGGTAAATGGTTAAAAAAGTAAAATCCTCAATTGGATAACAAACTTTGGAAGTGCTTCTTAAAAAAGTATTAAAAAGATGTTTTATTTGTGAATTTTAACCAGGAACGTAAAAATAAACTTTGTAACATGGGATGTAAGATGATGGGGTAAGATTTGTTTTAAGTTAGCCCAAAATCTAGTATGTTGATGTTACCTTATGACTGTTGTGTGTGACTTCCCTTTAGGATTTGTGAGAATGTATAGTTATTCCCTTCCATAGTAGCAATTGGGAAATGACATAGAGACCGCCCAATTGGATGTGTGGGATGGTGACCTCTTACTTGTGATTGCTTATTTTATTGAAATCACTTGTATTATTTATAATTAAGAAAATATCACTGCTTGTTTGTTTATATTTAGGTATTACTATATGCCATGCATGTTTAAATTAATTTCTCTTACTTATATTATGTTGTTGATTATTTATTTCATCTTATTATGGTCGATTAAACTATTTGTTTGATTGATTGTTGCCTGTTTGTTTGATTGATTGCTTGATTATTCACTTTATAGTTGTTGATTGCTTATTATTTGTTTCTTGTTAGTTTGTTTATTGTTTGCTTTTTTTTTGCCTGATATGTATGATAACTATATGATTGAAAGAGGTTAAGGGACATACTTGTCTTAGTCATAGTGGAATGAAATAGTTTCCTAAGCTGTGGAAGATTGAATATCGCAATTAAGTAAAAGATATAAAGACGTTCCTTGAAGATTGATAATAATGATTATAATATTTTTATGTTTAAAGACTTGATGGGTACCATTGAGGGATTAAGATAGGTAGGAGGTTCATTATAAAGTTTAAAATGTGTTTAATTTTTTTTTATGATTACCGACTTTTATAAATATTTTAAAACAAAGATTTTTATTTATAAGAAATTTTTATGATTTACTTATATATATAAAACAATGATTTTTTCAAAATTAATTTTCTTGAATGATTGTTTTATAAGAGGAAGAAAAAGATTTTCGTTTTAAAAGGAAATGGAAGCTTTGATCTGAGATGAAAATATTTTGGTAAATGTTTTGCTCTTAAAACATATTGAATTCCCTTTGCTGGAAGGTCCCTTTTTAGCATTTTATGTGAGTGGTCCATGCCATAAAAAAGGATTTGCTATATTAGGTCGTTAGATTAGATATTTGATGAGATTTGGAGAATGGAACAAAGTGGGTTTGATGTAGATGTGTGCCAATGGATCATAGGTAACTCAAAGGTTACGATATTTTCTCATTTCTGGAACAGGGTATTCTATGTGTACCAGTATTTTGGATGTCTGCATGTGTCTAGTTCCTAGCCATCTATGTGGGCATGAGTTCGAACATAGTGTAGCTACAGCATTGAGTAGTCTTAAACCATTTGTATGAGTCATTAGAGTTATGACATATCTAAGAGTGCTTTGTACTGGACTATCTATGTGGGTCTATAATTTTTGACCATAAGTGTGGGGTCTATGCTTCTTGACCATCTGTGTGGGTCTTTCTTTTGGACTCTCTATGTAAGGTCTATGCTGCTTGACCATCTATGTGGGTCTATACTTTTTAACCGTCTGTGTGTGGTCTATGCTTCTTGAACATCTGTGTGGGTCCATTCTTTTTGACCATTTGTGTGGGGTCTATACTTCTCGATTGTTTGTATAGGTCCAAGAATCGAGGATTGATGCAGTTGTGGCATTACTTTGAGGATGTAGCCATGAGTGAGTACATGGATTATTTTAAACGGTGAAGAATGAGGAGGTGCACCGTTTATTTTGAGAATGGCACTATAAGGAAGTTCATTGACCACTTTAGAAATATGTATATTAGGATAGATGTTTAGTTAGCATAGAGATTAACATACACATGTTATTTGTTGATATGGTGATGTGGTGATTTCCATTTCTGATGTATATGCACTTCATTTTATGAGCTATACTGATCACTAATTTATGTGCATTCATTTATTTGCACATGCATGTTTGAATCAACCCCTATTTTCTGTAGACTTTAATTATTATCAATTAAGGTTGAATTATTGAGGCACACGATATGAATTAATCTATTATTGATATTATTCAATCCTTTGTTGATGGATTGTTATTTTTATGTACTGTATTTTGGATTGAATGAAAAGGAAGTGCCTGTGTTACTATAGTATGTATATGTACAAAATTATATTAAATTCATTGTCGTGAATGAATTGTTATGTGTTGTAATCAATGATGTTGGTCATTATGTACTACTTATGATTGATGTATTTGGGTAATTGCGAGGGCGTAATTCTTTTAAGTGGGAAGAATGTAACGACCCGCAAATTCAACACAACAAAATATTAAATTAATTAAAAATGAATTATTTACAATAGTGGGAAATTTGGTATCGAATTTATTACCATTGCGAAGGCCTTTCCAAGATGATCGATTTGATATATAGTTTTGATATATTTGGAGTTATGCTTTGCAAAATAGATGCGTTACACTATTTAAATAACATACATAGTTGTTTTGGACCAAACTGGATACATAGCCTATAACCCAGCCAAATGACTATAAATTTGAGGCTACGAAACCCTGGCGGTCACCTCTATCTTCACTTTTCTTCTCTAATCCTGAAATTTCTCTAACCACCTACTAATGGTAGATAATAATTTTTAATTACAAATTGTTTTAAAAATATAAGTAGATAAACCATATCGAATTATATATTAGCATGAAGCTCTTAATCAGTTCGTTTATCTAAATAGTACTCCAGGCGAACAAAATCGACATTCAAAATAAGAAAACGTGAAATTAGGTCCTATTTGGGACCTTTTGATACGTGCATCGATTCACGAAATTGAAGATGCAGGGTTGCAGAATTTGATGATAGGAGCCAAAGGCTACTGGTTAGAGATTCAATTGCTCGACAAATTGGTTGGAATTTCACTTGAAATCCACATTTTTTTACGGTGGTAGGTAGTGAATCGGTAGTCGCAGATGGCATGGGGTGACGGTTTGGGAGAGGACGTTGGCATAAGTCCATGGGAGGTGATGGTGAGGCAAATACTGGTCGGAGCTGACCAAATTTCTCGATCAAAGTGCTGAAATTCCGGACGATTTGGCGTATGTTTGCCGAGTTTTAAGATTGTTGGAAAAAGTGAATTATTATGGCTCACTTAATTTAATTAACTGAATCTAAATTGTAAAATAGATATCTCTTGATGGAAAATTATAATTATTGATCTTTGATGTGATATATTGATAATTGTTTTATATTTTGGACATTTTGGATATCTTAAACCATAGGGTGATTGTTTTTTGCTGGTTGTTGTATTATTGGATTTTTAATCATAATTAATTATGGATTTAAAATATGACTGATATTTGTTAAAATAAGATAAGAGAAATTATGTAATAGAAGGATAAATAAGATAAATAAATGATTAATCCGATTATCTATAGTTTCTGTGTGATGTTCATACATAACAATGCTTGAATAAAATAAAGTTAAATTAACTGGAGAAGTTTAATAAGGTTATTATTTATGAATTTCTATGAAAATCCATAAATAATAACGAAGATTATATTTTAAACTTAATTAGAAATGTTTATTATTATTATTCACCGAAGTGAGATTTTATAAATATAATAATATGGCATAATACTATTGATTTACAAGATAATTTGATTAAATTACTATTTTTGATATTAAATACAACATTTAGAGATTTTTGAAGTAATAAGAATTCAATAAAGTATTTTGAAGTATATTATCATTTTTGGAAGAATTATTATTGTCCTATGATAATAAAAATATGCTTTTATAATAAACAATAATAAAATGATTTTATACTTAAGAGGAAAAAAATAGCTGTTAATGTGTTATTTTGAATGGATGTAATATGTGATTAATAGTTGATATTATTTCTCACGTGTGTTATTTTATTACGATGAGATCGTATTTGGATGTGTTACCATCATTATTACGTTGTGCGTAGTTAACAATGGTTGTGTTTGTGTTACTAATGTTGTTTGCATTAGTACACATTTGATGATTGATGTTTAAGACTACTATGGGATAATTAATATACATTTGATGATTTATACTTTCATTGTGAACTGTTATTATAATGGACGATTATTATGAATGTAAGTATATTTGTGTTGTTATTTTCTTATTAAATAATTAAATATTGTCAAATGTATGCGATGTTTAATGGCTAAGTGTACTATTTTTGTTATTGCCTATATGATAATATATTGTGATGGATGAGTAGTGACGTTGTTTTCTGTTTCTATTAATTGCATTGATTGCAATGGTTACATTGATTATATTGGATTCCACTGATTACATTGATTGTAGTAGTTGCATGGATTATATTGAATTACATTGGTTGCCTTGTTGTGATGGTTGAATGGAGGAAATGGTTAAATGGATAATGATTGTTATGAACTAATAAGTATTTGAATGTAGGAGAAGAGAAGGAAACAGAACCATGTGGGCTTAATCCCTCAAAAGGGGTACATAGGTAGCCTTTTTCTATGCAGAAGCCACCAGATCTCGGTCGGGGTATATAGAAATTGGCACAACATAGTTGAAACCATGTTTTTCCTTTTTATCTTATATATTTGTACAGGTGTAAAGTTGCGAATAACAGTAGAAGAGGAAATAGAAAGCGAGGGTCGTTGGGCTATATCTGAGATAGTTGATTTGGTATATTCTTCTATACCATGGTTATATTATTTATTGATGATACTATTGTAATGAAATATAAATTGATGTGATGATGTAAAATAACTGTATAATTGAGCTAACAGTTATTTATATTAATGTTTGATTCCGCTGTGCGATTTTCCCTTAATTCATTGTTTTAGAATTTTAGATTTTTACCTACCCATAGTCCATTGCTATTAGTTGTAAGCATATTTGTCGTCACTTATAATTGATTTTAGATTTTAGAAATAGTGGGTCATCACATTCTATCCCTTTAGCACGTCTTCATAATTTGCCTCAACTCTTTACCTAAATCTTGGTGCTTGTCTCCACGATCGTTTTGATGGGCAGGTCACCAAAATCCATTGAAAATCGAGAGAGTTATGCCACCTTAAAGTCATGAAATAGAAGACAAAGAATGGTGATGAAAAGACAGAAGATTAATTAATTATAGTAAAAAACTGGCTAAACGCTTCTTAATTTAATAAAAATTTAGAAAATAAAATTACAATATACATGTCAACATATGTGCAATGACTAAATGTATGTCAACACAACATACCCCAAGAATTATGTCGACATATGTTTAATGGTTGGATGTATGTCAATATGTCATTTCATTATTGTCAATATACATGCCATAATTTTCACTTAGCTATTAGTTCATCATATATCTCATTCATACGACCCAAAAATTGAATGAACTTATTGTTGAACCAAATTTTGACACAACACCCCAATCAACTAGAAATGAGATAGACCTAGAATATTTGCAAAAACGGTAAGGAACGCAGCAAGTTTTATAGTGGTTTGGAAAATTATATAGTCAACATACACTTTAATTTTATTAGAGTTGGGTTGTCACTATTACAAGAGCTTTTTAATTCATTTTAGGTCTAAAACAACAAATATAAGCTTAAAGTGATAAGAGTTATGTAGGGAATAGAAGATGGAGAAGGTGGAGGCCAAAAAGGGTGTCCAGTGTTTTCCTAGTAGCCATAGTGCTTCTATTTTTAGTAGGCTCGTCCAATAGAGGCGCTAGATCATGAAATACTAGGTTGAACATCAGATCCATGAAAATAGGGAGGAAGACGAAGTCTGTTTGTATGAACAATCATATCGATACATATCATAAATATGATCGACACCGACCATGCTGGCTAGGTGCCAAAGTGCCACTTACCCTATACACCTTCTTCAACATCTTCTAACATATCTACATTTCAATAATCATCTTGGTACCCATTTGATTTGTCTTATATGGTACCTGTGCTCTTCAGTACAGCTTTGGGGTTGTTCACATACTCATTTAGAAACAGCATCCACAGTTTAATAAATGTGGTGTTGATACGATTGCTATAATACTTCATCCTTTGATTATATGGAATTTTTTTAATTAAATACCAAAGTTGGCCTAAGAAAACATCTATGTACCGATCATAAAGTGACCGGTACCGATCAAACTTACTCTCAAAGTAGGCCTCTAATTTTTTAAGAATCCACTAACAAGTCATTCCAAGCATGCCCTCAGTCGTTATGTCTTCGTTTTGATGTCCAGATTCACTTAGAAGCTGCTCAATTTGAACGTTGGATAATACTTTGCATAAAAAGTATGGTTTTTTGAAACATAGCATGCTTTGGATCATGACAAGTAATATAGAGCCTGATTCATGAAGTCTAATTGTCGTCCAACCATCATCTCAAAGCACCGTCTCTCTTCCAAGAACAACCCTTCATCAATTCAAGTAGTTGATATACCACTCCATACAACAAGCTCAAGATCCACCTCATCACAAAGATCGTTTCACTCCTTGGCCAAGTGAGTACTATTCCTTTTTTCTCACTTTTTCCTTAGTTTTTTTAAAATTATGTAAATATCAATCACTTTTTGATCGATACCAAATCGATTTCTTAGTGCCAGTGATCCCTTATTTAAACATTTAGTACAAATCATTTTCTTTTTACTTCATTTCATTTTTCCTAGCACTAACCTATCTTTTGTCATGGCCCAAAGCTTACTACCATCATCGATCATCTCTTGTTAAATGCCAAAGCATCAGCGCCTACACTGCCTCGACGACCACTGCTATGTTAGATGAACCCCCTCCTAGTTCAACCAGTTCATCCCCAATTTCTTTCACTTCAATCATCCACTTCAAGATCATGAATAGAGAAACATGGGATACATGGTTGTTGTGGGGGTGCCACCATCACCTTCGCCATGCTCTCGCTCTCATTTGTCTAACTGCTTTCGGAGTAGGATCATTTTTGCCTTAATTCATAAGCAACCACATGTCCACACTTCATGGACAATTTTAAGCCATATGATGGAAATTCCATATCATGCTCGAATTTAACACCAACAATTCTCGAGTTTAATTTGGTTTTCACTCCATTGGTGGTAGCTTCGTGCCATCATCCATTAAACTTTAGGTTTCCCTGGTTGGCTTGTATTGACATCCAATTTTTATACATTTAAGATGCTATGATTGGCCTTAATGACTCATGGACGAATATAAATCATTAATCGGGCTTTAATGAGATGGTTCTGAGGAACGATCATGTGAAATGCACCAACATCTGAATGCATTATATAATCTAACGTCTTAAGTCATGACATAGTCTTGTGTCCCTACAAAGAGGGCTATGTGTTGCTATAGAAAACATTTCCATTATCATTCACTCTGCAGTAACGAGTATCATCCGACAAACAATTTCGTCGTGTGATGGAGCTCGTTTGCTAACACGAGCGGGCTATCTACACAGAGTTTTCCATTCACTGTGCACTAGAAACAGGACATGCGCTGCATAGATTGATACTTTAAATTGATCTAATAGCTATTTAGAACCTATCTAGTAATTACACATCGACATCCGTTGGATTCTGCACATCGATAACGTAGATTTTAGTTAAAACAAATATTTAAAACAAAACATATCCGACTACGTTCACTATCAAGCTTTCAGTCCAAATGACTAGGTAATCACCTTGCTTCTAAATCAGTTCTGATCCTTCTACTCCTTTTGTGGTCGGTTCTACTAGTCAAGCCTCCACGTTTACACCGTTTGGAATAAGATGTTTGTACTATAGTTGAACTTCAAGGCCAAATCATTCCAGCGGCACCCATTCAAAATAACCCTCCTTCTTTGAGCGAGCAACGTGCCCTGAGAGGCTTAGCCAACCCTCTTGAGCAAACACCATCTCTATTAACTATGGAATCACTCCGTTCCATCTGTCTTAAGCATGAGATCCTATAAGATAATATCTTATTGTCGGAGATTCATCAACAAGCGCACAATCAACCCCCGAGGTAAATTGCATGTAACAAGTACCTGTGTTTAAGTAGAGCTTTCTCGCCTTTCAATAAATTCATTAAGTTCTTTTGCAAGTGACTTGGTTAGCTCCAGTAAAGGTTTGTCGCAATAGCTACATTCTATTCAACTCCTTGTACATCATGTTCTTGATGTTATTAAACCATTCTCCAAATTTTGGAGAGCTAACACATCTTTTAAGCTTCAAGAATAGAGAGATTCCTTTTTTTCTAATCATCGAGGCTTACAATCACTATAAATTCATAGGAATGCTTAACAATGAGTATAGTTATATCAAAAAATAATATTTCTTTGTTTGATGTCTATTTGGTTTCAACCGCCACTAGTTGTTTGGACATAAGTTTTCTTCTTATCATCCTTTCTTTACTTGGATTTTCCTTATCCAAGGGCCTAACTTCTTTCCCATACTCTTTACAGATCATTAATACAAATATTTCGAAGATACATATATCAGTTACTCTAGAGACTTGAAAGATTGTCGGGTCCTCTGCCCTCACTCCTGACTTCAACGATGATAATTAGGGGGATGATTAAGGCTAGGGTAGCAAGATGAATATCGAAAAAAGAGAGAGTGTGGTAGAGGAAAATGTGGTCAGCAAAGAAGAAAAAGGAAGAGGATAGGAAAGAGGATAAAGAGATGAAGAAAGAGAAGGAGAAGGAGGAGAAGAGAGAGGAGAGGAAGGAGGAAAGGGCGAGGAAGGCAACGAAGATGACGACGACGATGAATACTTTGACTTAGGGGACAATGAATCATATGGGGAGACATCGCCTAAAGGCAATACATCCTTATATCGCATCATCCGAAGCTATTGGTAATCAATTCTTTACAGTAAGCGCTTGGTCCCAGATTAGTGCCATGATAGAAGCAAATCCCCTTATGGGCTGCTCAGAAAATGTTTTTGACTCTTTGAGTGATCTGGACATCTTAATCAAGAACACTTCTAATGAGAGTCCCAAAGAGTTTAGCTTTCGATTGAGGGATCTCTTAGTTTAGGGAGATGAAGCACAATCTTTACAAACCATTGAGCATGGTCCGTAGAATACTCGGGGAAATATCGGACTTCGCATACCTTTTGGATCACAAACAGTAAACTCATTCTTAATTCAAGGCATTAGTACAAATATATCCTTCCTTTCTTTGTTTCAGGTGCAATAGAAGGGAAACAAATGGATTATCTTCGCTTAGGCTTTAGTCATCGTCGTCAGTCCACTCTAAGAGCTTACTCAAAATGCCCAAGTACATATCGGGAGACGGAGGATAAAAGAAGAAAAAGAAAGGATAGAGAACATCAAGAGGAGGAGGATATAAGGAGATGTTAGGCAGCGGAGAAAGAACATCATGACCCAGGAAGAGGCCACATGATTCTCATAATCGCCCAGGACCTGTTACTGCCTTTTCTTAACCACATACTCAACCCCTACGCTCCCCCATAACAACTCCTAGCAACTAAGCCTCCAGTCACAACCATATAAGCCTCCCATAAATCCAAAGAAGTTTTAACCCATGCTGCTCCGCCGCCATTATCTTTAGTGTATCCAATGCCATCAACACTAGGATATAGGCTAATTTACTTGGGTGTTGTCCTATAGGGGTGACATTCAAACATAACATCAAAGACATCTCCAGTAAGGATGCAAACCTAAGAGTCAAAGAAGTTAATGAATTAACCAATCAATATTTTGAGTGAAAAAGGCTTAAAAAGCCATCTTCGGCCTTTACCAAATCAATCAAGTAACCATTCAATAATTCGAGTTTGCTAGGAGAATTTGAGATAATATTGTAGTAGGCTACAAATCTGAGCTAGAGGAAGTCACAAAGCAAAGAGATGATGTTCATCAATCAGTCCAACATGCCAAAGAGTGATACACAGAGCTGGCAGCGACACATACTCAAGCTCTTAATGTTGCAAATGACCATCTTAAGAAAACCCATTAAGGGAGAAGCGTGCTTATTGTGCAAGGAAAAGATAAGGTAGAGGCGCTTCAAGATAAGGATACAAAGCTCAAAATTCTCCAGGCCGAAGTTGACAAGCTCAAGGCCAATTAAAAAGCTAAAACATATTCCAAGGCTCAAGCTTAACTCGACAATGTTATGGACAAAGTCAAAATCAAGGAGCTTAAAGATAAGGCTATGAAGAGCAATGAGGAGATAACTGCCAGCATTCAACGATTCTTTGCAAATATCATCGAGGACAAGAATTTAAGATGGCTCGAAGATAGCTATCCTATTATATTTGCCTATGCCTAGTTGGAGATTTTCTGCTGATTAGTTGAGGCCAGTGAAGGCCTGACTAAAAATGAGCTGAAAGAAAAATTCCTAGATGAGAAGATATATTAGCTTTGGTGAAAGGAAAACCATCCTAGCTGAAGAGATCACGGCTGTCGGAAAGCCGATCATTGAGGATCCTACCGATACTAATGCATTGGGTCGAGTAGAATCATCAACTCTAAAATCTAAGGACCCGACAACTAAATCCACAAATAAAACTATGTCCAACTCTGAGGACGCCTATGTTGGAATCCCACTTTCTACCGCTACAACTGCCATTGGGCCTTTCGTTCCTCCATTTTTACATAGCCTATCTAACCGTCTATCTAGGAGGGTGAAATTGCCAGGAGCTTCACTTAGCGAAGGTATTTCTTTCACCTCCCATATGTTCGAAAAGCTTCAGTTCTCACCTGAGGCGGTCTTTAATCTTTAATCCATTGTCTGTCAACTTATAAGTCATTCGTCGCTTCCTCCTCCACCATTAGCAACTCAGGGGTTGGGTCTTAATGATATCTCTACTAATCAACATCCATTGGTATAGAGGTAACTATTCCAACTCCTCCTTCTAGCTTTGGCCCTAGTCTAGATTTTTAGAAAATAGAGGCATTAGAAGGATTGAAGGAAGTCACTCGGTACAAGAAGGAAGACATTATTGTCAGAAGCAAGAAGGACATAGATGACCATATCACAATGGTGGAGAGGCTAAAGATTGACTATAAAAGGTTAAAATTAAGCTTGATTTAGGAACAGAAAAGCATGCCACCGGCTTTGATAAGCCTAGCCTTATTCCCAAGCTTCCTACTTTCAAAATCCATCCTCTAAAAGGTTTCAGGGCTGGCATTTCTTCACTATCTTCTTATCCCACTATTGAAAACCCCGAGGACCTTATTAAATTTACTACTAAAGGATAAACTAAACCATGTGAAAGGAGCACTCAAGAAAGAGGGAAGGTTAAGGACAGAAAAGGTATGAAGAAGTACAAGGTGAAGGATGATTCCAAGGGCAGTAGCAAGCGGGGGAAGAAAAACTAGACTTTAAGATTAGGCTTTTAAAAAGCAGCTTAATTGCTTTTGGATGCATTTTGCCTTTCTTTTCATATAGGTTTCCATTATGCTGGAGTTGCCCCTGCAATCCTTGTATATAGAAAATGAATGTAAATTAAAGATTTTTTCAGTACAATCTTTGTCATATTTACATATCAGCACTTTTATTTCATTGCTTATATACTATTTCTTTCATATGTAATATAATTATTTGTGATGCTTGATCGTTTATATTATACATGCCTATGTCTATGCAATGCTATTACCTGGTGTAGCTCTGTATATATAAGTAAATTTCTATGATTGCTTAGAAAAATATTATTGTTCATTTTTATTTATCATTGCCAAAGTATGTCTTTTCTTGCTAAAAAAAATGGTTATCCATTCGACCAAATATATGGCCAACCATGTTTATTCTGGGCTGATTTATATTCGAACTAAGCCGTGTTTTGGTTGAAGAAGCATCTAGCATTGTGTTGTTTCTCGTTCTTTAGGAAACAAAATTATGGGTGCCTATCTCAGGGCACCAAACATCGACCTCGCCAATCTCCAAGCACTTTCAAATTCATTCTCTGACCATCATCACTTATCATCCGTCGAGCATGGTTCACTAGGCTGTTAGTGTGGTTAGGGTTGTAGATTGCTTAGTCACCAATCAATCCCTATCTTTGAGGATTGATATTTTTGATGCTTGGATTTGAGCATTGGTTTTTGATCTCACCTATCTTTAGAAGTTGATCGAGATTACTCATCGACCATCTTTGTTTATCTTCGACCGGGCATGTCTTATCGAGCCATAAACGTAGTTTGAAAGTTTTTACTGCACATCAGTTCCTATTCTAGGAACTAGTATTTCGATTGCAAAATTCTGGGCATCCCTCATTGACTTTACCTATCTTCAAGGATTATTCAATGGTCGAAGCAATAAGGCTAAACATCCGATTGACTGTTGTATGATTATACTCCCCTGACTTGATGATGGGTCAAAGGAGTTAGTCGGTACCTATTTTCGAGTATCTGATTGCACTATTAATGATGCAGCACGTAGTTTAGCTTACAATAACACGATTCCATTAGTTCTAGAGCTAACTTTTTTAGTAAACAAAGGAAATGAAAAGTACTGCATTATTACAATGCCCCTAGTTCAAAGGGTGGCTTATATGTGGAAAATAAAATGAATAAATCTAAGTGAAATAGCATCTTAAGTGTTTGCTATTCCATGCCTACAGAATTAGGATCCTATCAAAAGTTGCTAACTTTAAAGTTCCATCTCCAAGCTTCTGTTCAATTGCATATGACCTTCCAAATTTGGATAAAGTGTCCTCATAGTAGGGAGAACTTGTTTCAAAATGAGTTCACCTACCTTAAAGGTGTGATTTCTCACCATGGGTTGAAGTGTTATGCTACTCTTTTCTTGTGAGCAGCTACCCTCGGTTTAGCTTCTGCCCATTTCATCGAACAAGTCGAGGGACTCAAGCAAGTGTTCCTTTTTCATCATGGAATCATTTTGTCTTTTTGATGGGAAGGAATTTCCAGCTTATGGGGAATCATGGCCTTAGCTCTATAGGCGAAACTGAATGGAGTGTGTCCGTCCTTGGACTTATGGGTCATTCGGTAAGCCCACGGTGCTAGAGGTGATTCATCAATCCTATTTCCCTTGGCCTTTGTCAATCACTTCTTCAGGATAGATTTAGTAATCTTGTTCACCATCTCCACCTATCCACTTGCTTGTAAATTTGCTACCGCCAAGAACTTTTTCATAATTGAGTGTCGATTATAGAGGTCTTTGAATTCAGTACTTTCAAATTTATTTCCATTATCAGTAATGATTTTCTATGGAACTCCAAATCTGCATATGATGTTCTTCACCAAAAGTTGATCACTTTTTTCTTTGTGACCGTGGCTTCCACTTCTGCCTACTTTATGAAGCAGTCTGTAGTTACAATGGCTACTTTGCTTCACCTTTTGACATCATTAGCGCATCGCCAATATTAATTTCCCAAACCGTAAATGGCTTTGGGCTAACCATTTGTGTAAGCGCTATAGATGGGGCTATCAGTATTTATGCAAATCTTTGGCACTTGTCACATCATTAGGTATAATCAGCTGCATCTTGGCTGATTGTCGATAAAAAGTGCCCATAGCAAAGAATCTTCTTCACCACAGTCTGCCCCTCGGTGCAGTCACTAAAGCTTCCTTTATGTAAAAATGAAAGAATTTTCTTTACTTCACCCTTGGTGACACATTGTTGCAGGGGAGTTGAGAAACTTCTCTTATACATTACTCATTCCTATATTATGAATCATGGGACTTTGCAAAGAAGCTTTCACTGATCATTCTTTCCATTCAGGAGAGTTCCTTTAACAAATAATCTTTAATTAGAGTCATCCACGACTCCTTTTCCTCTTTGATCTTCAAGATCCAATTGACATCCATCTGGTCAATGCTTGGAGCCAATAAGACTTCTACTAAAATCAATTCCATCAACCGCGTGTCCCCAGAACTTGCCAATTTGGTTAGCGAATTAGCTTTCATATTCATCTCTCTGAGAATGTTCATTATTATGTAATGTTCGATATCATTCAATAATTCCAATGTCCTCATCAGGGGAGGAGCAAGTCTTACTCCCTTAGCATGAAATTCCCTCTTGACATAACAGACAACCAACTTGGAGTCATTTAATATATGTAGTGTCTTGACCCCCATTTCTTTCATTATCTTATGTCCCGTGATCAATGCTTCATATTCACCTTCGTTGTTCATCACCGAGAGCTCAAGTTTTAAGGCATAGCACATTATTCATCCATTTAGGGTTGTAACATACCCTACTTGGAGGCCCAAAACTAACGGCTACGTATGCTGCAGTCTATTAATCCTCGGTGACCAAATACGGTAATGTTAGATACATTGATGCACAGAAACACAGGAATATGGAAAAAAAAATTAAAACATCAAACAAGTTCCACATTCCATTTCAAAACATTTCAAATTCTTTACATAATCTCACAATCGTTAACCACGTTCAGAAAAAATATATTTATTACAACATACGTCAAGAGCGGCATATGAAGATGCCCCATTAGATGATTAGAGCATATATAGAAAATTTAACAAATTTGCATTTACAACAACAAAACAGCGGAATAAAAATAAAAGAGAACTCTAGATAGCTATCATGCCTCCTACACATCTTCGGAAGCTTATTCGTCTAAAGAGGTAGCTAAAAACCTCAACTCTCAAACTGCTTAAAATCAATTGAGTACCCGAGAGTTTAAGGGGGTTCGAGTCAGACATAAAGTTTGGTAGGAATAATAATCTACCATCTTAAATCATTTAGATATCTAGTGGGACCATGCCGCTTAGCGGAACTGGTTTTCCCCTCATTAGTATCCTAAAACCTATATAAAACAATATACTGTGCTCCTGCATCCACAATGGTTAAAACAATTCAAAACAATATGATGATATGCAAAACAAGTAAATCAATGCTGCATTTCCCATCCCCATTCATTTTGACAAACTTTCTCATTTATAGTTTCTAGGGTAACTATTAACCAATTAGTTTTCATGGGCTGATTAATATACTATTTAATGTTTATGGAATTCCTGTCCAGTTTAATAGTTTTCATGGGATAACTAAGAACCTATTGGCCCCTGCCAATACCTTTACTGTTTTATGGGTTTTCCCTGACTTATTAGTAACTTCAATAACCTCCCTCTTACTAGTTTACATGGGTTGACTAGGAACCTATTGACATTTGTCAATATCTTAATCCGGATATAGTTTTCATCGGTTCACTACAAACCTATTGGCCCCTGCCAATATCAAATCATAGTTTTCATGGGCTAACTATTAGCCTATCTGCTTGACATCTTCATTTATACATAGTTTTCATGGGCTTACTATGAACCTATTGGCCCCTGCCAATATCTTTTCCTATAAACAGTTTTCATAAGCTTACTGAGAACCTATTGGCCTCTGCTAATATCTTCTTTTAATATTTTAGTTCATATACTCTGGTCTTCCGGACCTCCTAGATGCAATTCTATTCATTCAGGAGTTAATTTAATTTATATTCACTACTGGGTCAACCTAACTAGTTATGCCGCCCTTCCCCAAATCACATTTATGGGTCCATCACGATGTGAATATATTCAAATACATATGTGAAGAAGCAGACATAATAATACCAACCTTTGTAGTTTAATATCCTTGAATCATTTTATATAAAACATGGATAATCCCTTTAGCCAATTAATCAAGGAAAACTTCTTCAAAACTCCATTTCAAAATACTTTATTTACGCCATGGTTTTCTTTTAAAATTAGATTGGGTTATTTGTTTTGAAAACTAAGGCTTTTGAAACCTTAAACATTACTTTCGAAACCCTTGGATAACCTCCTTCGAAAGCATAGAAAACTTCTTTTCAAAATATTACATATAAACCTTTCGAAGCTCTTTAAATTTTCTCTTTCGAAACAAAAATATACTTTTCGAAAGTACCAAAGCAATACTTAATAGTCTTTATAAACATAACTCAATCCATTGAAAGTACCCCTTTCGAAACCAATAGGTTTACTCAAAAACATCTTTTGGGTCAAAGTGAACACTTACGAAAGTATCTCTTTCGAAACTTTTTATCTTCATATAAAATTTATTTGGGAAAATTTTGATGGCATCGGCACCTTCTTTTCGAAAGCTTCAAAACATTTAAGCAAAACACTGAAGATAGCATCAAAACCCCCTTTCGAAGCCATTGCCTTCAAAAACCTTGAACCCTTTCGAAAGCATATAAGAAGTGGCTTAGTACATCTTTAAACAAAAGCTACCCTTCGAAATGATTGATGGCTTTAATACACTCGAAAGGCAAAAGAACTGCAGCAAGGCTTCGACTAGGTCGGAACCACCATTTTCGAAAGCTATATATTATAAGCAAGGAACTCATTCGAAAGCTTATACTTAAAAATGAAAGATGTCAACCTTCTTCGAAAGCTATTCAGAAAACCCTTTCGAAAGCATATATTTCGACTCCTTCAAAAGCTCAAATAAAACTAGGCAGGCTCTTTTTCAATTGAAAGTAAAACTAAGGTTTTGACCCCATCGGAAGCTATGCTTTCGACCTTACGCCTTCCGCCTTCCTCCAGTCCACTACGTACCATCTAAGTGATACCTTATGTATTGGTTTCGGCTTTGTGGGGTTTTGACTTGATTGAAGGTGGAAGCTATGAGTCGAAAGGCACTTCTAATGGAGGCGGAACCCGCCTTTCAGGGTAAAAGCTGATTAATGCCAAATAAAGAAAATACTTTCTAACTAACCTACCCATGTGTAAACATGTGATTGGTTGCCTCAACTTTTCAAATTCTTTACCAAAATAACTACTGCATAATTTCAAATCTAAACCAAGATTAATTTAACAAATAAGCCATTCCATTAAACAAAACCTATTACTCAATTAAATCCTTCTTTCTAAAACAATTTTATTTCTATAGGAAATAACTTAGGAAAATTCCCCAAAAATCATAGAAAATCGCTTTTAACATGTTATATAACATATCCAAAATTCCGACCCAAATTCTCAATATAAACTCTGAAATAAATTTCTAAACCCAATTAACCATATTTTCCTTTGAAAATTCATAATAATCTTTCCATAACTGGGAAAATTATCAAAATTAAAACCTAACTCCAAAATCATGTTTTACATAACATAAAATATTTCCATGGCATTCAGAAATCAATTTCAATTTTTTTCCCCTAAAACCTCATAAAGTCCCATTTAAACAATCTTGTTCAAATAAAAAAAATTATAATTCAAGCATATCCTCATCCAAAACATCATGGAAATGAATTTAATCTTAAATCTAAAAACATATGTTCATAAAACAAAATAGAGATGGTATAAATTATTACCCTTGCTTTAATTCCTTGGCTTGATTTGAATTTCTCTTCTTTTCCTCCTAGTAATGGCCGGCTCCACTTCTTATGTTTGTGTTTTACATTTTTGTAAAAATGAGAAATAACGTGAATGGTATAAGGAATAAGAATATATAAGGATTATGGTAATAGGGTGCGACTATTTTCCAATATACCCTTGTGTAAATTAATTAGCCTATAAACCATTCTTAAGTCCATTTAATTTATTAATCTAGCACGGCCTTCTTGCCATTTATTCAAATCCCAATCCCTTTATCACTCTAATTATTTGCATTATTCTATTTAATTTATCTAATACTCCTGAATAAAGTTATCAAAAATTAAGAGTGTTACAGGCTCTCATCCTTAAAGAATTTCGTCCTCGAAATTCAGTAAGGACTAACTACTAAACATAGCAATCATTTGTAACGACTTCTAACAACCATATTAGTATACTTGAATAGCAATTATCTATATAAATCTAATATAGACATACCCTTGAAGCAGATTAGGATAAGTATCTCGAATTCTATCTTCTGTCTTCCAAGTACAGTCCTTATTGTCGCTCCACTGAGCTTTCACTAACTTGACTGTTTTATTCCACAATCTTTTCTCCTCTCTCGCTACAACCCGAACTGGTTGTCTAACAAAAGTCAAATTAGGCTCTATTACCAAATCTTCCAACCCTGTCGAAGGAATAGTAGTCTCTAGATCATGCACATACTTGCGAAGATGAGGTACATGGAATACATTATGGACATCTGCCATACTGCTCGGCAACTCTACTCTGTATGTGAGCTTTCCAATCCTCTTTATCATTTGGAATGGACCAACATGTCTCGATGCCATTTTCCCTGACTTCCTGAACCATACCACACCCTTCATCGATGATACTTTAATGAACACCTTATCTCCAACTGAGAATTCTAGGTCTTTACCCCTCTTATCTACGTAACTCTTCTGTCTGGACTGTGCTTCCTTTATCCTTACTCGGATTAACTCAATCTTCTCTAACGCCTCTCTAACCTAATCTGGACCAAAGACTAATCTGTCTCCAGTCTCCAACCAACATGCTGGTGATTTGCATGGCCTTCCAAACAAAGCTTCAAATGGTGCGATTCCTATACTAGTCTGAAAACTATTATTATAGGAAAACTCAACCAAATGTAGGTGATCTTCCCAAGATCCACCAAAGTCCAATACAAAAGCTATTAGTAAATCCTCGAATACCATGTTGACTCTCTCTGTCTACCCATCCTTCTGAAGGTGATATGCGGTACTCATCTTGAGCTTAGTGCCTAACACATCCTAATAACTCTTCCAGAATTCACTAGTGAATAAAGTATATCTGTCACTGACTATGCTACTAGGAACTCCATGAAGTCTAACTATGTTCTTCACGAACAACTTAGCTAAAACAGGTGATGTCCTGGTTGACTTAACTGGAATGAAATGGGTACTCTTGGTCAACCTGTCCATTATGACCCATATACTTTCATTTCCCTTATTTTACCTTAGAAACCCGTCTATAAAGTCCATGGATATCGAATCTCATTATCAAATTGGAATTTCTAAAGGTTGAAGCAACCCACTCTGTTTCTAATGTTCGGCTTTCACTTTTTGACAGTTGGCACACTACCTAACCCACAAGCCAACATCCCTCTTCATACCTTCCCAATAGAAGCTCCTCTTCATATCTTGATACATCTTGGTCCCTCTAGAATGAATCGTAAACTTGGACCGATGACATTCTCCAAGAACTTCTTTCCTCAAGTCCTTAACATTTGGAACACACAACCGTCCCTTCTTTCTCAACCATCACCTCTTGTCAAGATTAAAATCTTTTAGATCATCGATCTCTGTTCCAACCTCAAGCTTTATAATCCTCTCTGCTAATAATGGATCGTCCTTCTGTTTAGAAGAAATCCTTTCAATCAATACTGGTCGAACTTCTAAACAGGACAACATAGTGGTACTCTGACTAGAACTAGCAGTCGATCTTATTTGCACACTACAAGTAGTCAAAGCTTCTAAATCTTTCCACTCTGCCAACATAGCTAACACCACATTCTGATGTCTTTTGCTAAGAGCATCTGCTATCTTATTTCCTTCCCTAGGAGTATACTCTATACCAAAATCATAAGCCGTCGAAAACTCCAGCCACCTCTGCTGTCTCATATTCAACTCCTTTTGAGAGAATAAGTACCTTAAAGACTTATGATCTGTGTATAACTCAAATCTCTCTCCTAAGAGATAATGCCTCTAAATCTTTAATGCAAAGATCACCAAAGTCAACTCCAAATCATGAGTAGGATATTTCACTTCATGCAGTCTGAGCTGTCGTTAAGTGTAGGCACACTTTACCCTTTGCAATAACACAGCTCCCAATCTAGTTCTACATGCATTGGTATACACCACCAACCCTTAGTTTCCGTTTGGAACTACTAACACAGGTGCATTGGTCAACAAATGCTTTAACTTAAGGAATGCTTCCTCACATTTGTCGGACCAAAAAAACTTCACCTCCTTCTTGGTTAGCTTAGTCAAAGGCGCCGCTATCCGTGAGAAATCCTTAATGAATCTCCGGTAATAGCCAGCAAATCAAAGAAAACTTCTATTTTCAGTCACCGTCTCTGGTCTCTTCCAATTATTAACAGCTTCGATCTTTTCTAGATCGACTGACAAGCCCTTCTCTGAAACCATTTGACCAAGAAACTTAACCTCTTTCTTCCAAAAATGACACTAGGAAAACTTCACCTTCAGCTGATGTTGCCTTAGCATCTCAAGCACCACTCTAAGTTGATCCTCATAGTCTCTTTGATCCTTAGAGTATACCAAAATGTCATCTATAAACAATAACACGAAACTATCCAAATACTTTGGGAAGACTCGGTTCATTAGATCCACGAAGAAAGTAAGTGCATTCACTAACCTGAATAGCATTACTAACCATTCGTACGAACCATACCTAGTTCAAAATGCTGTTAAAGGGATACTGTCCTCTGCCACTCTTAGCTGATGGAAACCTATCACCAAATCCAACTGGGTAAACACTCTGTCTCCACATAGCTGATCAAATAGATCATCAATTCTCGGCAAAAGATACTTATTGTTGATCGTCCTCTCATTCAACTTACGATAGTCGATACACATCCTCAATGACCCATCTAGTTTCTTCACGAACATCACTTTCGCTCCCCAAGGCGAACAACTTGGCCTAATAAAATCCTTCCTTCTGGATCCACTAGCTGCACCTTTAATTCCTTTATCTCGATCAGTGTCATTCTACTAGGTTTTCTACTTAAAGGATCATCTCCTGGCACAAGATCTATCAAAAACTCAATAGCTCATTTCGGTGGTAGTCCCGTAACCGGCTCAAAGACATCTACAAAGTCTCTTGCTGCTCGAACATGACTTAGCTCTTCTCCCATTTCCATTGCACCTAACAAAGCACAACTACTCCGATCAGAATTCTCTACTGAGAATATAATTCAGTTATGACTATTAGGGTGTCTTAGTGATATCTCCCCATCCTAGAAAAAATATCCTAGCCTCATACCTTCTCAACCAATTCATACCCAAAATGATTCTAAAATTTAAGAAATCGAAAACATACAGACTGCATGCAAACTTATGACCTAATAAATCAAGTTTTAACCGGTCACATCTCATTCCTAGAGTTGCATACCCTCCTATTGGATTCGCAACCCTTAAGGAAGTAACAAGGTATGTGGGTTCTAAGCATAACCTATCAACCAAATTTTGAGATATAAATGAATGTTATGCACCGGTATCTAATTTTGAGATATAACCATCACAATCTTCCCTTTATCAGCTGTAGTTGGCTTAGCAGATGATGGTCCAACAGCAAAAACATTTCCCTTGTCCGCCCTAACTAGTTCTGGATACTGATTCTTATAATGTCCAACCTGATCATAGTTAAAGCACTTCACATTCTTCTTATCTACAGCCTTCTTCCCCTTACCTAACCGGCACTCATTTTCATAATGACCCTTCTTGTCACACTTAATGCAAACTAAATCAGCCTTTGCCTTCTTGGCAGCATCTCCCTTCTTGACTCCCTTCTTCTTAAAGAATTTTCTTTTCTTTCCTTGAGAATCCTGGGTTTCAACTTGCTTTTCTAGCACAGATAGCAAGCATCTCTTCATGGCGAATTTCCATCTCCACCACTACATTACAAGGATCATGGTTATGTGTCAAGGTCGCCTTAGCAAGCTCAGGTCTTAATCCCCGAATGAACCTCTCATTTCCCCTGATGTTAGTGTCTATAGTATTATATCCATAATTGGACAACTCAACAACCGACATCCCTCCCTGCTCCAGATCTAAAAACTTCTACAGCGGCGTTGATTTAGCAACCTCAGACATAAACCTTTGTTCAAATCTTCCTCTAAAATCCGCCCAAGTCAACTCCTCCAGAACCCCAGTAGTAACACTGTTCCACCAATGAAGTGCTGACCCTTACAACTGCCTAGAGGCCAACCTTCTCTTCTGCTCATCATCTAAACCCAGATCAAAAAATATTCTCTCACAGTGCAACAGCCAATTCTCTACCTCAATGGCATTCTTCGTCCCCATAAATGGCTTCCCACAAGGACTGGTGTAATCACTACATAGCTTAGCATAATTATTCTTAACTAGAGCCACATGATTAGCTCCTCCAACATTTCCAGCCACTCCCGCAACAACTCCTGCTTGCATCACATTGATGAAGAACTGATACATTGCCCCCATATCAACTGGTGGATTTACAACACCCACATTGGCATCAACATTTTGGTTAGCATTAGCCTGTCAACCTTGGTTCCTCTGGGTATTAGGTCGAACATTTCCGTTAGTTGTGGTGCTTCCTCCATAGAGATTTTCTCTTTCGTTTCCTGCTTCCATATCTTCTTTCTCGTAAATCTACATACGAGCCTTAGTAAGATACAAAAGAACGGTCTAAGAGAGAGGGGAATACATACACACACACACACACACATATATATATATATATATGAAATACAAGTACGTTACTATAGCGTTAACCCAAACCCCAATCTTATTTTCAGATTTATTGGATTATGTTCTGAGAAATCTTTTAGGTTTAAATTTCTTTTAAGTTTCATAAACTTATGCTCTGATACCAACTTTTAACTGTTTGTGCCAAAATTGGTCACAAACACCCAATTGCAGATGAAAGCACCAATTCACAATATCAAGTTACAGATAGAATATATGTAGTCGATACTAAAATGAAGAACACTCAAAAATAAAAAGGAAAGCAGCAAGAAGACAAGATTTATAGTTTTTCAGCGTTGTGACCTATGTCCACTTTGAAGATTTATTGTTTTATTGATGATTCTCAACTGGTTTACAATGGTACAAGTGATAGAATTCAAGTTACTATGGAGTTCTAGCAGAGTAACAACATAGAAGGAAAAAAAGTTCCTTTTCTGTTGGCTTTGGAGTGCTATTTATAGGCATAGGCTGAAAATATCTGTCTTAGATCTCGGAATACCCCTTCTTGCACGTTGGTGGGCCCACTAGATTGATTCAAGGTCATTTGGGATCGATCCATGATCGATCCACAACTACTTCGTATCGATCAAAAAATGATCCAATGGTGATGGGATCGATCACGAGCGTTCTTTTGGTGGTAAGCAAGCTACAGTGAAAATTTGACGGCATTTGGAGTTGTTGATCTCGAGTTATGATCGATCCAAAATGGAATTTCTAAGATGGCTGCATTTTTCGTCTCGATAGTTTGGTATCGATCAAGCTCGTATCGATCTTGTATGTATCGATGAAGGGAGTTGCTATGACGTAGATCGATAGTCACGTGAAGATCTACTTTTCACGCTAATTGGCCGTTTCTTTCGATTGACTTTGCCCTCTTCGTATCGGTCTTGGAAGCTGCCTTCATATCCATCTTGGAGGACGTCTTCATATCGATTATGTGTCCTTGCTTTCATATCGATCAATTGATCATTAGTTCGTATCGATCGTTTGATCGATCGATACGAAACATATATAAAGAGGATCGATACGAAAGCAAGCAGTTGTGGAGGAAATAAACTTGAATCAATCCCCACATACTTCGCATCGATGCTTGGTGTATGGCTTCGTATCGATCCGTGGTTCATTGCTTCGTATCGATCATTTGACTGATCGATACGAAACATGTGGGAGGTTGATTGATACGAAGCTGGTGAGTGTATAACTAAATAGAGCGATACGAAGTGCATGAAGGGGATGATCCGGAGCACATGGATATGAACTAGATGGGCATGATGTTGATGGATACGAAGTGGATGGTTTTTGATTGATCTGTGTCCCTGACTCGAAGCAGCCGCCTCCATGACCCGAAGTAGACCCTCCAGTGAGTCGAAGCAAGTGTTGTGGTGACTCGAAGCAGCTTGTAAATGTGTTAATCCATCAAAGACTCAAAGCAGACCCTTCTCTGACCCAAAGCAAACCTAGGGACGACTCGAAGCAAACTCCAAGCAACTTGAAGCGACCCAATCTTTGTCGAAACCATATTTCAAACACCTTACGTTGTTTGTTCTTCGACTATGCTATGTTTTGTGCGGTTGTTTGGGTTAAATCCGCCTATATGTTTCCTTGCCAAAAGGCGGTTAACACTTTGCCCCCCAAAACATGCCTTGCGATAGGAAGGCGTGTATTTTAGTGCCATATGCCGGATGTTCGTATCCTATTAATAACCTGCAAAAAGTTCAATAATCTTACATGATTGTGAATAGCGATTGTTCGAGATGATATGCCGTTCGAGGCGAGTTGTGACTGTTCGAGGTTGGATGCTGTTCGTGGCGAATTATGACCGTTCATGGTCGGATGTCGTTCGTGGCGAATTGTGACTATTCGTGGTCGGGTGCCATTCGTGGCGAATTGTGACCGTCCGTGGTTGGGTGTCATTTTTTGCGAATTGTGACCATTCGTGGTCGGGTTTAGGAATCGTAAACATCAGAATTACATTCAAATGTTACAACAGAAATGCCCAACCAAATCAAGTTCAGATGCAAAAAATAGAAAGCACAAGCAAAATAGAAACGTCAAAGTGCAAGTACTTCCACTGTTACGGTTTGCAGTCGGCCCAGAGCATGCCTAAGGACAGTTCGTGATCCTGTACATGTGTAAGCAATTTAATTGTGTTAGTGTGGAGTTTGGTACTTATTCGTCATTATTCCAATTAATTGATGATAAGCTGACGATGCCTAGATCTGAAGCCATCCTTATTTGATACGGATGGTGGTCGTTCACGCTCCACTGCTGCTGCTCGACTTTTCACGTACTGTAACAGCATGCTGTTCTAGATATGTCCTTCAATCTCATCATTCAAGTGCCTGCAATCGTTTGTTCTATGGCCATTTAACTCATGGAATAGGAAGTACTTGTTTGATTTTCTTTCATTATTGGTCGGATCACTCCTGATTGGCCATCGATAGGTAACCTGCCCCCTACGGTCTTGGTAGATTTGTTCCAAAGTCTCATTCAGCTCTATATAAGAGGTGAATCTCAATTCCTTTCACGACCGCTTTGGCTCATCACAACTATCCTCTGCTTTCTGTTTCCCTCTATCTTTGTTTGACTCTTTTTTGGGTAGATCTCCGCCTTTGACTACATAAACTTCAACTTTATCCCCTTCCTCTCTTTCAGCATTTGCATCCTCTTGTCGCAAAAACCTTTATGCCTCATGGTAAAATTCTCCTAGGTCCATAGGTGAATCCCTTGTCAGTGAATTCTTGAATTCTGTGCCATCAGCTATCACTACGCCATAAATGGACTTCTACAACACAAAAAAAATGTTGGCTTAGGCCCGAAAAATGTTGCCATTGGTCTATGGCAACACTTTTAGGGTGATGCAATTTTTGCCGTTGCCTTAGACCTCAAAGGCAACATTTTGACTATCTAAGGCAACATAAGTAATATTGTTGCAATAGAACCATATTTGGGTCTATGGCAACACCCATAGGTATCTGTAGCAACATTCCAAAAATGTTGCTATAGATATTAAGTTTCTGAAGTTGTGGGGCCCACAATGTGGGTCCCACGACCCAACTGGGTCCATCCCTATGGAAACACCTTGAATGACTATTGCAACATTATTTTAAGCAACATTTATAACCCGGTGGTAATACTATTATGAAGCTACTGCAACACTATTCCGAAGTTACTACAACACTATTCTGAAGCTACTGCAACACTATACTGAAGCTACTGCAACACTATACTGAAGAGACACTAAGAGCACATAGAACAGTACAATATCACATAGAACACTTGCATAATACACAGTACAATATCACACAAAACACTTGCATAATACACAGTACAGCTAATAATTCATACAGCAGTACACATCACAATTCATGTCAGTTACCCCAAAATATCCAGTTACCCCAAAATACTACAAAGCTACCCCAAAATATCCGGTACACATAACAATTCATAAATGAGACTTAAGAGCTGGTGCCTCCAGTCAGATTATCAGTCTCACTGGACATGATTGTGGAAGTTAGATCCTCTACATTGATGTTCATCTACGGGTTGGCATCACCTAATTTCTTAAGCACCCTAGCCAAATTCTCTTGTACCTTCTAATTTACCTTAGATTCTAGCTGTGCTTCCATTTCTTCGACAAGCCTTTGCCTTATCATGTATGTAAGCATTTGTTAGAGCCTCGGTTGATTGTTTTGCACACTTTGCATGCCTCCCTATAAGCAAAGGACGACCATGTGATTTTCCATTCGAAATTACTATTTCAAAAGTATTTCCTCCTTCTCCACCGGCCATTGCCTTTTGAACTAAGTCCAACAAAATAAAGCCACATCAAAATTACCCTACAGTAAATGAAGAGAATGCAGAAAATGCTTACATATGGATTGTGTACAACAAATGCAGAGAAAGCCACATTTTGGAAAACAATTTGTTTATGTGCATGTAATTAGAAAACAATTTGTAACATATATACTAGTAAAAACTGGAAAACAATTCCGTCGATAGCCAGCTACGGCTTCGTCATCTGGATTCTGAGGCTTCAAACGGCCATTCATTTTATTTATGCACATATGTGTATTACTATAGACATATATTTTTATATAAACCAAGTCAGTAATCCCTTTAACCAAATTCATTTCTTCGTTTCGACTAGAAAAGGAAAAAAATGGCCGAGGGTTCAAAATTCTTAATCTTACAATATACTCAATTACAATTTCCAAAGCAAACATCTATGCCATTAGTACGTTTGCGAAACTCAGGTTCAACAAGTGTTTCAAGGACAGTTTCAAGGACATGAGCATACATGCACATGAGCAAGACATGAACAATGTGCAGCATGTGCAAAACAGAACAAGATTATTACAAAACAGAATTATTACGTACAAGTTTGTACTTCATTACTTGAGGATTAGACACGTACTCACGTCCATCTGTTCTTTTACGACTTTTAAGAAAAAGTGCTACATCGGATGGTGTCTCCTGATACAAGTTCAATAGATAGTTTAGCATACACTCTCTTCAGTCAAAAATGTAAAGTATCACATACCATCTTATGACGAAGCTGGGCGAACGACTTTGGACCAGCGGTGTGTGTGTCTTGATATGACTTACGACTATCAGAATTTTTCAGGGATTTTTGCTAAAAAATACACAAAAAAACAAAGTACTCGTTTATCTCACAAAAAAAAGTACTCGTTTATCTTGCGAAATAAATAATATGTACGTATACCTGAATCTCATCATCTGCCCAATACCTCAAGAGCACTTTAAAATCCTCCACTGGGATGTTGTCCGGCTTGTTTTCTAGCCTCTCCTCATCAGTCTTATAAGCTTTATAATGAGCTGTTTTTATGCGACTCTTGTACCCCCTCCAACAGTCACGAATAGACTTCAACACCCAGTTTTCACATTCATCCGGAATAATATACCGTTGCTTAAATATAAATCAAAGATAAAAAAGAATAAATAAATCAAAATTCAGCTACATTATAGTTAATAGATAAATATTACTTATTAAAGTAAAATTCAGCAACATTATAGTTAATAATAGATTACCTTAACATAATCCCATAGAGATTTCTTCAACTTTTCAGGAACATCCGACCATGATTTATACGTAAGTGGCACAGACCTTTTCAATGTTCCTAAAAAGTTGCTCAGTTCAGATATTACTTTGTCATCATCTGAAATAGGTTGGAACCACTGGTTCATCATAATTACAACTCTTTTGTCATTCGCCCTTGTATGAACATTAAACATCTTTGTGTGACCTCTGAGTCTTTTAGGAACTTCACCTTTAATTAAAATGAAAAGTCCCGTCAAATAATATCATAAATCATAATGTAAATTCGGTACTTAAATATTAATCCTACTGTAATATTAAATATTATTATCACATCAATTCAGTACCTGCTTCAATTTCTTCATTTTCAATGTCTGGCAAGACATTCTCCGCAACATACTTATTAGCCATACCACTTGCACTAGCTTTTGCAGCATTTTTCTTTTGTCGTTCCCGCAGAGCCAAATAATCAGCCATTGTTCCTTTTCCTTCAACATCCTTCTCAGTTGAACTTACTACCAGGCTTGGGCTTGGGCTTGTGCTTCTCAACTTTTCCTTTTCCTTTGCGATACCACTAGCTGAACGAGTTTGTGGTCCACTAACAGGGTTGGGCTTCTCAACCTTTTTAGTTCTCAAAATTGTATATATAAGTAGGAAATAAGATTGGATTTTATAGTTATTATCTTCATAAGGAGAAAAAATAAGATATGTAGCTATCACACACCTTTCTTGGACTTTGTGAAGTATCATCTTCACTATGCTCCTCTTGGTCCAGATTATATTCCTGATCACTATCCACATCCTCTTGCATCTTTTCTTTTCCTTTATCTTTTTTTTGGTTTGCATTTCTCAGTTCAGCTGAAATTGTAGGCACACCTAGAGAAGCAAGAACTTCGTTGTTCCTCATCACATTAATAGCTCTATGTACTTCATAATCTTTTAGAGATAGTGGAGGTGTAGAATACTCATTTGGAGGTGGTGGAGGTGGTAGATGAACATCCTGCAAGTATATAATAAACAGGAACATCATAGTAAGTATGCTGCAAGAGTGGTACAAAATATTCAAATTACAATAAGATCATCATAATAAGAATTCTTCAAACATGCATGCCATTTTCATCCATATCTTCTTCTTCCGGTGTTGGTAAACGTGATTCCAACTTCCTCTTAACACTTGATGAGTTCAGATTCACTGTTGAATCGCTGATTTTGGTTTTTTTTTCTGTGTCATCTTCTGAGGATTTACCTGATCAGCTAACTTTAGATTCACGGTTGCATTGTTGGGTTCTGGATTATTCAGCCGTGTCGACTTACGAGGACTCCTCACCTCAGCTAACTATAGATTCTCGGTTGCATTGCTGGGTTCTGGATTATTCAGCCGTGCCGACTTCCGAGGACTTTTCACCTCACCTAACTTTAGATTCACAGTTGCATTGCTATTCAGCCATGCTGACTTCCGAGGACTGTTGACTTCAGCTAACTTCTTGTTTTTTTGGTTCTGTTGTAGTTGATGAGCCGCCACGTACTGTCGTTTCACTGGTTTTGTAGCTGAAACAATACAATGATATTATAATCATAATATTTAAATGTTATAATCAAAATATCACAATATTTTTTTTTGCTATATCAAAATATCACAATCTATAAATGATATTAACTATCCATTTATATATACCTGTAACCAGATTCTGCCTTGGCCACATGATTACATGCGGCTGCATTTGCTTCAGTGGCTCAATTGCAGTATCGACAACGTTGTCGATATAAAAATCCAAGTTGCCACCACTGTTAACTCCTTTGACTAATTCGGAAAGGTCCGCATCATTCGTCACTAACTTCCACCCACCCTTATCACCATTTCTCATATAAATTCCTCCTATTTCGGTGTATTGAAGGTCATCCTTCAAAAACTCCATGAGCACTGTGTACGAGAAGTAGTCAGGATCAACCCTCTTTACCACAGTATCGGTTCCACCAACATATTGTGCCTTCTGAAATGCACCCTTGTGATGAAATGTGAGCTGCATGAGTTCCCCCATCCTATACAAAATGGATACAGAATGGTGAGTTTACATTGGAAGCAAGATATGAAATAATAAAATGGGCAGGTATATTAAGTACATATGTGTATGCAGGTATATAAAGCACTAGAAACAACAAGGGAACACATAAAATTAGAATAACTTACAAGCAGTCAAGTAATTAAAAAGTAGTAAATTAATTATGAAAATCAACAGATACAGAAGTCGTCCCTTAATTAAGAACCAATACATAAATAGAAGTCACTTGATATTGCTACATAGAAATCAAGAGGAAGTTTCCTCTATGCTAGGCGGAATGAGGATATGTGTTGCCGGGACGTCATCTCTATACCACCTAACATCACTAACTTGATTTCCTATTCCATTACCACATTGAATATCATGTAAAACTGGATCATCTTCATTTCCATTTTCATTTTCGACATCACACCAGTCCCTCGACAATTTCTTGACAACATTATAAAGTGCCGTATCAGTTGGATCTTGTACATAAAATACTTGTTGTACTTGTGAATCCATAACATACGGATCAGATTTCTGGCACAATCTATTAAAATTAACTCGAGTCATCCCATACAAATCTTTCTCTTCTTGGTACCAGCAACACTTAAATAAAACCACTGAAATTTCTCCCCAATAATCAATTTCTAATATTTCTTCAATTGCTCCGTAGTAACTAACATTACCAACCAATGGATTTTGATCTTTTGAACTTGCAAAGCTAGTGGTCAAGGCAGTCAAGAATACACCACTATTCTGTGATTTACACTTAGCATCTCTATATTTTGTATGGAATCTGTATCCATTAATAACATACCCACTAAATTTCCTAGCTGTCCGATTAGGGCCCATTGCAAGAACTTCTAGCTCTTTCGAAATGTCCTCTTTTTTCCCAACCTCATCCTTCAGCCATTTCCAGAATTCTTCAGTATGTGCTCTCTCTCTCTTTTATATCTTCTCAATATTGCATGACCATCAATTAAAGCTCGATGTTCCCTATAATAATTATGATGGTATTAATATCAATAAAGAAATATTCTAATTCTTTAGTACTTGCTAGAATAAAATTAGAACATAAAAACTTACTCTTTTAAATTATCTATTTCCTCGTTACCACAATTGAATAGAATGTACCGATGACATGCCATCCACTCAGATTCTTTTAGATGAATAGCTTTTCCGTCTTCATTTCTTCTTGTACCAATAGCATATTCCATATTTTGTGGACAACTTTCAATTTTAGGTACTGCATCACCACCGCTTAAGAATCTTGAGCAGAATGTCAAGCATTCTTCTGCCAAGTAACCTTCGGCGATGGAACCCTCCGGTTTAGATCTGTTGCGCACATAAGATTTGAGTTTAGCTAGAAAACGCTCAATCGGAAACATACATCGAACGTGCAAAGGTCCACCGTATTCAACTTCCTTGCACAAGTGAACCGTCAAGTGAACCATTATGTCAAAGAAAGCCGGTGGAAATATCATCTCAAATTGGCAAAGAATTTCGACAATTTCTTGTTGTTGCCTCTTCACATTTTCCAAATCAATTACTTTGCCCCAAAGACCTCTTAAGAATGCACCAAATCTTATCAGAGGCAATGCAACCTCAGGCTTCAGTGGTTTTTTCACAGCAAATTGCAACAAGTAGTGAAGTAGAAAATGAGCATCATGGGTCTTGTACCCTGATATTTTCCTTTCCTTCGTGTGAACATACCGACTGATATTGGCTGCACAACCGTATGGCAATTTAACATTCTCCAGTACTGAGCAAAATATTTCTTTTTCTTTATTCGTCATGTCAAATATGGCAGCCCTAATGTCAAAGTGTTCGCCGTCATTTGATAAAACGGGATGCAGGACCTTCCTGATGCCCATTTCCTGTAAATCAAAACGAGCATTCAAATGGTCTTTTGACTTGCCACTAATATTTAGCAAAGTACCGAGTATGTTGTCGCATATGTTTTTCTCTATATGCATAACATCAAGGTTATGTCGCAATAAATTGTGGTTCCAATACGGTAAATTGAAAAATATTGACTTCTTTTTGAAAGGGGAATCCTTTTTCTTCCCAAAATTATTTTCAAAGTCACGCAACATTTCTTCAATGTCTGTTCCTGATAAATTTCCCGGAATCTGTCCTATTTCAACTTCACCATTGAACCTCCTCTTATCAAACCTCCACTTGTGTTTCGGATCCAAAAATTTTCTATGATTCATGTAGCACATTTTTTTACTATGTTTCAAGTACATTGAAGAAGTCTCATAATGGCATACAGGACAACCCAATTTACCATTTGTGCTCCAACCGGATAACATTGCATACCCTGGAAAATCGCTAATGGTCCACAACACACTTGCACGTAACATGAATTTTTGATCAGTAAAGGCATCATAAGTTTCTATGCCTAGATCCCATAATTCTTTCAACTCTTCAATTAGAGGCTGCATATATACATCAATTTTATTCTTTGGAGACTCTGGACCGGAGATGAGTGTTGAAAGAATTAGATTTTCGGGCTTCATGCACAACCAAGGTGGAAGGTTGTAGTTAACTAATACAATTGGCTATGTACTGTAAGTTGTACTCATTGTACGAAAAGGATTGAATCCATCAAAGGCTACACCCAATCTGATATTTCTATTTTCTGATGAAAAATCAGGATACATAGCATCCATCGCCTTCCAAGTCTCGCTATCAGCTGGATGTCTAAGTTTTCCGTCTTTTTTTCGGCCCACAGAATGCCATCTCATAAGTTGTGAATACTCCTTGCATATAAACAGCCTTTGCAGCCTTGGTTTTAGCGGAAAGTAACGCATCACTTTTGCCGGGACTTTGTGAATCAACTTCTCTGGATCATTGTCACGGGTGCCTTTCTTTTCCTCTTCCCACCTCGAAATACCATAAGAGTAACAGACATCTTTATCTTCATTTTCTGCCAAATAGAGCATGCAATCGTTTGGACATGCGTGTATTTTTTTGTAATCAAGACCTAAATCTTTAATGATTCTCTTCGCGCCTCTAAAAGGTAAAGGTATGTGGGCCTGTGGAAAAGCCTCTCTCATCAACTCTAGTATATCCCCAACTGCAGACTCTGTAATTCCATGTACACATTTTAAAGAATAAATCCTGATGATAAAACTTAATCTCGAAAATTTTGAACAGCCAGGATATAATGGTTGCTTTCCATCTTCGACAAGGCGATAAAATCTTTTAGCATCGGCATTTGGTGCATCAGAATTCTCATCTTCACAGTTCTGCATATTTCCACGAGTACGGTGCAACATTTCACCTAGATTATCTCCAAAATCACCAGCATCATAGTCTATATCTTCATCACTCCTTTCAAAATTTGGGTGAGAAACCTCACAAATCCATTTCACATACAATGGAGATGGACCATTGCAGATGAGATGATCATAAATTATATCTGGACGACGCCACTTGCTATTTTTACAATTCTTGCATGGGCACGTCATTTCATTGCCTACGGCGAATTTAGAAAAACCGTTTTGTATAAAAGCTCTTATCCCGCTAATATATCCTTCACTAAACTTTGGAAGTTCTATCCAAATGTTTTCGTTGTCCATCACTACAATTATGAATATGAGTATTTTAACATAAAAAGATAAAATTTGTGTGTGTGTCCAACAAGAGGAAACCTAGACAAGTCGAATTGTTAATTCAGGCCGAATTAAGAATTTATAAGTAGTTTAACTCGAAACCCTAAAGTGATGGGAGAGAGTGTTATACCTCAAAATCGAAATTGAAGCCCTAATGTGATGTGAACAATGCTTGGACCCCCAAATCGAAGCGAAATCGCTGAACAAAGCTTGAACCCCCAAATCGATGCCCTAATCGAACCGAAATCGCTGAACCCCAAATTAAGAATGTTCGCTTGAACCTTTGTAAGAAGACAGAGAAGAATGAAAATAAAAAGTTATTTGCGGGGACTTTTTTTCTTCGCAGCTCTAAAAGATGAAGGAGTGGTGTTCGGATTGATGAGGTGTCACGTTCTCCAACGTAGGATTTGCCTTAGTAGATTGGCGCGGATCGGTGCGAAAGATATGCAAAGGTCAACTATAGCAACACTATAAAAAAATGTTGCATCAATTACACTTGTTTAGCTAGAGCAACACATTTTTATGGCTAAGGCAACACCAAAAATTCAACGTTGCAGTAGGACCAAAATTGTATAGCTATCGCAACATTTTACCTGGCAACACCTTGCAAAAATGTTGCAGAAGGCCATCTATGGCGTAGTGTATGCCAGATACAGCTGCCATCATGACCATGGATGAATCTGGGTGATCCACTGATGTTGCTGCCGCATTAAATCTCGTTAAAAAGTTCCTCAAAGACTCTCTTATCTTCTGCTTCAGTGTTGTTAGACTCATCACATTCTTGGGCCTTGAAATATGAAATCTGAACTGCCTCATAAATTTTTCAATCAACTCGATCCACGTTTCAATCGAACCGCTTTCCAATTGTCTGAACCATAGTGCTGCTATATCCGTCAAGTATAATGGGAAGCCATGGGCCATGACCTCCTTTGATGCCCCCAATACTTCCATGTGCCTCATATACCTTGTCAGACGAACAACAGGATCTGTCCTTCCATTTTACGTCTCCAGTGTTGGTAGCTTGAATTCTGATGGATTTCTAGCCTGCCTAATTGCGGGAGCAAAGGGACTCCTGTTTACATCTTCCAGATCTCTATTCACTAGTACTCCTCTCATGGCCTGTCTGACCATCTCTGGCAATCTGTCGCTGTCTCCAAGCGATAGTCCTTGTTCGTTGCCTTTGATCTACCCCCCGAGTTCATGAGGAAATCATGGAATCTTCTCTCCTGAACAAGCATCCATTCCTCTATCAATGCCATGTTGCAAAGTTATGCCTAGTATCCTACCTGGGATTGGATCAACATGTTCCGGAGGTGTGCCCCCAAGCTCCTTGGCTGCTCCGGATAGTCCCGCTCTATTCTGAATTCGTGTTGCTCCATGCTCCTGATCTCTATCCCCAGCACTTCCTGCGATTGCGTTCTCTTGATTCTTCACTCTAGCTTGTCCCATCTTCTGGAGTAGGTTATGGATCATCTCCTCTTGTCTTTTCAGCATCTCTTCCTGCATAGCGTCCATCATCATATCCATCTCGTCTCTGGTAATGAAAGCTGAAGTCAGATTAGCTCCCAAAGAAGCCTACTGACTTCCTTTATGCTGACTCCTTTCTGCTCTTTGTCTCTTTGTTGATTGCTTCGTCATTGCTTCCCAGGTCCAAGTCCTTAAGCCTTCAGATCCAAAATGCAAGCTGTAGAATTCCTGAGTGCTAGCTTTCCCAGTGAAAGCACCAAAATGTTTGCACCAAAATTGGTCACAAACACCCAATTGCTGATGAAAGCACTAATTCACAATCACAAGTCACAAATAGAATATATGTAGTGGATATTAAAATGAAGAACACTCAAAATTTAAAAGGAAAGTAGTAAGAAGACAAGATTTATAGTGGTTCGGCGTTGTGGCCTACGTCCAGTTTGAAGATTTGCTATTTTATTAATGATTCTCAATTAGTTTACAATGGTACAAGTGATAGAATTCAAGTTACAATGGAGTTCTAGCAGAGTAACAACATAGAAGGAAAAAAAGTTCCTTTTCTGTTGCCTTTGGAGTGCTATTTATAGGCGTAGGCTGAAAATATCTGACTTATATCTCGAAATACCCCTTCTTGCACGTGGTTGGGCCCACTAGATTGTTTCAAGGTCATTTGGGATCGATCCATGATCGATCCACAACTACTTTGTATCGATCAAAAAATGATCCAATGGTGATGGGACCGATCACGAGCGTTCTTCTGGAGGTAAGCAAGCTACATTGAAAATTTAAAGGCATTTGGAGTGGTAGATCTCGAGTTATGATCGATCCAAAATGGATTTTGTAAGCTGGCTGCATTGTTCGTATCGATAGCTTAGTGTCGATCTTGTACTTATCGATCAAGGGAGTTGCTATGACGTGGAGCGATAGTCACGTGAAGATCCACTTTTCATGCTAATGGACCGTTTCTTTCGATTGACTTTGCCCTCTTCTCATCGGTCTTGGAAGCTGCTTTCGTATCCATGTTTGGAGGACGTCTTTGTATCGATCATGTGTCCTTGCTTTCGTATCGATCAATTGATCATTGGTTCGTATCGATCGTTTGATCGATCGATACGAAACATATATAAAGAGGATCGATACGAAAGCAAGTAGTTGTAGAGGAAATAAACTTGAATCGATCCCCACGTACTTTGCATCGATGCTCTGTGTGTGGCTTCGTATCGATCCGTGGATCATTGCTTTGTATCGATCAATTGACTGATCGTTATGAAACGTGTGGGAGGTTGATCGATACGAAGCTAGTGAGTGTGGAACTAAATAGATCGATACGAAGTGCATGAAGGGGATGGATCTGGAGCACATAGATACGAACTAGATGGGCATGATGTTGATGGAAGTGAAGTGGATGGTTTTTGATTGATCCGTGGCTCTGACTCGAAGCAACCGCCTCCATGACCTGAAGTAGACCCTTCCGTGACTCGAAGCAAGTATTGTGGTGACTCAAAGCAGCTTGTAAATGTGCTAATCCATCAAAGACTCAAACCAGACCCTTCTCTTTCCCGAAGCAGCATGCTTAAAAACCTGAAGCAAACCCAGGGACGACTCGAAACAAACTCCAAGCAACTTGAAGCGACTCAATCTTTGTTGAAACCATATTTTAAACACCTTGCTCTGTTTGTTCGTCCACTATGTTATGTTTTGTGCAGTTTTTTGGGTTAAATACACCTGTATGTTGCCTTGCCAAAAGGTGGGTTAACAGTAACATCCCATACTTGGAGGTCCAAAACTAACAGCTATGGATGTTGTAGTCATCCATAGTTATTAATCATTGGTGACCAAATACGGTAATGTTAGATACATTGATACACGAAAACACATGAATATGGAAAAAAATTTAAAACATCAAACAAGTTCCACATTCTATTTCAAAATATTTCAAATTCATTACATAATCCCACAATCGTTAACCATGTTTAGAGAAAATATATTTATTACAATGTTCGCCAAGAGCAACACATGAAGATGCCCTCTTGGATGATCAGAATATATATATATATATATATAGGCAATTTAACAACTTTTCCTTTACAACAACAACACAACAGAATCAAAATAAAAGAGAACTCTAGATAGCTATCATGCCTCTTACACGTCGCCGGAAGCTTATTCGTCTAAAGAGGTACCTAAAAACCTCAACTCTCAAACTACTCAAAATCAATTGAGTACCCGAGAGTTTAAGTGGAAAACATAAACTTCGAGTCAGACATAAAGCCTAATAGGAATAATAATCTACCATCTCAAATCATTTAGATATCTAGTGAGACCATGCCGCTTAGAGGAACGGGTTTTCCCCTCACTAGTTTCCTAAAACCTTTATAAAACCATATACTATGCTCCTGCATCCACAATGGTTAAAACTTCAAAACAATATGATGATATGCAAAACAAGTAAATCAATGCTGGATTTCCCATCATTAAGGCTTTCGAAACCTTAAACATTACTTTCGAAACCCCTGGATAAGCTCCTTCGAAAGCTTCTTTTCAAAATAGTACATATAAACCTTTTGAAGCTCTTTAAATCATTTCTTTCGAATGTATCAAAACATTACTTAATAGTCTTTATAAACATAGCTTCGAAGCCAATGAAAGTACCCCTTTCGATACCATTGGGTTTACTCAAAAACATCTTTTGGGTCAAAGTGAACACTTATGAAAGTATCTCTTTCAAAACTATTTATCTTCATATAAAATTTATTTGGGGAAAGTTTGATGGCGACACCATCCTTTCGAAAGCTTTAAAACATTTGAGCAAAACACTAAAGGATAGCATCGAAACCCCCATTCAAAGCCACTGCCTTCGAAAACCTTGAACCCTTTAAAAAGATATAGGAAGTGGCTTAGTACATCTTTGAACAAAAGCTACCCTTCGAAAGCATTGATGGCTTCAATACACTCAAAAGGAAAAAGAAAGGCAGTCGGGCTTCGACTAGGTCGGAACCACCATTTTCGAAAGCTATATTTTATAAACAAGGAACTTATTCGAAAGCTTATACTTAAAAATGAAAGATGGAAACCGTCTTTGAAAGTTATTTAGAAAACCCCTTTTGAAAGCATATGTTTCGACTCCTTCAAAAGCTTTAATAAAATAAGGTAGGAGCTTTTTCAATTGGAAGTAAAGCTAAGGTTTCGACCTCATCGGAAGCTATGCTTTTGACATTATGCCTTTCGCCTTCCTCCAATCCACTACATAACATCTATGTGATACCTTATGTATTGGTTTTGGCTTTGTGGGATTTTGACTTGATTGAAGGCGGAAGCTATGAGTCGAAAGGCACTTCTAGTAGAGGCAGGACCCGCTTTTCTGGGAAAAAGCCAATTAATGCCAATTAAATCAAATACTTTCTAACTAACCTGCCCACGTGTAAACATGTGATTGGTTGCCTCAACTTTCAAATTCTTTACCAAAATAACTGCCCTATAATTTCATATCTAAACCAAGATTAATTTAACAAATAAGCCCTTCTATTAAACAAAACCTATTATGCAATTAAATCCTTCTTTCTTAAACAATTTAATTTCCATAGGAAATCACTTAGGAAAAATCCCCAAAAATAAAAAAAATTCATTTTAACATGTTACTTAGCATATCCAAAATTCAGACCTAAATTCTCAATATAATTTCTAAAATAAATCTCTAAATCCTATTAACCATATTTTCTTTTAAAAATTCGTAATAATCTTTCCATAGCATGGAAAATTATCAAAATTGAAACCCAACTCCAAAATCATGTTTTACATAACATAAAATATTTCCATGGCATTCAAAAATTAATTTCAATCGGTTTTGCCCTAAAACTGCATAAATCCCCATTTAAACAATCTTGTTTAAATCAAACAGATTATAATTCAACCATATCATCATCCAAAACATCATAGAAATGAATTTAATTTTAATTTCGAAAACATATGTTCATAAAACAAAATAGAGATGGTATAAATTATTATTCACCTTGATTAAAATAAGGTGATTGGATTGAGATCGAGCTTTATTCCACTTGCTTTAATTCCTTAGCTTGATTTGAATTTCTCTTCTTTTCCTTCTAGAAATGGCCAACTCCTCTTCTTATGTTTCTAATTTATGTTTGTTGGCTCGGTTTTCCAGAAAGTAGAGAAAAAAGGAAGAAAGGAAGCAAAAGCAGACAAAGGCATAGAAGATAGAACTGCTGGACCAGATGCTTGGTTCCGCATTCAATAAAATGCCGAACCAAATATATGGTCCGACATGCTGGACCAGATGTTTGGTCTGGCATCCTTTGATATACCAAACCAGATGTTTGGTCCGACATCCTTTGATATGCTAGACCACATGTTTGGTCCAACATCCTCTAATATGCCGGACCAAATATTTGGTTCGGCATGACACATCCATCACCGGACCAAACATTTGGTCTGGTGCATAGGCATGCCAGATCAAATGTTTGGTCCGGCAAATAGGAGGCTCCAAAGCAGAAGCACCGAACAAGACAAGGAAGAACAACCAGGCCAGGAAAGCTCCCTGACCCAAATGCTGATCCAAACGCTCTTGCCCAGATGCCGAACTAGATTCAGAGAGTTATAACATCCACCTCCACACTTCACAACTCCACTCTATAAATATTAGAGCTTCTCAATAACAATGGGGACCGATTTTGGGAGAAAGAGGGAAAACCCTATTGAGACCTAGTCACTCTAGCTACTTTAAGTTTTTACTCTTTTCGAACAAACTTGTATATGTAATCAAATCAATGTAAGAATAATAAGATGGACAGTGGATGTAGGAATATTCTGACTGAACCACTATAAAACCCTATGTGATTTACTTTCCTTAACTGCTTTCTGACTTTAAGCCCGTGAGTTGTTCTGTGACTGCAAAAATTATCCCCTAACTTATTGGAATATTTAAAAACTCCAAATCAATCGACCTAAACGTGACCTAGCTAAAATTGAACTTAGAGGCGTTTGTCCAATTTTTGTGCAAAAATTATTGGTGATTTCATTGAGAGCGGCGTGGAGAGCTGAACTCTTCTGTCCACCCTCCTTCCAAACCTTAACTCAGCATTAGAACATGGCTCCCTTTAGGCGCAACACCGATAAGGGTAAGAGCACGACCATTTCCAGTACATTCAATCCCATCCAAGAAGATCAAGAAAACCCAGCTACCCACTCTCAACCTCCAGACTAAGCTGTCACCCGAGAAGACTTAGATAGGGTTGTGAATGAGATGACTGACTGCTTCGCTGCCCAGAAAAAAGCTTTACTGGACCAACTCATGACACGCTTGAGAGGCACGGAGGAATCCACTCACAAGACTGAATCTCGAGGCGAATCTCAATCTGGGGAGTCATGTAGATGGAACAGATCCCCTACAAATGAATAATTCAATCAAGAAGATACAAGAACTCGAAGCCAAGCCAGGACTCAGCCCGAAGCCAGTCCTGAAAGAGCATCAAGAGCTGGGCCCAGTCAAGGGGGCACCAGGCAAGGACGGACTGTGGCTAACCCTGTCATGCTTCGATCCAACCATCGCCAATCTAGCCTTAGCCAAAGTTCTAGAAACCATCAATATCAATGGGAAGCCCCCACTCTCCTAGGGATGCCCCAGAATCCGAGGAGAGGATGGCATGCCTCTTCAGGGAATATCTCAGGCGCAAACAACTCGAAAGAGGAATATGAGCAAGGGTGTCCAGCCCCTTCACCAGGGACATAGAAGTGACAGCCACTCCTCGAGAATGGAAGATACCCACTATGGAGCCCTACAAAGGAACATCTGACCCAAACATCCACTAACAACGCTACACCCAGCACATGCGAATAAATGGAGCAACAGAGGGTGTGCTGTGTAAATGTTTTTCGTTGTTCCTGTCAGACTTAGCAACCACATGGTTTTGTTGCCTGCCTCATGGCTCTATTAGCTCTTGGAAAATGTTGAAGGAAATATTCATAAGTCAATTCTGAATCCACATGGAATAGCGCAAGGATGCTTATCCCTTATCAGACGCAAAACAAAAGGCAGGAGAACCGCGGTAGCAATATCTTACCCGTTTTAACGCTATCGCAATAGCAGTACAAAACGCCGAAGAAAGGCTTACACTTATGGCGCTGTGTGGAGGCGTCCACCCGGATTCAAAGCTCGCAAGAAGATTGACGAAGGAAAAGCCTCTAACTCTTCAGGATTTCTTTCATGAAGCTGGAAAGTACATGAGATTGGAGGACGCAGTGGCCCACCAACATAGAGAACAACCCACAAAAGCTTCTAGCATCCAAGGAAACATAGGTGCCCCACTCTGAGGGAAAAGGAATAAATCGAACAACGAAGGAAAAATTGGCTACCAAGGCAACTCTGGAACTGAAAATGGCAATAAGCGACGATACAGGCCTGGACTGAGATTCGATTCATACCCTCCTCTGAGCGACACTATGGAGAACATTTACATGGCTACTCAACACGATTTGAAATGCAAACGCCCTCCATACAAAAAAGAGTCAGAAGCCACAATTAGAACAGTAAAATATTGTCGCTTCCACGAGTCTCATAGGCATAACACCGAAGAATGCTAGCATTTGCAGGATCTCATTGAGGAATATATGAAAAAAAGAAACTAGAATGATACGGGCAGAAAGAGCGCAACTGTTCTGTGCCGGTCCATGAAGGATCAGGGCAACACCCATAAGGGAACAACAAGGAGGGAGCGAGTATGAGCCGCTCTAACCAAGAAAAGCTAACTGTCCACACCATATCTGGAGGCCCACATATAGCCGACGGAAGTTGGGCTGAAATGGAGTGGTATGGGAGATACTTGAAAGACAGGGAAGGATATGTTCATTCCATAACTGAAGGATGCATCGCTAAATGGAGAGAAAAGGTCGACATAACCTTCAACAATCAAGATTTGGTTGGAAAGCAATATCCACACACCGATCCCATGGTTATCTCCGCCTGGATCGGCCCGATAGAGGTGTTCCGCATTTTAGTCGATACCGGAAGCTCAATGAATATTTTATTCAAACATGCATTCAACAAAATGAAGTTATTAATGAAAGATGTATCCCTATGCCATAAGCCCTTACATAGGTTCATTGGGGAAGCCACGATGCCGCTTGGAGAACTAGACTTGTTCGTTGAGCTAGGAAGTCACCCCCGATCAATCGTCTGAAAGCAAACATTCATGCTGGTGGACAGACACTTTGCCTATAACACGTTCTTGGGAAAGCCTGCATTGTCAGATTTCCAGATAGTATTAGCACTATGGTGTTTGAAGATGAAATTCCCAACTGATAACGGAATAGGAGAAGTAGAAGGTGACCAAGACGTAGCTCGCGATTGAAATGTAATTGAACTTCGCAAAAACAAGAAGAAGGAAAGAGGGAAAGGCATGGGGGTCCCCCTCTGCGCCAAAAAGGCGGAAGCATAACAATCAAAGAAGGCCCCTCCTCTCAAACATACTAGCGACCCATTCAAGGAATTGGACCCCAAAGATAGAGAGGAGAAGGCCAACGCCAAGCCTTTGGAGGCTATGGAACATGTGATGGTAGACAAACGCGACAAAACAAGGCTTTTAAAGATAGGTTATCAGTTGAACCAGAACCTCAAAGTCCAGTTGATAAAATTCCTACGAAAGAACTTGGATGCATTCGCATGGACCTATGTGAACATGGTTGGAATATCCCTAGAAATAGCTTGCCATTCCCTCAATGTTGACCCAACCAAGATCCCGATCAAACAAAAGAAATGAAGCATGGGGATAGAACGATCAGCCGCTCTCAATGAAGAAGTCAAGAACCTGCCCGCCAATGGCATTATACATGAAGCCATTTACCCAAAATGGATCTCCAACCTGGTGTTAGTGAAGAAACCTAATGGGAAGTGGAGGACCTACATTGACTTCTCTAACCTCAATGATGCTTGCCCCAAAGACTGCTTTCCTTTGCCCTGATCGACCGATTGGTAGATGGACCGCCGGACATGAGTTGCTGTCATTCATGGATGCATATTCCGGATACAACCAGATCCCCATGCATGTGCCGGATCAACTAGCTTCATCATGGATCTAGGCCTGTATTGCTACAAGGTCATGCCCTTCGGACTTAAGAACGCTGGCACTACCTATCAACGTTTAGTTAATAAGATGTTTGAGAAGCAAATTGGTCACTCCATGGAAGTCAATGTCAACGACATGCTTGTCAAATCAAGAAGAGAAACAGATCATCTGAGCCACTTAGACAAGATGTTCCAAGTATTACATAGATACCAAATGAAGCTAAACCCTCTGAAATGCTCCTTTGGGTTGTCTTCGGGTAAATTCTTAGGTTTCATTGTGCATGCCAGAGGGATAGAGGCAAATCCTGAAAAGGTACAAGCTTTGAAAGACGTCAAAATCCCGGCCACACGAAAGGAATTGCAAAGCCTGAACGGGAAGGTAGCCACTCTGAGCAGGTTTATATCCAAAGCGACAAACAAGTGTGTCCCATTCTTCGAAGCCCTTAAAAAGGACAAATGGAAATTTGAATGGACTGACAAGTGCTACTCGACCTTCCTAAGTCTACTGGAACATCTACAGAAGCCGCCAGTACTCTCTACTCTGATGGATGGAGAGAGTCTCTACTTATACCTAGCAGTACCCTCCCACGCGCTAAGCGTCGCATTAGTACGAGAAAATGATCGCGTCCAAAGACCGGTATACTTCATTAGCAAAAGATTCACGGGCACCGAAGCTAGATACCCTAAGATCGAAAAATTGGCTTGTTGTCTGCTGATAGCATCCGGGAAATTACAACACTACTTTCAATCGCACTCCATTAGAGTTCTAACGGATCAACCTTTGAGGCAAGTCCTACATAAACCAAACACATCACGGCGCCTATTAAAGTGGTGGATTGAGCTAAGCCAGTACGACATTACCTACCACCCGTGCACCGCAATTAAGGGACAATCCTTTGCTGATTTCATTGTTGAGTTCAAAATGCGAGATGAGGAGGCTGCGGCAAGGATTGAGGAAGCTGTCAAATGGAACATGTTCGTTGATGGAGCATAGAACGAGCTCGGCACAGGGGCAGGTGTCATAATAGTCACACCCCAGGGAAGGAAATTAAGCTATGCACTGAGACTAGAGTTCGCTGCAACTAATAACGAAGCTGAATACGAGACAATAATAACGGGTTTAGAAATCATTAAAGAAATAAGAGTTAAGTCAATATGTATACATAGCGATTCACAACTAATTGTTAACCAGATCCTTGGAGAATTCCAGACTCGTGAACAAAAGCTTGCGTCCTACCTCAAAAAAGCCAAAACCCTCCTTGATGAGCTAGACTGCTATGTAATAAAGCACATCCCGCGAGGGGAAATCAAGAGGTGGACGCCCTCACCAAAGGGGATAGCGTAAGAACCGAGCCAATGTCGGGGGCAACCCCCATTATGAGACAATCCACATCGAGTTTCGAGTGTCTGCAAATCACAGCGATCGTAGACAAGGAGGAGACATGGATGACCCCCATCATCAAATACTTGCAAGAAGGAACCTTACCAGCAGATCGGAATGAAGTCAGGAAAATCCTAAGGAGGGCATCCCACTACACCATCCAGAAGGGCATACTGTACCGTCGTGGCTTTTCCAACCCACTACTAAGATGTGTCACCGGGAATGAAGCAAAAGATATCCTTAATAACATTAATCAGGGGAGCTGCGGCGATCACACCGGAGGGCAAACTCTAGCCAAAATGATCCTACGCTATGGATACTTTTGGCCCACACTGAACAAGGACGCAGCCGAGTTCGCTAAGAAATGTGACAAATGCCAAAGATTTGCCAAAATCCCTAGACTGCCACCTACCGGTTTAATCTAGATGGTCAGCCCCTGGCTCTTTGCTGTCTGGGGAATTGATCTGATCGAAGAACTCCCCATGGGTCAAGGAGGAGCAAAATATGCTATAGTGGTAGTGGAGTATTTCACCAAATGGGTAGAAGCGGAGCCTTTGAAAAAGAATTTGTCTACCAAGGTGATAAACTTCCTAATATGTAATATCCTATGCAGGTATGGGGTGCCATAGAAGATCATATCGTATAACGAACTCCAATTCGATAGTGAAGAATTCTCTAGTTTGTGCCATGAACATGGGATTGCCTAAAGCTTCTCGGCTATGGCATATCCCTAGGCCAATGGATAAGTTGGAGTAGTAAACAAGGTGTTGAAGACGTTGATCAAGAAGAAGCTAGAAAAGTCCAAGGGGGCATGAGTCGACGAACTGCCTACTACACTATGGGCCTACCGAACTTCTTACAAGACCGCAATAGGGCACACACCATGCGCATTGGCATACGGAGCCGAAGCCATGCTCCCCATCGAGACGTTCGTCCCTTCGCACCGAAGGATTCATTACAATCTGGAAGAAAACGAGGAACTCTTAAACATGTCACTTGACCCGATCGAGGAAAGTAGAAACGCCGCCGCCCTCAAAGATGCCGCTCATAGATAGAAGGTGGCAAGGCAATACAACTCTAAGGTGAAGCCTCGAGCGCTGCAAGAGGGAGACTTGGTATTCAAGCAAGTCTTCCCACGACCAGGAGCACTAGATCCAATTTGGGAAGGGCCATTTGTTGTTTATAAGGTTCTTCACAATGGGGCGTACATCTTGTCAACAGTAGATGGAGATGTGTTTGGGAAAGCATGGAATCTCCAAGCCGCTATTTCACTTGAGCTGTAAAGAAACATGTACTAAATGAAGCTATAAAAGAAACACAGTGAACGTAGGCATATTTCAGCCGAAATACTATAAAATTTAGTGTCCCACATTACTTATCTTATTTGAACATTCTTTCATTTAATTATTTTATCTGATGACTATTCCTACTACGAGCAATTGCAGGCGCTTGGCGGCAGCAGTGACAGTAAGATAGCCACGAAAAGGGGCACTAAACAAGCCTTGGCAATTCACTACTGACGATCGGCACCCCTAAGACGGCAATGATGAACCAATCATAAGACACAGATTAGGCATGATTTATAGCCTAGGCAGTTCAACATTAGCATTCGGCTCGCCGGCAACTGCGAACCGATTATAAACACCACGATTAAGGCATGGCTGCAGCTAAAGGTAGTTCGCACTTGACGATCGGCATTACACACGCCAGCAACGATGAATCAAATAATACTCACGACATGGGCAATAGCCCAAGTAGTTATCGTTCGCAATCGGCCTTGAATATAGCAATGCTTTTATGGTTTTCTGCATTTGTGAACACTATAACGATTAACTAAGTCATAAACATTTAACAAGTAGACGAAACAGACTTTAAAAATCACGCATCGCAAAAGTCATTCCAGATAAACATGCAAAAGACATAAATTAAACATTACATATTGAAATCTTTATGTACAGAGCTTTTTGTTTATATATACAAATACTAAACAGCGTACATCCTTCAAGAATACATGTAGAAAGTGAAAAGAAAATGTCCTCGATTAGGGAGGAGGAATGGCCTTGTCACTCGACTTGCTCCCTCCAGCCATGTCTCTCGAAGTCTCGGATCCCTCGAGAGACTCGCCCTTCTTTTGCAAAGGCCCAACTTGTCCCGAAGAAGTCCCTACACGATGCAAGTAAGGGAAGTCATATGCTTCGCAGTCCAGGATAAGTAATAATGGAGCTAAGGCAAAATGACGAGATACCTGTAGTAATATTGTATGGATCACCAGGGCCCTTGAAATCTGACCCATCCTCATCATTCTCGTCCTCCGCCAGCAACTCATAACCCTTGGCGATGGATTTAGTCTCTTCCACCGTGAACTAGCTGTTTACCATCCCAACATCGTACATAGCTCCTCCCTCCCACGCGACTGTAGCCTTAGTCTCCTCGATGAACCAAGCATGGATTCCTGCCATCACCTAAGGATAATCATCCATCCACTGAAGGTTCTTTCGTTTCCAAAACATGTAATACGTATCCTTCAGCATCTGGTTGACTATATCACAAATGTCGCTGGATTTGTCAACTTCAGTTTAGAGAGACACCACCTTATTCATGTACTATTCCTTATCCCTCCTCAACTGGGCTTGCTCCGCCTTCAACCTATTAATTTCAACCTGGTATGATCCTTTTCCTTTTACCACTCACCCCGAGACTCCTTCAGCTCAACCAAGGCCTTCTTCAATTTCTTCACCTTACCCTTAAGGGAGTGGATCCGCTCCAGATCCTTCCACCGAGCTTCATCCACTGAGCTAATAGCATGTCAATCTATGTCTTGCATAGGTCGACGGCCTCACTCGTTGCTTCTTCCTTGGCTTTCCTTATCTTGAATGCGCGAGATGCTTCGGCTACCTCTAACTTAGCCTCCTTTTCCCTGAGTGCCTTGCGAAGATCCTCTACCTCCAAATGCAACCATACATTGACGCTTCTAACTTATTCACTAGCTTTGGCTAAGCAGGACTGGTAATCTACAATTTTATTGGTCTCGTCCGTAATCTGGACCATCCTCGTTGTCAAGTTGGAAAAATCAAGAGTCTTTGCCTCATCCAAGACTCGGACTAGAGGATTTCAAGGCAGAAGAAACTCGGTATCAGGATCTGCTGAATGGTGGCCCATATAGTCTAGATTGATATCACGATGACTCTCAAAAGGATTCTGCGTCGGCTGTTGATAATCCGAGAAATTAGTATCGACATTGCCCTCTCCTAAATCATCTGGCACTTCATGCACTTCAGGACCCATTGGATTTTGACAGTGATGACGAGAGGAAGTTTGGGAACCAAGGGAGGTGGCGTCCTTATTCGGAGACCTCACACGTTTCTAAGACGATTCATGACTCTCTCCTCTATCCAAGCCTGATGGAGTCTCCTTAATATTCCCTTGCGTGGGCTTTTCCTCCTGAAAAGCCGTCTTGGAAGAAACAGAAGACCCTTTCATCCGTTTGAACTGCTCGAGCTGCCTACACACTTTATTCCTCTTTGGATTCCTCCTTTTCCGTACAATGCAAATAACAACGTTAGAATAGATAAATGGAGAAAGCATAAAAATAAAACATGCAAGACACTGGGACACTATGAGCTACTAAAACCCTTAGGGTAGACTGGATCAAGTGGCCGTGATGGGGTCTCACTCAAGTAGGGGATACACTGGGATGGGACTCCACTCGGGGGAAGGAGAACACACGTCGACCGGGCTTCATTGGATTGAGGAGCAGGTGGAGACCGAGAATCGTCAAAAAACAAAAAGTTCTCAAGAAGTATCCCAAAATCCATACAGTAATCAAAAGTACCTGGGGAAAGCCCAAATGCCTCGCCAACTCTCGCTTCGCCTTGCATTGGAAAAAGCAGCATTCCACCCACGTCACCCGAAGCTACACTCTCTTGGGAAGGGTCAGCGACAAAAGTTGGCCCAGGAACTGGCTCAGATTGATCTAACTGCTTAGGCCACTCCCACACAGCTTCGGCATTCTTCAAGGGAGTCGCACCCAAGCCTTCGCTACCTATGATCTCCACATCTGGAGAAGCACAAGCTTCTGATTCCATTACCTCGGAATCTCCCTCCGACCTTTCCTCCTCTTCACTCTCTCCCTCCAAATGGGAACCCTCGTCGTCGTCGAGGGAAGGAGCATCCCCTATACACAAAGATTTCCCCGAACAGGGAGGATGAACCGCGCTCTTCTTATGCCTCAACTTCTTCAAGGCCCAACTCCATCACCCTCTTCCTCATGAACCTTGCCTTTATCCACATCTCTCCCTTCTCCTCCGGCTCCCGCTGCTTTCTCGGTTGAGCTTTGCCTAATCTTGTACACGGATTTCCTAGGGCTGATTAAGTTGTAAAAATGAAAGGCTGTATCACGGAGCAGGAACGAGGCTTCCCTCTCGACCTCCGGGATAGCCAATATTTCCTTGGACATCTTTTGCAAACCTTCATCCTCCGTCGCCTTCACGCAACCTGAAAAATATGAAGCAATAAGGAACCAAGTCTACGGAAAGCTTAGAAAAGATATAACAATGACTTACAGCCAAAAGTGAAAGCGTGTTGGGGAACAACATCATCGTGCACAAAGAAATACTCCTTGAAAATGCTAAACTTGGAGTATAGATCAAGGACAAGCTTAAATTTGTGAGCGGACTCTAAGCTGATGAAGGGACTCCCCTTTCGATAACTCCTCACATTGTATAAGTATCTGACCTCTCTATGGGTAGGGGTCTCTGATAACGTTTCACGAATATCAGGTATAAGCATGTCAAGACGGCGTAAGAGTTCGGTTGAAGCTGCATGGGAGCGACTTTCAAGTAAATCACAAAGCTGGGGATCCAATTGGTAAGTGGAGGAATTGCATCGCACATACAATGGTACTTACTTTATGTCATATATCCACCTGGGGGAAAGCAGGCTCTATCATCCAGGCCGGGTAGTATCATGTCTCGATGAGCTATCCCGAATTTAGCAGCTATAGAGTTAAGCTTTCTATCATCAGCACGTTGGGGTAACACTCTGAAGGCCTAACCAGCGTCTGATTAGGAGCGTAGCCCTCCACCAAAGAATATGCAGAGCTGAGTTTTCTTGGAGGATTGGCATGAACATCAAAAGAAGAAGGACCAGCCCCGGCAGGCTGTGAAGATGCATTTTTGGACCGAAGCTCGTGACCAGACGACATATTCCTGCATAAAGAAATAAAAGACAAGCGTAAGTCCAATAGAGGTACAATCGTAAATGGAAGTTAAAACATTCACGAGGAACCTCCCATCGTCTAGCCCGGTTGAAACCATGCTCCTAACCTAAACATCTCAAGAAACTCCACCTTTGGCTTGGCATACCTATGAACCATGTGCTCGGGCTATTTGGTCCGGCATTATCCTATACAGAAAGCCGAACGGCATCCCAACACCGAACCAAACACTACCGATCCATCCTTAGCACTACAATCGATCACATGCCCATAACTAGTTGACTAGACTTCACCACTCCACCCTACCATCTCAGTTTACATCAATTCCTCTTGTCCCGTCATTTCACTTCATCTTCCTCATATCCACAGCAATTCCTCGATTAGCCACTATCCTTCTCCATTTCTCCCCAATCCAATACTGAACCTTAGGGTCACAACCGCCAACATGTTCAAACTCCATCGACTCATCATAAAAATTCAATTCACAGATTGTATACAATCGAAACAAAACCCACCTTCACCAAACATGATCCCCTTCTTTACCAAATCCAAAGCCAAAAGCCCAAAAGCCCCATGCCAAAAGAATGGGTTTTAGAAAACCTTACCTCAAGCGATAAAGGCGCAGAGATGTCTGAATCCAAGCAATATAAGCGAGTTCAAAGTAGACCCCAACCGATCGAAAATAAGTTGGAGAAAATGAATTAAGATAATAGGAGGAAAAGAATAAGGAGAGAAGGCAATATTTAAAGAGGAAAAAGGAAGTAAGACGAACGGTCATAAGTTTTCGATTGGTGGTAGGAGCTCGGTGCATAACCAAACAAAGCATGTCGTGTAATTACATGTCATACTTTGTGGGGCAAGTGTTGGCTTGGTTTTCCAGCAAGCAGAGAAAAAAGGAAGAAAGGAAGAAAAAGCAGACAAAGGCATGGAAGGTAGAACTGCCGGACCAGATGCTTGGTTCGGCATTCACTAAAAGGTTGAACCAAATATATAGTCCGACATGCCGGACCAGATGTTTGGTCCGGCATCCTCTAATATGTCGGACCAAATATTTGGTCTGGCATGACACATCGATCACCGGACCAAACATTTTGTTCAGTACAAGCATGTCGGATCAAATGTTTAGTCCAACAAATAGGAGGCTCCAGAGCAGAAGCACCGAACCAGACAAGGAAGAACAACCAGGCCAAGCAAGCTCCATGACCCAAATGCTGATCCAAATGCTCCTACCCAGATGCCAAACCAGATTCAGAGTTATAATCTCCACCTCCATACTTCACAACTCCACTGTATAAATACCAGAGCTCCTCAACAATAATGGGGACCAATTTTGGGAGAAAAGAGGGAAAACTCTACTGAGACTCAGTCACTCCAGCTACTTCAAGTTTTTACTCTTTCCGAACAAACTTGTATCTGTAATTAAATCAAAGTAAAAATAATAATATGGACAATGGATGTAGGCACATTCTGGCTGAACCACTATAAAACCCTGTGTGATTTACTTTCCTTAGCTGCTTTCCGACTTTGAGCCTATGAATTGTTCTATGACTTCAAAAATTATCCCCTAACGTATTGGAACATTAAAAAACTCCAAATCAATCAACCTAAACTTGACCTAGCTAAAATTGAACATAGAGGTGTTTGTCCAATTTTTGTGCAAACAATGTTTTTGTGAAAATGAGAAATAATGTGAATGGTACAAGGAACAAGAATATATAAGGGTTATGGTAATAGGGTGCGGCTATTTCCCAATATACCCTTGTGTAAATTAATTAGCGTATAAATCATTCTTAAGCCCATTTAATTTATTAATCAAGCACGTCCTTCTTATCATTTATTCAAATCTCAATCCTCTTATCACTCTAATTATTTATATTATTCTATTTAGTTTATCTAATTAAATCTCCTAAATAATATTATAAAAAATTTGGGTTGTTACATGGGTCATGAGAATCACTCCTGCCCTAGAACTTCGTTTATTAGAAGATCCATCTATCTATAACTTCGAACGGGAAACTCAGACCATATCATCTTCCTCTTCCATCCTGAACGGTGAATTCAGTCATGGAATCAGCCAATTCATGTCCTCATCTTGATTTTCTAGAATGGTATGTTATATCATACCGGCTCGGTTCAATGTTTCTCTTCAGTAATCTTCCAGACGTCTCAGGTCGATGTAACACTTGCCTTGATGGTTGATCGGAAAGAAACTTTATTGGATGAGCCTAGAAGTATGGTCATAGTTTCCATGAGGCAATCAAAAAGTAGTAAGCTGGTTTCTCCATCTTCTGGTAATTCTTTTCTGCTCCAGTAAACTTCTTGTTGAGTTAGTATATGGGCCTTTGGATCATTGATTCCTCATGTACTAAAACTGCACTTAGTGCATGAGTAGATATTAATAAGTAAATGAGTAGATCCTTTCCTTCCAAAGGCTTTGATAAGGTTGATGGTCTCTCTGCATGCTCCAACAATTTTCGGAACGCCACCTGGCATTCCTTGCTCAAAACAAAATTTCATTTTCTTTATTGATGGCATTAAAGGATGGTATGTACTTGTCCATCACTTTTTAAATGAATCGACTTAGCGCACCGACTCTCCCATTTAAGCTCTTCGTCTCCATCCTTATTTTCTTATTAGGAACATCTTGTAATGCTTGAATATGCTCTATGTTAGCTTCGATGCCCCTTAAATTCATTGTGAAACTCAGAAACACTCCTAATACTACTTTAAAAGAGATCTTTAGCAGATTGATCTTTATTCTGTACATCTAAAGCGCATAGAACATGTAACGACCCGCCATTTTGGACCATTCGCGTCCATTATAAGTGTATAGGTAGACACTCATGCCGGAGTTGAATTGCTCAAAATACCGCGTTGTTAATTTAAATTTGGCAAAACTGAACATATACAGTAAATATATATAATCACAGATCACAGACACAGAGTAATAAATGCAGCGGAGATAAAAGAGATAGTAGTTCATGAAGCTACTATATGAATATATAAAAATACATCATAGTTTACAACAGAAGAGTAATACGATACATCAGATACAAATCAGAATACATCACTGGAATCATCGAATACTGAAAGCAGAATAGATGGCTGGATCTTCAAGCAAAGCTCCAACTCCAAAGGTGAGTCTCGAATACTGGTACACTCAGTCTGACCCGAGCGTAAAGCAAAAACACAAGACACTCGAGTCAGGATTAACATTCTTATATTAATAAATCCAACTCAAGTGAAATAGCAATTGAAATACAAGTAACTCAAAGGATGTTTGGAATAACCATCCTTTAAGGATCCGTTAAACTATCTACTAGGTAGAAATGTACGCTAAGTAGATAATGTCTATCAGTAATATAAAGATATCAAAGTAGGGTTAAGCAGGGCCCATACACCTCTTAACCTGTTTATTCCCAAAAGCATATACAAGACCGTAGTTTCCCCAAAACCGGAAGTCACCAGAGGGCAATCCATATACTAAAGGTACAAACCAAAATCGTAGTGGTCGCGAATAGGATAATCAGTATGACAAGGTACATGAGGCAATACCAACTAGGATACTAGTAGTTGCGTGATCCGGACTGATGTTGGGCATAGCAGCTACTACCCCAACACCGCGAAACAACACTCCCATAATCGAGGGGTGCACCCAAATCGAATCACAAAAGTAATAGATATGGTATCGAAGAAGTGTGTCCGCTAGAGATGGCGATCCTCAATGGCCCGGCGCGGCTCCTGTTTTAGTCATGTCAGGGGTCATCCAAAATCGTTCTCTTTCTTCAGTCAACGCGTTCACCAAACCATCCACTTCATTCTGGATCATCACTCCGCGTATAGTTATTAAAGTGGTTTTCGGTTTAGATAGAGAGTATATCCATAACCGAATTCCGGTCTCTTTAATAACTTTCGAAATTATTACACCGATTGGTCGTTTATATATTTCAAAACCAAATCAATTTCAATTTCAATTAGAAATTTGCAAACCAACATTTCATTTGTCTTTCTAAACTAATTTCCATAATTTACGTTTCAAAACTTCAATTTACCATTTCAAAATCTTATAATTCAATTTCAAACTTTATTTAAAACAATTCAAATATTGATTCAAATTCGTATATAAGTTTCATTTCGAAATCATTTAAATCAATTTAGTTTTAACATTCAAATCAATTTTCATTCATTTATCGATTTCATTCAATATCGTTAAATTAATTTATCATTCAAAACAATTTCTATTAAACTTCCAAACCATTAAATCAATTTCTTACGTTCAACTTCATTATATCAAAACTTACAAATTGAATTAAATTAAATTCGTCAAATCAAATTCTTTAACTTACAAGTCTTACATTAATTCCAAAAATATCCCATTTTCATTTCTTGTTAAAGAAATTCAATTTCACTTATTTAATTACTTAAATAATTTTCCAAAACTTAATTTATAAAGAAACTCAATTTCAATTATTACGAAGTAAAATTCACTTATTCAAAAGTTCAATTTTCTTATTAAAGAATTTCAATTCAATTTGATCATTAAAACATTCAATCTTATTTAATTATTAAATAATTCAAAACTTAATTATTAAATAATTTCAAAGTTTAATAATTTCAAACTTAATTATAATTTCCAACTTAATTATTAAATCATTTCAAAATTTAATAATTTCAAACTTAATTATAATTTCAAACTTTAATTATTAAATCATTTCAAAGTTAAACATCGTTCTTTCATCAATTACATTGCTAATATTTTGTTTCAGATTATTATATATTAACATTTTTCTTTATAAAAATTCAAATTTCAGCTTCATTTCAAAACCATATTATTTGTTCAAATAAAATCTTCGTTTATTTTTACATCAATTTATTGACCAATCGGGTTTTTATTTAATTTTCTATCCTAGGTCAAAGTTTAATTTGGGTATTTATCATTTCAACCCGATTCCAATTCAATTCAAAATCAGAACATAGCAAAGGGAACTTGCAGTGTGATAACAGGGATGGTGTCAAAGTAAATAAACAAGCAATAACAACAATCAATATCCATCCAATAATCAATTCAAATAATCCCAAAATAACCGTATTAATTCGCATTGTTATTTGTACGAATTAATATAATTATTTCTAGAATCTACACTATCATTTCATGTAGATTAAGGATTATTACATTACGGTTTTCACTTGTCATCTATTACAATTTCATCCATCATCAATTTAACACATTACATTCAGTGGTTCAAAGTGTAATTAAACAAATCATACGTGTCAATAAATTTAACAGTTAAAGGGGTCATATTATACAAATGTCAGTTAATCAAATTTAATATTTAATTATCCTATATCAAGTTCAATTTCATACTATTTATCATTTTAACATTAACAATTTAACGTCCAATATAAACATCAACAATCAATCAATTTCAGCCAAACTATATTATCATTGCCTAAATAATTAACGGATAAAGGTGTCAGATGTCATAGGTGAACTGATACAGGTAATAGCATATAAAACAGTGTAATTAACTAACAGCAGCATATTTCAATTGTCGTTTCAATTGAAATCAAATTTAATAAATAAAAGAACGTTAATCGTGAGTGAGTGCTCACCTTTCGAGGCTAGAGAGATGTACGAGAATGAGGTGAGTTATGAATCCAAGTACGAAATCCAGGCAAAGCTAGATTGGCACGAATTTGATGAATAAGGCTGAATAATCAAGAATTGATGAACTGGATCAGAATCAGTTTGATATATACAGTAATATTTGTTATTTTATAAAATAAATATTTAATTTAAACAAAATTTAAAATAATATATATATTTATACCCAAACCAAACTCAATTATATATATATATAAAACCTTTATAACTTTATAAACTGTATAAACCAAAATCGACAGCTATAATATATATATACACACACGGTACAATTTTTATAGCTTAATATATAGGACAAATCATATATAGTTTATACTAAGATATATGGATATCAACTAGATAAAAATATCAAAATCAATATATCAACAATAAAATGTACAAACAACTAAAATAAACATTTTATACACACGCCATATATGTAATATATATTATATAGGGCCCAGGTATAAAACAATGCGGCCTACACATCTACTTTAAAATCTAAAAGTTCTAGTACAAAAATTTAAATTACACGCTACACTTACATGTATAACAAAGTTGTACTAACATACCACAAAGTTATACAAATACATATATATCACAAAACTTACTCTTATATATAATATATGACCAACATTTAAATAGGACTAACATATATATTACTATAATTATAAAATAGTATAACTAAATATGTGCAGACCTATTCAACATATAATAACTTGCTACTTATGTATTAACTTTACACACTATATAAAAAGTAGAACAGGTATATACTTTAAAGACATATCATATCAAGTAGCATCATATTATATAATAGAACCGTTATTTCTTAACAGAAGTCCTCATTTATCAAAATATACAGGCAACATATAAAACTTTGTTTTAAAATACAATCAAAACATATAATATCTTACTTTATAACTAAACTGTTACATATATACTATTATTTTATACCTACCGGCTATGGAATATAATATACCATACAGGCACCATAACTATAAATCTATACAATATTATTTTTATATACAGAAAAATACTTAGACTTCATATTTACAAATGCATACTGGGCAATCTAAACAAATTTTATAGAAACCTAGATACTTGTATACTAAGTGCTTAAGCCTGTAGACAAAATACAAAGCATAGAAAGAAACTTCACAGAGATAAATATATATAACTTAACATATAACCCAGCACTTAAATATCCATAACAACCAACTCTTATAAATTCAAACATATCTTAGTACTTTAATTATATAATGGTATAACATATATACCTTAATATATACTCTGACACGGACCGCAAGGGCAAGACTACTCGACGAGGAGATGAAGATGTGGTCGGTGATGATGGGGACTGCCGCTGTCTCGATTCTGGTGGCTGCGGCCAAGAAAGAAGGCGGCGTTAGGTGTAGATGCGGCCGGAGGTGGAGCGGGTCTCCGATGGCTGGCGCGACGATCAGGTGGTGGGCCTACGGGGCAGGGAGCAGAAGTGGAAGCACGCAAGGTGTTTGGCTGAGAGGTGGGGTTGGGTGTAGGAGTGATGAAGGGGTACGGCTACGTGGAAGAAGGTGAGCCGGAGCTGATGGGGTTCGAAGTGATGGTCTCGGCCATTGAGGCAAGGCAGTGGTGGTCTCGGCTATTTGAAGGTGGTTCGTAACTGGCGTGTAAAGGTTTGGAGGGCATGCATGCTACAGGCAGCAATATGAAAGTTTGTGTTGCTTTTATATCAAGTTTTGTGAGAAAAGTTGAAAACAAAAGAAAGAAATAAGGGAGAAAGAAGAGAAGGGAAAGAGCAGAGGTTACAGATCTGGGAAATGGAGGCAACATAAATGACGAATAGGTGAACAGTCACACTAACATATAAGTTTCAATTTCTTGAAAGGACACAACAGTATATGGGAAAATGAACAACCCATTGAACGTTTGAACGAGTGGAAAGCAACAGTCACATCTGTCGAATCCAATTTCTAGCCGTTGACAGCTGTTTGCATTGTACCTTGAATACATGAAAAGTCACAAATTCAACGGGCACAAAACCGGTACCGATACGGTAGGCGCTATGCAAAGTGCAACGTACATCGTACTCCGAATTTGACAATCGAATATACCGTAGAGATCGGCACGACGAGACGATCAAAACGGTATATAGAAATCAGTGGTACGAGCATCCGATAAAAATCGATATTGGTACCAGAATACTGCTATTTTGCAGAAAATAAGAACGACGGAGCCAAAGATGTCCGAATTTGGAAGAACGACAAACTGAAATCTTGCTCAGAAGATGATTTAGAATTTTTCTATGTAAAAATATTTTGGTTTTGAAACCATTTTATTTTCATCACTTTTTAACTGATTAAATTGAAGTGAATTTACGCGCGAAATAAACTTTCATATTTTCGGACGAAAATTTACCAGTTGTTATGTTTAACTAGACGTATTCCAAATATTAAATTTTTATTTCAAAATTTTATCGTTTAAAATTTCAAAAAAAATTTCAACTAATTACGTTATTAAAACAGTTGAAATTTACGGGTCGTTACACTCTCCCCCACTCAAAACTTTTCGTCCCCGAAAAGGAACGAGGTAGGAGAATAGAAACAACCAAAAAGAAAACAGATTGAAACAAAATAAAACGATTAGTTTAAACCGTATAATTTCAAATTTTAAACTAATTTATATTCAACAGTTGATTTTTAACCCATTTAATTTCACCTAAGTTAAATCAATCTTAACTATTGCTGAATTAAATATCTTATTATCCAATTATCTTTAATTAACAATTTCTAAAATTATCAGTTTTAATAGTTATTTTATTAAATTATATTTTATTCAACCAATTTTATTCTTATTTATTCCAAATTATTGTTACATTTATACTACTTCATATATCTAATCACATATATTTAACCTATACAGATTAATTTAAACCATAAAAGTTTCGATTTAAATTAATTTACATCTAATGATTTCTTCTAGATTCAAGGTATTTTCATATGTTGATCAAATTTCAATTTAAAAAAATTTTCAAAACAAATTTATTAATCAATTATCTTATTATTCTATTTATCTCTATTAACATTTTATAATTAAAATTTAAGTGTATAACATTTGTTATAACCACTCAAATTTTATTTGCAAATTCAATTTTATATTATATATTATCCAATTACATATTCAACTTCTGAATTATTTAGGTAAGTTGTATTAGAATGCAGTTGAACAATATACAAATAAAATTTTCTCAATTCAATTATTCAAGTTCAAATATTAATTCCAAGTTTTGGTTTTTATTTATAATTAAAATCATCTCTTAACAAAATTTAAGAATTTGATTTCCGATTAACTTTAAACAATTTAGAGGTATATATAATATATTTATATCAAATCAGATTAAATTGGTTAAAATAAGATACTTATATATATATATATATATCAAATTATACTGAAGAAATTCAAATTAAAATATTTTTCAAAACAAAGCCGTAGCAAAACTACAGACTAGTATCTCCACTTCGAAACTCGAAAATGAACGTCGATGATGCGGCCGCCATCACCGAAATTATTTTCCAGCGACAAAGAGAAGAGCACTGATTTCAACATTTTAAAATTCTTTGGAAACGATTTCTATTCGAAAATACTTTCAATAATATATACTTAAAAATTTTAAAACCAAAGTTCAAAATCACCGGAAACTAGTAAATTCTCAAATTTCTGAATTAAATTCATTTCAAATTCCAATTCAATTTATAAACCGTATTTATAAATTTATTTAGAACAATAAATGATAATCAAATATTATCATTTCAACAACAATTTAATTAACTTATTAAATTCCAGAAAATTTTAACTTATATTTTTACAATATAATCAACAAATTTATTTCATTTACCAAATTTGAAAACAATATTGTGTCAGTTTGCTCTATTCAAGTGTTTTAGAGATCCTATCGATAGCGTTGATCAGACGAATCGATCGGAAACCCAAACCAACATCAACAACTCAAACAACACAATATAAAACATTTTAAAATTTATTTACAAATACACTTCCTCACTCGACGATACAAGAATGAATTTTCAAAATAAGGATAGGGTTTCAAATTTGATGGGCTCAAATCAAAGAGAATTTTGATTCGAAGATAGGTTCAAACGAAGATAAGATGATGAAATAACGAAATAGAAAGATGGATAAGTTTATATAAATCGCGGGTGACCTTAACCGGGTTCGACCGTGACTTCAAGAATAAGATTGATGCTGAATTCCGAGGTAAATCAACATTCGATCTCAAGAGATGGAATTCAGGTATAGCAGGAGATAGATAGCATCGTAAACCGAGGATACAGAAATCTCCGGTAAATCAATGCCTATTGTAAAGGAGTTTTGCTCCTTTACGAATCATTCGAAGATTGGCGAGATCGCCGATTCACTATAAGGGTCATTCGAAGTGGAGTTATGTGATGCTCCAGAATTGAAAGGAGACGAACAGTGAGGGACACGAATGAAATTTGGAACCGTAGGGAACGTTCCAAAATTCAAAGAAATCGAGTCGAAAGAAAGAGATTGAAACTCGAATGAGAGTGATTCTGTAAATACATTTACCCTATATGTTGAGTTTTGCCTAGAGCTACCAAAGCTCTGATACCAACTGTAACGACCCGCCATTTTGGACCATTCGCGTCCATTATAAGTGTATAGGTAGACACTCATGCCGGAGTTGAATTGCTCAAAATACCGCGTTGTTAATTTAAATTTGGCAAAACTGAACATATACAGTAAATAGATATAATCACAGATCACAGACACAGAGTAATAAATGCAGCGGAGATAAAAGAGATAGTAGTTCATGAAGCTACTATATGAATATATAAAAATACATCAGAGTTTACAACAGAAGAGTAATACGATACATCAGATACAAATCAGAATACATCACTGGAATCATCGAATACTGAAAGCAGAATAGATGGCTGGATCTTCAAGCAAAGCTCCAACTCCAAAGGTGAGTCTCGAATACTGGTACACTCAGTCTGACCCGAGCGTAAAGCAAAAACACAAGACACTCGAGTCAGGATTAACATTCTTATATTAATAAATCCAACTCAAGTGAAATAGCAATTGAAATACAAGTAACTCAAAGGATGTTTGGAATAACCATCCTTTAAGGATCCGTTAAACTATCTACTAGGTAGAAATGTACGCTAAGTAGATAATGTCTATCAGTAATATAAAGATATCAAAGTAGGGTTAAGCAGGGCCCATACACCTCTTAACCTGTTTATTCCCAAAAGCATATACAAGACCGTAGTTTCCCCAAAACCGGAAGTCACCAGAGGGCAATCCATATACTAAAGGTACAAACCAAAATCGTAGTGGTCGCGAATAGGATAATCAGTATGACAAGGTACATGAGGCAATACCAACTAGGATACTAGTAGTTGCGTGATCCGGACTGATGTTGGGCATAGCAGCTACTACCCCAACACCGCGAAACAACACTCCCATAATCGAGGGGTGCACCCAAATCGAATCACAAAAGTAATAGATATGGTATCGAAGAAGTGTGTCCGCTAGAGATGGCGATCCTCAATGGCCCGGCGCGGCTCCTGTTTTAGTCATGTCAGGGGTCATCCAAAATCGTTCTCTTTCTTCAGTCAACGCGTTCACCAAACCATCCACTTCATTCTGGATCATCACTCCGCGTATAGTTATTAAAGTGGTTTTCGGTTTAGATAGAGAGTATATCCATAACCGAATTCCGGTCTCTTTAATGACTTTCGAAATTATTACACCGATTGGTCGTTTATATATTTCAAAACCAAATCAATTTCAATTTCAATTAGAAATTTGCAAACCAACATTTCATTTGTCTTTCTAAACTAATTTCCATAATTTACGTTTCAAAACTTCAATTTACCATTTCAAAATCTTATAATTCAATTTCAAACTTTATTTAAAACAATTCAAATATTGATTCAAATTCGTATATAAGTTTCATTTCGAAATCATTTAAATCAATTTAGTTTTAACATGCAAATCAATTTTCATTCATTTATCGATTTCATTCAATATCGTTAAATTAATTTATCATTCAAAACAATTTCTATTAAACTTCCAAACCATTAAATCAATTTCTTACGTTCAACTTCATTATATCAAAACTTACAAATTGAATTAAATTAAATTTGTCAAATCAAATTCTTTAACTTACAAGTCTTACATTAATTCCAAAAATATCCCATTTTCATTTCTTGTTAAAGAAATTCAATTTCACTTATTTAATTACTTAAATAATTTTCCAAAACTTAATTTATAAAGAAACTCAATTTCAATTATTACGAAGTAAAATTCACTTATTCAAAAGTTCAATTTTCTTATTAAAGAATTTCAATTCAATTTGATCATTAAAACATTCAATCTTATTTAATTATTAAATAATTCAAAACTTAATTATTAAATAATTTCAAAGTTTAATAATTTCAAACTTAATTATAATTTCCAACTTAATTATTAAATCATTTCAAAATTTAATAATTTCAAACTTAATTATAATTTCAAACTTTAATTATTAAATCATTTCAAAGTTAAACATCGTTCTTTCATCAATTACATTACTAATATTTTGTTTCAGATTATTATATATTAACATTTTTCTTTATAAAAATTCAAATTTCAGCTTCATTTCAAAACCATATTATTTGTTCAAATAAAATCTTCGTTTATTTTTACATCAATTTATTGACCAATCGGGTTTTTATTTAATTTTCTATCCTAGGTCAAAGTTTAATTTGGGTATTTATCATTTCAACCCGATTCCAATTCAATTCAAAATTAGAACATAGCAAAGGGAACTTGCAGTGTGATAACAGGGATGGTGTCAAAGTAAATAAACAAGCAATAACAACAATCAATATCCATCCAATAATCAATTCAAATAATCCCAAAATAACCGTATTAATTCGCATTGTTATTTGTACGAATTAATATAATTATTTCTAGAATCTACACTATCATTTCATGTAGATTAAGGATTATTACATTACGGTTTTCACTTGTCATCTATTACAATTTCATCCATCATCAATTTAACACATTACATTCAGTGGTTCAAAGTGTAATTAAACAAATCATACGTGTCAATAAATTTAACAGTTAAAGGGGTCATATTATACAAATGTCAGTTAATCAAATTTAATATTTAATTATCCTATATCAAGTTCAATTTCATACTATTTATCATTTTAACATTAACAATTTAACGTCCAATATAAACATCAACAATCAATCAATTTCAGCCAAACTGTATTATCATTGCCTAAATAATTAACGGATAAAGGTGTCAGATGTCATAGGTGAACTGATACAGGTAATAGCATATAAAACAGTGTAATTAACTAACAGCAGCATATTTCAATTGTCGTTTCAATTGAAATCAAATTTAATAAATAAAAGAACGTTAATCGTGAGTGAGTGCTCACCTTTCGAGGCTAGAGAGATGTACGAGAATGAGGTGAGTTATGAATCCAAGTACGAAATCCAGACAAAGCTAGATTGGCACGAATTTGATGAATAAGGCTAAATAATCAAGAATTGATGAACTGGATCAGAATCAGTTTGATATATACAGTAATATTTGTTATTTTATAAAATAAATATTTAATTTAAACAAAATTTAAAATAATATATATATTTATACCCAAACCAAACTCAATTATATATATATATAAAACCTTTATAACTTTATAAACTGTATAAACCAAAATCGACAGCTATAATATATATATACACACACGGTACAATTTTTATAGCTTAATATATAGGACAAATCATATATAGTTTATACTAAGATATATGGATATCAACTAGATAAAAATATCAAAATCAATATATCAATAATAAAATGTACAAACAACTAAAATAAACATTTTATACACACGCCATATATGTAATATATATTATATAGGGCCCAGGTATAAAACAATGCGGCCTACACATCTACTTTAAAATCTAAAAGTTCTAGTACAAAAATTTAAATTACACGCTACACTTACATGTATAACAAAGTTGTACTAACATACCACAAAGTTATACAAATACATATATATCACAAAACTTACTCTTATATATAATATATGACCAACATTTAAATAGGACTAACATATATATTACTATAATTATAAAATAGTATAACTAAATATGTGCAGACCTATTCAACATATAATAACTTGCTACTTATGTATTAACTTTACACACTATATAAAAAGTAGAACAGGTATATACTTTAAAGACATATCATATCAAGTAGCATCATATTATATAATAGAACCGTTATTTCTTAACAGAAGTCCTCATTTATCAAAATATACAGGCAACATATAAAACTTTGTTTTAAAATACAATCAAAACATATAATATCTTACTTTATAACTAAACTGTTACATATATACTATTATTTTATACCTACCGGCTATGGAATATAATATACCATACAGGCACCATAACTATAAATCTATACAATATTATTTTTATATACAGAAAAATACTTAGACTTCATATTTACAAATGCATACTGGGCAATCTAAACAAATTTTATAGAAACCTAGATACTTATATACTAAGTGCTTAAGCCTGTAGACAAAATACAAAGCATAGAAAGAAACTTCACAGAGATAAATATATATAACTTAACATATAACCCAGCACTTAAATATCCATAACAACCAACTCTTATAAATTCAAACATATCTTAGTACTTTAATTATATAATGGTATAACATATATACCTTAATATATACTCTGACACGGACCGCAAGGGCAAGACTACTCGACGAGGAGATGAAGATGTGGTCGGTGATGATGGGGACTGCCGCTGTCTCGATTCTGGTGGCTGCGGCCAAGAAAGAAGGCGGCGTTAGGTGTAGATGCGGCCGGAGGTGGAGCGGGTCTCCGATGGCTGGCGCGATGATCAGGTGGTGGGCCTACGGGGCAGGGAGCAGAAGTGGAAGCACGCAAGGTGTTTGGCTGAGAGGTGGGGTCGGGTGTAGGAGTGATGAAGGGGTACGGCTACGTGGAAGAAGGTGAGCCGGAGCTGATGGGGTTCGAAGTGATGGTCTCGGCCATTGAGGCAAGGCAGTGGTGGTCTCGGCTATTTGAAGGTGGTTCGTAACTGGCGTGTAAAGGTTTGGAGGGCATGCATGCTACAAGCAGCAATATGAAAGTTTGTGTTGCTTTTATATCAAGTTTTGTGAGAAAAGTTGAAAACAAAAGAAAGAAATAAGGGAGAAAGAAGAGAAGGGAAAGAGCAGAGGTTACAGATCTGGGAAATGGAGGCAACGTAAATGACGAATAGGTGAACAGTCACACTAACATATAAGTTTCAATTTCTTGAAAGGACACAACAGTATATGGGAAAATGAACAACCCATTGAACGTTTGAACGAGTGGAAAGCAACAGTCACATCTGTCGAATCCAATTTCTAGCCGTTGACAGCTGTTTGCATTGTACCTTGAATACATGAAAAGTCACAAATTCAACGGGCACAAAACCGGTACCGATACGGTAGGCGCTATGCAAAGTGCAATGTACATCGGACTCCGAATTTGACAATCGAATATACCGTAGAGATCGGCACGACGAGACGATCAAAACGGTATATAGAAATCAGTGGTACGATCATCCGATAAAAATCGATATTGGTACCAGAATACTGCTATTTTGCAGAAAATAAGAACGACGGAGCCAAAGATGTCCGAATTTGGAAAAACGACAAACTGAAATCTTGCTCAGAAGATGATTTAGAATTTTTCTATGTAAAAATATTTTGGTTTTGAAACCATTTTATTTTCATCGCTTTTTAACTGATTAAATTGAAGTGAATTTACGCGCGAAATAAACTTTCATATTTTCGGACGAAAATTTACCAGTTGTTATGTTTAACTAGACGTATTCCAAATATTAAATTTTTATTTCAAAATTTTATCGTTTAAAATTTCAAAAAAAATTTCAACTAATTACGTTATTAAAACAGTTGAAATTTACGGGTCGTTACATAACATTTCAACGAGGTCATCTATATGGTTCATTGATAGTTGTAATTTCACCAGCATATCATCCATATAAACCTCCACCTACTTTTATTTTTAATCGCCTTATTTACCAATCATTGTTAAGTGATCTAACATTCTTCAAACCAAATGACATCATTTGATGGCATTACAAGACAAAATTAATGGCGAAACTGGTTTGCTCCTGATCTGGAACAAGAAGTGTTAATTGATTGTATCTAGAATACACATCCATGAAGGATAATAGTTTGTTTCCGACCATTGAGCCGCAAATTGGTCTTTCGGTAGTGGGAAGATGACTTTTAGGCATGCTTTATTCATGTCCAAATAATCAATGCATATTTGCCATTTTCCATTTGGCTTCTTGACCAACATAGGATTTTAGTACCTATTTTAGGTATAACGTATGATGGATAAAGCCATTTTCCTTTGGCTTATCCAGTTCTTCTTTCAATGTAGTGGATCGCTCCGGACCCAAAATGTATATCTTCTTCTTCTTCTTCACAGGATGGTATCTTCGGTCCACATTTAATACATGGCACTCTATCTCCAATGATATTCCACACATATCGAAACGTGTCCAGGCAAATACATCTAGGTTTTCCCAGAGAAACCATTCCTTTCCCATTCCAGGGATAAGTTGAGATCCGAGCTTAAGGACCAAAATCAATTGGGATGTTGATCAATAGCTATGCTGGTGCCGCCTTCGCATCGTCTAGCTCTTTTCGAAGGTCCATAGGCTTGTAGATCTTACTACGATACTCAATGTTACCACCAATTCTCACTTGAACCTTGTCGAAACCAAGATGAATAGAAGATAAGGATGTACAAGAGAAGATAGCATCAACAAAGCTTTTCGAAGGAGTTGAAGGGATGCAACAACCAAAAGTCAGATGTGTCTCAAGCTTTTGAAGGGGTCAAAAGGATCGAAAGCACCTTTTTGTTTCAATTGCTTCCTTTCGAAACAGATGCTTTCACCTGCATGAAGACGTTTCAAATAAGTTGAGGAATACCTTTCGAAGGCAGCAAATAACAGCCACTTACATGCGCATCAAACCTTTCAAAACCAAAGGTTTGCCTTCATTAAAATTACTTAGAAAGATGTTTTGTTAGAGCAACACCTTCGAAAGCATAATTAAACCTTTTGAACCGTTCGAAACCTTTCGTAAATAAGAGGGGTTCTGCATTAATCTGCAAGTATGTTTTTGGAAGTTACCTTCCACATTGAAACCCACGGTATTTCAATACTTCGAAACCCCAAAGATGTACCTGAAGCAACAAAGGGTGGAAAGGCGCACCTACCTCTTTCGATGAAGATGAAAGCATTCAAATCCATTTAGATGCAATACAAAAGAATGCCCAAACGTTGACGGTAATGAAAGGTCTACAAGGCCGCCTTTCGACCAGGTTGAAAGCACTAGGTCGAAAGGTGCCAACCCGCACCTATAAATAAGACCCTAAGTGTCTACTTTTGGGGATCCGAATTCTTCCACTCCATTCTTGTATTTTCTTAAAGTTGTAAACCCTAATTTTCAAATTGGATTAGGAAATTGATTAATTTGTATTGCTTGAGTTTAATGAAAGCAAGAATATGGAATTTTTGGGATATTTGGTATTTCTAACAGATTCAGTTTGTAATATTCTTATTTCAATTGGTTCGAAGGGTCACCATTAGAGTAGGTCAAAACACTTAGTTCATCTAATATCCACAGGACTTTAGCTCCTATCCCCAAGTCATCGAAAGGTCAGGTTCCGTAGGAGTCGGAACCTATCCATTTCATTCACATCCTTAACCCTTAAAACCAACCTTAGAGTCAACTCAACCAATTCGAAAGGGAAGTTTCAAAAGGATACTAAATCAGATTAACTTGTTCGAAAGACAATATAAGAAGGATTTCAGTGTTTCGTCTAAATCGAAAGGTCAATAAGAAGGAGTTTTAACTACCATAACCTATTCGAGAGAAAAACTGAAGACAATAGAATGGATTATAGCCATCTTCACTTGATTGAGAAGTGTCGACTACTTTCCTCCCTTTGAAAGAAGGTTTCAAAAAAGTCGTCTTCACTTTGAATTCAACTTTGGGGTGTTGATAGTTTTCTTGTTAACATTTTGGCGCTAGAAGGAAGGCTCGAACTCTGACCTTGTTGAACTACCAAATCCACTTCCCTCTAACTAAATTATATTTCAAGCTTACCTACTTTAGAATTTATTTCATCATGATTACCAAACTATAAAGATCTGAGCAAGGATCCTCGGAGCCACATCTAATTGGATTCTCCCATGGAAGAGTTAATGATTCAAATCAACATGAATAACAACTGTTAAGAATGGAGGCCTTAGGGATCATAAGGAAAAAGAATTTTGAATCCTATGATCTAGATAAATGGAGTATAATCCCTTTTCATATTGGCTGCATCCCTATCTTTGCCTTAGGAGAAAAGAAAAATAAAAGTGATAACTTGTTTGATCAAACGAGGAAAACAATTCAATTCTACACCAATGGCACAATCTTTGAAGAGGGAATGATGGCTGATTACAACGCCTTTGCACATAAGTGGCATCAAGCAACAAGTGGGACATCGCAACATATGAACTTCAAAGGGTTTTCAAAAGAAAACTGGTTAGTGATAGGAAAGCTCTAGAACCAAGTAATAAAAAATCTAGAAACTATCCTCAAAAGGCAAGCTTCAAGTCGAGACTCCCTAAGGAATGCAATTTAACAACATCAATCGAGAATATTTACCTGCTAACCAAGGAAGAGCTTAACTATTGGCCATCAAAGAAGAAAAAACCTAAATATGAAAAGAATATAGGAGGATCCTATTGTCATTACCACATGATGAATGGACATGAGACAAATCAATGTAGAGCATTAGAAGGAATGGTTATCAGTTACTTCAAACAAGGCAAAATCAATGAATTTTTAAAAAGATCCTAATTGGATTCAATAAAGAAATAGTTTACTGAGAAAAATCTACATGGTCGGGAGTAGAATTCTCCTTGCACTTGGAGATTACCTTAAACGATCAAAGCCTTTGTCCATGCCAGGTTGGCCAGGCCTTAGCGCCTCATGGAGGGTGGTTAGAGTAAGCCTTTATTTGTGCCACACTATGGCCAGGTTAAATCATGACCGCGCCACGCTATGGCCAGGTTAAGGCGCCTCCTGGAGGGAGGATGGGGTAAACCCTTGGTCCCGCCATGCTATGGCCTAGCTAAGGCACCGAACAAGCCCTTGATTGCACCACACTTTATCCAGGTCAAGGCACCTCCTAGAGGAAGGATGGAGTAAGCCCATGGTTCCGCCACGCTATGGCCTGTCTAAGTCACCGAAAAAGCCCTTGATCGCGACATGCTATAACTAGGTCAAGGCGCCTCCTGGAGGGAGTTTGGGTAAGTCCTTGTGTCCTGCTTGTGGATAAGCTAACCAAGCGCACCGGACAACCATAGACTAAGACATCCAAGCCTAAGAAGCGGCATATCAAACGATGGACTAAGATGCCTAAGCCCGAGAAGCGGCATATCAAACGATGGACTAAGACGTCTGAGACCGAGAAGTGGCATATCAATTGATGGACTAAGAAGTCCAAGCTCAAGAAGCGGCAAATCAAACAGCAACTACATACAAGGCCTAAAGGGGTAACACAGATCAAAAGAGTCAAAACACAAAAAGCGGTATAGAAAAAAAGGCTTAAATAAGAATATACAGCCTTTGATTAATTATCAAAGAAGAACTCCTGAACTTCACTTACTAATACCTGAATCTGGGTTTTGGGTCGTTCATTATTAAGTTCAAGACCACACTTATTAATACCTGAATTAGGTTTTGGGTCTTTACTAATAATCTATGGTCTTCATCATACCCGAATCTAGGTTTCGGGGCTATTACTATTAATTACTGAACTTCGGTAATTAATGCCCAAATCTGGGCTTAAGATTTCTATTATGAAGATTATTATTGTAGACTTCTAGTTATCATCCACCAATACCCGAATCGGGGTTTCAGATTTTTTAACTTTCATCCGCTAAATGCCTGAATCTTGGTTCCAGAACAATTGATATTGAGATTTCTATGAATTCCTAATCTTCAATTAATTTTGAGATCTATTTTACTAATGCCCAAATCAGGATCACTGGACTTCTAGTACAAACTTTCAGACAGTGATTTCTGGATTTCTATTACACGATTATTATTGACTTTCTAAACATTTATAATTGAATTCGAAATTGAATTTTTGGTTCTCTATCATTAGACCTTGATGTTCTGTCAATATAGTTGAAGCTAGATTCCTGGTTCCCTCAAATTATTACCAAAGATGGGTTTCAAGAAATTCAACCACAATCAATTATAGAATTATTTTTCGCTTATTATCATATGTTAACATAATGATCTGTTAACCTCCGTAAGTAATGTGGATAAACTTCTATATAGATTTCAAGTTAATGATAAGGAATATTGGTTACTTCATGCTTTTCAAGGAAAGGAGATCCGTAAAGAGGATTGAAAGATCCAGCAAATACAAAAATCAGAGTACAATTTATCAGAAAGATGATCCAAAAACAACATTATATGAAAGGACTACAGACCAGGTGATATTTATAAAATTTTCATAATTTACATAATTTATGAAATTATTTACAAGTATACGGTACAAATATAAATTTACAAACCTTAAACAGCCTTAGTTAGATTTTTGGCAATTAAAGGATCAATGATATGACGAATTGTAATACGAAGAACTTCCTTAAGCTTCTTCTCTTTTTTCCTTATCTTATCGACGTCATCAATAAATTAGATATGGGTCATTAAAGCATGATTAAAGGCTTTGTTTTCATCTTTGAGAGTTTTATTTTCCCTTTCTAAATCAGCAATACGCTTCTAAAGAAGATGCTTTTTGCGTTCCAATTTTTGAATCCTAGCTGCATACTCATTTATGCACTGCGAATACCTCACTTTCTGTTGTTCATCAAAATATTTCATCATCTCAAATTTGGCTTTCCTACACCATTCTCCTACTACCTTCTCGTCTAAGCGAGGAGGATGACTAGTGTAGTAGGAAACTTTTTGATGGCAAGGGAAGTAGACCTTGTTGATTTTGCAACAAATGAAATAATGGGCGAAGCTGGTAAATCGATGTTTGAAATGTTATTCCCCATAATGAATTCTAGAGATTCACACTGCGCTTGACTGTCTTTAAACTTAATCTCCAAATCACTTATTTGCAGGAGAAGTTTGAACACCTTATGGTTAAAATCAATTGAAGGATTTGATTTAACATGACGTTTTAGTTAAGAAATTGTTTCGTCCTTGTTCTTGATATCCCTTCAAGACTTGTAATCCGATCATTAAGGCGTCTAACAATCATCTTCTGAAGCAAAAATCTCCTACGCCATTCTAGCGCTTCAATGTTGCCTTGGAGATGAGTAGACAAAGGATCGTTGAGAAACTTCCTTTTTTAAATATCTGCTAATAACCTATCTCTAATATATCGATAAAGCGAGATGTTGAATATGACGAGAGTGGCTATGTAGATTACTGTAACTCCTATTTAAACAAATAAAACGAAAATAAAGTCAACACTCAAATAATCAATCTCTTTTATTATAACAATAAAAGATTACAACTTAAGTAGAAATGAAACCAAAAAGTACTATTGGACATTTGTTTCACACTTAAAGTTGAGAAACCGCATTTCTGACTTTACTCAAGGAATTAGCTGAAATAGTAAGTATAGAATCAAAAGGAGCATTAAATCCTTCTGTGGTAATAACTGGAGGATATTTACAATAATCCCATTCCCCGGCAAGAGCATTAAATCCTTAAGATTTTCTTTTTGTCTTCACCAAGGAATCGAAATGAAGGCGAGGATATTCCATATAAACTCTCTACAAGTCTCTGAGAAAGTAGTATTCGGCTAATTTTGAAAATTTCAAAAGTGAAGCCTTTTCTAGATAATCTCTTCTTAATTTAACATACTTGCTTAAATAATCTCTAGAAACAAGGCTACTTGGGAAACATTTATTCTAAGATAACATAATAAAATGCAACTAAGTTTAAAAGGAAGCTAGAACGAGAAATTTACAAATTAATATTATTACAAAATTATAAGTGTTCATCCGGTTCAATCAAAATTGACTTTTTGAATAACTCTAAAACAAATTTGTCCTTACAATATTTAAGTTTGTCAGAAGGCAACTCATGGGGAATCAATTTGACTCGTGGTAAATTCTAGCAGGCTCCTGGATGTAGATCAGATCCAAATTCATCCAAATATCTCTTTTGTAAACACCAAAGTAGACCTCCACTAAAATCATCTATGTATGAAAAATCTACAATTTGATGTCTGCAATAGTCTGTGCATAGGAAATCTACAAGGATGTTCCTCTCTTTAAAAAACATCCAAAAGAGTGTAATTAACTCCCGATTCTCTTTCAAAAGATTATAATATCGAAGGCGTGCCCTCCTTAGTCGTGGGGCAGCTTCTTGATCTTTGAAAGATCCTAACAATGCTGCACTTTTGTTAAGCCTATGGTTCTTATCGGAGAGGATATTGTGTTCTTTTAACTGCTTATCTAACTCTCTATACAAGCTATTTATTTCTACTTGTTTACTTTCAAGCTTGGTTTTATAAAGGTGGATGGATTTCCTCCTTATATAAAATAAAAGATGTAACCTATTATTATCTTGGAAGTGAAAGCCATTTAGACAAGGAATCCCATACCAGAGAAACGGGAATTGTATTTTGAGAGACCTGCTTTTTCTCTCTTTGTTTTTTAATGTTGAATTTTGCAATCTCTTCTTAAAGGTCAGAAGGCTCTAGGGGTTCAAGTGGGCTTGCTTCATGGATACTTGGATTGGGGTTGACTTTTTCTGAAGCCCCGGTGATGTCATCACCATCTTTTTCATGAATGTTGGTGTGACCACCTCTGTCGTCACTAGTACCCTGGCCTCTATCCTCGTTATCATAATTATTATCATCATCATTGTCATTGCCATCATCATCATCATTATCGTTGCCACCTTCATCGGCGTCTGCTTCATCTTCGTCACCTTCTTCATCAGAATCTGAGTCTATTTCGATAGAAGGGACTTCGAAAGATAAAACTTCAAAGTCATCAATCTCCTCTCTCTCTCAGGAATTCCAACTCCCTACTCCATTCTTTTGACTTTGCCTAAAAATTTGTTGACAAGAACAGGGTCGAGTGAAGGAAAGCTCAAATTTTGGCATTTTTCAATGTTGTCGGCATATGCAAGCATCAAGGCATCCTCGTAGGAGTTTATAATAATATCACTGAGGGAAGTGTTCAAAAATTGTGACACATGTTGCTTAGCATCAGAGATAGTATGGACATCCAACTTTAGAGAATTTTTCTTTTTCTCCAACTTTTTCGTGAGAGAGGATTGTTTGATCACCATTTGAGTTTTCTCATCTTCGGCTTCTTTAAATGCCATTTTCAAAGCCATATTTTCATCGGCTAGAAGTTGTTTTGATTTGCTATCTTTAGAAATAATATATTCTGCTTGAGCAAGAGTGGCTTTCATTCTTTCATGTTCCTTCATAGCAATATCATTGTCAATAGACAGGGAAGTGGTTTGGCTTTTCAAAGTTGAGATTTCCTCTTGAAGCCTGGAGGTCTCAGTAGAAGATTTTGATGCATTTTCTTGAAGAGAGAGCCAGCTTTTGGAAATCTAAAAGGAAAAGTATGATGCAAACCAGCATTCATAGAGAAACAATGATAAGAAGGATAAATAATGTGAAATGTACCAGAAGTTGTTGTTCTATTATAGAACAACACTGACCCGCCATGTCAGGAACAGAAGAAGGCAGGTGAATAGAAGCAAAGGATGAAGAGTTCAAGATAGATTGAACTATCTTTTCAAAATTGCTGGTAGACACGGGTGACATGGATGTAGAAGGGTTTAACTCCTGGGAGGGAGTTGAAGTTCCCAAGTCTTTTTGCATCTACTCAATTACGTTAGGAGAGTAGGAAATGACAATGCAAGATAAGGGATCATCCTTTGAGGGAGTCATCTTGGGTCGATCAATAGAAGCTTCAATGATTGGACTCTCCAAAGTTTTACCCATATCAATAGTCTTACCCTCTTCTAGTGGCGAAGAATCTGAAACTTCAACAACCTTGGCCTTCTTGAGGGTTGGGCCCCCAACAGCCACCTTGCCTAATTTTCTTTTAGCAATCATCTTTGACCTAGCCATGGCCTAAGTCAAGGATGACGCACGAGATGTAGAAGTTGAAAGAGCTGGATCACTTGTGATTGGTTCAACCTGAGGAGTAGTTGCTGAAGATTCAAAAAAATTACAAGTTAGTGAAGTAATTTAAGGAGTAATACAAACTGTAAGTACTATGTCTATGTTTACCAGGGAGATCAGGGCAAATAAGAGATGTAGGGGAGATGTTCTTATGATCAGCCAAGGATAAGAAGCATTTGCTCTGAGAAGTGTGTTGAACCAGGAGAGGTTGACCATGGACCCTTTATTCGGCAGGAAGAAAAGAATGCTTTTGAAGGTTTAAGGGATTCAACAGAGTAAGCCTATTCCCGATGCTACTTGAGGGGGCAATCAGCAGCTTTACAGTTTTCTTAACTTCTTCATTCAGTTCTTTAACAGAAGGACCTGATAAAGAAGCGAGGGTTAGCAATGGAAAGTAATTAAATAAGGAAAAGACTATGATCAACTTACGAGGAGAAGAAAAGACTCCACTGATGTTGGGAAAGCATTTGACGAAGAAGAATTGCGTTTTCCAGTCTCTAAATTTATTTACCCCCTCGGAGATTAGTTTTTTAGTGGGGTTAGCCCTGAAGATTTGGTTGTTTAAGTTGTCGATTTTAACAAAGCAGACCAAATAGTTGAGAATTTCAGCATTTAACGAAGGAATTCCTGACTCTAGAGCCATGATTCCAAAGAAAGAAGGTAAGTGTATACATTAGGATATAGCTGGATGGGAGCAATGCCCAGGTGGGTCAAAAATTTGGTCAAGAAATTCGAGAAAGGCAGGAAGCCATCATGCCAAATATGGATAGTAGTATAGGCGAAATATCCTTCAAGAGGATTTTGAATGGTGTCGCTATCGCTTGGGGGAATGGCTTCTACCCTAATGATGTCGAAGTCATTTAGAATAGTGTCCACCTCATCCAGGGAGAATATTAAAGAATGTTTGGAAACTGCTTCAATCTTCTTTGGAGAAGATTCCATCATTGGTACCGTATCTTTTTCTAGTTTCTGAGAGGTCATTTTCATGCCCTTGATCCTGCCAGGTGACATCATTTCAGTAAAAAGTTATAATTTGTTATATAATCAACATTTTTCAAGGATATCAAAAACCTATAACAACAATTCAAATATCAACCAAAATATGAAATTTCATATCCTTGAAAGAATGTTAGAGTCATTTTAAGGAAATGAAATTCGTTGAGCTTCCAATAGTGTCGAAAGGGAAAATGGAATTGGAACTCCTACAAACACCTTCGACAATGTCGAAATCCCAAGGAAAACTTTATTATTGAAAAGAGTAGTTAAACCCTACACAACTAATTTGAATATAAATATGCACTAACAACATTCAATAAACAAGACAAATAAACCTTTCGACACTGTCGAAACCCATGAACTTTTTTTTACTAAGAGAATATGAATGTTGTCGAAACACTATATGCCAATTGAGTTGAAAGGTTTGGGTTTGAGTAAAATCAATATATATGAAAGGGCTTTAGGACATTTCAATAGTGTTTGTATAAAATAATGACCAAATCCTAGTTAATTACAATGGGTTTCGAGTAAGTCGAAAGGGGTGTAAGGCTTCAAAATCGTATAAACAACCAAACCTAATTCAATATAGTAGGTTTCGATCAGGTCAAAAGGTTTGGTTTTGGTTTTCAAATTAAACAAAATATGTTTTCCTCGATCTAATTTATGAAAAGAAGAATAAATTTCTAACTCCCAACATTTCCTAAAATAAAGGTAAAATTAGACATGTACTAGAGGTTTCGAAACCTATAAAATAAAAATTATGCTTTCAAAAGTATTTACTATGCAATCATTTAGCGAAGCACATCAGGAAACTTCTTTGAAAGGTATCATAATATACTAAAGCATACTTATGCTTTCAAAGAAGTCCAATTCATATTAACTACATCAACAATTTCGACGAGATCAATTAAGAGATAGACGCTGGACTACCTTTCGACCCCATCGAAAGAGGTTAAAGAAGCAAGACAATGTTAGCCACATCAATCCCTTTCGAAGGGGTAGAAAGGTAAAATTACAATGTCAAGTTGCGATTCATACGGCTTAAACCTCTCTATGAAGTACCTGGAAAAACCTTTCTTCCCCAAATTCAATTTTAACCCAATACCTTAAAAAATTAATAACAAAATTGATTTGAGCGTGGATTTACAATCAATAATCATAAAAATCCCCAAAATGTAAATTCAAACCATAAAAAAATAAAAAATAAAGATAATAAAGAATAAAAACCAAATTAGATTAATTCTAAATATAATTTGACGTAGGAAATGGAACAAAATAAGCCATAAAAAGGAACCAAAGAATACTTTCATATGAACAAAAAAGCTTAAATTATCTTTAAGAAATTAGAATAGTAAATCAATTTCAAAACTAACGAATTTTAAAATAAAAATTTAGCATGGAAAGTTGGTTCGAAAAGCAGGATAATAAGAACTTACTATGAATTCGAGCTTCTGTTTGCTGGAAATATGGGTTTATTAAGAAATTAGGAATTTTAGTTCTTGCTGGAAGTTTATTTCAATCATAGGAAAATGAAAGAGGGGAAGAAAGAAGCAAAATTTATAAGAAAATTTAGTATGAAGGACAGACCGTACAATCAAATTTAAATAAACGGCCAGGATTTATGCAAGAATATGAAAAGGTGGGAAATCTCGATGCTAAAGTAAAGAGGAGTATCGAAGCAAATGACTTGAAAAGTCAAAGGCATCCCTTCATGGGGGGCAGGCAAGTGTTACCACCAATTCTCACTTCAACCTTGTCAAAACCAAGATGAATAGAAGAGAAGGATGTACAAGAGATGATAGCATCAACAGAGCCTTTCGAAGGAGTCGAAGGATTGCTACAGCCAAAAGCCTAATGTGTCACAAGCTTTCGAAGGGGTCGAAAGGATCAAAAGCACCCTTTCACTTCAATTGCTTGCTATCGAAACAGATGCTTTCATTTGCATGAAGACGTTTCAAATAAGTTGAGGAATACCTTTCGAAGGCAGTGAATAACAGCCACTTACATGCAACCAAACCTTTCAAAACCGTAGGTTTTGCCTTCATTCAAATTACTCAGAAAGATGTTTTGTTAGAGCAACCCTTCGAAAGCATAATTAAACCTTTCGAACCGGTCGAAACCTTTCACAACAAAGAGGGGTTTCACATTAATCTGCAAGTATGTTTTGGAAGTTACCTTCCGCATTGAAACCTACAGTATTTCAATACCTTCGAAACCTCAAAGATGTACCTGTTGACAGAGTCAGAAGCTCATGCCCTTTCTTACTAGCAACAACAAAGCAACATATGGTAGAAAGGTGCACCTACCCCTTCAATGAAGACGAAAGCATTCAAGTCCATTCAGATGCAATGCATAAGAATGCCCATACGTTAACAGCAACGAAAGGTCTACAAGGTCGCCTTTCGACCATGTCGAGAGCACTAAATCAAAAGGTGCCAACCCGCACCTATAAATAAGACCCTAAGGATCTGGTTTTGGCGATTCGAATTCTTTCACTCCATTCTTGTATTTTTTTAAAGTTGCAAACCCTAATTTTCAAATTAGATTGAGAATTTGATCAATTTGTACTGCTTGAGTTTAATGAAAGTAAGAAGATGGAATTTTTGGGATATTTGGATGATTTGATATTTCTAACAGATTCAGTTTGTAATCTTCTTATTTTAATTGGTTCGAAGGTTCACCATTAGAGTAGGTAAAAACCCTTAGTTCATCTAATATCCGTAGGACTTTAGCTCATATCCCCAAGTCGTCGAAAGGTCAGGTTCTATAGGAGTCGGAACCTATCCATTTCATTCACATCCTTAACCCTTAGAACCAACCTTAGGGTCAACTCAACCAATTAGAAAGGGAGTCTTCGAAAGGATACTAAATCAGATTAACTTGTTCGAAAGACAATATAAGAAGGATTTTAGTGTTTCGTCTAAATCGAAAAGTCCAACAAGAAGGAGTTTTTAGTACAATAACCTATTCGAATGAAAAACTGAAGAGAATAGAATGGATTATAGCCATCTTCACTTGATTGAGAAGTGTCGACTACTTTCATCTTTTTGAAAGAAGATTTCGAAAAAGTCATCCGCACTTGGCATTTGCACCCCATCAGCGTCTCCATCTCAAAAGAATATATTGTCAATCGTCATCTTCGGTTTTTTTATCAGAGCTCCGTCTTTGACTACAAAACAACTTTCAAACAACACATGCTTTAATGATGTCCCCTTCTGCTCCACTTCGTTCCAGCTCTTCTTTACTTGATGAGTTCCTCCAATTAATATATTAGCCATGATTCTACCATCTAATCGCCTAGGTCCCTCTCTACTGGGTCCAAGTCAGTCAATTTAAGAGTTCTGGCATTGAGGTCTAACATCTTTCCACCCGTCCTATGGGCCTCCCATATACTGCTATAACTTTTTCTTTGTATCAATTCATCAATCATATTTCTTAAAGATAGCACTCATTGGTAGTGTGCCCATGAATGTGAAGACAACAATAATGCTTTCCCAAGCGTCATTCATCTTCATTTGCCTCCCTCTGAGGCAGCATTTTATAGTTCTCTGTACCTTGCATGGCAAGTATATTCTCAACAGTATCGATTAGGCGGTATCTCCTAACTTTAAGCATCTCAAACACTTTTTGGTATCAATTCTTTTACCACGAGCGGCTTAATTTCTCTTTTTTTGACTGTTTTTATCGGTTCCTACATTCACCGTAGTGTTACCTGCTCTCTCACTAGTTTGTTTAGTAGCAACGTTGCATTGTAGAACTTTAGTAGACCGTCTCCCCCAGCATTTCCATCGACCATATTTGCCTCTTCCAAGCACAAATACTAGGTCTCCATTCAATATAACTCCTCCACAGTGTTGGGCAATTTAATTTTAGCTATTTGCCAAAATCCATGCCTTGATATATCCTATAAATCAGTTCCATCAACACAATATCCTCTATTGGATTGCTCGCTTCTATTACTTAGTTGAATCGACTAAGAGGGTCTATCCGACACCTTAATGAATACTCAACAAGGACATAACATTCTTCGCTCGAATGGTGGATAATCTTTTTTGCTAATTGATCAAACGTCGATATGAATTTCAACATGAGCCAAGTAAATTCCATCATAGCCACCTTATCCAAAAGTATGGGGAAGCATCTGCACCTTGCTGCATCGATAGCTTCAACACTATTCAGGTGCCATTCGTATTTTAGTAGATGTTGTCTAATGTTCATTGTCCCATTATACGATGGCGAAGTTAGCATAAATAACTTCCAAGGATATTCCTCCCGTAAGATATAATTAGTGAATGGGGTCATGTTGGGTGCTAAGCGATGTTCCTCATTCTTTCTCCATGGGTTTTCGTTCATCGATCTCCTTACTATATCAGCAATATATTCTTGACTTGCTTAGTTATTCAGAAGGAGACTGTTAGGAATAGTCCTAAGTGTTTGACTCTACAAACGCACTCAGCCCATTTGATGACACTAGGCTCTACTGTCTCTACGAAAACCATGCCTCCAGTTCCTTTGTGACCTAATAAATAAAGGTGATGTTAAAGGAGGTTGAAAGGGTCTGATGATACAAAAAATTAATTAAGGAAAATGAGTTGTAATCGAAACAAAGGGTTTCGACAAAGTTGAAATGTTTTGCTATCGAAGGAGTTCCTACTCTCTACTTAATAGCATAACCTTTCGACAAGGATGATCTAATCCGCATTACAACACCTTTTGACCCCATCGAAAGGGGTAAGGAAGTAAAAACAATGTTGCCGCCTCAATCTCTTTCGAAGGGGTAGGAAAGTCATTTTATGGTGCCTAATTTTCATTCGTAAGTTTGAAACTTCCAGGCAAAGAAAACGAGTTCCGCAAACTTCTCTAAACCTGATTGCAATTCCAGGTTTTAAAATAAAATAAAAGAGCAAGTAAATCTAATCTATTAAGAACATGAATTCAAACGAAAATCAATCTGTCTGAATTTCAAAAGTATAAAAAATAATTATCAAACTTAAAACCCAGATTTATTAATGATGAACAAAAATAGAAAATTTTGGAATAAAAATCAAGACCCGATAAGGAGATGGATCTTAATATCATCCACTGTCAAATTCATAATCATAAATGAAACATAAATTATAAAAATCCCTGAAATAGAAGTAGAAGAAGCTTCTCAGTAAATCAATCGAAATCTACCTTCAGAAAAATCTAGATTTTAATATTTTAGAAATCAAATTTCAATTTTGAAATCTGAAAAAGTGAAGTTTGATTGAAACAAGCAAAATAAAGTTAAATTCAAACTTACGAATGAGATTTGATGATTGCTTGGGTTTCTAAAAGTAAACTGGAAATTTGAGGATTTTTAGAACTATTTTACTCACATTTAGAATTTTGATTGTAGAAAAAGTCACACTTTATAAGAAGAAGAAAGGCATACTTTAAAAGTCGCTCAGATTATCAACCACTGGACCAGATTTGAATGGATGGTCCAGATTCATGTGGGAAGACAAAGAGGCGGGAAGTTTCTAGGTTTCAGCAAAGTTGACTTGGAAAGTCAAGAGCATCCGATCACAGGGAGGCAAATGTTACTCCAAATATTCACCATTCGATCAAGTCGAGACCTCTTTAAGCAAAGAGCAAGAGAGAAGAGCTCTAGTCAACCCTTTCGAAGGATTCAAGGGATGCTGCCATCATAGTTTGAAAGCTTAAGACCTTTCAAAGGTGTTAAAAGGTTTCTCCTATCAATATCTAGAGAATTCTTTCCTTTCGAAGAAGATGAAGGAGTCGAAAGAACCCTTCCGCCCCCATTAACAACCCTTTGACTAGTTAAAGACCTTTCGATTAAGGTGAAGCCACACCTTTCGAAGACAATGAAGAATAGCTCTTTGAGCATACGCCAAGCCATTCGAAACCAATGGTTTTGCGTTCACTCAAACTACTAGAAAGTAAGTATTATCTGGAGCAACCCTTTCAAAAGCAATTTTAAGCCTTTCGAATCAGTCGAATCCAATGTGGTCCAAGAAGGGTTCTGCATCATATCAGAAAAAGAGCATGGGCATAACCAAAGTCTTGTAACCGAAATTTGTATATCAATTTGGGAGTATGAAGAAATAAAGTCTTTTTAGCTGAATAAAAGGAAGTTTTGAATACTTTAATCTATTTTACTGTTCCATTAAAGATTTTGTTGGATTCACCTTTATATTTCAGGTATTACCTTCATCGAAAGGCTACTATCGACATAGTCGAAACACCTATAAGTTCTAGTAGTTTCTGTAACTAATTCAGTGCAATCTTCTCTCTGAGCTAAAGCCTTCAACAAGGTCGAAGCCCATCCACTAGTCATTGAAGCCTAAAATTACTGATTCAAACCCAAGTAGGTTATATCCACAGCTTTCGACCACATTGAACCCCCCACCTAGGATCCCAATCTAAAGATTAAACTACTCCAAATCCCAAAGTTCTCGACAAGGTCAGAGCCCAGACCAATTTTCCTAATTCAAGTTTTATCATCAAGGTTACCGCATTTCCGATAGGGTTGGAACTTTAATATCAGATTCTTGGGAAAGGTCCTAGTTACACAACCCACAAGGCTTCCGACAGGGTCGAAGCCTTTTAAGGAAAAACTTTCTAGGGTACTTTTATCAATTCAAGAGGAAGACCTTCAAAAGGAGGATCAATCCATCCCAACTAAGTCAAAAGGTCACTAAACACGGAATCTAACCCTTTCGACGCAGTCGAAAGGTTTGTCCGGATAATTCCTACCTATTAAGACATAATTGAAAGGAAATTCTAAGAGGATCTACATCTTTTTTCCTACATTACTTGAATAAAGGATAATTCACTTTTCTTAGCATAATTTTAGGGTATTGATAAGAAATCTTGTTAATATTTTTGGCGCTAGAAGGAGGGCTCGAACCTTCGACTTGGTTAAACCCCCAACACTATTATTCCCTAACCCCACTCAACCCCATTTCAAGTTCATCTACTTTAGTTTTATCATGGCCATAAGAATAAAAAGATCTGAACAAGGGTCATCTGAACCCCATTTGGAAAGATTCCCCTCAATGGACATCAAGGATTCCGACCAAGACAAAGAGCAAAGATTAAGGCTAGAAGCTCTTAGAATTATAAACAACAAAAAAGCATAATCTTAGATCCTAAGAAATGGAGTCTAAATCCTTTTCATGTTGGCCCCATCCCCACCTTTGCGCTAGGGAAGAAAACAAATGGAAGTGACAATATATTCAATCAAATGAGAAGAATGATCCAACATTTTTCCAAAGGCACCATCTTTGAGAAAGAGATAATGAATGATTACACTGTCGATGCACATAAGTGGCAACCAACTGCAGCAAAAGCACTTCCAACTTAAGGAATTCAAAGGGTGGTAAAAAGAAAAGCAATCAAAGAGTGTGATATAATAACGCCAAGAAATAAAAAGTCAGAAGTCCATCCGCAAGAATCAAGTTTCAAGTCAAGACTTCCAAAAGGGTGTAATTTGACAACTTTCATAGAGAATGTCTACTTGCTTATAAAGGATGAGCTTAACTACTGGCCATCAAAGAAAAGGAGGCTAAAACATGAGAGAAACCAGGGAGGATCCTATTGTCATTACCACATGATGAATGGTCACGAAATTAACCGTTGTAGAGCCCTAGAGGGGATGATCATAAATTCCTTTCAACAAGGAAGGATTAAAGAATATGTAAAGAAAACTTGAGAAAGAATCACAAAAGAGTTGCTTTTCAAAGAAAAATCTACATTGTTGGGAGTGGAATGCTCCTTATATTTGGATACTACCTAAGATGGTAGTCTACCTAAGATGGTAGAAAAGCCTCTGTCCGCGCTGAGATGGCTGATGTGCACGTAAATGTGCATATTTTTGCCACCATATTTAATCTATTTAAATTAAATAAATGATAATATCGGGTATTTTAACTTGTTTAAACCAAAATTCATATTATTTTCAAATCGTCACATATTCATCTTCATCCAAGGGCAAAATGGTCATTTTTGTGCATATATTAATTTGAGAAAATTTAATTAGAAATTTCTATATTATTTTATAGGAATTTGGCTTCATATACAAGTGGTTTTATGAAGATGTATGCATGCACAAAGAAGATACAAAGAAATGGAGATGGAAATAATTCAAAGGCCTGATAATGGAGGACCCCACCTACCCACCTCTCTTCATGTACAAATTAGAGGCTAATGCACATGCTTATGGAATTAATGGCTTCATGTACACTTAAATGATGATTAGTAGAAGCTAATGATTACTTGGCCTCCACACTTTCTCAAGGGCAATTTGGGCATTCCCCAAAAATATGAATTAGGGTTTAACACTTGTATAAATACCCCATATCTTCATGTAACTTCTCTCTCCCTTAGTCTCTCTTTAGTTAGTTTTTAGGCTCAAAATAAAAGAAAGCTTCTCTTTTCTTTTCATGGCTACTTAGCCATTTTCTCTTTATGTAATTTTTTTATGCAACTTTATTACATTGCTCTTTTGTTTTCTTGTTTATTTCCTTTCATGCTAGTAGTGTAGTTTGATTTTAATGCAAGTAGATTAGTTTTATTTCTTGTTAATTAGCTCCCTTTTCCTCTTCTTTTTCATTCATGTTGCAAGCTACTTGTGTTGTTATGATAACACAAATGAGAGACTAATCCCTTCAATTTAGGCGTAATGAAGCCTCTAATCATGTAGCTTCAACATTTTGATAATTATTGCTCTCTTTTGTGCTTAAATGAATGTTGATGTGATTTATTGTTTCATATTGAATTTGATAGTCTATTTTGTTCATAACAAATAGGCTATGCTTAACCAATCACAAACAAAAATTGCCTCTTCATCTAAATATGATTATGGCAAAGAAGTGAATGTTGAAATTGAAATTTGATGGTCTATATTTCTAATTAATAGTTAATAGACCATACTTAAAATAGATTTTGCTTTCAACTTGTTGTCATTTTTCATTAGAATTAAAAATGGTTTAAAGGTTGTGTTATAGTTTGATGGCTTATGTTGAGCTAGTTAATAGCACAAATGAGCCATACTTATGATAAACACATCATTTAAACTCATTTATGACCAAAGAAGAGAGATCATAATTTCATAAATTGTTGAACTATATGATCTAGAGAGTGGAATTATCTCTAAATTGTCATTTAACTCTCATTTTTCTATGAATTTTCTTTTGCTAGTTTTCTACATTTTTAGCTTCACACTTTTCAACTTTGGTTAATTTGATTGAGTAGAAACTTTAAATCATCAATTCCCTGCGGATCGACCCATATTCGCCACGTGCTACATTCGTACACCGTGCGCTTGTGATTATTTTTAATTTAAATTCGTTCGATGGTTTTCTAATCCGATAATTTCCGTCGACAAACAAGTTTTGGCGCCATTGCCGGGGAATTTGTTTTGATTTTAGTTTTCTATTCTTCGAATTATTTGTTGTTTGATTTTTGTGTGTGTTTATTTTGTGTGTGTTTGCATTTTAAAAAAAAATTAAAAAAATTTGTGTGTTTGTTTGTTGTGTGTTTTTGTTCTTGTGCGTTTTTTTTTCAATTAGCATTTGCATTTCTAGTTTCTATTTCAAAAAAAAGGAAAAAAAAATCCATTTCATTTACCATTTTAATTTGTACAACTTTCAAAAAAAAATTACAAGTCAAGTCATTTTCTGTTCTCTGTTCTCTGCTCATATCAGTGTGCACTGTGCACTTTCAACTCTTCTCGCTACAAACTGTTACAAACTGCATCACTGCTTACCACTTCCACCTCCATCTCCTAACTGTGCACTTCAATAGAGAACAACTGCAAGTCTTCCATCTTCCCTAACAACCAACAACAGTCCTTACCTCATCTCTTCCATTTCAACTCTCCTACCATTTCAACTCAACTTCCCAGTGCTCCAACATTACTGCATATAACAACACCTCAGTGCACTGTCACTTCTTTCCAAAACCAGCATCTCCATTTCCCACATACAATACAAACCACCTTTGCCTACATACCCAAAACTGTCAACATATTCTTCAAACCATACAACAGTGCAATTGCCTACACCTTGCACTTCAACAATTCACCATCATACAACTGCAAACAAATCATTGTTATCCTCTCTGCAACCCCAGCCTCCAGCATTTACATCACCAAACCCAACTGTGCACACATTGCTACACAACCCCCTACTAACCCGACCAAAACCGCTGCATACATAAATCCTGTCATCACTGCCTCGCACCCACTCCTTCTACTTCTCAAACCAAGCAGCTGTTCACCATCAACATCCCGCAAACGATCTGCTGCCACCACTACAACCACTTCATCCACCCTCCTGTACACTTCATCCCACTGTCACTTCTCATGTGCACACCTCTTGTGCACAGTCGACACAAACCACTACATCATATAACACACTTGCAACTGCACTTGCTTTTGTTTCTACTTCACTGTTTTTTTGTTTACAATTTTTATTAACATTATATTGTGCATATTGTGCATACCTTTTGCCTTCTGACATTAACAAACATAGTCACCCAATTGCAAAACTTCTTTCCTCCATCCCCTGGCCTTACCCCCTTCCACCATCATCAGTTCATCACACATCCACTTCATCTTGCTACATAGTGCACTGTCAAAACAACAAGCTTCATTGACCGGTCACCTTCAACAATACTACAACAGCCACAGTATATCACTCTGCGCATACCCACTGCTTTCAGTACTTCCACTACATCACAGAACAACTCACCACATATCTCATTCTTTGCTACAACTCCTCCTTACCTCTGTTCAACATTTGCTGCACCTCTAGCTCCTCACTCCAAAACGCCTTCGAACCATACAACTGCAGCACTCAATTTCCCACACAACCACCAACATTACCAGAGACCATCAATTCTTCCTCCACCAGAGCCAATCACCCAATTCCAGCATATCTACACTTCCACGAATATCGCGTAAAGCCCAACTCCAATCGCGAACCACCGATAACCAACCACCACAGTTCACGACATCTCCAACCGAAACTCCATCGCGACACTACAACAACTCGACCACGAACCATTAGCACTCACGCTCACCAAATCACGAATTCCTATCCAAATCGAGCAAAGTACATCTGCATTTGAAATCACCTGCAAATCGACTTCGAACCGAATCACGATTTGAAATCGCGTTTCCTCTTTTTTATTTTTTATTTCAGTTTTTTTATTTATTTCTTTTTTCTTGTTTGGAGAGAATAAATTTGCGTCTGAAGTTGTTTTCAGGATACTTTTTAGGAAATAATTGTCTGTGGTGCTTGAAGTTGCATTGTGGGCTTTTGAGCATCTTTTTATTTTTGTTTAGTTCAGCTGTTTTTCCTTTTTCAGTAAAAAAAAACTTTTTTTTAAGTAAAACTCTACTTTTAAGTTTCCTCTCCAAAAAAAAAAATTAAAAAAAAATTCCGAAAAAAAAATTTCAACTTTGTTTAATTTTCATTTTTCATTTGTTTTCGCTTGTTTTAGTTTTCATTTATTTTATTTTCAATTGTTTTGTTTTTCGCTTGTTTTGTTTTTCATCTTTGAAAAAAAACAACCAAAAAATAATAATAATAACAATTGTATATATCTTGTTTTTTTCTCAGGTTGCCAAAGCAGGAATTAAAGGAAAAATAGCTTGCTGAAAACTGCCGCTCCGCTTTCCAAAAATAAATTGCTAGCTTGCTTATATAAGAAAATTTGCTGCTTTTAACCTCATCTCTAATTTTATTTGAATTGCATTGTTGGTTACTTGCATTTGCATTTTATTAAAAAAAATTCAAAAAAAAAATTCAAAAACAAAAACAAAAAATCTATTCGTAGTTGCATTGTTAATACACGTTTAATTTCTGCTTTGCATTTCATTTTGATTAATAATAACGGTTATACATCGATAACACTTAATTGTATATTGGCAAATTGTCTTCTTTGAACAATTTAATTTCTCAGTGCCTAGGCTACGGTAGAGCAATAACCATTTATAAATATTATGGTGATTCGTAAATATTATAGTGGTTGTTTCTCTGAAGATACTTAAACCTTCGACTACATTGCTATGGTGATTCGTGGTGCACCGATAAATCCTGTCCGTTACCTGGCTGAGAACTATCTTGTTTATTTAAGACAATGTGTGATTATACAATTTTGGGTTAACATAGGATAAATTATTTGTAATTAACCCTTGCATTCATTTAGTTGCATTAGTTCATGCATATTTTAAAACCAAAAAAAAAATTTCAAAATCCAAAACTAAAAAAATTGTAAATATTCCTTTTCAGTTTTTATATTCTTTTTGTTTGAAATTTCAAAAATCCAAAAAATTATAAAACCTTTTCAAAAACAAAAAAAAATTGAAAAATCAAAAAACAAAACAAAAATCAATTTTCCATTTTGAAAAATAAATTCTATTTGTAAATATTTTTCCTTTATAAAAAAAAACCCCAAAAACACTCTTGAAAATGTCCGAGTTTCCCCACTCACATGAATTTTACAATAGTTGTGGAAATCAATATAATCCAAATGATTTCACTCCAAATTCGTATGGATATTTTAACACCAATTATTGTTTAAACAAGTCGAATTTTGAACAACAAAGTTTTCAAAACGAAGACCAACCCTCGAATCTCGAAAATAGCATTTCATCTCTACTTGAAATCTCTACACAACAAAATCAAATGATAAATGATTTGTGTAATTCATATTTGTGTAACAACTTGAGTCACGGATTTAAAATTTGAATTCAATTCAAAATTCAAATGATTTCGATTATAACCCATGCCAATTCAATTTCGAACTCCAAAATGAATTTCAAACACAAAATGAAAATGGAAACAACTTTTCATAAAATTTGGCAATGGGTATAATCTTAACCACGTTACGATTGAAAATCTTTGTTATCAACAATTTCAAAGTGAAAATCCTCATGTTAATAATTATAAATTGGATTTTGTTGAGCAAATGAACGAAATTTACAATGATCACACGAATTCATTGTTTGAAACATATATGAAACAACGTGAAAAACAAAATCAAATTCCAACGTGTGACGAGTCAAACGATAATCCATCTTTTACCCAAATCGACGATTTGCAAATAACAACTTTTGAAATTGAAAATAATAATCTTAATGAACTTGTTGAAAACACGGTAATTGAGTTGGATTTCAATTCATTTAAGGGTGTCGAACCAAATCTAAAATTCGATCTTCCTTTTCTCGACTTCGAAAATTTGAATACAACTACTTTGGATTTTGAACTTGAGATACGCAATGAAATTGTTGATAATCCAACAAAGGAAGATGAATTTAATGAACACGAATTTTGTGAACTTTTCGACGACGAGTTGTTAAATTCCGACGGGGAAGATTTAAATCACCACTTTGATTTTGAAATCAATAATTTTGAAGAATTTTTCAATGACAAACTTGAATTTCAATTTGGTGAAAATAAACTTGAATTTCAATCAATCGTTATATCCACCCCAAAAATTATCGAAACCAAAATAACTCGTACGATTTTTAATAAAACGACATTCGTTTTTCCAAATCAACATTCAATTTTGAAATCTTTTACGGTTTGGTTTTTCGAGCTTAAGCTGTGTCTCGTATACTTGATGAGACAAATAAATCGGTCTTTGGAAGACCGTTTCATTTACTTTTTGACGATATACTTTCTGAACTCTTGTAAATAATAATCTTTTCGTTTTCATGTAAATATAGGTCATCTTTTTATTTTTTTTATTTTACTTATTTTTCTCCTTCCACTTGGGTTGACTATGGGGACACAATCAAAATCAAGTGTGGGGGGAGACTCATCGTCATTTTTCAATTTTTCATGGTTTATTTTTAATTTATCTTTCCAAAATTTAAAAAAAATCCCAAAACAAAAAAAAATTGTTAAGCATTTTTGATTTATTTTTAAAAAGAAACACTATAGGATAAATATATGGTTTTGGTTTATTAAATTGAAATTTTTGAAAATTTATTCGTCTTAACAATAATAAAAATGAAGTTTGATTACAAATAATAATGGTTTAACTAGTATATAGGGAGATTCATACGTGATAATTATGAAATATATCCTAATTGAAAATCTTTGTTTTAAAAAGTGGTTGATTTAAAGTAAAGAATATAACATTTTTTTGTCTTCTAAGTTAAATAGTGCTAAGATAATTTTGCGAAACTCTCTCTTTCAAAAAAAACAACACAAAAACAAAAAAATATTTCTTGTATATATGTATATATATTTTTTAATAAACACCTAGAGTCATGTGTTCACTCGCCATGCTTTGTACCCTTCTCACGTAAGCCCGAAAGGCAGTGCATGATCGGTATATCTGGCCTCAGTTTATCCGAGTTAGGTGTATATATATAAAAATTCTTTTTAATAACGCCTACAGTCAATAGGTGTTCACACTTGTGTGTTCACTCGCCACGCTCTGTATTCCCCTCACATCAGTCCGCAAGTCAGTGTATGGGTAATATATCTGGCCTCAGTTTATCTGAGTTAGGCATATGTAAATATTGTTAATATCAACAAAATTTTCAAAAGAAAAAAAATGGAGAGAGTAAGCAATTGAAATCCAAGCACTTTTTTAACTTATTTGATTTGACTTGTTATTGAAAAGAAATGAAAAATACCACTTTGATGAACTTTGATAATCGATAAGAATCCATTTCATAGTTACACTACGTAATCAACCGAAACAACGAGTTAAACTATAGTCTATTTGCTTTGATAACTTGATTTTTATTAGAAATTTTGACAAGTAAAATGACTTAAATTTTCAAGATAATAACCAAAACCTATATTTAACTTATTTGTGTCAATTTAAAAATTAATCCTTCATTGTAAATATTTTCAAAAACTTGCATTCATCTTCTTGTAAATAAATCTTGCATTGTGTAAATACTTTCATTCTGCATTTGGATTTTGTGGGTAGTATCCGCTGAAAACCCTCACGAGACAACACTCGTCCTACTAGGGACACCCGGAGGTTTAACGGCTTATTGCATACACTCAATGCAATCATTCTCCCTACGAAAACGGATTTATCTTAGTTTTTCTTTATTCGAGGACGAATAAAAAGATAAGTGTGGGGGTATTAGATGTGCACGTAAATGTGCATATTTTTGCCACCATATTTAATCTATTTAAATTAAATAAATGATCATATCAGATATTTTAACTTGTTTAAACCAAAATTCATATTATTTTCAAATCGTCACATATTCATCTTCATCTAAGGGCAAAATGGTCATTTTTGTGCATATATTAATTTGAGAAAATTTAATTAGAAATTTCTATATTATTTTATAGGAATTTGGCTTCATATACAAGTGGTTTTATGAAGATGTATGCATGCACAAAGAAGATGCAAAGGAATGGAGATGGAAATAATTCAAAGGCATGATAATGGAAGACCCCACCTACCCACCTCTCTTCATGTATAAATTAGAGGCTAATGCACATGCTTATGGAATTAATGGCTTCATGTACACTTAAATGGTGATTAGTAGAAGCTAATGATTTCTTGGCCTCCACACTTTCTCAAGGGCAATTTGGGCATTCCCCAAAAATATGAATTAGGGTTTAACACTTGTATAAATACCCCATATCTTCATGTAACTTCCCTCTCCCTTAGTCTCTCTTTAGTTAGTTTTTAGGCTCAAAATAAAAGAAAGCTTCTCTTTTCTTTTCATGGCTACTTAGCCATTTTCTCTTTATGTAATTTTTTTATGCAACTTTAATACATTGCTCTTTTGTTTTCTTGTTTATTTCCTTTCATGGTAGTAGTGTAGTTTGATTTTAATGCAAGTAGATTAGTTTTATTTCTTGTTAATTAGCTCTCTTTTCCTCTTCTTTTTCATTCATGTTGCAAGCTACTTGTGTTGTTATGATAACACAAATGAGAGACTAATCCCTTCAATTTAGTGGTAATGAAGCCTCTAATCATGTAGCTTCAACATTTTGATAATTATTGCTCTCTTTTGTGCATAAATGAATGTTGATATTATTTATTGTTTCATATTGAATTTGATAGTCTATGATGTTCATAACAAATAGGCTATGCTTAAACAATCACAAACAAAAATTGCCTCTTCATCTAAATATGATTATGGCAAATAAGTGAATGTTGAAATTGAAATTTGATGGTCTATATTTCTAATTAATAGTTAATAGACCATACTTAAAATAGATTTTGCTTTCAACTTGTTGTCATTTTTCATGAGAATTAAAAATGGTTTAAAGGTTGTGTTATATTTTGATAGCTTATGTTGAGCTAATTAATAGCACAAATGAGCCATACTTATGATAAACACATCATTTAAACTCATTTATGACCAAAGAAGAGAGATCATAATTTCATAAATTGTTGAACTATATGATCTAGAGAGTGGAATTATCTCTAAATTGTCATTTAACTCTCATTTTTTTTTATCAATTTTCTTTTGCTAGTTTTCTACATTTTTAGCTTCACACTTTTCAACATTGGTTAATCTGATTGAGTAGAAAATTTAAATCATCAATTCCCTGCGGATCGACCTGTATTCGCCACGTGCTATATTCGTACACCGTGCGCTTGCGGTTATTTTTAATTTTAATTCGTTCGACGGTTTTCTAATCCGATAATTTCCGTCGACGAACAATGGCTAGGGCAGAGCACCTCCTAGAAGGAGGGTGGGTAAGCCTTTAGCCACGCCATAAGATGGCCAGGTTAAAGCATCGGACAAGCACTTAGCCGCACCTCTGGTAAGGTCAAGGCATCTCCTGGAGGGAGGAAGGGTAAGCCTTTATCCACACCATAAGATGGCCAGGGTAAAGCACCGAAGGATCCCTTATTCGCGCAGCAAAAGGGGTAAGGCCCCTCCTGGATGGAGGATGGAGTAAGCCTTTATCTGCGCCATAAGATGGCCAGGGTAGAGCACCGAACAAGCCCCTCCCCGAGCCACAATAGGGCCAGGGTAGGGCGCCTCGTGGAGGGAGGTCGGCTAAGTCCTTGGTTCCAGTCTCTAAGATGAGCTAACCAAGAGCATCGGTGATGCAGCCCAGCCTGATGAAGACTTCGGTCGCGAGCGACCTAACGAACTGTTAAGTCGTGTGCGACATAACAGAGTGAAGAATGACGAGATAAAGGGAAAGAACGAAACAAGTGATACAGTGAAGGACCATGTAGAACACCAACTGGATATTCTTAAGTCCCTTGGACGATCTAACGAGCTAAGTCAACAAGTTAGGTCGCGAAGTTCATATGTTGCGAAGGTCGTAGGTCGCCAACGACCTAGTAGGAAGCCACCTTATCTTAGGTCGCTACGAACTACTGAGTCATGAGATAAGGACTTGTGACCTAACAAGCTAAATCAATGGGATAGGTCACTGGGACAACCTAACAAGCTAAATCAGTGGGATAGGTCGCTGGAGCGACCTAGCGAGTTAAAGCAAACCTCTTATCACCCAGATTCCTTAGGTCGCTCAAGCAAGTTAATGACCTATGACAAGTCGCGACCTAGAGCCAACGAGCTATGACCTAAGCTAGGTCGCGGGAACAAATTACGACCTATGTTAGGTCGCTCGACCTTATGCCGCTGAGAAGTTAGGTCGCTTCTGAGAAGTTAGGTCGCTTCTGAGAAGTTAGGTCGCTGCCGCATTCTGCTCTAAACCGTTGCTTTCTTAAGTCGCTTCTGGAGGGATTTCTTAGGTCGCTCAGTTGTTAAGACGCTCCAAGAAGTATGTCGCTGAAGCCTACCAAAGTTAGGTCGCTCAAGCCTAGGTCGCGTGAAGACACTTTTGTTGCTGTGTGCTTAGGTCGTTATGTGTTGTATTCGTGTTGTATATAAGTTGAGTCGCATTATTGAAAGTTGTTGTGTTTTGTTGTGTTGTAATTTGTTAACTCGTTTGAGATGTTTTGTACTTAGGTCGTAAGTCGTTTATGTTGTAAAGTGTGATGTTGTAACTAAGCCGTGAATGTTAGGTCGTTCACGACCTATGTGTTGTCAGATGTAAGTGTTGTGTTGTGTTGTAACCCTATAAATAGGGATGTTGGGTCATTTGTAAAAGAAGTTGATTTTGAATAAACTTTTGTTTGAGTGCTTTGTGCCTCTTCTCAAATTGGTAGTTGAGTGTAATCTTCTATCTCCACCTTCGGCATTCGAGTGCGCTCGAATCAACGATTGTTGAAGCCGATTCATAGAATCTAGTGCGCTAGATCAACGTTCAAAGAATCGTAGATCTTCTTTCACGGCATCGTGCGCGATCAACGTGACGAAGATATCTAGAATTCGGCATCTTTGAGATCAATGGATTTGGGTGTTTGGTATTTTCAATCCACCGATTGCTACTTTCACCTTTTCATCCATTTTTCTTATCCGCTGCTGCATCATTTGGTATCAGAGCTAGACTTAGCCAATCATAGCTAAGCGAAGTCTTTGGAGCCAATTCTTATTGAAGAATTCAAGCCGAGCCAATCGAGAGTTGAGCCGAGCAAAGTTGAAGTGTTCAAGTTCAGATTTGTTCAACCCGAGTGTTGAAGGTTGCATTAGTTTGGTTTGTTCAGAGCTAGACCAAAGCCAAGTTTTTGAAGTTTGTCTTAGAATTTTTTTGAAGATTTGTTGAAGATCAATCATGCATCCGAGAAGAGGTAATCGTCATCAGAATATTGCCGATGTGTATAGAAGAGAAGATGCTAAGGCAATAGAGAAACGAATTAGTGATAACCTCGAAGAGAAATTCAATAAAGGTTTTGGAAAGTTGGAGAAGTTGATGATGGATTTGAATCAAAGACAAAGAGGAAGGTCACCAGTCTTGAACCATGGAGGAAACAGAGTTTCGCCATCGGTTACGGAAGCAAGGAAGGTGTCGCCACAAACTTATCAAGATAAAAGGGAATCATCAATTTAAATGAGACGAGATCACCATGGGGAAGAGAAAAGAAGTCAACATGGGTTTGACAATGAACCATGTCGTGATGTCAAAATACCAAGTAGAAGAAATTTGCATGATCATAGAGACATACGTGATCATAGAGACGAAGGGTGTCATTTGCCAAAGCATGAGAATGATTCTATTTGGCTAAGGAACAATATTTTTCAGTCTACCTGTACTATCTTGGGAAAGGTTTGTAAATTCATTATTGATGCGGGAAGTTGCGATAACCTTATATCTGAAGAAGCCGTTATGAAGTTTGGGTTGAAGACTGAAAAACACCATAGACCGTATAGACTGGCATGGATAAAGGAAGGGAAAGAAGTGATGGTGGGAAGACGAACATTGGTTACATTTTCTATTGGGAAAAAGTACAAAGATGATATATGGTGTGATGTTGTCGATATGGATGTATGTCACCTACTATTGGGAAGTCCATGGCAGTATGATAGAGCTGTACAACATAATAGTCACGCCAACGGCTACAGTTTCATGTTCGAAGGAACCAAGATTACCTTAGTTCTTAAGAAGCGTGAACAAAGTGACTGCAAACCAGAGAAGAAGGTGGAAGCAACTAATTTAATATCTTCGAAAGAATTTGTTGAAGAAGTGAAAGGTGGTGTTGAAGTGGAAGAGGAAGTGTTGGGCGTATTCTCACCACCGAACCACTCCCTACCGAGTCACTCACCTACTCCCACCACCGGATCAATCCACGCCTCCACCCATGGCCGAACCAAAGCACTACCGAACCAACGTTGCTAGGCCAGATTGCATCAGCCCAGGCCTACCAGCAGCTACATACATCCAAGACCCCTACTCCCAACCTCACTCTATAAATAGAGGGGCAAGGGTACAACAATGAGGGACAGGTTGGAGAGCTCAAGAACGAACAGAACTCTCAAACAACTTTCATACACTTGTAACCAAAGCTTTGTACTTGTAATCTGAACAATAAAGGAGAATACAATATAAAGTGGACGTAGGCACATTCTGGCCGAACCACTATAAACCTGTGTGTCTTTTACAGTTTAGTCCCTGCTTTTTACATATTTGCATAAAGTGTCCAAATTACTAAGAACAATAGAAAATTGACTAAATCTTACGACTTGGAGGTGTTTGCCCAATTTTTGTGCAAACATTTTTGGTGCTTTCATTGAGAACTGAACACAAGACTTTAACTTCTCCCACTTAACCTTCTTCCTAACAGCATCGCTCATTGCTTGGAAGACATGCCTCCCAAGCAGAAGAAAGATGTTAACAAAGGAAAAAACATCGCAACTAGCAGTATTCCAGATCCAGTGGTCACATATCAAGTAAATCATCCCATTCCAACAGTAGTACCAAATGGAGGTCAGGCAAATCCGACAACCCCTGCCACGGAACAGCCGGCAGCAATTACTAGGGCAGATCTAGACAAGGCTGTGGCTGAGGTGACTAACCGCTTCACATCCCAACAGTAAGCCTTGGTGAACCAACTCATGTCACGCTTAAGGGATGCTGAAGAGTCCAACTGCAACACTGAATCATGGGGTGAGTCCCAGTCTGGAGGATCTCGGAGGCGACAAAGATCTTCCTTCTTCGAAGAAGCTAACGACAGAAGCAGCCATGGTAGGAGCCGAGATCGAACTCAGCCCGAAGTTGGACCCGAGAAAACACTTGGAACCGAACCCAACGGGGGAGGTACCAGGCGGAGGTCAACTGTAGCTGAGCCTGTCATGCTGCCTAACCACGGAAACACCAATGAACGGGGCCGAGCTAGAGTCCAGCCCAAAGTTGGACCCGAGGAAGTGCTTAGAATATAACCCGGCAGGGGAAGATCAAGGCAAGGGCCAACTGTAGTTGACCCTAGCATGCTCCCAGAAGACCAAAGACAGCCACTGGAAAATATTAGGAATGTTAGATGATACCATCCCTACAGGTCATCTGGACGGAATCAATCCCATAGACCAGAACCGAACTCATTTCTATCTACTCCAAATTCTGATGAAAGGATGGCACGCTTGTTCAGAGAGTGCGTCCAACGGGATCAAAGAGATCGAGGGATAGGCGCTAGGGTAACCAGCCCTTTCGCCCACAATATAGAAATTGCCATCACCCCCCGAGAATGGAAAATGCCTACAATGGAACCTTACAAGGGAACCTCTGACCCCGTTGTACACTTACAGAGATACACACAGCATATGCTCATGAGCGGAGCAACAGAAGGAGTGCTGTGCAAATGCTTTCCACTATTCTTATCAGATCTAGCTACCTCCTGGTTCTGCCATCTACCCCAAGGATCCATCAGCTCATGGGAGATGTTGAAAGAAAAGTTCATCAGCCAGTTCCGCATTCATGTGGAGCAACCCAAGGACGCTTATTCCTTATCCAGTATCAAACAAAAACCTGGAGAGAAGGTGCAGCAATATCTAACCCGATTCAATGCCGCAGCGGTCGCAGTCCAAGATGCCGATGAGAAGCTTATCTTAATGGCCCTCTATAGTGGTGTGCATCCGGATACTAAATTTGCTAGAAGATTGACAAAAGAAAAACCAGCTACTTTACCCGATTTCTTCCATGAAGCCGGGAAATATATGAGGCTTGAAGACGCTGCCACTGAGGGGCAGTCAGGGCAAAAAAATAAGGCAGCTCACGGCAACACGCCCGCTGTAGCAAAGGACGTTCGAAGAAATGATTCTAAAGACAATGCTGGGGGCAAGAAGGGAGAAAAGCGTCTATACCGGCCAGGACCGAGATTTGACGCTTACACCCCTTTGAATGAAACGATCGAAAACATCTTCCTGGCCACTCAAGACGAAGTTAAATACAAACGCCCCCCGCATAAGAAGGAATCAGATAACGCAATTAAGTCTGGAAAATTCTGCAGCTTCCACGAATCCCATGGGCATGATACCAATGAATGCCATCATCTTCGGGACTTGATTGAAGAACACATCAGAAGAAGGAGACTAGAACGCTATGTAAAAGGTCAGAATAGGAATCCAGCTCCTGCCAATGAGAACCCAAGGTTACCCTCCCTAGAAATAGGCAGAGGAAATCGCAACACCAGCGGCTCTAGTCAAGAGAAGATAGTGGTCCATACCATCTCGGGAGGGCCACACATTGCTGGCGGAAGCTGGGCAGAGATGGAAAGGTACGGAAAGTCACTTAGAAACGATGAAGGATACGTTAATTCTATTATAGAAGAACGCCACCCGTAGCGGATAGAGAATAATGACATCACATTCAGTAGGCGTGACCTGGAGGGAAGGCAGTACCCTCACACGGATCCCATAGTTATCTATGCCCGACTCGGTCCAGCCAAAGTTTTCCGAGTTCTAGTAGACTTTGGAAGCTCAGTGAATATCCTATTCAAGCATGCATTCGACAAAATGAAGCTGTCATTAAAGGATGTTTTTCCCTGCAATAAACCTCTACACGGTTTCACTGGAAATGCGAAGATGCCCCTCGGGCGACTGGACCTCTTTGTTGAAATTGGAAGTCATCCCCTTTCCGTTGTGCGGAAACAAACATTTGTGTTTATAGAAAACCACTCGGCCTACAATGCCTTCTTAGGAAGACCAGCCTTGTCTGACTTCCAAATTGTCCTAACCCCATGGTGCATGAAGATGAAATTTCCAACGAACAATGGAATAGGGGAAGTAGAGGGAGATCAGGACATCGCTCGAGATTGCTATGTAACTGAACTTCGCAATAAACGCAGGAAGGATATAGGGAAGAGTGCAGAGACTGCCCTCTGCACGAACAGTTTGGAAGCATAGCAACTAAAGAAAGCCCTTCCTCTTCGATATACCAGTGACCCTTTCAATGAATTAGACCCCAGGGACAAAGAGGAGGAGGCCACCGCCGAGCCTATAGAGGCTATGGAATTTGAATCTGTGGACAAACATGACTCGAGTAGACTATTGAAAGTCGGGTCCCAACTAAAAGCAGAATTGAAGGAACAACTCATTGATTTTCTCCGCCAAAACTTGGATGTATTTGCATGGTCACACGCTGACATGACTGGAATCTCCCCTGACATAGCATGCCATGTACTAAACATCGATCCTACCAAGGCGCCAGTAAAATAGAAAAAGAGAAGTATGGGGGCAGAACGATCAGCAGCCTTCGATGAAGTAGTAAAAAACCTACTTGCCAATGACTTCATACGAGAAGCCATCTACCCAGAGTGGATCGCTAATCCAGTACTAGTAAAGAAGGCTAATGGGAAGTGGCGAACATGCATTTACTTCTCCAACTTAAATGACGCCTGGCCGAAGGATTGCTTCCCACTCCCCGGAATCGACCAGCTCATGGACAGCACGGCCGGGCACGAACTCTTATCTTTTATGGACGCATACTTAGGATATAATCAAATTCCTATGCATGCTCCCGATCAAGACCACACTAGTTTCATCACTGACCGGGGATTGTACTGCTACAAAGTAATGCCTTTTGGACTTAAAAACGCAAGAGCCACCTATCAGCGCCTCGTCAACAAGATGTTTGCAGGGCTAATAGGACAAACTATGGAAGTTTATGTGGATGACATGCTGGTAAAGTTAAGGAAAGCTGACGATCACGTAAGCCACCTGGGCGAGATGTTTCAAGTAATTCGCCAATATGGAATGAAGCTGAATCCTCTAAAGTGCTCCTTCGGAGTATCATTAGGAAAGTTCATGGGATTCATCATCCATGCTAGAGGAATTGAAGCAAACCCTGAACAAGTCCGAGCTCTGAAAGATATCAGGATACCTTCTACCCGAAAAGAAATGCAATGCCTAAATGGGAAGGTGGTCGCCCTGAGCAGATTCATCTCTAAAGCAACTGACAAATGCATCCCCTTCTTCGAAGCTCTAAAGAAAGACAAAGGTAAGTTCGAATGGACTGACGAATGCTTAACAGCTTTCCTTAACTTAATCGAACACCTCCAGAGACCACCAGTACTCTCAACTCCGAACAAAGGCGAAGAGCTATACCTATACCTTGCTGTGTCATCTCATGCTCTAAGCGCCGCCTTGGTAAGAGAAGACAAACGCACGCAGTGACCAGTATACTTTGTAAGCAAGAGGCTTACAGGGGCGGAAGCCAGATATCCTAAACTTGAGAAACTAGCGTACTGTTTACTAATCACATCACGGAAACTGCGTCAATATTTCCAATCTCATTCCATCAGAGTTCTGACCGATCAACCGCTAAGGCAGGTACTATATCGTCCCGACACTTCTGGGCGACTACTTATATGGTGCATTGAAATAAGTCAATATGATATCACCTACCATCCTCGCACCGCTATCAAGGGACAAGCCATGGCCGATTTCATTGCCGAATTCACTACCAACGAAGGTAAGGAGCAATCGGAAATGGCAGAAGACATCAAGTGGAATCTCTTTGTGGATGGAGCGTCAAACGAACAAGGCTCGGGGGCAGGTGTGGTAATAATCACTCCCAGGGGAAATATGCTACACTATGCTTTAAAGTTGTAATTCGCTGCCACCAACAACGATGCAGAGTATGAAGCAGTGATAGCTGGATTAGAACTTGCCTTAGAGATTGGAGCCAATTCCTTATGTCTTCATAGTGATTCTCTGCTTATCGTAAATCAGATACTAGGAGAATTTCAGGCTCGAGAAGAGCGGCTCACAGCATATCTAAGGAAGACCAAGCTGCTCCTCGATCAATTGGATCACTATTTAATCAAACACATCCTTCGGGAAGAGAACCGAGAGGCCAATGAATTGGCAAAGCAAGCTAGCATGAGAAACGGCACTATTTCTGGAGCAGTGGCCATCTCAAAGCAGCTGACCCCGAGTTTCAAGCAGGTGAATCTGATAGCTGCAGTCGAATAGGAAACTTGGATGACTCCCATCCAAAAATACTTACAAGACGGCACACTGCCCGACAAGCATAACGAAGTCAAGAGAATCTTAAGGAGAGCTTCCCGCTACACAATACAAGAAGGCACCCTTTATCGGCGCGGCTTCTCTAACCCCTTATTAAGGTGTGTTGCTGGAAGGGAAGCAAAGGAAATCTTATCCAACATCCATCAAGGAAGCTACGGAGACCACACTAGAGGGCAGACTCTGGCAAAAAAGATACTCCGGTATGGATATTTCTGGCCCACCTTAAGCAAAGACGCCTTAGATTTCGTCAAAAAATGTGACAGATGTCAGAAATTTGCTAAGATTCTACAGCTACCAACAACTGAGATTACTCAAATGACCAGCCCTTGGCCCTTTGCAGTATGGGGAATTGACTTGATTGGCGAACTGCCAATGGGCCGAGGCGGAGCCAAATATGCTATAGTGGCAGTCGACTATTTCACCAAATGGGTGGAAGCAGAACCCCTAAATAAAGTATCTTCAGCAAAAGTTATTAACTTCTTGATCAAAAATGTTCTATGCAGGTACAGAGTCCCACTTAAAATCATTTCGGACAATGGACCTCAGTTTAACAGCGAGGAGTTCGCCAACTGGTGCCAAGAGCACGGAATTCACAAAAGCTTCTCATCTGTAGCTTATCCCCAGGCAAACGGACAAGTTGAAGCTGTCAACAAAATTCTCAAAACTCTAATAAAAAAGAAACTCGAAAAGTCAAAAGGCGCTTGGGTGGATGAACTTCCTATGGCACTGTGGGCCTATCGCACATCTTTCAGAACATCAACGGGGCATACTCCTTTCTCTTTGGCATACGGATCGGAGGCTATGCTCCCAGTTGAAACTATAGTGCCTTCCTACCGTAGGATCCACTATAACCCAGAAGAGAACGAAGAAATCCTTCACATGTCTTTGGATCTAATTGAGGAAAGAAGAAATGATGCATCCCTCAAAACAGCAGCTTACAAGCAAAAAGTGGCAACGCAATACAACTCCAAAGTCAAGCATCGTAGCTTACAAAAAGGAGATCTCGTCCTCAAGCGAATCTTCCCGCGCCCCGGAGCGCTAGATCCAATCTGGGACGGACCATATGTAATTCATAAAGATCTCCACAACGGAGCTTATATTTTGTCAACAGTGGATGGAGAGGTGTTCCAGAGGGCATGGAACATCCAACACCTTCGTCGATACTTTTCTTAACTTGTATTGCCCATATGAAGTGGATTAATAAAGAGAATCAGTGGACGTAGGCATTTTTGTGCCGAACCACTTTAAAAACTTGTCTCTTTTTTAACTTGTTCCTTTATATCTTGGCTGCTTGTTAACCTTATCCATTTCTGTTGAACGAAATCCTGTGTAATGGCATTTCCATTCGAGACACATCACGGCGCGACTTCACCTGGACCAGACCTAACAGGTACTATGCGAATCTATGCCCTCGCCAATGAGACACTTTTGCTCCAGCATCCCTCTGTTGCGGGTTAACTCATTGCTCGCGATCGGCCCTTAAAGCCAACTGTAATGAGCCGATTATATGCCACCGAGTAGGCCGACCATATCCTAGGCAGCTCATTACGGCGTTCGGCTCGCCGGCAACCGTGAACCTACTTTAATCCCCAACGTAAGGTGTGGCCAGCCAGGGGCAGTTCACGGTTGACGATCGGCACCCACGCTAGCCGGCCATGGTAAATCGAATAATACCCACGATTATGGGCCATAATGGCCCGAGTAGTTACTGTGCGCGATCTCGGCTCCTAGTGTCTTAAGTACGGCTGTGGTAAAAAAGATAAACTCCCCGCGGAGGCGTAAGATGGGTGACAAATGTCTCCAAGACCCACAGCTAGGGAAAGTGACTACAAAACCCGTTTGCCTCGAACTTAAGCACATCGCAGGCCTTTCGTGATTGGAAGTTTTACTTTTTATTATATTTCTATCTTATTTAAAAACTTTCCTCCTACCCTCTATAACGATCCCCAAAGTACAGGACACAAAGTAGGAGACGCTCACCAGTGGGGATAAGGACTCACAATGGGATGACATGTCAATCAACTACGTTCCAAACTCAGTCGTATAAGACATTCAAAGCTACCATCTACAACTAAGACATGAAGGGCGGTACTTTCTTCTCTTGTAAATAGATACATAGCTATAATTTATTTCGCACATCACATTAACTTTGCAAGTTATGAAATTATATCTTAAGCAAGAAACTGGCATCAAACACGAGGGAATCACAGGCATGTGCACAGCTGTATTTCTTATGCAACACATCAAAATAACTAAGGCAGTTAAATATGACAGAATCAGCTTAAGTTAAAAAATTACAGGCTAAGAATAAAGTCGTTTGTTACCAATAACATAATTACAGCCTAAAAGTTACACTAATGTTTTAGAGCTAGCGTAGACGGCAATGTCAAACAAACCAAAAGGACATCCAGGTCGAGTCAGGGAGTCAGCTGCATCGGAGCTTCATCTCTATCCTGCCGGCCCTCCAAGATCTACTTAGCCACAGGATCGGAACTCTTAGCATGCTGGCCGGAGGTGCTCGGTACCTCGGAGGTCTCACCTGTCCTATCCAGAAGAAGAACCTATTAAATAAGCGATAAGAGGTCAGGTTACAAAAAGCTAAAAGAGAAGACTTACCAGCCTCTGCTCCTTGATCATCATCCTCCAGCTGCACACCAACCTCCTCAGCAGTAAACAGCCGCATACCCTCTTTCACCGCCACCTTCTATTCCTTGGTGAATTGAGCCATAACCACATCCATTCTAAAGGCCACGCCACCCTCCTTATCTACATCGGACTTAGCCTCCTCCAAGGCCCTGAGATAAATCCTGGCCATGACTCGGGGGTAATCATCCATCCAAGATAAGTTGCCCCGTTTCCAAGTGCGAAAGTATATATCTTGAAGCATCTCATCCATTATCCCCTCATTCTCCTCGAACTCCCTTATTCGATCCTGAGAAGCCAGCAGCTTTACAATGGTGGCATCCCTCTCCGATTGGTATCGCGAGCAGTCAGCCTGGAAGGTTTTTCTCATCGCCTCCATCTCCTCCTTCAACTTGGTTTGAGCAAGCTCCGCAGCCTCAAGTTTCACGGACAACTCCTGCACCCGCTCGAGATCCGCTTTCCGAACCTCATCCACCGTTGCAATAGCCATATCAATCCGTTCCTTACAAACGACCTCCATTTTCCGCATCTCTGCCCTGCTGACCTCTTCCATGGTCTTCTTTAATTGCCTAGACGCGACCTCATGTTGAGAGATCTGGATGGCTTGATCAGCGAGTTGTTTGGCCTGGTCGGAAACCATTAAACGCAGTCGAATGTTAGCACTACCGATTTCTTCTCCAGCCTTAACCAGTCGAGTATAATGCCCCATCAGCTTCATGGTTTCCTCAGCAACCCGGTCAATGTTTGCCTTAGCTTCGTCCCCCAAGGTTACAACCCGAGTGGTAAGCAAATCAAGGTCCAGGGACTTGGCCTCGTCAAGCACCCTTACCATGGGATTATGAGGGATAAAGTGCTCACCAGTAGCCTCATCAAAGGAAATATCGTGAGAATCCGGATCCAGATCCGGATGACCCGCAAACGGATTACGAGCCAAGCCAGGATGGTCTATCGGGGTAACGGTAGGATTTTCAGATGGGTGCGGGGAAGGAATAAACTCAATATTCTCCTCCGTGGTATCCTGAAGAGGCTGAGTCGGGGGCTGAGGGTCAGGTGGAGATTCCAACAAGGAGCGACTCCTCTTCTTCTTTTGGATATCCTCTTCGATAACTCCAAGAAGAGGATGGTAGCCAACTACGTCTCCAGGGTGGTTAGTCGGAGGCTTTGGCTTGGCGGAAGCCCTTAGAAGCTTATATTGTTCAAGACGGTGCCGAACATCTGATGTCTTAGCCACTTTATCCGATCCTGGGATAAAAACCAAGTGTTACAAGTAGACGTTGAAATATAATTCAAGAAATATGTCAGGTTAGGAAAAGTAAGGAGACACTTTTGTTATACAAACCCTGGGGAGGAGTGGGATACTGCAATAGGTCCTGGATCTCATTCCAGGACAAGAGCTGACCATAAAATATTCCTAAGTCCTTATCATAAATGGAGTCTGCAGGAGTCAAAAATTAACCTTGAGTCGCGGGGGCTGCCTCAACTAGAACACTTTTGAAAGATGAGTCGGCGCCGGCTCCGGCCTTGTCAGTTTTCTTAGGCTCCTCTACCAGAGCCGTTTCTCCCTCCAGCCGTTCGAAAGCTAGGCGGAAAGCATCGTCCGTCCACTCCTAGATCACACCCGCTTGCTTAAAAGACAAAGCCCCAGCACCAACACCACTCTGTCCGTCGCCACCATCATCACCACTATATCCATCACCTTCTCCACCACTTCCACTCTCCACCTCACCTCCTTCACCCTCGCCTCTTTCCTCCTCCTCATCTTCCTCCTTTGGAACGTATGGACATGTGCTGGGGGAGGTTCCATCGGACTTCTTCAGTTTCTTCCCCCCAGCAGTTGGATGCTTTGAGAAGGGTTTCCTTTTACTGCTCTTCGCCGTAGCCCCTCCTTTAGCTTTGGCAGCCCTCTCCTCAGCTGTGTCTCTCTGCTTGACCACAGACTAACGTGGCAGAATCAGATTGAGCCCCAGAAGAGTAGCGTTTCTGATCAAATAAGAAGCCGCCCTTTCCCCTTCCGGAATGGCTTCTATTTCCTCAGCCATCCGAACTAGATGATCGTTCTCTACAACCGCAAAGCCACCTATCGCTGGCAAGAAATAAAGCACGTAAGTAGGAGCATTGCAGTCAAAACAAAAATCATAAATGAGATTCAACTTACAGCCAGAGGTGAAGCGGCGGAAGGAAACAGAGTCATCTTTGACAAAAAACCATTCCTTCTTGAACATGCTGAATTTCGAATATAAATCCAGGACTGGCTTGATGGACACAGCCGACTCTAAGCTAACATACGGAGACCCCTTCTTGTAGCCTCTCAAGTTATACAAGTACCGGATTTCCCGATTGGAAGGAGGACGCCCGTATCTCCTCTGGAAGATAATAAACAAACTCACCAAGATAGCATAGGAATTAGGCTGAAGCTGGAAAGGAGCCACCTTCAAGTATGTGATGAAGCTGACTATCCAGGCGTTAATCGGAGGAATGGCACCGCACATGCAATGATACCTACTGTAGGCAAAATATCCTTCCGGGGGGTTATACGGCATCACTCTGTTCCCCGACAACCTCATATGCGCTCTATCAATCCCAAAAGATCTAGATATAGCGTCAAGCTGCTCATCTTTAAGGGAGTTGGAAAAGCAGTCAGGCGGTGAGTTCAAGAGCTCTTGCGGACCGTACCCGTCCACTAGCGATCTCGGGGTAGGTACATGTCGCCCTGGTTCTGCCTGGGCTGGGGGCACGATGGAGGACTCTCCTTTATCCTTAGATTTCTTTTTATCGGAACGGGTTTCTACTTTATGAGACATTATCTGCAAACACGAGAAAGCGTATCGTCAGAACAAGGAGTATAGAAATATAAACAAGCAAATACCTAACAATCTGGAGTCTCATTTATAGTTCAAAACATAAAAGTGCCATTCGGTAAGTCGAGACGTGAAGTTCATTCTGGGCTTAAGCTCCTTAGAAGATCATTTGGTAATTCAAAACATAAAAGTGTCATTCGGTAAGTCGAGACATGAAGTTCATCCGACGCTTAAGCTCCTTAGGAGATCATTCGGTAATTCAAGCATAAAGGTCATTCGGCGGAAGAGAAGCTCACCTTGTCCGGCAATCCAACTGGTTCGGTGAAGTGATTGATTCGACAGGCAAGAATTTGGTTCGGCTATTTCGGATGGTAGGGGATAACGAGAGCATAAAGCCCTTACTTATAGGCAAGCATAGGATGACCGGACCAGCTGGTTCAGCGCTTGGGCCGAATGGGAAAATCAAAACAAAGCGTGACATATGCAGGCACATGCCCCACTTTGGGGGGCAAATGTTGGGCGTATTCTCACCACCGAACCACGCCCTACCGGACCAACCCATTTCTCCACTCCCTACCGGACCAACCCATTTCTCCACTCCCTACCGGACCAACCCATTTCTCTACTCATGGCCGAACCAAAGCACTACCGAACCAACGTTTCTAGGCCAGATTGCATCAGCCCAGACCCACCAGCAGCTACATACATCCAAGACCCCTACTCCCAACCTCACTCTATAAATAGAGGGGCAAGGGTACAACAATGGGGGACAGGTTGGAGAGCTCAAGAACGAACAGAACTCTCAAACAACTTTCATACACTTGTAACCAAAGCTTTGTACTTGTAATCTGAACAATAAAGGAGAATAAAATATAAAGTGGACGTAGGCACATTCTGGCCGAACCACTATAAACTTGTGTGTCTTTTACAGTTTAGTCCCTGCTTTTTACATATTTTCATAAAGTGTCCAAATTACTAAGAACAATAGAAAATTGACTAAATCTTACAACTTGGAGGTGTTTGCCCAATTTTTGTGCAAACAGGAAGATAAAGATGATGTTTTTCAACCAACAAAATCTGATGAACATGAGGTTGAAAATTCACAATCAACAAAGTTTGATAAAGATGAAGTTGATGTTTTTCAACCGATGAAGCTTGATGAACATGAAGTTGAAATTTCACAACCAGCGAAGATTGATGAGGATGAAGAAAGTGTGTCAAGAGATGAAGGGGGAAATTTATCAGTAAAGAAGGTGGATTCGATTAGTATATTATCTACATAAGGGTTTGTTAAAGAAGAGGAGGATAGAGCGGAAGTGTTTATGTTGAATGGGAATGAAACCAGCAAAGATCTCGAGACTCCTGAGGAGGATGAGCCAGTGGTAAAAGAATTCGAAGATGCACTCCCTGCAGAGTTGCCCAAGGAAGTACCGCCACTGAGGGACATACAATATCATGTTGATATAGTGTCAAGTGCAATTGTACCGCATAGACCATGATATCGTATGTGTCCAACAGAGCAAGTAGAGTTGAGAAAACTGGTTGATGGGTTGCTAGTCGAAGGAAGTCAGTTGTCTACTACAGATTGTAGTTGGCAAATGAAATTTATCAAAGACTTACATGTAGGAAGACACTTGAGCTGTGATCGTACTATATAATTAATCTCACAATCTTATTTTGAACCGTCACTGGGGAAGGAAGTTGAAAGGTTTGTTCAGAAGAGCCATAATCGACAAGTTTCAAAGAAGACCACGACAAATGCACTTTATGTTTGCCGTTGCATATACATGCTAAATTACGGGAGGATGTTAGTGTGGACTTTGTTTCGGAACTGCCGCGAACGCAACATGGAAATGATTCTATTTATGTGATGGTTGACCGTTTTTCAGAATTGTTTCATATCATTATCTATAAGAAGACTGCAGAGGCCGTTAATGTCGTTCAGTTATACTCCAAAAAGATCTATCGATTTCATGGATTACCTGAATCTATTGATTCGAATTGAGATACTCGTTTTCTGAACCATATCTGGATGATGCTATGGAAAATGGCTGGAACTAAGTTGAAATCTAGTAGCGCTAATCATACACAGACGGATAGACAAGCTGAAGTTGTGAACAGATCCCTAGGTAATCTATTGCGATGCCTCGAGGATGATAATATGAAAAGTTGGAACTCGAAGTTATGTCAAGCGGGGTTTGCACACAACCATACAGTTAATCGTCGCACTGGGTTCAATCCAGTCCAGGCTATTTATTCAACAATCCCTAAAGGACCGTTAGATCTATTAACAGTGCCACCGCAGAGAGGGGTGATTAAACGGGCTAATGTTTTTGTGAATGAGTTGCAAGGATGCTACAAAGTTGTACAGGAACGATTTCTTAAGGCAACTGAGAAATATAAGCAATCAGCAGAGATTAAGCGACGAAGCGTTGAATGCAAGGAAGGAGATTTTATGTATGCAGTGTTTACCATTGATCGATTTCTTTTTGGAATTTACAACAAGCTAGAAGCTAGAAGGAATGGTTATTTAGAAGTCGTGAAGGGAATTAACGAGAATGTTTATAAATTGAGTTTGCCGGATCATCTTCCTATTGCCAACATTGACAATATCAAACACTTGGTTCCATTTCACGAGGATAAGAGTATCGAAGACGAAGAACTTTTAAATTCGAGGACGAATTTTTTCCAACCAAGGGAGGATGATGCAGCCCAGCCTGATGAAGACTTAGGTCGCGAGCGACCTAACGAACTGTTAAGTCGCATGCAACCTAACAGAGTGAAGAATGACGAGATAAGGGGAAAGAACGAGACAAGTGATACAGTGAAGGACCATGCAGAATACCAACTGGATATTCTTAAGTCGCTTGGACGACCTAACGAGCTAAGTCAACAAGTTAGGTCGCGAAGTTCATATGTTGCGAAGGTCGTAGGTCGCCAACGACCTAGCAGGAAGCCACCTTATCTTAGGTCGCTACGAACTACTGAGTCACGAGATAAGGACTTGCGACCTAACAAGCTAAGTCAATGGGATAGGTCGCTGGGATGATCTAACAAGCTAAATCAGTGGGATAGGTTGCTGGAACGACCTAGCGAGTTAAAGCAAACCTCTTATCACCTAGGTTCCTTAGGTCGCTCAAGTAAGTTAACGACCTATGATAAGTCGCGACCTAGAGCCAACGAGCTACGACCTAAGCTAGGTCGCGGGAACGAATTACGACCTATGTTAGGTCGCTCGACCTTATGCCGCTGAGAAGTTAGGTCGCTGCTGAGAAGTTAGGTCACTGCCGCATTCTGCTCTAAACCGTTGCTTTCTTAAGTCGCTTCTGGAGGGATTTCTTAGGTCGCTCAGTTGTTAAGACGCTCTAGGAAGTATGTTGCTGAAGCCTACCAGAGTTAGGTCGCTCAAGCCTAGGTCGCATGAAGACACTTATGTTGCTGTGTGCTTAGGTCGTTATGTGTTGTATTCGTGTTGTATATAAGTTGAGTCGCATTGTTGAAAGTTATTGTGTTTTGTTGTGTTGTAATTTGTTAACTCGTTTGAGATGTTTTGTACTTAGGTCGTAAGTCGTTCATGTTGTAAAGTGTGATGTTGTAACTAAGCCGTGAATGTTAGGTCGTTCACGACCTATGTGTTGTCAGATGTAAGTGTTGTGTTGTGTTGTAACCCTATAAATAGGGATGTTGGGTCATTTGTAAAAGAAGTTGATTTTGAAAAACTTTTGTTTGAGTGCTTTGTGCCTCTTCTCAAATTGGTAGTTGAGTGTAATCTCCTATCTCCACCTTCGGCATTCGAGTGCGCTCGAATCAACGATTATTGAAGCCGATTCACGGAATCTAGTGCGCTAGATCAACGTTCGAAGAATCGTAGATCTTCTTTCACGGCATCGTGTGCGATCAACGTGACGAAGATAGCTAGAATTCGGCATCTTTGAGATCAACGGATTTGGGCGTTTGGTATTTTCAATCCACTGATTGCTACTTTCACCGTTTCATCCATTTTTGTTATCCACTGCTGCATCAACCGGACAACAATGGACTAAGACGTCCAGGCCTATTAAGAGGCCCGCTAAATAATGGACTAAGATGTCCAAGCCCTAGAAGAGGCACATTCTATAATGGACTGAGAGGTCTAAGCCCAAGAGGAGGCACAATTAGTAATAGACTAAGAAGTCTAAGCCCGAGAAGAGGCTCATCAGATCATGGACTAATACGTCTAAGCTCAAGAGACAACTAGACAAATTACTTCAATACAAAACATAAAGGGTTCACACATCAAAGAAGTAGAACAGATCTCCACTAATAAATACATGAATCTGGTTTTCGGAATTTTCATTTATAAACATCATCTACTAATACCCGAATCTGGGTTTCGCGTCTTTCATTTCTAAATGTCATTTATTAATACCCAAATCTAGGTTTCACGATGTTTATTTCAGGGCCTCATTTATTAATACTCGAATCTGGGTTTTGGGTCCCTATTGATCACCAATTATCTTAATATACCTGAATCTGGGTATCGAGACAATTACTTATTTGAACCCTAATCTAGGTGTGAAATTTCAATAATGGAATTCTATTTTTCTATCACAAATGCCCGAATCTGGGTCAAGGAATATTGTCATGAAGATCACTATAAAGATTTTTTGAATCTGAGTTTTGGATTTCTAATTTACCAAATCCCATTAATGTCAAGGAACGAGTCGATGGATTTCTACTTTCAAAATCCAGATGGCGATTTCTGAAATTTGGATGGCGATATCTAAATTTAGTTCTTTATTTAATAATCTTAAAGGTTACATTCCAACATTTATGCCCTTGTGATAAGGTAGGATTTTCTATCAGCAAATTTCAGATATTCCAGCCAAATGGTTTAAGTTAAATTCTCGAGCATTTATCATCACGGTTGAAGATGGGATTTAAATGTTTAGACTGGTATATCAATTTTAAGCTAACAATTAGAGATACTGTTTGCTTCATACTATAAAGGAAAGTCAACATAGCAAGGAGAAATGAAAGATTCAACAAATATAGAAATAATGAATAAGCTATCAAAAAGCGCCCTAGAAATGACATTACAGAAAGAAATCACAAATCGGGTGATATTTTCCAAATTTATATAATTTACATAAGTCATGGGATAATGAAGATAATCATATCTTTTTACAAAATAATTTTATTCAAATCAAATATACAAATAAATTACAAGTCTTTGGTAGCTTTGTCAAGAGTCACAATGGCTGAAGGATCCACTACATGGCAAATCGTAGCGCTGAGAACCTCTTTGAGTTTCTTTTCTTTCTTCCTAGCTCTATTTTCATCATCGATCACGTCAATGTTAGTCTTCGAAGCACGATTAAAAGCTCTGTTCGCAGCGCTAAGAGTTTTGTTATCCCTTTCTAACTCTGCGACGCGCTTCAAAAGGGAGTGTTTATCGCATTCAAGCTCTTGATTTTTAGCAACATAATCATTGATAGTCTGGGAATATTTGACTTTCAGTTTCTCATCAAAATATTTGGCTATTTCAAACTTGACTCTCCTGCACCAATTGCCCACGGCGTTCTTGTCTAAGCCCGGGGGAGGGTTGAGCATAGTAGGGAATTTTTGGGCTGCAAGAAGCTTCGACCTTGTGGTTATTATAGTTGTAGGAGTAGAGTGAGGGACCGGCAAATCAAAACTTGAAACTTTTTCCCCCATAATGAATTCCAAAGAAGCACACTGTGCCTGACTATCCTTTAATTTCAGCTCCAAGTCACTTATTTGTTGAATAAGTTCTAACATCTTGTGATCAAAGTCAATTGAGGGATTTGTCTTCACTGGTCACTTAAGCATGGTAATGGTTTCATCTTTACTTATAATTTCAGCCTCGAGATGGGTGATGTGATCTTTTTGACCGTCGGCGATGGTTTTCTGAATAAAATACCTTTTTTTGCCATTGCACAACTTCGATATTACCACCAAAGTGTTCTAATAAGGTGTCGTCGCCAAGCACAATCCCTCCACTTTTTTTAACAACTTCTCTCTAAGAGCATCAACACATGACGATAAATTATTATAAGGAAGAGAAGTTGAAGATAACTGTAGCTCCTATTTAAGTAAAAGAAATAAAACAGAGTCAAAACCAAAATGAAAATTTTCTTTATTATTACAACAAAGGATTACAATTCAAACAACAACAAAGTGAAAAAATATAATAGACAATTGATCGACATCTAAAGTTTAGAAACTACATTTTTAACTTTGTTTGATGAATTAGCAGAAAGATTAACTATAGAATCAAAAGGAATATTTAGTCCCTCTGGGGTTAATACTAGGGGACATTTGCTATAATCCCGCTTCCCAGATGGAGGACTATCACGGCCACAAATAAATTTTGTGTGAAATGTCCTGATTTCTTTAAGGAAATTCTCTTTCTCATCACCAAGAAAATCAAATCGGAGTCGAGGATACTCCAAGTAAAGTTTTTATAAATCTCTAAGGAAGCAGTATCTTGCTAATTTTGAAAATTTTAAAACCGACGCCTTTTCGAGATAAAATCATCTCAATTTGACATATTAGCTTAAATGGTCTCTAGAGACAAGGTGACCTAATGAACAGTCATTCTAAAATAATATAATAAAGCAGAGCTAAGCATAAAAGGTAAAACTAAAGCAAACATTTGTAAATCGATACATTATAACATTTCTTTACAACTATTCGTCTGGTTTATACAATAAAGATTTAGAAAATAATTCTGATACAAATTTATATTTGTATTTCTTAAGCTTTTCAACGGGGAGATTTTGAGGAATCGACCTGACCCTTGGTAAATTCCAATAAGCTCTAAGATGCGGGTCAGATCCAAATTCATCTAAGTATCTTTTGTGGAAACGTCTAAGTAGACCCCCATTGAATTCACCTAAGTATGAAAAGTCAATAATTGAATGTCTACAATAAGCTTTGTAAAAAAAATTTAACTAAGATGTCTCTCTCTTCAATCACCATCCAAAATTAAGTAAGTAACTTTTGGTTCTCCGTTAAGAGAGCGTCGTATCAGAAGCGCACTCTCTTTAATAAGGGGGCGGCCCTTTGGTGTTTAAATATGCTAGTACCGAGGCACTCCTGTCGAGATTTTGATACTTTTCGGAGAGCACATTGTGCTCCCTTATCCGTTTGTCTAATTCCCTATATAACTTGTTAATTTCGGCTTGTTTTCTTTCAAGTTTTGTCCTATAGGGAAGGGTGGACTTCTTCCTCGTCTAAGATAAATGATTTTGCACTAATTATTATCTTCTTAGTGAAAGATATTTAAATAGAGAATCCCATACCTGAGAAATTGGGATAGAACCTTGGAGGACTGCTCTTTCCTTTTTGGATCTTTAGTGTGAACAAGAGCAGGCTTATCCTCTAGAGCAGCAAAAGGTCCGAGGGATGCAGGTGGAACATCCTTCTGAGGAGATGGCTCTTTTTCAGGAGGCTCAGCATTGTCGCCACTGTCCTTTTCAGAAGTTCCATAAAGACCCCCTTTATCTCCGTCAAAACCTTGGCCTCCAGTAAGGTTATTATCGTCGTCGCCATCATTATCATCGTCATTACCATCGTCATTACCATCGCCATCATCTTCACCTTTTTTCTCAACGGCGTCATCTTTGTCACTCTCCTCCTAGGAGTGTGATTCGATTTCGAAAGAGGGGATATCAAAAGAAAGAATCTCAGAGGCATTAATTCCTTCATCATCTGCAGGCTCAATCCCCTACTTCATTTGATTAATTTTGCTCATCAATCTATCGACTGAGGCAGAATCAAGCGAAGGAAAGCCAAAGTTTGGGCATTTCTTGTTATTGCCGGCATATGCAAGCATAAGAGCATCTTCATAATTCTTCAGCATCATTTGCACTAGAGTGGCGCCGATAAATTGGGACACTCACTGTTGACATTGGTAATGGTATGGACAACAAATTTTAACGAAGCTCTGGTCTTCTTGAATTTTTCCTTTAGAGAGATGTTCTTTGCGACCAAGCGAGCCTTCTCGTCTTCAGAATATTTTAAAGTCAACTCCACGGCAAGTTTCTCATCGGTAAGGAGTTGACGTGCCTGCCTCTCCGTTTCTAGATCAATCTCGGCTCGGGCAAGAGAAGCTTTACTTGTTCAATTTCTGTGGAAGCATCATTTTTAGCAGCAGATAGAGAAGACACTTGATTTTTGAGCTCAGAATTTTCCTCCTAAAATTTGGAGGATTCAGCAGAGGACTTTGAAACATGTTCATTCAAAGCTAACCAACTCTTAGAAACCAAATGGAAAAATGTAACACAAGTTAGTGGTTTAAGAGAAAGCCAATAATGATAAGGTCAATTGAAGAAGAGCTTACCAAAAGTTGTTGCTCCATTAAAGAGCGACAGTGCCCCGCCAAATCTGGAGCAGAAGAAGGTGGATGAATAGAAATGAAACATTCTGAGTGAAGGATCGACTCAACCATCTCTTTAAAATTGGTGGTGGAAGGAGAAAAAGATACCAACAGAGAAGGAGCATGCCTTGGGGTAGGAGGCTTATTCAAGACCAGCTACATTTAGGCAAGAGCAGCTGGCGAATCTGAAAAAGAAATACAAGTAATAGGATCAATTGTAGTTGGGGTTTGCGCCGGCTTATCTTTGGAAGCCTCCACAATTGGGCTCTTCAGAACTTTTTAAAGAGATAAGCGCTCCTCCTCTTTCTCCACATCTATAACTTTAGCAACTTTCTTCGGTGGCTCAACATCAGAAAATTTCATTAACTTCCTTTTAAAAGCTGCCTTGGATTTAGCAAGTGATTCTTTAACTGAGGACACCCTGTAAGTTGGGGGAAGAGGGACAGCATTACTGATGGGCACTGTGACTGGAATAGAAGCTAAAACAAGTTCAAGCAGATTAAGAAGTTAGCCAAATAATTCAGAGAATGCCAGGGATGGAAAGCAAATACTTGCCCTGTAACATACCAGAGTGATCAGCGCAAATAGGTGACATAGGAGAAAAAGTTGATGAGTCTCCGAGGGAGAGAAAGCATTTGCCATGAGAAGTGTGTTGGATAGACGGAGGAGTTCCTAAAATCTTCTGGCCTGTTGGCAGAAGAGAGTGTTTTCGTTGATTGGTGGGAGTCAACAGCGTCAATCTACTCCCAACTTGTCTTGAAGCTGCAGTTAGAGAGTTGATTGTTTTCTTATCGTCATCATTAAGTTATTTAGCTGGCACAACTGATAAAATCAGAGATTAGGCGACAGAAAACATCGAGTAAGGAAAAGCAACAAAATCAAGACTTACGAGAAGAAGTGAAATTCCGCGGATGTCAGAAGAGCACTTGATGAAGAAGAACTGATTTTCCCAGTCCCTGAATTTATTAACCTCGTCTAAAATCAACTTTTTCTATGGGTTGGCTTTATATATTTGATTATTAAGATTGCTCAACTTGATCAGCCGGGTCAAGTAATTCAATACTTCGACGTTTAGAGGTGGAAGGTCGGATTCCAATTCCATCATTTCTAAAGATAAGAGATAAGTATAGAATTCGGTGACAACTGGATTGGAGCAATCTTGACATGAGGGAGGAATGTAGATAAGAATCCTAGGAAGGTGAAGAATCCACCACGCCATATATGGATGGCAGTATAGGCAAAAAACCCTTCAGGAGGATTGTTGATGGTGTCAGTCTCTTTTGGGGGGATGGCTTCGAAACCGGTAATGCCAAAGTCATTGAGGATGGCATCGACCTCATCTTGAGTTGCTATTAATGGAAGTAGATACAACCTTCTTTGGAGAACTCATGATTCTTCCAGGTGAAACATTTTAGTTAAAATTTTCAAGGTTAATTATGAGTTTAGCATACTTTCAAGAATTAGTCAAAGGAACCTATTTAGATAACTTAAACATGAACCAAATTTGAAACTTCAAACTTTTGAAAAAGTTTAAGTTAAAAATCAAAGACATTAGGCTTCCGACAAAGTCAAATGGAAAAGGACATCAACATTTAACAAGTACATCCTGATATTGTCGAAATCCTAAGTAAATGTATTCCCTGAGCTATCGACAAGGTCGAAAGGATAAGACGAAATATTTGATTCAAACGTCACTTTTCAACAATGTCGAAAGCTTCACAGGAATAAAATCGCTAAGGAAAGATAGATAAAAGCAACTCAAAAACTTAAACAAAAGGGTGCACTACAAACATTTCATAAACCAAACAACAAGGCCCTTCGACACTATCGAAACCAATAACTTAGGGTTCCTGGGGAAAATATTAACGTTGTCGAAACCAAACATATTCATTGAAGTCGAAAGGTTCTAAATTAAACTCATATGCATTTAGGATGTCAAAGCTGGACAAAAACAGTTCTAGAGGGGTTTTGACCTAGTAAATAAACCTGGTGTCGAAGGGGGTTGAAAGGGTCTGATGATATCAAAAATTAATTAAGGAAAATGGGCTGCAATCGAAACATAGAGTTTCGACAAAGTTGAAATGTTATGCTATCGAAGGAGTTCCTACTCTCTACTTAATAGCATAACCTTTCGACAAGGATGATCTAATCAGCATTACAACACCTTTTATCCCCATCGAAAGGGGTTAAAGAAGCAAAACCACTGTTGCCGCCTCAATCTCTTTCGAAGGGGTAGAAAAGTAATTTTGTGGCGCCAATTTTTCATCCGTGCGTTTGAAACTTTCTGGCAAAGAAAACGAGTTCCACAAACTTCCCCAAACTTGATTGCAATTCCAGGTTTTAAATTATAATAATAATAATAATAATTTTTTAAAAAAGTGCAAGTAAATCTAATCTGTTAAGAAAATGAATACAAACGAAAATCGATCTGTCTCGATTTCAAAAGTATAAAAAACAATTATCAAACTTAAAACCCAGATTTATTAATGATGAACAAAAATAGCAAATTTTGGAATAAAATTCAAGACTCGATAAGGAGATGGATCTTAATATCATGCACTATCAAATTCATAATCATAAACGAAAAATAAATTCTAAAAATTCCTAAAACAGAAGTAGAAGAAGCTTCTCAGTAAATCAATTGAAATCTACCTTCAGAAAAATCGAGATTCGAATATTTCAGAAATCGAATTTCAATTTTGAAATCTGAAAATGTGAAGTTCGATTGAAACAAGCAAAATAAAGTTAAATTTAAACTTACGAATGAGATTTGATGATTGCTTGGGTTTCTGAAAGTAAATTGGAAATTTGAGGATTTTTGGAACTATTTTACTCGAACTTAGAAGTTTGATTACGGAAAAAGTAAAAGAAGAAGAAGAAAGGCGTACTTATAAGAAAAGTCACCTAGATTATCAACCGCTGGATCGGATTTGAATGGACGGTCCAGATTTATGCGAGAAGACAAAGAGGGGGGAAGTTTCTAGGTTTCGACAAAGTTGACTTGGAAAGTCAAGAGCATCTCTTCGCAAGGAGGGGGGGAAATGTCACTCCAAATATTCACCTTTCGATCAAGTCGAGACCTCTTTAAGCAAAGAGTAAGAGAGAAGAGCTCCAATCAAACCTTTCGAAAGAGTCGAAGGGAGCTGCCATCAAATTTTTGAAGCTTCAAGACCTTTCGAAGGTGTCGAATGGTTTCTCCTATCATATCCAGAGAGTTCTTTCCTTTCGAAGAAGATGAAGGAGTCAAAAGCACCCTTCCACCCTCATTAACAATCGTTAGTTAAAGACCTTTCGATTAAGGTGAAGCCATTCCTTCTGAAGATAATGAAGAATAGCTCTTTAAGCATACGCCAAGCCATTTGAAACCAATGGTTTCGCCTTCATTCAAACTGCTAGAAAGTAAGTATTATTTAGAGCAACACCTTCAAAAGTTACAGTAAGCCTTTCGAATCTGTCGAATCCACTATGGTCCAGGAAGGGTTCTGCATCATATCAGAAAAAAGAGCATGGGCATAACCAACATCATCAAAACCAATGAACAAAGGCTAATGACAGAGTGGGAAGCACTCACAAGACAACTCGAAGAAGTGGAGCGTCACCATACCTTTCGACAAAAGCGGCCATATGCTCTAGTCTCTCAGCAGCCACCTTCCGACCCAGTCGAAAGCATCAGGGTCAAAAGGTGCCAAGCCACATCTATAAATAAGACCCAAGGGGTCACGTTTTAGGGATCCAATTCCTCTCATTCTCAACCTGTATACTCTTAAATAAAGTCTTGTAACCCTAATTTCTAAATCAATTTGGGAATATGAAGAAATAAATTCTTTTTAGCTGAATAAAGGGAAGTTTCGAATATTTTAATCTATTTTACTGTTCCATTAAGATTTTGTTGGATTCACCTTTATATTTTAGGTTTTACCTTCATCGAAAGGCTACCATCGACATAGTCGAAACTCTTATAGTTCTAGTAATTTCAGTAACCAATTCAGAGCAATCTTCTCTCTGAGCTAAAGCCTTCAACAAGGTCGAAGCCCATCCTCTAAACACCGAAGCCTGAAATTACTGATTCAAACCCAAGGAGGTTATATCCACAGCTTTCGACTAAATTGAAACCCCCACCTAGGATCCCAATCCTAATCAAGGTTACCACGCTTCCGACAAGGTTGGAACCTTAATATCTAATTCTTGGGAAAGGTCCTAGTTACAAGAGCCACAAGACTTCCGACAGGGTCGAAACCTTTTAAGGAAAAACATTCTAGGGTATTATTAATTCAAGAGGATAGCCTTCAAAAGGAGGATCAGTCCATCCCAACTGAGTCGAAAGGTCACTAAACTCGGAACCTAACCATTTCGACGCAGTCGAAAGGTCGGTCCGGATAATTCCTACCTGTTCAGGCCTAATTGAAAGGTAATTCTAAGAGGATTCACATATTCTTTCCTGCATTACTTGAATAAAGGATAATTCACTTTTTATAGTATAATTTTGGGGTGTTGACAGGAAATCTTGTTAACACTATAGAACCATCAATAGAATGATAATGACTAAGGATCCATAACAAATTGGAGCCTATTCACTTATGACTTAAAGCAGCCCTATATCTAAAATGTTTGTTATGCCAATGACGTAGTGCTATAATGCATTAACTGACCCATTGCAGTATCCCACACAGCATGGGTGGCACATGGATAGTGCATGTGGGAATGATGCGGTCATGTGTAAATGTTGTCCCCTCTCTCTAGAAGGACATGCCATAATGTGGTACTATCAGCGAGAGCCCGGATCCATATTTTCTTTTGGTAAATTATCTCAGAAGTTTATGAAATAATTTTAAGTCCATAGTGTTCAGTCGAAGGATGCAATGTCTTTGGCTAATTTACATTAAAGTTCTAGAGAGACTTTGAAGAATTTTATGAAAACATTAAATGTTGTAGTGACTGAAGTTTAGAACCTAGAAAAGAGATTATTCTGATGGCTTGGTAGGGGTGTCCATAGCCAAAATTATTTTGGGAAGTGACTTAAGATGAAGAAGCCAATAACTTCGTTGGAAGATTTTTTTTATTGTTAAGCTAACCATTTTCTATGCCTGAAATAGGCAGAGTTGGATGAAGGAATTGGTGCTAGTGGTTTTGGCTAGACGAAGTAGCGCCGTACATAGTAATGTAGCAAATAAGAAGGATGTTGACATCATAAATAACAATTCTGGAATGGTAAAAAGTGAAAGAACTTCAAAAAAGCTGGTGGAAAAAAGAAAGATAATAAGAAGCATTTAAGGTTCGTTCGCGATGTAGGAATTACATGGAATTGACCGATTCCATTGAAAATGTCTATCGTGCTATGTAAGGTATAGAGAGGTACAAAAAGCCTTCCCCAAGGGAGATTACTAAAAAGGAGAAGTGCCCTGATAAGTATTATCGCTTCCGTAAGACATATGTATAGAATACGAATGAGTGTGGGCATCTCCATGATGCGATTAAGGATCTAATCTGCAAAAAGAAGCTACATTGGCATGTCCAAAACCCATGGAAGGGTGGGCAAGGAAATAGTTAGCCTTAATGGTAGCAACCTCAAGGCAATGCAATTAGGCCCGACGGTGAAGGGCCTAGGTTACCAGCTAAAGATATTCTAATCAATACAATTTTAAGTGAAAGAACATTACAGATAGAGCCATCAAAGGGATGAATGAGAAATAATAGAATAAAATAGTGTGAATTTATATATATATATATATATTAGAATGCTATATTTTCTAAAAGTTAAGTTTAACATACACGTATATTAAACTATGCAATACGTCCAACCTTCCCGAATATGCTGATATCAGCTTCACTTATGTATAAAAATGATATGGGGACTAATAAGCCATATACATATGCCAATACATATGTAATCCAACAACGACCAAAGAAGATAATTCTAATATTAGATTATCACAAAGCAAATGTAAAACCACAAAGTATGAATGTAATTTGTGATAAATTTAAATGAATGAGCAATACTAGAATGATAGGGTATCATTGACTAGTAATAGTGGAAAAATTAGCTTTCTTAAAATGTGGATACATACCATAATAAGTGGCAATGAATTGATAAAAATAGTTTTTGAACCATGACCTCTTATGAGCTAAGTTATCGTGTGATAATTATATTACACTAGAATATATGATAACTATAAAATTAAGACATTGCATGCAAATACAAAGTTGAAGTTTGATGAATCATCGCAAATTAATGAGATCAACTTTTAAATCTAAAGTCATCAAGTTAAAATCTACTAAGAAAATGTTTACCCATTGAAAGTTAGATATCGTACTTTGTGTGTTAACATTGGCATGGCTTCTATGTATAGGGTTTGTTTTCATGTATGGAGATTTAAACAAGGCTTTCGCATATAAACCAAAATCTTGTCTTTTGTGAGTAGAGAAGGGAGTAGATCTTTCATATATAAAGCTTAAGTATAGATTTGTACGTAAATTTCAAAACAAGAGCCTGCATGTTAAGCGCATACATGGTTTTTGTGATAGAGTTTAAAATAAAAGCTTTTATGTGTCAAGTCTAAGCATGGTTTTTGTAGAAAAATTAAAATAAGAGCTTTCGCATGTTGAGCCTAAGCATAAACTTCATGTATAAATTTAAAACATGTCTCTCATGTATTAAGCCCTCGAATGAAAATTAGCAACAAGACAACAGTCGGGGTTATTATAAACTAATGTCTAAGCAACAAGATCAAAAACCCACAAACAAAAAACTATATACTAGGTTAAAAGGTTCAAATCAAAATGACGGTTTTTAAAATAAATTTAGACCCATTAACGCCAAATTTAACTGAAAAATCCTAGTTAACTTTAAAGTTAAAAGCAATCAAACCGAAATGAAAGAGCAATAGCAAAACGAACAATGAATAGATTAAATATGATTAAAATCACTAATTGATTAAAACTTTGGAGAGAATTGAAATTTAGACAATAAGAGCAAAGTTGATTCTTTTTAAGAAAAACTAGGAAAAGGAAATAGGAGGAGAGAGCATATTATTTACAATAGAAGAAAAGTAATGTTCAACGATAGATTGTGCATGATAAGAATGAATAGGTAGGATAAGTAAACTAGTGAATACGACCTATTTTCATACTAAAATATAAATAAATATTGGAAAATGAGGAGGTTTAAGTGTTATACCCCAAATATAATAGTCAAGTTAACAAAGTGGGGAGCTTTCGTGAGGTATATACTAAAGTTCTCGTGTACAACAACACTAATGAAGGCTATCATTGGACATGCATAAGAACTATCATGGGATATGCATAAGTGCTATCATGGGATAAATATTAGAGCTATCGTGGATAATGGCAATAATGAGTGTTCTCGTAGGATGATGAACAAGAGCCATTGAGGAGTGACCCCAGTAATTATCATGAATAAAAATGAAGCTATGAAAGGGGAAGTGACATAAAGCGATTATATGGAAGATTTATGCCATTGTGATATGATATCTAAAAGCCATGTGGGATGATTAACAAAGCTATGAAGGAAAGTGAAGTAGAATTGTTGAGTAGGAGATTAATGCCATTATGGCATGATTCATGAGATACATCGTGGAATGATCGATGAGGCTATGAAAGGGAAATGATTATGTAACCAATGTATAATGAATTTGAATGCAAAATGTAGTAGCCATCATGATCTAACCCATGAAGCTATTGTAAAATGTAATAGTGAGATCTTAGTGAAGTATTTTATAGACCTATCCTGATATGAAGCATCTGAAGTCATCGTGAGTTGTTTTATAGAGCTATCATGATATGAATCACCCAAAGTCTTTGTGAGGAGTTTTATAGAGCTATTGTGATATAAATCTCTTGGGGGTCATCGTGGGGTGTTTCGTAAAGCTACTTAGAAGTGAAAAGTTAAAGCCATCTACTGATAGTTCCAAAAGACGACGTGGGAAGTCCAAATAAAGCTATCGTGCATTTGTAAATCAAGCTTTTATGAAGCAAGTCATTTCACCAGGACAGAAAAGAATGTGTCATATGTCATTTCAAATGTGTGCCACATTAGCAGATCATAATCGTTTAATTTCAATAAGGCACCACATGTCGTGAATCTCTCAACTCAAATTCACTACAAATAAGCATGTACCCCCACCTAAAAATATGCCAATTTTCTAGATCTCCTGCTCCTTCATTTTTCATTTTTCTCCCAACATTTTAAGGTGAGCTCTAATTTGGCGATTCACGGCCACTATAGAAAATTGAACCAAATACTTTATAAACAAGGACTTGTACTTTAAATAATTTGCATAATGGACTATTTTTGGACTTTTGACTTATCCATACGATGACTCTACTACCATGAACATATGACATTTTATCCTAAATGAGCAATTGAGTCTATGGAGTACACAATGACCACATCATTCGCTTTACTTGGTTTAATAGCTTGAAACAAATAAAGCCCAACTTTTTTCCTTACATTAAGTGGTGCTTTCACTGGTAGTTGAACCCAGGAGAAACTCTTTTTTAAGCTTGCCTATCCACTCAAAGCTTAAAGGTTAAAACTATCCCACGTCGATTTCCAGTATGACAATTAAATCTCAACAAGGATCCAATGATCCAAGTTTGAACCCCTTTCCTGATCTACAAATCGTTCGGTGGATTAGTAGAGAACAAGAGTTAAACTAGTGAAGGCTATCTCCTCAAACTTTGGAGGAAATGAAAAGGGTGGCTAATATATTATAACCAAATGGAGCCTTAGATCCCATTCATATTCAAAGTGAGCCAATTTATGCCTTGGCCAATAGACTAAGATCGAAAAGACCAAACCCAAGCTATAGGAATAGCATAAGAGTAGGAAAAGACCCATTTTCATAACCCAGGCAAAGCATCCAAACATAAGCATGAGGAACTAATTTTAAAACTTAATAGAACTATAATTTTGAAAAATTTTAACAAAAATTGAAAGATTTTGTCGGTTTAACTTTCAAAAGTGGAGATATTTTATAAGGAAATGAAAACTCGAACATGATTTAGGAGTTCAAAATGTCCAAAAAAGTATAGAAATGAACAATAAAATCTTACAACAAGAAGGCCAAAATAAAAAATTATCACTCCTCTTCTCATCTCTTAAGAAGAAGTGCATTTTCATATCAAGAAAATGTTAAACTATTGGATCCCTAAATAGACATGCAAGAAAGGAAGAGAGACGTGAGGGACGGGCATATTGCTACTATCGTAAAGTTGACGAGCAATGCACTAATGATTGTCGAGCTTTGTCAGGGATCATTGAGTATTATGTTAGGAATGTAAAACTACAAGAGCTTGTCAAGTCTTAATGTTTAAGGAGTAAGAGCAAAAGAAAGCAAAGCCTTGTATGAAAGGACAATGACAATCAAAACTCTATCTTCAAAAAAAGAGGGCTTCAGTAAACTATAAAAGCCTTCGGTCCCACCTCAAGGCCATGCTGGAGCACTCATCCGAAGAGTGATGGTTAATTAAGCCTCCAGTCCCACCTTCAGGCCTAGACAAAGTGCACATCCAAGAGAGGTTAACAAAAGCCTACAGTCCTGCTACAAGGCTTGGCCAGAGCACCCATCCGAAGTGTGATGGTCAATTAATCCTTTAGTCCTATTGTCAGGCCTAGCTGGAGCACCCACCCAAGGGAGATGGATGAAAACCTTCAGTCCCATCGCAAGGCCTAGCAGGTTACCACCTAAAGTGTGATGGTCAATTATGCTTTTGGTGCCACCGTCAGGATTGGTCAAAGTACCCATCTATGGAAGATGAGCGAGGAGCCTTCGGTCCCAGCACAAGGCCTTGTTGTAGAACTCATCCAAATAGTGATGGTCTATTAAGCCTTTGGTCCCGCCATTGAGCCTGGCCAAAGAATCAAATCCAAGGAAAATGAAAAAAGCCTTCGTGCTAAGGGATCCATCTAAAAAGTGTTGATCAAAGCAAGCTGTTGAGTTCGTGAAAAGTAGATTGATTCAACAATCAACCATCCAAAGTCGGTCAGAGTATCTATAAAACACATAAACTATAACATTGAGCAAAAGGAAGCAATTCAAAGCAATGTTCAATGAGAAATCAGGTGCGCAAAATTTTATTTAATAAATAACTATATTATGCATTACCATAAGATGACATTACACAATTTCAGACACGTACAAAATTCCAAAACGTTTTACATTACACAATGATTTATAAAATAATTTCATTTTTTCAACAAAATGCATTTTTCTAAACTAATGACTTCGGAGGATGAGGGAGAGGGTGGCGTTGATAAACCAGCTCCTTTCTTTTTCCAACAACATCTAAAGAACAAAGATGTTGCTTACTAGTCGAGCCCACATTCTTATATAAAATAGGATTTAGAACATCCATACCAAAAAAATGTTTATACCATTGATAGCTAGAGACAACCTCCTTCCTCAATCTACAATTTTCTCCGTGCTAAAAAATGTGAAATCAATTTTCAAGTCTAAAAATTACTTCAATTAAAAAACCAACAAGAGTCAATTTGCAAAGCCCTAGTAGAGTAAAACTGCATTAATACTAGTTAAGCTTCAACATCTTTTATCTCATTCTTTAGTGTCTATAATGCAGCAAGGGGATCAGTATCATGATGGATATCTACAAGAAGATATTTATTCAACTTCTTCTCTTTGTGACAGATGAAATTGTGGGTATCAGTCAAGCCGATCTGAACTAATAGCACTTTCTCATAAGTTTTGGTTGCACCTTATAATTGGAAGACTTTATGCGATAATTTGCTTTTATCATCTTTAAGCGCTTTAATCGTTAATGAAAGTTCCTTAAATCAATGCTCTAGAGTCTCGACCTTTAATTTGAGTTCTGAGAAAGTTTCAATAAACTTATTGTTCCAGTAGTCCTTTATTTTTTTATTACATTCTAGGTTGAAAAATCTACTTAAGCTTGCAAGTTCACCAGATTCATTTTTTAAAGACAAGTCGGATATACCACAACCACGCACTGAACACCCCCAAGGTAGGGAAGAAGGGCTATGCAAGGAGACTTTCCTAGGAGATTCGGTTGGAGTAGGAGTAGGTAGTCCTTGTTCAAACTCAGTTGATATGAGTTCATATGACTGACATTTATTCATTTATTTCATCATATCGATTTCTGAATCAAGAACAGGTTGGTTCAACTTAGCAATTTTTGCACCGTAATTTAATTGTTGTTGGGGGTTGGAGCATAAGTTAAGCCTATTTATCGGTCTTGAGATTTCCTCATCCTTTGATGAAGCTTTCTTTTTAAGATCCTCGGCCATCTCTTGAGAAGTCAATAAAATATATCTCACAGAGAGATATTTTTCATAACATTTGTAAGCTTCCTATATCATCAATAGATTTTGAACTAGTGAGAAAAAGGAAAGATCGATGTTGCAAGGCTGTCGTTAGAATAGCTTGAATGTTCCTAAGGCATTAATTGAGATTTAGATCATCCCAAGATAAAATCAATTCTTCAACCTAATTAAAGAACAAATAGTAATGAACTTTCAATAAAAGAAAAGGAAGAGACATAAAAAATTGTAAACTTTTCATTAATAAACAGGAAACTACAACCATTATATTCGTCATAACGATAATCATAAGAATTACATCACAACTAGTTCCTATTTCTGGAAAGGGCTTCTTGGATCTTCTGAAAGGAGGAAGGTGAAATGAGAAGTAGTACTAAAATGTTACCCAATACCAGGAGGGTTGTTAATCGAGGGGAACCCATGATAGTCCAATCTTTAAGAGGATGACTGAGTCTGTTGCATAACAACTAGGCATAGTAGATTTGAATGTCATAAATGAACTATCTTTATGAACCCCGAAGAAAGAAAAGTCTAAATTTGAGAATTCAGCGTACACGTGATGGAGATCCGAAAGGAATTAGTAAATCGACAGGCGAACTTATTAATTAAGGATAATTTTATTTAAAAGTCCTTTTTAATCTGACCAATTTATTTAAATTAGATTTTGATATTAGAGATGATGAATAAACAAGAATAAATTAAGAAGCCTACACATTTGTACTCAAACACAAAGTCTACATACCATTACAGTTTCAGCTTGAAAATAAAATTTAAGTAATTTACAACATTACCACGGTTAATATCGAACTTTACTCTTTATAATACTCAGCAACGAATCTATCCCTTTTAAATTTAACCTTCTCAGGAGGTAGAGTGTCAATAGTTAAAGGTGCGGTAGGAACTTTCAACAAATTCCAGCACTCCCCAGGTGAGGGTCGGATCCATATAATCCAAGTATTTTTATGAAGGCATCTAATTAATCCCCCATAACCATTACCAAGAAAAGAAAAATCAGTCATGGGAAAATGGGACAAAATATAAATACTCCATCAGTTTGGCTCTATCCTCAATCAGCATTCAAAAAAGCATGGTTAATACTTTATTTCCCTTATGAAAGTTGAGATGGTGAAGGCGTGATTTTTAAAGGAGAGGTGCAACCTTCTAATTCTTGATATCCCCAAGATACTTAAGATGTTATAAGAGTCTCATGTATCTCTCATTCGATTCTTGTAAATCCTTGCATAACCTTTCTCCTTCTCTATTAATTCTTAAAATTTCCTTTTTAATTTCATCTAAAATAATCTCTACATAATTTCTATTTTCCCATCTATACTGGTAATAAATATATATCAAAAAGACTAATGATATATGTATATATATATATATATATATATATGTATGTATGTATATGTATATGTATATGAGAAACATATGGAAAATAAACTAATATAAGATATGTATGAGGGGAGTTGTTGTAACATTTGGCTTAAAGGATTAAACATGCAGAGCATCAAAAGGAGAGTCGCCTAACCTACTTGATTTAGCGTGCACTGGCTTGTTGGGAGTAGGTTTTGGAAGAATGACTTTTGTCAAGTTCTTTGTCAGCACCAAAAGAGGAAAGATCAGGAGTATAGCCTTGACATAGGAAGGTTTCAGGACTACCTTAGCATGAATCATCGTTTCCATCCCCTCTTGGTGAGTTACCTCGGGCAGAGCCGCTAGTACCAACATCTACTTCATGGTTATCATTGTCATCGTTGTCATCATCTTTATCATCCTCTCTGTCATTCTTTTATTATTTATATCATCATCTAATGGGATATTACCAAGATCTAAAGATCAATAGTAACTTCAACCTTAGATTCAGAATAATCTCTAGGAATGCTATCTAAGAGAATATCAAACATCCTTCTGTAATCCATTTAGCACTGCTGAATAATGGTACGACCAAATTTAGGCATTGGTCAACAATATCCTTCTAAACGATGAACATAACTTCTTCAGTACACTTCTCCTTCCATCTTGGAAGAGTATTACATAGAAAATAAGAATCTTTAGAATTTATAGCATGTACGGAGGAATTCAGTCTTCCAATCGGAAGATCTTTCTTATCTAAACTCTTCTCTAAGGAACGGATTCAAGCCGAGGTCGTTTGGAGCTCAAAGACCACCTACTGAACTATGAAAGCATATCCATTAAAGTTTTTACATGCTCCGCCAGATGGTGAGATCTTTTATTTTAGATTCCTCGGAAGAAAGCAACACTTTTTTGGATTGGAGATTTTGAAGTTGGGTTTCAAGAGTCATCATCTTCGCGGATAGTGAGGAGTTCATTTCATTTAGGGAAGACATACTTTAGGAAGACAGCTAGGATGATTGCTAAATATTGGGTAACTTTGCCTTATTTGAAAAATCATGTTGTAAGATTAACAAAATGAGGGAAAGCTTTCAGATACATATTTAAAGAAAAATTGAAGAAGAATCGATACGTGAATGAGATGCTATTGGAGGCAAAACCAAGTTTCCTTAGAAAGAGGAGAAGAAGAAGCTTCTGAAGGTCTTCGTAAAGTGAATACAAAAGAGCAAAGGATGTTTGCTAGCAATTCTATGAAATCAATGTTAGAAGAAGACCATATCCTTGGATGAGGTTGTAACATCCCGTATTTTTAAGCCATTGAATTTGAACATTTAATTAATTTTAAATGTTAATGTGAATTCTTAATTGATTTTAAAATGAATAGATTCAGATTCAATCAATGAAATAAGCTGTAATTTTTAATTATAGTGATTTCGGGTTGAATTTGATTAATGGAAAAATAATAATTTAATATTATTAAAATGCAATTTAATCAGATTTTAGTCCGGATTAAGCCAGAATGATTTTTATTGTGTTTATAAATTTTATATGATTTATTGTTAAGTTAATAAAATTTTAAGCGTTATCGTCAATTTTGGAAATCGCTAGATTTAATGGACGTGTTAAAATAGCCTTCCGGGGCACAGTCTCGGAATTCGACGAAACCAGTTTCATTGGATCCGTAATAGTTAGTTATTATCGGATTTCAATTTTCGTAGCAATCGGAGTTGTCGTTTGACCGTGGCAGCTCGAAACGCATCGAAATCGATTTAACCGATTTAATTTTAAATTGATCGTTTTATTACGTAACTCGTGCATACGATCAAATTAGCTTACGAAACCTGTTCCATCGTGTCCGGAACGTAGAAAAACCCTAGGATAGCCTGTCGGAACGTGAGAATTGGAGGTCGTTTGCATTTATGGTTAAATTGAGATACTTTATTAATAAAATAATATTAAATTATATATATATAAACACTTTTATCTTAAACCCTAACCCTATTCAGCCGGCCGCCACAAATTTCATTCAATGGCCGATATCTTCTTGTCTTCCCCCTCAAAAATTTTCCAATCCAAGCAACGATTTCAGAAATTTCCAACTGGAATATTGAAGAGCACGTTGAGCTCTACAGTTTGAACGGATATGATCAGATTTAACGCTCTGGATTGACGGCGAAATGATGGAGAATGTTCAAAACTCGAGTGGGTTTAGAGGCTGCCAGAGACGACCGAGCTTCACCTCGCTCTGGCCATGGACGCGCGCGATGCTGTGCTTCGAAACGTGGGTTTCCGATCGTATTCACGTCGAGCGATGAGGGTGCGATTTCGAAACCCTAGGCGGCTTGATGGGTTCGACGTGCTTCGGGAGGGAAGATGAAGTTTCGGCCTGGGTTCCTGATGCATGAGCAACGGCCAGATTTCGTTTCTGGTATAAAAAAAAAAGAAAAGAAAAGAATTGTTTTTAAATTAATTTCAAAACTTTGCAATATCATAACAAACTCATACGTACTCAGATTCGAACGAAACTGGAACCGTTGGAATCGCAGAGAAGAATACTTCGTGATGGTGCAGATCCGGAGTCATTCCGGGCAAGTAGAAAATTGAGTTAAATCGAACGTCGTTCGGTTTAATTTAAATTTCGAACGTTCGCCGAAACTCAAGGTGAGTTATTCTCACTCACATCTGGATGCTAGACATTATAAATAATTGATATTTAAATATCTGTGTGGTTGATTGTCTATATTTGTGTTTATCTGTCTGGATTGATATTTATATTGTGATGTGCTAACATTTGTGATGCAGGAAGAAACAGGTTGGAGGGATCCAACTGGATTCCTCACAATGTAGCAATTATTTTATAATTGATAGTGATACCTGTTTATATGATGTGATTGATAAATCTGGAAATTTAGTTGTTCTGTGACATTGTGGTATAAATTGTAATCACAGAATTTAATTATAAATGGATAAATTGTGTTTTTACGAAATAAAATGAATTGTTAAATTTAGAATTTCAAAGAATAAAATTTGAAATCGGATTTGAAAAGAAAAATGTAAATTGGGTCAAATTGGGATTTTGAATATAATGGGAAGTTTATGAAATGAGAAAATGGAAAGTATAGTTTTTGGAAATTAAATTTATGAAATTATAAATTGTTTAAAATAACGGTGTTTATTTTAATAATGACTAATGTTATCCGGAAATTAAAAATATGTTAAAATGGAGTTTCCGACTATAAATTAACAAGTTCAAATGAAAAATAGAATGTTTTGAAATGCCGTATTTCATTGGAATTTAATTAAGTGAATTGGAAATTTGGCTTCCATTGAAAATTCACCAAAATGTTTAAACTATAGTTAAAAATGAATTTCCGGAAATGAAAAATTGTGATTTAACTTCGGAGGAAGTTATAGTTAAGTATGGAATTGGAAATTTATGTTGAAATCATAAATTGACTTGAAATAAATCAGTGGATTTATATGAAAGAGTACTTTGGAATGTTTGAAACGGGAAAGTGTTTCCCTGGGAAAACCAAGTAAATGTTTTACAAAAGATTTTATTTAACTAAGGTTAAGTTTTAAATCGTTTTAAAAGTATTTTTAAGAAATCATTATTTTTAAAGAAATAAATTAATAATTTTTAATACCGTAATAATTTGGGAGTATATTAGCAATTATTTTACAAATGAATTTATTTAAAAGTTGGTTTTAGCTTAAGTTGTTAAAATTAGTATTTTTCTTCTTATAACGCTATTTTGAATTTAGTTAAACTAAAACCCTTATTTTTAAAATCAAAGTTTATGTGTTAATAACTAGTTTTCTTCACATATTTTAAATTTATATTTTGAGTAAATAAATAGAAGAAATTTTCATATTTTAAAGTATATTTCAGTATAAAGTATTTTTAACTGTTTTAAATGCAAATTGTTTTATACTTGGTTATTCCCGATGGGAATAAAGGGTAAAGGATTTACCTTGTAAAGGAAGAGTGGAAAATTGTTTTCAAACGAGTTTTGAAAATGTGAAAATATATCTTTGAAAGATATTAGAAGCAAATAAATAATATGGAGATTATTTATTGTGTGATGGATGTGTATGGATGTTTGTGAACATTAATTGATAGTTAAATCACCGACTATCAATATTGGCCAAATGCGCTGATCGTTTCGAAGAGACCGGGATCGAGTTTCCGTATACCGGGATTCTAGGTCTGGAGACTCGAAAACCACTTCGATTCGGTTTGTACGTTTCGTGTAACGTGTTCGGAGTCGAAGATGGAGTAGTGAAGAGCAAGGGCTAGTCGCTACTAATCCTGAGGATATTTCCAAAATGGATGTAGTAGGAATAGTGCCTTCGGTTCCGTTCGGACCCGGGACGGACTTGTATGGACGAATGCTTTCGTGACATCGTCAGGTGGACGATGGGCATTCAAAGTGAAATGTTCTGTAAAGGTAACGCTAAGCCTCAAGCCTCATCAACCGGGAATGACTGAAAATCAGGGGTTATGCATCAGGGCTTCGTGGGTAGCCCCCACTTGAGAGTAAGGTCATCCCTGTCTAGATGTCCCTTTTATTTCGGCTTAGTGGTGCGGTTGCTGATCACAACCGTGGGGTGATTTTACTTGGAATTATCCAGTAAGGGATGATTCCGGCCTTGTGTTGCAGGGGAGCGGGCGTACTCCTCGGTACTGTGATCTAGGCCACGTACTGTGACAGGTGGTACCCCAGTGCCTAGTCATTCGTTGGAAATCCATTCTCCCTACGTGCCTTGTACGAGTTTTGTTTGTATTACCCACGTTGTGGCTAGTATGCCGGAATTTAATAGATGTAACAATTTCGGCTATTTTATAAGTATTTGTAAATAGACACTATTATAATATCAGAGGATTTTTATAAAAAGTGTTTTAGCTATCGTAAGGTAAAAACCCGACATGTTTATTTGTGGCGTGGTCTTACGAGATGCTTTTGTTTTCAAAGGATTTTTGAAACTTTAATAATCAGTTTGGATGTATTTATGATGCGCTGGTATTCCAGATTGACTCGGGTGTTATTTTATTATAATGCTCGGGTCAGACCGAGTATATTTACAGGACAGGATGCTATGGAGCTCAGGAGAGGAGCTGGAGTCCGAGACGTATTTCTCGTACTTGTATTATTCCGCTGCTGTGATTGTTGTATTGACTAATTGACTGGTTATTGATGATTGTATTATGATATACTCTGATGATGATGTATTGTATATAAACATATATAGTTTTCATTTGTGTAAAGATCTGTTCTATATATTATATTTTATCCGCTGCGACTGTGAGGTTCTGATTTTGTTTAGTTCTTTCTTCTTCTATCTACTTTCTTATTTTTCTACAATCTGTCTTTTCCGGCATTCGATCGTCGGCATATTATACTGTTGGGTATTTTGTGTTGATTTTCGAGGGTCGTGAAGAGCGGGTCGTGACAGTTGGTATCAGAGCTTAGTTTGGCGACAACCTAGGCTTTGGTGGGAAAATTTCTCATTTTTAAATAGAGTCAGAAGTACTCTATAATGAGTTGAGTGTATTAATAGCTATGAGAGCGTATTTGTTAGTGGATATAAAATTGTTTTTGGTACTGTGTTGACTTATCGGTTGAGTGTTTATGAATTCTGGTCGGTGCGGGAAGTACAACCGTGTCGATAGGGGTTTCTAAACTCTTAAACAAGGTAAACCGACATAGTATTGTTTTTAAAGTGGGTAAATGAAATAATTTTACCCAAATTTATATTTTGATATAAAGAAATAATTTTTTTGAATCATTATATATGTATTGGATGTTTGTTTGGTTGTTTCTTCTATAATCAAATAAGAAATTAAAACATGATCTAAAATTTGAAATGATATATATAAGTAAATAAGAAGTTAAAATATTAAAATGGTTTATAACCAAATGAAATTGACTGGATATGTTTTAAATAAGAAAAGTAAAAATTAAAATTTGATTTAAACTAGAATTTTGACCCCGGAAATTTTGAAAGGGATTTCAAATGGAATTAAACAAAGTTTTGGGAGTTTGACTTTGTGGAAATGTTAGAAATGTTTTCAAAAGCATTTGTAAGAATGGAGTATATTTTGGGGAAATATTTTTGGATAGAAATTGTTTTGAGGTGGATTTTGGAAGTGGAAAGCATTGAACTCACTTCAGTCGCTGGAAAATAATCCTGATGATGCTGGCCACATCATTAGAATTCATTTTCGAGTTTCTAAAGTGATGGATTGCTACCAAAATAGTTGGTTATGACATTGTTTGGACTTGTTTGGGAAACAAGTGATTTTGGAATTTTCCAAAAGGGAAACTTGTTTGGTAAAAGCAGATTGTTTTGGAATTTAGGATTTGATTTGGATATCAAATGGAAATGTGTTGATTTTATTTCAAATTGGTTTTGAAATAAATCCGGGTAAATTGAATTTTGGGAATTCTATTTTAAAATAAAAATGTGAAAGTTGAAATGATTCAACTATATAACTTATAAAGGAAAGGTGATTTAAAGAAGAATTGAGTATATATGGAATGTAAATTTACTTTGAATAAATGAAGGTGAATGGAATATATCTGGATTTAACTTATGATAAGTTAAATAAAATTAGGAATTTGAAATTGAATTAAATCTAAATGAATTGGAATTAAATGGAAGTCGAGATAACGGTGAAATGTAAATGCTTATGATTGTGCAAATGAATTCATATTCTTAAGCTATTAAGTGTTAAAATTTGGCATTGTGATTATAAAAATGTGGATTGGTTTGAAATGAGCAATATAAACTTACAAGTAAATAAGTTGGAGAACTTGAGAATGGAAGATTTGATTTTAACTCAAGTAAAATGGGATTATAATCACAAATGGAAATAATAAAGGGAGTGGTGAATTCGAACTTAATTTTAAATGGAATGCAAAGTAAGGTGAAACAATTATAAAATATAAAAGAGGTAAGTGAACTGAAGTTAGTAAATAAGTTGAACTTGGATATGGAGAATTAAGATTAAATTGAATTTGGTTTAACTTCGACTAAGATGGAATTAAGCTGAATATTAAAATTTCTGTTGTGTTATGGATAAAAATGAATCTAATTAAATTCTTATTTAAAGTAGTAAAGGAAATGGTTTAAATTCAGGTGGGCTAAATAAAATTTAGATGAACTTGAATTAATTCTGGAAAGGAATTAAATTGAAAATGCATATATAATCTAGTTAACCCTGAATTAAATTTGGATAAGAATTTAATTAAATGGAAATTTAATTTAGTTGAAGGGATGTTGAATGAAGTAAATGCTCACTAAATTAAATTTAAAATGATTGTTTGGCAATGAGTTTTGTGTTAGCTAAATTAAATGGGATGTGTATGGTAATGAATAGAATTTTGATAGTTGGTCAAAGTTTGAAAGGTAAATAAAATCCAGTTTTGGGATGGAATTTAGGTTTGGCAATAAATGTTGGAAGTGAGAATGAATAATGGAATTAGCTTATAATAGCGATGGTTTGAATTGTAAATAAAATTCAAATGAGAGAAATAATTTAAATGGTCTCTTTGTTAATAAAATAAATTTGTACATGGATTGGATAAATAAACGAAGAGCATTAAACTTTGTAAATGAATTGAAATTGGTTGAATGAGAATCAGATGGAAATAAAATTAAATAGATAATGGTAATATTGTGAAACTACTTAAGCAAATTGAAAGAAACAAATGATCGTGGATGAGCTTTATTAAGAAATTTGAATGGAATTTGTTGGATAATAAAATTGAATTGAAAGTGAAATGATATTCATTAATTATTGTGGTAAATTAAGAATGAATGAGTTGAATATAACCCAGGATCGAATGATATTAATATAAACTTGAATTTGGTTAATGGAAATAAAGATGTAAGGAAAATGTAATTTAACAATTACATTGGAAAGAGAAAATATTTGGTTTGTGTACCTTGTAATGGAATAAAATTTATATGAATCTAAGTTGGAATTAATTTTAAATGGTTATAAGCCTAAGTGGCAATTATTTTTGTTGAAGGACATGAAATTAGCATGTATTCGAAATTAAATTGTTTAACAAGCAATGGAATGAGTTTTGCATAAGTTAAACTGGATTGGAATCTAATTTAAAGAATTAGTATATGAATGCAAGTGAATTGGTTAAGAATAGCAAATGAAATTGATTTTGAATCAATAGGAATGAATTGACCTCTTAATGAGTAATGTTTGCATATGAATGGAAATGGATCATAACTGAAATGCAAATGTTTCAAGTTTAAAATGAAATTTGATTGTAAATCAAATTTGGAATGTAAGTAAAATTAAAAGGTAAGAAAGGCATATGTAATCATATTGAAGTGGAAATGAATTGGGTGAAATAAATATGAATTGTATATGGTGAACTTGAATTTAAAGCATTCACGAGAAATAAAATGAAGCTTGGACTTGAATAAGAAAATTTAAAGGTGATTGAAATCTTTGGATTGTTGAAAATATAGTACATTGTTAAACTATGAAATTTGAGTTTGTAAAGCGAGTTAAAATGATGTCGGCATTGTGAAATTGGTTTATAAAGATGGTTAGCTTGCATTTATATTGGAAATGCTAATGAAATGTTCTTATCTTTGAAATTTGATGAGTTTGTTGAGTTAGTACAGGTGCGGGAGGCGTTCGAGAGAGTTGGAGCGCGTATATGCGTTATATTAGTCGCTAGCTATTTAAAATTTGCTAAAAGGTACGCCTACGCCAAAATATAATTGGGAAAATGATATATATATTGTGATATATTTTGGTTTCCGGCCGTGTGAGCCGATGTATATATATTTGTGTATCCTGCGATATCGCAGAAGCTCCTCCATGCAAAGGAGACTCTGCCAAAATTTTTCAGAAATTTTGGGAGTTAGAAAATTTTTGGGGTTTTTGGGGAAAATTTTTAATAACTAGTAAAGTTATTTTGGAAGCGAATGTTAAAATGAAGGCTTTAGAGTAAAGAAAGCAAAGGGTTTTGAAATGGAGCTGAAACTTTTTGGGGAAAGTGAATATAAGCTTTTAACTAAGCAAATTGGATAAGTAAATGAGTTTGAGAGTATATTTTTACCTTAGCAAATTTCGGGGACGAAATTTTTATAAGGGGGGAGGAATGTAACATCCCGTATTTTTAAGCCATTGAATTTGAACATTTAATTAATTTTAAATGTTAATGTGAATTCTTAATTGATTTTAAAATGAATAGATTCAGATTCAATCAATGAAATAAGCTGTAATTTTTAATTATAGTGATTTCGGGTTGAATTTGATTAATGGAAAAATAATAATTTAATATTATTAAAATGCAATTTAATCAGATTTTAGTCCGGATTAAGCCAGAATGATTTTTATTGTGTTTATAAATTTTATATGATTTATTGTTAAGTTAATAAAATTTTAAAAGTAAAATTTTAAGCGTTATCGTCAATTTTGGAAATCGCTAGATTTAATGGACGTGTTAAAATAGCCTTCCGGGGCACAGTCTCGGAATTCGACAAAACCAGTTTCATTGGATCCGTAATAGTTAGTTATTATCGGATTTCAATTTTCGTAGCAATCGGAGTTGTCGTTTGACCGTGGCAGCTCGAAACGCATCGAAATCGATTTAACCGATTTAATTTTAAATTGATCGTTTTATTACGTAACTCGTGCATACGATCAAATTAGCTTACGAAACCTGTTCCATCGTGTCCGGAACGTAGAAAAACCCCAGGATAGCCTGTCGGAACGTGAGAATTGGAGGTCGTTTGCATTTATGGTTAAATTGAGATACTTTATTAATAAAATAATATTAAATTATATATATATAAACACTTTTATCTTAAACCCTAACCCTATTCAGCCGGCCGCCACAAATTTCATTCAATGGCCGATATCTTCTTGTCTTCCCCCTTAAAAATTTTCCAATCCAAGCAACGATTTCAGAAATTTCCAACTGGAATATTGAAGAGCACGTTGAGCTCTATAGTTTGAACGGATATGATTAGATTTAACGCTCTGGATTGACGGCGAAATGATGGAGAATGTTCGAAACTCGAGTGGGTTTAGAGGCTGCCAGAGACGACCGAGCTTCACCTCCCTCTGGCCATGGACGCGCGCGATGCTGTGCTTCGAAACGTGGGTTTCCGATCGTATTCACGTCGAGCGATGAGGGTGCGATTTCGAAACCCTAGGCGGCTTGATGGGTTCGACGTGCTTCGGGAGGGAAGATGAAGTTTCGGCCTGGGTTCCTGATGCGTGAGCAACGGCCAGATTTCGTTTCTGGTATAAAAAAAAAAGAAAAGAATTGTTTTTAAATTAATTTCAAAACTTTGCAATATCATAACAAACTCATACGTACTCAGATTCGAACGAAACTGGAACCGTAGAATCGCAGAGAAGAATACTTCGTGATGGTGCAGATCCGGAGTCATTCCGGGCAAGTAGAAAATTGAGTTAAATCGAACGTCGTTCGGTTTAATTTAAATTTCGAACGTTCGCTGAAACTCAAGGTGAGTTATTCTCACTCACATCTGGATGCTAGACATTATAAATAATTGATATTTAAATATCTGTGTGGTTGATTGTCTATATTTGTGTTTATCTGTCTGGATTGATATTTATATTGTGATGTGCTAACATTTGTGATGCAGGAAGAAACAGGTTGGAGGGATCCAACTGGATTCCTCACAATGTAGCAATTATTTTATAATTGATAGTGATACCCGTTTATATGATGTGATTGATAAATCTGGAAATTTAGTTGTTCTGTGACATTGTGGTATAAATTGTAATCACAGAATTTAATTATAAATGGATAAATTGTGTTTTTACGAAATAAAATGAATTGTTAAATTTAGAATTTCAAAGAATAAAATTTGAAATCGGATTTGAAAAGAAAAATGTAAATTGGGTCAAATTGGGATTTTGAATATAATGGGAAGTTTATGAAATGAGAAAATGGAAAGTATAGTTTCTGGAAATTAAATTTATGAAATTATAAATTGTTTAAAATAACGGTGTTTATTTTAATAATGACTAATGTTATCCGGAAATTAAAAATATGTTAAAATGGAGTTTCCGACTATAAATTAACAAGTTCAAATGAAAAATAGAATGTTTTGAAATGCCGTATTTCATTGGAATTTAATTAAGTGAATTGGAAATTTGGCTTCCATTGAAAATTCACCAAAATGTTTAAACTATAGTTAAAAATGAATTTCCGAAAATGAAAAATTGTGATTTAACTTCGGAGGAAGTTATAGTTAAGTATGGAATTGGAAATTTATGTTGAAATCATAAATTGACTTGAAATAAATCAGTGGATTTATATGAAAGAGTACTTTGGAATGTTTGAAACGGGAAAGTGTTTCCCTGGGAAAACCAAGTAAATGTTTTACAAAAGATTTTATTTAACTAAGGTTAAGTTTTAAATCGTTTTAAAAGTATTTTTAAGAAATCGTTATTTTTAAAGAAATAAATTAATAATTTTTAATACCGTAATAATTTGGGAGTATATTAGCAATTATTTTACAAATGAATTTATTTAAAAGTTGGTTTTAGCTTAAGTTGTTAAAATTAGTATTTTTCTTCTTATAACGCTATTTTGAATTTAGTTAAACTAAAACCCTTATTTTTAAAATCAAAGTTTATGTGTTAATAACTAGTTTTCTTCACATATTTTAAATTTATATTTTGAGTAAATAAATAGAAGAAATTTTCATATTTTAAAGTATATTTCAGTATAAAGTAGTTTTAACTGTTTTAAATGCAAATTGTTTTATACTTGGTTATTCCCGATGGGAATAAAGGGTAAAGGATTTACCTTGCAAAGGAAGAGTGGAAAATTGTTTTCAAATGAGTTTTGAAAATGTGAAAATATATCTTTGAAAGATATTAGAAGCAAATAAATAATATGGAGATTATTTATTGTGTGATGGATGTGTATGGATGTTTGTGAACATTAATTGATAGTTAAATCACCGACTATCAATATTGGCCAAATGCGCTGATCGTTTCGAAGAGACCGGGATCGAGTTTCCGTATACCGGGATTCTAGGTCTGGAGACTCGAAAACCACTTCGATTCGGTTTGTACGTTTCGTGTAACGTGTTCGGAGTCGAAGATGGAGCAGTGAAGAGCAAGGGCTAGTCGCTACTAATCCTGAGGATATTTCCAAAATGGATGTAGTAGGAATAGTGCCTTCGGTTCCGTTCGGACCCGGGACGGACTTGTATGGACGAATGCTTTCGTGACATCGTCAGGTGGACGATGGGCATTCAAAGTGAAATGTTCTGTAAAGGTAATGCTAAGCCTCAAGCCTCATCAACCGGGAATGACTGAAAATCAGGGGTTATGCAGCAGGGCTTCGTGGGTAGCCCCCACTTGAGAGTAAGGTCATCCCTGTCTAGATGTCCCTTTTATTTCGGCTTAGTGGTGCGGTTGCTGATCACAACCGTGGGGTGATTTTACTTGGAATTATCCAGTAAGGGATGATTCCGGCCTTGTGTTGCAGGGAAGCGGGCGTACTCCTTGGTACTGTGATCTAGGCCACGTACTGTGACAGGTGGTACCCCAGTGCCTAGTCATTCGTTGGAAATCCATTCTCCCTACGTGCCTTGTACGAGTTTTGTTTGTATTACCCACGTTGTGGCTAGTATGCCGGAATTTAATAGATGTAACAATTTCGGCTATTTTATAAGTATTTGTAAATAGACACTATTATAATATCAGAGGATTTTTATAAAAAGTGTTTTAGCTATCGTAAGGTAAAAACCCGACATGTTTATTTGTGGCGTGGTCTTACGAGATGCTTTTGTTTTCAAAGGATTTTTGAAACTTTAATAATCAGTCTGGATGTATTTATGATGCGCTGGTATTCCAGACTGACTCGGGTGTTATTTTATTATAATGCTCGGGTCAGACCGAGTATATTTACAGGACAGGATGCTATGGAGCTCAGGAGAGGAGCTGGAGTCCGAGACGTATTTCTCGTACTTGTATTATTCCGCTGCTGTGATTGTTGTATTGACTAATTGACTGGTTATTGATGATTGTATTATGATATACTCTGATGATGATGTATTGTATATAAACATATATAGTTTTCATTTGTGTAAAGATCTGTTCTATATATTATATTTTATCCGCTGCGACTGTGAGGTTCTGATTTTGTTTAGTTCTTTCTTCTTCTATCTACTTTCTTATTTTTCTACAATCTGTCTTTTCCGGCATTCGATCGTCGGCATATTATACTGTTGAGTATTTTGTGTTGATTTTCGAGGGTCGTGAAGAGCGGGTCGTGACAGAGGTGGAGGAGGAATATCTCTAAAAACGAGAATCAAGCCCCTAATGCTTGTTGTAAAGACACCATGGACTTATGGAGAGAAGGACAGGAAATTTCAATGGTAGGATTTTAAGTTGGAGGAGTAGTATAGTGGTAGCAATGCTGGAAGTAGGAAATATGGGCAGAGATGCAGTAAGCTCGGCTTCTTTTGGCTTTTTGAAGGGAGCCTCAGGGGAAACAAGCTCAAAGCCAACACCTTTTTGTTCCTTTAACCTAGCCAGTGCCAAAGCATCTTCTACGGTGGAAACAATAGATAGTGAAGGAACTTTTAAGGGTATAGACTTCCCAGCATCTTTAGGAGTAGGCAAACAAAAAGGACCTTTGTTAGATGACATGGCAACCGTGCTAACCAATTGTACTTCGAGGAGATCAACTCATAGAATAAGTAGTTTTAGGGAAATTCATTTATATAAAGAAAGGAAAAAGTAGGATAAAACCTGAAGAATATCTGGGACTGCTAATGGTTGAGTAATGTACTGGAGAGTTCACAAAGAAAACATCAAGTTTGACTGCGACGAGGGTTAACGAGAAATTTTTATCTTCTTCATCATCTGAGGTTCACCCAAGACACGATGAGAAGGTCGAATCAGAGAGTAATTTCTTATTTTTACTCATTCAACTCCTAGAAAACTCTAAGGCATCACCAAAGAAGTTATCTTTAGCCAAGATCTTGGGATTTATGTTCTTCAAGTCAACAGCTGAAAATCGCCATCAAACACAACTCAATAAAAATCAATAAGGCTAATATAAGCAGGAATTAAAGAAATATAATCAAAGAAAAAGCATTTACCTTGAAAGGAAAACCTTTTATTAATGTCGAGAGAATAACATTTGACAAAGAAAATTTGATGACTCCAATCTCTAGGCTTGTTGACGAAATTTGAAACTACTCCACTCACGGAACTAAGATAGTAAATTGTAACACCCTAGATTTTTGGTAACATTATTTAGAATATTTAATTAGCTAAATAAAATAAAATAATATGTTGATTAGGGGATTGAGATTTGGTTTTAATTAAGGTGTAGTCATGCCATTTAAACAATGAATTAAAAGACGAGTTTAACATGAAAAAGAGGAGGGGTAAAATATGAAAGAGGTCATTCCTATATCTATTCCCTTAGGTCGTGTATCCATACATGTTCATTTTCATTTAAAAAAATTTATAACTCAAGGCCGGCCACCATTAACAAGAGTAAGAGGAAGAAAGCTAAGGAAGAAGCTAAATCAAATCAAATCCATTCACATCTCAATCTCTATAATCTCTAAGGCTAAGGTGAATAATGTTTGCATCTTATTTGTAATTGTGTTTTCGGTTTTAAGATGAATTTCGAATATTTTGCCATGATTTGCCATGTTTTTGAATGATGGAATGAATATATATATATATATATTTGTTGATGAATTATGGTTATTCATATTGAATTTATGATATGTTTTAAGGTGAAAACCCTATTAAATGACATCCAAATGCCTTATGAATTTTTATAAAGATCATAAATATTATTTTGGAAATGGCTTTCAATTTTTATAATTTTCTGAATTTATCTAGAATTTATATGAATTTCTAGTAAAGAAAATGTTAATTTGGATTATAAATTACTTACGGTTAAATGTTAAAAGAATGTGGTCTAAAATTTTATATGTTGGAAAACATATTAAAAGAGATTTTCTTGAATTTTTTTAGAATTTTTGTAAGTGTTTTAATGGTTATATAAAATTATTTACGGTATGAGACATAAATGCATTAAATAATTAAGAGAGGAGAAGGGGCATTTTGTAAATTAATTTAAATTATTAATTCTGGAAAGTTGGCAGCACTTTTGAATAATTGCAGTACTTTTTATTGGTAAAGAAAGAGGCAACTAATCAAAATTAGACACGTAAAGCGGGTTAGGTGAAAAGAACTATTTGCTACATATATTTCACTATTTCGATGCCTTCAACACTAAGTTCCACCTCCTTACTTCGCCTCCGACATTGTCGAAACCAATGCACACGGTATCAGTTTACAAGTACATAGTGAATTGGATGTAGGCAGAAGGTATAGAGTCAAAACCATGAGTTCCAAAGGGGTGGGGCTTTACTTTGATTTTTAAAGGAAAATGCCCCTACTTGCTTAAGACTTAGATGCTTTCGACTTGGTTGGCTTTCGACTAGATCAAATAGATTTAAAAAGGTGATTTTGATTGGGTTGTATTTTTGGTTTAAATAACTGCCTTTGACTGAGTCGAATCACTTAGCTGCTGCTTCCTACCTTTCGACCCAGATGGTTTCGAAAGGGTTGTTTTATTTTCAAAAAACTGGCCACCTGTCTAATGCTTTCAATGGGATGGTTTCGACACCATCACTTCATTACTTAGGAAATGGTTTCAAAACTGATGCTTTCGACTTAAATGTTTTTAAGATCCTTTTTCTATGATTGAAGTAAAACCCAAATTGGTTTTGAAAGAGAGTTTTTAATGGTTTTGAACATATGTTTTCGACTTTAATGGGTTTTTGATCCTTTTTCTCTACTTGAAGGCATAATCCAAATGGTTTCGACCGAGGCGATTTTCAAAGGTTTTGAAGGGGTGAAATTTTGAATGGTTTCGAAAGGTTTCCACATGTTTTAAAATTGAACCCAAAGTGCTTTCGATTGGATTGAGTTTTGACTATTTCGAAAGGTTTTAATGTATAGTTTTGAAAGGGGTGGCTCCCTAGGGTTTCAAAAGGATTGAAAGGAAAGGGTTTTCCTATGTTTTTGAAAGGAAATATTTAAAGGTTTTAAAGAGGGATGTCTAATGTTTTGAAGCTTTTGAAAGAAAGGCTTTTAATGGTTTTGAAAGGGTTACTTTCAATGGTTTTGAAGGGGTTACCTTCAAAGGTTTCGAAAGGGTTGTTTAAAGGTTTTAAACAAAGCTTTTGAATGTATTAAATAGGCAATATAGCCTAAGTATTTCCAAGTTGAAAAGGGTTTTAACTTGTTTTGGAAGGATAGCTGATCCTTATTAAAATTCATCAACATTATTTTGAGTAAAGTATATATAACATGACAAAATAGCTTAGAGAAAAGCTAAGAATGTATTTTCCTTGTATAAATATGATTTAAAAGGTTAAATCATTTTGAAAAGGATTTCAAGGAAAAAGATAAAGGGTAGTTAACCGTAAGAAAATGATTCGAACAGTTAGTCCATTTTGATTCGGACAGTTAGTCCAGTTTGCAGGCAGTCAGCCTAGATTTCGGCATTTAGTCCAGTTTGTGGGCAGTCAGCTAGTTTTATGGATATATAGTCCATTTGTAGCATAACGGACCTTGCTATTATGTTGTGGGCAGATAGTTCACATATTGCTTGTTTTACGGACAGATAGTCCTTTTATTAGCATAAAGGATATTGCTATTTTGATATAATCAGTTTGACTAACCAGTTTGGTTGCAAGAAAGGGTTGCAAAATATATGTTTTGAAAAGGATATTAGTGAGGGGAAACCCGTTCCGCTAAGCGGTGTGGTCTCACTTAATATCAGTAATACAAGATGTAATAATTATTCATACCAAGCTTTATGTCTGACTCGAAGTTTTTGTTTCCCTTAAACTCTCGGGTACTCAAAATTTATTTGAGTAGGCCGAGGGTTAAGGTTTTCAGGTTTTTGAAATTTTGGCGAATAAAGATTCCAGAAGCAAGCAAGTGGCTGATGGATAGCTAATTAGGATTCATAGTTTCATTTTGTTTTAATTCTGCTATGTATATTAAGTCATATATGACTATACTATCTCTGATCAACAAAGGGGGCATCGCCATATGTCGCTCTTGACGTATTATTGTAATTATAACTGATCTTTATCTGGGAAATGATTATGGGATTATGTAATTTGGATATGAATTTGTTTGAAATGTAATCAAGAAAATGTTATTTTTTGAAATCTGTTATTTTGTTCATATTCAAGTGCTTCTGATATTATGAACACCACTAGCATTGTTGTATTTTTTCACCAGAAGTTAATACTATGGATGACTGCAACATCTGTTTAGCTTTTGGCCTCTAGATACAGGATGTTACATAAATACAACCTTCAGGTTGGTGCTTCATCTTCTGAGAGGTGATTGGAGAGCACAGTGTAGCCAGAGACTGTTCTTCCAACTTAAATTCCTTAAATAAAATGAAAAAATAATTGATATAGGTGTAGGAGTCAGATTTAGTAGGATATGAGCAATCTTAAGGGAGGACAAGACATTGGATATGATTGGGCTAAAGGGCAAAATAGCAAGAATGGTACATATGAAGAGGATGAAGGAAATAAACCCTTTTGTGGAAGAGTTCATTCTGTCATCTGGACCTGGAGCCCTAGCTTCAGTCCTTGATATATCAAAATAATGCAGAACAAAATCGACATCCTCTTGAGTCGTAAACTAGTATTAGTGAGAAGTATAGATCTTTTCCTTTGAAGAATCTTAATCCCTGGGTGATTTAGGATATCTAGTCGTTCCTTTAGGTGTCTCTTTTCTACCTCCGACCATGATACCTACAATGATTAGGTTTCAAATATGAAATAAGCATCATTGATAAAGAAAGAACATTATAGATTGAACCTTCAAATGGATGAATGAGAAGTAATATAACAGAATAGCGTGAATATATGTTAGAATGTTATAGTATTTCTAAAAGCCAAGTTTAGAACATGCATATATTAAACTATAGTAATAGGTCCACCCTTCCCAAATTTATTGATATGGACTTCACTTATATATAAAAACCATATAGGGAGCAATATGCACATGGAAATACATATGTATTTCAACAACAGCCAAAGAAGGAACTTCTAATATTAAATTATCATAAAGAAAAAGTTAAACCTCAAAGTATGAATTTAATTTATGATAAATTTAAATGAATGAATAGTACATGAATAATAGACTATCTTACAGTAATACTAGAAAAAACATTGGTTTTCTTAAAATGTGAATATATAGTATGATAAATGATAATGAATTGATAAAATAGTTTTTGACTCGTGACCCATTATGAGCTAAGCTATTATATAACAAAAACATTACATTAGGATATACTATAACTATAAAATCAAGACATCGCATGCAAACACAAAGTTGATGTTTGAAAAATCGTCACAAATCAGCGACATTAACTTTCAAATCTAAAGTCATCAAGTAATAAGCTACCACGAAAATGTTTACTTATAGAAAGTTGGATATTGTACTTCGTGTGTTAAACACGGGTGTGGCTTTTTTGTGTAGGGTTTTTTGTGTATAAAGATTTAAATAGGACTTTCACACTTAAACCAGAAACTAAGAGTACATTGGGAGCAGAGCTTTCATGTGTCAAGGTTAAGCATAGCTTTCATACGTCAATTTTGAAACGAGAGCTTGCGTGTTAGGCCCAAACATGGTTTTAATGCACATAGTTTATAATATAAGCTTTTTTATGTCAAGCCAAAGCATGGATTTTGTGAAAAATTTAAAGCAAAGCTTTCGCATGTTAAGCCAAAGCATAGACTTCATGTATAAAATTTAAAGCATGGCTCTCATGTATTAAGCCCTCGAATGAAAATTTGCAACAAAACAACTATCCAGGTTAATTAGAAATGAATGTCTAAGCAACAAGACCCGAAACCTACAAATAAAAACTTATATCCTATTTAAACAAATTCAGATCAAAATGGTTATTTTGAAAGAAATCAGACCCATTAACACCAAAATAAACAGCTAGACCTTGACTAACTCTAAAATCAAAAGCAACCAAATCGAATCGAAATAGCAGTAGCAAAACAAATAATGAATAGGTTAACAATAATTAAGACCATTCACTGATAAAAATACTCGAGAGAATTGAAATTTAGAAAATAAGAGAAAATTTAATTCTTCTTATGCAAAACTAGGAAAAGGAAATAGAAGGAGAGAGCTCATTATTTGTAATAGAAGAGAAAGTAATGGTGAAAATTAGATCAAGGAGGATCGAATAAACCACTATAATAAGAAAACTAAGGGATATGTATAGTTATTTTATACTAATGTATAATTAAATATTTCAAAATGAAGGGGGCGTAAGTATTATACTCCAAATATAATAGCCATCATAGGTTGACAAAGTAGGGAGCTTTCGTGAGATATGTACCAAAGCTCTCGTAGATGACATCAATAATGAAGGCTATCTTAGGGCATGGATAAGAGCTATCATGGAATATACATAAATGCTCTTATGGGATATTCATAAGAGCTGTAGTGGTATAAATATTAGAGCTATCGTGGATAATGAAAATAATGAGTGTTCACATGAGATGATGAACAAGAGCCAATAAGGAGTGACCCCAATAATCATCGGAAATAAAAATGAAGCAACAAATCGGGAAATGACATAAAGCCATTATGTGTAAGATTTATGCCATCATGATATGGTCTGCAAAAGCCATGGTAGGATGACCAACCAATCTATGAAATGGAAGAGATGTAGAGTCATCGAGTAGTAGATTAATGCCATCATGGTTTGATCCACAAGAGCAATAGTGGAATGATCAATGAAGTTGTGAAAGAGAAATGATTAAGTAACCAATGTATAATAAATTTGAATGTGAAATGTAGAAGCCATCATGATCTAACCCATGAAGTTATTGTAAATTGTAACATTGAAGCCATCATTAAGTATTTTATAGAGCTATCGTGATATGAAGCACCTAATGTTATCACGAGGCATTTTATAGACCTATCGTGATATGAAGAACCCAAAGTCAACGCGAGGAGTTTTATAGAGTTATTGTGCTATAAAGCACTTGGGGAGCATCATGGGGTATTTCGTGAAGCTGTTTAGAAGTGAAAATCTAAAGCCATCTACTACTCGTTCCAGAGGACATCGTGGGAAGTCAAAATAACGCCACCGTGCATTTGTAAATCAAGTTCTTAAGAAGAAAATCAGTTCATTAGGATGGAAAATGATGTCTCACATGTTATTTCGAGTGTGTGCCACATCATCAGATTACAACCATCAATTTTTTAACAAGATTCCAAGTGTCATGAATGCTAAGACTCAAATTTTCTATAAATAAGCTTGTACTCCCACCTAAAAAAAGGGCCAATTTCCTAAATCTCCCTCATTTTTCATTTTTCTTCCGATATTATAAAATGAGCTCCAATTTGGGGAATCATGGCTGCTAGGGCAAACTGAATTAAAAACTTTGCAAATAAGGACTTAATTTACATGATTTGAACAATTGACTATTTTAGGACTTTTAACTTATGCATATGATTACCTTGTTACCATCATCATATGACTTTTGATCTTGAACAAGCATTTGAGTCTATGGAACACTACAATGACCATAATTTTCTTTGCTTTAGTTGGTTCAATAGCTTGAAACATACAAAGCCCAACTTTTTCCTAACCCCTATGTTATGGATCAACCAACTAGTTGATGGAAAAGCCAGATTTAAACTACTTTCCATCATGTATGCACACTTCAACTATAATCAGATTGTAATGTATGTCCCATGTCAAGCGCATATGAGTTTTATTATGAATTTGGGGCTATATTGCTACAATGGTGTGTCGTTAGGTCTGAAGAACACTAGAGCTACTTATAGCTTTTATTTAATAAGATGTTTAACGAACAGATTGAAGAAACGATGGAGTATATATGGAGGACATGCTATTGAAGTCATAGAAAAATGCCGTCTACATAAGAAATCTTTCAAAAATGTTTGTTGTACTCTGAAAATTCAAACTGAGAGTGAATCCACTTAAGTGTTCTTTTATAGTCGCATCAGGCAAGATTTTAGGGTTCATCGTGAATTGTAGGGGTACTGAGGCTAATACAGGCAGAATGAGGTTACTAGCTCATGACAAGGAGGTAAGTGTAGAGAACGAATGGTAAATTTGCTACTTTGAAATGGTTGATTTCAAAGGTTACCGATAATGTATAGCATTCTTAAATGCCATCAAGAAGGGAAAACAAGAAGTTTCAATCGATGGGCGAACTTGATGCGGCTTTTTAGAATTTATTAGAACATCTAAGAAACTACTGATATTATCTAAGCCTTTGGAAGGAAAAGGCCTTTACATATATCTAGCAGTATCTACTCATGCATTAACTGCAGCACTGATGCCTAAGAAAGGTAAGATTGAAAAGCCGATTTATTATATTAGCAAGTGATTCACTAGAGTGGAGAAACAATATCTAAAGCTAGAGAAGTTAGCGTATTTCTTATTGATAGCATCAAAGAAGTTAAGACCATACTTCCAGGTTCATCTGATAAAGCTGTTGATCGAACAACCCCTAAGGAAAGTATTGCATCATTTTGAGACTTCAGGGAGATTTATAAAGTGGAATATCAAGATGAGTCAATATGACATTACTTATTATTCCAAGAAGGTACTTGAAGGACATGCATTAGCAGATTTCATTGCGAAAGTATTTTGATGGAGCACCCATCGACCAAATTCCATGGGTGGAGTGGTTATGACAACCCCAAAGGGTCAGAGGATTTGTTATACATTGAATCTTGAGTTCCATGCAACAAATACCAAAGTAGAATATGAAGCACTGATAGCAGGACTCAAGATGGCGAAAGAATTGGGAGTGAAGTCAGTGCATATCTACATTATTTCCCAATTGGTCGTTGGCCAAGTTAAGAAAGAATTTTAGGCTAACGAACCATGGCTTTCCTCTTACCTATTGAAGGTGTTAGAGTTACTAGACGACATTAAGTACTACACGATAACGCATATCTCTAGAGTGGGTATACAAATGTTGATTCATTAGCCAAATTGGCAATCTCTAGAAAAGCGCAGATGTTGGGAATTATGCTAGAATTTATTATGTGATATATTGTACTGCTCTATATTAGCCAACAAGTTATTACATTGTATCGAGACTGTTCATGACCTTATATTCTATTATAAGGTAAAAGATGATGTGATAGGGTTAGCCCAAGTGAATAGACATGGATGGTTGCTCATATCCAGCATTATCCTTTATATTATTCGACAATATTACTTGTAATATTCTTAGGTAATATGGGTATAAAGGTGGGGTTTTATAGATAAGCAATGAAAATTGTCATGTTAACTAAGTAATAATAAGAAAGTCGTCCATGTGTACATAAATGTGATGGATAATGATATTGGTCAAAATCAAATGTGGTTGCAATCGACATAAATAAGCTATGTGCATAGATAGAAAAAACTAAATTTTGAAAAGAAAATGATTCATTCTTTATTAACAAACTTTTTCAATACAAAGCGATGGTCGTACCCATACAACATCAGCATATGTACACATATTCAAAGCTAAAAAACAATACAAAAGCAAAATAATAGCAACTAAGTCCTTTTCCTCCTTTTCCTCCTTTTCCTCCTTTTCTTCTCCTTCCTACTCTCTCCGGAAGATTGAGTAACGGATTTACTAGGTTTCTTCTACTCGTTCCCTTTCCTTTTCTCTCATTCGCAAAGTAACCTTTTGGGTCATATTCCCAATTATGGTCGCTCCCTAGAGATTTGTGAGCCCTGGTCTAAACATCGTTGGGCATGGGGATACAGGTGGGAATGACAATTGGTATCGAAGGAAATGAAAAGGGAAAAGTGGTAGGAATGTCATCAAACCTTTCTTCTTTTAATTTACTTCATCAACATGGCTTGCGATCGATTGCGTCTCTAACATCGTTGGTCCAGACAAATGCTTGGTGGCTCCAGTGATTACAGTGTCCTCATCTCCTTTGATCCCACAAAGGTCGCCCATAGACTCTTTACCAAAAGCATGGATCATTTTGGCATTGGGACCTAGAGTGGTACTCGCTAGAGAAGTTAAAGCTGAAATGGGAGCAAACACAATGATCGATTCGGTCAATGTAGCTTGTGTGACCAATGATAACCTTCCTTAGGCTAAGGGACAATAGAAGGTTGAGTTGAAACTTGAAAAATAGAAAATTAGATGTTAGTGGCGTTAATCGGTGTCTTGCGAGCCATCTCGAATACATAAGAACTTAATAATATACCTTCGAGAGATATAGACTCCATATGAGCTGGAGTGGTGCCAAACCATGCTGCTGGATATGGAATAGGATAAAAAACTTTAAAAATGAATCGGTGCCAAGCAAGCCAGGCTCTTTGGGGTTATTTGAGCATCCAATGAGGAAGCTAGGATAGTTGAAGTGCAAGAAGATACCCCAGCAATAAAAATAGCAGTAGATTCAAGAAGAGACGTAATGGTCTCAGTAGTTGGCGGTCCTGAGGTCAAAGGAATGGTAGTATCTGCAACTCAACCTTAGGGAGCAGAACTAGAACTCTCATCCAGATTCTTTAGAGAGAGCTCAGGTTGGGCCCTAGTAAATACTTCAAGATGTAAGAAGAGCTCTCCAATCTTGAGTGCTTTTATGTCTTCTTCCTCTAAAAGGTCAAACTTTAGTTTCTCTTTATCGACCATAGTCCCATCGAAGTGCTTACGCTCATATTTCAAAATCTCCACCTAGGCCATAGCTAAAGCCTTGGGATACCCCTCTTCTAACCATCTTAAATTTCTAGACCTGGTGACATTCGCATAAAATTGCATAAGAATGGGCTCGAGTTTAGATTTGGCTTCATCCTCCGCAGCCTTAATGTGACATCCCGGAATTTTGAGCAATATCAATTTAATAATCTATATTAAATATTAAATTGATTTGATATATAATTGTTAATAAAATATAAATTGACTTGATAATTTTCTTTTAAATGGATATTTAACTGATAAATTATCTTTTAAAGCTAATAAATTGTTTTCTATTTATATACATATATTTGTATATATTGTAAATAGTCAATGTCTGTTTTAAATTTGATTTAAATTCAATATTTAATAAATAACTATTTGGCTTTAGAATATACTCAAGATTAAAAGTTAAAATTGTCTAAATGATTTTAGCTTAGATTTAAATTAAATAAAAGGTTTGTTGTTCTTTTTAAAGTATAGCTTAATAGAAAATAAGTAATAAAGTGATAAATTCTTTTAATGTAATAATGAGCTTTATTTATAATATGATGTCTATACAAGTAGGTTTTATTATAAATGAAAATTGTTATATATATTTTAAAAGAAATTATGGCATTTAAATTTATATAAAACTCTCATAAAAATAATATATATAGTAAAATATACCTTATAAATATTTAAGTAAGTATAAAATAAAATAATAATAGTTAACTTTATATTTGATAGTTTATGTTTTAAAATAGAAATAAATACACTTATGTAGAAATAGAAACAATAACAAGTTAACATAATACCACAACCATAACAATCTTTAAAACTAAAAGCTTAAGTAAATATTTTATACTCTACAACAAAATACAATTGCAGGCAAGAAACATCTCAATGTATACGAAATAAAAATAGAGTATGTATGGTTAGCTTTAGTCAAACAAATGAAATATCTATGTACATAAGTATAATAGCATAAGTAAGATATTTTATAATCTATGGCAATGTATATTTGCAGGCATGCAAGATCACTACAGTATATACGAATGTAAAGGGGAAAGTATGATAAGCTTAAAGTTAAACAATATACATATGCAAGTTTGTACTTAAAAGAATAATAAAAGTATGGCTGTTGTAGGCTTGAATAGGAGCAAGGCATTGAATGCCATCACCAAGTACACGAAACATTTCCTTTCAGCTTTCTTTTAGAAATAAAAATCTTTGATTTTTGTGTACTTGTAATAAATAATTCTCTTTACTTGTTTATTTACAACCTTGCTTCATTTTTATTTCGTATACCACAGTTTTACAATTCCAGTTTTAAAAGCTTAAACAAAATACAAACCTGAAATCAAATAGAAAGCATAAGCATGTCAGTTTGAATCAAAGATGAGAACATCTCCACTATAACAAGATGTCAGATAAATTCACATTCAAGTTTTAATGCCAGTGCAAGTTTAAAGATCAAAACAACAAAAATGTATGCAAGTTTTCAAGCCTCCCTGTTTCAAAAGAACAAGCTTCTGATTTAAATTCTGGTGAGTAAACTTTAAAATAAACCTTAAATAATATGGAATGTTTGTGTTAATGATTGTTTTATATGTATGTGTATGTGCAAGTTTGTGTGAAATTGTGTTGTGTGCATATCTACTGATTTTAAACATCCCTGATCTTAGTTAAGCCCCTGACTTTAAAACTGTTAATATGAGATATCTTTTTGTTTGATATATATATGACTTATTTTTGAAGTAAACATGTGATGTATGCTTGTATATATGCTTGGATGATGGGTTTTAAGCCTCTGAAAACTGTGAGTATGTTAGCTAAGGCTTGTGACCACCTCTGTTTAGTGTTCCAGGAATTTAAAACTGAGTTCATCTTCAAATTCTTCTTTCCTAAATCTTCTTTAAGTTTAAGTAGTTAAAACAAAGTTGTTGTTTTAAAACTTAACTAGGCTTTAAAAATATTTGCAATAATTTAAGATAGAAAACATTGTCTGGAAAAAAAAAGTGAATATACAGAACTACTTGAAAATGTTAAAGATTAAATCTTGTAATTTGTTGATATAATTATATATCTGGAATTGTAAATGGAAGATAGGATTTTTAATAACAAATTCACAATTTTTAATGAAGTAGTGAATGTGATATTTAGTGATGTCTGAAAAATGTGTTTTTGTGATTTTCTGTTGATCTCGAGTATTTTGACGATCGGGGTTCTTTCTGGTGGAAGGAGGATGATCGGCGATGGTGAGAAAAATGCCAGGTGGGTAATCAAAGCATTGGGGTGAGGATGGTGATCGAATCAAATTTTTAACCCTAGTATTTACGAGGGTACTTGCTTGGATTCATTCGCTCCCTATGATGGATCGAGTGCGACCGCACTCTGGAGAATGGTAGCGAGGTGGTAGGTGAAGCCATGGCCAGAATTTCGTGACCTTCGGTGGTCGAGGCGGTGAGATTGGATCGTTGACAGGTTTGAGGAGGTGTTGAGTGGCGTTCCAGGTTTCGTTCTTCTTCTCGATTTCGAATTCGAGAATTACGGTGATGCTCGAGTGGGTCGGGGAGGGTTTTGGGATGATCGACGTTTTGTTCGACGATGAAGTGATGGCTGGAAAAGGCTCGCCGGCACCGTGCACGTGCACGAGCTCGGTTTTGCCTGAATATGGTTATGCCTGGGAGTTTGTTTCCCTGGTTTCTCTCTCGCGAGTTTCTCGAGTAAAGTGGGGAAGTTGCCGAAGTTTTCTGATGTTCGACTCGAAGCTAAAGGAGGAAAACTCGAGTTAGTTTATGGGTGGTTGCCAGGTTTTGTAAAGCCTGTTAGTTTTAAGATTTAAAAATTTAAACAGGGTTTTAACTAAGTTTAAAACCCGATTTTAAGATAGGATTCAAATTATTTTGTCTCCTAGTTTTAAATAAATATAAGTTTATAAAAAAATGAAATGTTTTAATAACTTTATAATGTTAAATTATATTTAAATGTTTTAATTTAGCTAAGTTAGGTTATAAATTATCTTGAATCTAAAATTGAAATGAAATGTAAAAGTAGAGTCAAAAGTAAAATGTTCCAAAGGCATTTGTAAATAAGAAGTTGATCATTAATAAGAAAATGCTTTACCTTTTAAATAAATGAAGATTTATAGATTTAGAATTATTAAGTAAATAAATAATTAGCTAATTTGATTAAATATTGATGAGATTAATTAGTTAGTAATTAAAAGTTAAATTAGTTAATTAAGGTTTAAGATAATTAATTTAGGATAAATAAATGGATAATTAAAAATCATTAATTAAATAAGAGTTGAATTTTAATCTATGATTATTAATTAATAAAGTAAGCAAGAATTAATTAAGTGATATTGAATACTTAATTAATTAAATAATTAAGGATTTATTAATGAGTTATTAAAGATGAAATGTAATTGTAAATAGATAATAAATCTTAATTTAATTACTTTAAGTAAATTTAAGAAGTGTTAATGATTTATGAAGGCTATTAACTAGTATTATAAAATAATGGATTAATATGATCATTTGATAATTTATTAGGTTTATTAATTTAAGATAATCAATAGTGAATTATTTCAGTATAATTACTAATGGAAATAATTAAGAAATTTATTTATCATTGTAATAAATTCAGTTTAATATGAATTTGTTTAAGTTAATTAATTTAGTTTAATTAATTTAAATAAAACTTTGATGATATGGTAAGTATAATTACTTAAGGAAGTAATTAATTATGGATGATTTGAAAATGAAAGTAATTTGGGTATAATTACTTTGTATAAATTAATCAAGGGATTAATTAGAGAATAATAAATTATGGAGTAATTAAATTATTTATTGAAGTAATTAAGGTAGTTAATTACTGAATGGAGTTAGTCAAGGTGATTAACAGTTTGGTTTAAATGTAAAATAAATTGCTAAATGAAATAGATGTAATTGGAGATCATTTAATTATTATAATTAATGATGTAATTTAGAATGATTTATTTTGAAATAATTAATAAAGGGAGGAATTCATTAATGTAATTAATTAATAAGTACTGTAATTAATTTTAGTAATTTAAAAGGTTACTTTCTATAATTGGTATGAAGTAATTAATTTGTAAAATAATTAGAGGATAATTACTTAAATATAATTTGAGATAATTAATCTAAAATGGTTAATTAAGATGGAAAAAAGTAGGAAATGATTAATTAATTAACTTGTAATTAATTAAGGGTTATGTAAGCAAGATTAATATTGATGGGATAATTAATTTAATTTACTTTAAATTAATTAGAGATTGTAATTAATTTAATTCATTTTAAATTAATTATAAATGAGGTGATTATTAATCTTTGTTTATATATGATGGATGATATTGATTTCCATGACTGATTGTGATCTCAGATATAGATCTATTGTGTTATGGATGCTTGTTTTAAATATGATAATATTGATTATCTGTTTGAGTATGATAATATGGATTATCTGTTTATGATGATGATGTTATATCTATTGTTATATTGTGATTTATCTATCTTTGAGTATATAGATAATTGAATTAAATTGTTTTAACTTTAAAACAACTTGGCCTTAAAAGACACGGTTTGGATTTCGATGAGACCGGGATCGGGTTTCCGTATACCGGGATTCCAGGTCTGGAGACCCGAATACCACATTGATCCAAAATAACGTTAGGTCGTGAAATTCAAATGGAGCAAGTGAAGACTCGAGGTATAAGAACTATACGTCAGTATAACTCTGTGGGTGATTCCGTAATGAGTTTGACGAAGATAGTACTTATAGATTCGAGATGGTGATTCAGAATGCAAGGGTTATTGTCGTTAACTCTGAGGGTGATTCCAATACGAGTGTAACGAGATAATGCCTTCGGTTTCGTTCGAACCCGGAACGAACTTGTATGGATCGAATGCTTTCAGAACATCGTCAGGTGGACGATGAGCATTCTAAGTGATGTGTTCTTTAAAGGTAATCGTAGCCTCAAGCCTCATCAACCGGGAATGGCTAAAACAGGGGAGGTGCAGCAAGGCTTCGTGGGTAGCACCTACTTGAGAGCGAGATATACCCCTGTCTAGATGTCCCTTATTTTCGGCTTAGTGTGCGGTTGGTCATGAACAACCGTGGGGTTGTTTCGTTTGGGACTGTCCAGTAAGGGATGGTTCCGGCCTTGTGTTGCAGGGAACTTAGGTTGGGTTCTCGGTACGGTGATCTAGGCCACGTACTGTGACGGGCGGTACCCCAGTAGCCCTGCCATTGTATGGAATCCAAAATCCAATAAGTGCCATCGGATTTGATTGTATACCTATGTATGCTGGAATTTAATGAATGTAACAATTTCGTCTATTTTCTATTTACTTGGAAACCCTAGACACTATTATAATATCACTGAATTTCCTATCAAAGTTTTGGTTAGCGTAAGGTAAAAACATTTCCATGTTAATGTGTGGGATGTCTTACGTGATACCTTTTGTTTTCAAAGAATTTCTAAAAGTTAAGCAACTTTAACCGTTTACTCATACCAGACCCATGTCTGACCCGAAGTTTATTTCTGTTTTCCATAAACTCTCGGGTACCCAAATTTTTACGGGTAGCCAAGGGATTCAGGTTAGCTTTGACGAACTGTGGAGGAGCAATGGAGCAGGAGGCTTCAACGTATAGATATATATTGGTTCCGCTGTGTCAGTATCTATGTGTTTATTCTGTATTTCCACTGTGTTATATTTCTGTGTTGTTTTGAGATGTATCGAGTTGTATTAACTAGACAGGTGTTTATAACTGTCTAGTATGCGTTGTATTATCTGTGTAACTCTGATGTATATGATATTATGTAATCTATTATGTGATATATTATATTTTATTCGTTCCGCTGTTGAGATTCTGTGGTTGTTTCTTCTTCTTCTCTATCTTTTCTACTTTCTCACCCCTTTCTTTCTTTTCGATGATGCGATTTTCCGAGCACGGAATTTCGGGTCGTTACGGGTGGTATCAGAGCGTTAGGTTGAGTGAATACCTAGGCTCTGGAGTGGTGTCTATCCTGAGAGAGCGTACTTGTAATTTTTATCTATATATATATATATATATATATCTATTTCTACCTATCTGTTGGGTTACCTGTTCGGGTTTTCCAATATAAGTTATAACGGTAGATATGGTAGTGGTGTGTGTAACACGACTACCAATGTTTAGAAGTGTATCTGTCGGGACTGTAGATCTAATACCGTCTCGAGTGAGCTTTGTTGATGTAAGGATTTTATCTATCTCTGAAGGAAACCTGTAAAGGTTCGAAGTCCATCTTTAAGTAGATTTGGATCTGTCGGTTGGACAGAAGCTAGTGATGGTATCTTGATATCTCAGGGATTAGTAGCTGTGTGATGAGACGTAGTGACTATGGATGTTTCCGAAGATGTTTCTTTGGAACAAGTTTTAAAGAAGTGTGTCTGCTTCGGTGATGTGGCTGAGTGCAACAGGGTGTTTCTGTTTGGTTTGAGGTTCGAGTTTCTCGAAGAGCTTTGGATTTGGAAATTCCTTAGCATTGGTGTCAGCAGTGTAGTTCGGAAGGTCCTGTATGCTGGCAAGGAAGCTTTCTAGCTTAGCAGTGGAGTTCAGAAGCAGCAGAGTGGTTCCGTTTCTTCGATGGGTTGGCTATTTAAGTGTGAGCTGTTCTGTTTGGTAAAGAGAGAACAGTTTTTCTTTGGATATTAGATTGGGTTGATTGCAAAAGTGACTTGCGATAGTCTGAGTGTTCTCTTGGGTTTTTCGAGATTTTTCTGGATGACTTCAGGAAGTCAGAGTTTTGTCAGCATCTGGAGATTGAGTTTGGTATCAACTTGATTCTAGGGATGATACCGATGGTTCAGCTCAGTAGTAGGATGGTTTTTGGAGGAAGATGTTAGTGAGGTAGCTCAGATTTTGGAGGAACTTCTGAGTTTTATTTTTGGAAAGTGTTTTCCCAGTCTTTGCTTGTGTTCGTCATCAGCATTTTCATCTGCTCGGATCAGAGTTGTGCAGCGGAAGCAGTTTGGAGAGCATCTGTTTTATCCCTTTTGGATAAGAGAAGTGAGATCCGTCTTTTGATTCTGGAGTAGAGTGGAGTTCTGAGTTGTGGTTGATCTTGGAAAGATCATTTTGTTGATTATTTTGGTTCAGGATGTTTCGGGAGGGCATCAACGAAGGATAAGCTGATCAGTAAGGATGTAGGAGTCCCAGGATCGTCCGAAGGATTTTGGTGGATAAGAATCGGAGATTTGATTTTGGATAAGTGTTTGATCTTCAGGAGTGGATTGTCAGTTTGGATAACTGGGATTCGATGTGTTTCACGTGTCTCTGAGGGAGTACGTGTATGAGTTATCTCTGGTTGTAGAACCAGCAGTTCAGGAGTTTTGGATGTTGAGTCAGACTTGTTCATAGTCTGATATCCTATCTTGTTTGTAGATCTAGTTGTGTGTAGCTTAGTAGTATTGATTGTTTGGATTCTATAGAGCGAGTAACCCGGTATTTATACTCGGGGAAACTCGAGGAAATTCTATCCAGTATTTTGTCTGGATAGTTAGATTTGTTTGATTGGATGATTGATTGCTATGGTTGTTAGTATATATTGATAATATATGCTTGTGTTTTTTTAAATTAAATCTTTAATGAGATTATTAAATTACCTTTGTTTTAAATTTCGGGGACGAAATTCTTTTAAGTGGGGAGGAATGTGACATCCCGGAATTTTGAGCAATATAAATTTAATAATCTATATTAAATATTAAATTGATTTGATATATAATTGTTAATAAAATATAAATTGACTTGATAATTTTCTTTTAAATGGATATTTAACTGATAAATTATCTTTTAAAGCTAATAAATTGTTTTCTATTTATATACATATATTTGTATATATTGTAAATAGTCAATGTCTGTTTTAAATTTGATTTAAATTCAATATTTAATAAATAACTATTTGGCTTTAGAATATACTCAAGATTAAAAGTTAAAATTGTCTAAATGATTTTAGCTTAGATTTAAATTAAATAAAAGGTTTGTTGTTCTTTTTAAAGTATAGCTTAATAGAAAATAAGTAATAAAGTGATAAATTCTTTTAATGTAATAATGAGCTTTATTTATAATATGATGTCTATACAAGTAGGTTTTATTATAAATGAAAATTGTTATATATATTTTAAAAGAAATTATGGCATTTAAATTTATATAAAACTCTCATAAAAATAATATATATAGTAAAATATACCTTATAAATATTTAAGTACGTATAAAATAAAATAATAATAGTTAACTTTATATTTGATAGTTTATGTTTTAAAATAGAAATAAATACACTTATGTAGAAATAGAAACAATAACAAGTTAACATAATACCACAACCATAACCATCTTTAAAACTAAAAGCTTAAGTAAATATTTTATACTCTACAACAAAATACAATTGCAGGCAAGAAACATCTCAATGTATACGAAATAAAAATAGAGTATGTATGGTTAGCTTTAGTCAAACAAATGAAATATCTATGTACATAAGTATAATAGCATAAGTAAGATATTTTATAATCTATGGCAATGTATATTTGCAGGCATGCAAGATCACTACAGTATATACGAATGTAAAGGGGAAAGTATGATAAGCTTAAAGTTAAACAATATACATATGCAAGTTTGTACTTAAAAGAATAATAAAAGTATGGATGTTGTAGGCTTGAATAGGAGCAAGGCATTGAATGCCATCACCAAGTACACGAAACATTTCCTTTCAGCTTTCTTTTAGAAATAAAAATCTCTGATTTTTGTGTACTTGTAATAAATAATTCTCTTTACTTGTTTATTTACAACCTTGCTTCATTTTTATTTCGTATACCACAGTTTTACAATTCCAGTTTTAAAAGCTTAAACAAAATACAAACCTGAAATCAAATAGAAAGCATAAGCATGTCAGTTTGAATCAAAGATGAGAACATCTCCACTATAACAAGATGTCAGATAAATTCACATTCAAGTTTTAATGCCAGTGCAAGTTTAAAGATCAAAACAACAAAAATGTATGCAAGTTTTCAAGCCTCCCTGTTTCAAAAGAACAAGCTTCTGATTTAAATTCTGGTGAGTAAACTTTAAAATAAACCTTAAATAATATGGAATGTTTGTGTTAATGATTGTTTTATATGTATGTGTATGTGCAAGTTTGTGTGAAATTGTGTTGTGTGCATATCTACTGATTTTAAACATCCCTGATCTTAGTTAAGCCCCTGACTTTAAAACTGTTAATATGAGATATCTTTTTGTTTGATATATATGACTTATTTTTGAAGTAAACATGTGATGTATGCTTGTATATATGCTTGGATGATGGGTTTTAAGCCTCTGAAAACTGTGAGTATGTTAGCTAAGGCTTGTGACCACCTCTGTTTAGTGTTCCAGGAATTTAAAACTGAGTTCATCTTCAAATTCTTCTTTCCTAAATCTTCTTTAAGTTTAAGTAGTTAAAACAAAGTTGTTGTTTTAAAACTTAACTAGGCTTTAAAAATATTTGCAATAATTTAAGATAGAAAACATTGTCTGGGAAAAAAAAGTGAATATACAGAACTACTTGAAAATGTTAAAGATCAAATCTTGTAATTTGTTGATATAATTATATATCTGGAATTGTAAATGGAAGATAGGATTTTTAATAACAAATTCACAATTTTTAATGAAGTAGTGAATGTGATATTTAGTGATGTCTGAAAAATGTGTTTTTGTGATTTTCTGTTGATCTCGAGTATTTTGACGATCGGGGTTCTTTCTGGTGGAAGGAGGATGATCGGCGATGGTGAGAAAAATGCCAGGTGGGTAATCAAAGCATTGGGGTGAGGATGGTGATCGAATCAAATTTTTAACCCTAGTATTTACGAGGGTACTTGCTTGGATTCATTCGCTCCCTATGATGGATCGAGTGCGACCGCACTCTGGAGAATGGTAGCGAGGTGGTAGGTGAAGCCGTGGCCAGAATTTCGTGACCTCCGGTGGTCGAGGCGGTGAGATTGGATCGTTGACAGGTTTGAGGAGGTGTTGAGTGGCGTTCCAGGTTTCGTTCTTCTTCTCGATTTCGAATTCGAGAATTATGGTGATGCTCGAGTGGGTCGGGGAGGGTTTTGGGATGATCGACGTTTTGTTCGACGATGAAGTGATGGCTGGAAAAGGCTCGCCGGCACCGTGCACGTGCACGAGCTCGGTTTTGCCTGAATATGGTTATGCCTGGGAGTTTGTTTCCCTGGTTTCTCTCTCGCGAGTTTCTCGAGTAAAGTGGGGAAGTTGCCGAAGTTTTCTGATGTTCGACTCGAAGCTAAAGGAGGAAAACTCGAGTTAGTTTATGGGTGGTTGCCAGGTTTTGTAAAGCCTGTTAGTTTTAAGATTTAAAAATTTAAACAGGGTTTTAACTAAGTTTAAAACCCGATTTTAAGATAGGATTCAAATTATTTTGTCTCCTAGTTTTAAATAAATATAAGTTTATAAAAAAATGAAATGTTTTAATAACTTTATAATGTTAAAGTATATTTAAATGTTTTAATTTAGCTAAGTTAGGTTATAAATTATCTTGAATCTAAAATTGAAATGAAATGTAAAAGTAGAGTCAAAAGTAAAATGTTCCAAAGGCATTTGTAAATAAGAAGTTGATCATTAATAAGAAAATGCTTTACCTTTTAAATAAATGAAGATTTATAGATTTAGAATTATTAAGTAAATAAATAATTAGCTAATTTGATTAAATATTGATGAGATTAATTAGTTAGTAATTAAAAGTTAAATTAGTTAATTAAGGTTTAAGATAATTAATTTAGGATAAATAAATGGATAATTAAAAATCATTAATTAAATAAGAGTTGAATTTTAATCTATGATTATTAATTAATAAAGTAAGCAAGAATTAATTAAGTGATATTGAATACTTAATTAATTAAATAATTAAGGATTTATTAATGAGTTATTAAAGATGAAATGTAATTGTAAATAGATAATAAATCTTAATTTAATTACTTTAAGTAAATTTAAGAAGTGTTAATGATTTATGAAGGCTATTAACTAGTATTATAAAATAATGGATTAATATGATCATTTGATAATTTATTAGGTTTATTAATTTAAGATAATCAATAGTGAATTATTTCAGTATAATTACTAATGGAAATAATTAAGAAATTTATTTATCATTGTAATAAATTCAATTTAATATGAATTTGTTTAAGTTAATTAATTTAGTTTAATTAATTTAAATAAAACTTTGATGATATGGTAAGTATAATTACTTAAGGAAGTAATTAATTATGGATGATTTGAAAATGAAAGTAATTTGGGTATAATTACTTTGTATAAATTAATCAAGGGATTAATTAGAGAATAATAAATTATGGAGTAATTAAATTATTTATTGAAGTAATTAAGGTAGTTAATTACTGAATGGAGTTAGTCAAGGTGATTAACAGTTTGGTTTAAATGTAAAATAAATTGCTAAATGAAATAGATGTAATTGGAGATCATTTAATTATTATAATTAATGATGTAATTTAGAATGATTTATTTTGAAATAATTAATAAAGGGAGGAATTCATTAATGTAATTAATTAATAAGTACTGTAATTAATTTTAGTAATTTAAAAGGTTACTTTCTATAATTGGTATGAAGTAATTAATTTGTAAAATAATTAGAGGATAATTACTTAAATATAATTTGAGATAATTAATCTAAAATGGTTAATTAAGATGGAAAAAAGTAGGAAATGATTAATTAATTAACTTGTAATTAATTAAGGGTTATGTAAGCAAGATTAATATTGATGGGATAATTAATTTAATTTACTTTAAATTAATTAGAGATTGTAATTAATTTAATTCATTTTAAATTAATTATAAATGAGGTGATTATTAATCTTTGTTTATATATGATGGATGATATTGATTTCCATGACTGATTGTGATCTCAGATATAGATCTATTGTGTTATGGATGCTTGTTTTAAATATGATAATATTGATTATCTGTTTGAGTATGATAATATGGATTATCTGTTTATGATGATGATGTTATATCTATTGTTATATTGTGATTTATCTATCTTTGAGTATATAGATAATTGAATTAAATTGTTTTAACTTTAAAACAACTTGGCCTTAAAAGACACGGTTTGGATTTCGATGAGACCGGGATCGGGTTTCCGTATACCGGGATTCCAGGTCTGGAGACCCGAATACCACATCGATCCAAAATAACGTTAGGTCGTGAAATTCAAATGGAGCAAGTGAAGACTCGAGGTATAAGAACTATACGTCAGTATAACTCTGTGGGTGATTCCGTAATGAGTTTGACGAAGATAGTACTTATAGATTCGAGATGGTTATTCAGAATGCAAGGGTTATTGTCGTTAACTCTGAGGGTGATTCCAATACGAGTGTAACGAGATAATGCCTTCGGTTTCGTTCGAACCCGGAACGAACTTGTATGGATCGAATGCTTTCAGAACATCGTCAGGTGGACGATGAGCATTCTAAGTGATGTGTTCTTTAAAGGTAATCGTAGCCTCAAGCCTCATCAACCGGGAATGGCTAAAACAGGGGAGGTGCAGCAAGGCTTCGTGGGTAGCACCCACTTGAGAGCGAGATATACCCCTGTCTAGATGTCCCTTATTTTCGGCTTAGTGTGCGGTTGGTCATGAACAACCGTGGGGTTGTTTCGTTTGGGACTGTCCAGTAAGGGATGGTTCCGGCCTTGTGTTGCAGGGAACTTAGGTTGGGTTCTCGGTACGGTGATCTAGGCCACGTACTGTGACGGGCGGTACCCCAGTAGCCCTGCCATTGTATGGAATCCAAAATCCAATAAGTGCCATCGGATTTGATTGTATACCTATGTATGCTGGAATTTAATGAATGTAACAATTTCGGCTATTTTCTATTTACTTGGAAACCCTAGACACTATTATAATATCACTGAATTTCCTATCAAAGTTTTGGTTAGCGTAAGGTAAAAACATTTCCATGTTTATGTGTGGGATGTCTTACGTGATACCTTTTGTTTTCAAAGAATTTCTAAAAGTTAAGCAACTTTAACCGTTTACTCATACCAGACCCATGTCTGACCCGAAGTTTATTTCTGTTTTCCATAAACTCTCGGGTACCCAAATTTTTACGGGTAGCCAAGGGATTCAGGTTAGCTTTGACGAACTGTGGAGGAGCAATGGAGCAGGAGGCTTCAACGTATAGATATATATTGGTTCCGCTGTGTCAGTATCTATGTGTTTATTCTGTATTTCCACTGTGTTATATTTCTGTGTTGTTTTGAGATGTATCGAGTTGTATTAACTAGACAGGTGTTTATAACTGTCTAGTATGCGTTGTATTATCTGTGTAACTCTGATGTATATGATATTATGTAATCTATTATGTGATATATTATATTTTATTCGTTCCGCTGTTGAGATTCTGTGGTTGTTTCTTCTTCTTCTCTATCTTTTCTACTTTCTCACCCCTTTCTTTCTTTTCGATGATGCGATTTTCCGAGCACGGAATTTCGGGTCGTTACGACCTTAACCCCGCACGTTGGCAGTCTTCAATTGAATCATGACGTCATCTCTTATCTTATAGGTATCCAATAACTCCTCGCAATAACCTAACCCTAGGCAAGTGCATCGTCTTTTTCTTTCTTTTTGACTGCATATAGCTCCTTAACATTGATATTTTTTAGGCTTGTTCCTCCACAGTCTTCCTGAGTTTTTCATTTTCCAGTGAAAGAGTGTGGCTCCTATAATGAGCAGCCTCAACTTGTTTCAGCAAGTTCTGATGATCTTCTTCGAAGGACTTAGCTCAAGACTCCAATTTTTTCTTAGCCATAATCAGTAAAGCAATAATCCCTTCAACCTCCTTATCAAGATTAGAGATAATACTCTTGTCATCTTCCTGAATGTATTTCATCCCTTCGAACACTATCCATCTTTTGTAAGGTGCTTCTAAGATAGCCTCGGAGATCTTCTTTCATTTGTGACACTGATCATACACGTCTCTTACCCAAGCCATGATGTCGGAGCCAACCTTAGTATGGATATCCTTTAAGTAAGGAACGAATATCACATTATCAAAACATACTTTTGAAAAGGCTTTCTTCATGGTAGCCAACTGAGGATTTGAATAGTTTCAATCTCTGCAACAGTAATAGAAGCATGAAGTGGCCTCTTATAAGGTCTCTATTGAGGAGCATCAGAGGGTACTAGCCCAGACGACTGTTCAGATCATCATGGCATATAATAAGACATCGTCAGTTGTGTTGTAAAAGGAACCGAAATAGGAACAATAGATACCTCAATAAATGGGATAGGATTGAGTCTTGTTGAGAATCTATCCATACTATGCAGTAGATGTGAGAGAGATCTTCATCAGAGAGATGGAATTCTCTTAGAATCTCAATAATGCTCATCATAGGACCTACAACCTTTGTCCCGTCTCCTGTGATCTCACCTCTAGCATCGGCCAGAATTGGATTCATAAGATGACTCATAAGGGCGGTCAAACGATCCAAGCTTCTTGTACTTGCTCCCATGACTCTTGAGGGTGTTGAAGATGCTTGCATCCCATGGAGTCTGAAAAAAATACAAATGAGTTAGTGCAAGCAAAGAAAAAATCCTACTTACAGTATAAGAGCATAGTGTCGTGTAGGTGTGAATGTGTCCTAGTGCCCCCATGGAACATGGATTTGGAGCTTTCTAACAGTGGTTATTTCCCCTGCACCATTAGCTGGATCTTCATCAGGAAAATAAACGGGAGAATCGATATCCATAATATTAATATTGGCGAGGCCAAAAGAACCAATTTCATCCTTATAACTCCCAAAAGATCCATAAATGTCCCTAGAAAGTGGGATAAGGGCTTCTTCGACTATAGAGGCACGGAGAAGTTTGCATAGATATCTGATGTGAAATATTCTTTATTTTAGGTCTTCAAGTTATGAGAAATGCATGAGCATGTCACTCCTACTACTAGTGGACTTGCGACCAATGTCGACATCCTCATTGCATCCTCGGTCACTCTCTCTTTCCTCAGTTTTCTGTGCTATCTTTGGAACATTGCTTTATTTTAGGATCGGTACATGATTGGGAACATAGAGCACTTCATGACCTCATCGACATTAATGGCAGCCTTTAGCTCTTGCGAAGGATCATCATCTTCTAGAATTTCAAGAACATAGCCAACACTACAACCCTCTTTTGAAAGATTGTAAGCATGCAGGTTCTCATCCATGAGAAGGAGTCTCTCTCTACAAGCTGAACTTACTAGAGATTCGCTAAGGTGGATGCTAAGACTGCACTACTAGGCCTTCTGGAATTTTCTCCAAATACCAAAAACAATGAATTTGGCGGTCGGGGTAAAGAAATCTTTATTGGTAAGAAGAATGAACTCAAGATTTACGTCCAGTTAACCATTTTTGTGCAAAACCTAGTAGACAGTGTATAAAGAAAAATTCATCTTTGTAATAACTCGGTCTACTCCAAAGCCTTGACACTGTTCGACCGACCATGGTTGGTACTAAGAAAGTGAGTGATGGGGACCCCTTTCGATGCTAGAAGTTAATTAGGTAATGAATTCCCTCGGTAGTAGGGGCCCTATTAAAGTGTCGATCAAATATCACGTACATACTATTCAAAAGAGCATGGCTGTTTGGATGTGATTGGGCCAGGACAATTTTCAAAAACTATAGGCCTATATGACTGAAATGATTAAATGGTGAAACACAAACAGCCATGCACATGTACCGATTACCGGCTATGTATCCCTTGAGTAGGAGTTGTGCCTATTGATAACGTGAGGGAGCTAACACAACTTTAAAAGGAATCCCACGCTTCTTGCATGTTCTTCTAAGATATGCCTCATCAACCTTAAAAGTCCAAGAATCTAGAGGATCTAACAAAATGATGGCATCACCTATGCCAACATCAGGGGGAACCCCTAAAGTAGGTTCTTCGGCCAAGGAAAAAAGGACTTATTTCTAACTGCTAGTGTGTTCGTTGACTCGTCAATTGAGGTTGAGAGGGAGGAGGAGTAGACTTTGTAGTAGGCACTGTTGTCGAACTAGATTCAGTTTCGAACTTGATGTATTTTGATGTGGATAGACCATTTTTCATTGCAAAATGACACAAGGAGTGTTTATGATCCATAACTATTAAATACTTCATATGTAAGAGCTATGAAGTTAAAGCACTTAGCGATGTCATAACGGTGGAGGTGTAAAAAGTTATAGTGGGGATATAGCGGAAAATAGCGAAGGTGCAAAAAGCTTCATTATATACAAATAAAATATTTAAAGTTAATTTATTCTCATTCTCACATCATTTTTGTTGAAAAAAGAAATATTTTTTAATCATATATAACAAAACGGAATAATATCATGATTTATGTAGATTAGATTTGGTGACTATAATAGGTTTCTAACTTATATTGAGCACTTATACCTTTAAATTAGGTCTTGGCCATAACTTTATTGATTTGATTTAAAAGAAAACTTATCAAATTGACCTTTATACATTAATGTTGCTAAAGCAGGTGCTAAAAACCTTGATTTAGTGGGTTTAACGGAAAGTAGCGAGGCTTAAAGTGGATCTACTATTTAATAATGCTAAATTGAAATAGCGTAGCAGTTTGCGAGCATTATGCGCTAGTGCCAGGATTTTGTGGGGCTTTAATTGCATAATGTAAGAGATGTCAGGCATATTAAAAGCTTTAATCTTCATGCTAGAAAAGAGCCAAGTATAGTCGATGTACCAGACACGACGGATGCTAACAAGAGTTCATCGATTGGATCTCATGCATCGATTTGGGGAAAATAATATGCAATTCAAATTGTGCATTTTGTGCACCTGGTGTAATACCATTCAAATCATTATTTAGTGAAAGACATTATAAACTACATGTGACTATAAAATAGTCTGCTTGAATATCGGAGTGCATCCAACATGACCATTGTCAAAACCAGTCCTAATGAATCACAATTATCAACTATAATTCGGCCGAGAACGCTTTGAAAACTGATTTGATCTTTCCATTTGACTTAAAAATTTTCTTATTTTGGAAATCTTTAAAATTTCACAAGTGAAGGAAAAAATTGAGCCAGACTCAGATTTGATTCAAAGTAAGCCAAGGGAAGTTTATTCAAAATAATGTTTAAAGTTGAAACCCAAGTCCTTCATTAGAAATCCTTAGGCACGCTTCGAGTTTCCATTACGTTTGCCAAGTCTACCATTTCCTATAAAAAATCGAAAAATTCAAAAGTTTGGGATCGTCATTGATCCATAAGAAGGGAAAACCATGCTCTAGGTCATGACAAAGGATGAATGATTATTGTTCGCCAGTAAGACAAGCGCAGCCATGCCATCGCCTAACTAAGTCGATCTAAGAGAGAATCGATTTCGGTTTTTGTCTAATTTTGAAGTTCAAATTGATTGTGTGTTTCGGTGATGATTAATTAGGAAGTGAAAGTGGTGACTCTAGTGGCATTTGATGACAGAGATGGGCGAAAAGGACAGTCTAAGGCGGTGGCAGTAATTTAGGCTCGATGATGGAGTCGAAAATAAAGCTTGGAAATGAAAAGCTTAAGCGAGAATGCCTTACAACAGAAAAAGAAAAACAAGTGAAATAAAACAAGTGTGGGTTCATGTATATGTAAAGGCCAAACTAAGAAGATAAGCGCTAAAATCGCCTAAGTATAAGGTAGTGATCCATGGCTTATGAATCGGTACCGACACAAAATTAAAAAATAAAAATATATATGAGAAATGGTGATGTAAATCAATGTGATGTGAGATACAAAGGCAAATGAAGTTCCAAAGAACAAAATCCTGCCTGAACAGTTTAAAGAAAGAGATCATTGACAACTTTCTGGAATTGGAATTGCAAACTCTAATAGCATGCTTCTATTCTTATACTACAAAGAGTTTCAAGCTCAAAGCCATTTTAAGCAATATGACAATCTACAAAAGATGCAGTGCTTCGTAAAAATAGTTTAGAAGATAAATAGTACATATTTTGAACATAACTTTAAAGTGACGATATGGAGTCCACAGTTTGCCTTTGACCAAAAGCATATCTTGTTAACACAAGATATACTTTAAGGGGAAAATCTTACTTAGCTTTATGACCAAGCCATATGTAGATGAGTCAGATCAATCAAAAATGAGAATAGGTGAGCATAAATCCAGAACGATTCTTCTAAAACTCATATATTAAGCGAGATTCATAGAGAAACTTTTAGCATGCCAATCACCTTTGAAATAGCCTATATGCCAAAACACTCAAAGTGCTAAGGTCAAAATCCAATAATTTAGTATAAGAATTGGATCGGTACCAAACTATAGCCATAGTTCAATATCGATCCGTGGTACTTGCCCAGAATTGTCTTTAACTTCTTACTAAGTAGAGCTAAGGTGTTAGTTGAATAAAACATGCAACATGAGATGGATCGCTAGCAAGCTACAACTCAAGTAACAATAGACAGATTCAAGTTTCAAAACAACTAAGCCAAATGCTTTTGCTTAGCCACCGAACAAAAGGCTCCGCTTAAGTTCAACCTCACATCAAAGTAATCAACTTCTAAATGAAGATTAAAGCCATCCACCGAATCTCAAAGGGAAAAGTTAATCACAACGAACAACCTCTATGGGTTGGTACTGATTCATAGCCCTCAGATCGGTACCGATCCATGAAAGTTGATGAGTTGGCCATGATCTCTACAAAGTAACTCCTTATGGATGTGGGAACCATGGGTGGACATAGTAGAGACAAATATATCGATCTTCGTCAAAATAGGAGGTGATAAGAACTATTTTGTGCTCCTATTTTCTGATTTTAAATTTTCTCTATTGTTATTGTAATTTCTTGGGTCATCACCGATCCATAGAATATGGATCCATATGATCACATTTTTAAAATCTTTGTAGAATCATTAATAAATTTCAAGTGGACGTTGGCCAGTGATTAACTGAACCGCTATAATTGTTGTGTGTTGTTTCCTCTTATTTTTCATTTAATTTCTTTATTTTATTCTCTTTTATAAATCTTTAGGTTGTTTGTGCCAACTTTTGGTGTAAACTGAAATGATAAGTAGGATCAGTTACCAGCTTTATAGTTTTGTAACAAACCTAATTTTCATTAACATTATTTATGACATTTAATTAGGTAAATTAAATGAAATAATGTAAATGTTAAGGGATTGAGATTTTTGTATTAGAGGGTAGCCGTGCCTAATTAATTAACGAAAAAAAGAGGAGAAATAGGTAAGAATATTAGATAAGGGCAAAATAGGAATAAGTTGTATTCTTATACCCTAAACCCTCATGCCACTTTCATTTTACACGTTCACAAACAAAACTAAATCAAGTAAAGCCAGCCACCATTAGGAGAAAGCAAGAGGAAGATGACCTAAAATTAAGAAGAAGAAGCTTAATCAATTTAATTCAAGAGCAAATGACAAATCCTTAACAACAAGCTAAGGTGAATAATAGATTACATCTCATATTTCTTATTTTTGGTTCTAGATCAGATCCGAATATGTTTTCCAAAGTATATGCCATGTTTTGAATGTTAAATATATATATATATATATATATATATATATATATATATGCTTGTTGATGAATTTTGTCTATTCATATAGTTTTTATGACAAGTTTTGATTTTGAAAAACCTATCAAATGACATCCAAATGCCTTGTGATTTTTATATAAGGTCAGAAATGTTACTTTAGAGATGAGTTTCAAGTTCCATAACTTTCTGAATTATTGTGGATTTATTATGAATTTTCTAGTGAAGAAAATGGTTAAGTTGGGTTTAAAATTCATTATGGCTATTATATATTAGCATTAGGTCAGAAATTTGGATATGTCAGAAAACATATTAAAAGTGATTTATGGGAATTTTTTGAGAATTTTCCTAAGTGTTTAAATAAGCATATAAAATTATTTAAGGTATGAGACTTAAATGTTTTATATGTTTATAAAAGGAGAAGGGGTAATTTGTAAATATTTTAAATTGTTAATCTCTAAAATTCGGAAGCAATTTTAGAAAAGGTTTTGGAAAAGAAATTGGCAGCAAATTATATTATGACAAATAAGCAAGTTAGTTGGAAAGATATTACTTTATAAAGCAAAAATTTAGTTTTTCTAAAGGTTTGCTATTTCGTCATTCTCGGCAGCTAACTTTCAACTTCATACTACTGCCTCCATCATAGTCGAAACCTATACACATGGTATCAATGACTCGATACGTAGTGGATTGGAGATAGGTGAAAGACCCCAGTGTCGAAACGTGCTTTTGAAGGGGTCGAGATCTTGTTTTGCTTTCAAAAGGAATGCCACTTGCTTTGCTTTTAAAGCATGGTTTCGAAAGGATTTTAATATAGATTTTGACAGTGATTGCCGCCTTTTGTTTTAAACAAGCTTTCGACCGGGTCGAAACACTCGTTGTTGCATTCTACCTTACGACCCAATTGAGGCTGCTTTTGCCCTTAAACATTGGTTTCGAAAGGGTGCTTTCGCTTTTAAATAACTCGTTGCTGCATTCTACCTTACGACCCAATTGAGGTCGCTTTTTCCCTTAAACATTGGTTTCTAAAGGATGCTTTCGTTTTTAAATAAGAAGCCACTTCTCCATGCTTTCGAAAGGGTTGGTGTTAATACATTCCACTTTCTTTTAGTTAGGAAATCGCTTTCGAAATAGTTTCTTTCGACCTAGTTTTTTTAAGACCCTTTTATACTTCGAAAGCTAAACCCAAAGGTTTTGAAAGGAATGTTTTAAATGGTTTTGAAACTATATTCCACAAGCTTTCACTTGAGCCCAGTGCTTTCGAAAGGTATGTTTTAAGTAAAGGACATTAATGCTTTCGAAAGGTATATAATGAAGGTATCAAAGGGGTGATTCCCCAATGTTTTCAAAAGGTTTACCTTTAGTGTTTGAATGGAAGGTTTCCAATGTTTTCGAAAGGCAAATTTAAAGTGTTTTAAAAGAGGATGTCTAAGGTTTTATAAAGCTTTTGAAAGGGACACGTTCAATGTTTTCGAATGGTCTTTTGTAAATGGTTTCAAAAGGCATGTTTGGCATATCGGCCTAATGTTACAAAGTAAAGTAGTTAACTTTTTTCAAAAGGGGTAATTTTAATAGTTTCGAAAGTGGTACTTTCAATAGTTTCGAAAGGGGTACTTTCAAAGGTTTCGAAAGAGATTGTTTAAAGCTTTTAAACAAAGTTTTTTAAGGTTTTCATTAACAATGTTTTGTTCAAAGCATATAACATAGCAAAGAGATTTGAGCAAAGAAAATAGTAAGTTTTCCTTGCTTAACTATGATTTAAAGGGTTAAATCAATTTGAAATATATTTTCAGGGAAAAATTTGATAGGTAGTTAACCCTAAGTAAATGACTTAGATATTCGATTAACAGATGGGATTGGTATAGGGTCGCGCCCTATACATTAGCTATAGCCCATAGCTAATTTAGTCCAAAATTCCAGTGTGTAGAGCTTGGTCACATGTAAGACTTAAATGATGTTACACACAGAAAGGAATATACAGAGAAGCAAGTTAGGTTATTGGTGAGTTCCACAAAATCATTAGGATCAGGTAACCCTAGGAGAAGTAAGTTAAGGACAGACCATCCAGAATTTGTCTAATGAATGTTAGGTTGTTTATTTTTTCTAGTAGGCCTGAGTCAGCCAATGGTTAGTAATTAGCCAAACAAAACTATATTGTTCCGATAGCCGGCCATTTATTACCAGATTTATGAGCATATATGATATTTCTATTATTGTTTTAATTAGTTTGATTGTAGGATTCCGATTTGCAAAAGGATATGTTTTAAAGGGATATTAGTGAGGGGAAACCCGTTCCACTAAGTGGCGTGGTCTCACTTAATATCAGTAAACCGAGATGTAATAGTATTATTCACATCAGTCTTTATGTCTGACTCGAAGTTTATGTCTTCCTCGAAGTTTATGTCTTCCCCTTAAACTCTCGGGTGCTCAAAATCAATTTGAGTAGATTGAGAGTTAAGGTTTTTAGGTTTAGTAGGTTGGATGAATAAAGCTTCCAAAGACGTGCAGGAGGCAAAGCTAACTATATAGGAGCTATTTAGTTTTATTTCCACTGTGATGTATTAAGACTGATATGTCTATTTAATACTCTGGTAATCAAAGGGGGCATCTTCATATATCGCTCTTGGCGTAATTTTGTAATAATTATATTGGATCAAAAACCTGGGAATTGTTTGGGATTATGTAATGGAATATGAAACATGGTTTTGCAATGTAATTAGTAAAGTTGTTTTTGGATCTATGATTTTGTTCCATATTCATATGCTTCTGATATTATACCATATTTTATCACCAGAAGTTAACACTATAGATGACTGCAACATTTGTAGCGCTTAGCTTCGGACCTCGAGATAGGGGATGTTACAACTTGGTATCGGAGCATAGGTTTATGAAAAACTTAAAAGAAGTTTCAAATGTAAAATGATTTTGAAAACATAATCCTAAGGAATTAGAGAAAAGATTGGAGTATGTGATAATGCTATAGTAACGTACTTGTATTTGCTACATATAAGTATACAATTTATCTCTATTCTCCCATCTCCCTTAGGCTATTCTTCTGTACCTTATAAAGACTCGAATGCAGATTTTATGGACGTAAGATATGGATGCTAGATGAGGAAGAGTTAACATTGGTAGGGGAAGCACCACAACCAATGGAAATGCCAGACCAAATATCAGGAGGAACCCAGGTCAGGCACAAGCTGCTAATGTGGGTGCTGTAGTCCCACAAGTCGATAAGGGAGCAATGTAACAATTTTTCGTTAACATGATACAAGAAGGAGTTGTTGCGGGGTTGGCTAGAGGAAATGCTGAAGGAGGAAATCAAGAAGCTCCAGTGGTTAATAACTATGTTGTTTTAAGTAGAGATTATGCTCGGCTAGGAGGAAAGTCATTTATTGGTACTGAAGACGCAAACAAAGTGGAGAATTGGTTACTTCATTGCAAGAGAATTTTTGCTGATTTAGGGCTCAACGATGAGCAGAAAAGGAGACTCGCTTCTAGACAACTACAGGGGGCAATACTGTATTGGTGGAACAGTGTTACTGTCCGAGTCAATGAGGAGACTATGACTTGGGCTGAGTTTAGAAGGAGATTTGAAGAAGATTTATGTTAGAGATTGCTAAGTCTACTCTACTCGAGAGATTTGCTGAATTGGAGCAAGGAGATATGACAGTGCTTGAGTATGCAACCAGGTTCGAGGAGCTAGCGAGATACGGATACGCTACGGTTGACACTGTCATCAAAAGGAATGAGAAGTTCATTCGTGGGTTAAAGTCTGAGCTTGCTAAGGTCACGTTATCGCATATTAGAGATCCATAAGATGTTATTGTTGAGATGGCTTTGAGGCAGGAAGAGACGCTTGCTTTTCTTGAAGGAAACAAGGCAAAGGAAGCTCAAGGAGTGAAGAACCAGAAAAGGAAGTTTTTCCTTAAGAAAGGAGCTTAGAAGAGTGGAGCTGTTAAGAGAGGAAAGGTGGAAGTTGTCTATTATCAATGTGATAAGAAAGGACATTATGCTTATGAGTGCTAGACAAGCAAAGGGAAGAAAATCGCTGAGAAGAAAGGAGTAAGGTGTTCAACTATGATCAAATTGGGCACTATACAGTGCAAGGATCCAGCCAAGGATGGAAAAGGCAAGATGTTTGCATTGGAACAACTACCTCGAGACCAACAGTAGAGGAGAAGGGAAAAGCTGTGTTAGGAGGCACGCTTTTGATACGTGGTATGTCAGTTAGAGTACTATTTGATGTCGGTGCATTACATTCTTTTATTCTATTTGTTTGGTAGATAAATTTAACCTAGTACCCTCATACCTAGTTACTTCCTTAAGGGTTGCAAATCTGATAGGAGGATATACGACTCTTTGGATGAGATGTGACCACTTAGAGTTTGAATTGTTAGGTCATGCGTTTGTTTGTAGTTTGCACGTGTTTGATTTTGTAGGGTTCGGAATTATTTTGAGTGTGCATTGGTTAAGTAAATATGATGCTAGGATATTTTACATGATAGGAAAATATCACTTAGACACCCCGATTGTAGTGTTCGGATAGTATACTCCTTAGAAAATCCTAGTTTTGAGGTTAATGCTTTGTTGGGTGTTGTGGTGGCAGTAGACGAGTTGAAATGAGTTTTCGTTATTAGAGAATTCGCAGAGGTCTTTGAACCCATGGTAGGATTACCGTCGAAACGGGTTGTTGAGTTTCAGAAAGATTTAGTACTAGGAGCTGAACCGGTGAGTAGACAGCCAAGTTGAATGACACCTACCAAGATGAGGGAGCTAAAGGTGCAGTTGGTGGATTTGGAAGGCAAGAATTTTATTAGACCAAGCAGTTCGCCTTGGGGAGCAGCCGCGGTGTTTGCCAAGAAGCCAGACTGATCGTTCAGATTATGCATCAATCATCATAAGTTGAATGAGAAGATGATAAAGAATCGATATTCATTACCTAGAATTGACGATTTGTTCGACCGGTTGAGTGGAGCCAAAGTATTTTCCTAGTTGGATTTAGCAACAAGGTTTCATCAACTTAGAGTGGCTAAGGATAATATTCCTTTGACAGCGCTTAAAACCCGATATAGATCGTACGAATGGTTAGTAATGCTGTTTGGACTAACTATTGCGCCAGCATTCACTATAGATTATATGAACCGAGTTTTCCGAGAGCATTTGGATAGGTTCGTTTTGGTTTTTATAAGTGATATTTTGATATACTCTAAGGATGAAAGAGAGCATGAAGTTCATTTTAGAATGGTGCTTGAGACGTTGAGGCAGCATCAACTGAAGGCGAAATTTTCGAAGTGTCATTTCTGGAAGAAGGAACTGAAGTTTCTTGGTCATGTAGTCTCAGAGAAAGGGTTGTCCGTAGATCCGGTTAAGATCGAAGTGGTGAATAATTGGAGGAGACCCGAGACAGTGACTGAGATAAAGAGTTTTCTTGGATTGGCTGGATATTATTGGAGATTCATTAAGGAATTTTTGCGGATAGAGGCACCGATGGCCAAGCTAACGCGAAAGGATGTGAAGTTTGTTTGGACTGATAAGTGTGAGGAAGCATTCAAGAGGCTGAAACACTTATTGACGAATGCACCTATATTAGTTTTTCTAGAGGGGAATAGGGAAATAGTGGTGTACACGTATGCATGTGGAACAGGATTAGGAGCTGTGTTAATGCAAAGAGGTAAAGTGATTGCCTATGTGTCTTGACAGCTTAGACTGCATGAGGTTAGATATCCAACGCACGATTTGGAATTAGCTACGGGTAATTTTTGCATTGAAGGTGTGGAGACATTACCTCTTAGGAGACAGATTTGAGTTGTATACGGATCATAAGTCTCTGAGGTATTTATTCTCTCAAAGGGAGTTAAATATGAGATAGCAGATGTGGTTAGAGTTTTTAGCTGGATATGACTTTGGTATTGAATACACACTAGGAAAAGGTAACAAGGTTGTTGATGCACTTAGTAGAAAACATTAGAACGCAATATTGGCAATGATAGTTGAGTGGAAAGATTTAGGGGCGTTGGCTACATGTAGAGTACAATGGAAATCTCAAAATGGTTTTGGTACAGAGACTGCTATGTTTTCATGTTTAGAAGTTCAACCGGTGATGATTGAAATGATTACTTCTAAGCAAGAGGAGGATCCATTATTAGTTGAACGGATCAGAAAGTTAAGAGTTGGAACAAAGAGCGATGACTTGAAAGATTTCAGTCTTAACTAAAATTGATGGTTAAGGGAGAAAGAGAAACTGTGTGTTTCGAATGTGGGAAACATTAGGAAGGAATTTCTTGAAGAATTCCATCGTTCGAAGTTCACTATTCATCCAGGAGGAACTAAGATGTACCAGTCTTCTTAGGAAGGTATGAAGAGGGATGTGGACTTATGAGTGAAGTAGTGTTTGAACTGTAAACCAGTAAAAGCCGAACATCAGAAACCAAGTGGGTTACTTCAGCCTTTAGATGTTCCAATATGGTAATGGGATTTTATTTCAATGTGTTTTATAGATGTGTTACCAAGGTCAAATAGAGGAAATGATAACATATGGGTTGTAGTGGAAAAATTGACCAAGAGTGCCCATTCATTCCAGTTAAGTCAACCAGGATGACACCTTTTTTAGCTAACTTGTTTATGAAGAATGTAGTTAGACTTCATGGAATTCCTAGTAGCATAATAAGCGATAAAGATTTCTTATTCGCTAGTGAATTCTGGAAGAGTCTACATGAGACTTTGGGTACTAAGCTAAAGATGAGTACCGCTTACCAACCGCAGACAGATGGACAAATGGAAAGAATTAACAAAATCTTAGAAGATTTGGTACGAGCATGTGTGCTAGATTTTGGAGGATCATGGGAAGACCATCTACACTTAGTCGAGTTTTCGTATAACAATAATTATCAGGCCAGTATAGGGATGGTACTATTTGAAGCTTTATACGAAAGGCCATGCAAATCTCCCGTTTATTGGCTAGAGACTGGGGATATGTTAGTACTTGGTTCAGATTTGGTTAGAGAAGCTGCAGAAAAGATTGAGTTCATTCGAGCAAGAATGAAGGAAGCTCAGTTTAGACCGAAAACTTATGCAAATAAAAGACGGAAAGACATAGAGTTCTCAGTTGGAGATCACGTTTTCATCAAGCTATCACCGATGAAAGTGTAATTCGATTTGGAAAATAAGAAAAATTAGCGCCGAGATTCGTTGGACGATTTCCTATTATAGAAAGGATCGGGAAATTCACATATAGAGTAGAGTTACCAAACAGTTTGGTAGGTGTCCAAAATGTTTTTCATATTTGTAACATCCGCCTACTTAGAGGGCCAAAACTAACGGCTAAGGATGCTGTAGTCATCCATTGTTATTAATCCTCGGTGACCAAATACAGCGGTGTTAGATACATTTATACATAGATCACAAGAATATGGAAAAAATTTAACAAATGAAAAATACATTTCCACATTCTATTTAAAACATTTCATGTTCATTACATAATCCCACAAACGTTAACCACGTTCAGAAAATTATAATTATTACACATACGCCAAGAGAGACATATGAAGATGCCCCATTGGTTGATCAAAGTATATAATAAGGCTAATAAGTCAGCCTTTACATCCAAAATACACAGTGGAAAAAGATAACTCTAAATAACTAACTGCCTTCTGCACGCCTCTGGAAGCTTTATTAATCTAAGAAGAGAACCTAAAAACCCTAAACCTCAAACTACTCAAAATCAATTGAGTATCCGAGAGTTTAAGGGACAAACAAAAACTTCAAGTCAGACTTAAAGCCTGGTATGAATAATAATCTAACATCTCAATCCATTTAGATATCTAGTGAGATCACGCCGCCGAAATGGGTTTTACCCTCACTAGTATCCTAAAACCTTTTCAAAACCATATAATGTGCTCCTGCATCCACAATAGTTAAAACATAGCATTTCAAAATATTAAGATGATATACATATATAAACATTTTGGATTTCCCATCCCCAGTTTAATTGACTCCCTATCATATTTATAGTTTCTAGGGTCACTATTAACCTATTAGTTTTCATGGGTTTACTAATAACCTTTTTATAATTCATGGACACCCTGTGCTATTTCGGAGTTTTCATGGTATCACTAAGAACTTATAGGCCCCTGCTAATTAACTTAATTAATTCCTGGGTTCCCCTGAACCTATTGGTCATTCCAATAACTCATCTTTTATCCTAGTTTTCATGGGTTAACTATGAACCTATGGATTACTCCAGTAACTCCCTTCTTAGCCTATTTTTCATGGGTTGACTAGGAACCTACTGATGCCCCCAATAACTTCTTTCTTATCCTAGTTTTCATGGTTTGACTAGGAACCTTTTGACTGACATCAATACTTAATCCAGATATAGTTTTCATGGGTTCACTACAGACCAATTGGCCCCTGCCAACCATCCTTAATACATTGTTTTCATGGGTTTACTATGAACTTGTTGGTTACCCCTAATAACATCCTAATCATAGTTTCCATGGTTTTACTATGAACCTGTCTCCTGGACATCTATAAGATTTAGGCATCCTATATTTTGGTCTCCCTACACCCTGGATGCAATTCTACTCATTTAGGAGTTTAATCAATTTATATTCACTACTGGGTTAACCTAGCTGGTTCTTCTACCCCTTTATCCCCAAAGTACAGTTATGGGTTCCTTACTATGTGAATATATTCATATTTGAAGAAGCAAACATAACAACTTAACAATACCACTCTTGTGGATTTAATATCCCTGAGAACCCTTACATATAAAACATGGTTAATCCCCTTTAACCTATAATTTTATCAAGGAAATACTTCTTCAAATTTACATACTTGAAATCCTTTCAAAACTCCTTTATTTAGCCATGGAATTTTCCTTTAAAAATGAGTTTGGGTTTAAAAAGCCTTTCGTCTCTTTCGAAACCTTACTTTCGACATCATAGGATGACCTCCTTCGAAAGTATTAAAATATATTTTCAAAATAATAGGGTCATGCCTTTCGTATACTTTAAAACCTTCCTTTAGAAACCTTTCGACTGTGTTAAAGTATTATCATATAAGTATAGAAGCATAGCTTCGAAACCATTTGAAAGTACCACTTTCGAAACCATTGAAAGCCCCCCTTTCGAAATCAATGGGTTTATATTTAAAACATCAATTTGGATCAAAGTGAATATAAGTAAAAGCACCTCTTTTGAAACCATCCTTTATCATATAAATTTTTAGGGGAAATCTTGATGGTGTCGGCACCACCCTTTCGAAAGCATTAGAACATCTGGGTAAAATATTAGAAGGTTGGCTTCGAAATGCCTTCCGAAACCATTGTCTTCGAAACCCTAACCCCTTTCGAAAGTAGTAGGAAGTGGCTTATATGTATAGAAACAAATTGTACCTTTCGACAGCATTGATGTCTTCAATACCATCGAAAGGCATCAAATCACAGAAGGGTTCCGACTTGGTCGAAACTACCCCTTGCGAAAGCATCACTTTAAAAACTTAGTAACTTCTTCGGAAGCTACTTACTTTAAAAATAAAGGCGGCAGTTCTCCTTCGAAAGCTTCCTTTAAATTACCCTTTTGGAACCCTTTAGTTTCGACTGCTTTGAAACCCTTTAGTAAATAGGCAAGCGCTTTTCTTTTATAAACAAAACAAAGGTATCGACACCTTCGGAAGTTATGTTTCGATACTTACCCTCCGCCTTTATCTTATCCACTACATACCAACTAAGTGATACCATGTGTATTGGTTTCAAGGTAGAGCGTTTCGACTACGTCGGAGGTGGAAGCTCTGGGTCGAAAGTTCCTTCCAAAGAAGCGAAACCTGCTTTTCTAAGCAAAAGGCTGTTTTTACTAAATAAAGCAAACTTTTTGTAACTAACTTGCCCACTTGTAAACACTTGATTGGTTACATTAAACTTTGAAATTATTTTACTAAAATTTGCCGCATTTTCTTAGATCTAAAACTAAATAACATTTAACAAACAAGCCCTTCCCATTAACAAAACAATTAAATCATTTAGATCCTCCTTTCAAAATAATTTAATTTCCATACTAAATCACTTAGTAAAAATCCCCAAAAATTCCAAAAATCCACTTTAATCTTGTTGCCTACATATCAAAATTTCAAACCCAAATTCTTAACATAATTTTCGAAATAAATTTATAAATCCAATTAACCATATTTTCCTTTAAAAATTCATAATTAATTCTCCATGGCTTGGTAAATTATAAAAATTGAAATCCAACTCCAAAATCATGTTTCTCATAACATATAATTTTTCCATGTCATTTAAAGATCATTTAAACTCGGTTTTACCCTAAAACCGTGCATATCTCCTTTTAAACAGTCTTGTTTAACTAAACTAATTATAAATCAAGCATATCATCATCCAATATATCATAAAAATGAATTTACTCTTCAATTCGAAAACATATGGTTATAAACCAAAAAATAGAGATGTAGTGATTATTATTCACTTTAGTTTGGATAAGGAAATTGGAGATTGATTGAGATTGATTTCTTCTAGCTTGATCCTAAGCTTTGGATTTGATTTCTCTTTTCTTCTTTGTCCTTAATGGCCGGCTCTTATTTGCTTTCTTACTTTTATAATTTTTCTTAATAAAATAAAATTATATGGCTAAGGGGATAATAGCATAAGGGTGGGAAACATGGGCGGCAATTAACTCTAATGCCCTTATGTTTAATTAGCTAGCACTTAACCATTTTAAGCTCATTCATTTTAAATAAGCATGGCCACTAATATTCATTACCCAACCTCAATCTCCTTATCACTCTACATTATTCTATTTAATTAATTCTAATTAAATCTCCTAAATAATGTTATCATAAATTAGGGGTGTTACAATATTTCTCATCTAAGGAAATGTATTCGAGATCCATAAACTACTATAGCACCGATGTAACGACCCGGTATTTTGGACCATTCAAATCGACAATAATCCACACATGTCTGGCTTGAATAATTCAAAATAACAGATTGTAAATAAATTTGGAGCAAATGAAATCAAATACACAGAATCACAAACACAGAACATATCAGAATAACTCGCAGCGGAATATAAAAAACCATAGTAGTTCATGAAGCTACTATAACAACTCTCAAAACATAATACATAATATCTGCTTGAAAACATATACAATAAACATCTCAAATAAATAGAAGTTTATGAATACCAGAACTGAAATAGAACAACTGAACTGAAAGGAACAGATAACTAGACAAGCAGAATCTCCAGCGATTCCTAGCTCCAGAAAGAAATCCAAAGCTAAGCTGTAAATACTCAGGCTGACCCGAGCGTAAAGTAAAACACAAAACACTCGAGTCAGGACAATATATACTTATATAATGTAAACCAACTCAAGTGAACTGTAGTAGAAATGCACAATAACTCAAAGGATGCTTGGGATCGCCCATCCTTTAAGGAACAGTTAAACTATAAATTAAATACATCCCGTGGTTAAAATTTCAAAATGGTATTTTATACTTCGAAATCAAATATCATTTCAAAATTCAATATCCTTATAAAATCCATTTCAAAATATCAAAATATCATATTTCAAAATAATTTATATTTCGAAACAAATTACTTCATTTTAAATCATAAAAATGAAGTTAGTATATTTAATAATTAAATTTTAAATTTCCAAAAATTTAACTTTTCAAAGATCATTCGTTCACTTAAATTAATTAAAATAATGAAATTTCAACTTTCGCAGCATTTAGAAAATGCTACGGAAAGTCACATTTAAAATAGTTCAATTTAACAAAAGACAGCATTTAAAATTCTGTAATATGGTTACATTAGTTTCAAATAAACTTAGTTAAATTCAACCATTATAACATTTACAAAAATGCTATAATAGCCTTTAATTAAATTTAGCCATTTGGTTCATTATTATCAACTACAGCATTTACAAATGTTGTATTATCATTTACATTAGAATTTAATAGCGTTTCAGAAATGCAGTTAACTAACTTCAAATATTCAGTATAATTTCACAAACAATTATATTTTTATATAAATCATTTTTTTTACTTATAAAATCATATAATTTCACTTTTAAAACAATTATTCAAATACCCTTATATTCATGATTTTATAAAGTTAAAACTCCATTCAAAAATCAAAATTTAATAATAATTCACTTATTAAATTCCATTTTAAATTATAAATTCATTAAATTAAATTAACTTAACACTTAATTTTAAAATTTCAAAATAATTTAATTCCATTTTTATTTACTTAACTTAAAGTTCACTCTTAAGCCAAATTCACAAATTTCCAATTTTAGTTATATTTCAAAATTTCAACTTAAATATTCATTCATTTCACATTTTAACTTTATTCAAAATCATTAATATAATATAAAAATCATTTAAATTCACTTTAATCCAAATTATCATGAAGTTATCACATTTCATATTTAATTTAAATTCCAATTATCACCCAATTAAAATTTCCCAAAATAACTTACATTTTAAGTTTTCTAGTTTTACCAATAATTTATTTCACTTATAAATTTTCAAAAAATCAATAATGCTTACATAAATCATTTTTTTATTTAGTTTAAATCAAATATTATAATATTTACATTTCAAAAATATTTTTAAGATTTTTATAAAAACATATTTTAACAACGAGTCTGTATTTCATTTCTAGTCTAAGTAAAGTGATACGGGTAATATATCATTTCAACCCGTAATTTACAAAGAAAACCCGGGTTTGATCATTTCAAACCCGTAATCCCAAGGAAATGAAAAATAATTGAAAACCATTCAGGCCTATCATTTCAGCCCATAATGATTTTCTCCTATTCTAAAGTCCGTTCGGGTATGTATCATTTCAACCCATAGTGATTCTAATCTAAAGGGAACTTGTAGTGTGATAAACGGATAAAAATAATAGAACAGCATAATATAACAGTAACATATAATATAATAGGTGTTTAAGCATTGGTGAACATCATAAATCATAACATAGCAAGTGTAACATGATAATGCATTTTACAGATTCAAAAGGGGTCAATTCACTAGTTATATATGTACATAGTGTCTGGTGAGAATAACTCACCTGTTAAGCTGGAGATTTGCCAACAAAGCTCACAACACAAAGATTATGAAGGCACGACAACTCTAATACAATTTGAGTGTGGAGAGCAAATCCAATGATATAGATCTTGTGTTACAACCCAAACAAAAATCAAAGCAAACCATAAATTTCAATACACTAGAAATGACATAACTTTTAAATAAAAAGAGATACGAATGCCAAATCTTTTGCCTTGCTTTCTCTATTCTTTTGTCATGGCCTAGGGATGTTTTTGGCTCTGGTTTGAACAAGTTTGGCTCAGGTTTGGTCATGTGTATGCATGGCCTAGGTAGTAGAATATGAGGAGAAAGTTTATACAAAGGAATATGAAGAGTTTAAGGCAAAATTGGTGGGTTTTGTTCACAAAAATGGCTTGGCCATGGGCTTGTGTGGTCAGGTCAGAGAGGTATGGATCAGGTCAGTGGAAGGAAAGGTGTGTGGTGGTCTGGCCAGAGGTGGTGGAGGAGGCCTAAGGTGGTGGTGGTGGTGGAAAATGAAGTGGTGAACAAAGAGTGGTCAAACAACATGTTTTTATGGCTTGTGTTGCAATTTTTGTGGAGTTTTGGCATCATGGTGGCTCGGCCTTGGTCAAGACTAGAGGAGTAGCTGGTGGTGATGGCAGGGAAGAGATGTAGGGGGTGGTGGCCGTGGATATGGAGTGGAGGCCGTTCAAAGAAGTAAAGAAAACAAGGCAAAATACATGAAAAATGAGAAGAAAAGTGTAAAAAAAGTAGCCATTACCCATAGATTTTCTTGAAGCCATGAATGAATGAGAAGGTAAAATGTTTTTGGGTGAATGGAGGCTGAAAAATCACGGCTACAAACCAAAAATGCACAGCCAAGATAGTAATTGAGGAGTTATGGCAAATGAAAGGACAAAGGAGATGAAAGGACTTAAGGTAAATAAGCTTTTAAAACTCTTCATATTTCTTTTTCTTTAAATTCAAATAAAACAAAAATAAAATCAGTAAATTGACTTTAAAACCGAAACAAAGTAATATAAAATAAAAATAATTAATTAATTTTAAAGAAAATGGAAAAAGAATATAAGAAATTGCTTAAAAATTGAAAACAGGGTCCAGAAATTACAAATAAATCACGATTGTCTTTGGAAAATTATCTACTTCATTTTAAAAATATTCTAAAGAAAAATTTTGAAATAAAATAATTTCTAAAGTATTTTCAAAGTGAAATAAATAATTTAATTTAGAAAAAATAGAAAAAAACTAAAGAAAAATGTTTAAAAATTGGAAATAAGACATGAAAATTACAAATAAATATCACTAGCCTTATAAAATTTCTATTTCACTTTAAACAAATAAATAAAATAAATGAGGAACAAAATAAAGTGGGAATGAGAATAAAATAATATTTTAAGAAAAAAATAGAAAAACAAATAAAGAATTACTTTAATTAATTGAAACTGGAAATTAGAATTTTAAACAAAATACAGCTAACACTGGAAAATGCCAATTATATCTTTAAAATGTTTTAAAACCAAAGTATATACATAACATGTTATTTTACCCATATAAATATAAATTATAATATTACATGACCAAATAAAATATTATTTTTTTATAATTTAAAATAAATAATTTTGTTAAATACAACAAATTACACACAATATTTAAAAGGGTATAACTTTCACATTATAAATCAAATTTTAACGAAACGAAAAGCATTATTCTTAAAATTTTATTTACTTTCATAATAAAAGATAAAATTCAAATTTTCAAACTTTTAAAATTTCTAAATTAAAAGTCAAAGTTTGACCATATTGACCAAAATTTACTTTTCTGGAAAATATCCTTTTTAGTCATGTTTGGAATTCTAATTCACATCAAAATCAAAATTTATATTTAAAATAACAAAATTTATTCATTTTAATAAATAAAATAAAGTTTTTAAATCAGGAAATCAATTAAAATAACCAAAATAAATAATTAAAATAATCACAAAATACAGGGTTGTTACACTCTCCCCCACTCAAATCTTTTCGTCCTCGAAAAGGAATGAGGTACGGAAAACACAAAAAAGATAAAATGGAATAGGATTAAGACAAGATGACAAGAAGATTAAAATTATACCTGATAACTATTGTTATGGGTAAGTTTAATAAGGTGGAGAATAGGAATAGCTAGAAGGGAAAATAGGACGAAAGACAAGGATGAGCCATTAATTTAAAATTGTTGGTTGAAGAGGTAAAATATTTAAAACACTTTAAAATCGTTTAAAAAGGAAATAACTAATCAAAGTATCATTTATATAATATTTTATCAAAATACTTTTATAACTCGATGTCTTAACAAGTTTATCCTTGTTCCTGTAGACTCTAGTAGTGCGTTGATCAGGCGCAAAACTAGAATTCTCCAGGTACTTAGTAGACTTGTTTCAACACCCAGTGAAAATACTGGAAAAACTTTTAAAAACAGATATGGAAAGTACAATCCAAACAAAAATAAACAAAACCTTTGTCTAACCATGGTTCGCAGATACACAATGGTTACACCTGGATCCCCCAGGAAACAATCCATATCCGTAAGCTTTCTCAGCCCTGCGAGTTACGCCATGATGACTAGTAGAATGCAGGATACACAATGGTTACGCCTGGATCCCCCAGGAAACAATCCGTACCCCCAGGCAAGACTCAGCCAAGCATTTGCGCTACTATTCGCGACCTACACAGATTGCAGGAAACACAATGGTTACGCCTGGATCCCCCAGGAAACAATCCGTACCCCTAGGCAAGACTCAGCCAGGCAGTTGCGCTATGCAGTCACGATCGTAAGACCATGGGTGACGCCATGGAATTCGAAGGACACTCGAGTATCATATCCGGAAAACCAAAAATCAGAGAGAATAATATCGATAGAATGAATCCAAGATGTGGCCACAAATCGGATATCAAGCAGAAGGCACTTTCCATATCTTTACTTCGAAAATATGTATCATATAGTACCTTTTCAAATCACTTTCAAATATCGTACTTATATAAAATCCATTATATATAAGATTTAATTTTCAAATCAAATACTTTCCAAAATCAATAGTATATCAAATCATACTTATATAGACTTCAATTATATAAGATTTCACTTTCAAATTGAGTACCTTTTCAAATCTATAGTTTTCGAATCAATTTCATACTCATACAAATCAATTTTATATAAGTTCGACAACTCCCAAATCAAGTGTTTAGTAACATAAGGTTCTCAAATTTAAATTTGTTTCAATATCAGTTCAATTTCAAAATCATATACAATTTCACCAAATTATTTTCTTCTCAAATTAAATATCTTTAGTTTCAAAGTTTCCAAAATAATAGATTTTTGAAAATAAATCCAAATTTCCAAATCAATATAATTTAAGTCAACCAATTCATTTCCAAAATCAAATGTTTTCAAAATCATCTTATACTTACGTAAGGTCCGTCTTATATAAGGATCAAATTTTCCAAAATAAATTTCGTTGTATGAAGAGCCATATGGGATTTGAATATCTTTTCTTTTATAGGTTATATATCTTTGTAATTTAAATTGGAAAAGTAAGCAAAGATATTCTAACCCGACAGCTTTCAATTTCAGCGTCAAAATATATCACTGATATTAGAATATAAGATGTACACACGTCATCATTTCGCAAAATCACATTTGATCGCTCGCTCGATCACACAAGTTCGCTTTCGAACTAGTATTGTCCATTCGATTTCCCTAATGCGGACTTCGATATGGTTTCTCGACTAGAAGCCATCAGTCTCCTTGCATAGCCATATACTATGATAGAGAATTATGGAATCAAGCCCAAAATCCATATCAAATATTCGCCATCAAGAATCGAATGAAAAATCCTAACACGAAATGGTGTAATCCACCTCGAACTTGTGTACTCAAACTTGGATCAAATTAATTATGCGAATAAAACAGCATACGTACAACTTATATATTTATTTCAACTTGTTAAATATATAGTTTCATAAAGATGTTACTAAGTTAAAACATTTAAACTAAATTTTATTCAAAATATTTTGAAGACCAAATTCTTTTCAAAACATTTCAAATCTAAATTTCATATTAGAAAATTTTAAAATTGCTTTATTCATTTACTTAACCAAACAGTTTCAACTCATTTAAATCATATTACTTCATACTTAAACATTCAAAACAAACTTATATACTTTATCAAATTTCTTTTCAAAATTTCTTAGCTTTGAAAAGTTAACCTTGATTTGGAAGTGCTCGAACCTTTAAAATAGTTGAAGAAATCATATTTCAATCCAAGAGTTGGAAATCACAATTAAATCAGTAAATCCATTCCAAAAATAGGGTTATATCAAATCAAATCCAAAACTCAAGGACTGAACACCGGCTCATTTCAAATTTTACAAATATATATACATATATCTTTCGAATATCACATCACACTTTGGAATTTGAAATCTAAATTGGTTTCACAAATCAATCGCATAGCAATGCTACCGAAGTGGCCTCTCCCTCACTCAGAAACTCGAAAATCAATGTCGATGATGCGTGCACTCATCACCGAAATTATTTTCCAGCGACACAAGTGAGTTCTGGACTTCCATTTACTTTGAAAACTTCTTTGAAATTCCTTCAAAATCATTAAAACCCATTAAAATCATTGAAACATTACTTATTCGGAAAAATAATTTCAATCATATTATTTATTATTTCAAAATCTTAAAACCAGTTCCAAAATGCCGGAGTTCAATCACTTAAATTCAGATTCAAAACCTTCAGTTATAAATCATTTTATATGAAACCATTTCTTATAAAATTTTCACAATTTCAAATCCTTTCAAAACTTCAAATTCTCATTTTTTTTTAAAAGGTATATAATCCTTATCAAAAACATTTCATCTTTATATAAAAATATGGTCATCCTTATCAAAATAAAACTACGATGAATACAAAATTTTTAAAAGACAATCAACCACAAACTTTCCAAGGGACGATTCAAGGATGGATTTCAAAGCAAAACAGAGATTCAAATTTAGAAGGACTCTAATCAAATAGAATTCTAATTCAAAGATAGGCTCAAACGAAGATAAGATAATTAAATTACCAAATACAAGATGGATAAGCCTATATGAATCGCGGGCGACCTTAACCGGTCAACCGTGATTTCAGGAATATAATCGATGCGAAAATCTAAGGAAAATCGACCTTCGATTGCCAGAGATAGAATCTAAATATAGCAGAAGATAGAAAACATCGTAAACCGAGGATACAGAAATCTCCGGTGAATCAATGCCAATTATAATCATTCAAAGATTGGCGGAATCGCCACCCTATAAAGGTCATACAAAGTGGAGTGATGCAATGCTCCAAAATCAAAAGAATACAATTTAGGGGAGATAGGAATGGGTTTCAGAACAAGTGAGCATTCCAAAATTCAAAGGAATCTTATTCGATAAGAATCCAAACGAAGATTAGAGAAATATAACCTATATCGATACAGAAAAGTTCCCATTCAAAATTTGGAAAGACTCGAATTCATAACATACGAAAACAGAAGCTTAAATATCTTTAGTTGGACAACTTTAGCTAAGCAAAAGATACAACAGAGTTTACTCAAAGCATCCTAACAAACTACTGATTTTGCCATACCCAAAATAGATTCCTATCAACAAAGGATCTAGATCAATCAAGAGAGAAGTTCAAAATTTTAGAGGATCCTAATCAAAGAAATTACTAACAAGGTGGATACGAAAGGAATGAAGTTTAAGAAATATTTTACTTTTAAAGCAAGGAAATTTATATCAAAATAATCTTTGAAAATTCTTTAAAAATCATTTGAAAATCATTTTATACTTCGAAAATACGTTCTCTCACAAAGAAATGATTCTGAGATTGATTTCACTTATTCTACGGTATTTCTACCCTATCTCTAATGAGTTTTTGCTCCGCAGGCTAAGGTTTGCCTAAAACCTGGCTCTGATACCAACTGTAACGACCCGGTATTTTGGACCATTCAAATCGACAATAATCCACACATGTCTGGCTTGAATAATTCAAAATAACAGATTGTAAATAAATTTGGAGCAAATGAAATCAAATACACAGAATCACAAACACAGAACATATCAGAATAACTCGCAGCGGAATATAAAAAACCATAGTAGTTCATGAAGCTACTATAACAACTCTCAAAACATAATACATAATATCTGCTTGAAAACATATACAATAAACATCTCAAATAAATAGAAGTTTATGAATACCAGAACTGAAATAGAACAACTGAACTGAAAGGAACAGATAACTAGACAAGTAGAATCTCCAGCGATTCCTAGCTCCAGAAAGAAATCCAAAGCTAAGCTGTAAATACTCAGGCTGACCCGAGCGTAAAGTAAAACACAAAACACTCGAGTCAGGACAATATATACTTATATAATGTAAACCAACTCAAGTGAACTGTAGTAGAAATGCACAATAACTCAAAGGATGCTTGGGATCGCCCATCCTTTAAGGAACAGTTAAACTATAAATTAAATACATCCCGTGGTTAAAATTTCAAAATGGTATTTTATACTTCGAAATCAAATATCATTTCAAAATTCAATATCCTTATAAAATCCATTTCAAAATATCAAAATATCATATTTCAAAATAATTTATATTTCGAAACAAATTACTTCATTTTAAATCATAAAAATGAAGTTAGTATATTTAATAATTAAATTTTAAATTTCCAAAAATTTAACTTTTCAAAGTTCATTCATTCACTTAAATTAATTAAAATAATGAAATTTCAACTTTCGCAGCATTTAGAAAATGCTACGGAAAGTCACATTTAAAATAGTTCAATTTAACAAAAGACAGCATTTAAAATTCTGTAATATGGTTACATTAGTTTCAAATAAACTTAGTTAAATTCAACCATTATAACATTTACAAAAATGCTATAATAGCCTTTAATTAAATTTAGCCATTTGGTTCATTATTATCAACTACAGCATTTACAAATGTTGTATTATCATTTACATTAGAATTTAATAGCGTTTCAGAAATGCAGTTAACTAACTTCAAATATTCAGTATAATTTCACAAACAATTATATTTTTATATAAATCATTTTTTTTACTTATAAAATCATATAATTTCACTTTTAAAACAATTATTCAAATACCCTTATATTCATGATTTTATAAAGTTAAAACTCCATTCAAAAATCAAAATTTAATAATAATTCACTTATTAAATTCCATTTTAAATTATAAATTCATTAAATTAAATTAACTTAACACTTAATTTTAAAATTTCAAAATAATTTAATTCCATTTTTATTTACTTAACTTAAAGTTCACTCTTAAGCCAAATTCACAAATTTCCAATTTTAGTTATATTTCAAAATTTCAACTTAAATATTCATTCATTTCACATTTTAACTTTATTCAAAATCATTAATATAATATAAAAATCATTTAAATTCACTTTAATCCAAATTATCATGAAGTTATCACATTTCATATTTAATTTAAATTCCAATTATCACCCAATTAAAATTTCCCAAAATAACTTACATTTTAAGTTTTCTAGTTTTACCAATAATTTATTTCACTTATAAATTTTCAAAAAATCAATAATGCTTACATAAATCATTTTTTTATTTAGTTTAAATCAAATATTATAATATTTACATTTCAAAAATATTTTTAAGATTTTTATAAAAACATATTTTAACAACGAGTCTGTATTTCATTTCTAGTCTAAGTAAAGTGATACGGGTAATATATCATTTCAACCCGTAATTTACAAAGAAAACCCGGGTTTGATCATTTCAAACCCGCAATCCCAAGGAAATGAAAAATAATTGAAAACCATTCAGGCCTATCATTTCAGCCCATAATGATTTTCTCATATTCTAAAGTCCGTTCGGGTATGTATCATTTCAACCCATAGTGATTCTAATCTAAAGGGAACTTGCAGTGTGATAAACGGATAAAAATAATAGAACAGCATAATATAACAGTAACATATAATATAATAGGTGTTTAAGCATTGGTGAACATCATAAATCATAACATAGCAAGTGTAACATGATAATGCATTTTACAGATTCAAAAGGGGTCAATTCACTAGTTATATATGTACATATTGTCTGGTGAGAATAACTCACCTGTTAAGCTGGAGATTTGCCAACAAAGCTCACAACACAAAGATTATGAAGGCATGACAACTCTAATACAATTTGAGTGTGGAGAGCAAATCCAATGGTATAGATCTTGTGTTACAACCCAAACAAAAATCAAAGCAAACCATAAATTTCAATACACTAGAAATGACATAACTTTTAAATAAAAAGAGATACGAATGCCAAATCTTTTGCCTTGCTTTCTCTATTCTTTTTTCATGGCCTAGGGATGTTTTTGGCTCTGGTTTGAACAAGTTTGGCTCAGGTTTGGTCATGTGTATGCATGGCCTAGGTAGTAGAATATGAGGAGAAAGTTTATACAAAGGAATATGAAGAGTTTAAGGCAAAATTGGTGGGTTTTGTTCACAAAAATGGCTTGGCCATGGGCTTGTGTGGTCAGGTCAGAGAGGTATGGATCAGGTCAGTGGAAGGAAAGGTGTGTGGTGGTCTGGCCAGAGGTGGTGGAGGCGGCCTAATGTGGTGGTGGTGGTGGAAAATGAAGTGGTGAACAAATAGTGGTCAAACAACATGTTTTTATGGCTTGTGTTGCAATTTTTGTGGAGTTTTGGCATCATGGTGGCTCGGCCTTGGTCAAGACTAGAGGAGTAGCTGGTGGTGATGGCAGGGAAGAGATGTAGGGGGTGGTGGCCGTGGATATGGAGTGGAGGCCGTTCAAAGAAGTAAAAAAAACAAGGCAAAATACATGAAAAATGAGAAGAAAAGTGTAAAAAAAGTAGCCATTACCCATAGATTTTCTTGAAGCCATGAATGAATGAGAAGGTAAAATGTTTTTGGGTGAATGGAGGCTGAAAAATCACGGCTACAAACCAAAAATGCACAGCCAAGATAGTAATTGAGGAGTTATGGCAAATGAAAGGACAAAGGAGATGAAAGGACTTAAGGTAAATAAGCTTTTAAAACTCTTCATATTTCTTTTTCTTTAAATTCAAATAAAACAAAAATAAAATCAGTAAATTGAATTTAAAACCGAAACAAAGTAATATAAAATAAAAATAATTAATTAATTTTAAAGAAAATGGAAAAAGAATATAAGAAATTGCTTAAAAATTGAAAACAGGGTCCAGAAATTACAAATAAATCACGATTGTCTTTGGAAAATTATCTACTTCATTTTAAAAATATTCTAAAGAAAAATTTTGAAATAAAATAATTTCTAAAGTATTTTCAAAGTGAAATAAATAATTTAATTTAGAAAAAATAGAAAAAAACTAAAGAAAAATGTTTAAAAATTGGAAATAAGACATGAAAATTACAAATAAATATCACTAGCCTTATAAAATTTCTATTTCACTTTAAACAAATAAATAAAATAAATGAGGAACAAAATAAAGTGGGAATGAGAATAAAATAATATTTTAAGAAAAAAATAGAAAAACAAATAAAGAATTACTTTAATTAATTGAAACTGGAAATTAGAATTTTAAACAAAATACAGCTAACACTGGAAAATGCCAATTATATCTTTAAAATGTTTTAAAACCAAAGTATATACATAACATGTTATTTTACCCATATAAATATAAATTATAATATTACATGACCAAATAAAATATTATTTTTTTATAATTTAAAATAAATAATTTTGTTAAATACAACAAATTACACACAATATTTAAAAGGGTATAACTTTCACATTATAAATCAAATTTTAACGAAACGAAAAGCATTATTCTTAAAATTTTATTTACTTTCATAATAAAAGATAAAATTCAAATTTTCAAACTTTTAAAATTTCTAAATTAAAAGTCAAAGTTTGACCATATTGACCAAAATTTACTTTTCTGGAAAATATCCTTTTAGTCATGTTTGGAATTCTAATTCACATCAAAATCAAAATTTATATTTAAAATAACAAAATTTATTCATTTTAATAAATAAAATAAAGTTTTTAAATCAGGAAATCAATTAAAATAACCAAAATAAATAATTAAAATAATCACAAAATACAGGGTTGTTACAACCGACTATGTTAGATGACTTAGTAGTGGAGCCGAATTTGACTATTATTAGAAAACTAGTTCGTATAGCCATGAGGGACGAGAAGAGGCTAAGGAACAAGACAGTCGGATTAGTCAAAGTCAAGTGGAGTGACGATGAGAGAGACTATACTTGGAGAACTGAGAGCAGGATTCGGGATACTTATCCTGACTTATTTCATGGTATGTTTTACCTATATGGTTGATTTTGATGAGTGCCTTATCGTAATTTCGAGGATGAAATTCTTTAAGGAGGGGAGTTTGTAACAACCCTAATTATGATTAACATTTTTAGGACATTTAATTAGGTAAATTTAATAAAATAATGTAAATGGTTAAGGGATTGAGATTTTTGTAATTAGAGGGTAGCCGTGCCTAATTAATTAACGAATATAAGAGGATTAAAATGAAATAGGTAAGAATAATAGATAAGGAAAAATAGGAATAATTTATATTCTTATACCCTAAACCCTCATGCCACTTTCATTTTACACGTTCACAAACAAAAACTAAATCAAGTAAGGCCAGACACCATTAGGAGAAAGCAAGAGGAAGATAAGCTAAAGTCAAGAGGAAGAAGCTTAATCAATTTAATTCAAGAGCAAATCTCAACTCCTTAATAACAAGCTAAGGTGAATAATAGAATACATCTCATATTTCTTATTTTTGGTTCTAGATCAGATCTGAATATGTTTTGCAAAGTATATGTCATATTTTGAATGTTAAATAGATATATATGCTTGTTGACGAATTTTGTTTGTTCATATGGATTTTATGACAAGTTTTGATTTTGAAAAACCTATCAAATGACATCTAAATGCCTTGCCATTTTGATATAAGGTCATAAATATTATTTTAGAGGTGGGTTTCAAGTTTTGTAATTTTCTGAATTATTGTGGATTTATTATGAATTTTCTAGTGAAGAAAATGATTAAGTTCGGTTTAAAATTCATTACGGCTATTATATATTAGCTTTGGGTCTGAAATTTAGATATGTTAGAAAACATATTAAAAGTGATTTATCGGAAATTTTGGAGAATTTTCCTAAGTGTTTTAATAAGTATATAAAATTATTTAAGGTACGGGACTTAAATGTTCCATATGTTTATAAAAGGAGAAGGGGAAATTTTTAAATGTTTTAAATTGTTAATCTCTGAAATTCGACAGTATTTTTAGAAAAGGTTTTGGAAAAGAAATTGGCAACCAATTATATTGTGACAAATAAGCAAGTTTGTTGGAAAGATATTACTTTATAAAGAAAAAAATCAGTTTTTGTAAAGGTTTGCTATTTTGGCCACTCTCGGCAGCTACCTTTCGACTTCATACTACTACCTTCATCATGGTTGAAACCAATATACATGGTATAATGACTTGGTACGTAGTGGATTGGAGATAAGCGAAAGGTATAGGGTCGAAACGTGCTTTCGAAGGGGTCGAGACTTTGTTTTTCTTTCAAGAGAAATGCCGCTTGCTTTGCTTTTAAAGAATGGTTTCGAATGGATTTTAATATAGCTTTCGACAGAGGTTGTTGCCTTTAGTTTTAAACAAGCTTTCGACTAGGTCGAAACACTCGTTGCCAAACTCTACCTTTCGACCCAGTTGAAGCCGCTTTTGCCTTTAAACATTGGTTTCAAAAGGGTGCTTTCACTTTTAAATAAGAAGCCACTTCTCCATGCTTTTGAAAGGGTTGGTGTCAATACCTTCCACTTTCTTTTAGTTAGGAAATTGCTTTCGAAATAGTTGCTTTCGAACTAGTTCTTTTAAGACCCTTTTATATTTTGAAAGTTAAACCCAAAGGTTTTGAAAGGAATGTTTTAAATGGTTTTGAAACTATACTCCAGAAGCTTTCACTTGAGCCCAATGCTTTCGAAAGGTATGTTTTAAGTAAAGGACATTAATGCTTTTGAAAGGTATCTAATGAAGGTTTCGAAGGGGTGATTCCCCAATGTTTTCAAAAGGTTTCCCTTTAGTGTTTGAACGGAAGGTTTCTAATGTTTTCGAAAGGAAAATTTAAAGTGTTTTAAAAGAGGATGTCTAAGGTTTTATAAAGCTTTTGAAAGGGACACTTTCAATGTTTTCGAATGATCTTTTGTAAATGGTTTCAAAAGGTATGTTTAGCCTATCAGCCTAATGTTACAAAGTAAAGTAGTTAACTTATCTCGAAAGGGGTACTTTCAATAGTTTCAAAAGCAGTACTTTCAAAGATTTCGAAAGAGATTTTTTAAAGCTTTTAAACAAAGGTTTCGAAGATTTTCATCAACAATGTTTTATGTAAAGCATATAACATGGTAAAGAGATTTGAGTAAAGCAAATAGTATGTTTTCCTTGTTTAAGTGTGATTTAAAGGGTTAAATTAATTTGAAAGATATTTCCAAGGAAAAATTTGATGGGTAGTTAACTCTAAGTAAATGACTCAGATATTTGATTACCAAATGGGACTAGTATAGGGTCACACCCTATACATTAGCTATAGCCCCTGGTGAATTTAGTCCAAAATTCCAGTGTTTAGGGCTTAGTGACAGATAAGACTTAAATGATGTTACACATAGAAAGGAATATACAGAGAAGGAGGATAGGTTATTGGTGAGCCCGCAAAACCACTAGGATCAGGTGAACCTGGGAGAAGTAAGTTAAGGATAGACCGTCCAGAAGTTTATCTAATAAATGTTAGGTTATTTATTTTATCTGGTTAGCCCGATGTAACACCACATATTTTTGGTAACATTATTTAGGATATTTAATTAGTTAAATAAAATAAAATAATGTAAGATGATTAACGGATTGAGATTTGTGATTAATAGGGGTAGCCATGCCAAGGTAAGGAGTAATTGAAAATGAGATAACATAAAAAGTAAAATATATAGAAAGGGTTAGGAAATAGGTGGGGGCAAAATGGGAACAAGGAAAATCCTTATACCCTAAACCCTTAAGGAAATCAAAACACACGTTCATTTCTATTTTCTGAAGCAAAAACATTTCTAAGGACAAACACCATTTGCAATCTCAAGAGAATATAAAGCTAGGATTTTCAAGAGGAAGAATCAAATCACTTAATCAAGATCAAATCTCAAATCCAAAATCACAAAACTAAGGTGAATAATTACTACATCTCATTTTCTTATGGTTTTCGGTTTTATGAATCAATCCAAAGTATTTTGCATGATAATGCCATGTTTTGGAATGATTAAAAGTTTATATATGCTTATTGATGATTTATGCATGTTCATATTGATTTTATGATATGTTTTGATATGAAAACCCTATTAAATGACATCCAAATGCCTTGCGAATTTAAATGTAGATTAGAAATAATATTTTAGAGATAGGTTTCAGTTTTTGTAATTTTCTTAATTATTGTGGATTTTATATAAATTTTCTAGTGGAGAAGGTTATTTGGGTTATAAATTATTTACGGCTAAATAATTAATTACTTCGATTTGAAATTTTTATATATTAGAAAAAATATTGAAAATGATTTTCCGGAATTTTTGTAGAATTTTTCTAAGTGATTTAATGAATATATAAAATTATTTGAGGTACGGGACTTAAATGTTTATATATTTATAAAAGGAAAAGGGGTATTTTATAAAATAAAATTATTAATTATTTCTGAAATCTTGGCAAAACTTTTTGAAAAAGAAATTTATCAACCAATGGAAATTTGACAAACATAGCAGGTTAGTCAAAAAGTATTTCTCTTTTAAGTTAAAGACAAAATTCCTTGTTTTTAGCCTATTTCGCCACTTTCGACACCAGGGGTTTTTCCTTGCACGTTCTGCCACCATTGCTTTCAAAACCAATGTGCATGGTATCAATATATTTGGTATGTAGAGAATTGGATAAAGGCGGAAGGTACAGAGTCAAAACGTATGGTTCCGAAAAGGTTGAAGCATGCCTTTGTTGTAAAATAAAGTTGCGCCTGCTTTGCTTTCGACTTGGTTAGCTTTCGACCAAGTCAAATTGTTTTAAAGAAATGGTTTCGAATGTGATATGCACGTAAATGTGCATATTTTTACTTCCATATTTAATCTATTTTAATTAAATAAATGAGTATATAGGGTGTTTTAACATGTTTAAACCAAAATTCAAATTATTTTCAAATCATCATTCATTCATCTTCATATAGGGGAAAATGGTCATTTTTGTGCATATATTAATTTGAGAATATTTATTTCCACATTTTTTTTTATTTGTAGGAAATTGGATGGAAATTATAAGAGACTTAATGGAAAATATGCATGCACAAGTGAAGACAAGCAAATGAAGATGGAAATAATTCATTTCATGACAACATGGAGGAACCCACCTACCCACTTACCATGATCCCCTATTAGGAGCTAATGCACATGCTAATAAAGATTAAAGTTACATGCACATGTAATGGTGGATTATACTCATGCTAATGACAACTTGATGGCCACACTTCCTCAAGGGCAATTTGGGTAGTTCCCAAAAATATGATTAGGGTATCCAAACATGTATAAATACCCCAAATGTTCATGTAATTAAGCTCTTAGCCTTGGAGCCTCCTCTTTAGTTAGTTTAGTTTTAGGCTCTCAAATAAACAAAAAAAAAATTCTTTTCTTTTCCATGGCTACTTAGCCTTCTTCTTTCATGTAATTTATTTTTATGCAATGTTAATTCATGCTCTTTTCTATTTACATGTTCTCTTTCTTTTCATGTTAGTAGTGTAGATATTTTTATTTATGCAAGTAGATTAGTTTTTATTTTATTTTAATTAGCTCTCTTGCTACTTTGCTTTCATTTTCTTCTTATTTTTATTTCATGTTGAATGCTACATTTGTTGAAAAGATAACAAATATGAAAGGCTAAATCCCTTCAATTTAGGTGTAATTGAGCTCTCTTAATCATGTAGATCCAACATTTTGATAATTTTTTATTTCTTTTTATGCTTAATGGAAATGTTTGAATGGGTTTAACTTTGTTGTTTTAGCTTTGAATATGATAGGTTATGTTGTTGACACCAAATAGGCTATGCTTAAATAAAAAAACATAAATTAGCTCTTCATTTACATATGATTATGGCAATAAAGTGAATTTTAAAATCAAAATTTGATGGTCTATATTTCTAATCAATAGTTAATAGATCATGCATAGAATAGATTTTATTTTCAAGTTCATTGTCATTTTCATAAGAGATACGAATGGTTTAATGGGTGTGTGTTATAGTTTGATGGTTTATATTAGGCTAACTAATAGCACAAATATTCCATACTTATAATAAACACATCAATTAAATTCACTAATGATAAAAAAAGAGAGATCATAATTTCATGTTGTGTTGATTTATGTGATCATGAGAAGGGATTTGCCTTTAAATTGCCTTCAAACTCTCATATTTTTATCCATTTTATTTTGCTATTTTATTTACATTTTTTAGCTTAAAAACATCTCAAAATCATGGTTTAATTTGATTGAATAGAAATTTGAAAATCTAAAAAATTCCCTGCGGATCGACCCGTACTCGCCATAAACTAAAATTGTATGTTGTGCGCTTGCGGTTAATTTTTAATTTAAATTTTTCGGCTATTTTTCTAATCCGATAGAGATTTAACCATCAAACAAGTTTTTGGCGCCACTACCATGAAATTTAACTTGATTTTATTTTCTATTCTTCGAATTAATTTTATTTCATTTTATTGTGTGTTTATTTTGTGTGTTGAATTAAAAAAAATTATTATGTGTTTGTGTGTAATTTTGTTTTCATTTTGATTTGTGTGTTTGTTTTTATTTTGGTTGCATTTGCATTTGCATATTATAAAAATATACACAATTTCAAAAATAAAATTATTTTATTATTTACACTTGCATTTTTTGTACATTTAAAATTTTCACTTGGTACGTTTGCATTTTCCTTTTTACAAGTTTCTTTTTCTTTTACAAAATTTTAAACTTGACTTCGGCCCTACAACTGTTGCCATACCACAAATAATCCACATCACCTAACTATTACAATAGACTTCACCCGCCTTCTACCTGAACTACACAGCCGTACACACACCCTCAACTTCACACAATCTTCATATCTCAAAATAGTCACTGCCTTAGCATACATTACCGTCTTCAACCTTGCAACCTCATTGCCAATCAAACTACTGCTTTCAACTGGCCATCCAACTAACTATTGCCTTCACATATACCAAAACTATCCACCAAACCACTGCACTTCTTGCAACCTGTTAACAAACCACAAACCCCATCTCCACTCTTGAACTGCTGCATTTCTTTCCCTGCACACCACCATAACACTACTTCAATTTCCCCTGCTACTGCCTTCAAACCACAATTCAAAACCATCTAGTTCAATCACTGTCAGCATACATTCTACTAGTCAGATCACATAACCACAAAACCACTATGATCACTATGCCACATCGTTGTACCTCCTCGATGCGCATCACTATAGGTATACATATACAACCACCTTCTCTGAGCACTGCATCCATCCTTCTCCTCACCAACACAGCCACCTTACTCCATCCACACTTCAACATCCCCCACCACAACTGTTGTTGCCACATTTCAACCAAAAAAAAACTGCTGCACAATAGTAAAATCACTGTCAACACACAATTCCATACAACAACAATATTTACTACCCCAATCACCTTTATACAATACCTACTTCATACAATACAACCAACCTGAACACATCCACTCACTCCATCATACTCTATGCAACTTTTGTGCACATTTCTATGCACATCTATCTTCATTCTCTATTTCAAGTACACATACTACCATCAACTTCTGTGATCATTTACCCCTTCATTTACCACTTCATCACCTACAACACACCACCTCCAAAACAACCAATGTCATAATTTTTGTCAACACACCAATCAATACCTACTCAAAACTGCCTGACCACTTCTCTATCCAACAAGCTGCCTGCAAACTTCCCATCCCCTACTGTCTTCACATACAACCATCATCTCTTCTCAACACAAACCACACTTGCTTCTTTACTTTCACGTTACTATATCATCACCATTTACACAATTGTCCCATATCACCACAGCCTGAAACCATCACCAGTCATACCACTGCCTCACTAATACAACAGACTTCGCAGTGCCTACACACATCATTCATACAATTGCCTTCTGACCATAGTGCACATACCAATGCCTTCATGCCACCTGCACATCCATCAACAGTGCATTTTACCTCATCACACCTCTGCAATACCACTGCACCACATCACCATCCACCATCTCAAATTACCAACTGTGACTTCACTACCACTCATCCCCTCTGCTTGACAACAGACCACCACAACAATCCATAACAGTTCACTCTCACACTTCACAACAAGTACACACTACTCCCTGCTATGTCATACACACCCCAGCGGCAACCACTTCTACAATTACTACTCAATAACTGTTTTTCCTCAACATACATAACACTGCTTCAACATCGCGAATCCACCTGCCTCTACAATCTGTAACCACCCTTCATCCTTACAACCATAATCGCAACGTCTGTATCACCATTGAAACCCTAATCGCTAGAAATCTCCAATTGCCGAAACTCAAAATCACTAAACCCCATCACTAACCAAACAGAAACGGAATCGCCTTCATCCAAAATCCACCTGTTACCTGGAGATTTAACCAGGCAACTAGGTCGACCGGCATCGGAAGCCTCGTCCGGCATCTGAAGCCTCGTCCGGCATTCAGGCTCGTTCGTCAATCAAAGGTCGTTCGGCATTCAGAGGTCGACCGACATCGGAAGCCTCGTTCGGCATTCAAGCCTCGTCTGACATTCAGGCTCGTTCGTCAATCAAAGGTCGTTCGGCATTCAGAGGTCGACCGGCATCGGAAGCCTTGTTCGACATTCAAGCCTCGTCCGACATTCAAGCTCGTTCGTCAATCAAAGGTCATTCGGCATTCAGCCTCGACCGGCATTCCAACCTCGGTCGGCATTATAGCCTCAATCGGCATTCCAACCTCGATCAGCATTCCAGCCACGTTCGGCATTCCAGCCTCGTTCGGCAATCCAGCCTCAATCGGCATTCTAGCCTCGTTCGGCATTCCAGCCACGTTCGGCATCTCCCTTCGACCGGCATTGATTCTCGTTCGGCCTGCACTCTCCACCCAACACATTACCTCGATCGGCATAGAGATATCGTTCGGCATTTTGCTGTTCGGCATTTGTGGTTCGGCACACAGAGGTTACTCACTTTGGGCCGAGATATCTGGCTACTAAGCCCACCAGGGAAGTCCAACCCATCTTCGTCTATAAATAGAGAGGCAGGGGCACAGTGAAAGGGACCTTTTTTCGTGAACACTGGGGAGACTCTACCGCTTTCAAGACTCATCCTTTTTACTTAGCAATTGCATTCAAGTAATTGTTGTACGGATTGTATATGTAATCGATTATCAAGTAAAGCAATAAAGATTAACCTCAAAGTGGACGTAGGCAATTACGCCGAACCACTATAAACCTGGTGTTCTTATTTTTCGCATTTAATTTAGCATATTGCTCTTTGTTTAAATTTACTTTCTTCATTTATCTCTCTACACAATCTTTCTCAATGAGGTTAGTGACCAATTTTGGTGCTAACACTTTGGTGCTTTCACTGAGAATCGAATTCTCATGCCATAAGGATCTGGTTTGAAGCTATTGGATTGAATAAATCCCCCGAAGGAGATCCGAGTCATTCATAAGACGTCCGTTGATTCTACTCAGAGTTCTTACCAATAACTCTACGATGGGAAGACCACGTACCAGATCAGCTTCTCATAATGCGGACGCCCATGAGACTGCTAGCGTACAACAATTAGGGCCTAGCAATCAGCAAGCAAATCTAGGTGCAGGGACTGCCGCCCAGGACCAAATGTAAGTTATCACCAGAACAGAGTTCAACGACTTGATGAGAGAACTCATGGAAAGTAGGAGACAACTTGGAGAGCAGATGTAAGCTAACTCCAACCTTATGGCACAACTCACTCAACAATATCATCAGAATGTTGGGGGTAGTCCAGCTCCTTACTCTTCATCTGATAGCTCAACTTCGTCTGATGAACCCCCCAAGCATAGACGCTGCAAGACTGAAACTACGCAGGCAGGTGCTGCCGATCAAACAACTGGGGACCATTTACACCTCGGAGACCGCGATCGAGCAGGAACAGGAAACTTAGGAGCTGGAGCGCAGGTGGAGGCTGGACGCCCGGCTCACCAAGACGCCAATGATGCCGAACCTCAAGATGCACGCTTGGCAGATCGCCAGCAGAGGAGGCATCAACCTGATCAATCCCATAGGACAGACTCCAACCTTCCATCTTCCATACAAACCCTAGACCTAACAACTATGATCAGACAGTTGATGAAGGAGAATCAAGGCTTGTCGAATGATGATTGGGGGGTATCCAGGAGTCATACTCCATTCACAGACACACTCCTACAGGCTGAGTACCCCAGGAAGTTTAGCATGCCAACTATCCCAGCTTACGAAGGAAAGACTGATCCCAGGCAGCATGTGATGAGGTACGAATGGATGATGGATTCAGCTAGAGCGAATGATGCAACCAAGTGCAGGTGCTTTCCAATAACTCTATCTGGGATCGCTATTATGAGGTTCACCCGACTTCCTCCGCGGTTCGTATCCAGTTTCGAGGAGTTGGCGAAGAAATTTATAGAATAGTTCAGAATACATACTACTCGTCCAAAGGACGTGATTTCTCTATCAAGTGTAATCCAAGCTCCTGGGGAGTTGTTGAAGGAGTATTTGCAGAGATTTCATGTTGCGGCTACTGAAGTCAGTAATCCCAATGATCATGCAATTCTAATGGTTGTGATGCGAGGTGTGGATCCGGATTCAGAGTTTGGAGATTGGCTGGCAGGAAAACCTCTAACTACGCTAGAGCGTTTTTACTCAAAGGCACATCAGTTCATAAGAAGAGAGGAAGCTAGGTGGATAAGGCGAGATAAGGCACGGGGGCCTGTTTAGGAGACCATGAAAAGCAACATTGTTGTGAAGCAATCCAGAGACAACTTGGGGAAAGTTCAGGTCAATGTACAGAATAAGCCCGGGCAATCTAAGGAATCCAGAGGAAGAAATCAGGGGAAGAAGAGAGAAGTGGGGAAATGGAAGCCGAGAATTCCAACCTACAATGAGTATACCCCACTGAATGCATCTCTTGAAAATATTTACCTATCAACTTGCAATACCTTTCAGTACAGAAAGCCGCGCCCAAAGGTGTCAACCGAGGAGCAAAAGCGGACCGGGAAGTATTGCCGCTTTCATGAGACTTATGGGCACAATACCGAAGAGTGCAGACACCTACACGATGCTATAGAGAAGTTGATTAGGCAGAAAAAGTTACAGGAGTTTGTAAAGAATCCGCAAGAAGGTGGACAGGGAACGTCCAATCCCGGTCGTGCACCAGCTCCACGTCACCTCGAGGAGCCTGCTCGGACCGTGGGCATACTGGTCATAAACACGATCATCGGTGGACCTCACCCTACAGATAAGAACTGGCAAGAAATGGAGTGGTATGCTAATTCCCTTAGGCATGCAGATTTTGAGTGTTGTTCCAACGTGGAGGATGGGACCCTTGCTAAACAGCTGCGCGTGATGACAGACGATATAGTATTTAGGAGCAGAGATGCTGACCAGGTGGAGGCTCTTACCATTGACCCAATGGTCATATCTGCGAAAATCGGACCGGCTTTTGTGAAAAGAATTTTGATTGATTGTGGAAGTTCTGTCAATATCATCTTCAAGAATGCTTATGACCAGATGAAGATGGAGACGAAGGATTTGAAGCCATCTAAAGCTCGTATACATGGCTTTAATGGCGCAGCGACTGATGCAGTGGGGTATGTTGAGTTGCCAGTTGAACTGGGACAAGGTGAGCGTAGGAGGGTACGAATCCTGCCTTTCGTAGTTTTGGATGTAGATTCTCCATACAATGTATTTCTGAGACGACCGGCCCTGGCTGAGTTTAGGGCAGCATTGGCCCTGTGGTGTTTGTCTTTAAAGTTTCCGACTGACAAAGGAGTAGGTGTTTTCCATGGCGACCAGGCGATCGGTCGTGCATGTTATGTGGCTGAGCTCCGAGAGGCCCAGCGGAGAGAGAAAGGAAAGGTTGCGGACAATTCCGTCCGCATTCAGAATACCGACAATTGACAATTAATGCCCGAGCCCTGGCTTGGGCAAAATTCTTGGATCTACAGAGACATAGATCTGAGAGACGATGATGAGGAACCCAGGGAAGAAAAAGCAGCACCAGCTGAACTGACGATCGACATTTCGGTCAGCCGAGACGATCCAACGCGAGTATTGAAGATTGGATCACAACTCAGCCCCTCAATGACTGAAGACCTCAGTGATTTCCTTCGAGTGAATCTCGATGTTTTCGCTTGGACACATTCCGACATGTGCGGGATTTCTCCCGCTATTACGAGTCATATGTTGAATATAGACCCGAAGACGTCCCAGTTAAGCAAAAGAGGAGAGGAATGGACCCGGAAAGGTCCGTCGCTCTTAGAGAGGAGGTGGTCAAACTCAAAGCCAATGGGTTCGTCCGCGATGCTCTCTACCCTGAATGGGTATCAAACCCCGTGCTGGTGAAAAAGGCGAACGGGAAATGGAGAACCTGCGTAGATTATTCCGATTTGAACAAAGCATGCCCCAAGGACAGTTTCCCATTACCTCGAATTGATCAGTTGGTTGACTCCACTGCAGGACATGAGTTGTTGTCATTCATGGATGCGCACTCAGGATACAATCAGATCCCGATGCACATTCCGGACCAAGAATACACCAGTTTCGTCATAGACGTTGGGCTATATTGCTATGTAGTAATGCCTTTCGGATTGAAAAATGCGGGGGCGATGTACCAACGTTTGGTAAATCAAATGTTTAAAGACCAGATTGGTAAAACAATGGAAGTTTATGTGGATGACATGCTCGTGAAGTCACGACAGTCAAACGACCACATTCGAGACTTAGCAGAGATGTTTGGCATACTCAGATATTAGGAATGAAGATCAACCCTCTGAAGTGTTGCTTCGGCATTGCGTCGGGGAAGTTTTTAGGATTCATTGTTAATGCCAGGGGAATTGAAGCTAACCCGGAAAAGATTCAAGCTACACGAGACGTACAAGTGCCCAGAACTATAAAACAGGTGCAAAGCTTGAATGGAAAGGTGGCTGCGCTAAGTCGATTCATATCCAGAGCCACAGACAAGTGTATTCCCTTCTTCGATATAATAAAGAAAGGAAAGAGGAATTTTGAATGGACACCCAACTGTGAGGAAGCGTTTCGAGAACTGGTAAGGCATTTGGAAAGTCTTCCGGTGCTGTCGAAACCATTGGACCACGAAATGTTGTACGTATACTTGGCCGTATCCCCGCATGCTATAAGTGCGGCTTTGGTCCGCGAGGAGGATCGAGTCCAAAAGCCGATGTATTACGTTAGTAAACGTTTAACGGGGGTAGAAAGAAATTACCCTAAAATTGAGAAATTAGCCTATTGCTTGGTGATTGCATCACATAAGCTGCGTCCATACTTTCAAGCACACTCAATCAGTATCTATACCGATCAGCCCTTGCGACAGGTACTCCAATGACCAGAAACTTCTGGAAGGATGTTAAAATGGAATATCGAGTTAAGTCAGTTCGATATTACCTACCTGCCACGAAGAGCCATACAAGGGCAAGCATTAGCAGATTTCATCGCTGAGTTTACTGTATCAGACGAACCTGATAGTCACAGTGTCATTCCCCCCATTCGATGGAAATTGTACACCGACGGGGCATCAAGCGACTGTTGCTCTGGGGCTGGTGTAGTTCTTGTGACTCCAGAAAATCGATCGATTTGTTATGCTTTGAAGCTCAATTTCACGGCTACGAATAATGAAGTAGAATATGAAGCATTGATTGCTGGTTTAAAGCTTATTAGAGAACTCGGGGTAAAGTCAGTTGAAATATTTTGTGACTCACAGTTGGTGGTGTACCAAGTGCGAGGAGATTACCAAGCAAGGGGACAAAAGCTTGCTCCGTACATTGCTCTGGTTCATGAACTATTGACGAACTTCGAACATTATGACATTTCGCACGTCCCGCGTAGACGGAACAAGGAAGCCGACTCGTTGGCCAAATTCGCAAGTACTGGTGATGCACAGCAAATGGGATTAGTTCCCGTCAAAACCTTACATGCTCCAAGCATAGATGTGATGGAGGTCGATTTTGTGTTGGAAGCAGAAATCGAGAGGGAGTCATGGATAACCCCATTCAAACTATACCTGATAAACGGGACTTTGCCCGAAAAAAGGAGCGAAAGACGATAGGTCATTCGCAAAGCCATGCGATATGTGATGCAGAATGGAGTAATGTATCAGAAGGGCTTTTTGGTCCCCTTATTACGGTGCATTGACCATGATGAAAAAAAGCGGTCTTGAAGGAAGTTCATGAAGGAGAATGTGGCGACTATACTGGGGGACAGACACTAACAAAAAAGATCCTCCGTTACGGATACTATTGGCCAACTGTGAATCGGGATGCTGAAGATTATGCAAGGAAATGTGACAAGTGTCAAAGATACGCGAAAATCCTGAGAGCTCCACCAACGGAACTCACGCAAATGGTTAGTCCCTGGCTGTTTGCAATCTGGGGAATCGACATAGTCGGTTCTTTGCCTATACCCAAAGGTGGTGCGAAGTACACGATAGTTGCGGTCGACTACTTCACCAAATGGGCCGAGGCAGAGCCTTTAGCCACAATCACCTCCAAGAAGGTCATTAATTTCGTTGTACGAAACATCATATGCCGCTTTGGTCTCCCGCGAACCATCATTACAGACAACGGAACTCAATTTGAAAGTAGGGAATTCAAAGATTTCTGTTTAAAGTACGGCATTGAGAAAAAGTTCGCTGCCGTTGCTCATCCGAAGGCTAATGGACAAGTTGAAGCCGTGAACAAAATAATCAAGTCCATATTGAAGAAGCATTTGGAAAAGGCTAGAGGCAAGTGGGTAGATGAACTTCCGACAGCGCTATGGGCTTATAGAACTACCCACAAGTCCGCGACTGGCCACACTCCATTCGCATTGGTATACGGCTCGGAAGCTGTTATACCCGTGGAGCTTGAAGTTCCATCACATCGGGTGACACATTATGATCCTAGAACGAATCAAGATCTCTTGTTGGAATCACTGGACTTCGTTGATGAAAAATGCAAAGAGGCTGAGTTAAAGGCGACAGCGTACAGGCACCGAGTTAAGTAATATTTCAACGAAAAGTTCCACGCAAGAATCTTTGATGTGGGTGATCTCGTTTTGAAACGAGTTTTCCCGGTACCATCACGTATGAATCCTAACTGGGAAGGTCCATATGTCGTTGAACGGAAGCTTGGAGAGGGAACTTTCAAGCTAGCGACCGTTGATGGCATGACACTCCCCCGAGCGTGGAACAGTGAACATTTGCGACGTTATTATATTTAGCCTGTTTCTTTCCTATTTTAGGTGCAATTGTTTCCCGTCTGTTTTTATTCCATTGATTCTTAGTTTCCTCTTAAGCATGTAATCGGATGATTTAGTTTATTAATAAAGGCTTAAAGCCATCTTTTCTATGAATTACCGATGTTTCTGTGCCTTATAATCCGGTGGCAAACAACTGAAGTTACATTATTCTGTCTGACGTACGAACTCACATAAACGACTTAAATCTCCAGGTCCCCTGAATGTGGACTAGAATACTCTAAGTCCCCGGAGTGCGGACTAGAGTATAAACGACTTAAATCTCTAGGTCCCCTGAATGCGGACTGGAGTACTCTAAGTCCCCGGAGTGCGGGCTAGAGTATAAACGACTTAAATCTCCAAGTCCCCTGAGTGCGGACTGGAGTACTCTAAGTCCCCGGAGTGCGGACTAGAGTATAAACGACTTAAATCTCCAAGTCCCCTGAGTGCGGACTGGAGTACTCTAAGTCCCTGGAGTGTGGACTAGAGTATAAACGACTTAAATCTCCAAGTCCCCTGAGTGCGGACTGGAGTACTCTAAGTCCCCAGAGTGCGGACTAGAGTATAAACGACTTAAATCTCCAAGTCCCCGGAGTGCGGACTGGAGTACTCTAAGTCCCCGGATTGCGGACTAGAGTATAAACGACTTAAATCTACAAGTCCCCTGAATGCGGACTGGAGTACTCTAAGTCCCCGGAGTGCGGGCTAGAGTATAAACGACTCAGAATCTCCAAGTCCCTTGAATACGGACTGGAGTACTCTCAATCCCCGGAGCGCGGATTAAAAAATATTCTAGGTACCAAAAATATAAAATAAGAGATGTACGATTCTAAAGAATCTCCAAGCAATATGAAAATGGATTGAAGGCTCATGTGACTCACAAGAACTTGAGTTTCGAATACAGTTATACAGAAAGCTAAAAAACAAGAGTCATTTAAAAGACGAAGAAACTAAACTTTATTTATTAATCCAAAATGGGCTATACATCCACTCCTCCAAAACTTGGAGTCAAAAGTTTGTCTACTTTGGCTACGAAGGTAAATAAATGAAAGTAATTACATGATCTAAGCTAACCCTCGTTGAACGAGTGTAGCAGCTACTTCTTCGATTTCTTTAATTTCTTTTCCTCCTTTGTTTCCTCGGACGACCCCTCCCCCACACGCTTTCTCTTGGACGTTTTGGTCGCCAAGGAAGTGGTGTCAGGAGTGGGAGGAGGAACATCCAGTGGTTTGGATTTGCCAGGAAGGATGACTTTCAGAGGCATGTTCAGCGGGATTGTTAAGTTCTACTATTTGAGCCTCGATCTTGACCTCAACTTTCTTCTTTTTCTCTTCCTCAAGTTGTTCCTTCATGCTCAATTTAGAAGTATGTTCAGTGGCGCCTGTAATCTCAATTTCGTAACTCCCTTCGACGGGAGATGAAGTTTCAGACTTATCATCGTCAAGCGCCCCAATCACCAGAGCTTCAGGACTGGGAGTAACTCCCGTGTGAGTAGCATCGCTCGTTTTCCAGATCTCCTCCTTGGCGTCATCGCTCCTTGGAGTCGGTTCAGGGTCAGAGCGGTCTGCATAAAAACACAAAGGACGAACGTTAGAATCAATAACTTCTCGCCGAAAGCGACAGATTTTTGAACTTCAAGAAGAAGAATTTTATACCGGTTTCTTGTTGGCTTTCAGCCGTGCGAGGAGTCTCACCCTCTAGAATGGGGGATAGCACGTGAATGTCGAGGCCGGGATCTTCCGGATCGTAACCAACGTGTTGCTCGAATGGGTCAAGTGCTGGCCGATCGGCCGGTTGATTAGAAGGAGGAGCCGCAACCTCGGTTCTAGATAGCCCAACTATGTCAGTTTTCTCCTTTAATGAAGAAGAGACTTTGCCAAAGAGGGCCATTGCTGCAGTCAGGTCTGAAGGCTCGTTCCCCCTGAGAAATTCTTTCACTAAAGCCTCTTCATCGACCTCCTCGACACCCGACTCCACCTTTCTAATCTTGATCAAAGTTTCCCATGCCTCGGCTAAAGATTCGAGATAGCCCTCGCCAAGAAAAGTCAAGTCCCAATGCATGAGAACACGGGCGTTGTATTCAGCTATCAGCGAGTCGAACATGCACTTGATCTCCTCTCTACCGGCCTCTGTAGCCGCCTCAAGGCGAGAGTCAATCTCCGCGAAAGCTATTCTCTTGCCCTCTTCCCGGGCTTCATCCTTCATTGTCCCGACCTTAGAAAGCTCATCGTCGAGCTTTGCCTTCAAGAGACGTGTATCGACAATCTCGTTGTAGTATCGTTGAGACTCCTCTTGAGCAGCTATCTTCTCTTCCTTCTCCTTAGAGAGTAGCTCCTTCAACTCTTTAACCTGCAGGGCGAGTGCATCCCTTTCTTTTTGAATAGAGTCTTTTTCTAAAGCCAGGGCCCCACAACGTTGGACCGCGTCGTCAAGTTCCTTCTTATGAGTCATCTCTAGACGAGTGACGGCCTCCGCAGTATCCTTAGCACTTTGTTCTGCAGCCTCGAGCTTGGACTTGTACGATGAGAGCTCTTCATCATGATTCTTGATAATATCCCTATCTAAGATAGCTTCAATTTTTAGACGCTCGACAGAGATTTCCGAGACCTTTTCAACTAGATGGACAAACGCATCATGTTGAACATAAACGTCATTGTTGCAAGCGATGGCACTCTTCTTAACATGTCCCAGAATGTGATGGATTGCAGGAAGGAACTTTAGACCATCAAAGCAGATTTTGGGAAATTTAACTTTAAGCTCAACCAGTTTCTCCGATATCGTCGGGTCTGCGGCAGGAATAGGGGGAGGTGGCTTTGAAAGTTCCGTTCTCTTACGATGTTCCCGAGACTACCGTGTGCTAGATGAGCCAGAATGTTGGTCACGGGGAACATCAGGTTGAGACCCCTTCAGCAAAGACTTCTCTCTACCTTGTCCTCTTTGAGAAGGAAGATCGCGGGAGTATGAAGACTGGCTGTGTGATTTCTTTCGATAAGTCGACTTCTGGGGACGGTTGTCTCGGTCTCCAGAGTCGTCTCTGTCCCGGCGCTTACCGGTGCCCGATTCCCGGCCAGAATGATGAAAAATTGATGAGCCGTGAAGACGATCGAATCCGTGGAAGCGTCCTATGTCACCTGCATAGAATGAGAATGACAACAAGTTAGAAAAGATCGGGGTGATGGCAAAGATTGAAGTGTAGGGTAAAGTGCACGTGTCTGTGTGTGTCCTAGTGTTCCCCCCGACAGACCATTTTCTTTATCTTTACTAATAGGAGTTTTTTCTCCCTAGACGTGGGCTTGATCGCCTACATTGCCTTTGGCTGGCGAATGAAGCCTAAGCGCTTCTGAGTCGTCGAAACCATAATTGAGCAGATCGTCAGGAATGGTGAGATTCGATAGACCTTTCGGTGAACTTTCTAAAGGTTGGGGTGAAGGTTCTCTCTCCTCTGGAATAAGAGTAACTTTAGAAGTTCCGCCCACTTTCTTCCTCCTCAACTTGTAGGTCAATTTCTTTTTTCCCTTGGAAGGGGAAGATGATGTTTCAATATCATGGACTTTGACCGTTGGGTGGCTGGGACTGACATTTTCAACCGGTACTTCAGGCGCCTTGCCTTCTCTGATTTCTCCCTCTTCTGGCGTGTCAGGGACGTTACATGTTGAAGGCCCGGCCTGCCTTTTTCCCTTGCCTGAAGCAGGTCTGGATAGGGTGATGCCTTGGGGAAGATTTATTCGGCGACCTTCCGCCAGTAGCCCGAATCTCGCAAGTGACTCATTCGAAATGAGAGAATTGATGTCCCGATCTTCTACGGGGAGAGCTCGGATAGTTGCCACCGCTTTAGAGTATCCGGCGCCTTCGGGACGTGGATTGATACCTAAAAAAGTGGATTAAGAAGTTAGAAAAGATGCAGATTCCGCAGAATGTGAGTGTTGATCTAGAAAACGGACTTACTCCCTTCCACCCATCTCCTAGCGAAACCGGAAGGACAACGAATGTAGAACCACTCTTGCTTGTACTGGGCGAATTTGCTCCATGCCCCAGTCAGGATTTGGCATTTACTATATGGCTCCAGAAATATGAAAGACGGGCTATCCGACCGTCTCTTGAAGCGATAAATATAACGGATATCGCCTGGAGTCGGAAGCCTGGAGAAGACACTCATAAAGAGGATGCAAGTGCCATATAAGAAAGCATGGCTATTCGGAGGCAGTTGTGAAGGAGCGATCTCGATATATTGCAATAAGTCGCGAAGGAAGGAGTTGAAGGGTGGAACGCTGCCGACCCAGCACATAAATTTATTGCAGGCTGTATACCCGGCTGGGGGCAAATGCGGACGATCATTCCCTGAAGGAACTAACACGTCGTCGAAAGGGATTCCGTGAACAGAGCATATCCGACGGAGTGTACTTTCGTTAATCTTTGAGAACTGTGAATCGGTTGGGTCGTCTAAGAAAATAGCTGCCTCCAGAGCGTCAGGAGCTAAGTCGACGGATGCTATCGCGGTGCTCGGTAAGTTTTGAGCAGGGGTAGTTGATGGATTCAAAGTATCTACAACTTCTTGTCGAGATGATGGCCCAGGTCTGTCTGAGATCGTAGCAGAGCTAGATTTTCTAGACATCTCTAATGAAGATCGAATCCAAAAAAGCACCTGTTTGAACTATACTTGAAAAACAATTAACATTAGACTTAACAACGTAAGTATTCCCCCCGTGTGGTGTGTGAAATAGTGCGATTATTCAAGTGTAAGTGCCAAGCGAACTAAAAGACACTGGGTTGAAAAAATAAGTTTGAGCTTCAAATTATGGTCTTCGAAGACTGTCATCGCTGACCGTCTACGAAGGCTTGTCGCAAGACGGTTTATATTTTGAACTCAACATCGTCACTGCATTTGGGTGGTTCTTAGCTATTAAGCAGAATTAAGTCCAAGTACACAGAAGTTATCAGTTCGGATTATTTGATATGCTTTGTTGTTTAAGTTCGTCCTTGTTCATTAACGCATGTTCGGGCATGGGATGTGTTAGGTCAACTGTGCGTTAGGTTCGACTAGCATTGCTATTGTGCACAACTCCTCTATCACCCGCCATTTCCATTCGGCATAAGGGAGCCATGCCAAACCACAACATGCCGAGCTGCCTCGCTCGGCCTTCAACACTTCCGACTGTTTTCCCACTGTTCGTCATAAGGAAACCATGCCAAACCACAACATGCCGATATGCCTCGCTCGGCCTTCCATACCTCCATTTGACTCCTCCACTGTTTGGCATAGGGTAGACATGCCGAACCACCTACATGCCGAGCCGCAACGCTCGGCACCCCGTACTTTACAACAATTTTATCCTTCTCCTTCATCCCTACCGAACGACTTGGTCGACTCGCTCGGCAAGTTATACCGGGCTGCCTCGTTCGGCATTCTAGCCAATTTCTACTCCTCCTCTGCTCTTCCCTCCAACCTCGTTCGGCATGAAGGAACCATGCCGAACCACAACAGTACATTTCCACTAACTCCCTCATTCACGTACCTATGCCCTCCTTTCCTTTCCTCCTCTCCGCCTAGCCTTAGAACGTATCCTTAACAGTTCGATTTCCTCAACCACGCGACTCCTATTGGCCACGGTTGTACAAGAGATTCGCGAACTTAAATCTCGTGCTAAGTTAATTAACTAGGGGAAACTGTTTAAAAGGGCGGATCATTACCTAGTAATTGGCTCAAGATTTGGAGGAATTCTGGAGTAAGGAGCGCGGGTTAAATTAGTTTCGATTTATTTGGGGAAAGAAGGGAGGCAACGTATGATGTTCAAGGAAGGAAGGGTGGTAAATTCTTTGGAGTCTGTTAAATGGCGAGGTTCGTAAGTATAGAACAACAGAGGTAAAAGTAAGAAAAAAGAAGTAGAATGGTAGCGCCGACCTTTATAGGGGGAATAAGGGAAGTCGAAGGGACCATGACCGGTAGAACCGGTCAAAGCACAAGTATCATTCAGCATCAGCTCTGTCACTCGGCATTTGTATGTCGTTCGACATCAGCGTGTCGTTCGGCATACATTGCCTCAGTCGGTATTCAAGAGAAAGTACTATCGAGAAGACTAAGCCAAGGCTCAAAGTGAAGCACGGAGAACTCATGATTCAAAGCACATCACGATCTGCCACATGATGCACTTTGGGGGGCAAGTGTTACCTGGAGATTTAACCAGGCAACTAGGCCGACCGACATCGGAAGCCTCGTTCGGCATCGGAAGCCTCGTCCGGCATTCAGGCTCGTTCGTCAATCAAAGGTCGTTCGGCATTCAGAGGTCGACCGGCATCGGAAGCCTCGTTCGGCATTCAAGCCTCATCTGGCATTCAGGCTCGTTCATCAATCAAAGGTCGTTCGACATTCAGAGGTCGACCGGCATCGGAAGCCACGTTCGGCATTCAAGCCTCGTCCGGCATTCAAATATCCAAAAAAAAAAAAAAATATTTTCAAAAACAAAAAAAAATTGAAAAATCAAAAAAGAAAAACAAAAATCAAATTTCCCTTTAGAAAAAATAAATTCTTTTTGGTAAATAGTTTTCCTTTTTATAAAAAGAAAAAAGAAAAAAAACATTCTTGAAAATATCTGAATTTCCCTACTCGCAAGAATTTTACAAAGCTGTGAAAATCAATATGATCCATATAATTTCAAACCAAATTCTTATGGATATTTTAATAACAACCATAATATAAACAATTCAAATTTTGAACTACAAAATTTTCAAAGTGATGACCAATCCTCAAATCTTAAAAGTAGCATTGAAATGATTTCGTCTTTACTTGAACTCTCTACACAACAAAATCAAAGGATAAATGATTTGTGTAATTTATATTTGTGCAATAATTCAAGTCAAAGTTTTTAGAATAATCAAAATTTGAATTCACTTCAAAATTCAAATGATTTCGATTATAACTCATGCCAATACAACTTCAAACTCCAAAATGAATTTCAAAATCAAAACGAAATGGAAACAACTTTTTAAATGATTTTGGCAATGGGAATAATCTTGACTATGATGTGATTGAAAATTTTTGTTCTCAACAAGTCCAAATCGAAAATTCTCAAGTTAATAATTATAAATTATATTTTGTGGAGCAAATGAACGAGATTTACAAAGATCACACTGATTTATTGTTTGAAACTTATATGAAACAACGTGAGAAACAAAATCAAATTCCAACTTTTGAAGAGTCAAATAATAATCCACCTTTTACCAAAATTTATGATTTTGAAATAACAACTTTTGAAATTGAAAATGACAATCTAAATGAAGTTGTTGAAAATATGGTAATTGAGTTGGATTTCAATTCTTTTGAGGGTGAGTGTAACAACCCGTATATTTGGACCATTTAAATTGAAAATAATCCACACATGTCAACTTAAATAATACAAAACACGAATCATTATGGGATTATGAATACATATATGTAAATGAGAATCAATACAACATCACAGACACAGAATAGTCACAGAATAATGCAGCGGAAAAGTACATCATCATAATAGTAGTTCATGAAGCTACTACAGGAATACAACAATGTCTCAACATAAAGTGACAAAGAGAAATACAGATGTTCAATACATAAGTTCATCAAATACTAGGAAGGAAATAACTGATAAAGATAAATACTAAGTCTTCAGCATCTTCAACCAACCTTGATCAGCAACTGGATAGCTTCAGACTGACCCGAGCATATACAAAAGAAACACTCGAGTCAGGACTCAAAATCTTATACAGGATAATCAGGTGCAAATAATAAAGTTCATAACTCAAAGATGAATGTGATACACATCTTTAAGGATCCGATAAACTATCTATATATACAACAGAATACGCTAAATAGATAATGTCTAATCAGTAAAGTACGATATCAAAATAGCGTTAAGTCATGGCCCATTCCACCCTTAACACATTTTTATTCCCAAGAGCATATACAAGACCGTAGTTTCCCCAAAACCAGAAGTCACCAGAGGGCAATCCATATACTAAAGGTACAAACCAAAATCGTAGTGGTCGCGAATAGGATAATCAGTATGACAAGGTACATGAGGCGATACCAACTAGGATACTAGTAGTTGCCTGATCCGGACTGATGTTGAGCATAGCAGCTACTACCTCAACACCGCGAAACAACACTCCCATAATCGAGGGGTGCACCCAAATCGAATCACATAAGTAATAGATAAGGTATCGAAGAAGTGTGTCCGCTAGAGATGGCGATCCTCAATGGCCCGGCGCGGCTCCTGTTTTAGTCATGTCAGGGGTCATCCAATATCGTTCTCTTTCTTCAGTCAACGCGTTCACCAAAAACCATCCACTTCGTTCTGGATCAACACTCCGCGTATATTAGTTATTAAAGTGGTTTTCGGTATCGATAGAGAGTATGTCCATATCCGATCCCGGTCTCTTTAATAACTACGCATTAATTACCCGATGGTCATTTAATATTAAAGTTTAAACAAATCAAAGTCCAAAAGTCAAGTTGCAAGTTTGACTTTCAAAATTTGACACTTCACAATTCAATTTATTTTGAACATTTAAAAATCATATTTCCAAATGAAGTTTAGTTCAAGACCTTGAGTTAACAATACTTAAGTATTCAAGTTCAATTTAATTCCTATTCCCATTCATCGTTACATTAGATTTAATCAGAACTTGATTTAATCAACTTCAACAGCTAAATCAAATCCTTAACTTTAATTGGTTTTGCATTCCCTTTAAGTCACTTTGTTACTTAATCTCAAATTAAATTTATAACAAATTCCAAATTATTAAATTTATCCAAATTAGATTTAATTTCGAATCTAATAAATTCAATTTTATTAGATTCTAAAACTTACTTGTTCAAATCTCATTTCAATTAAATGTGTCAATCCTTTTATCTAATTAAATAGATTTATTAATCCATTTCAATTAAATCCATTAATTTATTTCAATTGGTCCACTTAATTTTTTTCCATTAATTCATTACAATTAAAACCATTAATTTATTACAATTAAGTCCATTAATTTATTACAATTAATCCTGTTAATTTATTACCATTAAATCCATTAATTTCAATTAAATCCATTGATTTATTTCAATTAAATCCATTCATTTATTACAATTAAATCCATTGATTTATTACAATTTAATCCATTCATTTATTACAATTAAATCCATTAATTTCGTTACCTACTTTCCAACAAATTTTTAAGTTCATTTCTTAAATTCAATAGATTCCAATTCCAAATGATTTTTGTCGACCAATCGAGTTTCTTATTTTTAATTATCTATCCTAGGCCAAAGTTGTTCAATTGGGTATTTATCATTTCAACCCCATATTATTAAATAAAACAAAGCATAGCAAAGGGAACTTGCAATGTGATAACTGGGATGGTGTCAAAGTAAATAAACAATCAATAGCAGCCATACATAACAATTCAACCATTTATTTAAATAATCCCGAAATTTTTCTATTGTGGAAAATGCAGCAAAAACACCGAAGAATAAGATCGACAGAGTTGAAGATGTCCGAAATTTGAAAAACGAAAAATGACGTCTTGATCAGAAGATGGTTTAGAATTTTTCTATGTAAAAATATTCCGGTTCAAAAGATAAAAAATTTCGCGTTTAAAATGAACTAATGTGAAATAAACGCGAACGAAATTTACTGTAGTATTTTCCGACGAAACTTTTCCCATATCTATAACCATCTAGGCGCAATTTATAAACAAAGTTTGGACGCTAATTGAAATCGTATGAAAGTTCCATATTTTATATTAAAATAATGGATTTAAAATTTTAAAATTGGGTCGAAATTTCAGGGTCGTTACATTCTCCCCCACTCAAAAATTTTCGTCCTCGAAAAGAACGAGACGGTGAATAAGAATGGAGTAAGCGGAAAAGTCAAGATAGATTTTAAGAGAATTTGGTTTATACCTGAAATCAGTAATTCGGGGTTTGAATCCCGGATACTATCCTCAGTTTCCCATGTGCAATCTCGCTCATCTGCACTCCATTGGACTTTGACGAGATTTATAGACTTCCTTCTCAGTTGCTTTGTTTCCCGATCGACTATTCGAAGTGGTCTTCTTTCGATAGTCAAATCTGGCTCGATATCTACTTCATCTAACTGAGCAATTGGAATGGTCATGGATGGATCACGCACGACTTTCCGAAGATGTGAAACATGGAATACGTTGTGTACGCCCTCAAACTTTTCTGGTAATGCAACTCTATAAGCTAATGTGCCAATTCTCTCGGTGACAGTAAATGGTCCAACAAATCTTGGAGCAAGCTTCCCTCTACGACCAAATCAGATAACATTCTTCAAAGGTGATACTTTCAGAAATACCTCATCCCTAACTTGGAATTCCAAATCTCTTCTACGCCTATCAGCATAGCTCTTCTGCCTATCCCGTGCGGTCTTCATCTTCCTTCTAATCTCATTAACCTTCTCGGATGCTTCCATAATCATATCTGGGCCAAGGACTAATCGATCACCAGGCTCAATCCAACAAGCTGGCGATTTGCATGGCCGTCCATATAAAGCTTCGAACGGTGCCATATCGATACTTGCCTGAATATAAAGGTGGTTAAATTTCAATTCAAATTTACTTATTCAAACTGCAATTATTTGATTTACCTGATAACTGTTATTATAAGTGAATTCAACCAAATGGAGATGGTCTTCCCAAGATCCACCGAAATCAATAATGCAGGCTCGGAGCAGATCCTCCAAAATCTGATTCACCCTTTCAGTTTGGCCATCTGTTTGAGGATGATAAACTGTGCTCAGATTCAGTTTAGTGCCCAAGACGTCCTGAAATGCTTTCCAGAATTTACTAGTGAATATAGGGTCTCGATCGCATACAATACTAGATGGAACCCCATGAAGTCTAACAATCTCTCTCATATAAATCTCTGCCAAACTTGAAGCAGTACGAGTGGTCTTAACAGGAATAAAGTGAGCACATTTTGTCAACCTATCAACGATCACACATATACTCTCGTTACCTTTTCTGGTCCTCGGTAATCCATCAATGAAGTCCATAGAAATCTGATCCCATTTCCAACAAGGAATCTCTAGGGGCTGAAATAATCCTGCCGTTTTCTGGTGATCGGCCTTAACTTGTTGGCAAGTGGTGCATCTACTGACATATATAGAAATATCCCTCTTCATCCCACTCCACCAATATAAACGCTTCATATTTCGGTACATCTTAGTGACACCAGGATGGAATGAAAGTGATGACTGATGGTTTTCTCTAAGCACTTCTTGTCTCAATCCATCGACATTAGGAACACAAATACGGTTGTCGATCCTTAGAACTCCATTACTATCAATCTGCGCTCCTATTTTACCATCAACATTTCCGACTCTACCAAGAACTAACTCCTTCATACGATAGAGCAAAGTGTCCTCATATTGTTTAGCTTTTATGCGATCCATAAGAGATGGAGAGATGACAAGCTGAAATAACATGCCTTCAACAATATTACAGCAAGACAATGCTTTGCTACGACTCAATGCATCGGCTACAACATTTGCTTTCCCAAGAGTATAAGTGATGTCGAGATCATATGCAGCTAAAAATTCGAGCCATCGGACTTGCCTCTGGTTCAAATCCTTCTGGGAAAAGATATATCTCAAGGACTTATGATCAGTGAATAATTCAAATTTTGTTCCCAAAAGATTATGCCTCCATAGTTTCAGAGCAAATACAACGGCAAGAAGCTCTAGGTCATGTGTGGCATAGTTTAATTCAAGGGTCTTCAACTAACGGCCCGCATAGGCAATAACCTTTCCATTTTGCATAAGAACAGCGCCTAAACCTTCTCAGCAAGCATCTGTATAGACAGTTAATCCTTCACTTCCATCAATTACCGCAAGAACAGGGGCTGAAGTTAACTTACGCTTCAACTCATTAAAGGCTGATTTGCACTTCTCACTCCAAATAAACTTAACATCCTTCCGAGTTAAAGCAGTAAGTGGGGCAGAAATCCGGGCAAAGTGCTCAATAAATCTGCGATAATAACCGGCTAAACCCAAGAAACTACGAATATCTGTAGGAGTTTTAGGAGTCTCCCAATCCTGTAGATAAATTTCAAATTAGAAAGGGATAAGAGGAATTGAATAGAAATAGCGAATAGGATAGAACTTACATTGATTACGGCGATCTTAGCTGGATCGACCGAAATCCCATTTTCAGAAACTATGTGGCCCTCACTTCGTCTCGCTAGAAGTGGCATTTAGAGAATTTGGCCTTAAGTTGATGATTTCGGAGAGTTTCCAGAACATAAGCAAGGTGTGTCTCATGCTCCTTCTCGTCTTTGGAGAAAACGAGAATATCATCAATGAATACAAGAACAAACTTGTTAAGTACATCCCGAAAGACTCGATTCATCAAATCGACGAAATAAGCAGGTGCGTTGGTCAAACCGAATGGCATAACCAACCATTCATAGAATCCATTCTCGGTACGGAAAGCTGTCTTATGGATACTATCTTCAGCAACTCTGAGTTGGTGGAACCCAGTGGCTAGATCAAGTTGTGAGAAAATTTTAGCTCCATGGAGCTGATCGAATAAATCGTTGATGCGAGGCATCGGATAACGATTCTTGAGAGTGCGTTTATTCAGTTCTCGGTAATCAACACACATGCGAAGAGATCCATCTGATTTGGTGACAAATACAACTGCGGCGCCCCATTCAGAGCAATTTCTCCTAATCAAGCCTTTAGCAAATAGATCATCAATTTGGGTTTTTAGTTCAGCTTTTTCTTTAGGAGCCATCCTTCGGTGTGGGAGAACTACGGGAGTAGCTCCAGGGATCAGATCAATACAGAAATCGATTTCCCGTTTAGGCGGTAGAGAGTTGACCTCTCCAAATACATCGGGAAATTTCTGAATAATAGGGGTAGTATTAACATCATCCGGATGAACATCAAGAGAAAATATGAAGCTTCCGGCATATTTCTGAGGTGATTTGCATTCAATGACAAGTGGCCGATCCATGTCGCTTACCAAAGAAACTGAACGAGTTTTGCAAGAAATAACAGCATCGAATTTGCTTAACCAATCAGCTCCTAAAAGAAAGTCGAATGCTTGGAATCCAAGTACATAGAAATCCTAAGTGAATCGAGAAAAATCATACATAAGTGCAACTCCCTTGCAAACACTTTGGAGGTTAGCGGGTCCTCCGATAGGATTTGAGACACATAAGGAGGTAGTAGCGAGAGTAGGTTCTAATTTGAGTTTATCACAAAGGTCAACTGATATAAAGCTATGTGAAGCATCAGTATCGAATAATACCCTAACAGGTGTAGCATGTAAATGAAAAATACTTCGTAAAGTACCTTGGTCATCCTGGGTGGGTGGTGCAGAGGGTGCAGGTGTGGTGATAGCAAATACTCCAGATGGTGTGCCACGCTTATACAGTGGGCAGTCTTTGTTGAAATGACCCGGCTGGAGGCAGACATAGCATAAATCTTTCCTAGTCGTAGAAGTTGGTGGAACAGCAGCTCCGGTAGATGGACAACTACTAGCATAATGGCCCTTCTTATCGCATTTGAAGCAAGTGATATTAGCCAGGTCGATTGGGCTTTTCTGAGCATATCCCAATCCAGTAGTCTTCTACCAAGCTTTCTTTTGTTGATCAAAGTTAATCTTCCTTTTTCCGGGCTGGCTAGAAGAGGGCTGAGTAGCAGTGGCCTTGGCAGTAGGTCCCTTAGGCTTCGCCTCATATCTAAGAGCATAATCAACAAGCTTTGTGAAGGTGCAGTGAGTGTGGCCAGTAAGCAAGTCATAATATTCTGGTCTAGCTCCCAAAATGAATTTCTCGTTCTTCAGAAGCGGTGTATCGATTAAGCCTGGTCCAAATTTTGAGAGTTCGTTGAATTTCCTCTCATACTCAGAAAAAGTCATACTGCCTTGCTTAAGATCCATGAAAGCTCTATAAAGTTGGGTTTTCCCAGCAGCTGACATCCATTGTGCCGAGAAAGTATCCCTAATCACAAATAGACTAGATAAATAACATTCCTAAGATTGAAAGAAGAATTTATGCTGCGAAATCCAAACGAATTTATACCTAAACTGGGCCCAAGTGATGGTGTTCTCCTCGATACGAGAAGTAACAGATTCCCACCAATCCTGTGCGGCATCTTGAAGTTGCCAAGCAGCAAGCTGACGCTTCTGAGCATCAGTGATCTCCAAACCCGAAAATATCTTCTCTAAGCCTTTAAGCCATTGCTGAGCCTCAATAATGTTCTCGGATCCAGAAAACTTAATACCTCCAAGCTGTGAATACTCCTTACTAAGAATGGTGAATTTGACAGGAGCTGGAGCTACAGGTGCAGCCTGAGCAGGACCATTGCCTCTTCCACCACTATTATTTCTTCTGGCACTCATCCTGAAATACCAAAAGAAATTTAGAACGAAGGATAAAATCATAGAACTCGAAGAAAATTCAATCGATGAATCAAAGAAGTTTGAATAGAAAGGATTTGGATATTGAATCGATTCTCCTCATTCTAGGGTATTGCTACCCTATCTCTAATGAGTTTCATAATCCCGAACTAAGGTTTTTAGGGAAACCGAAGCTCTGATACCAACTGTAACAACCCGTATATTTGGACCATTTAAATTGACAATAATCCACATTGGACCATTTAAATTGACATTTAAGTTGTTGAAAATATGGTAATTGAGTTGGATTTCAATTCTTTTGAGGGTGAGAAACTCAATTTAAAATTCGATCTTCCTTTTTCTGATTTCAAAAAATTGAATACAACAACTTTGGATTTTGAACTTGATATATGTAATGAAGTTGTGAATAATTCAACAAGGGAAGACGAATTTAGTGAACACGTTTTCTTCGGACTTTTCGAAGATAAGTTGTTGAATTCTGAAGGGAAAGATTTAAAACACCACTTTGATTTTGAAATCAATAATTCTAAAGAAGTTTTCAATGATAAGTTTAAATTTCAATTTGGTATTGAACTTCAACCAATTGTTTTATCAACCCCAAATCATCGAAAACAAAACAACTCAAACGATTTTTAATAAAATGACATTCATTTTTCCAAATCGACATTCAACTTTGAAATCTTTTATGGTTTGGTTTTCTATGCTTAAGCTATGTCTCTCGTATTTTATGAGACAAATGAATTGGTCTTTGGAAGATCGTTTCATATACTCTTTGATGGTATACTTTTTGATGTCGTGTAAATAATAATCTTTTTATTTTCATATAAATATAGATCATATTTTTATTTTTATTTTTACCCTTTTACTTGGGTTGACTGTAGGGACATAGTCAAAATCAAGTGTAGGGGGGAGTCTCACCTTCTTTTTGATTTTTCATGGTTTATTTTTTTGCATTTTCCTTTCAAAACTCAAAACATTTTAAAAACAAAAAAAAATCCCAAAAACAAATTTTCTTTTAGCATTTTGATTTATTATTAAAGAAACACTATAGGAAATTTATGGTTTTAGTTATTAAATTGAAATTTTTGAAAATTTATTTATCTTAACAAAAATAAAAATAAAGTTTGATTATAAGTAACTATGGTTTAACCAGTATATAGGAAGATTCATGGGAGATAATTATGAAGTATATCGTAATTGAAAATCTTTGTTTAAAAAAAAGTGGTGGATTTAAGTAGAGGATATAACATTTTTAATCTTCTAAGTTAAATGGTGCTAAGATGATTTTGCAAAACTCTCTTAAAAAAATAAAAAAGTAAAAAAAAAAAATTAAAAAATACAAAACAAACAAAAGGAAAAAACATTTTTGTATATATGTATATATTATTTTGTTAACACCTAGAGTCATGTGTTCACACACATGTGTGTACACTCGCCATGCTCTATACCCTTCTCACGTAAGCCTGAAAGGCAATGAACGATCGGTATATCTGGCCTCAGTTTATCTGAGTTAGGTGTATGTAAATAAAAATTCTTTTATTAATGATGCCTATAGTCAATAGGTGTACACACTTGTGAGTTCACTCACCACGCTCTGCATTCCCCTCACGTAAGCTCGAAAGGCAGTGCACGGGTGATATATCTGGTCTTAGTTTTATGAGTTAGGCATATGTAAATATATTAGTATAAAAAATAATTAAAAAAAATAGAGAGAGTAGGCAATTGATATCCAAGCACTATTTTCACTTGTTTGATTTGACTTGTTATTCAAAAGAAATGAAAATACAACTTTGATAAACTATGAGAATCAACTGAGGATCCATTTCATAGTTACACTATGTTATCAACCGAAACAACTAGCCAAACTACAGTCTATTTGTTATGATAACTTAATTTTTGTTGGAAATTTTGACAAGTAAAAGGTCTTAAATTTCTTAATGATGACCAAAACTTATATTTAACTTATTCGTGTCAATTTAAACTAAATTCTTCATTTGTAAATATTTTAAAAAAAACTTGCATTCATCTCTTTGTAAATAAATCTTTCATTTAGGAATTTTTCATTTCACATTTGGATTTTGTGGGTAGTATCCACTGAAAACCCTCACAAGACAACACTCGTCCTACTAGGGACACCTAGAGGTTTAACGGCTTGTTGCATACGCTCAATTCAATCGTGCTTCCTACGAAAACGGATTTATCTTAGTTTTTCTTTATTCGAGGACGAATAAAAAGGTAAGTGTGGGGGTATTTGATGTGCATGTAAATGTGCATATTTTTACTTCCATATTTAATCTATTTTAATTGAACAAATAAGACATATAGAGTGTTTTAACATGTTTAACCCAAAATTCAAATTATTTTCAAATCATCATTTATTCATCTTCATATAGGGGCAAAATGGTCATATTTGTGCATACATTAATTTGAGAATATTTATTTCCACATTTAATTTTTATTTGTAGGAAAATTGGATGGAAATTGCAAGATGCTTCATGGAAAATATGCATGCACAAGAGAAGACAAGCTAATGAAGATGAAAATAATTCATTTCATGACAACATGGAGGACCCTACAACTCACTTACCATGATCCCCTATTAGGAGCTAATGCACATGCTAATCAAGATTAAAGTTACATGCACGTGTAATAGTGGATTATACTCATGCTAATGACAACTTCGTGGCCACACTTCCTCAAGGGAAATTTGGGTGGTTCCCAAAAAATATGATCAAGGTTTCCAAACATGTATAAACACCCCATATGTTCATGCAATTAAGCCCTTAGCCTTTGAGCCTCCTCTTTAGTTAGTTTAGTTTTAGGCTCACAAATAAAATAAAATAAATATCTTATCTTTTTCATGGTCACTTAGCCTTCTTTTTTCATGTAATTTATTTTTATGCAATTTTAATTCATGCTCTTTTCAATTTACATGCTCTCTTTCTTTTCATGTTAGTAGTGTAGATATTTTTATCTATGCAATTTAATTAGTTTTTATTTTATTTTAATTAGCTCTCTTGCTACTTTGCTCTCATTTTCTTCTTGTTTTAATTAATGTTGAACGCTACATTTGTTGAAATGATAACAAATATGAGAGGCTAAACTCCTTCAATTTAGGGGTAATGAAATTCTCTTAATCATTTAGATTTAACATTTTGATAATTTTTGATCTCTTTTTGTGCTTAATGGAAATGCTTGAATGAGTTAAACTTTGTTATTTTAGCTTCGAATTTGATAGCATATGTTGTTGACACTAAATAGGCTATGCTTAAACAAACAAAAACACAAATTACCTCTTCATCCACATATGAGTATGGTAATGAAGTGAATTTTAAAATCAAAATTTGATGATCAATAGTCAATAGATCATGCTTAGAATAGATTTTATTTTCAAGTTCATTGTCATTTTCATGAAAGTAAAGAAGTTGTTTAATGGGTGTGTTATTGTTTGATGGTTTATATTAGGCTAATTAATAGCACAAATGTTCCATACTTATAATAAACACATCAATTAAATTCACTAATGACCAAAAAAGAGAGATCATAATTTCATGTTGTGTTGATTTATGTGATCATGAGAAGGGATTTGCCTCTAAATTGCCTTCAAACTCTCATATTTTCTCCATTTTCTTTTGCTAGTTGATTTACATTTTTAGCTTAAAAACATCTCAAAATCTTTGTTTAATTTGATTGAATAGAAAATTTAAAATCTAAACAATTCCCTGCGAATCGACCTGTACTCACCACGTACTAAAATTGGACGTTGTACGCTTGTGGTTATTTTTTAATTAAAAATTTTTGGCTATTTTTCGAATCCGATAGAGAGTTATCCGTTAAACAAGTTTTTGACGCCATTGCCGGGGAATTTAACTTGATTTTATTTTCTATTCTTCGAATTATTTTTGTTTGATTTTATTGTGTGTTTATTTTGTGTGTTGAATTTAAAAAATAAAAAATAAAAATTTGTTATGTGTTTGTTTCTATTTTTTTTCATTTTGATTCGTGTTCTTGTTTTTGTTTTGGTTGCATTTGCATTTACATATTAAAAATATATATACACAATTTCAAAAAAAATTATTATCTACACTTGCATTTTTTTTACATTTACAATTTTCACTTGGTACATTTGCATTTTCCTTTTTACAAGTTTCGTTTTCTTTTACAAAATTTTACACTTGACTTCTACCCTACAACTACTGCCAAACCAAAAATAATCCACATCACCTAACTGTTATAATAGACTTCACCTGCCTCCCACCTAAACTACACAGCAGTACACACCCCCTCAACTTCACACAGTCTCCATATCTCAAAATAGTCACTGCCTTAGCATACAACACTGTCTTCAACCTTGCAACCTCTCATTGCCAATCAAGCTACTACTTTCCTTTGGCCATCCATCTAATTGTTTCCTTCATATATACCACAACTGTTCACCAAACCACTTCACTGCTTGCAACCAGTTCACAAACCACAAACCCCATCTCCAGTCTTGAGCTGTTGCATGCCCTGCACACCACCATAACACTGCTTCAATTTATCCTGCTACTGCCTTCAAACCACAATTCAACACCTTCCAGTTTAATCATTGTTAGCATACATTCTACCAGTCAAATCACATAACCACAAAACCACTGTGATCACTATGCCACATCACTGTACCCCCTCGCTGCACATCACTACAAGTATACATATACAAACCCCATCTCCGTTCACTGCATCCATCTTTCTCCTCACCAACACAGCCACCTTACTCCATCCACACTTCAACATCCCCCATCACAACTGCTGTTGCCACATTTCAAACAAAAAAAAACTACTGTACAACAACAAAACCACCGTCAACACATAATTCCGTACAATAGCAACATTTACTACCACAACCACCTTTATACAATACCTACTTCATACAATACAACCAACTTGAATACATCCACTCACTCCATTATACTATGTGCACATTTCTGTGCACATCTGCCTTCATTCTCTATTTCAAGTACATATAACTACACTTCCAACTCCACAACTACCATCAACTTCTGTGAACATTTACCCCTTCATTTACCACTTCATCACCTACAACAGAGCACCTCCAAAACAACCACCGTCGTTACTTCTGTCAACACACCAATCAGTACCCACTCAAAATTGCCTGACCACTTCTCTGTCCAACAAGTTGCTTGTATACTTCCCATCCCATACTGTCTTCACATACAACCATCATCTCTTCTCAACACAAACCTCACTTGCTTCATTACTTCCACATTACTACGTCACCATTTACACAACTGCCCCATATCACCACATCGTGAAACCATCACAAGTCATACCATTGCCTCACCAATACAACAGACTTCGCAGTGCAAACACACTTCATTCATACATATAATTTCCTTCTGACCATGGTGCACATACCAATGCCTTCTCGCCACCTGCACATCCATCAACAGTGCACTTTGCCTCATCACACCTCTGCAATGCCACTATACCACAGTGCCATCCACTATCTCACATTACTAACTGCGGCTTCACTACCACTCATCCCATCTGCCTAACAACAGACCACCACAACAATCCATAATAGATCACTCTCACACTTCACAACCAGTCACACTCCTCCTTGCTACGTCATACACACCACAGCGACAACCACTTCTACAATTACTACTCAACAACTGTTCTTCCTCAACATACATAACACGCTTCAACATCGTGAATCCACTTGCCTCTACAATCCGCAACCACCCTCCATCCTTACAACCACAATCATGACATCTGAATCACCACTGAAACCCCAATCTCCATAAATCTCCAATTGTCAAAACCCAAAATCATTGAACCCCATCACTAACCAAACAAAAATCGAATCTCCTTCATCCAAAATCCACCTGAAACACCTCGAATTCATCCGAATTCGAACACATAATCTCTTCTTTCTCTTAAAAAATAAATAAATCGTGAATTAAAAAGCAAGAGAAATTAGCGTGTTTCGATTTCGTATGTGTGAAGTTTTTTTGGTTTGTGAATTTCTCGTATTTGGGCTTGTCTTGGGCCGTTCTAGTTAATTAATTTTGTAACTCATTTGTTTTTTTTTTGTTTGGTTTGACTTTTGTTTCTCTTTTCTAAAAAAAATTCTAAAAAAATTGTCCATTTTCCTTAGTTTAATCTTTTTTGTTGTTATATCTTCTTCTTAAAAAAATTATTTATATATTGTTCGAAATTTCAGCTTGCCAAAGCAGATAGGAAGAGTTGTTTGCTTCGCTTAGCTTGCCATAAGAAAAACTACATTGCTTGCTAAAAAAATCACCGCTAAAAACAAAATAAATTGCTAATAATTCTACACGCTCTGGTATCGTGCTCTCATCTCTATTTTTTATCTATCTTACATTGTTGGTTGCTTGCATTTGCATTTATAAATAAAAAAAATCAAAAATTCAAAAAAATTCAAAAAAAAAATTCATAGTAGTTACATTGCTAAATCACGTTTAATTTCTGTTTTGCATTCATCTCATTTTATTTTATTTTCTAAGGGCAAAACAAAATCCACATAAGGTGGGGGATTTCATCACCCCTTCCTTGGCCCACAAATCGCATTTCATTTTATAATTTAACTAATAATAACAGTTTGACACTCGACTTAAGGGAGTCGCGAGCTCACCTAGGTCTTAATTGTCTAACTAAAGCAGTCCTCTTTCGACAATTTAATTTCTTGGTGTCTTGCTTACGGTAGAGCAATAATCAGTTATAAATATTACGATAATTCATAAATATTATACTGGTTGTTTCTCTGAAGGTACTTAAACCTTCGGCTCCATTGCTACGGTGATTCATGGTGCATCGATAAATCCTATCTGTTACCTGGCTGAGAACTATCTTATTGGATTAAGACAAAGTGTGATTATACAATTCTGAGTTAGGAGCTACTTAGGATAGAAAATATATAATTAAACTCTTGCATTCATTTAGTTGCATTAGTTCATGCATATTTAAAAAAGAAGAAAAAATATTCAAAATCAAAAACAAAAAAACTGTAAATATTCCTTAACTTAGCTTTTAAATCCTTTCTTTAGAAATTTTTAAATCAAAATCCAAAATCCAAAAAAAAATTAATTTCGTATTTTTAGAAAAACAAAAATCCAAAAAAATAATAATAATCCTTTCAAAAACCAAAAAAAATGAAAAACGAAAAAACAAAAACAAAAAAAAAAAATCAAATTTCCCTTTAGAAAAAATAGATTCTTTTTGGTAAATAGTTCTCCTTTATATACAAAGAAAAAAACATTCTTCAAAATGTCCGAGTTTCCCTACTCGCAAGAATTTTACAATAGTTGTGAAAATCAATATGGTCCATACAATTTCACACCAAATTCTTATGGATATTTTAATAACAACTGTTATAAAAAAATTCGAATTTTAAACCATAAAATTTTCAAAATGATGACCAATCCTCAAATCTTGAAAGTAGCATTGAAATAATTTCGTCTTTACTTGAACTCTCTACACAACAAAATCAAAGGATAAATGATTTGTGTAATTCATATTTGTGCTATAAATCAAGTCAAAGTTTTCAGAATAATCAAAATTTGAATTCACTTCACAATTCAAATGATTTCGATTATAACTCATGCCAATACAACTTCAAACTCCAAAATGAATTTCAAAATCAAAACGAAAATGGAAACAACTTTTTAAATGATTTTGGCAATGTGAATAATCTCGACTACGATGCGATTGATAATTTTTGTTCTCAACAATTAAAAATCGGAAATTCTCAAGTTAATAATTATAAATTGGATTTTGTAGAGCAAATGAACGAGATTTACAAAGATCATGCAGATTTATTGTTTGAAACATATATGAAACAACGTGAGAAACAAAATCAAATTCCAACTTTTGATGAGTCAAATAATAATCCACCTTTTACCAAAATTGACGATTTTCAAATAACAACTTTTGTAATTGAAAATGACGATCTCAACAATTTTTTTTGAAAATACGGTAATTGAGTTGGATTTCAATTCTTTTGAGGGTGAGAAACTCGATTTAAAATTCGATCTTCCTTTTTTTGATATTGAAAAATTAAATACAACAAATTTGGAATTTGAACTTGATATATGTAATGAAGTTGTGAATAATTCAACAAGGGAAGACGAATTTAGTGAACACGTTTTCTTTGGAATTTTCGAAGATGAGTTGTCGAATTCTGAAGGGGAAGATTTAAATCACCACTTTGATTTTGAAATCAATAATTCTGAAGAAGTTTTCAGTGATAAGTTTGAATTTCAATTTGGTAAAAATAAACTTGAACTTCAACCAATTGTTTTATCAATCCCAAAAATCATCGAAAACAAAACAACTCAAATGATTTTTAATAAAACGACATTGGTATTTCCAAATCGACATTCAAATTTGAAATTTTTATGGTTTGGTTTTCTACGCTTAAGCTGCGTCTCTCGTATTGACGAGACAAATGAACTAGTCTTTGGAAGATCGTTTCATTTACTCTTTGATGATATACTTTTTGATGTCGTGTAAATAATAATATTTTCATTTTCATGTAAATACAGGTCATATTTTTATTTTTATTTTTCCCCTTTCAATTTGGTTGACTATAGGGACACGGTCAAAATCAAGTATGGTGGGAGTCTCATCTTCTTTTTGATTTTTCATGGTTTATTTTTCTGCATTTTCCTTCCAAAACTCAAAAATTTTAAAAAACCAAAAAAAATCCCATAAACAAAATTTCTTTTAGCATTTTGATTTATTTTTAAAGAAACATAGGGGATAAATATATAGTTTTAGTTATTAAATTGAAATTTTTGAAAATTTATTTGTCTTTACAAAATAAAAATAAAGTTTGATTACAAGTAACTATGGTTTAACTAGTACATAGGAAGATTCATGGGTGATAATTATGAAGTATATCCTAATTGAAAATCTTTGTTTAAAAAAATGGAGTGGTTTTAAAGTAAAGGATATAACATTTTTAATCTTCTATGTTAAATGGTGCTAAGATGATTTTTCAAAACCCTCTCATAAAAAATAAAAAAATAAAAAAAATGTTTAAAAAGAACACAAAACAAACAAAAGAAAAAATATATTTTTATATATGTATATTTTTTTATTAACACCCAGAGTCATGTGTTCACACACAAGTGTGTACATTCACCATGCTCTATACCCATCTCACGTAAGACCGAAAGGTAATGCACGATCGGTATATCTGGCCTCAGTTTATCCGAGTTAGGTGTATCTAAATAAAAATTCTTTTATTAATAATGCCTACAGTCGATAGGTGTACGCGCTTGTGTGTTCACTCACCACGCTCTGTATTCCCCTCACGTAAGCCCAAAAGGCAGCGCATGGGTGATATATCTGGCCTCAGTTTTTTGAGTTTGACATATGTAAATATTGTTAATATCAATAAAATTTAAAAAAAAATAGGGAGAGTAATAAATTGAAATTCAAGCGCTATTTTCATCTGTTTGATTTGACTTGTTATTCAAAAAAATTGAAAATACCACTTTGATAAACTTTAAGAATCAACTGAGGATCCATTTCATAGTTACACTATGTTATCAACGGAAACAACTAGGCAAACTAGAGTCTATTTGTTATGATAACTTAATTTTTGTTGGAAATTTTGACTAGTAAAAGGACTTAAATTTCTTAATGATGACAAAACTTATATTTAACTTATTCGTGTCAATTTAAAACTAAATTCTTCATTTGTAAATATTTTTAAAAAAACTTGCATTCGTCTCTTTGTAAATAAATCTTGCATTTAGGAATTTTTCATTTTGCATTTTTATTTTGTGGGCAGTATCCGCTGAAACCTCTCACGAGACAACACTCGTCCTACTAGGGCACCTAGAGGTTTAACGGCTTGTTGCATGCGCTCAATGCAATCATGCTTCCTACGAAAACGGATTTATCTTAGTTTTTCTTTATTCGATGACGAATAAAAAGATAAGTGTGGGGGTATTTGATGTGCACGTAAATGTGCACATTTTTACTTCCATGTTTAATTTATTTTAATTAAATAAATGAGCATATAGGGTGTTTTAACATGTTTAAACCAAAATTCCAATTATTTTCAAATCATCATTTATTCATCTTCATATAGGGGAAAAATGGTCATTTTTGTGTATATATTAATTTGAGAATATTTATTTTCACATTTTATTTTTATTTGTAGGAAAATTGGATGGAAATTGCAAGAGGTTTCATAAAAAATATGCATGCACAAGAGAAGACAAGCAAATGAAGATGGAAATAATTCATTTCATGACAACATAGAGAACCCCACCTACCCACTTACCATGATCCTTTATTAGGAGCTAATGCACATGCTAATCAAGATTAAAGTTACATGCACATGTAATGGTGGATTATGCTCATGCAAATGATAACTTGGTGGCCACACTTCCTCAAGGGAAATTTGGGTAGTTCCCAAAAATATAATTAGGGTTTCCAAAAAAGATATATAAATACCCCATATGTTCATGTAATTAAGCTCTTAACCTTTGAGCCTCCTCTTTAGTTAGTTTAGTTTTAGGCTCATATATAAATAAATAAAATTCTCTTTTATTTTTCATGGGTACTTAGCCTTCTTCTTTCCTGTAATTTATTTTTAAGCAATGTTTATTCATGCTCTTTTCAATTTACATGCTCTCTTTCGTTTCATGTTAGTAGTGTAGATCTTTTTATTTATGCAGTAGATTAGTTTTTATTTTATTTTAATTAGCTCTCTTGCTACTTTGCTCTCATTTTCTTCTTATTTTTGTTTCATGTTGAATGCTACATTTGTTGAAATGATAACAAATATGAGTGGCTAAACCCCTTCAATTTAGGGGTAATGAAGCTCTCTTAATCATGTAGATTCAACATTCTGATAATTTTTTACCTCTTTTTTGCTTAATGGAAATGTTTTAATGGGTTAAACTTTGTTGTTTTAGCTTTGAATTTGATAGCCTGTGTTGTTGACACCAAATAGGCCATGCTTAAACAAACAAAAACACAAATTACCTCTTCATCTACATATGATTATTGTAGTGAAGTGAATTTTAAAATCAAAATTTGATGATCAATAGTTAATAGATCATGCTTAGAATAGATTTTATTTTTGAGTTCATTGTCATTTTCATGAGAGTTAAAAAGCGGTTTAATTGGTATATTATAATTTGATGGTTTATATTGGGCTAATTAATAGCAGAAATATTCCATACTTATAATAAACACATCAATTAAATTCACTAATGACCAAAAAAGAGAGATCATAATTTCATATTGTGTTGATTTATGTGATCATGAGAAGGGATTTGCCTCTAAATTGCCTTCAAACTCTCATATTTTTATCCATATTCTTTTGCTAGTTTATTTACATTTTTAGCTTAAAAACATCTCAAAATCTTGTTTTAATTTGACTGAATAGCAATTTTAAAATCTAAAAATTCCCCGTGGATCGACCCGTACTCGCTACGTACTAAAAGTGTACGCCGTGTGCTTGTGGTTAATTTTTAATTTAAATTTTTCGGCTATTTTTCTAATCCGGTAGAGATTTAGCCGTCAAACGGAATGGGTTGCGCTTTTTTGTTTTAAGAAATGCTTTCGAAGGGGTCGAAAACCTTAGTTGTCGCTTTTCTACATTTCGACTCCAATGTTTTTGAAAGTTATACTTTGTTTTAAAACTTGGCCACTTCTTCAATACTTTTGGAAGGTTGGTTTCGACACCATCACTTCTTTACTTAGTAATAGCTTTAGAAAGGAATGCTTTCGACTTTATTAGGTTTCTGATCCTTTTGCTCTATTTGAAGGCATAATCCAAATGGTTTCGACCGAGACGGTTTTGAAAGGTTTCGAAGGAATAGTTTTGAATGGATTCAAAAGGTTTCCACATGTTTTAAATTGAACCCAAAGGCTTTCGAAACGTTTAATGTTTTATTGCTTTTGAAAGGGTTTTAAATGAAGGATTCGATCAGTTGATTCCCAATGGTTTCGAAAAGTTTTGAAGGAAGGTTTTCAAATGGTTTTGACAGGTCTTGGAGGAAAGGATTTCTTAATGTTTTCAAAAGGCTGTTTTAAATTATTATAAAGGAAATGATGTCTAAGGTTTTCAAGCTTTCGAAAGGTAGGCTTTTCAATGGTTTCAAAAGGTTCTATGAATGGTTTTGAAAGGAAGGTTTTGGCATTTCGGCCTAGATTGAATAAAGGGTTTTACTTGGTTTCGAAAGAGGTACTTTCAATGGATTCAGAAGGGGCACTTTCAAAGGTTTAAATGTTTTCATCAATAAAGGTTTGAGTAAAGTGTGTGTGTGTGTGTATATATATATATGTATATATATATAACATGGCAAGGTGATTGTGAGTAAAGCATAGAGTATATGTATTTTCCTTGTTTAAGTTTGATTTAAAGATCTTAAATCGTTTTGAAAAGGTTTTAAAGGAAAATTTAAGGGAAGTTATCTTTAAGTAAAATGACTCAGATATTAAAATACCAGATGAGACTAGTATAGGGTCGCGCCCTATACATTAGCTATTAGCCCCAGCTAATTTAGTCCAAAGTTCTAGTATGTAGAGCTTTGTCACATGTAAGACTAAAGTTATGGTTACACACATAAAGGAATGTATATTTGTATACAGATAGGTTATTGGTGAGCCCACAAAACCATCAGGATCAGGTGACTCTAGGAGTTGTTAAGTTAAGGATAGACCATCCAAACGAGAAGTATTTAATAGATAGTTATGGACAAACCATCCAGAACAGAAGTGTTTAACAGATGTTAGATAAATTTTGTTTATGTTGTATGGTAGGCTCGAGTCAGCTAAAGGTTAGTAGTTAGCAAAAAAAGCTACAGTATTCGGACAAATAGTCCATTTGTTACATGATATGTATGTTTACCTGATAATGCTTTACAGTTTTAACCAGTTTTGGTTGCAGGAAAAAGGTTTGCAAAAGATATGTTTTAAAAGGATATTAGTGAGGGGAAACCCGTTTCGCTAAGCGGTGTGGTCTCACTTAATATCAATTAACCAAGATGTATTGTATTATTCATACCAGGCTTTATGTCTGAATTGAAGTTTATGTTTTCCCCTTAAAATCTCGGGCGCTCAAAAATTAATTTGAGTTTTTTGAGAGTTGAGGTTTTTCAAGTACATCATTAGACGAATAAATCTTCCAAAGATGTGCAGGAGGCATAATAGCTATATAGAGTTCTCTTTTACTTGATTCCGCTGTGTTGTTGTAATGGCAAAGTTGTTATATTTCCTATATATATCCACATACACTCTAATCGACCAAGGGAGCATCTTCATATGTCGCTCTTGGCGTAATTTTGTAATAGTTATATTTGATCTTTACTTAGGAAACGTTATGGGATTGTGTAATTTGAATATGGAACATGTGTTTTGAAATGTAATGAAAACCGTTGTTTTGAAATCTGTGATTTGTTTCATATTTATGTACTTCTGATATTATGGATACCATTACCATTACCATATTTTGTCACCGGAAGTTAATACTATGGATGACTACTGCATCTGTAGCGCTTAGCTTCGGACCTCCAGATAAGGGATGTTACACCCGAGTCAGCCAATGGTTAGTAGTTAGCCAAACAAATCTATATTGTTCGAACAGATGGTCCATTTATTACCTAATTTATGAGCATATATGACATTGCTACTATTTTTTTAATCGGTTTGATTGCAGGATTCTGATTTGCAAAAAAGATATATTTTAAAGAGTTATTAGTAATGGGAAACCCGTTCCACTAAGTGGCATGGTCTCACTTAATATCAGTAAACCAAGATGTAATAGTATTATTCACACCAGGCTTTATGTCTGACTCTAAGTTAACGTTGTCCCCTTAAACTCTTAGGGGCTGAAAATCAATTTGAGTAGATTGAGAGTTAAGGTTTTCAGATTTAATAGGTTGGATGAATACAGCTTCCGAGGATGTGCAAGAGGCAAAGCTAGCTATATAGGAGCTATTTACTTTCATTTCCACTGTGATGTATTAGGACTGATATGTCTATTTAGTACTTTGGTCATCCAAAGAGGCATCTTCGTATGTTGCTCTTGGCGTAATTTTGTAATAGTTATATTTGATCAAAAACCTAGGAATCGTTTGGAATTATGTAATGGAATATGAAACATGGTTTTGCAATGTAATAAGTAAAGTTGTTTTTGAATCTGTGATTTTGTTTCATATTCATGTGCTTCTGACATTATGGATACCATTAAAATTGCCATATCTTATCATCGAAAGTTAATACTATAGATGATTGTAGCATCTGTAATGCTTAGCTTTGGGCCTCAAGATATGATATGTTACAATTTTGATCTTAAGTTTGAGAGGCTTGGGTGTAGGTGGAGTATTCTCTTCCTTCGGATATGTCTCCTCAATCGAATCATTCCTATCTCCTTCGTCGTATTCGTCACCGTTTTCATCTTCTTTTTCTTCATCTTTGTCTTCCTTTTCTTCTCCTTCCTCTACTCTTATTTCTCCTCTTTCTTTACTATTCCCTTCATTCTCTTTACTGACGCTATGGATGTTCTCCTCCATATTAGGTGCCTTATGGCGCACAGGAGCTATAGGATCCAATTTAGCTTGTTGAGCTAGTTGAGTGCCTCTTGTAGGACATACATAGCACTAAAAGAAAACCTAATTTCAGCAGCACCTATTACCAGCGTTTCATTCAAAAATGCTACCAATAAAATCTCAAGTCATCAAATTCTGTCCCCTTAATGATACTAAAATGTTTGCCACCCAGCCTGCCTATATTTTGGTGAAAGAAATGTGTGTTACGCAAACCCTTCATCATTTCCCTTATTTTCCTTTTCGTGCAATTCTAAGGAAAAAAATCTAGGTTTACAAACTTCCTCTCCACCACTCACGAATTCATCGTTCGGTCAGCGATCTTACCATGGCGGTGACTACACTCATGACCAACTCACATCAATCTGCTCTAATCCCTTCTTTTGCTATCAAGTATATATCGATTTCAATTTGCCAATTCCTAAAAATTACTTTTAATGTTGCCTATTTTATCTGTTAATTATAAATTGCTTGATAAGATCTTTACATGAATTTTGATTATTATAAGACATTCACACAAAATTAATTAATGGTATAATGAAGTGAAAATCATATAAAAACAACATTAAAGGCATTGAAATAACAAAAATAGATGTGAAAAGGCCACAAGAGAAGCTTGAAGTTGTTCAAATATGTTTTTGATGATATATAGTCATAACAAATTTTATGTGTGTGATTGTTGTAAGTATTGGTTATCTATTAGGTAATTTCTCAGCATGCTTGCTGCTTATTGAAACATTATTCTTATGCTTAAGTACAGGTGTTGCTAGACCTTGATTAACGAAGTCAAAAGATATCGGTATAGTTATGCTTATGCACTATCTTGTAATTATAGGTGACTTTTTTCTAAACTTAATGGTATACTTATGGTTATACTTATGCTTATGCACTATCTAATAATTATAGGTGCCAGTTTGAAATAAAAATTAGACATTGACCATCATTATATACCATTTAGAGAATCTCTACTATTATGAAAATTTTTGAGTTAAGGGAGATTTTGATTTGTAGTATGATGCACTACCATTTTTTATCACGATTTAGATTCAGTAGTAGTTGTAGGGTATTTTGTCTGTCATTAATTTACATAGTAAGCAAACTTTCAAATAATAAGTCCACATTGTAACTCCAAAAGCTATGATAATATTTTTTTTCTTTGCCTTTCTTTTCCCCATTGGTTACCTCTTTTGCTTTATGTTACCACGAGCTTGACTTAGGTATTTAATCTTAATAGTAGAAATATATTTATAACTACATAAAGTTTTGTATGTAGGGCATTGTGTTGGAAGATGCCAGTCATTTTATCACTTCTAAGGCTAAAAATGAAAAAGAAGCCAACCAAGTCCAGGTATGATTGTCTGTTAATAATTGGTGCATATTTATTCGTTTTCTCCTCCTTTACTTTTAGCACTTGGTCCTTGACATGCCATGCTAATATTCTTTTCATGGTTATATAAACATTTACTCGATATTAATTTATTATTTATCATCCATTATACTTACTTTTCCTTTAACTCATCAATACTATATTAATGTGTTCATCTCAAACTTCAGAAAAATAAAAAATGTTTTTACAATAAATTATTACAAATACAATTATCATATTAGAAATATATTACAACAATCATAGCTTTGTGCTATAGATTAGTCCTGTAGTAATATATTATATATGTGCACATATAAATTACTACAAAACATATAATGTTCCCAAAGATAATGCAGGACTTATTAGCGGAGATGCGGTTATGCCCTATAATACCAGGGACATGTTGAGGGCTCCTGCTTCTAAGATGGCATGCTGAAGTTTCTATTTGATGATATAAACTATAAAAGTAGGGACTGATTTAGTTGTGGTTTTTCTGAATGCTTATTTATGAATTGTAAACAAGGAACATTTGGATTAAGATTTGCAGATCAGCAAATTGATGATTGTATGTTATGTATTTATAATAAAAAAATTCTACACAAAAGTACCAGTGGTAATACTTATGTTGTTTTGATGTGAACTGCACCCTTGTTTTTTATTTTATTTTTATACACAATAAATGCTTGACTTTTTACCTTTATTTATCAAGGATATAAGTAATTCAAGAAGGCAGTAAAGAACTGATTGGATACCTTCAAAAAATTGATGGTGGTAACTAACCTGAAGTATCATGTAATTCATTCATGCATTGTACATATACAATCATATACCTTGGTTTCAACAAATATAACTAGTAAAATTAATTATGCGATAGATTAGACACTGTGCCACAAAGAGCCTCTACACCCTGAAGCCCTGTCGTCCATGAAGCTCGCCATCACGATGAAACTCCTTGCCTGAAACTTCAACGAGTACCAGTATGAGGTCAGTCACAAACATTAAGCTTTTGCTACTTTAATTTTTGCTTAATCTTCAGTTATTTTTTCAATTGTTGATAATAGGATGTTAAGATCCAGATTAATTAGATGTCATTTCCACTTTGAAGCTAATTTACACTTCCACTGTGCAATCTGAAACATCATCATTATACCTCTCCTTGTTGCAATACTTAAATTAAGGCGATATCCAAATTGACATCTACACATTGCAGCAACTAGGTTCCTTGTCATGTAGAGCAGCAACATTGTGGTTGAGTTTTATTCAGGAGGCTGAATCAAGTGAAGGGTTTAGGACCAATATGTTATATGAAGTTAGACAACTGTTTGAAGTGGGAATTTAGCTCTCTTATTCGCTTGTATTACCATTGTTACTTGGTATAGGATCCTTATTTGTTATTCGCCAAGTACTTTTTCCGCCAGAGCTTGACCTTTCTGCTAAAGAATTAGAGGTATATCACTGTACCATCTATGTTACCATTATTTTTATTATGCATGGACACAAAGATATGATAATGATTTGAAACATAGGTCTTCCCAGTATAAGCCTAGAGATTTTCATAAATGAAAATTTATGACATCTAAAATTCAAAATTGCATTTGCTTACTCCTGCTATATGAATGCTTACTTAAGCTGTATAACACATAGTGTAACGAGGCATGTCAATAAAAAGAATATAACAATTCATGCAGCGGTATCTGATACAAGGCCAGTAACTTATCAAGAGTGCATCAAAGGTATAAGTAGTTATTCCTTGGCAGGGTATTTCGACAGAAACATGTGAGATGACTTAATTGGAGCATATTAGCACTGCAGTCTGTCAATAAGGAATTAGTTAGCTAAATAGAAGATTCTAAGCCATAGGATATATAAGTTGCCTGTATCACTTCCATGAATAATATTTATTTTCTTTATAATACTAGATATGAACTGTTCTCTTTCATGCCCTAATAGGCTAATACCTATTTACATCCAGTTTCTTACAATCCTGGCATCATGGCTATTCTCATAAATTAACCTTATAGTGTTATGATGGTGCAATGCCGAGAAACCATCGATTATTGTAAAATTCTGCAATAATTAGACAAGACATCTAGTTCGAGATATAATGAAACTTGTTACACTCATATATTAAACTACAAAGATTAAGATGACTAGTTTGGATTCTATATCCTTCTAGAAGAAAATGTGTAAGAGACACATGTCCCAACTTATCACATTCTTGTATGAGTTTGGTGTATGAATAAAAATTGACATATTTTTTATTGAAGAAATGATTACTTATTAGTGCGATGCTATATTTCTTCAGTATGCATGTATGCTTTTTCATTACAGTATTTATTATACAAATTTTATATTTTGGTTTTCCATATATGATACAAGATTATGGTGAGCTACATAGCCCACATTTACTAAATATTAGAGTAACATTATCAATTAGGTGCTCATTTTTGTCTTATTTTAATGTGGCTGTATCAGGAACAAGTTCGTAGTGGTGACAATAATACGACAGAGTTATTTGAACTTGGTTTTGTCATGTTACGGAGAAAATTTTACCGTACAGCTATAACATACTTACAACAAGCAATAGAAAAATAGGATAGGGATGATCAAGATTTAGCATAGGTTTATGCACTTTTCTTTCTGAAATTTCCTTTGACTTTCTGTCCCATTTTTATCCATTGGGAACCGTATTTGTTATATTACCTAATTGGATAACAATATTTCCGTTAGCTTAGAACTTACATCTTCATTGAACTGATATTTTTGTACTTATTTTGGCATTTTTTGTTTGCTCCATTCATGAAAGGTTTACTAAACCTGCGCTTTAGAGTTCTTGTTGTTCGTTAAAAAATAGCAAAACTTGTATTTAGTGTGAATTTAGTTCAAACTATAATCGTACTATTTTAAAAAGAACTCCAAAAATCATTGCATTATATATCTAAGCAGGGATCAAAAGATTACATAATAATTTTCTACTAATATTTCAAAACCTAACTCCTCGCTAATAACCAAAATCACTATTTTCAGAAAAGGCTCATAGATCTTACTGTAAAATACGAAAACTAACCCTAAAAATGTTGCATTCATAATGAAAAAATTGTGGGGATGATTTAGCCTTTGCAAATGGACATGCATATTGTGGTAACTTGTTCATCCTAAACCTGCTAATAGTTAAAAGTTAAAACAAATTAACATGTGCATCCAGTTACTTGATAATCATTATATGGAAACGGTTTCTTTATTTGGTTTATCGTGGCGTAGTAGTATTGGATTAAGAAATAGGTTGTCACTTTGCGCTTAGAACTTAGTGGTGGATTAATACTTATCGTGGCGCAGTAGTATTGGATTAAGAAACAGGTTGTCATATGTGCACACATTATTGCTAAAGAGAGACATTTGTATTCGCATGTAGCATTGTTGAGGTTTTTAAGATAATGCTTTGCATTTTCTGGCCATTCACCATACATCTTCCTGATTTTCTTAAGTTACCATATGCCTTGTCATTATATAATATGAATGTATTTAACTATATGCTTGTTCATTATATGTCATTGTATATAATTTCAGGTATACTATGTTTTTTAGGAGGCTGGTGGGCCTATGATTTCCATGAAATAAGGAAGAGTAGATGTTTCTGCACCTGCCAATGTCCAATAGAGGGAAATTGCATGGTATACCACTTCAATCTTATAATATAACTCATGCATTGTTCATCTTCCCACTGTTTTTTATCATGTCGTTAACTGGAGAACTTGGTAGGAGCCTTTAAAGGTCAAAATCAGTATATATAAATTGGTACTAAACTAACATATGGTTCTCTAGCCATGTCACATTACCAATTGTAAAACAAAACATAACAGTGACAACACAATACAATTCTCTAGCCACACATAATATTTATCACAGAATCCAACACAATCATCTTTTCACTTTCCTAACTACAAAAACACATAACCAAAAGAACCAAATCATCCCAAATCAACTAAAAATGCAACACCAAACACTCAAAAATGTCACCCACACTCACTCTACGTCCACCCACAAACCTCCATTCATTCAAAAAATGACCTGCTATATCGAGTTACAAACCCACGAGAACCACATTAACCGTAAGATGTGGGTTAACAGACTTTATAGGAGGTGATTTAATTAAACCAGACCTGGGAAAGTGGCTTGATGATGTGGAGAAACACAAGGCGCTGGCGGTGTACTCTCCTCATGAGGGTGGGTATGAAGGAAGGTAGCTGAACAGGTTGAGGTATAAAGGTTATCGCTTTCTTGATCTTACAACAGGTGGATTGGGTGATCCTAAAACTACTCTCAATAAAGTTCACCTTGTTTTCCCGATACGCTTTCCAACTTTTATTGCTCAGATTGTTACATTTTTATTCTCTATTATTCATATGGAATTGTTTATCAGCGCACATAAATTTGTTGTTGTATGCGCAGGTAGATTATAATTTTGAGACATATACATGTTTGAAGTGGGTTATATCTTCCTTAATTTCATGCTTTTATCTCTGTTTAGAAAATCACAAGAGAGACTCACTTATAATATGCAAACCGTTAGATTTATAATCAAACTACCTGCAATTTTGGATCAAATGGGTTTGTATACACTGTGGATCTTAAGAATTTATCTCTCTATTGAAAATAGATCCGTTATTTGTATTATATATATATACATACATACATATATATACCTATATATATATATATATATATATATATGGATGTGTATATATATATGTGTGTGTGTATGTATGTATATCCCATACATCAAATCACACTATAATAATGTAGATAAATTGATATTGAATAATAGAATAAATGAAAGGATTAAAATTTAGTAGGATAGGGTGAACCAAATTTGGGATAGATGCATCCAACTTCTCTCCTATGGCATTTCAAATAGGACAAATTTTATAAATAAGCTTGTGAAAAAATCATATTGCAATTGTGTTTGTGCCTAATAATTTCTTATTTGTGCTTGCATGCTTTAAAAGTACGCAATTTTTTTATTTTTTTCAAGCTTACGCACTTTGAAAGCAAGTGCGCAAATGCAAATTAAACTAGGTGAAAACCATACCTAATTCTACGATAAGTTTTTATCCAAGTCTATAGTTGCAATAAGTTGTTTTCATGAGCTTAGTAGTATCTATAAATTTGTCCGTTAAAATATGTTCGTGTATGTAAAAACAATGAATAGCAAGTTATCAATACAATCATATGTTTACATGACTATAACTATCTTATATGCTTAATTCTTACGTAATAATTATTTATTTATATTAATAAACAGCCACATTTAGGGAGGCAACAGATTGCAAGATGGTATTTTCCACCTGAAGTTGATTACAGGCTCTCCTTGCTGCCTCAAGTTTCAAAAGGCCTCATCGTCTGGATAATTGAAGCCAAGGTAATTCAAAAAACTCCTTCACACAATGAACGGGTATTATGACATGAATTTACTGAATTTGATCTTAACATTTCAAAAATTTAGGTATTGTCAAAAGTAGAGCTACAGTTTCTTGCATTGCTTCGACACTTCGCCCTAAGGTGAAGGTCATTGCAGAATGCAATAACTGGTATTTATTTCCTAATCAAACTAATATACTTACTTTTATTTAAGCAAGTTAGCCAATACTTCTATTTTCTTCATGTGAAATGTTGATGACCGGAGTTTCATTTCTTTTTTAGTCATATTCAGTTAGTTGTACAGCAAGTATGGATATTTACTTAGAATTAAAAGTAATTTTTGGTCAAACAGGAGAAAGTTTGTGTGAAAGCCATTGAGAGAAAGAGCAGGTCTCCTAGCAGTTGCAGAATGAGATTGTTGTTTTAACTGCTTTTTTGCTACTCTTATATTGTGCATATCTTTACCAAATTAATGTTCCTAAGAACAAGATTTTATAACATTTTGAATGAAAAAATGTATATTATTGGTAACTAATTTCAACTTATTTCTTATATAGTTTAACAACGTTTTATAAAAGTAAATAAATTTAGAGAAATTAATTAAGTTTTATTAGAATTTAACTAAGTCAATAATTTTTTAAAATTAAATAAATTTATTATAAAAATTAACCAAGTTTTATAAAAATTTAACTAAGTTAACTAAGTTTTAGAAAAATTATTTAAATATAAAATTTTAACTAAGGATGTTTGATATACTTTAAATATGTCATAATCTTCTGTTGATTGTTAACTTATCTACAGGTAATTAGCTTTTGAGGAGTAAAGACCAGCTGCAGCAAAGAATTGTGAGTAATCAAGTAATGAACATGACTTTAATTGTTATATATACTTTAACATTTTGTTAATACTTGATATGTGAACTTGTTTATGAATGGTTATGTATTTTATGTGAATTTGCTCATTTGCGGAAAAACTATTATCGAAATGGTTACGGATATTATATTTGATTATGTGATTAACATGTTTTTTTAATTGTTGAATATGATGATTATGTGATTGATTGATTGATTGGTTATTGGTTTGAATATGACGATTATGTGATTGATTGATGGTTTTAATAAGACTATTATGTGAGTGATGGCTGGAAATGATATAAGCAAGTAGCATGTATGGTACGCTCAAAACAGTTAATAACTTTTACTAGCGTTTAGAAAACAATGCGGAATAAATGTAAACAACTACTATATGACTTTCGTAGCATTGTTAAAACACTACCAAAACTTTTAGTGGCGTTTCGGTAAACACTACGATACGACATGTTACTAAAAGTCTGAAACTTTTTTGCAGCGTTTCTAAAACCCTACAATAAGTTAAGTTTTGATAGCGTTTTCCACAACGCTACAGAAAGTTTCGGAGTTTTAATAGCATGTCGTATCGCAGCATTTACCAGAATGCTACTAAAAGTTTTGGTAGTGTTTTTACAATGCTACGAAAGATCTTTTTTGGTGTAGTGTAGTCAACTCTTCAACCATTATCCAGTGGTCGGAAGTTGCATAGTCTGAGGTCGCTGAGGAGGTTTGTTATTTTTCTCTCTTCAGTCGAAATGTGTTTAAAAGTCGAAGTTTTTGAGCCAAAGAACCGTTTGTGGTTCTTTAAGGGATATCTATAAGAAGAGAGATGAAAGGAAGTTAGTGACATGAGTGAATTAAACTCCGATGAAATAGAATGAGGGATTGTAACTTAAACCTAGACAACCTTTCTGGGAATGCTCGGTTGGATATCAAACAAGGAAGTACACATCCTTGAAATGGTTAAGTATATTATAGAGGGCGATGAATATTGGCAACCGTGGTATGACCCTAAGAAGGTAAGAGATGGGCTAACAGAAAATTTCTTGTAGTTATACACATATTGAATCTCCTCAAAGATAACCACCCAGCTTGACGGACAAAGAAAGATCATGTAAGTGCAGTTCAAAGCAACATACCTATTCGAATGCAATTAGGTTTGAGTAAGTTTTAAGAATTGGAGTGTCAAATTTAGAAAATGATTGAATAGTGGCATGACTCTGGAAAGGAACATATATCAATTATAAGTTGTGTAACCGTTTAGAGGATTATGTGCTCTTTTATGTCGAGGAATCTATAACACTTGCTAAGCCAGCATCCAAAGCGATGTCTTCTTCAATAGGCATGTAAGGAGCTAACTGTAATGATTGTATAGGTCGACAGTGAGGTCGCCTAGCTCTAGAAGGAGTTGACGTAGAAGTCACGGTCGAAAAGGAACCTATTGCCAAAGGTGTAGAAGAGCCTGTGGTGGCGATAGAGAGATGCGCTGAATGTATAATGGGTTCCATTCTACATTGAAAGCTTGAGACATGAGAATGGTAAAGTAGATTTAAATTCAGTGTTTATTTGATTAATTTCTGTGTAGTTGGTGTAGAAGATCCAATGGATGTCAACGAGTGCTGACCAATCGGATTCTATGCATCGAACGAGGTAGTGATGTGTATTTCTGTCTATGTAGTGTATGTCATGTGTCTTTAGCCTGATGAATGAAAGCACTTTGTGTGGATAGATTGACCTGTTGGAAACAAGCTCTAACATGCAATAAAACTAAGTGTTGGATATTAATAGTTAATGTAGAACTTACGTTAACGAACCAATATGATCTCTAAAGCGGTACAGAGCTCTTCTTATAGGACTGCAAAGATGTATGATTTTTAGTGTTAATTAGATGAAAGTCCTAGAGTGCATCAACAATCAAATTTGTTGAGTCCTAATATAGCTTCTTATGTCATATCGATTGAAAGCCGAAGCACCGATCCATGTATGAAATTAACTTAATTGAAATGTGTCATGTACATGCCCTTCACCACCTCCATCCCAGGTCAATACTGTGACATGCTATGGTTTATTTGGTGTTGATGGTGGCAGTGGCGAAGAACAATGGAGAAGGTGACATGGATCTACGGTATGAGGGCATTGAGATCGAGGTGAGGCGGTGGCTTTGTTGATGGAATCAAGATAAAATGGCGATAAAGATTGAAGTGATAAACCACCGAGGAATCAAATCTAGAAATGGTCGATGACTCAAAATTGAATAAATGGCTAAGGATGGTGATTGTTTTTGGGGATCGATGGAGTTCGATAGAGAAAAATCTAGTAATTGTCCCAGTAGTTTTTAAACTAGAGTTGTGGTGGCAAATCCAAAGTCGCATAGTTTTGGAAATCGCAAAGGCTTAAGAGAAGATGAGGCTGGAATGGAAAGTGAACGTGGCAATTTTTCTTGGTGTTCAATTTATAGGAACACTTGAAAATTATTCGGTACCAAACAATATTGTTTAGTACCGATTGATGCAAACATTTATTTTAAAAAAGGAAAAAGTAAAATGAAACGGAAATCTACCTACCCAAAGAATAGACCAACCTCTAGAGATTCTCAGTAATGATCGAATGCTTCAGACGGAAGACTTCAACATTTATGTCTATCGAAAAGATGCAATCAACAAACTTTTTGAAATGCTTGGCTGATATTCTCACAGAAGATGTAATGTTCCATGAAATTAGTTCAAGTAATTAGGGTGTCTCTGTACATCTGGATTAGATCGTTATCTCGATCTAAAGTATGCTTCATCATCATAAAAAACATAATTTGGAGGGCTAATGTTTTCCAGTATTATAGTCAATGGATGGACAAACGAAATGAAAAAAAAAGATCAATATGCATGGAAGACTTAGAATCAAAGAATTTGAAGATTTAGCTAAGTGTAGAGAAAAATCTATCAATCAGCGCCGATCTATATGGTCAACATAACAACGATCTTGAAATACTTGTAGAGCTAATTTTGTTATGCAAGGCTCAATGCTTAAAGATAAAGAAATGATAAGTACAAGATGTGAGATCAGGTTGTAATGATTCATATGGATTGGTGTTAAACGATGGTGGTTTAAAGACGTAATGGATTAAGCTTGAAGATATAGACAATACCGTTGAAGTAAAGTAGCGGAAAGATCAAGATATTGATCATTACCAATCCATGTCGGTTGGTAATGAACAATGGTGATTGTGGAAATTGTGTGTTTTGACTTGTTCATCTCGCTGGAGATATTTGCACATTCAAACTAGATCTAATATTTTTTTATAAAATACGATTATAAATAGAGAAACTACAACAATAAGGAAAGGGCTTTTGAACCTTTTGCAAGCAAACTTTATCAGATTTGAAACTTGTTGAGTTGAATCGAAGAATCATTGTAATTTGATCGTTGTTGACACCGAAAATTCGCATCAATACCCAATGCAATTTCGTAGAGATTAAACGATGAATGAAATTAAAACATAGCAGGAAAAGTAAATTAACACACATATTTCTATAGTGGTTTGGCAATCTTGGCCTACGTCCACTTTATATTTTTATTGATCTTGTGCTTGATTATGATTACAAGAATGTTTGGTTCAGCTAGGATCCATTAGCATAAGAGTGAAGAATAAAAAATTGGAAAAGCCCAGCAGCATATAGAAGGATCCTCTTTATGGAGAATGGCCTCTATATTTATAGGGCAAGATGTGCATGGATCGGGTTGAAAATTCGCCAAAAGAATGTGTAGATCTGCAGGGGCCCATACGAATGATCGCGGGTCCTATCTTATTCATTGGAACGGTCGGCACCGATCGTTTATTTGTGCTCTAGTGGAGGTGCGATCATTTCTGTGAGCTCCCACATGCCTCTAGTCCATGCTCCTAAAGTTTGGTGCCATTCTGACTTCGTGTTAGTGAGATATTGACCGATCCTCATTGAGTTGCATTATTTTGGCTGAAGCGATCCGATCGATCATGAACGATTTAAGCCAATCATTCATTTTTGCTCATCTAGGCATGCAATCGATTTTAGGGGCTCCTTTCTTCAATATATTGATGTTCCCCAAAGTTTCATGTGTAATGGATTTGTAGATTCTGAGATATCGATCGATCAACACTGAGTTAAGCTGTAATATCGATACAATATGATCCATAATGGAGATGGATCATAGCTGATCCATAATGAAGATGGATCATAGCCGATCCATTTTGGAAAATGATTGTACCCAATTGTAATTTTAGTTGAAGTGTGCAACTCATACTTAGCTAATTCCAGAATGTTATTCACATGAATCCGTACGACTATCGTCCATAGTCTTGTTCATAATCAATCTCCAATACTTGTAACCATCTCTCCGGGCTTTCTGCCTTGATTATCATCTAGTTTAACTTGTCCAGTCAGTCTGTATATAGCCGGGCTAAAAGGCTAGATAACATTTGCCCCCCAAAGTATGTCTTGTTGCGTACATGACGTGCTTTGAATCGAAGCAAGCTAGAGTCGTCGGAAAGAAATCCATCCAGCTTTCTGAATAGTCGCTATCATTCTGTTGAATTATCTTCCCAAAGTATCGTATCTCTATTTGATCGTCATGATGCTTGGGCAATTTCCAATAGTATAAATTCAGGGTTGTATTCCATCAATTACTATCTTTGTATGGTTTTATGAGGCTAGTAAGCATTAGCAATTCGATCTAGTCTTTTTTCTAATGAGTCTAGGTGAAAATTCAATTTCTGTCGGTTTCAAGGAATCAAATTTTTAGAATATACACATGCACGTTTAGGTACACGCTCTTGTCATTAGCTCCCGGATGCGTTTTTACACTCATAGGTCATCACCAATTCCTTAATGTTTAATTGCAATTGGATTGCACTCTCTTGTTTATATATTTCTCCTTTTTAATGAAATATGGGTCGTAATAAGTCACTCGATGAGAAGAGACTTTAAGTTCTACAGGGATGACGACCTCGGACCTATAGCAAGGGTAAATGGAGTATGGCCAGTCGCGGACTTATGGGTGGCCATGTATGCTCATAATGCTGATAGGAGTTCATCAACCCACTTGCATCCATCCTTTTCCAAACGCTTCCTCCGAATCGACTTCATGATTTTGTTAATTAGATTCGACTTGTCCATTAGCTTGAGGGTGAGCAACTATCATAAATCTTTTCTCTATATGATGCCTGTTGCAGAAGTCTTTGAATTCAGCACTGTCGAATTGGGTCCCACTATCAGTTACAATTGTTCGAGGAAGACCAAAATGACAAATGATGTTTCAAACAATAAAGTTGATTGTTACGATCGCGGTTAAAGGTTCATCTTCAGCCCATTTGGTGAAGTAATCCACTACTACGATGGCGTATTTCGCACCACCTTCAACATAATATACTAGCCTCTAGATCCAATTCTCTTCGTGTAATAGTGTGGCACTTATAACAATGACTGACACCACTAAATAGATGTATAAGTCTTCACGATCTAGTGACTTGGATAAGATGGAAGGTCTCTCTAAGTCAATTACCAATGTTTGAAATGCGTCAACGCATTCCTACATCCATTCGAATTTTCTCTTCCCTCTCCTGATTATGTCGAAGAAGAGAACTCACTTATTGGTGGCCTTGGATATGAATCAGCTTAGGGCGGCGACCTTCTCATTGAGGCTCTGTACCTGCTTGATTGTCTTTGGTACTTGGATGTCTTTGTTTCCCTAAATCATCTTGAGATTGGCTTCAATTCCATGAAAATTGACGATGAAACCCAAGAATTTCCTTGAAACAACATCGAAAGAGCATTTTGGGGGATTGAGTTTTATTTTGTACTTTTGGAGAAACTGAACATCTCCGCGAAGTCATCGATTTTGTCGTTTGATCGCCGTGATCTCACGAGCATACCATCCACATATACTTCCATTGATTGCTCGATCAAATCTTTGAAAACATAGCAATATAGATCAGTATTGAAACTGGTGTGTTCAAAGTTGTGGATGTGTATCTGGATCTGATTGTATTTGGAGCATATGTGCATGAATGAAAGTTGTTCATGTTCAACGATTAGGTATACTAGCCGGTCGATCCTTGGAAGTGGCAAGCTGTCTTTTGAGTTTTCCATGTTAATGTATAATCTATCTTCGAATTTGAACGTAACTGTTTCAGGTAACAATCGATGTGAAATTCGATTGGGATGGTCAATAATGACGATTACTCTGATTGAATTTTCGGACCTCGTTATGAGATGTTGAGTCTGATGATGATGGGTTCTAGACGCTTTTAGCAATTATCTGCAATGGTTGAAGATCAAGCATGAAGTAGCGTTGGATCAAATAGCATGTAGAGTTTAGTGTGTTAAATGCAGCTAAATAGTTGCATTTGCTTTGAATTTGAATCTGCTTGTGTATTCGAGTAACGCGCTTTCCATTTAATGTACTCGTGGTCTATTGCTCATTGTTAGGGCCAGAATGATGATCGGTTGCCAATGAGCCTGGACATTGATTCAATGATTCTATTTTCAAGCATCCTTTCGTTCGTAGCCTCAATTCGTTGTAAACACTAGGCATCAGTCAGAGTATTGAGCTATCGTAGTTACCTTTTGGATGATCACACTTCTACCCCAGTCTCAGGTCAATAGATGTTCTGCATTGGTAGTCAAGTTTCATCCTAGTTGTGTTTATTCTCCCGCCTAAAATTCGAAGAATAAGAGTTAAATAATGAATGGCCAAGCTACATTCATCTTGATTCTCGTTGGTGCACCCACAAGTTTGGGGCAGTTGTTAATAAGTGGATAGGGAAATCATGTCCGCTTTAGCTTTATACTCTTTTCTGTCGAACCATGGTATGGAGTTAGTTAATGGAAGGCTGTGTCACACCTATTCTTGATTGTATTCTATTTTTAATTCTCCGGGATAAGACCTCGATGCTCTGTCAAATTTTAAGCATAAGTTAAGTACTGGACGGTCAATCATGTCCACTTTTGGTGCAAATGTCACCATACTCTAGGCGAGGACACGAAGAATAGATGGTCAAGTCATATCCATTACAAATTTCTCTTCTAGTCGAATCATGGTTAGAGCTAGCGAGTGAATGGTTGGGTAGCATTCAGTCGGAGCTGGACGGTCATTCACATCCATTTCAGTTTATGTTCTCTCATAGGGTTAAGGGACAAAGTTAGCTCAGGAGCGGTTAATTCATACCCGTCTAGTTTCATACTCCTTTTGAAGGATCAACGTAGAGTGATGAAGAATGGATAGTCATGTCACACTCATTCATGGTTTATTCTATTATCCATGCTATGGTGACCAGAGTTAATCGATGGAAGGTCGGTTCATCTCTATTTGATTGGTGTGGATCGATATTGACCATCGATCCAGTGCCACGATATAGAGAGTTCAGATTGATATTGCTTGTCGATCCAGAGGTATGATATAATCGGTCTCCCATAACTTTGGACGTTGTTCTGATTAGTTTTGTATTAAGGACGCCTTACGGTTGTTGCGTTAAGTCGTAAAGAATACTAAGCTCGTCTCCATTCCTGGGTTAGTGGAGTTAATTTGTGGATGGTCAAATTGTGTTTTTCTTAGTCAATTCCTTTTCCCCCAATCAAGTGAAAAATTTGAAAAGTGGTCAATCGCATCACGACCACTTTAATTTCATGTTTCCCTATTGAATCATGGGAAGGAGCTAGATAGCAGATGATTGAGTCACATCCAGGCTGTGTTTTATACTCAGCCTTTAAGTTCGCATGCAAGAGTTATTGGATGAACCATTGAACCACGTTCAATTTTTGTCACTACTCTTGTGCATGCTCTAAGGACCTGAGTTTGTCGATGGGTAGTATTTTAAGCCCATTAGGTGTTATACTCCAACTCATACTCTGGGAGCTAGAGTTATCGACGGACAACTGAATTGCGTCTAGTGTTTTGACATAGGCTCCTTTTGTAGGACCAAGAGTGAGAGTTAGTGACCGGACGGTCGAACCGCGTCCACTTGGTACCGGATGGTCGGGTCGCATATGATTTTATTTCTTATGATGTAGTCCGCACTTGGGAAACAGATTTTATTGACGGGCAACCGAACCACGCCCATTTAGGTTATATACTTCAGCTCACGCTTTGGGAGCTAGAGTTAGTTGATGGACGGTTGAACCGCGTCCATCTTTGTTGTTTTTATAGTCTTGTCCGTGCTTTGGGGACCAGAGTTGGTCGATGGGTGGTCGGCCACACCCATATGGCGTTTATACTTTGGTCTGCATTTTGGGAATAGAGTTAGTCAATGGACGGTCGAACTGTATCCATGTTTTTCTTATGTTTATACTCCGGTCTGCTCTTTGGGAACCAAAGTTGGTAGATGGAAGGTTGAATCACATCCAACTTTTTTGATTTGGATTTTGGGCTTGCCAATATCCAAGCAAGGCTTAGATAATTTGCCATACTTTAGGCACGAACGAGGTCATGGATGGACGGATCACTCTCCTCAGATTGGATGGTCGAAATACGTCCAATTTAAGCTTGGGATCATGAACTGCCTCCTGTATCCGGGACAGGAGTTGACGTGTGGATGGTTATACCCCATTCCACTTTCATTTGGATCTTATTTCTACCGAGCCTTGGGAGTAAGGTGATTGTACTGATGAACTTTGAGTTCGAGTAGGGAACAGATGGTCGAACCACGTATATTCTTTGTGTGCTTATACTCCAGTCCGTGCTGGGGACCAGAGTTAGCCGATGAGTGGTTAGTCACACCCGTTTTTTATTTATACTCCACCTATCAAGTCGAGGTAAGAGTTGTCGAACAAACGGTCAAGTCACATTCATTCATGGAATGATATTTTACCTGTAGTGTCAAGGACAAAAGTTAGTGAGTGGAGTCACTTTGCGATCATTGCTCTTCTTATTAGGTCGAGGAAGGGAGTAAGTGATAGATGGTTGGATCACATCCATGCTTGTGTTGGACGGTCAGGTCTTGTCCAATTCGCTTAGTGCTCCTCCCAGCAAGTCGATGGAGAGAGTTGCTGGGTGGACGGTCAAGTCATATCCTCCTCAAGCTGCAGTCATGTCTTCGTGTCGTGGGCGGTGGTTGATAAGAAGAGAGTCGGTCATGCATACTTTAAGTTGAGCTTCCAAAATGCCCACAATGTCCAAGGCAGGAGTCAATGTGTGGACGGTCAAACCAAGTCCACTTTAGTTGGATCCTACTATCGCTGAGCTTCGGGAGAGGCATAAGTATTTCGGTGAACTTCAAGTATGAGCAGGAGAGTGGACGGTTGGGTCACATCCACTCCAAGCCTTTCTTTGGTTTATAAGTTAAGTGCAGAGGTTGAGGAGTGGCTAGTCAGCCATGTCCACTTTATATTGGGGTTTGATCTTATTGGGATTTTACATTTCGAGTCCTTGCCCCCAAGTCAAGGGCATATGGTAGTTGATGAGTAGTTGGATCACGCTTGTCTTGATGAACTCCAAACTAAAGGTCCGATTATGGTCCGTGGAGGTTGACTGGCGCCCAACTCTAATTACTTGGTCACTTGCATCGTTTGGAAGTAGTTTAGTTCGAGTCAGTTATAGTTTACAGCATAAATAAAATTGAAATAAATATTACTGATAAGTGAAGCAGCGTCGTATGCTCGCTATTTCATTTTGCCCTAGCCCTCCTCAGTCGAAAGTAGGCTGCAAGTGGTCCAATTATAATCAAAGTTCTTTATTGATAGGGGTCGTATGTTCCCTGCTCGCCATTCTACGGGGCTTATGCATATTGTTGAAACTTTCCTTTCCATATCAGCTTTCTGATCACATCTCGAAGGTGTCTGCAATCGCCAGTTTTATGACGTCATGTATCTTGAAATATACAACATTTCCCGGACTTCTTTTGGGTTTTGGTGGACTCTCTTGAGGCTGGTTTCCAGTACTGCTCTGAGTCGTGAGTCTCTAAGTTGATGTTATTGATTAAATCATTCAAAGGAGTATATGAGTCGAATTTTGGGATTCTGGGTCGTCTTCTAGAATCTAAGTCCTCGTCTAAGGCCCCAATGCTGCCCTCACTTTAAATTCCTTCAGCCAACGAGCCTACATCGTTCATTCTTCTTGTCTACTCTACCTCCTCCTTACTTAGGTTCTGGATCACAACAGAAATGATTCAAGGTCGTAGGAGGTTCTCCAGCTAACCAATTGCCAAAATCTATCTCTAGGTCCCTTTATTAGTGCCATCAGTATGATGTGCTAAGTAGAATTGCTCACTTCATCGACAAAGGTGCTAAATCTCTTCAAGGAGTCCTTGAGTGGATCGCCTGCCGCTTGAACAAGTTGGATAATGACATCGCATCCTTAGGGAGATTCACATGCATTCTGAATTGCTCGAAAAACTACATAGCCAAATGTTTAAATGAGGAGATGTATTTGGGCGATGAACGCATAAACCGCATGATCGCTACACTTTTGAGGAACATAGTAAAGCGTCTACATTCGATGGCATCTATCGCTATGGTGGAATTCATATGCCACTCGAATTTCATGAGATTTGGCCGAAGGTGGCTTTTCCCTGAGTAAGCCGATATGATTGGTGCATTGAATCTCCTCGGATATTCTGCATGCTGAAAGGCTTTAATGAATAGTTTTCAACTTGGGAAGATTCTCCAGTCGTTGTCAGTTCGGTCAATTTTTAAGTTACAACCGCTTGTAATTGTTGTAAATGATGTGTGCATGATTATCAAAAGTTTGAATGGTTGAGAACACCGATCGAATAGAAAATTAGTTAGGATGGGGTCACGGATAAATGATGATCCCCAAACTTTCATCTAGATAGGGCATGATCTGTATGAGGCAGTAAGCAAGGCCTATTGAGGTTGCACACCAAGTTTCAAGACATTTGGAGTTGGTGTGATCAAGATATGGGCATTTAATGACGGTTAAGTGGTGATTTTAAGAGGAATTGGAACCCATCCCAATTCTTGCCCCAAATTGGGTGAGATCGTTATAGAGTGACTAGGAAGGCCTCATAATGCTACATTTCATATTTCAAGTTGTTTGGAGCACATATGCTCGAGTTATGAGAAAAAGAAGATGGACCGGAGTTACGGATTGGTGATAATTTACTTGGAGTCTGACCCAAGAAAATCTGCTATTTTCTTGGAGTAAGTAGCTGGTTTTCTTGGAGTCGCTGAATTTGAAGTGTTGGGTCTATGAAGGACGGTGCTTGGAGTCATTTGCATGTCTACTTGGTGTAGCTATATTTTGAGATGATAGAATATTTCATGTCATATACCTCTATTCTCCAGCCTCTAGGAGTTCCGTTTGAGTAGCAGCTACTTGTCCATTCGTTAGTTGCAATCCAGCAGCTGCACTTGATCTCCTATGCCCTGGTCAGTCACAGGACGTAAGGGAAGTGGATAGAATGCACCGTATTTAAGTTGAGTCCCGAATGTGAGGGCACTGCACTACGGCACGGGTTCAGGTGCTCTGCACCAAAAAAAAAATTTAGAGGCCCTTTTTCTCAAAATTTGGATCATAACTGAAAATATTTAAAAAAAACAAGATCGGTTTAAATAAGATGAAATCAATCGGTTGGAAAAATGGTCAGTTGAAAACAATCAGGTTGACAGCGATCGGTTGAAGAATGATCGGCTAATCGATGGAACAATCCGTTGCAAACAATTGGGTGGAAACGATTGTGTGGGAATGATCAATGTAAATCCTTGAAAATAATCAAGTTAAAAAATGATCGGTTGGAACGATCGGTTGGAACGATCGGGTGGAAACGATTGTGTGGAAATTACATTGGAACGATTGTGGAGAAAGATCGTATGAACGATCGTGTGAAACAATTGTATATAACGATCGTGGAGAGAAACGATCGTACGAGACTATGCAGCATATGGATTTGTAGGGAACAATAATTCAGTGAGGTTGTATGGAGTAGCAATCGATCGTATGCTTTTATATGGATCGTTTGCAATACGTGCCATGAAGGTAGCAATGGCCTTCTCCTCTCTTGGAGGCATTGTAGGTAGTTTCCTTATAGATCTCTTTCAAATATTAGTAGAATAGAAAACTAGTCATTAGAAAGCTGGATCTATCTCAGGAACATGGTAATCCGCAAGTAGATGATGAGATCCAATCAAGCTGAGAATTCCCTTCTTAGTGAAAGCACGAAAATGTTGACCCTACAAATGGGCATCAACACCCAATAGAATCTCGTAGAGATTAAACGATGAATCAAATTAAAACATAGCAGAAAAAGTAAATAAACATACAGTTTTTTATAGTGGTTCGTCAATCTTGACATACGTCCACTTCATATTTTTATTGATCTTGCACTTGATTATGATAACAAGAATGTTTGGATTAGTTGGGATCCATTAGTACAAGAGTGAAGAAGAAATAATGGAAGAGCCTCGAAGTAGAAAGAAGGATCCTCTTTATGGAGAATGACCATTGTATTTATAGGGGAATATGTGCATGGATCCGGTTGAAAATTCACCAAAAGAAACTCTTGATCCGTAGGGGCCCACACAAACAATCATGGGTCCCATCTCGATCATTGGAATGATCGATACCGATCATTCATTTGTGCTCAAATTCATGTACGAACGTTTTGGTGAGCTCCCGTGTGCCTGTAGTCCATGCTCCCAAAGTTTGGTGCCATTCAGACTTTGTGTTAGTGAGATATTGACTGATCTTCATTGAGTTCAATCATTTCGGCTGAAGCAATCCAATCTATCATGAACGATGTATGCCGATCGTTCATTTTTGCTCATCTAGGCGTGCAATCAATTTTGGGGGCTCCTTTCTCCAATATATTGATGTTCCTAAAGTTTCATGTGTAATGGATTTGTAGATTCTGATATATCGATCGAACATCGTTGAGTTAAGCTATAATATCGATACAGTACGATCGATAATTAGATATGGATCATAGCTGATTCATAATAAAGATGGATCATAGCCGATCCATTTTGGAAAAAGATCGTACCCGATCGTAATTTCAGTTGAAGCGTGCAATTCATACTTTGCCAATTTCAAAATGCTATTCGCATGAATCTGTACGACTATCATCCATAGTCTTGTCCATAATCGATCTCCAATTCTGGTAACCATCTCTCTGGGATTTCTTCCTTGATGATCATCTAGTATATCCAGTCAGTCTGAATATAGTTGGGCCAAAAGGCCAGATAACAATTGTATTAACAAAAGTAAATCAGCAATAACATTGAATAGTGGACCAAGGCATGAGATTTGGCCGAACTAGTCTAAAAAAATTCTTTTCTTTCTTACATTCAATTTCTTACTTGGTTAATTCATTTTTAGTCGAATAGGAGTATTTTTCCCATTTTACGTTTGAAATAGACCACATCGATGAGCCAGCAAAGGCCAGGATACTAGGAGGTTTTCTATTCATAGGAACGTTCCTTAATTAGAATAACATTCTCCTTAGTTTAAGCACAGTTTCTTTAGACACTCATTTGATTGGTTTATCCAAGGGGCTATCCTACGTGTTGATTAATTATTCACATGTTCACAATGCATGCTCTGATACCTTGTTGGATTAGGTGCATTGGTAGCATGGTTAAAAGTGGAATTTCAAAAAAATCTTTTTATCAGTTAGCATAAGATCATAGTTTTATGTTTACATGAATACTAATTTTATACTAAATCATATTTAGATTGACTAATAAAAGAGCTTTTCGTTTTAGTTGATTTACATTTTTTGGGTTTTAATTGATTTATGTTTCAAATGTTTTATTTTATTCGTTATGATTTAATAATAATATTTTATTTCATTTTAATTTTAATCTAATTTTGTATTTTATTTTTATAATATGTTTATATTCAAAATACAAAATTATAACTACATTAATATTATGATTTAACCTAAGGTAAATAAGATGAAGATATACATATATTTAACCATTGTGGTTTATGGTTAATGAATTATTTTAACGTCTTAGGTGAATAATGATGTCACACAAACATGTTTGTGTGTATGCATGCATATGTATACACATTAATATTAATATAAACAAGTAATAAATAATGTTTTTATTAAGTTATTAATATTATATGTATAACATTATATTATTTAAATTTGAATATATATATATATATATATATATATTATGGACGCACACACATATTTTTTTGAAGTGATCATTTTATATAAATATTATATATATGTTAATTTTAAATATATATTTAAAATTCGAATTTTAAACTAATTCAACCTTTTCAAAATCTATGTTTTTACATAATTTTAATGCCATTAGCAAACAAAGAATTTTTTAAAATTACATACCGATGTGCACGCGCGTGCGCGCACACATACACACACACACACACATATGTTAAATTTAAATATATATCTAAAATTCAAGTTCAAAATTAATTTATTTTTCAAAATCTAAAAATCTTTTGTATTAGAATGTCATAAGAAAATAAAAGATTTCTTTTCTTATAGTTAAAAAGACATGCGAATGCGCATGCTCGCACATATATATGTCTAAAAGTCTGAAATAACAAAAAAAATGAAACCGAGAACAATTGTTTAATTTAAAAAATGTACATATATATATATATATGATTAATTGTTTTATTATTATTTAATTATTAAAAAAATTAAATTTTAACTTTAGAGTTTTTTTATATTTATGACTGAATAAATATAATGGGATATGCATATGTGTGTGTGTGTATTCATATGAATTAATCACTAAAATAGAATTTTATCTTATTGTGATCCCACTGATCGTCGAACACCTTGGTTGCTAGTTGTTTCCTCTTCAAACTTCAAGTCCTTTCTCCTTGACCATAAGATGCAACTTTGTCTACAAGTCTTCACCAATGTCCAATAACGGAGGCTAGGGTTACAGTTATCTAGAGAAATGAATGGGGTAACAATTTATAATCAACTAGATCACAAATATCTAGCACTCTTCTCTCTAGCCTTAAATCCCAAGTCTCCACCCACCTTTCCCTTACTTTGATCCCTCCCCTCGATGTCTAGAAACCCAGACTTGAGCCTAACCGATTTAAATCAATTGTTCAATTAATTTATTTATGCCTATTCTTTAATTTAATCAAAATATAAAATTTAATACAATATTTTTATTAATTTTATTTCAATGTATAACATTTATAAATTAATATTTACATTGGTTGAACTCGAAAATTAACTAACAATAAGGTTGTGTTGACTCTTTTGGTGTGAACTCGGTCCTCATTCAATATTTAAATAATTTAACTATCAAAACCCGTATGAACTTTGCTGAAGTACAGTATCAGACATAAGTTCAATCGCTTATAGGTCATTTAAGTGAAATCAAATTTCTAATCTTTATTGAGCAGTACATGATAATGACATTTTGTACATGTTTTCATTTCATCATCACTATATCACTTAGATATCTAATATTTGGTCAGAGGTCAAAACCTATATTAATATACATAGTTAATGTAACGACCCCGGATTTTATATATATTTAAATTTATAATTAATTAATTTTTGAATTAAAATTTGTTAAATTAAATGATGAAGAGATGCGAGTTTCCCCGGATTCTAATATATTCTATATAAATCATTTATAATTAAAAAATTATGTATATGTATATATATGTATTTGGGCATATACGAGTGAATTTGAAAATAATAATATATAGATATATATTTTACTTGAATTTAAATTGAAGATAAATGGTTTTAAAAACAAATAAACAAACAATATAAAGTAAACAAATTTGTAAATTTATAACAAACAAAATAAAAATAGAACTTTATTTGGTTTCAAAGTATTAAGGCCAAAACAAATAAGGTAAACATGTTAAATAAAATCTAACAATATAATAATAAAAGAAACTCCATTAGATTTCAAAGTATATGACCAAACAAAATATATCAACATATATATACTTGCAAAACAAGAAATATACATGTACAGAGGAAGGAAATGTAAAGCAAAATATCTATGACACATGAAACATACAATAATCTAAATTGGAGACATAAGTACTCAAAGCATTTAATGCTTCCATCTCTTAGCAGCAAATAGGTCATTCGAAATGTTTGAAGTATCATTTCAGCCTCCATTCGAAAATTCTCTGATCAATAAGTAAAAAAAAAAGAAAAAGAAATATACCCTTGTACCTGTATTTGTTAAACCAGACATCACCCCTCTGTACAAACTCTTCTATATCTACCTTCTTATTTTCTTTTATTCAAAACTTAGCAAACCAGAGATAATAACAATACTTCTATTTATACAAACTGAAGCATTTTAACAACAAAGCAAGGAGATTCTAAGGAAAATCAAAGAAAACCAATTCTCAGTCTTTTAAAAAAGTTCAAAGCTGTTGTTTTTCCAAACCTGGTTGCTCTGTCCATCTCCTCTAAAACAGTGAGTAACATCACACTTTTGAAAACTTCAATTTGATTTTGGTTGCATGTCAAGTTTTGGAATGTTGTTTTCTTTGTGAATATATTTGTGTGGTGATCTTTGTATATATATGGATGTATTGATATGTGAATATGCTTATTACCCTGTATCACCTCTGTCACTAGTTTGTTTCAAGCTAAAGACTTATTCAAAAACTAGTATCTCTTGATCCACCCTATATTTGGATTTAAGTATTAAACAAAATTTGTTTGTTTGGTCCTAGAGTAGGTTTGAAATTTTTAATAAAGTTATATAAAACTGAAAAGGGTCTGGAAATCCAAGAAGACAGTCATACTTCAGTTTTGTCAAATTTTCAAACATGTTAATTTAACAACTCAGTAATATAAACTGAATCTTTATGCCAAACACTGATTTTTAAAACAAAAATCACATTTTTTAGTAAGGGTTTGCAAGAGCATTTCTGGGTTGACCAGAATTGGAGTTTTTGGGAATCACTGGTGATTCCAGTAATTGGAGAGATCGAGTTCCTCTTCGATGATAGTGGGATGTATGGAGAGTTGGGGAAAAATAGCTGGAAGGTGGTCAGGCCTGGGTGGTGGCAACGGCGAGCAAAGTATGTTTTTAAACCTAGTTTGGGGTGGTCAGGAAATTAGTCTCGTTCGTCGTCGTCAGGCGATCGAGTGCAATGAGGTTTCGTGAGGAGGAAGCTCGATCGTAGTTGAGTTCATGGTCGGAGCAGTTGACCATCAGGTGGTCGGGGTTGCGTGAATGCGATGATATCAGGGTTCGACTTTGTTCCAGTTTTTGGGTTGAAGCTCGATTCTTGGTTTTTGAGATTTGGTCGAAGTTGGATGAACGGAAATGGATGTGGGTAGGAACGTCGACTTGTTCGACGACGTGGGGTAGGCTGGAGATGAACGTCGGCGAAGTACACGTGCATGTGCACGTTTGAGATCTGGAGAACTGGGTTTGACAGGAGAATGCTCTCGGGGTTGATTCGAGTAATTCGAGTATTTTACTCGAAGGGATTCAGGATTGACTCGAAGTAAATAAAGTTTGGCTCGAGGGCAAAGTGTTAATGTCTTGGTCATTTATTTTGGTGACAGGTTTACCTCCCTGTCAGTTTAAAATTTTTACAGTGATTTTAAATTATTAAGCAAGGATTTAAAATATGTTTAAATCAAAATCTGAATATAGATTACAGTTAAATATAAATCTTAGCTGTAATGAATAAAGTTTTTCCCTTAGTCAAATTGTTTTAATAATTTAAAAGTATTTAAGAAGTAAAGTATATTCATAAGAATCTGAATTTAAAATGAAATTTAAAAATATAAGGAAGAATTTAAAAATCCAGTTTAATCAGAATTTTAAATCTGAATTCAAATTGAATTTGAATCTTAGGGTTTGAAAATAAATAAAGTATATAACTTTAAATAATGTAAATAAGTTTAAAAGTAAAGTATACTTTAATGATTTGAAAATTTAAAAGGAATTTAGTTTAAAATCTGTAAATTGGAATTTAGTGATTGGATTCATTAAATTAATAAGTTAATTAAAATGGATTGATAAATTTAATTGATAACTGGATTTATTAAGTAATTATGAGTTTTAAACTCATAAATTAAGTTTTAAGTAAATTAATTAGGAATAATTAATTTGGAGTTAAAGATCATTAATTTGATAAGGTTAGACTTTAAATTAGTGATTAAATGTTAATTAATCAAGTAATTAAAGGTTAATTAAGTTACGGTTAAAAACTTAAATTAATTAAATAATTAGTGGTTAATTAATAGGTGGTTAAGGATAAATTAAATTGTAATTAATATTGATTAATTAAGGTTAATTTCTTAAGAAAGGAAATTAAGAATTGTAAATAGTTAATGAAAGTCCTTAACTTAAGACTATTAAATAATTGATATATTAATGTGATTTATTTTAGTAATTAATTAGATAAATTAATTAAAGATAAACATTTATGAAAATGTTTAAGTGTAATTACTAAATGAAAGTAATTAAGAAATTAATTACTTAATATGATTAATTGAGTTAAATATGATTTGTTTAAGTTGATTAATTTAGTTTAATTGATTTAAATTAATCATAGGATGATTTGATAAGTATAATTACTTAAATGTAATTAATGAAGTATAATTACTTAATGAAGTAATTAATGATAATTACTGTATGTAATTGGTTGGAGATGATTTGAGTATGATAGTAATTTGGATTAAATTACTTTGTGAAATTAATTAACCAAGATTTATAGTTTTATTCATAAGTAATTGACCTGGTATAACTTAATTTTAATCAGATATAAATTGACCTTACTTATGAATGTTTGAATGGTATTGAATGTTGAATTGTTTGATATCCCTGATATATGATGCTTTGTGATACACCCTGATTTATGTTGTGTTCTGTAGTTTACTTATCTGTGACCTTTCTATATCTATGATCTGTGAATGAACGATAAGCGTTGTTCTTATACCGCTTATCGAATTATATTTCTGTATTCTGATATGTGATGATTCATTGTGTTGCACTATTGTGTGAAACCCCTGGACCACACTTATACACACACAGATATGGATTTCACGTGGAAATCGGTTAAGTCACAGATAATTTAAATTCAATGTTTTTGAAATTGAAATTTTAATTTCAATTGATTTTGAAATTTGAAATTGGGGTTTAAAGTGAAAAGCTTTTGAAATGGAATTTCAAAGATAAAAGTTATTTTGAATAACTTAATCGAGTTTTGAAAATTTAAATAATTTGATTTAAATTTGAATTCAAGTTTGAAATTGAATCCTATGATTTGAAACTAGGGATTGAAAATGTTATAAATGTGTTTGTATGAATTAAACCATTTCAAAAGTATAAAGTTTGGGAATTTGAATTTAACCCAAGGATTTCAACTCGTATGAATAAATCAAATTTTCTGAAATGAAACTATTTGTTTTCAAAAGAATAAAAGCTTTCAGATAAGAAATGAAATTCCAGTTTAATTAAAGGAATTTCAAGATTGAAGCGAAAATGGTTTTCCAAGTTATGAATGAATTGTTTTGAAAAGCTATGAATTAAATCTGTTTATTTTTAACAGATTTAAAATGATGATTTGTTTAAACTATTTGAAATGGAATTGTTTGAAAGCTATAAGTTAAATCTTTGTTTTAAAGATTTAACGAGTTAATCAAATTGAAATGGGAATTGATTTGGAAAATCTGTGAATGAATCTTTTGTTTAAAAGATAAAAAATGTGGAAAATTGTTACACCATTTAAGGTTGTTAAAATGAATCTTTTTGTTTAAAGATTTAAAAATGGTAATTTGTTTAAACCATTTGAAGAAAGATTTTGGGTAATAAGTTGTGACTTAATTGAAATCCCAATATCCATATGTTTTAAAGTATTGCGCTCATTATTCGGTTTAGCCGGGAGAGGACCTTTGTGTCATATAACCCGTTCCGAATACTGGTACGTCGTATATGGATAGCATTTGAAGACCGGTGGTGAAGACCGGATATTTTCGAAAACGAAAGGACAACTCGTCGAATGTCTCTGCATCGACTGGCCCCGATATAGAGATTTTATCACCCTTTGTGATGGGAAGTCCGGACGTGATTGGAAATAATCCGGAATTGCAAGGGCTTCGTGAGAAGTGCCTTCGGTTCTGTTCGAACCCGGAACAGACTTATATGGATTGTATGTCTGACATTACACTTTGAGATATAAAGCCGATTTCTTTCAAATACATATCTGTTGGTGGCGGAGAATTTATTCTCTTAGCTTAACACCCTTCTCTGAGACGTACGAGCTCAGAGGTTATGTAGTTGAAATTTATCAGCGATATATCCCAATTTGGTAATGTGGCATGCTGAGTGTTGCTGTGTGATGATCAGTGTTTGATCATTTGTGATATGATCATTTGTTTGATCTTATATCTTTGTGATCATAGGTTGATCATCTGTTGACCAAAAGCGTGGCTTTTTGAAAAAGCGTAGCTTTGTGGACGAGACTTCGTCAGGGCCTCACAACCCGGAAATGGTCGAAACAGGAATGTTGCGGCAAGGTTATGAGGGTCGCGCCCTTTAGGGTATGTCATTTCCTTCTGGAAAAGGGTGGTGTCATGGTATGGAGCCCAGATACTTACTCATGTGGATACACTTTATTATGTGTGATGTTGGTTATCGAGGCCTCGGATAAAGGTCCCAAAGGACCGGGGGGTGGCATATTCGTGAGTTACCTGTTACAGGGGTAACCCGGCCTTGTTGGCAGAGAGCAGTTTGTCTCTCGGGACGTCCCGCCAGAGGCGATCCCATGCGGCGGAAGGAAGTTCCTTAGCCTGACCATTTGTTGGAAATCCATTTCTCCAATACGAACCTTGTACGGTTTTAGTTGTAGAACCTACCATCTAATATGGTAGCTATAGTAGGCATAGTATAATGGTACCTATGCTGACTAAGATTAATATTATACTTTCGAAATGTTTTCTGCACTATGCACTAATAATAATATCCAATTGATTTTGCGTAGTAAGCATGTTTGACTATCATAAGAAGAAATCTCCTCCAATTCTGCGTTTGCATTGTGTGTGTGGCGGGAGGTCTTATGGTAGTTTCATTTTCCAAAAAGCATTCCGGTTTTCAATATTTAAAGTTCTGTTGTGTTTGTTTTAAAGATAAACTATTTTTGTTGCTCACACCAGTCCCATGACTGATCCGGAGTTTATTGTTCCCTTCCTAAACTCTGGGTGCCCACTATTTTCCACACGGGCAGTCTAGAGTTGGGTTTCTTTTCAGATATTCAGGTTTAGTAGATTATTTGGAGCTAGTTCATTCATCGGAGTTGCTTATCTTGGAGTTGTGGATTCATTCTTGTCTGAAGATCATTTTGGAGTTATCATTTCTATTGATATTGTTCCGCTGCTGTTGTTATCTTTTCTTTTCCGCTGCTATTTCTTGTATCTCTGATATTTGTTGTATCATCTCTGATGTATATTGATATTCATTGTATCACTCTGTTGTATCAGATATTATATATCAATGTATTATTCATTTCTTCCGCTGTGTTATTTACTTAATTGTGTTATAGCTCCGGCGAATCGGATTTGAACGGTCGAATCTGCGGCATTCTAGTACAATGTGAAGTACGGATGTTGATTTTCGAGCGGGCAAAACCCGATACGTTACAGTTAATTATGTAGACTACATTAAAGTCCTTGGTTAAATCCAATAACATTTATCAATTAAAAAATTTACTCTAGCCAGAAATTTTGACTCTAAGTTGACTACCAATGGTGATACTGACGTTCTACAATGGAATCCTTTTTTGAGTAGTGTTTCACTTCAAGTAGTTCAATATGTACCCAAGTATGTGATAGAGTTATGGGCATGCCCTAGAGGTAATTATGTAATTTGTTGCATATATCTAACTCGATAACCAATCTTGTTCGAAATAAATGGTGTTTTCTTTCGATTATGTACTTGATATAGTGTGCTATATTAATTGACTAATTTAATTAAAAGTATATTTAGTAGAAAATCCATATATGGTATGTTTTGCGATAGTACTTACAGAGTGTTATGACCGTGAGCAAAAATAAATATACCATTTTAAATGTTCCTAGTCAAGATGTATCGAGACTGAATATCGATACATCCATTGAGACTAGAGTACGTAACGCTCTTCAAATGTTGGGTAGTGTATTACTCATGGCTGCTTGGGGCACCAAGGGGTTACATACTGATAGTAATTGGATAACTATGTAATGACTCGCTAGATAGTTTTCTGTTGGTTAATATAGCTAAGGTCAAACAGAAAGTATCGATGTGACTAATTTACACCGTTCTCTTGATTTGAGAATAATGCTGATTTTCAATATGAAAGATCTCCTTTGATTATAGTCAAAAAATGGCATGGCGTCCACCGAGTGACTATAGTAGGGCCGAGTGGAATTACTGGAAGTGTAATAACCCGCAACCCAATGGGCCTTGATTTTCGCTAAATCAAAAATCCAAATCCACCAAAGTATAAATCATTGGTTTGGTATCGTGCAAATAAGCAAATGAGTGCATATCAGAGAACTAACGGTATAACTTACAGTGGAATAATAAAGTATAGTAGAACATGTAATCATGGACTAAGATTTGACACTTACATAACTATAGTTATACTTAAGGATTTTTATACTCTAATACATTGGAATTGCTTCTTTTCCCAAAAAAAATTATTAACACTATAATTCTTTATAAATTACTTAAAGGTCACTTGTGTTATGTGTAAAATGACAAGGAATCATATTTTATTTTCTATAGGAATAGATAGTAAAAAATATGGTGTTTCCTCTATTTTGTACATCTCTTCATTTTTGTTTACATTCCTTGTTACTTCAAACACTACAGTTTTATTTGGATTTCCAGTAATTTATAAAGATTCACATTGTTACACAATCCATTACAATATATTAAAATATTTTCTAATCTCAATTTGTATTCATCATCAAATTTAATTTATATTCAACAAAATATATGAATTGATCAATTCAAAAATTCCAACATGTATACAATACCTATCAAGTTTAGAGTTTCCACAACATATAGGTATTTTTTCTATAATCATTATGCGTACACAATTTATTATCCAATTCATTATTTACATTAATTCATTACGTGAATACAATAAATTGTCCAAACTGAGACTTATATCTAATCATTACTCACTTACAACTAAATATCCAAATCGATTATACTAGACATAAATGAAATAGATCACAATAATGTAAATCAAATCTTAATACAAAACCTGTAATTTTCCCACTCACACCTTTAAGCATTCCAAATCTTTAGATCTAATCCCTATTATCTGTATTCCCACATTGACTCCCTATTTGGATTCACATATAACATATACATACAGATCCATTAGAATTTTGGATTAGAAAGGAGAGATTTAGGTGGATTACAATTTCAAATCCGGATTTACAGTTCACCTCGGTTGTAGCAACTTGATTTTAACACATTTTTTATCTTCATCATCTACCACAATCCTCTTGTGGTGTATACATGCAAACTAGACTATTTCTATGAATTTAAAGTTTTTGAGGAGAAGAGAAAACGACAAAGCTTCCGCACCTACTGGAAAATTATGTGTTGGAAGTAAAGGTCTAGGTCTATATTTATAGGGGTTCAAACCAATGTCAACCATTCGATTAAACTATTTTAAATCCGAGCCTTTAGGCCTAGGTTTACTGTCACTATTTACATAACACGGGTCTACATAGATGCTTCCACGGTCAACTTGTGCTACATAAATTTGGTTAATTTTGAACATTTTGAAAATTTGTTCATTATATACCGATTTTGATTCATCGCTGTGATCTCTTTCCAGTAATTAGTCACTTAACGTTTAAGCTACTATAAACTAACAATTGAAATTAATGTTAATAATTATTGATTATTTCTGACTCCAAAACTTCAAACGTTAATAATTTTCTCTGTTGAACTCTGATCGGAAAGCATTATATTTGAAAATTGGTTAGAAAATCAACACGAGCCCAGTGGTGTAAGTTTCGTAGCCAAATTCTAACATTTGTGAAAATTCCATTTTTTTGCATCATTATTTATTTACTGCATTTCTTTTAATTAGTTTTTGTAGAATCATGGGGTATTACATTCTCCCCTTGTAAAAGAATTTCGTTCCCAAAATTCCTCAAGGGCTGAACATGTAACCTAACGTACAACCATTCTAGGCTATCAAATCAATTAGTGTGCAAACAATTTTGCAAACAATCATATACAAGTCCATGATGTATCACAATACATATGATATGCATATAAAATGATTCTATTCGGCACCTCTAATATGAATGCTTCCTTTTAAATCAATTTCAAAAATATAATGCAAAAATCTTAGATATACTGGCAGTTCTATACGTATGCAACTTTTGAAAACAAAAACTTGTTTTTACATCCAAATTATCGCATAACTCTATGAATAGAAGTATAGTCCAACTAATTTTGCAACCAATACCTATGACCCAAAATCCTAACAGGCCGTACACTAGAACCTTCTCTTTTTCCCCCAATTCTCTTCCAACTTTTCCAAGCACAGTTTGCATATTTATTTTTGTCTTAAAGTTTTAAAACAAGATTTATTTCAAAAAGTTAACTTTTTGGTTCACCTATTGATAAGGCATCATGGTAAAGAATCCATAGTTAAAATAGCTTCCATGGCTCTAACTATATTTTATTTTATTGCCACTTCTGTTGCACAGTAAAATCCATACTAACAAACCTATCAATTATTCCCTCCATAACAAGTATGTGGCAGTTCTAAAATTCGATTTCCTCTTTTCTGCCCAAAAATATTTTAATATTTCTTTCCTAAAATTTCAAATATAATTTTAGAATTTTAAAAAATTTCATCACAAATTTTTCGAAACTCTCTACAAAAATATTTTATTTTTTAAAACCAAGAATTTTGGACAAAAATTTCAAAATTATTATATATATCTTCAAAATGATTTATGTCACATCTTACGAAATCATGGTTTAGTCAATAGTCTAACGTCCATAGTGGACTTAACCTAATTACATGGTAAATTTTAAATTCTAAAACTTTTCTTTTATTTATAATAGGAACCGGCACACAAGTTCGATTATAAACTTCAGATTTTAAGGCATAGAGGCATTAACCCGTAGCTATGCGACATCCTTTCCCCATCCTCTGCTCACTGAAATTTATTTCCTGAATATGTTTCGGGACTTACAATCTTATGTCATTTATGTTTTAGTGGTTAATTAAGTAATTTTTTTAATTTATTTCTTAACTTCCAGTCTCTACTATTTTCCTTTCTGTTGCATTAGTTGAGCGTCTTTTCTTGAAATTTCACTATCTTATTATTCTCCCATAACATTGTGGTCCACATTGAAAACACATAAAAAAGAATATTTCCCATAATATCTATGCACTTTATGTACCCCAATAAAGACAAATAATGCTTACAACCCAACAGAGAAAAAACAACTACCGGAAGCTGCCCTTCAACATCAACTAACACTAATGAAACTGTGGCTTTATCACTTCTGACTTGAATGGACCTTTCTAATGTGCTATCCTTCTAAATTCCACATATCTTAACTTTGAGTCTACCAATATCGTCTACGTGCATTTCCTCCTTATAGTTCTCTGTTTCCATCTTCTTTTACTCCAAATTCCTTTATAATATTCCCAAATCTTGGTTTTTATTTCCATTATCTTTGACACTTCATACGAGCATATCCTAGAACTCGTAAAAGCACACTTTACCATTGATCATTTCTTTAAGTGTTCTTCTTATGGCTTGCACACATGTTTAACAAAATATTCCTAGGTTCTCACCGGTGTTCTTTACACTCTACGGGGATTCTTTATTGCTAATATATAACTTGTTATTGTTATCTTCTTCTTAGCCTTAACTTTTACTATGTACCACCTTTTTGGATGGTTTAAATCGACAATAAACCACACATATCGGACTTAAACCATTCAAAAGGGAGGATTATTATGGGGTAAATAAGAAAAAGAAGAGAAAGAAAGAAAAACAAAACACAAAATCTCACAGTGGAATGACAAAATATAATAATCAAATAAATAGTTCATGAAGCTGTTTTACAAATACATTTGATTACACTTTTACAATACAAATCAGAGTTATACATACAACAGGGATAAATGAATAATGCAATGGAACAACATGATGAAGTGGAATAAATAAATAAAATAGATGGTAGACTAATCTCCGTCTTCATCCTCCGAATAAAATGGTCTTCAATACACTTAAAAGCTCAGACTGACCCGAGCATAATGAAAAGATAAAACACTCGAGTCAGAACTAAAAGATCTTATATAAGTTAAATCAACAGTAAATAAATATGAGTATAACGGTTTCAGATACGTTTATGGGGTTTTACATCTCCTATCCAGGGTCTAACGTGCGTGCAATAACTTAAGAGATGTTCGGGATTACCATCTCCTAAGGATCCTTTAAACTATTTACTATGTAGTAATATACGCTATTATAATATGTCTATCGGTAAATTAAAATATTAAAATATCGTTAAGGCGTTACCCATATCCCCCTTAACACATTTTTATATATTCCCGAAGTCTATATAGATACTGTAAGCTCCACCAAACCGATGGTTTACTCAGTGGGCACTCCATAGGTATAGTACAAACCAAACTCGTAGTGGGCACAATAAGGCATGTGATGATGTAGCGCAGAATGTTAAAGGCATAGGTCGCTCACGACCTAAGGAGTTTGTAGGTCGCTCACGACCTAAGGAGATAGAGGAGGAAGCGAGTGATGCTGGGAAGAGTGGTTTAGCAACCTATGATAAGTCGCTAAGCGAGCTAAAGAGCGGCACCGTCCAAGTTGGTGAAGTGTTAGGTCGCATACGACCTAACGAGGCCTTTAGGTCGCTCCAACGACCTACCGGAGATTTGCAAGCTAACGAGATACTGGAACGACCTAACAGGTTTTTAACTCGTATACGACTTAGCGAGTTAGAAGATAAGTCGCGAAGTCTTAAGTCGCAAGGCTTAGGTCGCAAAGTTGCTGAAGCCATTTATTTTAGGTCGCAAAGCTACGGATGCCGTCCATTCTTTAAGTCGCTGAAGTATGAAGACCGTTGATCTCTTTAAGTCGTTGATTTGAGATGCGCTTATGTTTTAAGTCGCTGAAGCTCTGGATGCCGTAGATTCTTATGCCGAGTTAATCTAAAACCATTGATTCTTTAAGTCGTGAAGAAGCTGCTGTTAAGTCGCCTGTTTTTAGGTCGTAGGTCGCTCATGACCTAAGTGTTGTTGTAATTACCATTTGTTAAGTCGAAAGCTGTGTTTTCTTAAGTCGTATGTTTTGTAAGTCGTATGTCGTCTATTTTCATAAGTCGTTCTGTTTGTTAAGTCGCTGAAGGCAAGTGTTGTAACTGTGTTGTCTTAAGTCGTCACCGAGTTATGATAGGTCGTAGGTCGGAAGCTATAACTCGGAACCGACTTAGGAGATGTAAATTTTTGTTGTTGTTTTTTTGTGTGAATTGTAAAACGCCTATAAATAGGCCGAGTCTCTCATTTGTAAAAGGTTGTTGAATATTGAATAAAATTCTCTTTTGTTAGCTTTGTGCTTTCAATTTCAATTGGTAGTCGAGTGTATCTCCTATCTCCACCTTCGACATTCGAGTGCGCTCGAATCTTCGATTGTTGAAGCCGATTCGCGGAATCAAGTGCGCTTGATCAATGCGTGAAGAATCGCAGATCTTTGAACCCGGTATCGTGCGTGATCAACGAGTTCGGGATAGCTAGAATTCGGTATCTTCGGATCAACGAATTTGGGCATTTCAGTATCTTCCAATCCACCGATTACTACATTCAACGATCTACATTGTTTTTGTAATATCCGCTGCGTCATTTGGTATCAGAGCTTGTTCTAGCCAATCATAGCTAGATCGAGACTTGGAGCCTATTCATTTAGAAGTTGAAGAGATTTGCCGAGCTCGAAGTGAAAATTGGAGATTGTTTATCACGGCCGAGAGTAAGAAGAGCTTGTTCGAAGATTGATTGATCGAATTTGTATTGGAAGCCGAAACTTTGTCCATCGTGTTCATCGCGATTTGCTACGAAGTGGAAGTTTTCGATCCGTTTCATTTTGGATCAAAATTCGAATTGTGTTTGAATTTGAAGAGTTTGTAAGTTCAAGTATGCCACCAAGGAGAGCTAATCGACATCAAAACGTAGAAGCTTTGTATCGAAGAGAAGAAGCTGATGAGATGGAGTAAAGAATCAATGAAAACTTTAGTGAAAAGCTTAACGAAGGAATTGGCCGGTTAGAAAAGCTTATGACGGAGATGAATCAAAATCGGAGAAGGGTATCACCTGAATCTTACCATGGAGGTAGTAGAGTCTTGCCACATTCCAATCGAGACAAAAGTGTTGAAAATGATCAAGGGCGTGGGAGGAACGTGAATGATTGTGAACGGAGGAATGTAGATAGAAGGGATGATGGTGGTAGACGTGAAGGTAGTAGAGATGTGGGTGGACGAGATAGACAACGATATACATCTGATTTTGAAGAAGAATATGATGGTGGTAGTGTTCGAGGACAAGGACGAGAACAAGGAAGAAATCACTCTGAGTATGATCACAAATGGGAGTCGGGAATGAAGACTGAAATTCCTGAATTCAAAGGTGGTATGCAAGCAGAGGAGTTTCTAGATTGGGTAGCTAATGTTGAAGAGATTTTTGACTTTAAAGAAGTTCCAGAACATCGTAGAGTGAAGTTGGTTGCTACGAGGTTGAGGGGTAGAGCTTTGGCATGGTGGCAGCAAACCAAACTTACACGTGAACGAATGGGAAAGTCAAAAGTTGAATCTTGGGAGAAGATGAAGAAATTGATGAAAGCAATGTTCTTACCTTACAATTATCAATCTTTGATGTATCAACGTTTGCAGAACTTGAGACAAGGGACGAAATCTGTGAATGACTATGCTGATGAATTCTATCAACTTATTGCAAGGAATGATATTATGGAAACGGAAGAGCAGCTGACATCTAGATTCATTGGGGGATTGAGAATGCAGATTCAGGATATGGTTAATATGTTCGATCCAAGATCTGTGGCAGAAGCACATCAGAAAGCGTTGGCTTGGGAAAAACAAGGGAGACGAGGAGGTGGTGTGTTTACTAATTCTAACAATCAAGTGAAGGGTGTTAGTGGAAGTTCTAATGTTTCTAAACCTATCAGTAGACCAGTGGTGAAGGAGGCTGAGAAGACAAAGGTTACCAATGGTTTCAAATGTTACAATTGTCAGGAATTGGGTCATAAAAGCAGTGAGTGTCCAAAGCCAAAGAAGAGAACCATGATTGCAGAAGTTGACGATGTGGATGTTGATGGAGATTGTTCTAATCCAGCTGAGGAGGATGAGCAGGATATTGCGTCAGGAGATGAAGGTTGTAATCTAATGCCGAGGAGATCATGTTTGACACCGAAGCAGGAGGAAGCTAGTTGGTTGAGGAGTAATATCTTTCAATCAACATGTACTATTCTGGGGAAGGTGTGTAAGTTTGTGATCGACGCAGGAAGCTGTGACAATATCATTTCAACCGAGGCTGTAACAAAGTTGAAGTTGAAGACAGAGAAGCATCCGAATCCATACAAGTTAGCATGGTTGAGAAAAGGAGGAGAAGTGAAAGTGGATAGACGAGTTCGTGTTCCATTCTCTATTGGGAAGAAATACAAAGACGAGATCTGGTGTGATGTAGTAGAGATGGATGTTTTTCATTTACTTTTGGGAAGACCATGGCAGTATGATCGAGCAGTACAACATGACGGTCGTACCAACAGCTACAGTTTTATGTTTGAAGGCACGAAGATTATCTTAGTTCCAAAGAAGAGACAACCAGGAGAAAGTAAGTCAGAAGAGATTGAAGAGTTGAAAACCTTATTATCTCTGAAGGAGTTTGTTAAAGAAGTTGAGAAAGAGCCGGAAGTATTCTTGTTGATTGGACGAGAGAGCAGTGAAGAGGTTGAAATTCCAGAAGAAGTTAAACCAGTCTTGAAAGAATTTGACGATGTATTTCCAGAGGAGTTACCAACGGAGTTGCCACCATTGAGGGATATACAACATCAGATAGATCTTGTTCCAGGAGCTGTGTTGCCACACAGACCACATTATCGGATGAGTCCGAAGGAACATGAGGAGTTGCGGAGGTAGGTGGAAGAATTGCTTGAACAGGGGCGTGTGCAGGAGAGTTTAAGTCCTTGTGCTGTACCAGCTTTATTGGTACCCAAAAAGGATGGAACGTGGAGGATGTGCACTAACAGTCGAGCATTGAATAAGATTACTGTGAGATATAGATTTCCAATGCCGAGGTTGGATGACTTGTTAGATCAAATAAGCGGAGCTACTATCTTTTCGAAAATTGATTTGAAAAGCGGATATCATCAAATTCGGATTAGACCTGGAGACGAATGGAAGACAGCCTTCAAGATGAGAGAGGGGTTGTATGAATGGCTGGTGATGCCGTTCGGTCTTTCGAATGCACCGAGTACGTTCATGCGAGTGATGAATCAAATTTTTAGACCTTTCATTGGGAAATTTTTGGTGGTGTACTTTGACGATATTTTGATTTATAGTAGGAGTCTGGAAGAGCATGTTCAACATCTGAAGGAAGTGTTAATTATTTTACGAGAGGAACAATTTTATGCTGCGACAAAGAAATGCGTGTTCATGACGCATAGTGTTTTGTTCTTGGGGTATATTGTTTCGGAGAAGGGCATCCAGGTAGATCAGAATAAAGTTGAAGCAGTCAGGAATTGGCCACAGCCGAAGACAATTACAGAAGTGAGAAGTTTTCATGGGCTAGCGTCATTCTACCGAAGATTCATTCCACACTTCAGTAGCGTGATGGCACCGGTGACTGATTGCATGAAGGGGAAACAATTTTCTTGGACGGAGGAAGCTGGGATTGCTTTTGGGAAGATCAAGAAGTTGCTGACATCTGCACCAATTCTTGTATTACCAGATTTTCAGTTATTGTTTGAACTGCATACTGATGCGTCAAAGGTTGGAATTGGAGGGGTGTTGAGTCAGAATGGGCGTCCTATTGCATATTTCAGCGAGAAGTTGTCAGGAGCAAAGATGAGATACAGTACCTATGATGTGGAATTTCATGCTGTTGTTCAAGCGGTGAAGCACTGGCGACATTACTTATTCCAGAAAGAATTTGTTTTATACACTGATCACGAGGCGTTGAAACATTTACAAGGACAAGACAAGATTTCAGCAAGAAATGCATCGTGGATTGCTTATTTGCAGCAGTTTACTTTTGTCGTTAAGCAAAAGTCAGGGGTAACCAATCGTGTGGCTGATGCTTTGAGTAGGAGGAATCATTTGTTGACAACAATGAAGGTTGAGGTGACGGGGTTTGACATTTTACCAGAACTATTTGTGGAAGATCCTTACTTTATGCAGTTTGTTGATAAAGTCAAGAATGGAGAGACGAATGAGTTTATGATGGTTAATGGTTTTCTTTTTAAAGGAAATCGATTGTGCATACCGGAGGGTAGTCTGAGAATGAAGATTATCAAGGAGTTACACGAAGAGGGACATGTTGGGAGAGACCGTACAGTACAGTTGATTTCACAATCCTATTTTTGGCCATCGATGAGGAAAGAAGTAGAGAGGTTTGTGGAGCGTTGTCATATTTGTCAGGTTTCGAAAGGAACTGCAACTAATGCTGGGTTATATATGCCGTTACCTGTACCAATTAAACCATGGGTTGATGTGAGTATGGACTTCGTGTTGGGATTACCGAGGACACAGCGTGGTAATGATTCCATTTATGTGGTAGTTGACCAATTCTCGAAAATGGCACATTTTATCGCTTGTAAGAAGACGGCGGATGCTATTCATGTTGCTCAGTTGTTTTTCAAAGAGATATATCGACTTCATGGATTACCAGAATCGATTGTGTCAGACAGGGATACACGTTTTCTGAGTCATTTTTGGCTAAGTTTGTGGAAGATGGTGGGAACGAAGTTGAAGTTTAGTAGTGCTTATCATCCGCAAACGGATGGACAGACCGAGGTTGTGAACAGATCATTGGGAAACTTGTTGAGGTGTCTTGTTCAAGATAATCTGAAGAGTTGGGATATGAAGTTATGCCAGGCAGAGTTTGCCCATAATCATGCTGTGAATCAAAGTACTGGGTTTAGTCCATTCCAGATTGTTTATTCGAGCTTATCGAAGGGACCGTTGGATTTAACGGTAGTGCCACAATCAATGAAGAAAGTTAAGAAAGCTGCTGATTTTGTTGAAGGGTTGACGGAATGTCATAAAATCGTTCAGGAACGATTGGAGAAAGCAAATGAGAAGTATAAACAATCTGCAGATTTGAAACGACGAAATGTTGAGTTTAATGAAGGAGATATGGTTTATGCAGTGTTAACAAAAGATCGTTTTCCAGTAGGCGCTTATAACAAGTTGAAAGCCAGGAAAATTGGTCCGGTGGAAGTTGTGAAGCGAATTAATGAAAATGCTTACAAATTGAAACTGCCAGATGATGTGTATACGTCTGACGTATTCAATGTTAAACATCTCATACCATACCACGGAAATGAACTCATAGTAGAGGAGGATGGTGCAAATTCGAGGTCGAATTTTTCTCAACCTAAGGAGGATGATGCAGCGCAGAATGTTAAAGGCATAGATCGCTCACGACCTAAGGAGTTAGAGGAGGAAGCGAGTGATGCTGGGAAGAGTGGTTTAGCAACCTATGATAAGTCGCTAAGCGAGCTAAAGAGCGGCACAGTCCAAGTTGGTGAAGTGTTAGGTCGCATACGACCTAACGAGGCCTTTAGGTCGCTCCAACGACCTACCGGAGATTTGCAAGCTAACGAGATACTGGAACGACCTAACAGGTTTTTAACTCGTATACGACTTAGCGAGTTAGAAGATAAGTCGCGAAGTCTTAAGTCGCAAGGCTTAGGTCGCGAAGTTGCTGAAGCCATTTATTTTAGGTCGCAAAGCTACGGATGCCGTCCATTCTTTAAGTCGCTGAAGTATGAAGACCGTTGATCTCTTTAAGTCGTTGATTTGAGATGCGCTTATGTTTTAAGTCGCTGAAGCTCTGGATGCCGTAGATTCTTATGCCGAGTTAATCTAAAACCGTTGATTCTTTAAGTCGTGAAGAAGCTGCTGTTAAGTCGCCTGTTTTTAGATCGTAGGTCGCTCATGACCTAAGTGTTGTTATAATTACCATTTGTTAAGTCGAAAGCTGTGTTTTCTTAAGTCGTATGTTTTGTAAGTCGTATGTCGTCTATTTTCATAAGTCGTTCTGTTTGTTAAGTCGCTGAAGGCAAGTGTTGTAACTGTGTTGTCTTAAGTCGTCACCGAGTTATGATAGGTCGTAGGTCGGAAGCTATAACTCGAAAGCGACTTAGGAGATGTAAATTTTTTTTGTTGTTTTTTTTTGTGTGAATTGTAAAACGCCTATAAATAGGCCGAGTCTCTCATTTGTAAAAGGTTGTTGAATATTGAATAAAATTCTCTTTTGTTAGCTTTGTGCTTTCAATTTCAATTGGTAGTCGAGTGTATCTCCTATCTCCACCTTCGACATTCGAGTGCGCTCGAATCTTCGATTGTTGAAGCCGATTCGCGGAATCAAGTGCGCTTGATCAACGCGTGAAGAATCGCAGATCTTTGAACCCAGTATCGTGCGCGATCAACGAGTTCGGGATAGCTAGAATTCGGTATCTTCGGATCAACGAATTTGGTCATTTCAGTATCTTCCAATCCACCGATTAATACATTCAACGATCTACATTGTTTTTTTAATATCCGCTGCATCATGTGACAAGGCACGCGAGGCAATGCCAATGTAGGATTCTACCATTTGCACTCCTAGATTGGTGGTAACGCGTTGCAGCTACTATCGCGCACCTCGGATCACACTCCCAAAATCAATCGAGGGGTGGCTACCAAATCAATCACAAAGTCATAATATGGTATCGAAGAAATGTGCTCCATAGGAGGAGCGACCTCACTTGGCCCGGTATAGCTCCCGTTTAAGCCACATCAAGCTAACTCGAGGGAGTAAGGGCTACATTAATACCTTATACAGAATCGTTCGCCAAACCATCCTACTTCAATCTGGAATCTCCACCATGTACACAGTTGTTAAGGTGGTTTTCGGTATTGGCAAAGAGTATGAAAATATCAGATCCTGGTCTCTTTAACAGCCAAACGCTTATTTAACACCGGATGGTTCTTTTACGTTTCCAAAACCAATTCATAATTGATATCAAAATATCATATTCAATTCAAACCATAACACTTTCGAAATCATATTCACTTTCGAAATCCTTTCACTTTTGAAATCATATTCACAAATAGGTTAAACTCTCATTTCAAAATCATCATATTTACTCAAAATATGTCATTTCACTAGAAAATATTATTTCAAATCCCAACTTAGGTTATAACATCATTTAACCATATTCGCTTTTAAATCAATGATTTAAATCTAAATAATTCAGCCTTGCATAGTTTGAATTTTTGAAAATAGTTTGGATAGTCATAATTAGTTGAAAATAGGTTAAAATCGTTTAAAATAGTTTGGATATCATATACCAGGCAAAATTATTTCATTTGCCTATATTTCAAAACAGTATTGTGTCGGTCTGCCCTATTAAGTGTTTAGAAATCCCTATTGATGCCATAACGTCCTATGTACCGACCAGAATTTATAAATACTAAACGGAACAAATTAACACAATATATAATATTTTATAACACTAGCAAGTACGCTCTCTCATATATACACTCAAATAGACTCATTCTAGGGTATTACAACCTTATCTCTAATGAGTCAGACCCCGCAAAGCTAAGGTTATCGCTAAACCAAAGCTCTGATACCAAATGTAACAACCCACCTTTTTGGATGGTTTAAATCGACAATAAACCACACATGTCGGACTCAAACCATTCAAACGGGAGGATTGTTATGGGATAAATAAGAAAAAGAAAAGAAAGGAAGAAAAACAAAACATAGATCTCACAGCGGAATGACAAATATAATAATTAAACAAACAGTTCATGAAGCTGTTTTACAAATACATTTGATTACACTTTTACAATACAAGTCAGAGTTATACATACAACAGAGATAATTGAATAATGCAGTGGAACAACATGATGCGGTGGAATAAATAAATAAAATAGATAGTAAACTAATCTCTGTCTTCATCGTCCGAATAAAATGGTCTTCAATACACTGAAAAGCTCAAACTGACCCGAGCGTAATGAAAAGACAAAACACTTGAGTCTGAACTAAAAGATCTTATGTACGTTAAATCAACAGTAAATAAATATGAGTGTAATAGCTTTAGAGACGTTTACGGGGTTTTACATCTCTTATCCAGTTTCTAACGTGCGTGCAATAACTTAAGAGATGTTCGGGATTACCATCTTCTAAGGATCCTTTAAACTATTTACTATGTAGTAATATACGCTATTATAATATGTCTATCAGTAAAGTAAAATATTAAAATAGCGTTAAGGCATTGTAGGATCGTTTTCATCCTTGAGGGTGGGCGAATAGGGCCTACTAATAAAAATTAATGCGGAAATAAAAATAAAAATAGAAAGTAATGCAGTAGAGATCACACAAAGATTTACCCAGCTTGGGCAAAAACCTGCCTACGTGCTGCTCTCAAGGTTTCTATTAGAAATTAAGTAATCAAACGCTTACAAACACACGTAAACTCGCAATACCCACTAACTTGATTAACCTAACTCTAAGCCCAAAACCCTGCCACAACTCAGCCACTGAGTTACGAATTCTCGAACTACAAAACCGTAGTTCGTAACCTAGTTAAACTAGAGTCTGATAAAACAAACAAAACAACTAAAAATAAATTAAAACCTTAATGTAAAATTATACGGCCCAATAAGAAGATGCGGTCCAAATAAAAATATAAATGTGATTTCCCTTTTCACTACTTCCTTCACGCTGCCTTGTTTCTTCGTGATTTTGGAATTAGGGTTTTTCAGTTGAAGCTGTCGCCTTGAAATAGAAGTTCACATTGTTCGCTTGATGCTTTCGTTCCTCAATTAGCCTACTGCTTCAATTAGCTTTCTTCGATTTGCTTTGCGGCTGCTTCAAGATCAAGTATGAATGGAATAAAATCGGTATGTGATTTTATACTTTATTTCTCTGTTGATTTTTTGAACTTGAACTCGATAATTTACCGATGATGACATGGGTTCAATTTATAGCATTCGAAACCCTATAATCTCATTCGTATATTTTTGGTTTGAATTTTCAATTGATTTGCTTGGTCATTCGATTATTATTGAATGCTTGTGATTAATTTTGACTTGTTCATTGTATATATGTTACTCCACGAATTCGAATTTGCTCCGTTCTTTTCTGCTATGACTTTGGCACTTGAATTTGATCCTCTCTTTTTGCTGCTACGACTTGTTCATTATGCTCCGTTCCATTCTTTGCTGTCAATTTTTCATTTTTTGAATAACTCAATGGTGTTTGACAATTTCTTTTTGAAACGTGACCTTGACTTTATTCACTGCTACTAATATTTTCCCACGGCTCCTTCACTGTTTTTGATGTGTATATGTATCTGCTGCATACTCATGTTGCCTTTTATTGTGTGTTATCACCATGTATATACATACATGCATATGTATGTGTGCATATATGTGATGTGCTAGACTTTGTACATGTTGAAATTGATGTCTCCTCTGTGCTCCTTGCTGTGTTGTTTTAAGTCTGGTTGTATTTTGATCTGGTTCCATTTGTACATGTCTTTGTTATCTCTAAAACCCTATGCAGTGTTTGCTTGCTTTGCATTCATGTTAACTTATCTGGTTCAATTTGGTCTTGTTTTGTTCCTCTTGAAATCTGGTTTGTGGTTCTACTTGTGTGACGCCCCACCTCTATACCCACGCTAGCCAAGGACACTACATGGTAATGCCGTCGACTAGCATGGAGAATAAGGCTGTTGAGGAGCGACCATCTATGTAATTGCTTTGTGCGAGCACCGATATGTCAGAAAATATAACTTACATTTCATCTTAGGAGGAAATCCGACATATCTAATACAAACACAAAGCTACCACACAGTGGCTAAGTAGTCTTCGGAAACAAATATACAAATAAACATAACACAAATCAGTCATAGATGTTCATATCTCAAAGGCGGAAACAGATATGAATATAACACATAAAAGTGTACATCAGAGTAGTGGTCATATAAGATCCACAATATCATAAAAGAATAGATACAAGTGCTAGACAAAAGAATAATTATACATCAAGGAGTCCACAACTCAAATGTATAATAACAAAAACTACTAGTCTAAAGTAGATAGCCAAAAGGATCAAATGATAATCCCGGATAAGAAGTCAAGCAGGAGCACCTGTAATATCTCAGTCTGACTCGAGTATTATTTAATAAGAAAATAATAAACGGCTCAGTCTAGCTATAATCATCAAATAAAAATGAGATATAAGAAGAGATATAATAAAAACGTATGATAACCAAAAATGTCATACCACGACGAGTATACATTAGAAAATCAACAAAGGAAAATCATACAAATATCTCACGAATCTCATAGCATAAAAAGAATGTCATAATCTTTATTTAATTCACCAAGCCACAATAAATGACATACATATCAATGCCAACTGAAAAAGGTGCTGAAACATAAATTCCAGAAATCGATCAATAGAAATCCAAAAATCACAAGAAAAGGATGGCCAATCCCAAGTGGGAGCATGAAAACTCACCAACACGTGTATCACAAACAATTCGGAACATCGATGCAGTACAAACGGTACGTCCAATGAATCGAAAAGCCGAGACATCGATGTAGTACAAACGGTACATCCTATGAATCAAAACACAAATCAATTCGGAACATCGACGCAGTACAAACGATATGTCCAATGAATTGAAAAGCCGAGACATCAATGTAGTACAAACGGTACATCCAATGAATCAAAACACAAAACAATTCGGAACATCGACGCAGTACAAACGGTACGTCCAATGAATCGAAAAGCCGAGACATCGATGTAGTACAAATGGTACATTCAATGAATCGAAACACATTAGAAGTACATGGGTCGCTAGCCCACAAAGAAATGAGACGAAGCTCAATAAAATGAGGTACAATCCTCCAAGTGGACAAAGAGACATCGCACCTTGCTAGTCTAAACCATAAAATGATCATCATCGATCATCAAGAAGTATCAATTACATTAAGCTAGTAAATATATGAGTTTAGTTTCATGTCCCATAACCACTAGCTTAACTTAAATATTTACGAACAAATTGTATATCTCCACAAGAAAATTTGTCACTAGAGATTCAATCGAACAAGTCCAAGAATTAACCGACAAAGTAAACGCAAGCGTTTCATACCACTTGTTTTACTAAGTCACTTAATTAGATTTCTCATCCGAGTGAGGTAAAGGTTTGTATATACTAATAGATTGGAAATCGGTTTTAAGAAATGAGCTTTGTAATAAAATAGTGTTGAAATCGTTTTTGTAAAAGAGTTTGAATATTTACTACTAGTATAAAAACCTTTGTATTTTAAAGTGACAAGTCATAGAAATGATTGAAGAAACAATCAATCATCAAAATTCACATACGAAGACGTGAATCAAATCCATAGAAATCGATGCCGAATCCATCAAAATGGATATCCACAAAAATTCCGAAAAAGAAGTCATCACGGTAGATAATAAAAGATAACAACAAATCGGATAACCTTGAATCGATAAAGGCTGGAAATCAAAACAAAATAATTAGGTAGATTGAGATGAGCAGGTCGGTTGACTGGACCAGGTGGTCGGTCGATCGATACAGACCCGGGCAATTTCCTGGGTCTTGTTCGGTCGACTGAACCCCTAGTTCGGTCGACCGAACCTGCTTCCGAGAGATTCTGATTTTCTGTTCGGTCGGCTGAACCCCTGGTTCAGTCGACCGAACCTGCTCCAGAAGCGTTTTCAGTCTAGGCCCCTTTGAGGTAAATTCGATAACGCGGACGGAAGTGGACTAACGAGCATCTACGACTGAGGATTTACGCCTAATGACAACCTAGCCTTGTATGGCCCTCCGAAACACTCCACTAACGTGTTCAAACATCAAAGATTGGATTTTTATAAAAATTGGATTCCAAAAACCAAAAATTGAATAATTCACCAATTCAATCCGAATCGAAAGCAAATGAACATAAATAAGTATTAGGAATTCATACCTAACAATCAAAGATAATTATAGGCATAGATGTGAGATAAAAATCTCACCTTTAAACCCAAAACAAATGAAGGAGAAGCTATAGAGCAATGGCAAGGACAATCACTCTCCAATTCCAACTCAACAAGCTTGAATCTAAGCTTAAAAGAGTAACATTTCCTAAGTTAGGTTTAGGAATTTCTGAAATTGAAAGGAGAACGAGTTGGGGAAGAAGAAGAGGAGGCTTACCAAAGCTTCTTCTTGAATTTGGAGCTAGAACTTGGATTTGCAATCGAACTAGGGCTTAGGAATTTCCTAATTCTTTTTCACTTCCTCCATTTTTTATGAAGCTTGAGTGTTAGGAAATGAAAGTGAAGTAATGAAGAGGAGAGGGGGTGGAGTAATGATATAACCAGATTTGGGCAAGTGGGCTGAACCCAAACCCAAGCCCAAAGCCCTAAGTGAAAAAATAGCAATAATCACCCAACTCCAAACATATCGAAGCTTATACTCAAAAAAGTCGCAAACGCCATTTTGGACTCAATGGAAGTGGTCTAGAGTCCCAATTCGACTATTTGCAAAAAGTAGATTTTTGGACCTTAATCCGACTAACGATGCTATATTTAAATATACAATCGTAAAATATGCGGGTTGTTACAGACTCCCCTCCTTAAAGAAATTCCGTCCTCGCAATAATTAAGAGGAAAATAAAAGTAACAACCATAAAAGCATATCAACATAGAAGAAAATTTGAAATAAGAAGCTCACCATAAAGAGCACGAAAGAGTAAGTCTGGATGTGTTTGCTCGATGAATTCTCAATATTCCCAAAAGAAATCCTTAGGATTTGAGGACCATTGAACTTTCACAAGAAGAACATCTTTATTTCGAAGGCGTTTTCCCTCCGAAGTAATGATATGAATAGAATGTTGCTTATAAGTCAAATCTGGTGAAACTTCAATTTTCTCAATAACACCGGGCTCAAGAATAAAAATCGGAATCCCAAAGGCATTTCCATAGTTATGTGGAAAAGGTCATTAAATTGAGCCGGTGCAACGACGTAGTACAATAACGGTACGCCCGAGAAACTAGAAACTCAAATAACCCTGAACGTTGATGTAGTACAATAACGCTACGCCAGATGAACGGAAACTCAAATAATTCAGAACACCGACGCAGTACAAAAACGGTACGTCGTCCAATGAACCGAAGCTCAAATAATTCGGAACACCGACACACTACAAAAACGGTACGTCCAATGAACCCAAGCTCAAATAATTCGGAACACCGACGCAGTACAAAATTGGTACGTCCAATAAACCGAAGCTCAAATAATTCGGAACACCGACGCAGTACAAAAACGGTACGTCCAATGAACCAAAGGCCATAAAAGAACATCGGACGCTAGTCCATAAAAGAAATGAAACAAAGCTCACTAAATCGAAGTACATCGAAACGTCCGATGAACTTGGTAAAAAGATTATTCCTTTCGGACATCATCAAAGAAACAACCACTTGTTGCTTGCAACTAAGGATATTGGCAACACGATTTCCCGTTTTGGGAGTATAAAGAATATCAAGATCATAAGATGTAAGGAACCCGGACCTAAGTTCCTTATGAGAAAATAAACATTTCAAAGATCTATGATCAGAGTGGAGAACGAATTTCTCCCCCAAAATAATGATGCCAAACTCTAAAAGTGAAAACAATAGCCGCGAGCACTAGATCATGAGTGGCATATCTAGTCTCGATAGGCTTTAATGATTTAGAAGCAAAAGTGATAGCACGTTTTCTTTTGCAAGAGAACGGCATCCAAACCAATACAACTAGCATCGGTATAAGCAATAAAGTCTTGGTTCCCTTCGGGAATCACAAGAATAGGAGTATCGAAAAGAATGAATTTCTTTTAAATAATCTTCTTTTCCGAAAAGCTAAAACTCTTAAAATTACAATTATCTTTATGTAATAATCTTTCTAGAAAAATTTACATTTTTACAAGTCAATATATTGTGTCTGACTGTCTCATCAAAGCGTTTAGTAAATTCCTATCGATATCGTTGATCAAGCGCATCCACCAAAATTCTTAAAGCACTCAATGGGCAATACAATCAAAAAATCATCTTCTATATGATAAATATGTTTCTTAAAAACATTTAAGAATATTCTTTGCTCGTTTAAGAGCAAAAATCAAATTATACTTATAAATAAATCTTATGAAAAAGATTTGCAAAATTTTAAATTACTGTTTTCATCCAAAATCAATATTTACAAGAATGGAGTCATCGTGATTGTAGAATACTCGATTCATAAAATGGATGAAATAAGCTGGACAAACTATTCATAAAATGGATGAAATAAGCTGGACAAACTGAATGACACAATAAGTCATTCATAAGTTTCATAACGAGTGAGGAATGCGGTAAACTGAATGCTAACTCCCGCAACTCGTAGCAAATGAAAATCGGTGGCAAGGTCGAGCTAAAAAGACCTTAACACCACTCAAAAGATTGCTTAGGTGATAATCCTAAAACAAACTCAAAATTACCAGAAAATTCTCAAACTACATGAATGAGAGAAATAACACTTTCCTCATCATGTGAGCTTAAAGAATAAAATGATGCCATCAAATTGGAATCAAAATCACAAAGGAAAGACAGAAATTTGCTTAACAGATTGAAAATGTCGAAGATGAATAGTCCACATGGGACAAAGGATATGGCTTCATGATAATTAAGCCAATCCTTACAAAAGTCAATTCCGAAGCACAAGTAAAAATCGGCTCGGAAAGAAAAATCACATAAAATAATTTCGACATCAATAAAAAGCAAATTGAGTGTTGCGGATCCACCAATCCGGATTCGCAATCCTCAAAAAAGTTCATCAAGCCCAGAAATGTTTAAAGAAAAAGAATCACAAGTTCTTTTGAAATAAAAATAATGAGATGAAACCCATATAAAAAAGAACTCGAATAAGATAATCACAAAATAAATGTCATCAAGGATAGAATGGATACCTTGACTAAGAGAAGATTTGCCAGGGGCTTGCACAATATTTAGCTTCCTCATGTCCTTGTTCAAAAGTTTGGGACATGCAGATAAAAGATGACCCAGTTTTTTGCAATAGCGACAAGAATGGTGTTTCGGACACATATTCGCATAGTGTACCTTAGAATTACAATTGTAGTATCCTCCACGATTATAGATTGGAGTCTTTGCTACAAAAGTAGTTTGCTTCACTCTCTTATTGGGATTAAGGCTCTTGAACTTAATATGCCTCTTCTTAGAAGTCCCAATATCACAAACACTTCCTTTACCAACCTCTTCATGTCGAAGAGTAATATCCACAAGCTGATTGAAAGGAACTTCAAGTTTCAAAGGTAAAATCTTTTCGGGGTTCTCACCCAAAGCACAGATAAACCTTTGATTCATTACAAAATCCAAAAGTTGTTGGGCCGACATGAATACGCCATCCAGAGAAGGACTACTGGATTGACCAGCGCTAGGACTGCCAGAACCAACCATTTCTTTTCTTTAAGAAATAAAGAAAAGAAGAAGAAAAGGTTATTCTTAGAATGAATATCAAACAATCATGATTGATAAAACAAGGAATCATAAAAGAAAATAGGATAGAACGGGTCCAATTGACTCGAATAAATTCCTAAAGCACGACTCCTAAGAAAGAATTAGGACAATGATTCTTGCTAGATTATTCTACATTGTTCCGAAGTTTGGCTCTGATACCATGCTGTGACACCCCACCTCTATACCCACGCTAGCCAAGGAAACTACATGGTAATGTCGTCGACTAGCGCGGAGATTAAGGCTGTTGAGGAGCGACCATCTGTGTAATTGCTTTGTGCGAGCACCGATATGTCAGAAAATATAACTTAAATTTCATCTCAAGACGAAAATCCGACATATCTAATACAAACACAAAGCTACCACACAGTGGCTAAGTAGTCTTCGGAAACAAATATAGAAATAAACATAACACAAATCAGTCACAGATGTTCATATCTCAAAGGCGGAAACAGATATGAATATAACACATAAAAGTGTACATCAGAGTAGTGGTCATATAAGATCCACAATATCACAAAAGAATAGATACAAGTGCTAGACAAAAGAATAATTATACATCAAGGAGTCCACAACTCAAATGTATAATAACAAAAACTACTAGTCTAAAGTAGATAGCCAAAAGAATTAGATGATAATCCCAGATAAGAAGTCAAGCAGGAGCACCTGTAATATCTCAGTCTGACCCGGGTATTATTTAATAAGAAAATAATAAACGGATCATTCTAGCTATAATTATCAGATTAAAATGAGATATAAGAAGAGATATAATAAAAACGTATGATAACCAAAAATGTCATACCACAACGAGTATACATTAGAAAATCAACAAAGGAAAATCATACAAATATCACACGAATCTCATAGCATAAAAAGAATGTCATATTCTTTATTTAATTCACCAAGCCACAATAAATGACATACATATCAATGCCAACTGAAAAAGGTGGTGAAACATAAATTCCAGAAATCGATCAATAGAAATCCAGAAATCACAAGAAAAGGATGGCCAATCCCAAGCGGGAGCATGAAAACTCACCAACACGTGTATCACAAACAATTCGGAACATCGACGCAGTACAAACGGTACGTCCAATGAATCGAAAAGCCGAGACATCGATGTAGTACAAACGGTACATCCAATGAATAGAAACACAAATCAATTCGGAACATCGACGCAGTACAAACGGTACGTCCAATGAATCGAAAAGCCGAGACATCGATGTAGTACAAACGGTACATCCAATGAATCGAAACACAAAACAATTCGGAACATCGACGTAGTACAAACGGTACGTCCAATGAATCGAAAAGCCGAGACATCAATGTAGTACAAACGGTACATCCAATGAATCGAAACACATTAGAAGTACATGGGTCGCTAGCCCACAAAGAAATGAGACGAAGCTCAATAAAATGAGGTACAATCCTCCAAGTGGACAAAGAGACATCGCACCTTGCTAGTCTAAACCATAAAATGATCATCATCGATCATCAAGAAGTGTCAATTACATTAAGCTAGTAAATATATGAGTTTAGTTTCATTTCCCATAACCACTAGCTTAACTTAAATATTTACGAACAAATTGTATATCTCCACAAGAAAATTTGTCACTAGAGATTCAATCGAACAAGTCCAAGAATTAACCGACAAAGTAAACGCAAGCGTTTCATACCACTTGTTTTACTAAGTCACTTAATTAGATTTCTCATCCGAGTGAGGTAAAGGTTTGTATATACTAATAGATTGGAAATCGGTTTTAAGAAATGAGCTTTGTAATAAAATAGTGTTGAAATCGTTTTTGTAAAAGAGTTTGAATATTTACTACTAGTATAAAAACCTTTGTATTTTAAAGTGACAAGTCATAGAAATGATTGAAGAAACAATCAATCATCAAAAATTCACATACGAAGACGTGAATCAAATCCATAGAAATCGATGCCGAATCCATCAAAATGGATATCCACAAAAATCCCGAAAAAGAAGTCATTACGGTAGATAATAAAAGATAACAACAAATCGGATAACCTTGAATCGATAAAGGCTGGAAATCAAAACAAAATAATTAGGTAGATTGAGATGAGCAGGTTGGTTGACTGGACCAGGTGGTCGGTCGACCGATACAGACCCGGGCAATTTCCTGGGTCTTGTTCGGTCGACTGAACCCCTGGTTCGGTCGACCGAACCTGCTTCCGAGAGATTCTGATTTTCTGTTCGGTCGGCTGAACCCCTGGTTCAATCGACCGAACCTGCTCCAGAAGCATTTTCAGTCTAGGCCCCTTTGGGGAAAATTCGATAACGCGGACGGAAGTGGACGAACGAGCATCTACGACTGAGGATTTACGCCTAACGACAACCTAGCCTTGTATGACCCTCCGAAACACTCCACCAACGTGTTCAAACATCAAAGATTGGATTTTTATAAAAATTGGATTCCAAAAACCAAAAATTTAACAATTCACCAATTCAATCCAAATCGAAAGCAAATGAACATAAATAAGTGTTAGAAATTCATACCTAACAATCAAAGATAGTTATAGGCATAGATGTGAGATAAAAATCTCACCTTTAAACCCAAAGCAAATGAAGAAGAAGCTATAGAGCAATGGCAAGGACAATCACTCTCCAATTCCAACTCAACAAGCTTGAATCTAAGCTTAAAAGAGTAACATTTCCTAAGTTAGGTTTAGGAATTTTTGAAATTGAAAGGAGAACGAGTTGGGGAAGAAGAAGAGGAGGCTTACCAAAGCTTCTTCTTGAATTTGGAGCTAGAACTTGGATTTGCAATGGAACTAGGGCTTAGGAATTTCCTAATTCTTTTTCACTTCCTCCATTTTTTTATGAAGCTTGAGTGTTAGGAAATGAAAGTACAGTAATGAAGAGGAGAGGGGGTGGAGTAATGATATAACCAGATTTGGGCAAGTGGGCTGAACCCAAACACAAGCCCAAAGCCCTAAGTGAAAAATAGCAAAATTCACCCAACTCCAAACATATCGAAGCTTATACTCAAAAAAGTCGCAAACACCATTTTGGACTCAATGGAAGTGGTCTAGAGTCCCAATTCGACTGTTTGCAAAAAGTAGCTTTTCGGACCTTAATCCAACTAACGACGCTATATTTAAATATACAATCGTAAAATATGCGGGTTGTTACAGACTCCCCCTCCTTAAAGAAATTGCGTCCTCGCAATAATTAAGAGGAAAATAAAAGTAACAACCATAAAAGCATATCAATACAGAAGAAAATTTGAAATAAGAAGCTCACCATGAAGAGCACGAAAGAGTAAGTCCGGATGTGTTTGCTCGATGAATTCTCAAGATTCCCAAGAGAAATCCTTAGGATTTGAGGACCATTGAACTTTCACAGGAACATCTTTATTTCGAAGGCGTTCACCCTCCGAAGTAATGATACGAATAGAATGTTTCTCATAAGTCAAATCTGGTGAAACTTCAATTTTCTCAATAACACCGGGCTCAAGAATAAAAATCGGAATCCCAAAGGCATTTCCATAGTTATGTGGAAAACATCATTAAATTGAGCCGGTGCAACAACGTAGTACAATAATGGTACGCCCGAGAAACTAGAAACTCGAATAACCCCGAACGTCGACGTAGTACAATAACGGTACGCCAGATGAACGAAAACTCGAACAATTCGGAACACCGACGCAGTACGAAAACGATACGTCCAATGAACCGAAGCTCAAATAATTCGGAACACCGACGCAGTACAAAAACGGTACGTCCAATGAACCGAAGCTCAAATAATTCGGAACACCGACGCAGTACAAAAACGGTACGTCCATTGAACCAAAGCTCAAATAATTCGGAACACCGACGCAGTACAAAAACGGTACGTCCAATGAACCAAAGGCCATAAAAGAACATCGGACGCTAGTCCATAAAAGAAATGAGACGAAGCTCACTAAATTGAAGTACATCGAAACGTCTGATGAACTTGGTAAAAAGATTATTCCTTTCGGACATCATCAAAGAAACAACCACTTGTTGCTTGCAACTAAGGATATTGGCAACACGATTTCCCCTTTCAGGAGTATAAAGAATATCAAGATCATAAGATGTAAGGAACCCGAACCTAAGTTCCTTATGAGAAAATAAACATTTCAAAGATCTATGATCGGAGTGGAGAACGAATTTCTCCCCCAAAATAATGATGCCAAACTCTAAAAGTGAAAACAATAGCCGCGAGCACTAGATCATGAGTGGCATATCTAGTCTCGATAGGCTTTAATGATTTAGAAGCAAAAGTGATAGCACGTTTTCTTTTGCAAGAGAACGACATCCAAACCAATACAACTAGCATCGGTATAAGCAATAAAGTCTTGGTTCCCTTCGGGAATCACAAGAATAGGAGTATCGAAAAGAATGAATTTCTTTTAAATAATCTTCTTTTCCGAAAAGCTAAAACTTTTAAAATTACAATTATCTTTATGTAATAATCTTTCTAGAAAAATTTACACTTTTACAAGTCAATATATTGTGTCTGACTATCTCATCAAAGCGTTTAGGAAATTCCTATCGATAACGTTGATCAAGCGCATCGACCAGAATTCTTAAAGCACTCAATGGGCAATACAATCACAAAATCATCTTCTATATGATAAACATGTTTCTTAAAAACTTTTAAGAATATTCTTTGCTCGTTTAAGAGCAAAAATCAAATTGTACTTATAAATAAATCTTATGAAAAAGATTTGCAAAATTTTAAATTGCTGTTTTCATCCAAAATCAATATATACAAGAATGGAGTCATCGAGATTGTAGAATACTCGATTCATAAAATGGATGAAATAAGCTGGACAAACTGAATGACACAATAAGTCATTTATAAGTTTCATAACGAGTGCGGAATGCGGTAAATGGAATGCTAACTCCCGCAACTCGTAGCAAATGAAAATCGGTGGCAAGGTCGAGCTAAAAAGACCTTAACACCACTTAAAAGATTGCTTAGGTGATAATCCTAAAACATACTCAAAATTACCGAAAAATTCTCAAACTACATGAATGAGAGAAATAACACTTTCCTCATCATGTGAGCTTAAAGAATAAAAGAATGCCATCAAATTGGAATCAAAATCACAAAGGAAAGACAGAAATCTGCTTAACAGATTGAAAATGTCAAAGATGAATAGTCCACATGGGATAAAGGATATGGCTTCATGATAATTAAGCCAATCCTTACAAAAGTCAATTCCGAAGCATAAGTAAAAATCGGCTCGGAAAGAAAAATCACATAAAATAATTTTGACATCAATAAAAAGCAAATTGAGTGTTGCGGATCCACCAATCCGGATTCACAATCCTCAAAAAAAGTCATCAAGCCCAAAAATGTTTAAAGAAAAAGAATCACAAGTTCTTTTGATATAAAAATAATGAGATGAAACCCATATCAAAAAGAACTCGAATAAGATAATCACAAAATAAATGTCATCAAGGATAGAATGGATACCTTGACTAAGAGAAGAGTTGCCAGGGGCTTGCATAATTTTAGCTTTCTCATGACCTTGTTCAAAAGTTTGGGACATGCAGATAAAAGATGACCCGGTTTTTTGCAATAGCGACAAGAATGGGGTTTCAGACACATATTCGCATAGTGTTCCGTAGAATTACAATTGTAGCATCCTCCACGATTAGAGATTGGAGTCTTTGCTACAAAAGTAGTTTGCTTCACTCTCTTATTGGGATTAAGGCTCTTGAACTTAATATGCCTCTTCTTGGAAGTCCCAATATCACAAACACTTCCTTTACCAACCTCTTCATGTCGAAGAGTGATATGCACAAGCTGATTGAAAGGAACTTCAAGTTTCAAAGGTAAAATCTTTTCGGGGTTCTCACCCAAAGCACAGATAAACCTTTGATTCTTTAAAAGATCCAAAAGTTGTTGGGCCGATATGAATACGCCATCCAGAGAAGGACTACTGGATTGACCAGCGCTAGGACTGCTAGAACCAACCATTTCTTTTCTTTAAGAAAGAAAGAAAAGAAGAGGAAAAGGTTATTCTTAGAATGAATATCAAACAATCATGATTGATAAAACAAGGAATCATAAAAGAAAATAGGATAGAACGGGTCCAATTGACACGAATAAATTCCTAAAGCACGACTCCTAAGAAAGACTTAGGACAATGATTCTTGCTAGATTATTCTACATTGTTCCGAAGTTTGGCTCTGATACCATGCTATGACGCCCCACCTCTATACCCACGCTAGCCAAGGACACTACATGGTAATGCCATCGACTAGCACGGAGAATAAGGCTGTTGAGGAGCGCCCATCTGTGTAATTGCTTTGTGCGAGCACCGATATGTCAGAAAATATAACTTACATTTCATCTTAGGAGGAAATCCGACATATCTAATACAAACACAAAGCAACCACACAGTGGCTAAGTAGTCTTTGGAAACAAATATAGAAATAAACATAACACAAATCAGTCACAGATGTTCATATCTCAAAGGCGGAAACAGATATGAATATAACACATAAAAGTGTACATCAGAGTAGTGGTCATATAAGATCCACAATATCATAAAAGAATAGATACAAGTGCTAGACAAAAGAATAATTATACATCAAGGAGTCCACAACTCAAATGTATAATAACAAAAACTACTAGTCTAAAGTAGATAGCCAAAAGAATCAGATGATAATCCCGGATAAGAAGTCAAGCAGGAGCACTTGTAATATCTCAGTCTGACCCGAGTATTATTTAATAAGAAAATAATAAACGGATCAGTCTAGCTATAATTATCAGATAAAAATGAGATATAAGAAGAGATATAATAAAAACGTATGATAACCAAAAATGTCATACCACGACGAGTATACATTAGAAAATCAACAAAGGAAAATCATACAAATATCTCACGAATCTCATAGCGCGGGAGCATGAAAACTCACCAACACGTGTATCACAAACAATTTGGAACATCGACGCAGTACAAACGGTACGTCCAATGAATCGAAAAGCCGAGACATCGATGTAGTACAAACGGTACATCCAATGAATCAAAATACAAATCAATTCGGAACATCGACGCAGTACAAACGGTACGTCCAATGAATCGAAAAGCCAAGACATCGATGTAGTACAAACGGTACATCCAATGAATCGAAACACAAAACAATTCGGAACATCGACGCAGTACAAACGGTACGTCCAATGAATCGAAAAGCCGAGACATCGATGTAGTACAAACGGTACATCCAATGAATCGAAACACATTAAAAGTACATGGGTCGCTAGCCCATAAAGAAATGAGATGAAGCTTAATAAAATGAGGTACAATCGTCCAAGTGGACAAAGAGACATCGCGCCTTGCTAGTCTAAACCATAAAATGATCATCATCGATCATCAAGAAGTGTCAATTACATTAAGCTAGTAAATATATGAGTTTAGTTTCATGTCCCATAACCACTAGCTTGACATAAATATTTACGAACAAATTGTATACCTCCACTAGAAAATTTGTCACAAGAGATTCAATCGAACAAGTCCAAGAATTAACCGATGAAGTAAACGCAAGCGTTTCATACCTCTTGTTTTACTAAGTCGTTTTATTAGATTTATCATCTGAGTGAGGTAAAGGTTTGTATATACTAATAGATTGGAAATCAGTTTTAAGAAACGAGCTTTGTAATAAAATAGTGTTGAAATCGTTTTTGTAAAAGAGTTTGAATATTTACTACTAGTATAAAAACCTTTGTATTTTAAAGTGACAAGTCATAGAAATGATTGAAGAAACAATCAATCATCAAAAATTCACATATGAAGACGTGAATCAAATCCATAGAAATCGATGCCGAATCCATCAAAATGGATATCCACAAAAATCTCGAAAAAGAAGTCATCACGGTAGATAATAAAAGATAACAACAAATCGGATAACCTTGAATCGATAAAGGCTGGAAATCAAAACAAAATAATTTGGTAGGTTGAGATGAGCAGGTCGGTCAACTGTACCAGGTGGTCGGTCGACCTATACAGACCCAGGCAATTTCCTGGGTCTGGTTCGGTCGACCGAACATGCTTCCGAGAGATTCTGATTTTCTGTTCGGTCGGCTGAACCCCTGGTTCAGTCGACCGAACCTGCTCCAGAAGCATTTTCAGTCTAAGCCCCTTTGGGGCAAATTCGATTATGCGGACGGAAGTGGATGAACGAGCATCTACGATTGAGGATTTACGCCTAACGACAACCTAGCCTTGTATGGCCCTCCGAAACACTCCAGTAACGTGTTCAAACATCAAAGATTGGATTTTTATAAAAATTGGATTCCAAAAACCAAAAATTGAACAATTCAACAATTCAATCCAAATCGAAAGCAAATGAACATAAATAAGTGTTAGGAATTCATACCTAACAATCAAAGATAGTTATAGGCATAGATGTGAGATAAAAATCTCACCTTTAAACCCAAAACAAATGAAGAAGAAGCTATAGAGCAATGGCAAGGACAATCACTCTCCAATTCCAACTCAACAAGCTTGAATCTAAGCATAAAAGAGTAACATTTCCTAAGTTAGGTTTAGGAATTTCTGAAATTGAAAGGAGAACGAGTTGGGGAAGAAGAAGAGGAGGCTTACCAAAGCTTCTTCTTCAATTTGGAGCTAGAACTTGGATTTGCAATGGAACTAGGGCTTAGGAATTTCCCAATTCTTTTTCTCTTCCTCCATTTTTTTATGAAGCTTGAGTGTTAGGAAATGAAAGTGAAGTAATGAAGAGGAGAGGGGGTGGAGTAATGATATAACAAGATTTGGGCAAGTGGGCTGAACACAAACACAAGCCCAAAGCCCTAAGTGAAAAATAGCAAAATTCACCCAACTCCAAACATATCGAAGCTTATACTCAAAAAAGTCGCAAACGCCATTTTGGACTCAATGGAAGTGGTCTAGAGTCCCAATTCGACTGTTTGCAAAAAGTAGCTTTTCGGACCTTAATCCGACTAACGACGCTATATTTAAATAAAATATTTAAATATACAATCGTAAAATATGCGGGTTGTTACAACTTGAGTATGGTTGGTCCTCATATGTTCATTTAAGCTGCTATCTTGGTTGCATATTGCGTGTACGCTTGGTTGAGCTGTTGCTCCAATGTTTGTTGTGTCCTTTGTACATTTGGTGATATGGTTTGGTGCACATGAGTCTGGTCTGTGTTCACCACTTGAAGTCTGATTCAATTTGAGTCTGTCCTTGTAGTCTGTTTCTGGTTTGATATGTGTGTTAATGCTCCATTGTGTTCACCACTGCTGTGTCTAGTCTGGTTCCTTTGTTTATTGTTTTCATGTTGAAACTGAACATTGTTTCGAGTCAAATTGCCTCCCAGTTATGCCATATTGCTTGAGATGTTGTTGTGAGCATTTATGTAAATGTTGTGTGTTGTTTCCTTTGCACCTCACTATGCCTGAAACGTTGTTGCTTTCTAAACTAAATTTTGTTTTGTTTTGAGTTTTTATGTGTGGTATGGTGGTCTTGTTTCACTGGCTTTTCCATGTTCACCCGATTCAATTCTGTTTGCATGTTGGTTTGTTTTGCATTTGAATTCTGGTCTATTTTTGTTATTTTGCACTTGAGTTGAATCCAGTCTAGGCTTGGGTTTGACCATGTGCTCACCTGTCCCTGCAATTTTAACAAGCAAGTGTATATCGGTGTGTACGACCTTGTGGCATGTACAGTGATACACTGTGCATGTCACAAGTTGTTCATGTAAGATGAATTTAAAGAAAATGATGAATAATAACCCAAATAACTGAGGCAAATAATATTTCCAAACACACACTCCATTATGCACTGCAAAGTATTTCTTTTTCAATTTTATTGCATCAGTGTTTATTTTGTAGATAGTTCAGATGCTAGATACAGGTTGGAACAGAGTTGAAGATAAAATACGAGTGTTGAGTGAATTATGTAGTGTGGTGAAATATGTATGAAAAATTGAAAATTGTGTTGTAATTGAAACTTGTATAGTGAGAGCTTAAACTTGTACTATTTGAATTTGTAATAAATTATTTGTTTGAATAAAATATTTATTTAAATATCAATTCTGAGTTATTTATTTTATTGAACAAATATTTATTTAATTATGTGAAAAAATAAAATAGTATAATAACAAATACATTTAAACGAATATATATATATATGTTTATTATCATCAAACAAAAATCATAGGCTATTATATTCTATAGTTTCCCCATTTTGATGATAACAAACATATATTAAGATTTTAACTCTATTAAATGTATTTGATCTTGATGAATTCTATTAGCTCCCCCTTTTTGAAATCTCCCCCTTCAACAAAGCCCCCCCTTCACATATGCATGAAAATAAATAAATAAATAAATAAATATGCAAATAAAAAATAATAATAAATGCAATGAACCTAGATGGGAATATGCAAATAAAAAATTTGAACTTATTTGCCAAAATCTTAACTTCTCTCCCCCTTTTGTTATCAGCAAAAGAGTAACAGTGTTTGATAAGAGTGATAAAGTGATAGACATTGATACAACATTAATACCTAATCGAGTATAAATATTAAATTTCAAGAAAAATCAAACAAAAATCATAAATGCTTTATTAAGTGCATATTCCACTTTAGAGTGATAGGGGTGATGTCGGCATAGAAAACTATATAGTCGTGTCCATTTGTGGTATATTTATGATAGGAATTTGAATACTTACTAACCATGCATAACCATTAGGACTTTTAAATGAGATTAGTAGTATTCCTAATTTTTATTAAAAAATGAATCCCAAGTATCTTCTAATCACGCATAACCATGAGGACTTTTAAATGGGGTTAGAATCAACTCGCCTATTTAATAATCAATTTTGATATGTGTTCCATACATGCATAACCGTGAGGACTTTTAAGTGAGCATGCAAGCACATAATCAAAGATTCCAAGTAGTTCACTCATGCATAACCGTGAGGACTTTTAAATGAGAGTGAATACTTTTGGATGATTTTATTGAAAATTAATTAAAAAAATGAATAATTACCTATTTAGATACCACATTTTGACATACTATATTGGATTTTGATGAGTGATTGTCATAGAAATATGATAGGAATAGAGATGGTTATGGAATTTTTACCAACCAAAGTTATTACAATTTTTTTTTAAATTTTTTTAAAGAAATTTACTAAACCTACTGTCTCAAGTCATAATGTATGATTAATATCAACACTCATCACTTTTTTCAGTCACTATTTATCTTTTTGATAATCAATAGGGAATCAGATTAGTTAACATAGGCATTTAAGATCAAATCTAAAAAAATATAAAATCAAATTTCTAAAATGCCTAATCTTTGGAAATGTGATCTCTAATGATATGATGGTTTTCGACTTGACCAAGCAACTAACGAATGTCCCAACATTCCACTAGTACTTTTTCTATCAACTAGACTACCAGCATAATCTTCATCTGAATACCCTTTAACTCAAAGTTATCATTAGTTGGATACCAAAGAGCAAAACGTGGGGTGTGTAATAGATACCTTATGATCCTTTTTACAGTTTTTAAATGAGATTCCTTTGGATTTAACTGAAACCATGCACATAAACAAACAGAGATCATAATGTCTGGTTTAGATGTGGTAAGACAAAGAAGTATACCCATGTGTATAGTGTTCTTGCCATGATAAGATGATTTTTTAAATTTTCCAGTTGATCACTGGCTAACTGAAATCAGATTATGGTGCAAATTTTCAATATATAATACATCGTTGTTGCCAGTTGTGACTCTGCCACCTTTTTATTTCTCTAGGCTAAGAAACTTTGATTTATTGCCTATCATGTGCCTGGAACTGCCAGAATCTTGGTACCACTTTTGTTGTTCCTTAGCCTGCCAATACACCTACACAAGGAAAGATTTTTGTGACATATTTGTTTTTATAGGTCTATGATTGTTAATGACAAACGATTTTGAAAAACAAGTTTGTGTAGAACCCAAATTGATATGGTTTTTGCGTGTTTGGGTCTATACCAGCAATAGTTTTGATTTTGTCCAATTTTTCCACAGATCGTGCACTAGGAGTTGACATGATTAGTTTCACTTCTATCTCTTTCAGATTGAGTATACCCAAGTCCATGTCTAATAGTATTAACAGTTTGTTTCCCTAATAACATATTTAGTGATCTTTCTCCTTTGGAGAATTTTCCTAAAGTTGTAGATAATTGTTGGACTTGTGTTTTGAGAGATTCATTTTCATTCAATAACAAAGTTCACTTTTTAATAGAATTTTCCCTCCTAGTATTTTCACTTTCTTTCAAAATCAGAATTTCATTTTCAAGCGATTTAATTTTAGTTTCTGATTTTTTTATTTCCTCTTCTAATGATGGACACTTATCACACTTAAGGCTTTCATTTCTATAGTTTTGAACCATTTGATCAAGCTGCTTATTTAGTTCTATCAAACTATCTCTGTATGATTCAATTTTAGCATACTTCTCCCTAAGTCTTTCAAAACAGCCATTTACTTCATGAAAATATATAAGTAATTGCGAGTAGGTAAGTTCTGATACCTCACTTGGCTCGTCATCATCGTTGTCACTTGTTTCTCCTGAAAAACATAGATTTGCTTTTTCACTCTCACTGCCAGTGCATTTATCGACCCATCACTTTCATCCCAAGTAGCTGCAAAACTTCTCCTTTTTGGTTTCTTTCCTTTGTCGAATTGATTTTGAGGACAATTTGGCTTGATATGACCAGGTTTATTGCAGTTGTGACAAATGATCTCCTACTCTTCTGAGTTGTCTAGAACTTTGACGATTCTGCTTTTTAGTTGTTCACTTCGGGTTGGATTTCCGTATTTGTGGTTCCACCTTTTGAATCTCTTCATTATCAGTGCCAATTAAGCTGCTCCTTTATCATCACCATCATCTTCACTTTCTAGCGTTCCTATGAGAGCTATTGATTTATTTCGTGTATCTCCTCCTTCACGTTCTTCCTTGAATTTGATTTCTAGCTCATAAATGGTGAGATTTCCGATGAGTTCTTCGACTTTAACCTGTTTCAGATCCTTTGATTCTTGAATGGTAGTCACTTTTGCTTCAAAATTTCATGGAAGAATTCTGAGGATTTTTTGGACTATTTCCAGTTTTGTGTATGGTCTTCCTAGGGATTTTGATTTGTATACAAGATTAGAAAGTTGTCCATACATTTCTTTGACACTTTCATCCTTGGCCATTGTGAAGTTCTCGTACTCACTACTAAGCATGGCAAGACGAGATCTTTAACCTAGGAGGTTCCTTCATGAGTCACTACAAGCATGTGCCAGATTTCCTGTTCAGTTAGACAATGTGAGACACGATTAAATTCAATTTGATATAATGAACAAATAATAGAATTCATAGCTTTAGCAATAGCATTTTGCAGTTTATTTTCAAGATCTGTCCATTTGTCCATAGGTTTTTCTACTTCTTGATTATCTACCATTATAGTTGGTGTCCTGTATCATGTTTCAATAATGTTCCATGCATCTATGGTTTTCAGAAAAAATTTCATTCTAGTTTTCCAATACGCATATTCATCATTGAACATGGGATGTCCAACTGTGGACTGACCTTCAGCAAAAGCATTATTAAAAGAAGCCATTTTTAAAAAAATTGAATTTTTAAAATTAGAAAATGGTTTTTGTTCCTCGCTCTGGTACCACTTGTAGGATCGTTTTCACTCTAGAGGGCGGGTGAATAGGGTCTACTAATAAAAATTAATGCAGAAATAAAATAAAAACAGAAAGCAATGCAGTAGAGATCACACACAGATTTACCCAGCTTTGGCAAAAACCTGCCTACGTGATGCCCCCAAGGTTTCTACTAGAAATTAAGTAATTAGACACTTACAAACACATGTAAACTCACGAAACGATACCCGCTAACTTGATTAACCTAACTCTAAGCTCAAAACCCTACCACAACTCAGCCATTGAGTTGCGAATTCTCAAACTACAAAACCGTAGGTCGTAACCTAGTTAAACTAGAGTCTGATAAAAACCAACAAAACAACTAAAAATAAATTAAAACCCTAATGTAAAATTATACGACCCAATAAGAAGATGTGGTCCAAATAAAAATATAAACGTGATTTCCCTTTTCACTGCTTCCTTCACGCTGCCTTGTTTCTTCGCGATTCTGGAATTAGGGTTTTTCAGTTGAAGCCACCGCCTTGAAATAGAAGTTCAAATTGTTCGCTTGATGCTTCCGTTCCTCAATCATCCCACTACTTCAATTAGTGTTTTTCTTCGATTTTCTTTGCGGCCGCTTCAAAATCGAGTTCGAATGGAATAAAATCGGTAAGTGATTTTATACTTTATTTCTCTGTTGATTTTCTTGAACTTGAACTTGATAATATGCCGATGATGATATGGGTTCAATTTAAAGGGTTCAAAATCCTATAATCTCGTTCGTATATTTTTGGTTTGAATTTTTCCATTGATTTGCGTGGTCGTTCGATTATTAATTGAATGCTTGTGATGAATTCCGACTTGTTCATTGTATATACGTTACTCCCTGAATTCGAATTTGCTCCGTTCTTTTCTGCTATGACTTTCGCATTTGAATTTGATCCTCTCTTTACTGCTACACCTTTTTCATCATGCTCCGTTCCATTCTTTGATGGGAATTTTTGATTTTTTGAATAATTCAATGGTGTTTGACAATTTATTTTTGAAACGTGACCTTGACTTTGTTCACTGCTACTAATATTTTCCCACGGCTCCTTCACTGTTTTTGATGTGTATATGTCACTGCTGCATACTCATGTTGCCTTTAATTGTGTGTTATCACCATGTATATACATACATGCATATGTATGTGTGCATATATGTGTTGTGCTAGACTTTGTATAGGTTGAAACTGATGTCTCCTCTGTGCTCCTTGCTGTGTTGTTTTAAGTCCGATTGTATTTTGATCTGGTTCCATTCTACATGTCTTTGTTATCTCTGAAACCCTGTGTAGTGTTTGCTGGCTTTGCATTCATGCTAACCTGTTTGGTTCAATTTGGTCTTGTTTTGTTCCTCTTGAAATCTGGTTTGTGGTTCTACTTGAGTCTGGTTGGTCTTCATATGTTCATTTGAGCTGCTGTCTTGGTTGCATATTGTGTGTGCTCTTGGTTGAGTTATTGTTCCAATGTTTGTTGAGTCCTTTGTACATTTGGTGATTTTGTTTGGTGCACATGAGTCTGGTATGTGTTCACCACTTGAAGTCTGGTTCAATTTGAGTCTATCCTTGTAGTCTGTTTCTGGTTTCATATGTGTATTTATGCTCCATTGTGTTCACCACTGTTGTGTCTGGTCTGGTTCCTTTGTTTATTGTTTTCATGTTGAAACTGAACATTGTTTTGAGTCAAATTGCCTCCCAGTTATGCCATATTGCTTGAGATGTTGTTGTGAGCATTCATGTAAATGTTGTATATTGTTTCCTTCGCACCTGACCATGCCTGAATCTTTGTTGCTTTTATGAACTGAATTTTGTTTTGCATTTTGCAGTTTGGTTGGTTTTGAGTTTTTATGTGTGGTCTGGTGGTCTTGTTTCACTGGCTATGCCATGCTCACCTAATTCAAGCCTATTTGCATGTTGGTTTGTTTTGCATTTGAATTCTGGTCTGTTTTTTTTTGTTTTGCACTTAAGTTGAATCCAGTCTAGGCCGGGGTTTTACCTTGTGTTCACCTGTCCCTGCAATCTTATAAAGCAAGTGTATATCGATGTGCACGACCTTGTGGTATGTACGGTGATATACTGTGCATGTCATAAGTTGTTCGTGTAAGATGAATTAAAAGAAAATGATGACGAACAACCCAAATAACTGAGGCAAATAATATTTTCAAACACACACTTCAATATGCACTGCAAAATATTTCTTTTTCAATTTTACTGCATTAGTGTTTATTTTGCAGATAGTTCAGATACTGGATACAGGCTGGAATAGAGTTGAAGATCAAATATGAGTGTTGAGTGAATTATGTAGTGAGATGAAATATGTATGAAAAATTGAAAATGGTGTTGTAATTGTAAACTTGTATAGTGAGAGCTGAAATTTGTACTATTTAAATTTGTATAAATTTTTTGTTTGAATAAAATATTTATTTAAATATAAATTCTGAGTTATTTATTTTATTCAACAAATATTTATTTAATTATGTGGAAAAATAAAATAGTACAATAACAAATACATTTAAATGAATATATATATATATATATGAATGTTTATTATCATCAAACAAAAATCATAGGCTATTGTATTTTACAAAGGCGTTACCCGTATCCCCCTTAACACATTTTTATATATTCCCGTAGTCTATACAGATACTGTAAGCTCTACCAAACCGGTGGTTTACTTAGTGAGCACTCCATAAGTACGGTACAAACCAAACTCGTAGTGGGCGCGATAAGGCATGTGACAAGGCATGCGAGGCGATGCCAGAGTAGGATTCTACTGTTTGCACTTCCGGACTGGTGGTAACGCATAGTAGCTACTACCGCCCACCTTGGAATACACTCCCAAAGTCAATCGAGGGGTGGCCACCAAATCAATCACAAAGTCATAATATGGTATCGAAGAAATGTGCCCCATAGGAGGACCGACCTCACTTGGCCCGGTATAGCTCCTATTTTAGCCACATCAAGCTGACTTGAGGGAGTCAGGGCTACGTTAATACCTCATACAGAATCGTTCGCCAAACCATCCTACTTCATTCTAGAATCTCCACCATGTTCACAGTTGTTAAAGTGGTTTTCGGTATTGGCAGAGAATATGACAATATCTGATCCCGGTCTCTTTAACAACTAAACGCTTATTTCACACCAGATGGTACTTTTACATTTTCAAAGCCAATTCATAATTGATATCAAAATATCATATTCAATTCAAACCATAACACTTTCGAAATCATATTCACTTTCAAAATCTTATCACTTTCAAAATCATATCACCTTTGAAATCATATTCACAAATAGGTTAAACTCTCATTTCAAAATCATCATATTTACTCAAAATATATCATTTCACTAGAAAATATTATTTCAAATCCCAACTTAGGTTATAACATCATTTAACCATATTCGCTTTTATTTCAAAGATTTAAATTTAAATAATTCAGCCTTGCACGGTTTGAATTTTTGAAAATAGTTTGGATAGTCATAATTAGTTTAAAAAGTTTAATATAGTTTAAAGCAGTTTTAAAATAGTTTAAAATAGATTAAAACAGTTTAAAATAGTTTAAAATAGATTTTATAGCTTAAAACATATTAAAATGGTTTAAAATAGATTAAAATAGCTTAAAATAGATTTAATAGTTTAGATGGTTTAAAATAGTTTAAAATAGATTTAATGTAGTTTAATAGTTTAATATAAAATGGTTTGTTTATTGGAAATGGTTTATATAGTAAATAGTTTGAAAATCTAAATAAATCTGAATTTAAAATAATATATTTTTAAACAGTTATATTAAAACAATTAATTTGAAAGTAATATCAAATTAAACTATTTCTTCCATCTCAATAAATCTAGACCATATCTAGATTTCAAATCAACAAACGCAATTTTAATCTTTCAGTTCAGATTCACATTAAAACCATTTAAACCAATATCGATTTCAAATCCATGTTTGAACTACAAATTTAAACCACTTCAAATTCAGTAGATTTCAAAGTTTAAATATTCAAACATTTTCAATAACTCAATTTTGATAAATTTCACTTATATTTCAAAATTCAACTTTATATTTTCAATTTAGATTCTTTAAACAATTCTTTTAAACCAATTACAATTTCAACATTTTAAAGCTTAGATTTTGAAAATAATTCATTTCATATAAATCAAAATTCATTTCATAATATCATTTCTGGATTTAAAATTAAGGACTAAAATCATTCAATTTAACCAATCCGATGTCCGTATATAATTTTCTACCTTATGGTCAAGTGATACGAATATATATCATTTCAATCCAAAGTAAAATTAAATTTATGGGTATATAACATTTCAACCCGCAATCCCGATTTAAAAATTCAAAATCCATAAAATCGCTCGAGTCTATCATTTCAATCCATAACGATTTTTCTTAGTCTATAAAACCATTCAGGTAAGTATCATTTCAACCCATAGTAATTTTCCTAACAATAACTATGGGAACTTGTAGTGTGATAATAATATATAAAATAAACATAACATCCAGTCATCCAATATCAACAATTAAACAATCGTCATTCAATCCAATATCAGATATTTAACAGGCAATTAAATTTAAATATTAATTTAAATGGCAATTCGATTCAATAAAATTCAGATTTGACTGGAATGACAATTTAAATATACAAAACCACAATCAATCAATTTCTAATCACATCATAAATTTAATTTAACTAACATAAGAACGTTTAGTAGTTATAAGTGGGTTAAAACACCCAGCTTTGATTATTTGTCGATTAAAATCCAAAAATAGCCCAAAATCCAACAATCTCATAATTCGACCAAACTAGTTTTATATCATTCGAAATTTTGATATGATCGCAATGGAGAAAACCGCGCGTGAATCCGAGCTCGTATGCAAAAGTTATTAACATTAGAAGATTGGAAAATTTCGACCCTGAGTCGACTTCGAGTCTTACTTCGTTCCATCGCCTCAAATCCCCGGTGCTTGCTCTGAGTTTTTGCCAAAATGACCCAAGACCCGAGTCATTTGGTTCCTGACCCGAAGTCGCTATAGGGTTATCACCTCTGGAACCTGAAGCGTGACCCGAAGTCGCCCTAGATCCGCAATTATTTTTTTGAAAATTACAATTATGTTTTAGAATTTGGGAATTATATTTGATGTTTTGTCATTTGAGAATTTTGAAGAAGATGTACGTACATAAATTATGAAATGAGAAACAGCTAGGGTTTATAACAGCTTATATATATGCAGGGTTGGATCGAAACGATAACAACGACCCGAAAAGCCCGTTTCATTCCCGAAACGAAAATGGGCCATCCAATATATCGAAATATAGGTTTTTGATATATTTAAACTCAATGGAACTAGTTTCAAACGCTAATTCCATTGTATATAGAAATTAGCTTTTAAAATCAGATTATATTCATTTAAATCCTTTTAATTGATTTCTACACGTTTCGAGCCTGAACATTCAAACGACATGTCCGATCGCTACAAAACTTGAAATCCTACAATAATTCACTGTTACGGATCCAATGAAACTAGTTTCGTCGAAATCCAAGATAGTGGCCAAAATGGCTAATTTTCACATTAATTAAATAAATTATTATTAAATTGGTTTAATCACTTTTAAATTCAAATTCAAAAGTTAACCATTTTCCATCATTCTTGATTACATATAAATTTAATAATCTTTTTAAAATACATTTTCCTTATTAAACCTAAGATTTAAATATTATACTAATTACAGCGTTCAATTATAATGGTAATAAATTCATTAATTATAATTTTAAAATGTGAATATTAGGCTCAAGTCCCTAATAAGTTTCAAAATACACAAAAACCCCAGTAAAAAAAAGTATGTAAATTAGGTCCCTAGAATTAAGTTACTAAGTAATTGCATATAGTTATGCAATTATTCACGGAATAATTGCAGACATTTATGTAATTATATCCAAAAGTTGCATAAATTTATGCAATTTTTCGGTGAATAATTGCAGAAATTTCCGCAATTTTTTTGGTTAATAATTGTGGAATTTCCCGCAATTTTTCGGTGAATAATTATGAAAATGTCTGCAATTTTTTGATATAATTGCATAAGCGTATGACATTATTCGGTAACTTAATTCTAGGGACCTAATTTACAAACTTTTTTTGCTGGGGTTTTTGTGTATTTTGAAACTTATTAGGGACCTATGCTAAACTGTCCCTTTTAAAATTCCAATAAATTCATTTATTTTGATTTCACTCTTATTATTTAATCAATTATTACCTTATGAATATAATTAACGTTGGTTTACATTTTATTACATTAATATTTCACAGTTATCATCTTTTACCATATTGACTGCAATAATTAATTACATTGATTTCGTTGATTTCCAAATCAATTTCAACGGATTAAATAATAAGACGATAAATAAGCAATTGTTACTTTTACGTAATTTAATCACATTTATAAGTTTATTGTTTACAATAAGATTATAAATTTACGTACAAATAATTGATTTCACATTATATACTAAAACCAATTAAATAAAATACAATTTCATTATTAATACAACATTGAATTTATTTCCTTATTTACAATTATCATAAAATTAACTTTACAACTAGTGGAAATTAGGGAGGCATCCCTATCATACTTTCATATTGTAAAGCGGGTCCCTGTCAAAGTTTCATTGTAAATCCGGTCCTTATTTTCTAGAAACAAAGAAAAATTATTGCTGAAATGTCAGCAACTTTTATAAATAAGTGCTGATATTTCAGCAACTTTCCCTGTCAAAGTTTCATTGTAAATCCGGTCCCTATTTTCTAGAAACAAAGAAAAATTATTGCTGAAATATCAGAACTTTTATAAATAAGTGCTGATATTTCAGCAACTTTCATACACTGTGTTCACAGTGCACATAAATGTTGCTGAAATGTTAGCAACTTTTATAAATAAGTGCTGATATTTCAGCAACTTTCATACACTATGTTCACAGTGTACAGATAAGTTGCGGAAATGTCAGCAACTATTATGAAAAGTTGCATCATGCTCTGCAATAATCGTGAATAAAAAACAGGGACCTAATTTACACTGAAATTTAGTGAAGGACTTTTCGTGTATTTTGAACCTTAATAAGGACCGGTGCCAAAAGTACCCTTACAATTAATTCAATTGATTGAAACTTCATTAAAATAATTGTCAATAACATTCATACAACATTATTAAATCATATTCAAATTATATTTCTTATTAATAAATCATAAACTTTATTTCTTACAACATTAAATTTCAAAATCTTATTTAATTTAATATTTTAATTATCAAAAATTACGGTTCGTTACACACTCCATCTTACCTTGGCATTCATTCATTTTTACTCTATATTTAAAATTTTGGTCTGATCTTTCCCATTTTTTACAAAATTTAAAACTTCAATATTTTGAAATACTCAATTCTAAAATCCTTGTCTTTAAAAGTACAACTTAGAAATCTTTTTTAAAAACTTAAATACTTGGTGTCAAAAACTTTTTTTTAAACTAGAATTTAAAATTTTTGAATTTATTTTATTCATTAAGTCTAAAAGAAAATGTTAGCTCAATGGTGTCAAAAGCTTCGTTTTTCCTTCAAATCAACTTGGTGTCAAAAGCTTCTTTTTTCCTTCAAATCAATGTTAACTTTGGGCTGGATTTCCGTATTTGTGGTTCCACCTTTTAAATCTCTTCATTATCAGTGCCAATTAAGTTGCTCCTTTATCATCACCATCATCTTCACTTTCTAGCGTTCCTGTGAGAGATATTGATTTCTTTCGTGTATCTCCTCCATCACGTTCTTCCTTGAATTTGATTTCTAGCTCATAAGTGGTGAGATTTCCGATGAGTTCTTCGACTTTAACCTGTTTCAGATCCTTTGATTCTTGAATGGTAGTCACTTTTGCTTCAAACTTTCGTGGAAGAATTCTGAGGATTTTTCGGACTATTTCCAGTACTGTGTATGGTCTTCCTAGGGATTTTGATTTGTATACAAGATTAGAAAGTCATCCATACATTTCTTTGACACTTTCATCCTTGGCCATTGTGAAGTTCTCGTACTTGCTACTAAGCATGGCAAGACGAGATCTTTAACCTGTGAGGTTCCTTCATGAGTCACTACAAGCATGTGCCAGATTTCCTGTGCAGTTAGACAATGTGCGACACGATTAAATTCAATTTGATCTAACAAACTAATAATAGAATTCATAGCTTTAGCATTAGTATTTTGTAGTTTATTTCCAAGATCTGTCCATTGATCCATAGGTTTTTCTACTTCTTGAATATCTACCATTATAGTTGGTGTCCTATATCATGTTTTAATAATATTCCAAGCATCTATGGTTTTCAGAAAAAATTTCATTCTAGTTTTCCAATACGCATATTCATCATTGAACATGGGTGGTCCAACTGTGGATTGATCTTCAGCAAAAGCATTATTAAAAGAAGCCATTTTAAAAAAAAATCGAATTTTTAAAATCAGAAAATGGTTTTTGTTCCTCGCACTGGTACCACTTGTAGGATCGTTTTCACCCTAAAGGGGGGGTGAATAGGGTCTACTAATAAAAATTAATGTAGAAATAAAATAAAAACAGAAAGCAATGCAGTAGAGATCACACACAGATTTACCCAGCTTCGGCATAAACCTGCCTAACTGCTGCCTCCATGGTTTCTACTAGAAATTAGGTAATCAGACACTTACAAACACACATAAACTCACGATACCCGCTAACTTGATTAACCTAACTCTAAGTTCAAAACCCTACCACTACTCAGCCACTGAGTTGCGAATTCTCAAACTACAAAACCGTAGTTCGTAACCTAGTTAAACTAGAGTCTGATAAAAACAAACAAAACAACTAAAAATAAATTAAAACCCTAATGTAAAATTATACGACCCAATAAGAAGATGCGGTCCAAATAAAAATATAAACGTGATTTCCCTTTTCACTGCTTCCTTCACGCTACCTTGTTTCTTCGTGATTCTGGAATTAGGGTTTTTCAGTTGAAGCCACCGCCTTGAAATAGAAGTTCAAATTGTTCGCTTGATGCTTTCGTTCCTCAATTAGCCCACTACTTCAATCAGTGTTTTTCTTCGATTTTCTTTGCGGCCGCTTCAAAATCGAGTTCGAATGGAATAAAATCATTATGTAATTTTATACTTTATTTCTTTGTTGATTTTCTTGAACTTGAACTCAATAATTTGCCGATGATGATATGGGTTCAATTTAAAGGGTTCAAAATCCTATAATCTCTTCGTATATTTTTGGTTTGAATTTTTCCATTGATTTGTGTAACGACCCAGTATTTTCAACCATTCGCATCCATTATAAGTGTATAGGTAGACACTCATGCCGGAGTTGAATTGCTCAAAATACCGCGTTGTAAATAAATTTTTGGCAAAACTCAGCATATACAGTAAATAAAATAATTACAGATCACAAACACAGAGTAATATAACAATACTGCAGCGGAAACAAAGGATAGTAGTTCATGAAGCTACTATATATATATAACAGAGTTAAACAAGATACAACAGAGGTCTCGAATACAATAGATGTCTCAATACAATAATCAAATACCAGATCTGAATACATCACTGGATCGACGGAATAACTAAAAGCAAGATCGATAGATAGCTGGATCTCCAAGCGAAGCTCCGACTCCAAAGGTGAGTCCCAAATGCTGTATCACTCAGTCTGACCCTAGCGTAAAGCAAAACACAAAACACTCAAGTCAGGATTAACATTCTTATATTCAATAAATCTAACTCAAGTGAAATATCAACTGAAATACAAGTAACTTAAAGGATGTTTGGGATAACCATCCCCTAAGGATCCGTTAAACTATTTACTATGTAGTAATATTCGATATTATAATAGTGTCTAAATAAGTAAAGTATAATCATATCGGAAAATAGCGTTAAGGGGATGGAGAACCTTAACGCGGTCGGATCTTAAAATCATAATCGTAGTAAAGCTCGATATGGTAGGTGACACGGCACAACTAGGCAATGCCAGGGTAGATATACCAATTACGCACACGGACTGATGGATACGCATAGCAGCCACTACCGTTCCACCTCGAACAACACTCCCAAATCGGAGGATGGCCATCTAGTCAAATCACAAGTATGAGTATAATATCGAAGAAATGCATCCGAGAAGAGGTGCTACCTCACTGGTCCGAGATCGCTCCTGTTTTAGCCACCTTATGCCAACTCACGGGAGTTGGGTCCACGTAACATACCTTAAGAACGCCGCCACCATCCTACTTCATTCTGGAATCTCCACCGCGTACACGGTTGTCAAAGTGGTTTTCGGTATCGACAGAGAGTATGTCCATATCCGATCCCGATCTCTTTGCCAACCAATCGTTATTATAACACCGTGGTCATTTCAAAATAGTTTATACTTCAGAACCAAAATATCATTATCATCTCAAAACCCAATTTAATACGATATCATTTCATTTCAAATATATCCATTTTCAAAAACATATTACTTCCCAAAGTTATAATGCTTTCGAAATCATAGTCTGGAAATCACAGTATTTTGGAAATCATAACACTTTCCTTTTTACACAGTTTAGATAATAAAATTTCGTTATAAAATAAATTAGTTTCCTCAAATTTCACAAATCGATTCAAATTAACTCGAATTCCAAAAATTTAATTTAATCAAATCTCAAATCATTAGTTTCAACTCGATTCAGCTTCTAAATAAACCATTTCAATTTATCGATTTCAAATACATATCTGAACCATAAAATAAGCCATTTCAATTTTTATATATTTCAAAGCTTTAAATATTCAACATTTCAAAACTAAATTCGATAGATTTATATACATATCAAATTCACTTTACCATTATTTAGTTTTGAAATATTAACTTAACATTTCCATAACAATTGAATACAATTTCATTTTTACAATTCAAATAAACAAGATATCTCATTTAAATATTTATACGTTTGGAATATCCATTTAAGTCACCCTTCCATATTTCAAGTTGTAAATCACTTCTTTAAAATTTCAAATTCAATACATTTCAAATCAAACTTATTTAAGTATAATTCTTAAATAAATATAATTTCAATCAACTTCAAATCATTATAAATTCTATATTTTAAAAATATAGATATTAGATAAATACTTAAACATATTATTTATCAACTTTATTAAATCAACTTTAATACATCTTTAAAAATCAATATTTATCAAAACCATATATTTCTTTTCAAAACCAAAGAAATCATTTCCAAAACATTTATATATAGACCAACGGTGCCTGTATATAATTTTCTATCCTATGGTCAAGTGATACGGATATCTATCATTTCAATCCACAATTTAAAATATATATACGGGTATATATCTTTTCAACCCGCAATCCCAAATTCAATTCAATGAAAATCGCTTGGGTTTATCATTTCAACCCATAACGATTTTCTCCTATTCTACAAGATCGTTCGGGTATGTATCATTTCAACCCATAGTGATTCGATACTAATAGGGAACTTGCAGAGTGATAACAGATATGATAATAAAATAACAACAGTAACAGGCATATATCAACGGTATAAATAACATATAATGGTGTCAGATGTCACAGGTGAACAGATACAGATAATGACATATATAACAATGTAAATAACTAACATCAGCATATTTCAATTGACATTTCAATTGAAATCAAATTTAATAAATATAAGAACATTAATCGTGAGTGATTGCTCACCTTTCGTGGTTAGAGACGAACGAGGATGAAATGAGTTACGAATCTGAACACGAACTTCGAAACAAAGCAAAATTTGCACGAGTTTGATGGCCAAGCTGATAACACGAATTGATGGAACGAATCAGAATGTGATCGATGAAGATAAGTTATACAAGTAAATCGTTATAGATGAAACATATGAAATTATATTTATACAAAATCATATCCAAATTTCAACACATATTAAATTAAATATATAACTTATGAAATATACAACTCAGAACAAATATATATGAACTATATAATAACAGACCAACCTAGACTTATAATATATAACAAACATGTAACATCCCGAAATTTTTCGACTTTCGAAAATTCAACATCGATACTCACTTTATCGACTGCTGAGCCATCGAATGCCGGAAACCCGAAAAGTTATGGTTTTAAGAAAAAGAAAAAGTAGAAGAAGAAGAAGATAGAAGAAAAAGAGAAGAAGAACAACAAAACAACAACAGATACAGAACAGAGACAGAACAATATCAGAATCTTACACATCGCAGCGGAACAATATATAATAGATAAATGAATAATCTCTAAAACAAAGAACTATATTATTTTATACATACATCAATCATCAGAGTCAATATACAACTCAATACAACAATGGACAGTTAAATAACTTGTTCTCATACAGAATACACAGCGGAATAAATACTATCAGATACAAATACTACGTCTCGCCATCCAGCTTGCTTCCAAAGCTCCAGAATATCCAGAATATCCTGATAACATAACTCTAGGCTGCCCGTGTGGAAATTGGTGGGCACCCAGAGTTTAGAAGGGAAACAATAAACTCCGAGTCAGTCATGGTGACTGGTGTGAGATCGTAAAACAGTTTATCTTTAAAATAAACAACAGGAAAATTTTAAAGTTAATTCGAAATGCTTTTGGAAAATGAAACTACCATAAGACCTCCCACCACACACACAATGCAAACGCAGACTTGGAAGAGATTTCTTCTTATGATAGTCAAAGATGCTTACTACGCAAAAAAATCAAATTCTTTTTGATATTATTATTAGTGCATAGTGGAAAACATTTCGAAAGTAGAATATAAATCTTAGCCAGCATAGGTACCATTATATTATGCCTGCTATAGCTGCCTCCTGAGGAGACAGGTTATACAATTTAAATCGTAAAGGCTCGTATTGTTTCTTTGGATTTCCAACAAATGGTCAGGCTAAGGAACTTCCTATCCACGATGGGTACGTCCCTGGAATAGACGACCCGAGAACCTAACCGGATCTCTGCCAACACAAGGCCGGGTTACCTCTGCAAAAATAGGTAACTACTGACACGCGTATGCCATCCCCCGATCGTCACCGATCTTCCCGAGGATCCCCGATTCGCAACAAACCACATAGAAAATAATAATGCAGTAACCACAGAGGTTAAGTATCTGGGCTCCATACCATGATACCACCTTTATCCAGAAGGAATGACATACACTAAGGGGCGCTACTCCCTAGAACCTTGCTGCATTCGTCCTGTTTCGACCATTTCCGGGGTGTGAGGCTCGACGAAGTCTCGTCCACAAAGCTACGCTTTCTACAAAGCCCTGCTTTGGGTCAACCAAAATGATCAACCTATGATCACAAAGATATAAGATCAAACAAATGATCATATCGCAAATGATCAAACACTGATCATTTCACAGCAACACTCAGTATGCCACGTTACCAAATTGGGATATATCGCTGATAAATTTCAACTACATAACCTCTGAGCTCGTACGTCTCAGAGAAGGGTGTTAAGCTAAGAGAATAAATTCTCCGCCACCAACAGAAATGTATTTGAAAGAAATCAGCTTTATATCTCAAATTGTAACGTCAGACACACAATCCATACAAGTCTGTTCCGGGATCGAACAGAACCGAAGGCACTTCTCACGAAGCCCTTGCATTTCCGGATAATTTTCAATCACGTCAGGACTTCCCGTCACTAAGGGTGATAAAACCTCTAAATCGAAGATCAGTCGATGTAGAGTAACTCGACGGTAATCCTTCCGTTTTCAAAAATATCCGGTCTTCAACACCGGTCTTCGAATGCAATTCATAACGACGTATCACATATTCGGAATGGGTTATACGACCCCATGGTCCTTTCCCGGCTAACCCGAATAGTGAGCGATTTTTCAAAAATAAGTGTGGCATTCAAATTCATCCAATTCACAACAAATACCTACTCAAGGTAATTATTGATAGTCGGTTATTTAACTATCAATAAAGATGCGCAACATCATCAGATTCCAAATAATTTTCCAAATTATTTAATCTTCCAAAATATCTTTTACTAGATATATAATTTCCACACTTAATCGTTTGAAAACAAATTTTCAAATATTCACTTTTCAATTTATCTTTAAAAGATAAAATCTCTAAACAGTTCACTTCATATTGGAAAAGCATTTCCATACTTATTTAAAAATAAGTAATTCACAAATCATTTATTTTCAACACTTAGAAAATATTCGATATACTTAAATCAAATTTAAGTATAAATTCATTCTTTAAGGAAATCATAAATTTTACATCTATTTGAGTCAAAACGAATGTTGCGTAAAACATCGTTACGACGACTCAAAATCACTAGTATAGGGATTCGGATTTAAGATAGATATATAAATCCGAATACTACATAAAACATTTTCTTTCGAAAATCATTTACTATAACAACAGTGTTATAGTCCATCATTTCCTTAAATTTCTCGAAAACGTCTATTTCAACAATAAATGTTGAAATCTATGATTTCGATAGTTCACACGTTTTAAAACATCTTTTAAAACAACTTCATTTAACAATATTCCTTTTCCCAAAACATATTGATTTTATTCAATAATATATATTTACTGTCCAAATTCGTGAATATAATCACTATCCCAATTTTAACAATTTCTACACATTTAACTTAAAAGATAATTCGCTGTCCAAAATCACGAATATATCTCCTTTAATAACTTCAATGTTAAATTTATCAAATTCTATTGATTTTGAATTTATAAAACAATGTTTATAAATCCCATTTCTATTTATAAAACTTCGATTTCTAAATTATCCAATTCAACTTATATAACTCAATTATATACCGGAAGTCTATATTATAAGTTAAGAACTTATAATTCATTTATTTACAACATCTATTCATTTCTCATCTAAATGTCAAAATCCGATTTATAAGACAATTGCTTATAAATCTTTTTGTTTTACAAAATCTATTCATTTAATAACTTCACAATTTATAAATCTATAAATTTCTATCCACTTATGGAATCCATTTTTATTTGACTTTAACACTTAATAAAACTCATTTCAAAATTCCAATATTCTTAATTTATAAAAATATCAATTTTTATAAATCTTTTTTATATGAATTGTTTAAAATACTTCAACAATCCCAATTTAAACTATTTCATAATCTTTATCAATTATTTAGTTCAAAAATAACATTTTTTTCGTATTTCACAAAAATCACAAATTTACTAACATTAAAATTTTAACATTTATTTATTTAAAATAAACCAATTCAAAAATTTCAATAAAACGTATATTTCTACAAATCACTTTAAAACCCCTTTTAAAATAAAAGTCGTTATTTTTACATTTCAAAACTGAATCCGATGATGCAACAACATCGATTAGTCCATCACAACAGTCAATATCATATATCATCATATGATAGCAGAATATATCACAATATCTGTAAATAAGTAAATACAGTTGAGGAATCCAGTTGGATCCCTCCAACCTGTTTCCCTGCATCCACAGACGTTAGCACAATACCAATTCCGCTCCAGTACGGAATTATCGCGGTATATGGGTTTTTATAAATCCGCTTACTAACGGCGCAATAGGGTCTCATCCGCTATACGAGGCGGGAACTCAATCAATCCAATGTATACATATGCCAATATGTATATACTGCTATATATATAGATATATCCTATCATATCTAATAGCACATTCAAACAGTCAATCATCAATCAATAACTGTAAATAATTCCACATTCAAATTTGAGTGAGAAGATCTCACCGTGATTTTAACTGATTCCAGCGTTTTTATTTCGAATAAAATTAAACGCACGTTTAATTTTATCCAAAATTTTCACTGACTCCAATCGCTTCCAAATCAGTTGCATCGCGTAGTGCTCGACAAAACGAAGCCAACGCTTTTCGTTTCGTTCCATTCCGACCTTGCAGCAAAAAGATATGCCATTTCAAAGTTTATACGATTATAATATAATTAAATTTACATTTTTCTTTTAAAATTCTAAACCTAGCAAATCTGGACCGTTCAATTCCTTAACAGCAGATCAAGGCCACCGAACGCTTCTCCTTCCTTCGTTCATCACGCGAACACGAGAACCCAAACTGGCCGCCTCCAAACCCTAGCTAACGCCCCCCCTTTAGTCATCTCGAAGACGATCAGGCTTTGCCGAAGTGAAGCCCCACCTTGCCTCGTTGACCGCGCCCAGCCATGTCAGACTCGGTCGCGCCATCGCCTCGTAATTCGTACCCTAAGAACGCACGAACGCGGCGTCCTCCTGGCCTCCCTACTCCTCCGATTCCCATCTCCACCGTCAATATCGTAGAGCTCGGAGAGCCCTACATTTTCCCTTTAGAAGTCGAAGCTCGAAAATTAATGGATGAAGAGATTTTGGGGAAGAGAGTGCATTGCGTTTCGGCCATTGATTCCATAGGTGGCGGCTGAGACCTTTAGAAACCCTAGGGTTGTTTTAATTTGCAAAAATGAAAACTAAAGGGCTTTTATAGAAAAAATGACGAACACTATTCACTCCGGATTTTCCGAACTCGAAATCGAGCGTGCCGGTTAGCGTTTCTAAGGTTTACCCCGCGTTCCGAACGCAATGGAACAGGTTTCGGAAGCTAATTCGATCGTATGTGTGAGATATGACAATAAACGATCAATTTAAATTAAACCGATTTAAATCGATTTCGATGCGTTTTAATTTGTACCGGACAAACGGTAATTCCAAAAATTACGAAATTTGAAACCATGCAATAATTTCACATTATGGATCCGATGAAACTGGTTTCGTCGAAATCCGAGACCGTTTGAAAAATGACTATTTTAACTCGCCGAATTAAAATTAAAACGATATCGATGCGTTTCGAGCTGCCACGGTCAAACGATAACTTCGATTGATACGAAAATTGAAATCCGATAATAACTAACTATTACGGATCCAATGGAACTAGTCTCGTCTAATTCCGAGACTGTTCGAAAATTGGCTATTTTTACAGTCGATAATTAAATATTAAAATATTCAATTTTCACAAATTAACTTTAAATTCAGTTCTGAAAGTTCTAAAACCTTTCTATAACTCCAGTATGATTAAATATAACTTTACAAATCATTTTCAATCATTTAAACTCGATATTCAATTATTTCTGGAATTTCACTATTTAATTTATCGATTAAATTATCAAATTAAATCCAATATTCGAAAAATAAATTATTCGACTTCTTAATTCCACTTATTAATATTAAAAATCAATTAAATATTCGAATTTTAATTATCAAAAATTCTGGGTCGTTACAAACTTCCCCCCTTAAAAGAATTTCGTCCTCGAAATTACAAGTTAGGAAGAAAGGTCCTTAACTCATCTACTATTTTTCACAATCCAATAGTTTTATCAATTTATCAAAACAAATCTCTCTACTAAAGATTTGTTATCAATTCAACTAACTTTCAACTTCAACTATAAGTTCAAACAACATTGTTTAACTTCTCAATTCAAATTCGAGTTTAAATTCAAATTTTCAAAAATTTATCAAAAATTTTCTAACACTCGAAATTTCCGAAAAATTTCGCCAGCGTCTCCTTTGCGCGGCTAATACGGTACGACTACAAAACGTCCCTACGGACTCTCAAATTTCAAAAAGAAAAGAAAAAGCCAAGCGGCTAGACAAGAAATCATCAAAAACTCATATTATAATTCAAATACGTACCTTTTGTCGAGCAATTCAAATTATCTGTGAAATCAAATCCAATTCATTTATACCTGTATATCCTACTAGCCATAATATCTAGTTGCATATACTCAAACCATTTCGTACATTCAATTACAAAATTTTCAATATAACTGCTTATATATTTTTACTTCACTGTTGAAGTTACATATTCAATTTCGTTCAATCTTTACATTTCAATTCCATTTGAATTCAATTCCAACATTTAATTGGATTCAGTTCAATTTCTGAATATTGAATTTTATTGATTAGCTTTCATTCATACTGCACCATTTTAAATTAGTTTCAGTTACTAATCCATTTCCAATTCTAATTTACTTATTCAAATTCGGTTTCAACATTCAGTTTTAATCTTATTCACTTCATTTATTCAAATTTATTTACTCATTCACAAATTCTTTCATTTTCAATTTGAATCTCATTTCTATCAAATTCCAAATATTTTATAAGTCTTTGACTTATTTACATTTTGATTTATAAGATCATTGATACATTCACCTTACTAATTTTAGTTTAATACTTCACAATCAAATTCAAATTCAGTCTTACTTTCTTACAAATTCAAAATGAATCTTAACATTTCAATTTTATTCTCTTGCACTTACAATTGCAATTTTTTATTTATTCATTCTGAAACTCATTCACTAATTCATTTACATTAGACTGATTCAACATTCAATTAGTTCAATAGCTTAATTCGTTTATCAATCCAATTCAGATCCTCAATTTTATAAGTTATATAACTTATATTCAAAAATTACTACTTGAATTTTTTATTGATTCACTTATACTTACTTTAATTTAACTCAAAATTCCTTAAGTTAAATTTATTCAATCTAAATTCACAACAGATTGTATAAGTTATCAACTCATTTATTATTCTCATAAATATTTTAAATAGGATCCCAGAGTCTTTTCAATCTTTTCAAAACCATTTTTGAAAACAATTCAAATTATCCTTTGAATTTCCAAAACAAAACCCAAATTTTCAAACAACTTCCATTTAAACAAATTGGGCAGCAATTTCTCTTTTGGAAACCCGAAAATGAACACCGGTGATGCCGCGGTCATCATCGAAGTTATTTTCCAGCGACCGAAAAGAGTTTAGAGCTTTCAACCCTCTAAAACAATTTTCCACAATATCAAATCCTTTGAAAAATCATTTTCAAACCAAAAAGATTTAAACTTCCCAAATCTCCAAAATTTTCAAATTCTTTTTAAAACATTTCCAAAAACTTCTCTGGAATTCCGTTTCAAATTATAAATCACATTTAAAATTTACATTCCTGAATTTGATTAGTATATGGATTTATTTCTTAACTTTGGAGTTATGATTCCAATTTCTTATTCAATTTCATTGATAATAATTTAATATTATCAACTCTAACAACCATGCAACCATATATCATAGTACTTCATAGAAAACATTTTCTTTTCTATACAAAAATAGTTTTGGGCAAAATTATCTCATTTACCCTATTTAAAACAATACTGTGCCGAATTGTTCTATACAAGTGTTTAGAGATCCCTATCGATAGAGTTGTACGGACAATACCGACCAGAATCCACATACCACTCAACAAACCAATCATCACAATATAAAACAATTTTATATTCAAATAACAAATACGCGCTCATATCTATTATTACACTCAAACTCATTCTAGAGTACTACTGACTCTATCTCTAATGAGTAACACCCAACAGAGCAGGGTTGTCGCTTAACCATATGCTTTGATACCACTTGTAACATCCCGAAATTTTTCGACTTTCGAAAATTCAACATCGATACTCACTTTATCGACTGCTGAGCCATCGAATGCCGGAAACCCAAAAAGTTATGGTTTTAAGAAAAAGAAAAAGTAGAAGAAGAAGAAGATAGAAGAAAAAGAGAAGAAGAACAACAAAACAACAACAGATACAGAACAGAGACAGAACAATATCAGAATCTTACACATCGCAGCGGAACAATATATAATAGATAAATGAATAATCTCTAAAACAAAGAACTATATTATTTTATACATACATCAATCATCAGAGTCAATATACAACTCAATACAACAATGGACAGTTATATAACTTGTTCTCATACAGAATACACAGCGGAATAAATACTATCAGATACAAATACTACGTCTCGCCATCCAGCTTGCTTCCAAAGCTCCAGAATATCCAGAATATCCTGATAACATAACTCTAGGCTGCCCGTGTGGAAATTGGTGGGCACCCAGAGTTTAGAAGGGAAACAATAAACTCCGAGTCAGTCATGGTGACTGGTGTGAGATCGTAAAACAGTTTATCTTTAAAATAAACAACAGGAAAATTTTAAAGTTAATTCGAAATGCTTTTGGAAAATGAAACTACCATAAGACCTCCCACCACACACACAATGCAAACGCAGACTTGGAGGAGATTTCTTCTTATGATAGTCAAAGATGCTTACTACGCAAAAAAATCAAATTCTTTTTGATATTATTATTAGTGCATAGTGGAAAACATTTCGAAAGTAGAATATAAATCTTAGCCAGCATAGGTACCATTATATTATGCCTGCTATAGCTGCCTCCTGAGGAGACAGGTTATACAATTTAAATCGTAAAGGCTCGTATTGTTTCTTTGGATTTCCAACAAATGGTCAGGCTAAGGAACTTCCTATCCACGATGGGTACGTCCCTGGAATAGACGACCCGAGAACCTAACCGGATCTCTGCCAACACAAGGCCGGGTTACCTCTGCAAAAATAGGTAACTACTGACACGCGTATGCCATCCCCCGATCGTCACCGATCTTCCCGAGGATCCCCGATTCGCAACAAACCACATAGAAAATAATAATGCAGTAACCACAGAGGTTAAGTATCTGGGCTCCATACCATGATACCACCTTTATCCAGAAGGAATGACATACACTAAGGGGCGCTACTCCCTAGAACCTTGCTGCATTCGTCCTGTTTCGACCATTTCCGGGGTGTGAGGCTCGACGAAGTCTCGTCCACAAAGCTACGCTTTCTACAAAGCCCTGCTTTGGGTCAACCAAAATGATCAACCTATGATCACAAAGATATAAGATCAAACAAATGATCATATCGCAAATGATCAAACACTGATCATTTCACAGCAACACTCAGTATGCCACGTTACCAAATTGGGATATATCGCTGATAAATTTCAACTACATAACCTCTGAGCTCGTACGTCTCAGAGAAGGGTGTTAAGCTAAGAGAATAAATTCTCCGCCACCAACAGAAATGTATTTGAAAGAAATCAGCTTTATATCTCAAATTGTAACGTCAGACACACAATCCATACAAGTCTGTTCCGGGATCGAACAGAACCGAAGGCACTTCTCACGAAGCCCTTGCATTTCCGGATAATTTTCAATCACGTCAGGACTTCCCGTCACTAAGGGTGATAAAACCTCTAAATCGAAGATCAGTCGATGTAGAGTAACTCGACGGTAATCCTTCCGTTTTCAAAAATATCCGGTCTTCAACACCGGTCTTCGAATGCAATTCATAACGACGTATCACATATTCGGAATGGGTTATACGACCCCATGGTCCTTTCCCGGCTAACCCGAATAGTGAGCGAGTTTTCAAAAATAAGTGTGGCATTCAAATTCATCCAATTCACAACAAATACCTACTCAAGGTAATTATTGATAGTCGGTTATTTAACTATCAATAAAGATGCGCAACATCATCAGATTCCAAATAATTTTCCAAATTATTTAATCTTCCAAAATATCTTTTACTAGATATATAATTTCCACACTTAATCGTTTGAAAACAAATTTTCAAATATTCACTTTTCAATTTATCTTTAAAAGATAAAATCTCTAAACAGTTCACTTCATATTGGAAAAGCATTTCCATACTTATTTAAAAATAAGTAATTCACAAATCATTTATTTTCAACACTTAGAAAATATTCGATATACTTAAATCAAATTTAAGTATAAATTCATTCTTTAAGGAAATCATAAATTTTACATCTATTTGAGTCAAAACGAATGTTGCGTAAAACATCGTTACGACGACTCAAAATCACTAGTATAGGGATTCGGATTTAAGATAGATATATAAATCCCAATACTACATAAAACATTTTCTTTCGAAAATCATTTACTATAACAACAGTGTTATAGTCCATCATTTCCTTAAATTTCTCGAAAACGTCTATTTCAACAATAAATGTTGAAATCTATGATTTCGATAGTTCACACGTTTTAAAACATCTTTTAAAACAACTTCATTTAACAATATTCCTTTTCCCAAAACATATTGATTTTATTCAATAATATATATTTACTGTCCAAATTCGTGAATATAATCACTATCCCAATTTTAACAATTTCTACACATTTAACTTAAAAGATAATTCGCTGTCCAAAATCACGAATATATCTCCTTTAATAACTTCAATGTTAAATTTATCAAATTCTATTGATTTTGAATTTATAAAACAATGTTTATAAATCCCATTTCTATTTATAAAACTTCGATTTCTAAATTATCCAATTCAACTTATATAACTCAATTATATACCGGAAGTCTATATTATAAGTTAAGAACTTATAATTCATTTATTTACAACATCTATTCATTTCTCATCTAAATGTCAAAATCCGATTTATAAGACAATTGCTTATAAATCTTTTTGTTTTACAAAATCTATTCATTTAATAACTTCACAATTTATAAATCTATAAATTTCTATCCACTTATGGAATCCATTTTTATTTGACTTTAACACTTAATAAAACTCATTTCAAAATTCCAATATTCTTAATTTATAAAAATATCAATTTTTATAAATCTTTTTTATATGAATTGTTTAAAATACTTCAACAATCCCAATTTAAACTATTTCATAATCTTTATCAATTATTTAGTTCAAAAATAACATTTTTTTCGTATTTCACAAAAATCACAAATTTACTAACATTAAAATTTTAACATTTATTTATTTAAAATAAACCAATTCAAAAATTTCAATAAAACGTATATTTCTACAAATCACTTTAAAACCCCTTTTAAAATAAAAGTCGTTATTTTTACATTTCAAAACTGAATCCGATGATGCAACAACATCGATTAGTCCATCACAACAGTCAATATCATATATCATCATATGATAGCAGAATATATCACAATATCTGTAAATAAGTAAATACAGTTGAGGAATCCAGTTGGATCCCTCCAACCTGTTTCCCTGCATCCACAGACGTTAGCACAATACCAATTCCGCTCCAGTACGGAATTATCGCGGTATATGGGTTTTTATAAATCCGCTTACTAACGGCGCAATAGGGTCTCATCCGCTATACGAGGCGGGAACTCAATCAATCCAATGTATACATATGCCAATATGTATATACTGCTATATATATAGATATATCCTATCATATCTAATAGCACATTCAAACAGTCAATCATCAATCAATAACTGTAAATAATTCCACATTCAAATTTGAGTGAGAAGATCTCACCGTGATTTTAACTGATTCCAGCGTTTTTATTTCGAATAAAATTAAACGCACGTTTAATTTTATCCAAAATTTTCACTGACTCCAATCGCTTCCAAATCAGTTGCATCGCGTAGTGCTCGACAAAACGAAGCCAACGCTTTTCGTTTCGTTCCATTCCGACCTTGCAGCAAAAAGATATGCCATTTCAAAGTTTATACGATTATAATATAATTAAATTTACATTTTTCTTTTAAAATTCTAAACCTAGCAAATCTGGACCGTTCAATTCCTTAACAGCAGATCAAGGCCACCGAACGCTTCTCCTTCCTTCGTTCATCACGCGAACACGAGAACCCAAACTGGCCGCCTCCAAACCCTAGCTAACGCCCCCCCTTTAGTCATCTCGAAGACGATCAGGCTTTGCCGAAGTGAAGCCCCACCTTGCCTCGTTGACCGCGCCCAGCCATGTCAGACTCGGTCGCGCCATCGCCTCGTAATTCGTACCCTAAGAACGCACGAACGCGGCGTCCTCCTGGCCTCCCTACTCCTCCGATTCCCATCTCCACCGTCAATATCGTAGAGCTCGGAGAGCCCTACATTTTCCCTTTAGAAGTCGAAGCTCGAAAATTAATGGATGAAGAGATTTTGGGGAAGAGAGTGCATTGCGTTTCGGCCATTGATTCCATAGGTGGCGGCTGAGACCTTTAGAAACCCTAGGGTTGTTTTAATTTGCAAAAATGAAAACTAAAGGGCTTTTATAGAAAAAACGACGAACACTATTCACTCCGGATTTTCCGAACTCGAAATCGAGCATGCCGGTTAGCGTTTCTAAGGTTTACCCCGCGTTCCGAACGCAATGGAACAGGTTTCGGAAGCTAATTCGATCGTATGTGTGAGATATGACAATAAACGATCAATTTAAATTAAACCGATTTAAATCGATTTCGATGCGTTTTAATTTGTACCGGACAAACGGTAATTCCAAAAATTACGAAATTTGAAACCATGCAATAATTTCACATTATGGATCCGATGAAACTGGTTTCGTCGAAATCCGAGACCGTTTGAAAAATGACTATTTTAACTCGCCGAATTAAAATTAAAACGATATCGATGCGTTTCGAGCTGCCACGGTCAAACGATAACTTCGATTGATACGAAAATTGAAATCCGATAATAACTAACTATTACGGATCCAATGGAACTAGTCTCGTCTAATTCCGAGACTGTTCGAAAATTGGCTATTTTTACAGTCGATAATTAAATATTAAAATATTCAATTTTCACAAATTAACTTTAAATTCAGTTCTGAAAGTTCTAAAACCTTTCTATAACTCCAGTATGATTAAATATAACTTTACAAATCATTTTCAATCATTTAAACTCGATATTCAATTATTTCTGGAATTTCACTATTTAATTTATCGATTAAATTATCAAATTAAATCCAATATTCGAAAAATAAATTATTCGACTTCTTAATTCCACTTATTAATATTAAAAATCAATTAAATATTCGAATTTTAATTATCAAAAATTCTGGGTCGTTACAAACTTCCCCCCTTAAAAGAATTTCGTCCTCGAAATTACAAGTTAGGAAGAAAGGTCCTTAACTCATCTACTATTTTTCACAATCCAATAGTTTTATCAATTTATCAAAACAAATCTCTCTACTAAAGATTTGTTATCAATTCAACTAACTTTCAACTTCAACTATAAGTTCAAACAACATTGTTTAACTTCTCAATTCAAATTCGAGTTTAAATTCAAATTTTCAAAAATTTATCAAAAATTTTCTAACACTCGAAATTTCCGAAAAATTTCGCCAGCGTCTCCTTTGCGCGGCTAATACGGTACGACTACAAAACGTCCCTACGGACTCTCAAATTTCAAAAAGAAAAGAAAAAGCCAAGCGGCTAGACAAGAAATCATCAAAAACTCATATTATAATTCAAATACGTACCTTTTGTCGAGCAATTCAAATTATCTGTGAAATCAAATCCAATTCATTTATACCTGTATATCCTACTAGCCATAATATCTAGTTGCATATACTCAAACCATTTCGTACATTCAATTACAAAATTTTCAATATAACTGCTTATATATTTTTACTTCACTGTTGAAGTTACATATTCAATTTCGTTCAATCTTTACATTTCAATTCCATTTGAATTCAATTCCAACATTTAATTGGATTCAGTTCAATTTCTGAATATTGAATTTTATTGATTAGCTTTCATTCATACTGCACCATTTTAAATTAGTTTCAGTTACTAATCCATTTCCAATTCTAATTTACTTATTCAAATTCGGTTTCAACATTCAGTTTTAATCTTATTCACTTCATTTATTCAAATTTATTTACTCATTCACAAATTCTTTCATTTTCAATTTGAATCTCATTTCTATCAAATTCCAAATATTTTATAAGTCTTTGACTTATTTACATTTTGATTTATAAGATCATTGATACATTCACCTTACTAATTTTAGTTTAATACTTCACAATCAAATTCAAATTCAGTCTTACTTTCTTATAAATTCAAAATGAATCTTAACATTTCAATTTTATTCTCTTGCACTTACAATTGCAATTTTTTATTTATTCATTCTGAAACTCATTCACTAATTCATTTACATTAGACTGATTCAACATTCAATTAGTTCAATAGCTTAATTCGTTTATCAATCCAATTCAGATCCTCAATTTTATAAGTTATATAACTTATATTCAAAAATTACTACTTGAATTTTTTATTGATTCACTTATACTTACTTTAATTTAACTCAAAATTCCTTAAGTTAAATTTATTCAATCTAAATTCACAACAGATTGTATAAGTTATCAACTCATTTATTATTCTCATAAATATTTTAAATAGGATCCCAGAGTCTTTTCAATCTTTTCAAAACCATTTTTGAAAACAATTCAAATTATCCTTTGAATTTCCAAAACAAAACCCAAATTTTCAAACAACTTCCATTTAAACAAATTGGGCAGCAATTTCTCTTTTGGAAACCCGAAAATGAACACCGGTGATGCCGCGGTCATCATCGAAGTTATTTTCCAGCGACCGAAAAGAGTTTAGAGCTTTCAACCCTCTAAAACAATTTTCCACAATATCAAATCCTTTGAAAAATCATTTTCAAACCAAAAAGATTTAAACTTCCCAAATCTCCAAAATTTTCAAATTCTTTTTAAAACATTTCCAAAAACTTCTCTGGAATTCCGTTTCAAATTATAAATCACATTTAAAATTTACATTCCTGAATTTGATTAGTATATGGATTTATTTCTTAACTTTGGAGTTATGATTCCAATTTCTTATTCAATTTCATTGATAATAATTTAATATTATCAACTCTAACAACCATGCAACCATATATCATAGTACTTCATAGAAAACATTTTCTTTTCTATACAAAAATAGTTTTGGGCAAAATTATCTCATTTACCCTATTTAAAACAATACTGTGCCGAATTGTTCTATACAAGTGTTTAGAGATCCCTATCGATAGAGTTGTACGGACAATACCGACCAGAATCCACATACCACTCAACAAACCAATCATCACAATATAAAACAATTTTATATTCAAATAACAAATACGCGCTCATATCTATTATTACACTCAAACTCATTCTAGAGTACTACTGACTCTATCTCTAATGAGTAACACCCAACAGAGCAGGGTTGTCGCTTAACCATATGCTTTGATACCACTTGTAACATCCCGAAATTTTTCGACTTTCGAAAATTCAACATCGATACTCACTTTATCGACTGCTGAGCCATCGAATGCCGGAAACCCAAAAAGTTATGGTTTTAAGAAAAAGAAAAAGTAGAAGAAGAAGAAGATAGAAGAAAAAGAGAAGAAGAACAACAAAACAACAACAGATACAGAACAGAGACAGAACAATATCAGAATCTTACACATCGCAGCGGAACAATATATAATAGATAAATGAATAATCTCTAAAACAAAGAACTATATTATTTTATACATACATCAATCATCAGAGTCAATATACAACTCAATACAACAATGGACAGTTATATAACTTGTTCTCATACAGAATACACAGCGGAATAAATACTATCAGATACAAATACTACGTCTCGCCATCCAGCTTGCTTCCAAAGCTCCAGAATATCCAGAATATCCTGATAACATAACTCTAGGCTGCCCGTGTGGAAATTGGTGGGCACCCAGAGTTTAGAAGGGAAACAATAAACTCCGAGTCAGTCATGGTGACTGGTGTGAGATCGTAAAACAGTTTATCTTTAAAATAAACAACAGGAAAATTTTAAAGTTAATTCGAAATGCTTTTGGAAAATGAAACTACCATAAGACCTCCCACCACACACACAATGCAAACGCAGACTTGGAGGAGATTTCTTCTTATGATAGTCAAAGATGCTTACTACGCAAAAAAATCAAATTCTTTTTGATATTATTATTAGTGCATAGTGGAAAACATTTCGAAAGTAGAATATAAATCTTAGCCAGCATAGGTACCATTATATTATGCCTGCTATAGCTGCCTCCTGAGGAGACAGGTTATACAATTTAAATCGTAAAGGCTCGTATTGTTTCTTTGGATTTCCAACAAATGGTCAGGCTAAGGAACTTCCTATCCACGATGGGTACGTCCCTGGAATAGACGACCCGAGAACCTAACCGGATCTCTGCCAACACAAGGCCGGGTTACCTCTGCAAAAATAGGTAACTACTGACACGCGTATGCCATCCCCCGATCGTCACCGATCTTCCCGAGGATCCCCGATTCGCAACAAACCACATAGAAAATAATAATGCAGTAACCACAGAGGTTAAGTATCTGGGCTCCATACCATGATACCACCTTTATCCAGAAGGAATGACATACACTAAGGGGCGCTACTCCCTAGAACCTTGCTGCATTCGTCCTGTTTCGACCATTTCCGGGGTGTGAGGCTCGACGAAGTCTCGTCCACAAAGCTACGCTTTCTACAAAGCCCTGCTTTGGGTCAACCAAAATGATCAACCTATGATCACAAAGATATAAGATCAAACAAATGATCATATCGCAAATGATCAAACACTGATCATTTCACAGCAACACTCAGTATGCCACGTTACCAAATTGGGATATATCGCTGATAAATTTCAACTACATAACCTCTGAGCTCGTACGTCTCAGAGAAGGGTGTTAAGCTAAGAGAATAAATTCTCCGCCACCAACAGAAATGTATTTGAAAGAAATCAGCTTTATATCTCAAATTGTAACGTCAGACACACAATCCATACAAGTCTGTTCCGGGATCGAACAGAACCGAAGGCACTTCTCACGAAGCCCTTGCATTTCCGGATAATTTTCAATCACGTCAGGACTTCCCGTCACTAAGGGTGATAAAACCTCTAAATCGAAGATCAGTCGATGTAGAGTAACTCGACGGTAATCCTTCCGTTTTCAAAAATATCCGGTCTTCAACACCGGTCTTCGAATGCAATTCATAACGACGTATCACATATTCGGAATGGGTTATACGACCCCATGGTCCTTTCCCGGCTAACCCGAATAGTGAGCGATTTTTCAAAAATAAGTGTGGCATTCAAATTCATCCAATTCACAACAAATACCTACTCAAGGTAATTATTGATAGTCGGTTATTTAACTATCAATAAAGATGCGCAACATCATCAGATTCCAAATAATTTTCCAAATTATTTAATCTTCCAAAATATCTTTTACTAGATATATAATTTCCACACTTAATCGTTTGAAAACAAATTTTCAAATATTCACTTTTCAATTTATCTTTAAAAGATAAAATCTCTAAACAGTTCACTTCATATTGGAAAAGCATTTCCATACTTATTTAAAAATAAGTAATTCACAAATCATTTATTTTCAACACTTAGAAAATATTCGATATACTTAAATCAAATTTAAGTATAAATTCATTCTTTAAGGAAATCATAAATTTTACATCTATTTGAGTCAAAACGAATGTTGCGTAAAACATCGTTACGACGACTCAAAATCACTAGTATAGGGATTCGGATTTAAGATAGATATATAAATCCCAATACTACATAAAACATTTTCTTTCGAAAATCATTTACTATAACAACAGTGTTATAGTCCATCATTTCCTTAAATTTCTCGAAAACGTCTATTTCAACAATAAATGTTGAAATCTATGATTTCGATAGTTCACACGTTTTAAAACATCTTTTAAAACAACTTCATTTAACAATATTCCTTTTCCCAAAACATATTGATTTTATTCAATAATATATATTTACTGTCCAAATTCGTGAATATAATCACTATCCCAATTTTAACAATTTCTACACATTTAACTTAAAAGATAATTCGCTGTCCAAAATCACGAATATATCTCCTTTAATAACTTCAATGTTAAATTTATCAAATTCTATTGATTTTGAATTTATAAAACAATGTTTATAAATCCCATTTCTATTTATAAAACTTCGATTTCTAAATTATCCAATTCAACTTATATAACTCAATTATATACCGGAAGTCTATATTATAAGTTAAGAACTTATAATTCATTTATTTACAACATCTATTCATTTCTCATCTAAATGTCAAAATCCGATTTATAAGACAATTGCTTATAAATCTTTTTGTTTTACAAAATCTATTCATTTAATAACTTCACAATTTATAAATCTATAAATTTCTATCCACTTATGGAATCCATTTTTATTTGACTTTAACACTTAATAAAACTCATTTCAAAATTCCAATATTCTTAATTTATAAAAATATCAATTTTTATAAATCTTTTTTATATGAATTGTTTAAAATACTTCAACAATCCCAATTTAAACTATTTCATAATCTTTATCAATTATTTAGTTCAAAAATAACATTTTTTTCGTATTTCACAAAAATCACAAATTTACTAACATTAAAATTTTAACATTTATTTATTTAAAATAAACCAATTCAAAAATTTCAATAAAACGTATATTTCTACAAATCACTTTAAAACCCCTTTTAAAATAAAAGTCGTTATTTTTACATTTCAAAACTGAATCCGATGATGCAACAACATCGATTAGTCCATCACAACAGTCAATATCATATATCATCATATGATAGCAGAATATATCACAATATCTGTAAATAAGTAAATACAGTTGAGGAATCCAGTTGGATCCCTCCAACCTGTTTCCCTGCATCCACAGACGTTAGCACAATACCAATTCCGCTCCAGTACGGAATTATCGCGGTATATGGGTTTTTATAAATCCGCTTACTAACGGCGCAATAGGGTCTCATCCGCTATACGAGGCGGGAACTCAATCAATCCAATGTATACATATGCCAATATGTATATACTGCTATATATATAGATATATCCTATCATATCTAATAGCACATTCAAACAGTCAATCATCAATCAATAACTGTAAATAATTCCACATTCAAATTTGAGTGAGAAGATCTCACCGTGATTTTAACTGATTCCAGCGTTTTTATTTCGAATAAAATTAAACGCACGTTTAATTTTATCCAAAATTTTCACTGACTCCAATCGCTTCCAAATCAGTTGCATCGCGTAGTGCTCGACAAAACGAAGCCAACGCTTTTCGTTTCGTTCCATTCCGACCTTGCAGCAAAAAGATATGCCATTTCAAAGTTTATACGATTATAATATAATTAAATTTACATTTTTCTTTTAAAATTCTAAACCTAGCAAATCTGGACCGTTCAATTCCTTAACAGCAGATCAAGGCCACCGAACGCTTCTCCTTCCTTCGTTCATCACGCGAACACGAGAACCCAAACTAGCCGCCTCCAAACCCTAGCTAACGCCCCCCCTTTAGTCATCTCGAAGACGATCAGGCTTTGCCGAAGTGAAGCCCCACCTTGCCTCGTTGACCACGCCCAGCCATGTCAGACTCGGTCGCGCCATCGCCTCGTAATTCGTACCCTAAGAACGCACGAACGCGGCGTCCTCCTGGCCTCCCTACTCCTCCGATTCCCATCTCCACCGTCAATATCGTAGAGCTCGGAGAGCCCTACATTTTCCCTTTAGAAGTCGAAGCTCGAAAATTAATGGATGAAGAGATTTTGGGGAAGAGAGTGCATTGCGTTTCGGCCATTGATTCCATAGGTGGCGGCTGAGACCTTTAGAAACCCTAGGGTTGTTTTAATTTGCAAAAATGAAAACTAAAGGGCTTTTATAGAAAAAACGACGAACACTATTCACTCCGGATTTTCCGAACTCGAAATCGAGCGTGCCGGTTAGCGTTTCTAAGGTTTACCCCGCGTTCCGAACGCAATGGAACAGGTTTCGGAAGCTAATTCGATCGTATGTGTGAGATATGACAATAAACGATCAATTTAAATTAAACCGATTTAAATCGATTTCGATGCGTTTTAATTTGTACCGGACAAACGGTAATTCCAAAAATTACGAAATTTGAAACCATGCAATAATTTCACATTATGGATCCGATGAAACTGGTTTCGTCGAAATCCGAGACCGTTTGAAAAATGACTATTTTAACTCGCCGAATTAAAATTAAAACGATATCGATGCGTTTCGAGCTGCCACGGTCAAACGATAACTTCGATTGATACGAAAATTGAAATCCGATAATAACTAACTATTACGGATCCAATGGAACTAGTCTCGTCTAATTCCGAGACTGTTCGAAAATTGGCTATTTTTACAGTCGATAATTAAATATTAAAATATTCAATTTTCACAAATTAACTTTAAATTCAGTTCTGAAAGTTCTAAAACCTTTCTATAACTCCAGTATGATTAAATATAACTTTACAAATCATTTTCAATCATTTAAACTCGATATTCAATTATTTCTGGAATTTCACTATTTAATTTATCGATTAAATTATCAAATTAAATCCAATATTCGAAAAATAAATTATTCGACTTCTTAATTCCACTTATTAATATTAAAAATCAATTAAATATTCGAATTTTAATTATCAAAAATTCTGGGTCGTTACAACAAACAACTTTCAAAGTTTCAAATATAACCTCAGCTTGCAATATATAGACCGTATAAATTATATATGTTGAAACACAACAGACTTGTAAAATTCTGTATATATACATATTATAGTTTATAGCAATATTATATACACCCTTCATTTATAATTAAACTAACAGAACCTGTATTTATATATCAAAATATCTCTTGCACCTACTAATATATATAACATAACTTTAACACTTTGAACATCCAACCATATATATAGTAAAACAAATTTTATAACAAAACATACAGTTACTACTCATATACTATATATACGAATATACTTTAGTACATAAAGTAAAACTAAAAGCTTCAGCATAACATAACTTTATATATGTACACTTACAAATATAACTATATAATACAATGAAAACCGAACAGTTAGCCAACTTTACTAATTATACTATACCATCATCCTATTATGAAATATTATAAATATAGGTATATCCGAACAAATTGATGAAACAGCCCTTATGTAGACAAAAGACATACATATACTATATATATCCAATTTGTAAAAGACACACGTATATTTACTAACATACTTAAAACATTGTACACCGTATACTTATATATATATTTTAACAACATCGAAAATAGATTCATCTAACATTGTCCATAGGTTATAATATAACTATATATACAATTACAGTAAACCATTTCAATTTAACACTACACTTGTATATCAGCGAACTACTTAGATAATAATATATATATTATAGTAACTAGTATATTTTAAGTGCAGACAACAATATATGATATATGCCAACTGACAGACTACATTACACATATCTATATATATATATAAAACGTTTGTTTATTTTATTGTAAAAACTCTTTTTTTTATAAGTATATATACTTACATAAGTGAAACTGAGAAATACAATTTATAGAACTCATACAATATCTTGGAAAGCCTATATATTTTAAGTGTACGTAATATAATTATTCACTGCCTAACAATATATATATGTTTCATATAAAACAGAACAAACTAAAACTTAGTAAACAAGTGTATATGCAGAATATATATTTATATTAACATATAGATAGAGTCAGAAAGTAGAGGAGTTAGGCTACCAGAAATCATGGTTATGGCCTGAGGCGCTGGCCGAACAGCAATGATGAGGGGAAAGCTGCGAGCTTTGGAAGATGAGAGTTATCAGGAGGCTATGCGGAGATCGGGGACTTCGATGTGATGGAGATGGTGGAGCGAGAAGATGAGGCGCTGAGTGAAAGGTTGAGGGCGAGCGGGTCTTGGTGAAGCATGGGTCGAAGGCTGGAGCCTGATGATGAGATGGCCGAGGCGGAGGTGGTGACGTCAGTGGGTGGGCTGCCACAGTCTGGTGGTGTTGGAGATGAGGGGACTGGTCTCGGTGGTGGAGTGAATGGGCAAGGGCTTGGTCTGGTGGTTGACGTGGGGTTCTCTGGCGTGGGGTTGGAGGTTCTCACGGTGGTGGAGTGGGGTGGTGGCTGATGGGTAGGCGTGGTAGGTCTCGTGATCTGGCAGAGGGAATTGGGGAGTTCAAAGTGTAGGCAGAGGGGGTGAGAACAAATGGAGGAGTGGAGAATGAAACAGGTTGCTTTCTTTGATTATTATTTGGAACGCATTGAGCAGAGAATTGCAAACGAACGGATATAATTGAAATGGAAATAGACAACGAAAGAACAGGTGCACAATACTAAACAGTAGGAATAGTATTGGTCACCCCTTTATTTCTGGAAATTTATTAAACCAATTAATTGTTGTTGGGCTGCACGTTATAGATTTGAAGACTAAGGGTAAAGTAAAGTCAAAATTTCGGTACCGTTACGGTGAACTGTTTATTCTTTTCGACGCGTACCGGATCTCAAATTGTAGAGTTGAATATACCGTGCAGATTAGCATGACGAGACGATCAAAACGGTACACAGATATTAGTGATACGATCATCCGATCAAAATCGATATCGGTACGAAATGCTGCTATTTTGCCGAAAATAAGATCGACGGAGCAATAGATGTCCAAATTTGGAAAAACGACAAACTGACATCTTGCTCAGAAGATGGTTTAGAATTTTTCTATGTAAAAATATTTAGGTTGCGGAAACATTTTATTTTCATCACTTTTTAACTGATTAAATTGAAGTAAATTTACGTGCGAAATAAATTTTCATATTTTCGGACGAAAATTTACCAGTTGCTATGTTTAATAAAATGCATTCCAAATATAAAATTTATATTTCAAAATTTGATTGTTTAAAATTTCACACAAATTCAATTAATTAAATAAATAAAACCATTGAAATTTACGGGTCGTTGCACTCTCCCCCACTCAAAACTTTTCGTCCCCGAAAAGGAAGGAGGTAGGAGAGTAGAAGCAACCAACTGAAAAATAGATTAAAAGACAAGATAAGACTATTAATTTAAACCATATAATTTCAAATAAAACTAATTAATATTTAACAATTTGATTTAATCCACTGAGTTCATTTAAGTTAAATCAATTCATCTATTTCTGAATTCATTATCTTATTATCTTGTCATTCTCAATTAACAATTTCTAAATCAATCAATTTGTATAATAATTTATTATCCTCATATTTTATTCAACAAATTTAATTCTTTTATCCAAATTATTATCAAGTTTATTCCAATAATATATTTTTTTATATTTTAAACCATATAAATTAATTTAAACCATATAAATTACAATTTAAATTAATTTATATTTAATAATTGATTTTAAATTCAAGGTATTTCCATAAGTTGTTCTAATTCCAATTTATTAATTCTTGCAAAACAAATTTTATTTGTCTCATCTATTATTCAATTGAATTATTATTCTATTTCTCTCTACTAACATCTTTATAATAAAGTTTAAGTATATAACATTTATTATAACCACTCAAATTTTACTTATAAATTTCTTTATATTGTATATTATCCAATTACAGTTTTAACTTCTGAAAATTTTAGGTAAGTTATGTAGAGATGTAACGGAGTATTATACAAATAAGATTTTACAATTCAGTTATTCCCAATTAACTATTTATCCAAGAATTTTGACTTTAGTTTATAATTGAAATCATCTTTAATCTAAAATTTAAGAATTTAAATCTCCGATTTACTTCAAACAATTTAGAGATATATATAATATATTTATATAAAATTTAATTTTAAAATAAGATACCTATATATATATATAAATCAAATTATACTGAAGAAATTCAAATGAAAAGTATATTTTTTTTTTCAAAACAAAACCGTAGCAAAGCTACAGAATAGTCTCTCCACTTCGAAACTCGAAAATGAATGTCGATGATGCGGCCGTCATCACCGAAATTATTTTCCAGCGACAAAGAGAAGAGCACTGATTTAAGCATTTAAAAATTCTTTGAAAACCATTTTATTCGAAAATACTTTAAATAATATACCTTTTAAGACTTTAAAATAAAGTTTAAAATCACCAGAAATTTAATTCTTAAATTCTCAATTTAAATCCATTTCAATTCCAAATAAATTTAAAAACAATAGTCATTTTGCAATAGTCAATGATTTACAAAACAATAAAATGAAAATCAAATATTATCATTTTCAACAACCAAATTATTTAACTTTTAATTCCAGAGAATTTTTCTTATATATTTATAATATAATCATACAAATTTATTTCATTTATCAAATTTGAAAATTATATTGTGTCAGTTTGCTCTATTCAAGTGTTTTGGAAATCCTATCGATAGCGTTGATCAGACGAATCGATCGAAAATCCAAACCAACATCAACAACTCAAACAACACACTATAAACATAAACTATTTTATATTAATTACAAATACACTCCCTCACACGATGATTCCAGAATTGGATTTCAACACAAGGATAGAGATCCAAATATAGAGGGACTCTAATCAAAGAGAATTCTAATCTAAAATAGATAGGCTTGAAACGAAGGTTAGATGATTGCATTTCAAACAGGAAATTGAATAAAGTTGTATAAATCGCGGTCAACCTTAACCGGGTCAACCGTGACTTCATAGATAAGATCGATATAGAATTCTGAAGCAAATCGACATTCGATTACCAGAAGTGGAATTCAGGTATAGCATAAGATAGCAGCATCGTAAACCGAGGATACAGAAATCTCCGGTGAATCAATGCCGTTGTAAAGGAGTTTTACTCTTTTATCAATTATTCAGATATTGGCGAGACCGCCGATTTATTATAGAGATCATTCGAAGTGGAGTTATGGGATACTCCAGAAATAAGAAGACACGAATAGGGGAGACAAGAATGGACTTTGGAACCGAAGTGAACATTCCAAAATTCAAAGGAACCGAGTCAAAGAAGAAGGAATTCAAGCTCGAACGAAAGTGATTCTGTAATCGAATTTACTACGTATGCTGAGTTTTGCCTAAAACCAGAGCTCTGATACCACATGTAACGACCCAATATTTTCAACCATTCGCATCCATTATAAGTGTATAGGTAGACACTCATGCTGGAGTTGAATTGCTCAAAATACCGCGTTGTAAATAAAATTTTGGCAAAACTCAGCATATACAGTAAATAAAATAATTACAGATCATAGACACAGAGTAATATAACAATACTGCAGCGGAAACAAAGGATAGTAGTTCATGAAGCTACTATATATATATATAACAGAGTTAAACAAGATACAATAGAGGTCTCGAATACAATAGATGTCTCAATACAATAATCAAATACCAGATCTGAATAGACCACTGGATCGACGGAATAACTGAAAGCAGGATCGATAGATAGCTGGATATCCAAGCGAAGCTCCGACTCCAAAGGTGAGTCCCAAATGCTGTATCACTCAGTCTGACCCGAGCGTAAAGCCAAACACAAAACACTCGAGTCAGGATTAACATTCTTATATTCAATAAATCTAACTCAAGTGAAATATCAACTGAAATACAAGTAACTTAAAGGATGTTTGGGATAACCATCCCCTAAGGATCCGTTAAACTATTTACTATGTAGTAATATTCGCTATTATAATAGTGTCTAAATAAGTAAAGTATAATCATATCGGAAAATAGCGTTAAGGGGATGGAGAACCTTAACGCGGTCGGATCTTAAAATCATAATCGTAGTAAAGCTCGATATGGTAGGTGACACGGCACAACTAGGCAATACCAGGGTAGATATACCAATTACGCACACGGACTGATGGATACGCATAGCAGCCACTACCGTTCCACCTCGAACAACACTCCCAAATCGGAGGATGGCCATCTAGTCAAATCACAAGTATGAGTATAATATCGAAGAAATGCGTCCGAGAAGAGGTGCTACCTCACTGGTCCGAGATCGCTCCTGTTTTAGCCACCTTATGCCAACTCACGGGAGTTGGGTCCACGTAACATACCTTAAGAACGCCGCCACCATCCTACTTCATTCTGGAATCTCCACCGCGTACACGGTTGTCAAAGTGGTTTTCGGTATCGACAGAGAGTATGTCCATATCCGATCCCGGTCTCTTTGCCAACCAATCGTTATTATAACACCGTGGTCATTTCAAAATAGTTTATACTTCAGAACCAAAATATCATTATCATCTCAAAACCCAATTTAATACGATATCATTTCATTTCAAATATATCCATTTTCAAAAACATATTACTTTCCAAAGTTATAATGCTTTCGAAATCATAGTCTGGAAATCACAGTATTTTGGAAATCATAACACTTTCCTTTTTACACAGTTTAGATAATAAAATTTCGTTATAAAATAAATTAGTTTCCTCAAATTTCACAAATCGATTCAAATTAACTCGAATTCCAAAAATTTAATTTAATCAAATCTCAAATCATTAGTTTCAACTCGATTCAGCTTCTAAATAAACCATTTCAATTTATCGATTTCAAATACATATCTGAACCATAAAATAAGCCATTTCAATTTTTATATATTTCAAAGCTTTAAATATTCAACATTTCAAAACTAAATTCGATAGATTTATATACATATCAAATTCACTTTACCATTATTTAGTTTTGAAATATTAACTTAACATTTCCATAACAATTGAATACAATTTCATTTTTACAATTCAAATAAACAAGATATCTCATTTAAATATTTATACGTTTGGAATATCCATTTAAGTCACCCTTCCATATTTCAAGTTGTAAATCACTTCTTTAAAATTTCAAATTCAATACATTTCAAATCAAACTTATTTAAGTATAATTCTTATATAAATATAATTTCAATCAACTTCAAATCATTATAAATTCTATATTTTAAAAATATAGATATTAGATAAATACTTAAACATATTATTTATCAACTTTATTAAATCAACTTTAATACATCTTTAAAAATCAATATTTATCAAAACCATATATTTCTTTTCAAAACCAAAGAAATCATTTCCAAAACATTTATATATAAACCAACGGTGCCTGTATATAATTTTCTATCCTATGGTCAAGTGATACGGATATCTATCATTTCAATCCGCAATTTAAAATATATATACGGGTATATATCTTTTCAACCCACAATCCCAAATTCAATTCAATGAAAATCGCTTGGGTTTATCATTTCAACCCATAACGATTTTCTCCTATTCTACAAGATCGTTCGGGTATGTATCATTTCAACCCATAGTGATTCGATACTAATAGGGAACTTGCAGAGTGATAACAAATATGATAATAAAATAACAACAGTAACAGGCATATATCAACCGTATAAATAACAGATAATGGTGTCAGATGTCACAGGTGAACAGATACAGATAATGACATATATAACAATGTAAATAACTAACATCAGCATATTTCAATTGACATTTCAATTGAAATCAAATTTAATAAATATAAGAACATTAATCGTGAGTGATTGCTCACCTTTCGTGGTTAGAGACGAACGAGGATGAAATGAGTTACGAATCTGAACACGAACTTCGAAACAAAGCAAAATTTGCACGAGTTTGATGGCCAAGCTGATAACACGAATTGATGGAACGAATCAGAATGTGATCGATGAAGATAAGTTATACAAGTAAATTGTTATATATGAAACATATGAAATTATATTTATACAAAATCATATCCAAATTTCAACACATATTAAATTAAATATATAACTTATGAAATATACAACTCAGAACAAATATATATAAACTATATAATAACAGACCAACTTAGACTTAATATATATAACAAACAACTTTCAAAGTTTCAAATATAACCTCAGCTTGCAATATATAGACCGTATAAAATATATATGTTGAAACACAATAGACTTGTAAAATTCTGTATATATACATATTATAGTTTATAGCAATATTATATACACCCTTCATTTATAATTAAACTAACAGAACCTATATTTATATATCAAAATATCTCTTGCACCTACTAATATATATAACATAACTTTAACACTTTGAACATCCAACCATACATACAGTAAAACAAATTTTATAACAAAACATACAGTAACTACTCATATACTATATATACAAATATACTTTAGTACATAAAGTAAAACTAAAAGCTTCAGCATAACATTACTTTATATATGTACACTTACAAATATAACTATATAATACAATGAAAACCGAACAGTTAGCCAACTTTACTAATTATACTATACCATCATCCTATTATGAAATATTATAAATATAGGTATATCCGAACAAATTGATGAAACAACCCTTATGTAGACAAAAGACATACGTATACTATATATATCCAATTTATAAAAGACACACGTATATCTACTAACATACTTAAAACATTGTACACCGTATACTTATATATATATTTTAACAACATCGAAAATAGATTCATCTAACATTGTCCATAGGTTATAATATAACTATATATACAATTACAGTAAACCATTTCAATTTAACACTACACTTGTATATCAGCGAACTACTTAGATAATAATATATATATTATAGTAACTAGTATATTTTAAGTGCAGACAACAATATATGATATATGCCAACTGACAGACTACATTACACATATCTATATATATATAAAACGTTTGTTTATTTTATTGTAAAAACTCTTTTTTTTATAAGTATATATACTTACATAAGTGAAACTGAGAAATACAATTTATAGAACTCATACAATATCTTGGAAAGCGTATATATTTTAAGTGTATGTAATATAATTATTCACTGCCTAACAATATATATATGTTTCATATAAAAACAGAACAAACTAAAACTTAGTAAACAAGTGTATATGCAGAATATATATTTGTATTAACATATAGATAGAGTCAGAAAGTAGAGGAGTTAGGCTACCAGAAATCATGGTTATGGCCTGAGGCGCTGGCCGAACAACAATGATGAGGGGAAAGCTGCGAGCTTTGGAAGATGAGAGTTATCAGGAGGCTATGCGGAGATCGAGGACATCGATGTGATGGAGATGGTGGAGCGAGAAGATGAGGCGCTGAGTGAAAGGTTGAGGGCGAGCGGGTCTTGGTGAAGCATGGGTCGAAGGCTGGAGCCTGATGATGAGATGGCCGAGGCGGAGGTGGTGACGTCAGTGGGTGGGCTGCCACAGTCTGGTGGTGTTGGAGATGAGGGGACTGGTCTCGGTGGTGGAGTGAATGGGCAAGGGCTTGGTCTGGTGGTTGACGTGGGGTTCTCTGGCGTGGGGTTGGAGGTTCTCACGGTGGTGGAGTGGGGTGGTGGCTGATGGGTAGGCGTGGTAGGTCTCGTGATCTGGTAGAGGGAATTGGGGAGTTCAAAGTGTAGGCAGAGGGGGTGAGAACAAATGGAGGAGTGGAGAATGAAACAGGTAGCTTTCTTTGATTATTATTTGGAACGCATTGAGCAGAGAATTGCAAACGAACGGATATAATTGAAATGGAAATAGACAACGAAAGAACAGGTCCACAATACTAAACAGTAGGAATAGAATTGGTCACCCCTTGATTTTTGGAAATTTATTAAACCAATTAATTGTTGTTGGGCTGCACGTTATAGATTTGAAGACTAAGGGTAAAGTAAAGTCAAAATTTCGGTACCGTTACGGTGAACTGTTTATTCTTTTCGACGCGTACCAGATCTCAAATTGCAGAGTTGAATATACCGTGCAGATCAGCACGACGAGACGATCAAAACGGTACACAGATATTAGTGATACGATCATCCGATCAAAATCGATATCGGTACGAAATGCTGCTATTTTGCCGAAAATAAGATCGACGGAGCAATAGATGTCCAAATTTGGAAAAACGACAAACTGACATCTTGCTCTGAAGATGGTTTAGAATTTTTCTATGTAAAAATATTTAGGTTCCGGAAACATTTTATTTTCATCACTTTTTAACTGATTAAATTGAAGTAAATTTACGTGCGAAATAAATTTTCATATTTTCGGACGAAAATTTACCAGTTGCTATGTTTAATAAAATGCATTCCAAATATCAAATTTATATTTCAAAATTTGATTGTTTAAAATTTCACACAAATTCAAATAAATTAAATAAATAAAACCATTGAAATTTACGGGTCGTTACAATTTGCGTGGTCGTTCGATTATTAATTGAATGCTTGTGATGAATTCCGACTTGTTCATTATATATACGTTACTCCATGAATTCGAATTTGCTCCGTTCTTTTCTGCTATGACTTTGGAATTTGAATTTGATCCTCTCTTTACTGCTACAACTTGTTCATCATGCTCCGTTCCATTCTTTGATGGCAATTTTTTATTTTTTGAATAACTCAATGGTGTTTGACAATTTCTTTTTGAAACGTGACCTTGACTTTGTTCACTACTACTAATATTTTCCACGACTCCTTCACTATTTTTGATGTGTATATGTGACTGCTGCATACTCATGTTGCTTTTGATTGTGTGTTGTCACCATGTATATTACATACATATGTATGTGTGTGTGTGTTGTGCTAGACTTTGTACAGGTTGAAACTGATGTCTCCTCTGTGCTCCGTGTTGTGTTATTTTAAGTCTGGTTGTATTTTGATCTGGTTCCATTTGTACATGTCTTTGTTATCTCTGAGTGTTTGCTGGCTTTGCATTCGTATTAACGTGTCTGGTTCAATTTGGTCTTGTTTTGTTCCTCTTGAAATCTGGTTTGTGGTTCTACTTGAGTCTGGTTGGTCTTCATATGTTCATTTGAGCCGCTGTCTTGGTTGCATATTATGTGTGCACTTGGTTGAGCTGTTGTTCCAATGTTTGCCGAGTCCTTTGTACATTTGGTGATTTTGTTTGGTGCACATGAGTCTGGTATGTGTTCACCACTTGAAGTCTGGTTCAATTTGAGTCTATCCTTGTAGTCTGTTTCTGGTTTCATATGTGTATTCATGCTCCATTGTGTTTACCACTGTTGTGTCTGGTCTGGTTCCTTTGTTTATTGTTTTCATGTTGAAACTGAACATTGTTTCGAGTCAAATTGCCTCCCAGTTATGCCATATTGCTTGGGAGTTGTTGTGAGCATTCATGTAAATGTTGTATGTTGTTTCCTTCGCACCTGACCATGCCTGAATCTTTGTTGCTTTTATGAACTGAATTTTGTTTTGCATTTTGCAGTTTGGTTGGTTTTGAGTTTTTATGTGTGGTCTGGTGGTCTTGTTTCACTGGCTATGCCATGTTCACCTAATTCAAGCCTATTTGCATGTTGGTTTGTTTTGCATTTGAATTCTGGTCTGTTTTTGTTGTTTTGCACTTAAGTTGAGTCCAGTCTAGGCCTGGGTTTTGCCTTGTGTTCGCCTGTCCCTGCAATCTTTACAAGCAAGTGTATATCGGTGTGCATGACCTTGTGGCATGTATAGTGATATATTTTGCTTGTCACAAGTTGTTCGTGTAAGATGAATTAAAAGAAAATGATGATGAACAACCCAAATAACTTAGGCAAATAATAGTTTCAAACTCACACTCCATTATGCACTGCAAAATATTTCTTTTTCAATTTTACTACGTTAGTGTTTATTTTGCAGATAGTTCAGATACTGGATACAGGCTGGAATAGAGTTGAAGATCAAATATGAGTGTTGAGTGAATTATGTAGTGAGATGAAATATGTATGAAAAATTGAAAATTGTGTTGTAATTGAAACTTGTATAGTGAGAGCTGAAATTTGTACCATTTGAATTTGTATAAATTATTTGTTTGAATAAAATATTTATTTAAATATCAATTCTGAGTTATTTATTTTATTCAACAAATATTTATTTAATTATGTGGAAAAATAAAATAGTACAATAACAAATACATTTAAATGAATATGTATATGTTTATTATCATCAAACAAAAATCATAGGCTATTGTATTCTACAAAGGTGTTACCCGTATCGCCCTTAACACATTTTTATATATTCCCGTAGTCTATACAGATACTGTAAGCTCTATCAAACCGGTGGTTTACTTAGTGGGCACTCCATAGATACGGTACAAACCAAACTCGTAGTGGGCGCGATAAGGCATGTGACAAGGCATGCGGGGCGATGCCAGAGTAGGATTCTACTGTTTGCACTTCAGGACTGGTGGTAACGCATAGCAGCTACTACCGCCCACCTCGGAATACACTCCCAAAGTCAATCGAGGGGTGCCACCAAATCAATCACAAAGTCATAATATGGTATCGAAGAAATGTGCCCCATAGGAGGAGCGACCTCACTTGGCCCGGTATAGCTCCTGTTTTAGCCACATCAAGCTGACTTGAAGGAGTCAGGGCTACGTTAATACCTCATACATAATCGTTTGCCAAACCATCCTACTTCATTCTAGAATCTCCATCACGTTCATAGTTGTTAAAGTGGTTTTCGGTATTGGCAAAGAGTATGACAATATCTGATTCCGGTCTCTTTAAAAACCAAACGCTTATTTCACACCGGATGGTACTTTTACATTTCCAAAGCCAATTCATAATTGATATCAAAATATCATATTCAATTCAAACCATAACACTTTCGAAATCATATTCACTTTCAATATCTTATCACTTTCGAAATCATATCACCTTTGAAATCATATTCACAAATAGGTTAAACTCTTATTTCAAAATCATCATATTTACTTAAAATATGTCATTTCACTAGAAAATATTATTTCAAATCCCAACTTAGGTTATAACATCATTTAACCATATTCGCTTTTAAATCAAAGATTTAAATTTAAATAATTTAGCCTTGCACGGTTTGAATTTTTGAAAAAATAGTTTGAATAGTCATAATTAGTTTAAATAGTTTTAAATAGTTTAAATTAGTTTTAAAATAGTTTAAAATAGATTAAAACAGTTTAAAATAGTTTAAATAGTTTGAAATAGATTTTATAGCTTAAAAAAGATTAAAATGGTTTAAAATAGATTAAAATAGCTTAAAATAGATTTAATAGTTTAGATGGTTTAAAATAGTTTAAAATAGATTTAATGTAGTTTAAAAGTTTAATATAAAATGGTTTGGTTATTTGAAATGGTTTATATAGTAAATAGTTCGAAAATCTAAATAAATCTAAATTTAAAATAATATATTTTTAAACAGTTATATTAAAACTATTAATTTGAAAGTAATATCAAATTAAACTATTTCTTCCATCTCAATAAATCTGGACCATATCTAGATTTCAAATCAACAAACTCAATTTTAATCTTTCAGTTCAGATTCTTATTAAAACCATTTAAACCAATATCGGTTTCAAATCCATGTTTGAACTGTAAATTTAAACCACTTCAAATTCAGTAGATTTCAAAGTTTAAATATTCAAACATTTTCAATAACTCAATTTTGATAAATTTCATTTATATTTCAAAATTCAACTTTAAAATTTCAATTTAGATTCTTTAAACATTTCATTTAAACCAATTACAATTTCAACATTTTAAAGCTTAGATTTTGAAAATAATTCAGTTCATATAAATCAAAATTCATTTCATAATATCATTTCTGGATTTAAAATTAAGGATTAAAATCATTCAATTTAACCAATCCGGTGTCCGTATATAATTTTCTACCTTATGGTCAAGTGATACGAATATATATCATTTCAATCGAAAGTAAAATTAAATTTATGGGTATATAACATTTCAACCCGCAATCCCGATTTAAAAATTCAAAATCCATAAAATCGCTCGAGTCTATCATTTCAATCCATAACGATTTTTCTTAATCTATAAAACCATTCGGGTATGTATCATTTCAACCCATAGTGATTTTCCTAACAATAACTAAGGGAACTTGTAGTGTGATAATAATATAAAAAATAAACATAACATCTAGCATCCAATATCAACAATTAAACAATCGTCATTCAATCCAATATCAGATATTTAACAGGCAATTAAATTTAAATATTAATTTAAATGGCAATTCAATTCAATAAAATTCAGATTTGACTGGAATGACAATTTAAATATACAAAACAACAATCAATCAATTTCTAATCACTTCATTAATTTAATTTAACTAACAAAAGAATGTATTGTAGTCGTAAGTGGGTTAATACACCCAGCTTTGATTATTCGTCGATTAAAATCCAAAAATAGCCCAAAATCCAACAATCTCATAATTCGACCAAACTAGTTTTTTCATCCGAAATTTCGATACGATCGCAATGGAGAAAACCGCGTGTGAATCCGAGCTCGTATGCAAAAGTTATTAGTGTTAGAAGATTGGAAAATTTCGACCCTGAGTCGACTTCGAGTCTTACTTCGTTCCATCGCCCCAAATCCCCGGTGCTTGCTATGAGTTTTTGCCAAAATGACCCGAGACCCGAGTCATTTGTTTCCTGACCCGAAGTCGCTATTGGGTTTTCACCTCTCGAACCCGAAGCGTGACCCGAAGTCGCCCTATTTTTTTTGAAAATTAAAATTATGTTTTGGAATTTGGGAATTAGATTTGGTGTTTTATCATTTGAGAAGGTAGAAGAAGATGTACGTACGGAAATAATGAAATGAGAAATAGCTAGGGTTTATAACAGCTTATATATAGGCAGGGTTAGATCGAAACGATAACAACGACTCGAAAAGCCCGTTTCATTCCCGAAACGAAAATGGGTCATCCAATATATCGAAATATAGGTTTTCGATATATTTAAACTCAATGGAACTAGTTTCAAACCCAAATTCCATTGTATATAGAAGTTAGCTTTTAAAATCAGATTATATTCATTTAAATCCTTTTAATTGATTTCTACACGTTTCGAGCCTGCACATTCAAACGACAAGTCTGATCGCTACAAAACTTGAAATTCTACAATAATTCACTGTTACGGATCTAATGAAACTGGTTTCATCGAAATCCAAGATAGTGGCCAAAATGGCTAATTTTCACATTAATTAAATAAATTATTATTAAATTGGTTTAATCACTTTTAAATTCAAATTCAAAAGCTAACCATTTTCCATCATTCTTGATTACATATAAATTTAATAATATTTTTAAAATACATTTTCCTTATTAAACCTAAGATTTAAATATTATACTAATTACGACGTTCAATTATAACGGTAATAAATTCATTAATTATAATTTTAAAATTCCAATAAACTCATTTATTTTGATTTCACTCTTATTATTTAATCAATTATTACCTTATGAATATAATTAACATTGGTTTACATTTTATTACAATAATATTTCACAGTTATCATCTTTTACCATATTGACTGCAATAATTAATTACATTGATTTCGTTGATTTCCAAATCAATTTCAACTGATTAAATAATAAGATGATAAATAAGCAATTGTTACTTTTACGTAATTTAATCACATTTATAAGTTTGTTGCTTACAACAAGATTATAAATTTATGTACAAATAATTGATTTCACATTATATACTAAAACCAATTAAATAAAATACAATTTCATTATTAATACAACATTGAATTTATTTCCTTATTTACAATTATCATAAAATTAACTTTACAATTAATTCAATTAATTGAAACTACATTAAAATAATTATCAATAACATTCAAACAACATTATTAAATCATATTCAAATTATATTTCTTATTAATAAATCATAAACTTTATTTCTTACAACATTAAATTTCAAAATCATATTTAATTTAATATTTTAATTATCGAAAATTACGGGTCGTTACATACTCCGTCTTACCTAGGCATTCATTCATTTTTACTCCGGATTTAAAATTTTGGTTTAATCTTCCCTATTTTTTCAAAATTTAAAACTTTAAAATTTTGAAATACTCAATTCTAAAATCCTTGTCTTTAAAAGTACAACTTAGAAATCTTTTTTAAATTCTTAACAAGACTTTTTTTTAAACTAGAATTTAAAATTTTTGAATTTATTTTATTCATTAAGTCAAAAAGAAAATGTTAGCAAATATAATTTTAAAAGGCTTCTTTTTTCCTTCAAATCAACTTTTTCATATAAAGAACTTTTCAACTTTTACTTCTTAAAAATCGGGATTTAAATTCAACTATTTGTTAAATTTTCTTTATAATAATTCAATTATTATACCAAACTATTTTTCTTCAAAAATGCACCTTGAAATATTATCTAAACAACTTTTATAATTTTAAACAATAAAAACTAGAGTAAATAAGAACAACTCTTACTCTATCATTTTCTTATCACTCATACTATCTCTACATCCAATCCTTTGCGGAGTCTTTAATATAATGTGAGGGGGACTTTTAAAAGATATTTGTAATAAATGCAAACAACAATGGAAAATGTCCATTTTTCTTTGTTCTACTTTTAAATTCCTTTGTTTCTTCTAATTAGATTACTAGCAATATTTTTAATATAATCTGCTAACGTTATTTCTAATTACTAACATTATTTTATACAAAATTCCTAATATTGTTTTAATATTTTACAATGCTAGTACTATTAAATTTTTCTCTATGTAAACTGCCCTTTATTCCGATCACTTTTCTCTTAATTTACTGTCTTCTTACTTAATCCGTGGTAATGCACTCGCCTACAGCTTTGTTTTTCGGTTTTAAATCTTCTTTCTCGTACTATTTACCTTATTTCAAACTTTTACCACTTCCTACTGTCCACCCCTAAAATTGTTTTTTAGCTTAAAACTTTTCATTACATAAAACCCACGAGTTATATTGCTCTAGCCTTTTTCTTTCAAAAGAAATAGCTTTTTACAAATTTTCCTTTACTGAAATTTTTAGATTTTAATGAATTTTTTCTATAGAACATTATATTTGCACTTTTCTTTCTTAATAAAGAAAGTAGCAAGTTATATATGCTTTATAATTTTTTTCAATAATTACTTTTTTAAAACCCATTTACGAAAAAATTTAATCTAACTAAATATTCACATATATATATATATTAAAATCCAATATTTTCTTTCTTTTTCAAATATATTAATTATATATATTTTTCTCATCTTTTAAAACTAATTTCTACTATGTTGGACTCAAAGTGAATTTTTATTTGTTCTTCGTCTAGAACTTCTACTCTTCAACTTGCTGACTTATCTTCTTTCCAATAGAAATCTGGCTATTTAACTTGGAGTGACTACTTCGCACCTTCCTTCATCAAAACAACTACTTTTGGATATCTACAATATATGGATTCTTACTTTTGCCCTTATCTGAATCTACTATACATCATCAATTAGCAATCATATAGGGATCTACAATTATTGGGCTTTTAGGGCCTGACTAAGGAGTCACGTACTATCCAGCTTCAGAGACTTTTTATATACAACTACTTTAAAGTTAGAATGCTTCTGATTTGGCATATATTATATTTATATTTATAGGAAAAGTACAAATATGTTCACTCAACATTTCCTAATTCTTCAAGATCTACTAACCTTAGCTCTGATACCTAATGTAATAACCCGTACCCCAGTGGGGCTGGATTTTCGCTGAATCGAAAATCCAAATCCACCAATGTATAGAACGTTGGTTTGGTATCCTACAAATAAAAAAATGAATGAATATAAAGAAACTAATGATATAACTTGCAGTGAGATAGTAAAGTATAATAGAACATATAATCATTGACTAAGATTTGACACTTTCAATGTCTAGTGTCCTTGTCAATGACGAGCATGAATAAGGAACATGACCTTTCACCGTTCCCACCTTGAACTAGTACTTGTCCATCTAAGCTATCCTGTGAGTTATAATGAGGAAATGGTTAGAAAAACGTTCTGGTGACTGGTAAAATTATACATTTTGTACATAATACTAGTTTACGCCTATTATCTTCTTTCTCATGTTATGTCTTTTATTCTAAATTAGTCATTTCAACTTTACGTACGTGCACGATATGTCTCATCTACACATAGTTGATTATAGTTGTGTACTTATATATATATAAGTACCATGGGCCCCTATTAGACTAAGATACTATCCTCGCTAGTATCCCATCTTAGCAGCCCATCAGGATCCATCACCCTCGCCCTATCACGCTCTCGTCGCTGCATGTACCGATGAACTCTCGTAGTGCCTAATAATGACTTCACAATAATTTAACCATTCTCTATGTTGCATTTTTTGGGATTTTCTTGTCTGCTTCTCAATTGTAGACTTAGCTCTACAAACTATAAATATGGTAGATTCAGCCCCATCGGTTGTGGACTCAGCTCCACGAACTACCCCATGCATGTTTGAAGACTTTACTTACAGGGTTAACTAGCATTGCCTCTTAACAAAAAAACTTGCAAACAATGTGGTGATTCATGCACCAACATGGACCGTACACTAGTAGGCAGTGTATGCCTACTAGGTGTAACCCTTGTCTTTCCCGGTTACCACTAAGGTTGATAATGCTCCCGACTTATACACAGCCCTACTCCTTTATCTGGTACCAGTGTAGTTGAAATGTTGTCACGGTGTCGTTCTTCCCTCATCATCCGATTTAGATTGCCTATTGCAATGAAGGAAATGCCTCCTTCTTTTCCTGTTTCATTAAAGCAGACTACCTTTTCTATTAGGATATTCTTTTATCTATATGCAAGCGTATACTCCCCATGGGTCCTATGGTTAGACAAGTCTCATATTAGTATAATGTATACACAAATGTTGGTAGCCCCTTACGGTGGGTAGGCTTCTTTTGTGTAACACTACTAACCTCACATTCCAACCTATTCTAATGACTATTTCATTCTATTCATATAATCACATATTAACTTTAAAAATTCACACCCATTATAAAAGCATACTTTGAGGCTATGTATATATATTAGTTCTACGTATATTTTCATTCATTCTTGTTTTTCTTGTTGCCTTTACTGTCCATCGTTGACCACATTTTTTTACATTTCTATGCGTTTACTTCATATTTAACATAAACTCATCCATCGCTTGCTTTTAAATATATTTTCTTATTTCCTTTCCCATTCTTTTTAAAATTATTGGGTGAAACCCCTTATTATCCTTTTTAACTATATTTCTCTCTAATTTCCTATTTAGACTTAGTGATTTTATATCCGTTTAATTGTGTCCTCTTAATTTACCATAAGTTTTCTATGCCATTTTTAAATTATATATTTCAGGTTTCCTGTTTTAATTCTAATTATTTCTACTTACATTACTTTAGTTATACCTAAGGATTTTTATACCCTAATACATTGGAATTACTTCTTTTTGAAAGGAAATTGTTAACACTATAATTCTCTATAAATTACTGAAAGGTCACTTGTGTTATGTGCGAAAATATAAGGAATTATCTTTTATTTTCTATTGGAAGAGACATTACAAAATACTATGTTTCCCCTATTTTGTACATCTCTTCCTTTTTGTTTACATTCCTTGTTACTTCAAACACTACACTTTTATTTGGATTTGAACTAATTTATTAAGATTCATGTTTATACACAATTTATTCTAATATATTAAAATCCCGTCTAATCTCAATTTTTATTCATCACAAATTTAATTTATATTATAACAACATATATGAATTGATCAAATTAGAAATTCCAACATGTATACAGTATCTATCAAGTTTAGGGTTTCCATAGCAAATAGATATATTTTCTATAACTTTACGCAGATATAATTTATTATCCAATTCATTATTTACATTAACTCATTACACGTATACAATAAATTTCTAAACCGAGATTTATATCTAATCATTACGCATTTACAATCAAATATCCAAATCGATTATAATATCCATAAATGAAATAGATAACAACGATGTAGATCAAATCTTATTATAAAACATGAAATTTTCCCTCTCACCTCTTTAAGTGTTCCTAAATATCCAGATCTAATTCCGGTTATCTGTATTTCCACTTTGACACTCTATTTGGATTCACATATAATATATATATATATATATACAGATCTGTTAGAATTTTGGATTAGAAAGGAGATATTTAGGTGGATTACAATTTCAAATCCAAATTTACAGATTTCTTCGATTATAGTGACTTGTTTTGAACATATTCACTATCTCTATTATCTTCTCAATCCTCTAGTGGTGTATACGTGCAAACTAGACTATTTCTATGAATTTAAAGTTTTGGAGAAGAAGAAAAATTGGAAGAGCTCCCATGTCCATTAGGAAATTATGAGTAGAAAGTGAAGGTCTAAATCTATATTCAAAGGGGTTCAAACCAATGTTTATCATTTGATTAAACCGTTTTATTCTAGGCCGTTTAGCCTTAGGTTTACTGTCACCATTTACATAACTCGGGTCAACTGCTTATACCTTGGGTCAACCGCTGCGGTCGACCTAGGTTCTTCCTCAGTCGACCTATGCTGTGTAAATTTGGTTAATTTGAACATTTTTATTTTTTTAAATTATATACCAATTTTGATTCATTGATGTTATCTCTTTCTTGTAATTAGTTACTTAACGTTTAAGCTACTGTTAAACTTAAAAGTTTGCAATTAATGTTAATTAATTATTGATTATTTCCTTAATTACATATTGTTTGAAACAAAAATGAAACAAATACCTAGAAAAATAGGCAGAGAATAAAAAGTGAAGAAATAAATGGAAAATGAGCAAGAAAAGAACATGTAACAATTTATAGTGTTTGGCAAATCTTGGCTACGTCCACTTAATGATTTTGTTACGTATATTCCGACTTAGGGGCATAAGTTCTTACAGGTCAGTACAACTCCGAAAGATATTACAAGAAATAAGATTAAGAAGAACCAGAGCCTAAAGATCTTCAAAAATGAGCCCGACCCTCCTATTTATAGAGGTAAGAGCATAAAATCTTGCATAAAAGATAACCACCTCATTTTCCACACCATAGATTGTTTCTCCACCAAAGTAAGACACTGCCTCATCAACTTACATCGGTCTATATGACTCCAAGGGTATGAGTTGGTACGACTCCATAAGATTGCCAATTTGATCATCTTGAACCCTTCACTTTAGCTCGTCTTATGGTTAGCTCCATGATTCTATAGTTGTTTGCACCAGTATTATCTTATTTCGGAGTCCAAATAATGGAGTCGTGGAAGAATAGAGTTGCTGATTCAAGATTTTATGGAGACAATAGAGAATAGTATTAGATTAGCAAAACAACACTTGATATGAGCTTCTAGCATCGAGTAGGTTATGTATATAGAAGATGGGACCCACCGGTGGAGGGAAGTTGGATCGGTACCGACCCATAGAGTTGGGTTAGTGCCAATCCACCACTTTGGTAGATTGATGATTCTTTTGGCTTGAGTTGGCTTGGTCATTGTTAACTTGAACTAACTTGGAGTTCGATGCGAGAAATTTGAGTGTTTGCTTAGGGCTCAACCTGAAGAATTTTTGAGGTTTTTACGCTCTGAGTTTTCTTCGTTTCCTTGGAGTCTGATTCGATTGTTTAAGTCTATTCGAAGACTATGGCAACCTCAACCGTAACACTTTGCCTCTAAAGTACGCCTTGTGAATTCTTGGCTGTACTTGGTTTCTGGACTCTAGGAATATCTCTCTTGGCTGCCTGCCTTGATAACTCCTATGTTCAATTTATCCATTCTATCCGGATATTGCCTGGTCAAAAGGCCTGATAACATTTGCCCTGTAGAGTACATCTTGTTTCAAATATGATGTGCTTTGAATGGAGACAAGTCAGGATTGCTGTAAAGGATTCTACTCTATGCTTTAAATGGTCGTTATCCTTCCCATGGATTGCTTCTGTGAAGAGTTATGTCCATAACCATTCGTCACGATGCTTGATCAATATCCAGTGTGATATATTGAAGTGCGTTCTCTCAATCTATTGTTCTGAGCTTAGTAATTCTTAACTAGTTCCACTTATGGATTTTTCCAAGTATGAGTTTGCTTTTCTTTAACTCAAGTTGTTGGGTGTATAATATGAATACGTACAAGTGTACATGTGCCTCCCTTGTAGAAGCTCTCAATCATATACATGTACTCACAATGGCATATGTAGGTCATCATCTTCATTATTGTTGTTTGTTTTGTGTAGCTGGATTTGCTTTTGGTTTGTAGTTATAGGAGTCTGTTTTTGTTTTAGGCCATTTTTGTGCGAGTTCGGCCCCCGCTTCTAATTTCAGCTTAACTATAAATAAAACATGTACTTTTCATTCTAAGTTCTATTGTGAATGTGAATAACAAAGACTTTTGTTTCGTCCAATCTTTGCATGAATTTGTCTAAGTATATGAGAAACACGCTTTCCATTCATTGTACTTGCGATCTATTCTTATCAGGATTATTGTCGAATTAAATAATTAGCCCATTCCGTGCTTTCCTAGCATTTTGTCGTAAAGTTATCCTTGAAGCACCAATCTCTGGGCATTTACATGTAACCATATCTAATTCTAGAACCCAGTCAAACTTCGATTGCCTAAAAAGGTGATTCAAGTATTCCTTTTAAAGGAACTTTAATGCAATCAAGCTTGCCTCCAGGCATCGATTAAAGTAAATTGCCTTGAACAACAAGTTGCACATCCTTTTTTGAGATGCTTGTTTTGACCATGACAAACTCTAGGCATTGGTCATGCCTAACCACTTAAGATCGTGGTTTAGGTATCCTTTTCTAGGGTAGTAACATTCAATTGCACCAAACTCTAGGCATCGATTAAAGAAACTAGCCTTGAGTAGCAAGTTTTGCATCCTTTTTTGGGATGCATGACTGATTGCACCAACTCCGGGCCCTGTTTTGTGTTAACCACTTCAAACCATGATTTGGACATCCTCATCCAAGATGTTTACTTACGATCGTGCCTGATTTCAGGCATCGATCTCCGGTCTTGCCATCCTTTGGGCAAGACAATGGCACTCTAGCAAACTCTAGGCATGACTTACTAGATGGACGGTCTTGTCACGTCTATTTTGATTTACTGGTCTCGCCATCCTCTAGGCAAGATAGTAGTGCTCAGCCAAACTCTAGGCACATGCTAATATATAGATGGTCACGTCACGTCCATTTCAATAAGTTTGGATATGATGTTGCCTAACCCTAGGCAATGATCTTTGGCCTTGCCATCCTTTGGGCAAGACATGGGAGCTCCGCTAAACTCTTAGCACAAACTAATAGATGGACGGTCATGTCACGTCCCTTTTGGTTTAACTCTTGCCTCCTCACAAAGGACAAGAGTTAGCAGATGGATGGTCGGGTCATGTCCATTTTAGTTTATAATCCTACCCTCATATCAAGGGCAAGAGTTAGTTATGGACAGTTAGGTCACGTCTAATTAAAATTTGTACTCCTACCTCCACATCAAGGGCAAGAGTTAACGGATGGATAGTCGAGTCATTTCCATTTTAGTTTACACTCTTGCCCCTACATCAAGGGAAAGAGTTAGCTAGTACGAATCTCTGGATATCAAGAAGAACTTCAGGGGTCCAATCATGGACCATATAACTTTGGTTTGCGCTTATCTCAGGTACATGCACACCTACATTATTCATATGCAAATTCATTTGAGTCAGTCAAGTCATAACTCTTAAGTAATGGAAAAACAAAGTCTCTGGCCTAGAAACCATTTTAATCTATAAAAGATAGGAAATGACATGTTCTATCTTGGACCTTCCCAACATGTCCACAGCAACACCAGTTCTCAAATGGTTGGGGACCGAATGTTTCCATCGACCCGGAGGTTCGGACCTTCTCAATTTTGTTGGAGCAATACTAGTTCTTAGAAGGTTAGGGATTAAATGTGACCATCGAACTAGCAGTTAAGATCTTCCTGATGATGGAGCAACACCAATTCTCAGGAGGTTAGGGAGAATGTGACTGTCGACCCGACGGTTTGGACCATACCGATGTTGCCAGTGCAAACCGTTCTTAGAATGTTAGGGATCGAATGTGACTGTCGACCTAGTAGTTCGGACCTTCCCGATGTTGCCGAAGCAACACCGGTTCTCAGAAGGTTAGGGATCGAATGTGACCGTTGATCTAGCGGTTCGAATCTTCCTGATGTTACCGAAGCAACACCGGTTCTCAAAATGTTAGGGATCGAATGCAACCGTCGACCTAGCGGTTCAGACCTTCCCAATGTTGCCAGGGCAAAACTGGTTCTCAAAAGATTAGGGATTGAATGTGACCATCGACCTAGCGGTTCGGACCTTCCCGATATTGTCGGAGCAACACTGGTTCTCGAAAGGTTAGGGAATGAATGTGACCGTCGACCCAATGGTTCTATCGGTTCAAGAAGTGTCATGCATCTTACTATATGACACACGAAAGTTAATTGTAGGAGCATGTTTCCATCTGCTTAAGAAGCATATTTTATTAACGAGTAGAAGAAGTGGCAAGTGTAGCCTATTTACAATGCTCCCAGTGTTACTGGGAAGCTTATATAAGAAAGGAAATTAGATAATGAAGAATGGAACAACATTGTCACAGGATGCCGCTTCATCCATGGGTGACCTGTTATTTGATGACCAGTCTTTCATTAGCTCGTCTTGGCCCCTGATTGATGGATTCGTGTAGTTCTCCTAGAGTACGTAAACCCTGGGTTCTTATAGTTTCCCTATCGTTTGGTGGTTCCTTAACATATTGCTGAAGCTTGTTATTCCTTATCAGCTCCTCAATCAGACTTTTCAAATGTCGATACTCATTAGTGTTATGTCCGTGAGTTTCATAGAAATGACAGTAATTTTCAGAGCGCTTCTATTCAGTAGTCGCCTCCCTCTGGGAAAAATTTCTATATTGCTCCATCCCTTGTGTGGCAAAGTAGACGTTTTCCAACATATCATACTGAGGTGTATATTCTGATCTTAAGTTCCTCGGGCGCTCATTGATATCGGTTCATTGGTCGCTTGGTGCTTAATCCCTTTTTCTCTAATTATTAGAATCCTTACCATTAACTGCTGTGTTCATACAGTTTCCTATGGCCTATTTCAGAGCGACATAGCTTTGTGTCACTTAATCTAAGTTCCCAACACCATCTATCCAAGGATGATTGTGCGCCTCTTCCGGGCGCAAGTACTGGTTAGCTTTTCTTTGTAGAAATCATCGATAGTCAATGAGGGTTTCCTTTGCAACAATTCCCCAAAACACTTATCTGGATAAATCCCTCTAATCGGTGCCATCAACAGTATGTCATCAGTGGGATTCGTTACTTCCACCACGGTTGATTGAAACCAATTCAAGATATCTTTTAATGACTCTCCCTTGCCCTGGAAGAGGTTTGATAAGGACATAACGTCTTTTGGGCATGAAGTATGCAGATGGATCTACTCTAGAAAATTTCACGATAGTTCAACCAAAGATGGTATCGGTGGGAGTTGAGTGAACTACATCGTAGCTACTAGTTCTAAGAAAATTGGAAAATAGCAGCATTTCACAGCACTAGAACCTCTAGATGAGTCCATATGCCACCCATATCTCATTAAGTGTTGCCTAGGATCCATTTTTCTATGTACAACGGCATCGCCAGCATTACAAACCTTTGGAGATTTCTCTCGTGAAGAATATTCTCAGTAAACAGACTCCGACTCGAAGACATACCCTACTCATCATTGGTTCAGAACCAGTTTTCACTCAACAGTCTCTTGATCTTATCCTCTAAGTACTTCGGGTCCACAAGTTTGACTGAACAATGGTGACTGGTGTTTTCCCCCAAGTATTTGGCCCAATGAATTTTCTTGGTTTCGCTCTCGATATTGGGTTCTCTAAACTCTAGGAGATCCATTCGTCTAACAGTACCCCAGTTTGATTCTCGTGTGCAGTATCATCAGCTGCTTTATGATTTTCTATATTTTTATCATCGAAAGCGCATCCAAAAGTTAAATCCACATCGCTTTTCAAATGACAAGCTCTAGGCCCATCGTCGGTTGGGTCGGTACCAACCCGTGCTCTTAGGTTGATACTGATCCAAAAACTCATGCCCTGAGTTTGTCTTCCTCCTTAGTATGATGTTCCAGTCATGTTTTGAGGCCTCTTCTACTTCCTATCTTTCAATCTCTGCTCGGATTATGAGGAACTTTCTAACTCTGAAGTGGAATATCTCCTGCTTCTCTTATGTTGACCTTGAGTCAATTGATTCGGCAGCCTTAAGCTTTCCTACCTCTGGTGTTTCATTTCACTTTGACTAGCATGGAATCTATCCTCCATTTGCTTCATCATCCGATCCATCTTCATTATGGTCATGACTTCAGCTGGAGTCTGGATCTTTGCTTGCTCTAACTGAGAAGCTTAATCCACATGCTGAGCATTCTAGTTCTTAGCTTCAGTAGTAGCTCCGGAAGTGGTAGAACAGTCTCTTATTGACGGGGCTATTACAAATAGCTTCTCTTAGATTTTTGGAAATCTGAATAGCTGAATGATTAGATAGGAGAATTGGATCTATCCCTTGGAATTAAGAAATCCAATAGTGGATGAATTATCCGGGTACCTTGAGTTAAACTCTCAATGAATACACCAAAATGTTCGAACCAAAGATGGCACAAACACCCACAAGAATAGGTAGAGAATAAAAAGTGAAGAAATAGATATAAAATGAGCAAGAAAAGAATACATAATTATGATGGTTCGGTAAATCAAGGCCTAGGTCCACTTAATGATTTTATTGCTTATATTCTGACTTGGAGGTAGAAGATCTAATGTGTCAGTTCAAATCCAATAGAGATTACAAGAAATAAGAGTAAGAAGAGCCAAAGCCCAATGATCCTAAAAAATGAGCTCTACCCTCATATTTATAGAGATATGTATCATTAAATATTGCACAATAGATTTTTACCTCATTTTCCATAACTTAGACTGCTTCTCCACTAAATTAGGACGCCACTTCTTCAACTTACATGGATCGGTATGACCGCAAGGGCATGGGTCGGTACGACTCCGTATGTTTGCCAATCTAGTAATCTTGAACTCTTCGCTTTGGCTTGTTTGGTAGTGAGCTTCGTGATTCCATAGTTACTTGCACAATATTAGCTTGCTTTCGATCCAACTAAAAACAATGGTGAAAGAAGGCATAGAAGCGGGAACGGTTATCGACTACCCACCTCCACCTAAACCGTCAGATTGCTCCAAGAACACTGATGATCCACCGCTCCTTCCTACTAGCAGAACTGTTGTGGATCTGGAACATAGGTAGTTATCTTCTCAATACCCACGCCCCAGTTTGGAATCACAACAACCGCCCATTTCAACTGCACATCAAGTTAAAACGTGTTCATGGCAAAGATCCTAGGCTGACACAGTGCGAGATTTCGCTGTTCATAAAGAGAAAGACATCACGGATCTCATATAATATCCACCACTGACCGAGGGAACAATTAAATCAGGACCCATGCGAGAAACTATTTTTGTAGCAGCTTCTTGTAAATGGAACGGCGCTCTTTTATTTACATCTTAGGTAGAAGACCAAGGTATGCTAATTTTAAAACTTTCATTGAAAAAACTTGGAAACCAACTAGTACTTATGAATTGTATTACAAGAAAAATGGCTTCATTTTCGTTAAATTCTATAATCCAAAGGACTGTTCTATTGCATCTCGAACTTTGATTATTAAGAAGTGGAAACCAGGAACCAATATGAATAAGGAGTCATTTTCTACAATACCGATTTGGGTTCGACTAACTAATTTGAAACTAGAATATTGGAGCAACGAGGGCATAAGCCGTATTGCTAGTGTGCTCGGACATCCAATTCATATGTATACCAATACGGCCATGGAAACTTGATTGAACTGTGCCCGTGTTTTGATTGAAGTAGATGTGAGTTTTGGATATCCGCACTCGATTCAATTACAATTATATAATGGCACTATTAATGAAGTTATAGTGGAATATGAACAAAAAGTTATACCTTGTTCACAATGTCATACATATGGACATTCAGAATTTAATTGCGGCATTCAATCAAATAAGGAATGGAGACCTAAGAATAATGTTCAGTCAAGTATAGAACATTCCACGATTCAAGTTATGTTAGTGCCAAAATTGGTCACTAACCCCCAAATCCAGATGAAAGCACCAAATACCAATCACAACTCAGAGATAGAATGTTTGTAGAGGGTAATAATGTGAAGAATAGTTAAAACTGAAATGAAAGTAGTAAAGAACAACAGATTTTATAGTGGTTCGGCTAACTCCGGCCTACGTCCACTTAGAAGTTTTCTTTTTATTGCTGTAATAATCGATTACAGTTACAAAATGGCAGAGTTGCCTTAGCCTTCGAAAAGAGAAAGTAAGAGAGCAGAAAGAAGATCCCCTTTTACTGTGCCCCTGCCTCTCTATTTATAGACAAAGATGGGTTGGACTTCTCTGGTGGGCCTGGCAGCCGAGTACCTGAGCCCAAATGGAGTGGTCTCCACATGCCGAACCATATATGCCGAACGCTGAATGCCGAACAAGGTGTGAATGCCGAACGATCTCCTCCTGCCGAACGTTGGGAGGTGCGAGGTACCGAGGTATCGAGGTACGGAGGTGCGAAGATATGGAGGTGCGAGGTACCAAGATATGGAGGTGCGAGGTACTGAGGTATGGAGGTGCGAGGTACCAAGATATGGAGGTGCGAGGTATGGAGGTGCGAGGTACCAAGATATGGAGGTGCGAGGTATGGAGGTGCGAGGTGCAATGCCGAGCGAGGTGAGGTATGCCGAACGACCCATCCAATGCCGAACGCTCCTTTATGCCGAACGATCCATCCAATGCCGAACGTCTCCAGATGCCGAACGAGATTTATGCCGAACACTCCATCCAATGCCGAACGACGACCTCTCTATGCCGAACGCTCGTTTAGTGCCGAACATTCCTCTATGCCGAATGATCCTTCTAATGCCGAGCACTCGTTCAGTGCCGAATGATCCCTCCATGTCGAACGACGATCTCTCTATGCCGAACAGCCTCCAATGCCGAACCATCCCAATGCCGAGCGATATCTGCCAAACTGCCTAGGTCGAGCCATGTAGTTTCTTCACTCCTTTTCCCAACGACATATTCAAGTGAACTTCATTATTTTAAACCGAATCCATCATACTTTAGTCTCGATAGTTGTGAAGTTGTTTAAGTTAAATCCGTCTGTCCGTGGCCTTGCCAAAAGGCGGGTTAACACTTGCCCCCCAAAACATGCCTTGCTATTGGAAGGTGTGTTTTGAATAGCCTCAAGTCCAAAATCCTAAGTATGTATGTTATCCACATCCATACTTTCCGATTCATAATTCAATCCATTACCAAGCCATCTTATCTGAATGCCACGGCCATATCCTGATCCATTTCCACGACTCTTCCGAGTCGATGTTCGATTCCGAATCCAGTAACCACATCCATATCTATCTGAACTCGACAACTGAATCCTAATCCATCCTTATCCAATGGCCAATAACCGAATCCAGGACCTCTCCGGGTCGATATCCAAATCCATAACCTCTCCGGGCTCTTGCCAAGCGCAATACACACCTGACGACCGTGGTCCAGTGTCCCTGGACGTTGAGCTAACCTCTCCGGGTTCTTGCCAAGCACAATCCACACTTGACGACCGTGGTCCTGTGTCACTGGACGTTGAGTTAACCTCTCTGGGTTCTTGCCAAGCGCAATCCACACTTGACGACCGTGGTCCAGTGTCCCTGGACATTGAGTTAATGCCATGGCTTAAGTCCTAAGCCGAATCCTGGTCGCTCTGGACCCTTGCCGAGCATTGTCCATACTCGACGACCTGAAATAGTAATCGATAATATATGGCCTAAGTCCTAGGCCGAATCTTGGTCTCTCCGGACCCTTGCCGAGCATAGTCCATACTCGACGACCTTTAAGCCAAAATCCAGAGAAAATCCAATCAAAATCCAATCCGAAAAACAAACATTCAAACCAGAATTCAAACCAGAAAACGAGCAAAACAGGGAGTTCAAACCAAACTCCAAAACCAAACCAGAAAAAGCAAATGTCCAAGTCAAAGGAAGAAACAGATTTCACAAACCAGGGCGTCTCGGTAAGCCATCATCTCAGAGCATGCCTGAGGGTTATCTCCGACCCCGTACATGAGTAAGTGATTTAACCGTTTTCCCGGAGTTTGTTACTTATTCCAAACTATCAAGGTTAGTTGATGACCAATCGGTCACCATTCTTGGGCCTCGCGCCCTCGTCGTTCAAGGTAGGCGGTGGCTGTTCCTGTTCCACCGCCACGTTCCGAGTTCCAACATACTATCGCAACTGACCATTCCTTATATGCTCCTCGATTATATCCTTTAGATGTCGGCAGCTGTTAGTATCATGCCCGTCCAGGTCATGAAAGAGACAGTGCCTTCCTGATGCCCTTTCACGTTCTGTGGGTTCCCTCCTTGATGGCCTTCGATAGGGAAGACGATCTCGAGTATCTAAGAAAATCCGCTCCAACATTGCGTTCAATCCTGTGTAAGTGGAGAACTTTGGTTCTCCCCAGCGCTTCCTTTTCCCTTTATTCTTGCCCCCACCTGAGCTTTCGCCGAGTAGTCTTCCATCCTTAGTCATGTTTACTTCCTCTGACCTCATGTCCAAACATGCATCCTCTTGTCGAAGAAATCTTTCAGCTTCATGAAAGAATTACCCAATATCCAATGGTGGGTCCCGTACCAACGATACTTTGAACTCCGAATTATCTCTGACTCCTGATACCACAGCCATCAGAACCATTGATGGATCTGGCTGATCCACCGAAGCAACTGCTGCATTAAATCGAGTTAAGAATGTCCTGAGCGATTCATCTGCCCCCTGTTTGACTGATGTTAGCGTCATCACGTTCTTTGGCCTTTTTATGTGAACTCGAAATTGACTTAAGAACTTGTCCACCAGTTTTGTCCATGTTCCAATGGATCCATCCTCCAGCTGTCTGAACCACATAGCAGCAATTTCAGTCAAGTACAGGGGGAAACATCGGACCATAACCTCCTCCGTTGCCCCCAGCACTTCCATATGCCTAGTGTACCTCATCAAGTGGTCGGTGGGATCCATCTTCCCGTTGTATACTTCCAGAGTGGGTAGTTTGAAATCGGACGGATTCCTAGCTGTCCTGATGTTTCGGGTAAACGGACTTTTGTTAACTCCCTCGGAATCCCTGTTTGTTAGACCTCCGCAAATAGTCCGCCTGATAATGTCAGCCAATCCAGTGTTTCCAACTAATCCAGACTGCCCTCCAAGTCCCCGAGGAAATTCTGGCACATATTCTTCATCACGTACTCCTGTATTCCTATCGACGCCAGGCCGCGTAGGATCATCCGGTATCCCTCCATGAACTGGTCTAGCATTCCCTGGTGGTGTGCCCCCGAGTCTAGGTCCATCTAGATTGTTAGCTGTTTGTTGATTGGGAGCTGCCTCTTGTTGAATCACTCCATATGTCCGCTGGTTGAGTTCCTCTGGTCCAGTTCCACGAACTTGAGCTCCTGCAGTTCTTGGTTGTTCAAATTGCCTGAGAAGAGCCTGCATCATCTCCTCTTGTCGTTTCATCATCTGCTCCTGCATAGAATTCATCATTGCCTGCATCTCATCCCGAGTTATGTAGATGGATGCATGATCCTCTCCAGCTCCAGAAGAGGCCGCTTGACTTCCTTCCTGATTGCTCCTTTCCACTGCTTGCCTCTTCGTTGGTGGTCTTGCCATTGCTTTCTAAGATCCAAGTTCCTAACTCCAAAATACCTGAGTGTTTCAATTTCTCAGTGAAAGCACCAAAGTGTTAGCGCCAAAATTGGTCACTAACCCCCAAATCCAGATGAAAGCACCAAATATCAATCACAGCTCAGAGATAGAATGTTTGTAGAGAGTAATAATGTGAAGAATAGTTAAAACTGAAATGAAAGTAGTAAAGAACAACAGATTTTATAGTGGTTCGGCTAACTCCGGCCTACGTCCACTTAGAAGTTTTCTTTTTATTGCTGTAATAATCGATTACAGTTACAAAATGGCAGAGTTGCCTTAGCCTTCGAAAAGAGAAAGTAAGAGAGCAGAAAGAAGATCCCCTTTTACTGTGCCCCTGCCTCTCTATTTATAGACAAAGATGGGTTGGATTTCTCTGGTGGGCCTGGCAACCGAGTACCTCAGCCCAAATGGAGTGGTCTCCACATGCCGAACCATAGATGCCGAACGCTGAATGCCGAACAAGGTGTGAATGCCGAACGATCTCCTCATGCCGAATGTTGGGAGGTGCGAGGTACCGAGGTATCGAGGTACGGAGGTGCGAAGATATGGAGGTGCGAGGTACCAAGATATGGAGGTGCGAGGTACCGAGGTATGGAGGTGCGAGGTACCGAGATATGGAGGTGCGAGGTATGGAGGTGCGAGGTACCAAGATATGGAGGTGCGAGGTATGGAGGTGCGAGGTGCAATGCCAAGCGAGGTGAGGTATGCCGAACGACCCATCCAATGCCGAACGCTTCTTTATGCCGAACGATCCATCCAATGCCGAACGTCTCCAGATGCCGAACGAGATTTATGCCGAACACTCCATCCAATGCCGAACGACGACCTCTCTATGCCGAACGCTCATTCAGTGCCGAACATTCCTCTATGCCGAACGATCCTTCTAATGCCGAGCACTCGTTCAGTGCCGAATGATCCCTCCATGTCGAACGACGATCTCTCTATGCCGAACAGCCTCCAATGCCGAACCATCCCAATGCCGAGCGATATCTGCCAAACTGCCTAGGTCGAGCCATGTAGTTTCTCCACTCCTTTTCCCAACGACATATTCAAGTGAACTTCATCATTTTAAACCGAATTCATCATACTTTAGTCTCGATAGTTGTGAAGTTGTTTAAGTTAAATCCGTCTGTCCGCGGCCTTGCCAAAAGGCGGGTTAACAAGTTACAGATGAGTTAAATAACATTACTACTAATACAAGAGAAGATAACATTGTACAAGCGGCATAGACCTATGTCGATCAACAGAATGAAGTCCAGCTTCGAAATCCATTTGCAGTTCTTTCAGAAGAGGAAGACCTTTCTAACAATAGGCAGACGGATCCTGCTCCATCTTCTCCTTCAAAAGCAACTTTGGCTATGCCTGAAACAGAGACAAAGCAATTACTAGTAATGGATAAAGGCAAATCTACTTTTGTTGCTGACAATTATGAAACTGTAGAAGAATTAATCACTGATGTAGCTTCACATATTCAAGAATTAGGCACTAGCAATGCTGCATATATAAATGTCTCCCCCATTATTATGAAGAACCCTAATGTGAAGCAAAAGCATGACAGTACAGCAAACCCTAAGTGTTCAGCATTCGCTCCTCCTTAAAGATCAACTAGGAGCTCCTCAAAGGGTAAATGAATGTAATGAGCTGGAATATTAGAGGCATGAATACAGAAGATAAAGTTAGTCACGTATTCATGCTTCTAAACAATCACAAGTTTAGTTTACAAGGCTTAGCTGAGACCAAGCTTACTACAGAAAAGATTGACGACTTGCAACCAAAGTTTTTCTCTTGGAATATTATTCACAATAACGACAACAGCGCTAAAGGCCGCATTTGTATCATGCTAGATAAAATAGTATGGCAGCATGTTGTTGAGAGCTATTCTCAACAACATATCACTATACTGCTGCATAATCAGGGAGGGCTGTAATTGTACTATACATGTGTTTATGCTAGTAACTCATTCTCTGAGCGCCAACACTTATGGGATTTGTTGTGCCATGACGCGACCAACGTAAGGTCTCCTTGGATTGCTATGGGGGATTTTAATAATGCACTCAATCCGAAGGATAAAAAGGGGGTTTTCCTATCCCTTTTTCTTATATGAACTCTTTTAAAAACTGCTTATATACTTGTGGTTTAGTTGAATCTCCATTGCAGGGATGTAAATATACGTGGCGACGACATAGAATTGCAACAAACATAGGCAAAGTCTTACTAAACTACGACTTCATGTTTATGTTTCCTCAACTCCACACCATCGCTTTGCCATCGTCAATGAGTGATCATACCCCACTCTTAATGTGTTTCAGCTTGCATAATAATCGGCTGAAACGCGCTCCATTTCGATACGCTAACAACTGGTGTTATTCCCAGGGGTATGGTCGCTGCATTACAAAGGGTATGTCCACTAACACATGGGGCACTTCTTTTGAGCAACTCATTTACAAACTGGAAGTAGTAAAAAAAGAGCTGAAGCAATGGCATAGGTTAAGTGCTAACGACAATCATCTTTCTAAACTGCAAACAGAGTTTGACTCAATCTTCCAGCAGACCGACGAAAATCCAGAAACTACACACTCTACAACACAATGTGTGAAGTTTGGCAGAGACTTAATGAAGCTACGCCGCAACATACTGAGTTTCTTAGACAGCAAAGTAAAGTGTTATGGTTACAACAAGGGGACTGTAGCACCAAGGTTTTTTATGCTAAGATGAATATGAGAAGGCACGGAAATAAAATTCAGGCTTTGCTTGATGCTACAGGGCAATACATTTATGACTAAATTACTATCAAATTGGCAGCTATTCAGTTCTACCAAGATCTTTTCAATGAGGATTTAACAACAGAATTTCCGCATATTGAACCATCTATGAAAATCAATGTAGTGGGGCAGAAATACTTAACTTCACCCATTACAATGGAAGAAGTTAAAGCAGCAATTTCCTCAATCGACGATGCTAAAAGCCCAGGGCCAGATGGCTTCTATGCCAAATTCTACAAGCTTCACTGGGAAGACCTGCAAGACAAGATATTCAAGGCTGTTTCAGAAACATAACAAATAGCAAAACTGCCTCGGGGAGTTAACCACACATACATAACATTGATCCCCAAAAAAGGTAAGCCGCAATAAATTTCTGATTACCGTCCTATTGCTTGTGCTAATGTTATATATAAAATTATTTCTAAAATTATTTGCAACAGAATTAAATGGTTTCTACCGTCGTTAATCGTAGAAAATCAATCTTCTTTCATACCAGGTAGAAATATTGGTGAAAATGTGTTATTGGCTCATGAGCAAGTAAGGGAGTTTACTAAACATGGTAAGGAGCAAATGTGCATTAAAATAGATCTGCAAAAGGCCTATGATATAGTTAATCGAGAATTTGTTTGTCACATGTTATGGTGCTTTGGTTTTCCTCTATCTCTAGTAGACCTTATTTACGAATGCATTTCAGCACCAACCTTCTCTATTATGATTGATGGGAGGTCAGAAGGATTTATTACATCTACTAGAGGTTTGAGACAAGGCGACCCTCTATCTCCATACTTATTTTGTGTAGCTATGGATTATTTTTCATTACTTATGCAAGAGGGCATGCATGAAAAGTATTTGGAGATGACTAATAAGTTACAGCCCCATATATCACATCTACTTTATGCTGATGATGTAATGATTTTCTTAATAGCCACTATTCATAATGCTAAGTACATGGCCTATATTTTCAAAAAAATTGAGGAAACAGTGGGTCTTTGAATTAATCAAGCAAAGTCATAGATTTTTTCTAGTAAAGAGGCTATGTGGAAGTCAAAAATAACGCAAATATTAAATATAGCGGAGAAGCAATTACCCGTCAAATATCTTGGCGTGCCACTATCCACTAATTACATACACGCTGCTCATTGTTCAACCCTATTACAAAGAATTAGCACTAAATTAGAAGGATGGGATAGCAGTTTCTTAACTACAGCAGGTCGTGCTGAATTGATACACAATTGATACACAGTATGATAACTCCAATGGTTATGTACTGGTTGTTTATATATCAGCTCCATGCTGCAGTCATTCATAAAATCGATAGGTTATGTGCAGATTTTTTCTGGAGAGGCAGGATGCATAGAATATCATGGGATACCCTATGCAGGCCTAAATTGGAGGGAGGAATAGGCCTCCGTAAGTTTGTGGATCTCAATTATACTGCCAGAATAAAGCTGTTGTGGAAATTATTAATGTCTAATTGCTGTGGTCTCGATGGATGAAAACCAAATATTTGTCTAAAACAAATTTTTGGGTAATGCATATTGACAATAATTTTTCTGGCACTATGAAATCTATTTTACGACAACGGGATGTAGCTGCTGCTATCATGAATCGATTCATATTTAATGAGGAAACTAAAAATCTGTGGTACGACCCGTGGATCAACCACAAGTCCCTTGTTGACTTAATAGGATGGGACAGAGTAGGCATTTACAATAATCATAATAGTCAAGTTAGTCGTATTGTGAAGAGGGGATAGCTACAACCACAAATTTTCTCACATACAAGGGAGGTTGCGGATCACATTATGCAAGTGAAATTAGCTACTGATCAACATATAGATTATTGGACTATCGCTCAAAATAAGAAATTTATTTTCTCTACAGTGTGGAATGCAATTCATATCCAAGCTCAACAAGATGATATATTCAGACTCATATGGTTCAATAAAATTGCGCGGAAATTCTATTACACATCTTATATGGCGTACATACAATGATTGCCCACTGCAGATCGACTAGCGGCATGGGGAATGATAGTCAATACGCAGTGTGATCTTTGCAAACAGCATGAAGAAACTAACAAGCGTTTTTTTTACTGAATGTAAATTTAGTACTTATCGGTGGACTCGCATACTCATCAAATTGAAGTTGCTGCCTGAGGTTAAGGTTTCTATGCATCAACAACTGGCTTATGTGGCGATTGTCACCACAACTCATCATATTTGGGTGGAGCGTGTTCGGAGGAGATTTGAAGGGAAGACTTGTATGGAGGAACAGAGGAGTAGACTAATTGAGCTTGATGATCGTCTACAACTTGGGAGACGATTTCGGTGGAGTAAATTAGCATCAAACGAGCGACAACTCTTTAAAGAATGGAGGATCGAATTGGTGGATAATGGCTGATTTTTTTTATTGGTGGCGACTTAATGAGGAGATAAAGGGTTTTGAGGGTTTTTAACTTCGTTTGTTTATTGGGCCAGTTTGGTTAGCATTTTGATGGGGGAGGTGTCGTGATTGCCTTAGTGGGCCGGTAGCGTTTTTGTTGCTTTGTTTTTATCTAATTTTCCCATTTGTTTTTTGCTCTGGTTTGAGTAGTATTGTTTTACTGTATTAGAGTTTGGGATATAGAGGATGTTGCGCTCTTTTTCCTCACAACAGTGGCGAGGTTTTTTAAGGAGGTGAATTCTGCTATTGTATGGTTCTATTGGTAGTAATAAAGAACCTTTTCCTTCAAAAAAATATTAGCTTGTTTCGAAGTCCAAATGATGGAGTCGTGAAAGAACATAGTTGTTGATTCAGGAGCTCTTGGAGATCGATAGAGAATTGCATTAGAATCACAAAACAACACTTGATATGGGCTTCTAGCATCGAGTAGGTTATGTAGGAAAAAAGAGGTACCACTGGTAGAGGAAAGTTGGATCGGTATTGACCCATAGAGTTGGGTCACCACTGATCGACCACTTTGGTGGATCAATGATTCTTTTGGCTTGAGTTGGCTTGGCCTTTTTTAAGTTGAACTAACTTGGAGTCCGACATGAGAAATTTGAGTGTTTCCTTGGGTCTCAACCTAAAGAATTTCTAAAAAATTTATGCTCTGAGTTTTCCTTTATCTGCTTGGAGTTGATTCGATCGTTTAAGTCTGTTCGAAGAGTATGGTAAATTCGACCGTAACACTTGCCCTCCAAAGTACGCCTTGTGAATTCTTGGCTTTAGTTGGTTTCTAAACTCTGGGGCTATCTCTCTGAGCTGCCTTCCATGATAACTCCCAAGTTCAATTTGTCTATTCAATCCAAATATTGCATAGTCAAAAGGCCAGATAACACATATATAATTATCTCTGACTGTAAAACTTCAAACATTAATAACTTTCTCGTTCGAACATCGATCGGAAAACATTATATATGAAATCAGAAAATCATCACGAACCCAATGGTATAATTTTCTTAGCCAAATTCTAATATTTGCAAAAATTCCATTTTTTGCATTATTATTAATTTTTTGCATTTCTTGTAATTAGTTGTCGTAAAATCGCAAGGTGTTACAGGAAGTGAAGCACCATTCAAGAGTGGATTTGTCCCCTCAGTTATATAAGGTTAGTATCATAGTCAACTTAAAGCCATAGTCTCTGGCAAAAGCATTTCGGTTAATATTAATTGTTATTATTAAACCAAGGACTTTGTGTTTATATTATAGAGCTGAATATGAACGATATTGGAATTTTGACGATTACCAAATTTTATAAGTTCAAAGTGATATAGCTTTAATGAAGAGAATTAGTGTAAATAAAAGTCACAACTATGTAATGCTTAATAAAGTAAAATTAAATTTTACCGAAATCAAGTAACTAATAAATTTGGCTAAAATGTCACATCACCTACTAAGTGACGTGTGAACGTTAATATTAAAATAGTTCGATATTAATCGCTAACCGAATTTACACATGACGAGTCACACAACCGAAATGATGCATTCTTCTTTGACCAAATGATTTAATCAACTTATAATTATAATAAATTAATTGAATCAATTGATATTTATGAAATATCAATTGTAAAATTTGATGAGTAAATATTAGTAAATAGTTTTATATATATCAATCGATATACGTTATAGATAAGTGATTAAATTGGATTTAATTGTATAATATTTTATTTGGACTTAAATTGGTTTAAGGCCCATCATAGGACCTGATATTTTCTTCAGCTTACAAAGGAATATGTGGCTCAAATTACGTTAGAAAGGGCTTGATTTTGGATGGCTTGGATTAAAGTAGAATTAGTATGAGATGAGATCCACACTTATCTCCATTCTATCCGCTATATAAGCAACTCTAACCTAATTAGACTTTAATCTTTTAGTGCCTCCTCCTCTATGCTTGCTAGCTGAAATCCCTACTTGTCTCTCTTCATCTCATCAAGTTCAAGTAAAGTTAATTCAGTCGTTATCAAATAGCCGGTGGTCAATGGTTCAAAGACTAGCTATATGTTGAATAGGAAGCAGTTTTAAGGGGTAGAAATCATCTTTCCAAGGTGTACTTCAAGGCATTGGCACTAAGTTATATTTTAGTTAAAATATAGTTATTAATTCTCGATTATAATGTTTATTATATATGTGTATATTATATATATTATTAGTTATGTGATGATTCTATTATGCAAGTAAAGTAATGTTGTCACAAGTTATTTGGTTGTACGCATGCGTATATGTAATTAAATTTTTTTGATCATATATACATCAGGCCAGTATAACTCTAAATAAAAATTTATAATTTTTCATATTTTATTAAATTAATATATATTATGTAAATACACATATATAGTTTATAATCAAGTACAACATCAAACATTAATCAACAATAATCATATAATTTATATGCAAGATTAAAGCTATGATAACTTTTGATGGTGGGAAAATATATTTTATTCAAATTTTGTTATTACTTAAATCAATTTATCACATAAATAAATTATATTAATTCAAATATATTATCAAAATTATATTTTAGAAAATTATATTAACAGTAAATTATATCTCAGTAAAAATGGAAAAAAAAATTAAATTTTAAATTATTTAATTTTAGGAGGAAAAAATAAAAATCATTTCAAAATTTTTTTATACCGAAAAAATTGTGAATTTTTTTTCAAAGCATAAAATATCATTTTGGATTTTCTAGAAATTTAAAGTTTGAAATAAAATTTTGAAGTTAATTTTTTAATGGATATTTAATTAAATGTACTTACAAATTAAATAAATAAATAAATTATTTTCTGAGCTATAATGCATAGGACTTGGACTTTTGTATTTTCGAAAAAAATATTTTAAGTATTTCATTGATTTATATGTGTGTGTGTATTTGTGTATGTCTATATTTAAAATAAAAAAATTAATATATTTATACATATGTACATATCTATTACTCATGGTTTTTTTACATAAATCTAATATTTATAAATAATTTATTTATATTTAAATAAATCTATTATAATAATATGTATGTAATATTAATACTTTATTCATATGATTGTACATAAATATACAAACATATGTTAAAATATATTTATATACTAATATAAAATTACTTAAACAAAACTTTATATATATATATATATATTTATTTATATTTGTAGTATTTATGTAAATAATACTGTATATATACATACATATATTTGGACGCTATATACTTGCATATTAGATGAGCAAACATGTCCGTTGCAATGTAAATCCCAACATCTATACACGAACATGTTATACCTTGCACGGGTTGATATGTTAAACATGCATACATGGATATATTTATATATATATATATATATGTATGTATATGATACGAGTGTGTGTGTGTATCAAGACATAAATTAAATAAACTATATATATTTATAAATTTAAATAAAATAAAAGATTTTATTTTATAATATTTAGAAATGTTCTAAATAAAATAAAATCCATAGGTGTAACGACCCAGAATTTTGAACAAATTAAATTGAGAATATTTAATTAATTTTAAATATTTGAACGATGATCTAATTTGAATCCCGGATTGAACTTTGAATTTGGCGATTAAACTTTAAAATTTAATCTATTGAATGCTGAATAAAAATTTGAATATTCAATTTAAAAGTTGAAGAAAATTATTTCAAAAAGCTTTTAAATTTCGCAATGATAATACTGAAGATAATTGAAGCTTCAGAATCGAAATTGAAATCGATTTGATCAGTTTTGAATAAATCGTTCGAACCGATATTTATAGAGTAGTCATTTTTCAAACAGTCTCGGAATTTGACGAAACCAGTTCCATTGGATCCGGAATATTGTATTATTGCCGGGTTTCAAATTTCGTATTTTTCAAAGTTAATACGTGATCGTACGGTGGGAAAACGCGTTGAAATTAATCGGATTCAATTTAAATTTAAATTTAAAAATTGTCAACATCAGCCACCCTAGGTTCTCTTTAGCAGACCTATTCCCTGAAAACGTCGCGTACTCCTGTCTCTTTCCCTCTGTAAATTCACGAAAACGAAATCAAATAAAAATGGCAGAAGAGGCATCTCCTCATTTCGTTCACGAATCCACTTCCAGCTCGTTTCCCCCCTTTTCCAAAACCTTATTCACAAAATCATTCAAAAACAAAATCGCGACCACCTGGGGGCGTTCGAAGGGGCAACATGCTCGGCGAATCGACGTCAAGCAGGCGCGCGAGTATCAGGGATTCGCGAGCATCGCGAGTAGAGCAGGCAATTCGAGACTGGGCGATTGGGGTTCGCGATTTCGAGCCTGGAGGGTCGCGCGATTATCGGTGAAGCAATGGAAGTGGCGCGCGTTCTAGGGCGCGGCGACAGTGGGCGGCGCGCGAGGTGTCAGGTAGCGGTCGCATTGTTCTCGAGCTGGTCTTTGATGGTGTTGCGTACGAGGGCGACGAAGTGGAGGCGACGCGATTGATTTAGGTCTTCGCGTGGGGCTGGGGCGATTTGGTCGTTGGCAGGTGGTTGTTCGCGAGGCCTGGGAACAGTGGTGTCGAAATGGAAGCAGTGGCAAGCACGTGCATCTCGGAGTCGCGCACGTCGCAGGCAGGGTTGAAGTCGAGGTATAAATTTGTTTCTCGATTTAAATGTATATATTTAAATTTTAAAATCCAGGATCTTTTTACAAGTATATATATATAGGTTAATGTTGATGATATTAAAGGAAATTGCTATTAGTTTATATACAGTAAAGAAAATTACATATATAAGATTTCTAAATGATAAATACCTATATCCAGTTCAAACTGACCAGTTTATTTTAAATAAAGTAGGACTGTGATAAATCTGTAAATAAACTTATTAAGTTATTTGAATCGATAAGAATATTTTATAAAATAAATGTTGGATTTAATTTAGTTTTAAACTTAATTCTTTGTTAAAGGAATTTACTAGAAGAAATCAGTTTAAAATAAAATCACTGGTGAATTAAAATTTACCAAATGAAATTTATTTTTCGATTTAATTCGAATATTAATAGATGTGTACAAATGTTTATACAAGGTTAATAAAGTCAAGAAAAATCGAGTCAAGATGGGAATGGATTGCAAATTTAAAAAAGCTAAGGTGAGATTTTTTTTCTCACTCAAAAATGATTTGCAGTTATTGATGATTGATTTGTTTGAATGTGCTATTAGATATTTTAGGATATATCTATATATATAGCAGTATATACATATTGGCATATGTATATATTGGATTGATGATTTCCCGCCTCGTATAGCGGATGAGACCCTATTGCGCCGTTAGTAAGCGGATTTATAAAAACCTATATACCGCGATAATTCCGTACTGGAGCGGAATTGGTATTGTGCTAACGTCTTTGGATGCAGGGAAACAGGTTGGAGGGATCCAACTGGATTCCTCACCAGTAGTTATTTATTTACAGGATTGATGTATATTCTGTTATCATATATTGATATATGATGTTGATGTTGTGATTGACTAATTGATGCGTTGCATCATTGGATTCAATTTTTGAAGTTTTAAAATAACGATTTTAACTTTAAAAGAGATTTTTAAAGTGATTATTTGTAAGTATACGTTATTAAATTTTCGAATAAATTTACAAACGTTAAGATTATTAAAGTTATAAAGGTTAAGATTTTGGTGAAATATAACCGAGAGGTGATTTTTGAAATAAACAGTTGAGTAATTTATAAAATAGTTTAAAACTTGAATTTTTGAATTATTAAAAACGAGGTATATAAAAGATGTATAAAATTGATATTTATCAATTAAATTTTTTGGAATTTTAAAACGAGTTTTTATAAGTGTTAAATGGTGAAGATATAAAAATTATAGAATTATAACTTGGGAAGATAGAAAAATTTATAGGATTATAAATTGTAAAGTTTGAAGTTTATAGATTTATAAAGTTTGAAGTTTATAGATTTATAAAGTATGAAGTTATAAAATGAATGAAATTGTAGAATAAAGGCTGATAAGGAATTTACTTGTAAATTGGATTTTTGCCTTTAAGTGGGATATTTATCGAAAATTGTTAATAAAGAAGATTTATAAACCGAAGTTGTTATAAAACAGAAATGGAATTTATAAGCGTTGTTTTATAAATTTAAAATCAATTGAATTTGATGAATTAAATACTGAAATGTGATTAGTGAAGTATATTCACTATTTTGGACAGTGAATATATTATTGAATAAAATGGATTCATTTTTGAAGAAGTGATATTAAAAACGAAGTTAAACATTTTAAAGATGTTTTAAAATGTATTGTGAATCGAAAGCATAGATTTCAACAGTTCTTGTTGAAATAGACGTTTTCGAGGAATAAGGAAATGATGGACTATAACACTGTTGTTATAGTAAATGTTTTCCGAAAGGAAATGTTTTGATATAGTATTGGGATTTATATCTCTATCTAAATTCCGAATCCCTATACTAGTGATTTCGAGTCGTCGTAACGATGTTTTACGTAACATTCGTTTTGACTCAAATAAATATTGTTATAGTAAATGATTTCCTTAAAGAATGAGATATATACTTAATTTTGATTTAAGTATATCGAATATTTTCAAATGTTGAAAATAAACGATTTGTGAAACACTTATTTTTAAATAAGTATGGAAATGCTTTTCCAATGAAATGAACGTTTTGAAAATTTATCTTTGTAAAAGATAAATTGAAATTGAATATTGAAAATCGATTTGAAAATCGTATATCAGAAGATATTTTGAAATATAAATTCAATATGGAATTTATAAAGAAATGGGAATTCGTTTTAAAAATAAACGTTGATTTATTTTTGAAGTGTGGAAAATTGATTTGAAATTGTTTTCAAATGGTTAAGTGTGGAAATTTTATACCTAGTAAAGATATTTTTGAAGATGAAATAATTTGGAAAATTATTTGGAATCTGATGATGTTGCGCATCTTTATTGATAGTTAAATAACCGACTATCAATAATTACCTTTAGATAGGTATTTGTTGTGATTGGATGAATTTGAATGCCACTCTTATTTTTGAAAAATCGCTCACTATTCGGGTTAGCCGGGAAAGGACCATGGGGTCGTATAACCCACTCCGAATATGTGATACGTCGTTATGAATCGCATTTGAAGACCGGTGTTGAAGACCGGATATTTTTGAAAACGGAAGGATTACCGTCGAGTTACTCTACACCGACTGATCTTCGGTTTAGAGGTTTTATCACCCTTAGTGACGGGAAGTCCTGACGTGATTAGAAAATTATCCGGAAATGCAAGGGCTTCGTGAGAAGTGCCTTCGGTTCTGTTCGATCCCGGAACAGACTTGTATGGATTGTGTGTCTGACGTTACAATTTGAGATATTGAGCTGATTTCTTTCAAATACATATCTGTTGGTGGCGGAGAATTTATTCTCTTAGCTTAACACCCTTCTCTGAGACGTACGAGCTCAGAGGTTATGTAGTTGAAATTTATCAGCGATATATCCCAATTTGGTAACGTGGCATACTGAGTGCTGCTGTGAAATGATCAGTGTTTGGTCAGTTGTGATATGATCATTTGTTTGATCTTATATCTTTGTGATCATAGGTTGATCATTTTGTTTGACCCGAAGCAGGGCTTTTTGAGAAAGCGTAGCTTTGTGGACGAGACTTCGTCGAGCCTCACACCCCGGAAATGGTCGAAACAGGAAGAATGCGGCAAGGTTCTAGGGAGTAGCGCCCCTTAGTGTATGTCATTCCTTCTGGATAAAGGTGGTATCATGGTATGGAGCCCAGATACTTAACCTCTGTGGTTACTGCATTATTATTATCTATGTGGTTTGTTGCGAATCGGGGATCCTCGGGAAGATCGGTGACGATCGGGGGATGGCATACGCGTGTCAGTAGTTACCTATTTTTGCAGAGGTAACCCGGCCTTGTGTTGGCAGAGATCTAACCGTAACGTTAGATTCTCGGGTCGTCTATTCCAGGGACGTACCCATCGTGGATAGGAAGTTCCTTAGCCTGACCATTTGTTGGAAATCCAAACTCCAATACGAACTTTGTACGGTATTAGTTGTAGAACCTGCCATTTACGTACGGTGGTCACCACTGTTTAGATGGTAGCTATAGTAGGCATACGATACTGGTCGTATGTTGGCTAAGCTTAATATTATACTTTCGAAATGTTTTCTACACTATGCACTAATAATAATATCCAAAAGAATTTGATTCTGCGTAGTAAGCATCTTTGACTATCATAAGAAGAAATCTCCTCCAATTCTGCGTTTGCATTGTGTGTGTGGTGGGAGGTCTTATGGTAGTTTCATTTTCCAAAAGCATTGCGAATTGACATTAAAGTTTTCCTGTTGTTTATTTTAAAGAATAACTGTTTTACGATCTCACACCAGTCTTGCTATATTACAGCATGATAGGGGGTTCTCGCTTCGCGGTTTGGTGGCGAACGGGAGACTCTTACCCCTACATGTCCCTGAGAGGGATGGGTTGGTTAGGCAGAGGCCGTGACAGTCGAGAGGCTGGCCGTAAAAGCAAGTTTGGGGTATCAGTGTAAGCCACGGTGGGGCTGGGATGGTTGAAAAGCCTACCGGTTGTGACCGCTTCCCAAAATTTTCGGGATGTTACAGTTGGTATCAGAGCATATGGTTAAGCGACAACCCTGCTCTGTTGGGTGTTACTCATTAGAGATAGAGTCAGTAGTACTCTAGAATGAGTTGAGTGTAATAATAGATATGAGCGCGTATTTGTTATTTGAATATAAAATTGTTTTATATTGTGATGATTGGTTTATTGAGTGGTATATGAACCTTCCTCGGCACAGTCTTGCAAAACTGTATCGAAGGGGTTTCTAAACACTCGAATAGAACAATTCGGCACAGTATTGATTTTAAATAGGGTAAATGAAATAATTTTACCCAAAACTATTTTTGTATAGAAAAGAAATGATTTTCTGTAAATAATTACAGTATATGGTTGCATGGTTGCTAGAAGTAACAATATTAAACTGTTATCATTGAAATTAAATGAGAAATTGGAATTATAACTCCAAATTTAAGAAATGAATCCATATACAAGTAGAATTTGAGAATATAAGTTATAAATGTGATTTATAATTTGAAACGGAATTCCAGAGAAGTTTTTGGAAATGTTTTGAAAAGAATTTGAAAATTTTGGAGATTTGGAAAATTTAAATCATTTTTGGAGTTGAAAATGAATTTCAAAGGTTTGAAAAGTATTTTGAAGAAATGAAAAGCTCTAAACTCTTTTCGGTCGCTGGAAAATAACTTCGATGATGACCGCGGCATCACCGGTGTTCATTTTCGGGTTTCTAAAAGAGGAATTGCTGCCAAATTGTTTTAAATGGAAGTTGTTTAGAAAATTTGGGGTTTGTTTTGAAATTCAAAGGATAATTTGAATTGTTTTCAAAAAATGTTTTTTTGAAAAGGATTTAAAGACTCTGGAATACCATATTTATGAAATATTATTAAAGTTGATAACTTATACAAATTGAATGTTGATAGAATCAATTTAACTTAAAGAGTGGAGTTAAATTAAAGGAAGTATAAGTGCATAAATTTGAATAAATGAAAGTGAAATTTCAAAGAAGATAATTGGAATTAAAATTCATTAAAGGAATGAAATTGGAATGTAGATAAGTCGAAGACTTATAAAATATTTGAAATTTGTTAGTAAATGAAATTCAAGCTGAATATTGAAAAACTGGATTTGATTTGTGATAAACAAAGTGAAGTATTGAAATAAAATTAGTAAGCGAAACTAATTGAAGGAATGACAAGGTAAATATAATTTGAAAATGAATTGGAATTCGTAATGAATTGGTAATTAGAACTAATTCGAAATAATCAGTTGTGAATGAAAGTCAATTGATAGAAATTCAATATTCAGGAAGTGAACTAAATTCAAATAGAATTGAAATTGTGAATTGAATTCAAATGGAATTGAAATGTAAAGATTGAACGAAATTGAATATGCAACTTCAATAGTGAACTAAAAGATGATATAAGTAGTTTATATTGAAAATTTGTAATTGAATTTGCAAAATGATTTGAATGCTGTAACTAGATATTATGGCTAGTAGATATACAGGTATTAAAGGAATTGGATTTGATTGTAAAGATAAATTTGAATTGCTCGGAAAAGGTAAGTATTTAAATTTGAATATGAGTTTTTGATGATTTCTCTCTAGCCGCTTGGCTTTTTCTTTTTCTTTTTGAAATCTGAGAGTCCATAGGGACGTTTTGTAGTCGTACCGTATTAGCCGCGCAAAGGAGACGCTGGCGAAATTTTTCGAAAATTTCGAGTGTTAGAAATTTTTTGAGAAAATTTTGAAAGCTTAAAATTTGAATTTAAAATTAAATTTGAATTTTGAAGTAAACAATATTGTTTGAAAACAATGAAAGGTTTTGAAAGTTAGTTGAATTAATAATGAATCTTTAGTAGAAAGATTTGTTTTGATAAATTTGATAAAATTATTAGATTGTGAAAAAATAGTAGACGAGTTAAGGACCTCTTTTCCTAACTTGTAATTTCGGGACGAAATTCTTTTAAGGGGGGAAGTTTGTAACGACCCAGAATTTTGAACAAATTAAATTGAGAATATTTAATTAATTTTAAATATTTGAACGATGATCTAATTTGAATCCCGGATTGAACTTTGAATTTGGCGATTAAACTTTAAAATTTAATCTATTGAATGCTGAATAAAAATTTGAATATTCAATTTAAAAGTTGAAGAAAATTATTTCAAAAAGCTTTTAAATTTCGCAATGATAATACTGAAGATAATTGAAGCTTCAGAATCGAAATTGAAATCGATTTGATCAGTTTTGAATAAATCGTTCGAACCGATATTTATAGAGTAGTCATTTTTCAAACAGTCTCGGAATTTGACGAAACCAGTTCCATTGGATCCGGAATATTGTATTATTGCCGGGTTTCAAATTTCGTATTTTTCAAAGTTAATACGTGATCGTACGGTGGGAAAACGCGTTGAAATTAATCGGATTCAATTTAAATTTAAATTTAAAAATTGTCAACATCAGCCACCCTAGGTTCTCTTTAGCAGACCTATTCCCTGAAAACGTCGCGTACTCCTGTCTCTTTCCCTCTGTAAATTCACGAAAACGAAATCAAATAAAAATGGCAGAAGAGGCATCTCCTCATTTCGTTCACGAATCCACTTCCAGCTCGTTTCCCCCCTTTTCCAAAACCTTATTCACAAAATCATTCAAAAACAAAATCGCGACCACCTGGGGGCGTTCGAAGGGGCAACATGCTCGGCGAATCGACGTCAAGCAGGCGCGCGAGTATTAGGGATTCGCGAGCATCGCGAGTAGAGCAGGCAATTCGAGACTGGGCGATTGGGGTTCGCGATTTCCAGCCTGGAGGGTCGCGCGATTATCGGTGAAGCAATGGAAGTGGCGCGCGTTCTAGGGCGCGGCGACAGTGGGCGGCGCGCGAGGTGTCAGGTAGCGGTCGCATTGTTCTCGAGCTGGTCTTTGATGGTGTTGCGTACGAGGGCGACGAAGTGGAGGCGACGCGATTGATTTAGGTCTTCGCGTGGGGCTGGGGCGATTTGGTCGCTGGCAGGTGGTTGTTCGCGAGGCCTGGGAACAGTGGTGTCGAAATGGAAGCAGTGTCAAGCACGTGCATCTCGGAGTCGCGCACGTCGCAGGCAGGGTTGAAGTCGAGGTATAAATTTGTTTCTCGATTTAAATGTATATATTTAAATTTTAAAATCCAGGATCTTTTTACAAGTATATATATATATAGGTTAATGTTGATGATATTAAAGGAAATTGCTATTAGTTTATATACAGTAAAGAAAATTACATATATAAGATTTCTAAATGATAAATACCTATATCCAGTTCAAACTGACCAGTTTATTTTAAATAAAGTAGGACTGTGATAAATCTGTAAATAAACTTATTAAGTTATTTGAATCGATAAGAATATTTTATAAAATAAATGTTGGATTTAATTTAGTTTTAAACTTAATTCTTTGTTAAAGGAATTTACTAGAAGAAATCAGTTTAAAATAAAATCACTGGTGAATTAAAATTTACCAAATGAAATTTATTTTTCGATTTAATTCGAATATTAATAGATGTGTACAAATGTTTATACAAGGTTAATAAAGTCAAGAAAAATCGAGTCAAGATGGGAATGGATTGCAAATTTAAAAAAGCTAAGGTGAGATTTTTTTTCTCACTCAAAAATGATTTGCAGTTATTGATGATTGATTTGTTTGAATGTGCTATTAGATATTTTAGGATATATCTATATATATAGCAGTATATACATATTGGCATATGTATATATTGGATTGATGATTTCCCGCCTCGTATAGCGGATGAGACCCTATTGCGCCGTTAGTAAGCGGATTTATAAAAACCTATATACCGCGATAATTCCGTACTGGAGCGGAATTGGTATTGTGCTAACGTCTTTGGATGCAGGGAAACAGGTTGGAGGGATCCAACTGGATTCCTCACCAGTAGTTATTTATTTACAGGATTGATGTATATTCTGTTATCATATATTGATATATGATGTTGATGTTGTGATTGACTAATTGATGCGTTGCATCATTGGATTCAATTTTTGAAGTTTTAAAATAACGATTTTAACTTTAAAAGAGATTTTTAAAGTGATTATTTGTAAGTATACGTTATTAAATTTTCGAATAAATTTACAAACGTTAAGATTATTAAAGTTATAAAGGTTAAGATTTTGGTGAAATATAACCGAGAGGTGATTTTTGAAATAAACAGTTGAGTAATTTATAAAATAGTTTAAAACTTGAATTTTTGAATTATTAAAAACGAGGTATATAAAAGATGTATAAAATTGATATTTATCAATTAAAATTTTTGGAATTTTAAAACGAGTTTTTATAAGTGTTAAATGGTGAAGATATAAAAATTATAGAATTATAACTTGGGAAGATAGAAAAATTTATAGGATTATAAATTGTAAAGTTTGAAGTTTATAGATTTATAAAGTTTGAAGTTTATAGATTTATAAAGTATGAAGTTATAAAATGAATGAAATTGTAGAATAAAGGCTGATAAGGAATTTACTTGTAAATTGGATTTTTGCCTTTAAGTGGGATATTTATCGAAAATTGTTAATAAAGAAGATTTATAAACCGAAGTTGTTATAAAACAGAAATGGAATTTATAAGCGTTGTTTTATAAATTTAAAATCAATTGAATTTGATGAATTAAATACTGAAATGTGATTAGTGAAGTATATTCACTATTTTGGACAGTGAATATATTATTGAATAAAATGGATTCATTTTTGAAGAAGTGATATTAAAAACGAAGTTAAACATTTTAAAGATGTTTTAAAATGTATTGTGAATCGAAAGCATAGATTTCAACAGTTCTTGTTGAAATAGACGTTTTCGAGGAATAAGGAAATGATGGACTATAACACTGTTGTTATAGTAAATGTTTTCCGAAAGGAAATGTTTTGATATAGTATTGGGATTTATATCTCTATCTAAATTCCGAATCCCTATACTAGTGATTTCGAGTCGTCGTAACGATGTTTTACGTAACATTCGTTTTGACTCAAATAAATATTGTTATAGTAAATGATTTCCTTAAAGAATGAGATATATACTTAATTTTGATTTAAGTATATCGAATATTTTCAAATGTTGAAAATAAACGATTTGTGAAACACTTATTTTTAAATAAGTATGGAAATGCTTTTCCAATGAAATGAACGTTTTGAAAATTTATCTTTGTAAAAGATAAATTGAAATTGAATATTGAAAATCGATTTGAAAATCGTATATCAGAAGATATTTTGAAATATAAATTCAATATGGAATTTATAAAGAAATGGGAATTCGTTTTAAAAATAAACGTTGATTTATTTTTGAAGTGTGGAAAATTGATTTGAAATTGTTTTCAAATGGTTAAGTGTGGAAATTTTATACCTAGTAAAGATATTTTTGAAGATGAAATAATTTGGAAAATTATTTGGAATCTGATGATGTTGCGCATCTTTATTGATAGTTAAATAACCGACTATCAATAATTACCTTTAGATAGGTATTTGTTGTGATTGGATGAATTTGAATGCCACACTTATTTTTGAAAAATCGCTCACTATTCGGGTTAGCCGGGAAAGGACCATGGGGTCGTATAACCCACTCCGAATATGTGATACGTCGTTATGAATCGCATTTGAAGACCGGTGTTGAAGACCGGATATTTTTGAAAACGGAAGGATTACCGTCGAGTTACTCTACACCGACTGATCTTCGGTTTAGAGGTTTTATCACCCTTAGTGACGGGAAGTCCTGACGTGATTAGAAAATTATCCGGAAATGCAAGGGCTTCGTGAGAAGTGCCTTCGGTTCTGTTCGATCCCGGAACAGACTTGTATGGATTGTGTGTCTGACGTTACAATTTGAGATATTGAGCTGATTTCTTTCAAATACATATCTGTTGGTGGCGGAGAATTTATTCTCTTAGCTTAACACCCTTCTCTGAGACGTACGAGCTCAGAGGTTATGTAGTTGAAATTTATCAGCGATATATCCCAATTTGGTAACGTGGCATACTGAGTGCTGCTGTGAAATGATCAGTGTTTGGTCAGTTGTGATATGATCATTTGTTTGATCTTATATCTTTGTGATCATAGGTTGATCATTTTGTTTGACCCGAAGCAGGGCTTTTTGAGAAAGCGTAGCTTTGTGGACGAGACTTCGTCGAGCCTCACACCCCGGAAATGGTCGAAACAGGAAGAATGCGGCAAGGTTCTAGGGAGTAGCGCCCCTTAGTGTATGTCATTCCTTCTGGATAAAGGTGGTATCATGGTATGGAGCCCAGATACTTAACCTCTGTGGTTACTGCATTATTATTATCTATGTGGTTTGTTGCGAATCGGGGATCCTCGGGAAGATCGGTGACGATCGGGGGATGGCATACGCGTGTCAGTAGTTACCTATTTTTGCAGAGGTAACCCGGCCTTGTGTTGGCAGAGATCTAACTGTAACGTTAGATTCTCGGGTCGTCTATTCCAGGGACGTACCCATCGTGGATAGGAAGTTCCTTAGCCTGACCATTTGTTGGAAATCCAAACTCCAATACGAACTTTGTACGGTATTAGTTGTAGAACCTGCCATTTACGTACGGTGGTCACCACTGTTTAGATGGTAGCTATAGTAGGCATACGATACTGGTCGTATGTTGGCTAAGCTTAATATTATACTTTCGAAATGTTTTCTACACTATGCACTAATAATAATATCCAAAAGAATTTGATTCTGCGTAGTAAGCATCTTTGACTATCATAAGAAGAAATCTCCTCCAATTCTGCGTTTGCATTGTGTGTGTGGTGGGAGGTCTTATGGTAGTTTCATTTTCCAAAAGCATTGCGAATTGACATTAAAGTTTTCCTGTTGTTTATTTTAAAGAATAACTGTTTTACGATCTCACACCAGTCACCATGACTGACTCGGAGTTTATTGTTCCCTTCTAAACTCTGGGTGCCCACCAATTTCCACACGGGCAGCCTAGAGTTATATTATCAGGATATTCTGGATATTCTGGAGCTTTGGAAGCAAGCTGGATGGCGAGACGTAGTATTTGTATCTGATAGTATTTATTCCGCTGTGTATTCTGTATGAGGACAAGTTATATAACTGTCCATTGTTGTATATTGACTCTGATGATTGATGTATGTATAAAATGATATAGTTCTTTGTGTAAAGATTTTTCATTTATCTATTATATATTGTTCCGCTGCGATGTGTAAGATTCCGATATTGTTTTCTGTTGCTGTATCTGATGTTTTGTCGTTCTTCTTCCTTTTTCTTCTATCTTCTTCTTCTTCTACCTCTTTCTTCTTTCTTAAACCATAACTTTTCGGGTTTCCGGCATTCGATGGCTCAGCAGTCGATAAAGCGAGTATCGATGTTGAATTTTCGAAAGTCGAAAATTTTCGGGATGTTACAGTAGGGCCAATAAAGATCTAATAAAGATTTTTTTTTGAAATTCACCCATAACTTCAACTATGGGCTAACCTAGTTCCAATAATGGTATTAAAGCACAACAGCCTATGCGGTCTAAATTATTTGTATTATGGTTAACTTATTAAGCTCATAGCCCAATTAGTAGAGTGTCTAGAAAAGTAATGTCTAGGATTGGGTTTGGGTAATCTAGTACTGTGACCAACATTGCTATCGACTTAGCCTAAATAGATATAAAAGCTCAAAGGTTGTCCCTAATAGAAAAGGCCCAATTTGAATTGGGCCTTGGGGAAGTTTTTAAAATTGTTTAAAAATTAAAAATAACATTTAAAATTTAAGTGTTAAATTTAAAATAAGATATACATATATTTTTAAAGTTTTAATGTAATAAAAAATTTCAAAATGTTTGAAAAATAATAATAATTAATTTTGAAAATTTAAAATTTATTAATAAGATTGATAAAATGAATATATATCTCTACTATTAATAAGGAGAATCCAACGAATATATTTTAACGGTGTCTTTTTGAAATCCCAAAAATACCCTCCATCCATCAACGGAATCTCATCATCCATTTGCCATCTCAACCACCATCCCTTTCCGATGAAATATTTCTATACATGACTGTTTCATGGCGAGAGAACGATTAAAAGTGACGCTTCACTTTTGCATGCAAATAATTATCCAACGCATGGTAAAACATATAGCAAACTGTAACAAACAGGATTTTTGACCCTCGAAAATCGACATCAATACGTTCACTGTATAACGTACCGAATATTCACGTGCAAGAAATACCGATTGCTAGGGGTAAAGAAGAAAGAGGTAGAAGAAACAAATAGAATCAACAACATAGAATCTCACAATCGCAGCGGAACAAAATATAATATATCATAACAGATTTTCAAACAAAAGAATATATAGTTGTAAATATATATACAATCATCAGAGTACAACAATCAATACATCAATATAGACAGTTATTATAACTCATCCTCACTAGTGTTGACTATACAGTCTACACACACAGCGGAATATAATCAAGTATGGGTATACGTCTCTATCATCCAGCTCGTCTCCTGAGCTCTATAGTATCCTAACCTGAATCTGTAGTACTCGGTCCGACCCGAGCATTATAATAAAATAACACCCGAGTCAGTCTGAAAATAAAGGTATCTCGTAGGACCGCGGCACACATAGACATGACAAATTTTTACCTTACGATAACCAAAACGTTTTATAGAAAATCCAGTGATATTATAATAGTGTCTAAGTACAGATACTTATTCAAATAGCCGAAATTGTTACATTAATTAAATTCCAGCATACTAGGCTCTACAAACAAAACCGTAAAGGCTAGTATTGGAGAATGGATTCCATACAATGAAAGGGCTACAGGGGTATCGCCTGTCCCAGTACACCTCTAGAAAATTGTACCGAGGACCTCGCCGGGATCCCCTACCACACAAGACCAGCCTACCTTTAACCTAGATAGTACCGAATATGTTATCACCCCAGGTGTTCCCACCCTTAAAATCGAGCGCTCACTTTTCCCTGCACATCTATATCCATAATTTATATATATTTTCGAGGGTATCTAGAAAGGTGATAAACATACCCTAATTGGGTGCGACCCACTTAGCCTTACTGCATCTCCTCTGTTTTAGTCATTCCCGGTTGATGAGGCTTGAGGCTACGATTACCTTTCAAGGAATTTATACTTAGAATGCTCACTGCTCTCCAATGACAATGTGATGATATCATTCATCCATACAATTTGTTTTGGGTCTAAACAAACCAAATCTCCAAATCACTGCCTCTATTAGCTTCTTGATTTCACAATTCGTAGCGCACAAATCGGATCAAAGTGGTTTTCGGACAATTAAATCTGATCCCGGTCTCTTCGAAACGATTAACAAATTTTTCCAAATTTGATAGTCGGTTATTTAACTATCAAATAACATCCATAAGCATTCACTAGGTCCATATTATAATTTTCCAAACTTATTTTCAAAATATCTTTATAAGATATATATTCAAATTTTCTACCAATATTTCAATATTTGAAACAACTCAAATACCTATATCCATAACAGGATATTTTTGAAACCATTCCAGGACTTAGAAATATTCAAAATTCCCTTTATAATTCATTACTTAAGAAGATATTTCTATACAAATCATCTCGTTCCTAATATTTCCAAAATCTTATATTTCAATACTTAGGAAAATATTGCAAGTCTCTTTTCCAAAATCATTTCTAATATCGGCACTTACGAAATATTTTATAACTTATCTCACAAATCTCAGGAATTTTATTAAATTACATTTTACAATTTCTGAAATCCGATTATACTTATTTATAATCCCATCTAACAATTTATAGCTTCTTTTATGAATTCAGAATCATTTTCGAAGTTCCCGTCTCTAAAACATTTTGGAAATTTCTCAAGTTTCCAAAAACCCGTTATAACATTCCACTTACAAAACCATCTCCATTTACTAACCTAATTTACAAATCTCAAGGGTATTTATAAATCACTTCAATCACTTACCTTTAAAACACACACACACACACACATATATATATATATATAATAAATATTTTTTAAAAATAATAATTTATTTTTAAAACATGTTCAAGTAATTATTTAAAATATCGAAACACTTTTATAAACATCAATAACTCATTTTTAGATAAACAAATCAATTTACAAGTCGATTACATAAAAATTAGAATTTATTTTCAATAAATATTAGATATTTGAAAATTCACCTTCGAAGTATTTCAGTACTAAACCAATTTTTAAATTACATACTTCAATAAATAAAATTTTCGTTTTTAAACAAATTTAACTTCTTGATAAAAATATATTTTTATAATTCCAATGTCCAATTTCAATTTATAAATCCCTCTTGATTCACTACACGTCGATTTCATTTTCGTTCCCTTAACCATTCTCACATTTCAAAAATAGAAACCATTATTTTTCCTCAAACCGATTTCCATATTCTGATATAAATTCACCCTATGAATTTATATCCACAATTTATCAATTGATATCATTTTACCCTTATTTATAAACATTGTTTATAAATTTATAAACTTCATTGAGTTTTCACTTGCTTACAAAACAATCTCATTAATAAAATTCCATTTTATAAATCCAATTCCTTATAAATTCCATTTTATTATGCCATATGATTTTTAATATCGATTTAAATCCTTTTATATTTTTTCCAGGATATCATTTAAAAATTTCTTATATAAATATTTAAAAAATCTCTATTTAAACAATTACGGATAGTTAAGTACCACCAAAATCAAAGTTATTGTTTATTCAACCAATCTCTTCTTAAATAGTCCAATTTTCGATATAATTATTTTTATATTCAAAATTTTCTTTTAATTCCTTAAATTTTTAAAAACAATATTTATGGTATTTAAAAATACCAAAATTAAGGCAAGTGCTACTATAGCATTTAATAATTTAAACCACACAACAATCCAACAGATTATTCAATCACATCATATATTTCTATATATGAAAAACAATAAATATTTTTGAGGAATCCAGTTGGATCCCTCCAACCTGTTTTTCCCAGCATCCATAGATGTTAGACAACATAAAATACCAATCCCGCTTCGAGGCGGGATATCACAGTAATATAGGGTCATCCGCTATTATGCGGGGCGCATTGGGTCTCATCTGCTCCAATCGGCGGGTATATATCCAACTACTAATATATATATATATATATACTACTATATATATATTATATATCGTCCAACTTATAATAATTCATAAATTCAACCAAGCATCCAAAATTAATTTTAATCATTTAAAATTAATTGCAGTAATCCAAATGAGTGAGATTTAATCACTTTGATTTTTATTTGCCGAATATTTAGATTTTTAAATTTTCTAAAATTCTAGCTGCCTCCAAAAAATCCCAAACTAATTTCATTTTGACGCTCTCGTCACCACGATTGCAACGAAACTTGTTTTCTTCATGTTGGACCTCGTACGAATTTAATACGAATATGTAAAGTTTTGAACTAATTAATTTATAATTGCTAAAAAAATATATGTTTAAATAAATAAATTTACCCGGCCTCTTCCTCAAAATAAAATCCTGAGCACAAGATACACTTCACGGCCGTGCATCACCATTCCGATACGGAGCTCTGGTCATTAATATTCGACGCCGTTAATTCCATCGAGCATCTCCTTACGAGCTCCACCTAGCCGTACCCAAAAATCAAAGCTCTCAGGCTCCCTACGATTTGCGACCTGCACCTCTCCTTTTCCGTTCATACAACGTCATTGCCCCTAAAGCTCCATCGCGAGCCACCATACCTCTGACGCGATTGTAGCAGTGTCGCGTTTGGCTCCAAGCCACTACGCCTTCCCAAATCTTTGTCGCCGATCCTCCTTCCTACGATGAACACCAAAGTCCATCCCCCTACCGAAGTCATGGCGCTGCTATCAAGCCTCCCATCAGCTGCGATCGTGCGCTTACCAACGTGATTCACTTGCATGCAATCCATCACCCCAAACCTTAAACGCACATCGATGCCGAGCCCTAAGCCACCGCACCTCAAACTCGTGTCACGCCTTTCCCCCGACATCTCGATTTCCATTTCGAGCATCTCTTTTTTTTAAATGTCAAATGAATTCGATTTTCGTTCGTTCTTTTTTTTTAATCTAAACTGGTTCGATTTTCCTGAGCTTCCATTTTGAAAAGGATAAGAAGGGAAGACGTGATTTTGATAAGGAAGGGTGCGGCGCGATTGTGTGTGTGTGTATATATATATTCTTCTTTTGATTTCATTTTTGAACTGGGAAGTGAAATGAGAAGACGTGATTTTAAATGTAGAAGGGCGGCTGGTTTCAGATGTAGGGTGGCTTGTCTTAGGGGTAGGGTGGCTGAACAGAAAAAGTTGATGTGAATGAAAACAATATATATATTTAATTTCAAATTATCTCGTTAGTGGCATTTTATAATCCTGAATCCCTATCGAGGCATGCTGGCTGGCGTTCATAATGTTATACTGCTATTCCGAACCCAGTGGTACAAGCCTCAAGCCCCAGTTCAATCGTATGTGGAAGATAGCTTTTTAAATCGACTATTTAATTTAATTTCGATTAAATTATTTCCAAGCATTTCTATTCTGTACGCCGAACGGTAACTCCAAACGCTACAAAATTTGAAATATGATAATAATACACTATTATAAATCCAATGGAACTAGTTTTGATGAATTTCGAGACTGTGCCCCAGACTGCTATTTTAACACGTCGATATAATCGACGATTTCAAAAATTTATGAAATCGCTTAAAATTTCAATTTTGAAAACTTATTAACTAAATTAAAATTCCAAATCCATATTTAAACCATTTAAATATTCAAAATCAAACGATGAAAAATCCGGGTAGTTACATTCCTCTCCCCTTAAAAGAATTTCATCCCCGAAATTGCTAAGGAAGGAAAAATGCTCCAATCCATTAACTTAACAAAACCCATTTAGTTAAAACTCGATATTCACTTTTCTATATTTCTAAACCCACATTCACTAACTAGTTCCGAACATTCATCCAAACCTCTTTTATTTCTTAGTAAATTTCAAAAATCAATTTCTAGTAACAAAAATTTTCTAACACCCTAAATTTCCGAATTTTTTTGGCAGAATCTCCTTTGTACAGAAGACCTTTTGCAATATGACAAGAGAGATAAATATATATACATCGACTCACATTGTCGGAAAATACAATATATATCGATATTTATTATTTTGCGGTATTTAATCCGAAAACGTACCTTTATTTAGCGTTTTTAAGTGAGCGGCTTATTTTATATGCAATTTGTGCGACCGAAATCTAGCCAAATGACCTCAGGGTACCTGTACTTACTCAATTTAAACACATAAGTACCAAAAAATGAAATTTTAATAACATTTCATTTATTTCAATAGTTAAAACACAATATTTCATAAACAATGCATTCTAACATATAATCATAAGCAATTATAAGGTTCCATACTAATTTAATTACTTTCAATCGATCCATATCTCATTTCACTCAATTCGAATGATTTATAACTCAATTTTCTTGCATTCGCTTCATATTTATACCAAACAAACTCATATCCATTCCAAATTGATTTTAAAAAATCAATTTATTCACTTCCTATTAATTCACAGAATTTTATTTACTTCCATTTATGACTAACGACAAATTTTCCATGCAAATTCGGTGATGTTCATTTAATATAATAATCATTTGAGCTTATAGTCGTTTTAAATTGATTCCAAATCAATTTATATTCAATTCCATTCCATTTTAAATTTGTTCACAATCAATTCAGTTCCATTCAATTTATATCTACTTTCTTTACATTCAAATCCAATTTATTTAAATTGATTTCTATTCAATCAAATTCCATTCCATTTACTAATTAATTTAATTATTTCATTCACCTATTCCACTTCAAACTTAGCTTCATACTCGAATTCATAATATCCAAGGCCATATTCAATTTATTTTTACTTACAATGAATTTATTTATAACTTAAATCATTACTATTTCAAACCATTTCCATTTCATTCTAAAATATTTCCAATTATATTTAATTAGCTTACAATTTAAGTCGAATTTTGTTTATAACTCAAGTTCCATTTCCAATATCCACTTTTAATCCACAATCCAATTTTATTCAATCAAGTTAAGTTCCGTTTTTATATTCAAAAATCACTCCATTTAATTTCCTTGAGTTCAAATTTACTTTATAATTCAAGTTTGGATTTTATTCCTTCACTTTAAAATATAACACCATTTTTATTTTGGTTGTTCTATTCTACTTTTCTAATTTAATGAGTTACACAACTTATTTTTCACATTTCCATCAATTTTATACTCGAGTATATCCACATTTTATTTTTAACTCAAGATTTTACATCACTTAATAGCCCAAATATATTTTTATTCCATTAACTCCAACTTTTGTAAGCTATTCAATTTATTTATTCACAATTCCATAATTTTTTTCCTCTTAAATCTTTATTCCATTCAAGTTATATACCTTATAGTTATATTGTAACGACCCCGGATTTTAATTAAATTTAAAGTGATAATTAATTGAATTTTTGAATTAAAATTGTAAAAATTAAATGATAAAGTGATGCGAGTTTCCCGAACTCAAATAAATTTGGTATAAATCATTTAAACTTTAAAAATATTGTATATATGTGAATATATATGTATTTGAGCATATATGAGTAAATTTGAAATAATATATATATATATATATATATAGATATATATTTGATTTGAATTTAAATCGTAAATAAATGGTTTAAAAATACAAATTATATAAGATATAAAGTAAATATATATTTTAATCTCATGTTATTAAATCAATACCAAATAGTACAAAATAGAATTTCATTTACATTGCAAAGTAATAAAACAAATAAAAATCATAAAAGATAAAATAAAATAGAAGTTCATTTATATTTTAAAGTAATGAAACAAGTAGGCATAAAACAAAAAGGGTATATATGAAAGGATGGTACAAACAAATAAAATACAAGATAAGAAAAGAAACAAAATACAAAGGATAAAATATATTCAAGTATATATTGTATAAGTATGAAAATAAAATAATAAGTAAATTAAGTGTTTTATAGTTTAAATTTGAAAATAAAAGAAAGATAAAAGTGTAAATTGTTTAAGTATAAAAGTATATATTTATACTTAAGTTAAAATTTTATAACAAAGGACTAAAACAACTTTATAATATGTACATAAAGTGAATGCTGCTAGATAAGTAAAATATGAAGGTAGCCTATCAGTAGTTATGCAAGAAACAAAGTGAAACGAGAAATAAAATAAATGGCTGAAGCAAACAAATGGAACAAATAAATATATATCTATAAGCTTGCAAAAGAGGCCAATGTTTTATATTCAAGTTAAACAAATATATATATATATATATATATATATATATATATATATATAAAAGCTCACAATAGATACACTAGTACACGCAAGCATGAAACCAGACAACACAAAGGAAGACATAGATAATTTTATATATAGATTTGTACATGATAAAAAAATGAAGCACATAACTATCTTCATTTGTACAGCTGAAATGAAAGGAAGAAAAAAAAATAGACAAATTTGTACAACATAATAAATGCTAGCACAAACAAAGTCAAATCGAAATGTTGAAAAAAGCAAATTCAGCCTCCATTTACTAGCAAATATCATCTGCCTCTTGTACAACTAAAATAATAACTTGTACAAATTCTATTCCCTGTAAACACATATACAAACTTATCTTTTTATATATATCTTCTTGCTCGTTCACTACTTAGCAAACCAGAGAAAATTTTATCACCATTTTACAAACTTAAAACAAAAGAAAGAAATGGAAAACTGGAAACACAAAAAGAAACCAGAATTGATCAAAGTAAAACAAATCAAATTTATACCTGATTCAATGCAAATATCAAAAGGTAGAGCAACTCAAAGCAAAGATCAGTTTTCAAATCAAAGCCTGCAAAGTAAATTCAACTACTTTAACTTGAGTGAATCTAGTAATCAACTCAAACAAATCAAAGATACAGATTTAAAATGAAAATACACAAGTTCCAAGTTTCATTCCTATTCTCTATTCATTCTGCAAACCAAGGTGAGTAAACCTTCTTTTTTTAAATTAGATCTCTTTGTTTCTTTTACCTATGAGCAAACTATAATTTAAAGTTTTTAAATCTGGTTTGGATAGTTATCTATATGTGATGGATTTTGAATGTGAAAGTGAAAATATGTTTGGATGCATGTGTATTTCCTCTATGTATGATGATAAACAGGGACATTCAACCCTATTCAGGTTCCAGGTTTCTAGAAAACCTGTTCCAAATTTAAGATTCATCTTTCGATCTAATCAAAGCATTGCAGTTCAAACATAAAAAGATTTACAATAGTAAGAACTAAATTCTAAAATTTATTTCTATGAAATTTGGTTAAGTTTTCCAGAAAAATATAAATATACAGTGGAAAAATCAATAACATGATAAATTTGAATCTCAGAATTTATTGATTCATATACATCTTTGGGTTCGACTGGAAAATTCATGATTTTTAAAACAAAATTCAAGATTTCTAATTTACTAAATCATGAGAAAACGTGAGATGAACGAGATTCACATTTTCTTCAATCTCTGGTGATCAAGTCGGTTTGGGATGTCGTGGTTCTCACTGGAGATGCGAGGATGATCGGAGACTTTGGGAAAATTCTCAGAATGATGATCTAATCATTATAGAAGTGGCGGTGATCGGATTTAGTTTGTAAACCTAGTTTGGCTTGGTCTTGAATTTTTTTATTTATGCAACCTCTCTGGTGGATCAAGTTCCACAAAACTCGGGGAGATGGAAGGAGGAATGTGGACGAAGTCGTGGTTGGAGGCGCTGGTGCTCTGGTGGTCAAAATCTTGGGGTCGAGGGGATTTTCTGGTGATGTCGAGTTCCAGGTTTGAACTGGATTGCTCGATTTCGTTTTCGAGGCGATGACGTGGTTCAGGTGGTCGGAAGTGGATCTGGGGTTGATCGTCGACTTGTTCGACGTTGCAGCGTCGATCGGAGTTCGCCAGCGGCGTTGTGCACGTGCACGAATCTTGGGTTGTGTCAGGGGACTCGCTGTTGTTTGGGTTGGGTTGTGACTCGAAGATGGCTTCGGGAAAATGAGTCACAAGCTCGAGTTTTTACTCGTAGAAATTTAAGTGGCACCGGGGTTTATTTCTAAACTTAAAAAAAAATTAAAATTTAAAGGGGCTCGGGTTGGTTTGGGAAGAAACTCGAAGTAATCATGTTTTTGTCTCAGGGAACACTCGGGGAGTTCTCAGGATTGTTAGAAAACAGTTTTTTTCAACTTTTAAAATAAATTCAAAATTTAAACCTTTTTAGTTCATATTTTAAAAATAATTGTTTTAAATTATATTTGGATTAATAAAGGGTAAGTTAATTATGTTTAAAGTAATTAAGTTTATTTTTATAATGTGATCATTAATTATAAATTAATTCTTAATTTAATTTAATTTAATTTAATAATGTAATTAAAAAGTTAATTAAGATAAAATGTTGTATTGATTTTTTTATTAACCTTAATATTCTTGAATTAATTAATGTGCTAATAATGATTTATCATAAGGTTGATTAGTTAAAGATTTTGATAATAATTAAATGACTAATTAAGATAATTAATGATTTATAATTACTTAATAACTAAAGAATAATTAATTAAAGGTTAATAAATTTAAAAGTTAAGGATTAATTAATTAGGGTAATTAATTAAGGAATAATTAATTTATAATTAAGGATAATTAATCATTGATTAAAGATAATTAATAAAATTTATTATGTGATTAATTAATTCTAATCACACAATTAGTTCATCTTATTTGTAGATGATTGATTATTATTAAATGCCTTGAGCTGATTTGATATCCCTGTTATATGACTATGATACTTTGTGATGTGAATTGCTGTGTATTGATCTGTGATATCTGTGATATTGTTTCCATGTGAATGTGAAAACCCATTGGCCCGTAAACGGCATTTGAATTTCGATGCGACAGGGAGTCGGATTTCAGTTTGTTATCCGAAACCCACATCGAATCGTAATGATGAATTCTTGTGATTGATAAATTGACTTTATCTGTGAATCTTTGAATGAAAAGATAAGTGTTATATTTCATACCGCTTATCAGTTATATTTCTGTGTTCTGATCTGTGATGATTGATGATGTTGTTGCACTATTGTGAGAAACCCCTGGACCACACTTCTTCACACACAAATATGGATTTCACGAGGGAATCGGTTAAGTCACAGATAATTTAAATTTTAATGTTTTTTTTAAATTGAAATTTTAATTTCAATAGATTTTGGAAATGGATTTGGGTTAAATGTTAAAGCTTTTGAAAAGGAGTTTTTAAGATAAAAGTTATTTTGAATAAATTGGTAAATTTCCAATTTAAAATAATTCAATTTGAATTTGAATTCAAAATAAGGAATTGAATTCCATGTTTGAGATTTATGATTTAAAGATGTTAAACAGGTTATAAATGTGAATTTAAACCATTTTAAAAGTATGGTTTTGAGAATTTGAATTTAACCCAAGAACTTTAACTCGTATAAATGAATCAGATTTTCCGAAATGAAAACTGTTTGTTTTCAAATGATAAAAGCTTTCATATAAGAAATGAAATTCCAATTTAAGTTAAAGGAATTTCAAGTTTGAATTGAAAAATGGTTTTTCCAAGTTATGAGTGAATTCTTTTTGAATGCTATGAATTGAATCTGTTTATTTTTAATAGATTTAAAATGGTGATTTGTTTAAACCATTCGAAATGAAATTGTTTTAAAAGCTATGAGTTAAATCTTTGATTTAAAGATTTAATGAGTTAATCAAATTGAAATTGAAATTGATTTGGAAAATCTGTGAATGAATCTTTAAGAAACTTGGTGAACTTTGTGAATTAAATCTTTTATTTAAAAGATTAAAGTGTGGAAATTGTTTAAACCATTGAAGGTTGTTAAAATGAATCTTTTTGTTTTAAAGATTTGAAAATGGTAATGTGTTTAAACCATTTGAAGAAAAGTTTTGAATAATAAGTTGTGACTTAATTGAAATCCCTATATCCATATGTTTTTAAATATTGTGCTCACTATTCGGGTTAGCCGGGAAAAGACCTTTGTATCATATAACCCATTCCGAGTAATGATACGTCGTATATGGATAGCATTTGAAGACCGGTGTTGAAGACCGGGTATTTGCGAGAACGATAGGATAACCTATCGATTGTCTCTGCACCGAGTAGTGCCCAGTATAGAGATTCCATAAGTGATGGGAAATCTGATCGGGATTGTGAATACCCGGATTGCAAGGGCTTCTTCGGAAGTGCCTTCGGTTCTGATCGAACCCGGAACAGACTTGTATGGTTACATGTCTGACATTACACTTTGAGATATAAAGCTGATTTCTTTCAAATACATTTCTGTTTGGTGGCGGAGAATTTATTCTCTTAGCTTAACACCCTTCTCTGAGACGTACGAGCTCAGAGGTTATGTAGTTGAAGGTTATCAGTGATATACTCCCAATTTGGTAATGTGGCATGTTGAGCGTTGCTGTGTGATGATCATTTATTGATCATTTGTTGATCAAAGCGTGGCTTTGTGAAAAAGCGTAGCTTTGTGGACGAGACTTCATCGAGCTTCACAGACCGGAAATGGTCAAAACAGGAAAGAAGCGGCAAGGTTATGAGGGTCGCGCCGTTTAGTGTATGTCATTTCCTTCTGGAAAAGGGTGGTATCATGGTATGGAGCCCAGATACTTACTCATGTGGACACACTTTATTTATTATGTGTGATGTTGGTTACCGAGGCCTCGGATAAAGGTCCCAAAGGACCGGGTGATGGCATATTCGTGAGTTACCTAGTTACAGGGGTAACCCAGCCTTGTGTTGACAGAGAGCTAGTTAGTTCTCGTGATGTCCAGCCAGAGGCGATCCCATGTGGCAGTAGGAAGTTCCTTAGCCTGAACATTTGTTGGAAATCCAAAGAAACAATACGAACCCTTTACGATTGCAATTTGTATAACCTGTCTCCTTAGGAGGCAGCTATAGTAGGCATAATATAATGGTACCTATGCTGGCTAAGATTAATATTGTATGTTCGAAATGTTTTCTGCACTATGCACTAATAATAATATCAAATCCAATGATTTGCGTAGTAAGCATGTTTGACTATCATAAGAAGAAATCTCCTCCAAGTCTGCGATTGCATTGTGTGTGTGGTGGGAGGTCTTATGGTAGTTTCATTTTCCAAAAGCATTGCAAATATTTTCCATTTTCTTTTGTTGTTGTTTTAAAGGTAAACTGTTTTTGTTTACTCATACCAGTCCCATGACTGACCTGGAGTTTATTGTTCCCTTCCTGAACTCTGGGTGCCCACCATTTTACACGAGCAGTCTAGAGTTGAGGTTTTCAGATATTCAGGTTTAGTAGACTAGTTGGAGCTAGTTCAGTGTTTGGAGTTCACTGAAGACTGACGTTGCTTATCTTGGTGCAACGTGATGGTAGTTCGAACTGATGTTGGAGTTGTTGGAGTCATTCTCTGACTGATCATTTGGAGTTATCACTTCTGTTATTTCTGCTGTATCATTATTTATCTCTAATATTGTTGTATCATATTGATATCATTGTTGTGTATCATACTAGATATTGAATTCGTTGGAGTTGTATATGATATCATCTATTTCTTTATTCCGCTGTGTTGTTATACTTAATGGTGTTATAAGCTCCGGCAAGCCAGATTCGGCGTTTGAATCTGCGGCATTTTGAGTACAAGTGAAGTACGGGTGCCGATTTTCGAAGGCCGAGTTTTTGGATTGTTACAAGTGGTATCAAAGCTGAGGGTAAAACTTTAGCTCAGGAGTATAACACATTAAGTAGCTCATTAGAGATAGGGTGAAGTATACCCTAGAATGAGTAATTCTCAAATATCCGTCTGTATGCCTCAGTAAATTCTCTTACTTTTCACTGATAGTAAGTATGAGTGCAAGAAGAGGATGAGATAGGGGACAGGGGAATACGATTATAAATGGTCAATACCCTGAAACAACAAGGAAACAACCTTTTCTCTATCAATCTCTTTTGTTCGTCGTTTCTCCTCAATTCTTCAATAGTTTCTGGTAAATCTAGGAAGAAAAATTCGATATATTATTATGGGACATAAACTCCAGATAGGCCAAATTTTTTGTTTGAATGAATTGGTTGCTTTGGTTGTTATGGTTGATAGGTATACTTTAGTTCTAAACTAAAATTTTTGGAATTGTATCCATATATCTACCTATTCCTTGGGTCCCAATATATTCTACGAATGGTTAGTTATAACTTCGGACTAACCGATGCCTCTGCATACTTCGTAGATCTGGATAACCTGAGTATTTTGTGAAGAATTCAATAGATTCGTTCTTGTATCTATTTTTGATATTCTGATTTGGTAAGCCAAATGCATAATAGATATTCAGTTTGAGTTGATGAAATGTTCTTCATCTATCTTTGTGTCTCCCTGGCAATTTCGAGGACGAAATTCTTTTAAGGGGGGAAGTCTGTAACGACCCCGGATTTTAATTAAATTTAAAGTGATAATTAATTGAATTTTTGAATTAAAATTGTAAAAATTAAATGATAAAGTGATGCGAGTTCCCCGAACTCAAATAAATTTGGTATAAATCATTTAAACTTTAAAAATATTGTATATATGTGTATATATGTGAATATATATGTATTTCAGCATATATGAGTAAATTTGAAATAATATATATATATATCTATAGATATATATTTGATTTGAATTTAAATCGTAAATAAATGGTTTAAAAATACAAATTATAGAAGATATAAAGTAAATATATATTTTAATCTCATGTTATTAAATCAATACCAAATAGTACAAAATTGAATTTCATTTACATTGCAAAGTAATAAAACAAATAAAAATCATAAAAGATAAAATAAAATAGAAGTTCATTTATATTTTAAAGTAATGAAACAAGTAGGCATAAAACAAAAAGGGTATATATGAAAGGATGGTACAAACAAATAAAATACAAGATAAGAAAAGAAACAAAATACAAAGGATAAAATATATTCAAGTATATATTGTATAAGTATGAAAATAAAATAATAAGTATACTAAGTGTTTTATAGTTTAAATTTGAAAATAAAAGAAAGATAAAAGTGTAAATTGTTTAAGTATAAAAGTATATATTTATACTTAAGTTAAAATTTTATAACAAAGGACTAAAACAACTTTATAATATGTACATAAAGTGAATGCTGCCAGATAAGTAAAATATGAAGGTAGCCTGTAAGTAGTTATGCAAGAAACAAAGTGAAATGAGAAATAAAATAAATGGCTGAAGCAAACAAATGGAACAAATAAATATATATCTATAAGCTTGTAAAAGAAGCCAATGTTTTATATTCAAGTTAAACAAATATATATATATATATATATATATATTTAAAAGCTCACAATAGATACACTAGTACACGCAAGCATGAAACCAGACAACACAAAGGAAGACATAGATAATTTTATATATAGATTTGTACATGATAAAAAAATGAAGCACATAACTATCTTCAATTGTACAACTGAAATGAAAGGAAGAAAAAAAATAGACAAATTTGTACAACATAATAAATGCTAGCACAAACAAAGTCAAATCGAAATGTTGAAAAAAGCAAATTCAGCCTCCATTTACTAGCAAATATCATCTGCCTCTTGTAACTTGTACAAATTCTATTCCTTGTAAACACCTATACAAACTTATCATTTTATATATATCTTCTTGCTCGTTCACTACTTAGCAAACCAGAGAAAATTTTATCACCATTTTACAAACTTAAAACAAAAGAAAGAAATGGAAAACTGGAAACACAAAAAGAAACCAGAAATGATCAAAGTAAAACAAATCAAATTTATACCTGATTCAATGCAAAGATCAAAAGGTAGAACAACTCAAAGCAAAGATCGGTTTTCAAATCAAAGCCTGCAAAGTAAATTCAACTACTTTAACTTGAGTGAATCCAGTAACCAACTCAAACAAATCAAAGATGCAGATTTAAAATGAAAATAAATAAGTTCCAGATTTCATTCCTATTCTCTGTTCATTCTGCAAACCAAGGTGAGTAAACCTTCATTTTTTAAACTAGATCTCTTTGTTTCTTTTACCTGTGAGCAAACTATAATTTAAAGTTTTTAAATCTGGTTTGGATAGTTATCTGCATGTGATGGATTTGGAATGTGAAAGTGAAAATATGTTTGGATGCATGTGTATTTCCTCTGTGTATGATGATAAATAGGGTCATTCAACCCTGTTCAGGTTCCAGGTTTCTAGAAAACCTGTTCCAAATTTAAGATTCATCTTTCGATCTAATCAAAGCATTGTAGTTCAAACATAAAAAGATTTACAATAGTAAGAACTAAATTCTAAAATTTATTTCTAAGAAATTTGGTTAAGTTTTCCAGAAAAATATAAATATATAGTGGAAAAATCAATAACATGATAAATTTGAATCTCAGAATATATTGATTCATATACATCTTTGGGTTCGACTGGAAAATTCATGATTTTTAAAACAAAATTCAAGATTTCTAATTTACTAAATCATGAGTAAACGTGAGATGAACGAGATTCACATTTTCGTCAATCTCTGGTGATCAAGTCGGTTTGGGATGTTGTGGTTCTCACTGGAGATGCGAGGATGATCGGAGACTATGGGAAAATTCTCAGAATGATGATCTAATCATTATGGAAGTGGCGGTGATCATATTTAGTTTGTAAACCTAGTTTGGCTTGGTCTTGAATTTTTTTATTTGTACAACCTCTCTAGTGGATCGAGTTCCACAAAACTCGGGGAGATGGAAGGAGGAATGTGGACGAAGTCGTGGCCGGAGGCGCTGGTGCTCTAGTGGTCAAAATCGTGGGGTCGAAGGGATTTTCTGGTGATGTCAAGTTCCAGGTTTGAACTAGATTGCTCGATTTCGTTTTCGAGGCGATGACGTGGTTCAGGTGGTCGGAAGTGGATCAAGGGTTGATCGTCGACTTGTTCGACGTTGCAGCGTCGATCGGAGTTCGCCAGCAGCGTTGTGCACGTGCACGAATCTTGGGTTGTGTCAGGGGACTCGCTGTTGTTTGGGTTGGGTTGTGACTCGAAGATGGCTTCGGGAAAATGAGTCACAGGCTCGAGTTTTTACTCGTAGAAATTTAAGTGGCACCGGGGTTTATTTCTAAACTTAAACAAATTTTAAAATTTAAAGGGGCTCGGGTTGGTTTGGGAAGAAACTCGAAGTAATCATGTATTTGTCTCAGGGAACACTCGAGGAGTTCTCAGGATTGTTAGAAAACAGTTTTTTTCAACTTTTAAAATAAATTCAAAATTTAAACCTTTTTAGTTCATATTTTAAAAATAATTTTTTTAAATTATATTTGGATTAATAAAGGGTAAGTTAATTATGTTTAAAGTAATTAAGTTTATTTTTATAATGTGATCATTAATTATAAATTAATTCTTAATTTAATTTAATTTAATTTAATAATGTAATTAAAAAGTTAATTAAGATAAAATGTTGTATTGATTTTTTTATTAACCTTAATATTCTTGAATTAATTAATGTGCTAATAATGATTTATCATAAGGTTGATTAGTTAAAGATTTTGATAATAATTAAATGACTAATTAAGATAATTAATGATTTATAATTACTTAATAACTAAAGAATAATTAATTAAAGGTTAATAAATTTAAAAGTTAAGGATTAATTAATTAGGGTAATTAATTAAGGAATAATTAATTTATAATTAAGGATAATTAATCATTGATTAAAGATAATTAATAAAATTTATTATGTGATTAATTAATTCTAATCACACAATTAGTTCATCTTATTTGTAGATGATTGATTATTATTAAATGCCTTGAGCTGATTTGATACCCCTGTTATATGACTATGATACTTTGTGATGTGAATTGCTGTGTATTGATCTGTGATATCTGTGATATTGTTTCCATGTGAATGTGAAAACCCATTGGCCCGTAAACGGCATTTGAATTTCGATGCGACAGGGAGTCAGATTTCAGTTTGTTATCCGAAACCCATATCGAATCGTAATGATGAATTCTTGTGATTGATAAATTGACTTTATCTGTGAATCTGTGAATGAAAAGATAAGCGTTATATTTCATACCCCTTATTAGTTATATTTCTGTGTTCTGATCTGTGATGATTGATGATGCTGTTGCACTATTGTGAGAAACCCCTGGACCACACTTCTTCAGACACAAATATGGATTTCACGAGGGAATCGGTTAAGTCACAGATAATTTAAATTTTAATGTTTTTTTTTTTGAAATTGAAATTTTAATTTCAATAGATTTTGGAAATGGATTTGTGTTAAATGTTAAAGCTTTTAAAAAGGAGTTTTTAAGATAAAGTTATTTTGAATAAATTGGTAAAGTTTCCAATTTAAAATAATTCAATTTGAATTTGAATTCAAAGTAAGGAATTGAATTCCATGTTTGAGATTTATGATTTAAAGATGTTAAACAAGTTATAAATGTGAATTTAAACCATTTTAAAAGTATGGTTTTGAGAATTTGAATTTAACCCAAGAACTTTAACTCGTATAAATGAATCAGATTTTCCGAAATGAAAACTGTTTGTTTTCAAATGATAAAAGCTTTCGTATAAGAAATGAAATTCCAATTTAAGTTAAAGGAATTTCAAGTTTGAATTGAAAAATGGTTTTTCCAAGTTATGAGTGAATTCTTTTTTGAAAGCTATGAATTGAATCTGTTTATTTTCAATAGATTTAAAATGGTGATTTGTTTAAACTATTCGAAATGAAATTGTTTTGAAAGCTATGAGTTAAATCTTTGATTTAGAGATTTAACGAGTTAATCAAATTGAAATTGAAATTGATTTGGAAAATCTGTGAATGAATCTTTAAGAAACTGGGTGAACTTTGTGAATTAAATCTTTTATTTAAAAGATTAAAGTGTGGAAATTGTTTAAACCGTTGAAGGTTGTTAAAATGAATCTTTTTGTTTTAAAGATTTGAAAATGGTAATGTGTTTAAACCATTTGAAGAAAATTTTTGAATAATAAGTTGTGACTTAATTGAAATCCCTATATCCATATGTTTTTAAATATTGTGCTCACTATTCGGGTTAGCCGGGAAAAGACCTTTGTGTCATATAACCCATTCCGAATAATGATATGTCGTATATGGATAGCATTTGAAGACTAGTGTTGAAGATCGGGTATTTGCGAGAACGATAGGATAACCTATCGATTGTCTCTACACCGAGTAGCGCCCGGTACAGAAATTCCCTAAGTGATGGGATATCAGATCAGGATTGTGAATACCCGGATTGCAAGGGCTTCTTCGGAAGTGCCTTCGGTTCTGTTCGAACCCGGAACAGACTTGTATGGTTACATGTCTGACATTACACTTTGAGATATAAAGCTGATTTCTTTCAAATACATTTCTGTTTGGTGGTGGAGAATTTATTCTCTTAGCTTAACACCCTTCTCTGAGACGTACGAGCTCAGAGGTTATGTTGTTGAAGGTTATCAGCGATATACTCCCAATTTGGTAATGTGGCATGTTGAGTGTTGCTGTGTGATGATCATTTATTGATCATTTGTTGATCAAAGCGTGGCTTTGTGAAAAAGCGTCGCTTTGTGGACGAGACTTCATCAAGCCTCACAGACCGGAAATGGTCGAAACAGGAAAGATGCGGCAAGGTTATGAGGGTCGCGCCCTTTAGGGTATGTCATTTCCTTCTGGAAAAGGGTGGTATCATGGTATGGAGCCCAGATAATTACTCATGTGGACACACTTTATTTATTATGTGTGATGTTGGTCACCAAGGCCTTGGATAAAGGTCCCAAAGGACCGGGGGATGGCATATTCGTGAGTTACCTAGTTACAGGGGTAACCCGGCCTTGTGTTGGCAGAGAGCTAGTTAGTTCTCGGGACGTCCAGCCAGAGGCGATCCCATGTGGCAGTAGGAAGTTCCTTAGCCTGACCATTTATTGGAAATCCAAAGAAACAATACGAACACTTTACGATTGCAATTTGTATAACTTGTCTCCTCAGGAGGCAGCTATAGTAGGCATAATATTATGGTACCTATGCTGGCTAAGATTAATATTGTATGTTCGAAATGTTTTCTGCACAATGCACTAATAATATTATCAAATCCAATGATTTGCGTAGTAAGCATGTTTGACTATCATAAGAAGAAATCTCCTCCAAGTCTGCGATTGCATTGTGTGTGTGGTGGGAGGTCTTATGGTAGTTTCATTTTCCAAAAGCATTGCAAATATTTTCCATTTTCTTTTGTTGTTGTTTTAAAGGTAAACTGTTTTTGTTTACTCATACCAGTCCCATGACTGACCTGGAGTTTATTGTTCCCTTCCTGAACTCTGGGTGCCCACCATTTTCCACACGGGCAGTCTAGAGTTGAGGTTTTCAGATATTCAGGTTTAGTAGACTAGTTGGAGCTAGTTCAGTGTTTGGAGTTCACTGAAGACTGACGTTGCTTATCTTGGTGCAACGTGATGGTAGTTCGAGCTGATGTTGGTGTTGTTGGAGTCATTCTCTAACTGATCATTTGGAGTTATCACTTCTGTTATTTCCGCTGTATCATTATTTATCTCTGATATTGTTGTATCATATTGATATCATTATTGTGTATCATACTGGATATTGTATTCATTAGAGTTGTATATGATATCATCTATTTCTTTATTCCACTGTGTTGTTATACTTAATGGTGTTATAAGCTCCGGCAAGCCAGATTCGGCGTTTGAATCTGCGGCATTTTGAGTACAAGTGAAGTACGGGTGCCGATTTTCGAAGGCCGAGTTTTTGGATTGTTACAAGTTATATAGTCACTTTACAATCTATGTTATATATACCATTCCATTCGACATCATTTTTAATTCTAATTCAATTTTTTTTATTTAACTTAAGTTAAATTCAATTCATTTTATTCATTTAACTTACTCAAGTTAAATTTCAATTCCACATTCAATTTTCACACTTTGTTTCCTTATTAACATTATTCTCAATTTATATGTTCAAAACTTATTTCCTGATATTTTCCTAAAACATTTAAAAATTCTAGAAATCTTAAACACCCTGTATATGTTTCAAATCACTTTAAAATCATAGACACACACACTCCTCTTTGGTTCAACAAACCACTTCCTTGGAATTTCAAAGTCAACCTGATTTTATCCAAAACAATTCCTTTCGGAATTTTTAAACAAAACTTGTTTGCTCAACAAATCTGAATCAAATCAATTTCGGTAGCAATTCGCCACTTAGAAACTCAAATATGAACACCGATGATGTCGCAATCATCATCGAATTATTTTCCAGCGACTGAAGTGAGTTCAGTGCTATTGCTTCAAAAATCCATTTAAAACATTTTCTATTCAAAAATATCTCCAAAATAATATTATTTTATTTATTTCAAAACACTTGGAAAACATATTCCAAATTTCCGAGATTTAAATTTCCAAATTTTGGTTTGAATCAAATTTTAATTTTGACTCATTTGTATAATTAATACTTATACAATTTTATTTTGGTTTCTATAAACCATCGCCAATTTTTATAATCCTGTTTTGATTATATAATAACAACCAAACACACCAATATACTATAATAATTTCAGAAGATTATTTCTTTTATATCAAAAATATAATTTGGGTAAATTATTTCATTTACCCACTTCAAAACCATACTGTGTCGGTTTACCGTGTTTAAGTGTTTAGAAACTCCTATCAATTTAGTGGCATCCCACTGTTCAACTAGAATTTATGTGCCACTCAACAAATAAATTAACACAATATAAAACCATTTTATATTTACTAACAAATACGCGTTCATATCTATTGTTACACTCAAACTCATTCTAGGGTACTACTGACCCTATCTCTAATGAGTAATTCCCACCAAAGCCAAGGTTATCTCTTAACCTTCGGCTTTGATACCAAGTGTAACAAACGGGATTTTCGACCCTCAAAAATCGACATCAATACGTTCACTGTATAACATGCTGAATATTCATGTGCCAGAAATACCGATTGCTAGGGGTAAAGAAGAAAGAGGTAGAAGAAACAAACAGAACCAACAACACAGAATCTCACAATTGCAACCGAACAAAATATAATACATAATAATAGATTTTTATACAAAAGAATCTGTAGCTGTAAATATATATACAATCATCAGAGTACAATAATAAATACATCAATATGGACAGTTATTATAACTTGTCCTCACCAGTGCTGACTATACAGTCTACACCCACATCGGAATATAATCAAGTATTGGTATACGTCTCTGTCATCCAGCTCATCTCCTGAGCTTCATATTATCCTAACCTAAATTTGTAATACTCAGTCTGACCCGAGCATTATAAAAAAATAACACCCGAGTCAGTTTGGAAAACCAGCATGAGAAAACACACTCAATTTGAATTATTAAAGTTATCAAAATCCTTTGAAAACAAAGGTATCTCATAAGACCACATCGCATATAAACACTACGGGATTTTACGTTACAATAGCCAAAATGTTTTATAGAAAATCCAGTGATATTATAATAGTGTCTAAGTACAAATACTTATTCAAATAGCCAAAATTGTAACATTAATTAAATTCCAGCATACTAGGCTCTACAAACAAAACCGCAATGGCTCGTATTGGAGAATGGATTCCATACAATGACTGGGCTACTGGGGTATCGACCGTCACAGTACACTTCTAGAAAAATGTACCGAGGACCTCGCAGGGATCCCCTGCCACACAATACCGGCCTACCCCTAACCTAGATAGTACCGAATATGTTATCACCGCGGGTGTTCCCACCCTTAAAATCGAGCGCTCACTTTTCCATGCACAATCATATCCATAATTTATATATAGTTCCGAGGGTATCTAAAAAGGTGATAAACATACACTAATTGGGTGTGACCCACTTAGACTTGCTGCATCTCCCCTGTTTTAGTCATTCCCTGTTGATGAGGCTTGAGGCTACGATTACCTTTCAAGGAATTTATACTTAGACTGTTCACTGCCCTCCAATAACAATGTGCCAATAACATTCATCCATACAAGTTGTTCTGGGTCTAAACAAACCGAATCACCAAATCACTGTGTGACGCCCCACCTCTATACTCACGCTAGCCAAGGACATTACGGGGTAATGTCGTCGACTAGCGCAAAGAATAAGGCTGTTGAGGAGTGACCATCTGTGTAATTGCTTTGTGCGAGTACCGATATGTCAGATAATATAACTTACATTTCATTTCAAGAGGAAATCTGACACATCAAACACAAACTCAAAGCTACCACACAGTGGCTATGTGGACTTCGGAAACAAATATAGAAATAAACATAACACAAATCAGTCACAGGCATTCATATCACAAGGCGGAAACAGATATGAATATAACACATAAAAGTGTACATCAAAATAGTGGTCAAACTAGATCCACTACATCACAAAAGAATAGGTACAGGTGCAAGACAAAAGAATAAGTATACATCAAGGAGTCTATATCTCGAATGTATAAAAACAAAAACTATGAATCTAAAGTAGTTAGATAAAAATTAGATGATGGTCCTAGATAAGAAGTCAAGCAGAAGCACCTGAAATACCTCGGTCTGACCCGAGTATTATTTAAGAAGAAAATAATAAACGGATCAGTCTAGCTATAAATATCAGATAAAATGAGATAGGATAAGAGATATGACCAAAAACGTATGATAACAAAAATGCCATACTGTGTCAAGTATACATCAAATAACAACAAAAATCATACAATATCTCAAATCATCTCAAAAACCCAAAAAGAATAACATTCTTTAAATTATTCACCAAAACACAAATATTGACAAAATATATCAATGCCAATTGCATAAAAATCGGTGAAACACAAATTCTTGAAATCATCAACTAGAAATCCAGAAATCGCAAAAAGGGGAAGGCCTATCACAAACGGGAGCACGAAAACTCACCAACACGTGTGTCACAAACGGAACGCTATTCCATGCTCGCTAACCATCAAGTTTGAGCCGAAACTCCACAAACGGCCCGAAGACCATGGGTCGCTACCCCACCAATTTGAGTCGAAGCTCCACAAACGGCCTGAAGACCATGGGTCGCTACCCCACCAAATTGAACCGAAGTTCCACAAGCGGGGTTTTTAGTCCCCACACAAACAAAGAGACATCGCACATCGCTAGTCTAAATCACAAAATGATCATCATTGATCGACAAGTGTAAATTACACTAAGCTAGTAAATATAAGAGTCTAGCCTCATGTCCCATAACCACTAGCTTAACTTAAATATTTACGAACAAATTGTAGAATTCCACTCGAGAATAAGTGTAAATTACACTAAGCTAGTAAATATAAGAGTTTAGCTTCATGTCCCATAACCACTAGCTTAACTTAAATATTTACGAACAAATTGTAGACTTCCACTCGAGAATAAGTGTAAATTACGCTAAGCTAGTAAATATAAGAGTTCAGCTTCATGTCCCATAACCACTAGCTTAACTTAAATATTTACGAACAATTTGTAAATTTCCACTAGAAAATTGTCACGAGAGTTCAATCGAACAAGTCTAAGAATTAACCGACGAAGTAAACGCAAGCGTTTCATACGACTTGTTTTGCTAAGCCGTTTAATTAGATTTCTCATACGAATGAGGTAAAGGTTTGTATATACTAATAGTTTGGAAAATGGATTTATAAATGAGATTTGTATTAAAAATAGAGTTGAAATCATCTTTGTGAAAGAGATTGAATATTTACTACTAGTATAGAAAACCTTTATATTTTAAAGTGACAAATCACAGAAATGATTGTAGAAACAATCAATCACCAAAATCCACATTCGAAGACGTGAATCAAATCCATAAAAATCGATACCGAATCCATCAAAATGAATATTCTCAAAAATCTCGAAAAATAAGTCATTAAAGTCGATAATAAATGATAACGACAAATCGGATCAACACGTATCGATTAAAATTTGAAACCCATGAAAAATAGGCAAGTTGGACTGATACAAGCAGGTCAGTCGACTGAACCAGGTGGTCAGTCGGCTGACACAATGCCTGGAAATTTTCGGTTTCCAGGTCAGTCGACTGGACCAGGTGGTCAGTCGACTAATATAGGGACAGAATGTTTTCTGCCCTTGGTTCAGTTGACTGACCTACTGGTTCAGTCGACTGAACCTGCTTCCAGAGCTGAATCAGCCTAGCCCCCAAGTGAGGCAAAATTCTACCGGAAACGATCGATCGAGCAACCGCAACTAGGAATTTATGCCAAGCAACAACCCAGTCTAATAGGCTCTTCGATGCACCCCGGTAAACATGTTCAAACACCCATAAAAGGATTTTCACAAAATTGGACTCCAAAAATCAAAAATTGGAAAGTTCACCAAAACAATCCAAATCAAAAACAAATGAACATGAATAGATGTTAGGAATTCATACCTAACAACAACGAAAGCTATAGACGTAGATGTGAGTTCAAAAACTCACCTTTTAAACTCAAAACACAAATGAGAAGCTTTAAAACAAAGGAGAGACCAATTCCCCTTCAATCTCAACTCAAAAAGCTCCAATCTAAGCTAATAAGCAAATATTTCCAAAGTTAGAGTTTAGGAATTTATGAAATTGAAGAGAGATAGAGATGGAGAAGATGAAGAGGAGGCTTACCTAAGCTTCTCTTTGATTTTGGAGCAAGAACTTGAGTTTCCAAATCAAACTAGGGTTTGGAATTTCTATTTCCAATCTTTTTCCCCTATTTCTCTTGAGCTAGAGTGTTAGGAAAAGGAATGAGTGAATGAAGAGGAGTTGAGTGGAGTGTTAGGGTATTAAGTTGGGTTAGTGGGCTGAAACCCAAACCCAAAGCCCAAAATAGAAAAATAGCAAAATTCACCCACTCCAAACATATCGATGTTTACACTTAAAAAGGCGCAAACACCATTTTGGACTCGATGGGAGTGGTCTCGAGTCCTAATTCGACTGTTTGCAAAAAGTAACATTTCGGACCTAAATCCGACTAACGATGCTATATTTAAATAAAACATTTAAATATACAATCGTAAAATATGCGGGTTATTATGCACTGCCTCCATTAGCTTCTTGATTTCATAATTCGTAACACACAAACCAGATCGATATGGTTTTCAGACAATTAAATCTGATCCCGGTCTCTTCGAAATGATTAACGAATTTGGCCAAATTTGATAGTCGGTTATTTAACTATTAAATAACATCCATAAGCATTCACTAGGCCTATATTATAATTTTCCAAATTTATTTTCAAAATATCTTTATAAGATATCTATTCAAATTTTCTTCCAATATTTCAATACTTGAAATAGCTCAAATACCTATATCCATAACAGGATATTTTTTAAACCATTCTAGCACTTAGAAATATTCAAAATTCCCTTTATAATTCATTACTTAGGAAGATATTTCTATAGAAATCGTCTCGTTGCTAAAATATTTCCAAAATCTTATATTTCAATACTTAGGAAAATATTGCAAGTCTATTTTCCAAAATCATTTCTAATATCAACACTTACGAAATATTTTATAACTTCTCTCACAACTCTCAGGAATTTTATTAAATTCCTTTTTACAGTTTCCAAAACCCGATTATACTTATTTATAATCCCATCCAACAATTTATAGCTTCTTTTAAGAATTCAGAATCATTTTCGAAGTTCCCGTCTCTAAAACGTTTTGGAAATTTCTCAAGTTTCCAAAAACCCGTTATAACATTCCTCTTACAAAACCATCTTCATTTATTAACCTAATTTACAAATCTCGAGGGTATTTATAAATCACTTCAATCACTTACCTTTAAAACATATATATATATAATAAATATATTTAAAAAATTAATAATTTATTTTTAAAACATGTTCAAGTAATTATTTAAAATATCGAAACACTTTTTATAAACATCAATAACTCATTTTTAGATAAACAAATCAATTTACATGCCGATTACATAAAAATTAAAATTTATTTTCAATAAATATTAAATATTGTAAAATTCACCTTCGAAGTATTTCAGTACTAAACAAAATTTTAAATTACATAGTTTAATAAATAAAATTTTCCTTTTTTAAACAAATTTAGCATCTTGATAAAAATATATTTTTAAAATTCCAATGTCCAATTTCAATTTATAAATCCCTTTTGATTCACTACACGTCGATTTTATTTTCGTTTCCTTAGCCGTTCTCACATTTCAAAAATAAAAACCACTATTTTTCCTCAAAACGATTTCCATATTCTGGTATAAATTCACCCTATGAGTTTATATCCCCAATTTATCAATTGATATTGTTTTACCCTTATTTATAAACATCGTTTATAAATTTATAAACTCCTTTGAGTTTTCACTTGTTTACAAAACAATCTCATTTATAAAATTCCATTTTATAAATTCAATTCCTTATAAATTCCATTTTATTCTGCCAAATATGATTTTTAATATCGATTTCAACCCTTTTATATTTTTTCCTAGATATCATTTAAAAATTTCTTATATAAATATTTTAAAAATCTCTATTTAAACAATTACGAATAGTTAAGTACCACCAAAATCAAATTTATCATTTATTCAACCAACCTGTAACATTCCCCCTTCTGACCGCCTCCAGTCGGTAATTAAACCAACTCGAAACATTCAAAAAGACGAATTGTTATTTAGTTTATAACGTTTAAACAGAATCAGCCACAGAAACACAGAATAATAACAATGAATTAAAACAAATGAGAATTTATTTCATTACTATAAATCTTTTAGAATACATCAGAGTTTATACAATTTGATAATGATACAGCGGAATATCTTAAAATACAATTTTCTTGAAAACTTAAGTGATTCTTTACTCTCTCTCTAACTTCGCTGCTCGAAAATCTTCAAGCTGTAAAAATACTCGGTCTGACCCGAGTATTATATTCAAAAGAAAATAATACACGGGTCAGTCTAATTCAAACCAGTTTATTAGTGCATAGAGGCAAAAATCAAATAGCCAAGACAATACATATATATACATACAAGAATGTATGTATACACATATACAAATGCAGGTCGAGAAAGTGCTCAGGGATAAAACACATCATAAATCAATGTCAAGGCCATGGTCAACAACCAGTTCAAACAAGTTCAACAATCAAAACTAGGATACATAGGCAACTGTCTACATGAGTTAGTTCAACATGCAAATGAAACTGGCCAAGGCCACTGACTCAATAGTGTATACATCAAAGACCAGAGCATGTACAAGTAAACTAAACAGGTTCAAATGATTCAAGTGAAGATGCAGTGAGGTTTGTACATGGATAAACAACATGAAGCACTGAATCAAGTGCAAATCCAATAACCCAGCTGACACCAAAACATATGCAGTGAAATAAGGAGTGGACTGGTCGAAACAACATAGTGAGCTCAAGCTCAAAAACTAAAACCAAGGTGACTAAAACCCAGTACTCAAGCAAGTGAACTTGATCGAAACAAAGTAGCAAGTCGAAATCATATGGTGATCTCGACCAAGATCAAAATACATGACAAAGCCTCAGCAATCAAAATACATGAAGGCCACAGTAGTCAGATTATATGAAGTGCAGACTTGAAGTTCAAAAACAATATAGACCATCAGTACCAACATGAACCAGGAATGTGCAGCAAGGAACACATGTCACAAGCAAACAAGACCAGACTACCATGATCAGTAGTACAAGCAAAGACAAAGGAACTGCACAGCTTAAAATGAACATTACAAGGAGATACTAACAAGGACCAGATTCAGGTATCAGTTTAAAACAGGTGGAGTGCAACAACACTACATACTAACAGGAACCATCAAACCAAACAGAATACCATAATGCAGACAACAAAAGGATGGAACAACGACTAATTCAAATGAATACAGAACCGTAAACATATATGCAAATTCGAACATACATATATACATATAAAATGATGTATATACATACATGACTGCATACATATATACAAAGACTAAAATGCAACTGGGCGCAAATAGTCTCCAAAAACAAGAATGTACAAGTGAAACAGGCTACATGAACACAGTGAAGTACTACCCAATGCAGCTACAAGAATGGTCACAGGCGTGTACACCTAACTGCATGCATGTGGTTGTGAACAAGCTAATGCAAGCTAATGCCATGAACAATGTACTAAGACTACAACTTCACATAACCCAAACAGTACACCTGTATGATAATAATTCTCGACAAAAATCAAATGGAACTGTGAGGCTACAGGTAGAAGAAGATACAGTGAAGAAGTGAAAATGCCAACTCACATATGCATTTTGGATATACAAGTAGGCAGTATCAACATAACAAAAGTGAAACCAGACTGGGCAACAGTGGAAATTCAAGTGATTGCAACTACATGAGTAAACAACATCAAAGAATGGTCAAGTGAACAATAAAGCAAATATGACAATGAAATGACACTCAGTGATATATACAAACAGATGAACATCAGTGCAGACCAGAGACAAGGAGTAACAATATAGGACATCACATATATGCAAAGCTTCAACATATGAAACATCAACATGGATGCAGAAAATGTCACAAACAAATATGGACAGTGACACAGTGAAGTCAGTGATACAAGCTAATGAATGCAAGATGCAAAACAATGAAGACAACATAGTACAAGACACAAAACTGAATACAATGCAGATTGCATCAGACCACAACATGATCAACTACAAGATCTAGTGAATCGAGTTCAAATATGCAACAATAAAAACTCAAGCTAGATGTCAACAAGCAACATATAGCAGTGCAAATGAAGAGACCACAAGTATGTGCAAAACTGCAGTGCAACAAGCCGGAGAGGTTGAAATGAGAACAACCAAACATGACAGGGATGTAGCATATACAATAAACCATGCAACTCAATGAAGCAACACTGGAATATGCAGTACAAAAATGCAAGTGACAGTGAATATGTACAAGTGCAGTGTTCAAGACAGAGCAAGCAAGTTTGGCATCAAGATAAAAAAAAATTTAACAGAGATGATCAAGTGACCAAATCCAAAGCTAACACACATATATATACATGATGCAAATGCACAAGTACAGGGCGAGCAAAATCAAGAAAGAATTTTCAAAAATGACCGAAGCCAAATGTAACAGCAGTTTAAAAAATCAAGTCAAAGCCGAGTAAAACTGGAACGAAGTTCAACGGTGCAGAGATGACCAACGTTGAATTTAAAATTCACAGGAATGAAAACAGTGATGGCCGAGAAAAATCAAAAATCGTTTTTTTTTGAATTAGTCAAGACGAAAATATAATTCAAAGCCGTGATTCAAAATCGAGAACATGCCGATAATCTCAGCCCCAAAATATACGCATATATCCAATTTGAAAATTTCAAAGAAAGTCACAAGCATTAAACCCAGCACGAATTAGATGTGAGAAATAAAATTCCTCACCTTAGCTATCGGAGCAGATCGAAGCAGAGACGAACGCGAAGAAGCCCTGAATTTCCAAATCGAAGGAAAAAAGGAATCGAAGCTCCAATTCGCCAGAGAATCGAAATCGCCGAAGCCCTAAGTTTTTGAAAACCCTAATCTCGAAAGCCTCAACGAGCAAGCGAAGGAGAAGCCGAAGCCGGGCACGAACAAGCAAAGCCGAGCGCTCACGGGAACAAAGGGAACGAAGCCCTAATTCGGTTGCAAAGAGGAAATCGTCGCCACCATTTATTTTCTTTTCGTTATTTCGTTTCTAGGGTTTTTCGAATGAGGGAAGTAAAGGGGGAAACGGGTTTACTTAATCACGACATCAAAGAACCATGGGCCAGTATATATTTTTCAAAGCCCACTTAACCCTTAAACAATTTTTTTCCAAAAGAATTTTAACCGATTCAAAAATTCCAACAACAATTTTTTATTAAACGAATTCCAATTCGAATCGAAACTCCTATAAGAAAATAGCTAGCAGAGAAATCGTTTAACGATGATATCTAATCGATGCAAAAATCCCGGTTATTATAGAAATTCAAATTGAATTCAATTTAATTTTATACGCGTTTATACGTCGTGTATTCGCAAAACAATTTTGATAAATACGAAAATTGAAATCCGGTAATAATTCAATATTACGGACCCAATGGAACTGGTTTCGTCAAATTCCGAGACTCTGCCTCGGAAGGCTATTTTTAAATTAAATTTAAACGATACATTTCAAACTGAACAAATCACTTTCAAATTCAATTCTGAAACTTCTATTATCTTCAGTATTATCAATATGAATTTTCTGAACCTTTAAATTACTTTTTTAACCGGCTTAAAATTGAAGATTCAAATTTTATTCAACTTTCAATAGATTAAATTCAAAGATTTAATCGCTAATTCATTCTGATAATTTGAAATTCAAGTCAAATCATCGTTCAAATATTTAAAATTAATTAAATATTTTCAATTTAAATTGTCGAAATTTCAGGGTCGTTACACAACCTCTTTTTAAATAGTCCAATTTTCGATATAATTATTTTTATATTCAAAATCTCCTTTTAATTCTTTAAATTTTAAAAAATTATATTTATGATATTTAAAAATACCAAAATTAAGGCCATTGCTACTATAGCGTTAATAATTTAAATCACACAACAATCCAATAGATTATTCAATCATATCATATATTTTTATATATGAAAACAATAAATATTTTTGAGGAATCTAGTTGGATCCCTCCAACCTGTTTTTCCCTACATCCAGAGAAGTTAGACAATAAATATCAATCCCGCTTCAAGGCGGGATATCGCGGTAATATAGGGTCATCCGCTATTATGTGGGGCGCATAGGGTCTCATCCGCTCCAATCGGCGGGTATGTATCCGACTACTAATATATATACTACTATAAATAATATATATCATCCAACTGATAATAGTTCATAAATTCAACCAAGTATCCAAAATTAATTTTAATCATTTAAAATTAATTGCAGTAATCCAAATGAGTGAGATTTACTCACTTTAATTTTTATTTTACCGAATATCCAGATTTTTAAATTTTCTAAAATTCCATCTGCCTCCGAAAAATCCCAAACCAATTTGATTTTGAAGCTCTTGTCACCATGATTGCAATGCAAATTGTTTTGTTCATGTTGGACCTCATACGAATTTAATACGAATATGTAAAGTGTTGAACTAATTAATTTATAATTTGCTAAAATAAATATATGTTTAAATAAATAAATTTACCCAGCTTCTTCCTCAAAATAAAATCTTGCGCACGAGATACACTTCATGGCTGTGCATCACCATTTCGATTTGGAGCTCTGGTCATCAATATTCGACGCCGTCAATTCCATCGAGCATCTCCCTTCGAGCTCCACCTAGCCGTACCCAAAAATTAAAGCTCTTAGGCTCCCTACCATTTCCGACCTGCACCACTCCCATGCCCTTCATACGACGTCGCGGCTCCCAAAGCTCCATCGCAAGCCACAAGACTTCTGACTCGATTGTAGAAGTGTCGCGTTTGGCTCCAGGCCACTGCGCCTTCCCATATCTTTGCCGTCGATCCTCCTTCCTACCACGAACACCAAAGTCCATCCCCCTACCGAAGTCGTGGCGCTGCTATCAAGCCTTCCCTCAACTTCGATCGCGCACTTGCCAACACGATTCACTCGCGTGCAATCCATCATCCTAAAACTTAAACGCACATCGACGCCGAGCCTTATCCCACCGCCCCTCAAAACTCATGTCGTGCCTTTCCCCCGACATCGGAATTTCCATCATGAGCATCTCTCTTTTTTTAATGCAGAATGAATTCGATTTTCGTTCGTTCTCTTTTTTTTAATCTGAACGGGTTCGATTTTCCTGAGCTTCGATTTTGAAAAGGATAAGAAGGGAAGACGTGATTTTGATAAGGAAGGGTGCGACGCGATTGTGTATATATATATTGTAACAAATGGGATTTTCGACCCTCGAAAATCGACTTCTATATGTCCACTGTATAGACTGCCGAGTAGTCGAGTGCCGGAAATACCAGTTCATTAGGGGTAAAGAAGAAGAGATAGGAGAGAAATAGAAACAACAACAGAGAATCTCACAATCGCAGCGGAACAAAATATAATATATAACAACATATTTTTATATAAAAAATCTGTAAATGTTTAATACTTACAATCATCAGAGTACACAATCATTTCATCAAAACTGGACAGTTCGGTAACTTGTCCTTACACAGTGGAAATACAAATCTATGGAAATACGCCTCGTCATCCATCTCGTCTCCTGAGCTCCAAAGCATCTTATCCAGAATCTGTAATACTCGGTCTGACCCGAGCATTATAATAAAATAACACCCGAATCAGTCTGGAAAACCAGTGTGCGAAAACAAACCCAATTTGAATTATTATTATATTTTCAAAGATCCTTTGAAAAAAAGGTATCTCGTCAGACCACGCATCAAATAAACATGTCGGGTTTTTACCTTACGATAACCAAAACATTTTTGTAACAACCCTAGATTTTGGCCTATAATTTTAAATGTGACTTTATTTTTATTTTGAAACTATATTTAAACTTGTTTGATTTCAAACATTTCATTTTAAAAATATAAATGTTGATTATTAAGTGAATTATAGTTTCAAACTTGTATAAATTGGTTATTTTACTGAAAAGTGAATTTCTGTTCAAACTGGTCGAACTTTGACTTTTAAACTTCAAATTAAAATTATTATAAAATGTTAAAATTTTCTTTTATTATGAAAATAGATGTAATAACTTGAACACTGCTTTTTGTTTCGTTGAAAACGGAGTTAAACTGTAAAAGTTATGTATATTTCAATATTGTGTGTAAACCGATGTATTTAGCAATATTGTCTATTTTAAATCATATAAATTATATTTTTAATGTCATATTTTGTTTTAATATGTTATTTTATGTATATTTTTGTATTTTAATATTTTTAAAGTGATTAAATAATTTTTCCAAAGCTTGTTGAATTTATTTTCTAATTTTAAAGCGTAGTTTCTATTTTCTTTGCTAAATTATATATAATTAAAATTTATTTATTTATTTTATGCATTCACTTTTATCTACTGTCTTTTACTTTATTTATATTCATTTTACATGTATTTAAATTAAAATAGATTTTTCCAAAGTTTAATGAAGTTATTTCTAATTTTTAAAGCCTAGTTTGCATTTTAGCTATTTCCTTTTTTATTTCATACTTTCTTTAAATTATTTATTTATTTTCTTTTATTTTATTTTGTTCAGTTTTTATCATCATTTTTCTGAAACTTATTTAGTTATTTTGATATAAAAGAAATTAGAAAACAAGGAGACAAAACCTTTCATCTTCACATGACTTTTCAAATGACCTTGTCTCTTCATTTTCTTATTGCCTCTTCATTTCATCTTGTAGCCGTTCATTCTTTTGCATTGCCGTGCATTTCCTTTTTCATTTTTCACGTGAAACACTCTTCTCACATCTGAAACTCACGCTTCAAGAAGAAAAAAGAAAAAAACAAATGCCTATGGCTTCCTTTATCTCTTCTTTACTTCACAATTTCCATTGATTTTGCCTTCCTCCTCTTCTAGCTTTGCTTGGCCTCTACCACCTTCATCTCCACCATCACCAGCCACAGTAACCATCAGCCTCTCCTCTGACCACCACCTCAGACCGTGACCTCCATATGACCAAAGCACCACAAACTTTGCAAAAATTTCCACAAAACACTACATAGCCAAGCCTATCTTCACTATCTCCTCCATATTTCACCTTGGCCACCTTACCTTGCTCCACCACCACCATAACCTGATCTATGGCCATCATTTGACCTCTGTCCAGATCTGGAGCAAGCATGGCCGAGCCTTAGATTCACCAAAACATTACATCCCTTGACCCAAAACCTCCCATCCCTTGACCCCTTGCATACCTTTGCATCTTCATGCATTTGCCTTCCATTTTTATGTCCATAGCCATGTCTCATGACCCATGGCCGAGCATACATGACCTAGGCCGAGCCTAGGTGTGGTGAGATCAAGCCCATTTGCATTTAGGCCAAGCCTATGTTGTCTTGTACAAGTCTTTTGCTTCTAAGGTTTGGATATCTTTCATGTTTTGCAATTGTTTTGCAAACTAAAGTTGTTGATTTTATTTGTATGAAAATATATTTATATTTTGCTTTGTTTTATCATTGTATACAAGATTAATATCAAGGCTCTCCATCCATTCAAATATAATCGTGCTATCGTGCTTTCGGGAATTCATTTGTGTGTTTTGATTTGCAAAATCCAGCGTAAAAAGGTGAGTAAATCTCACCAGACATTTATACTTATACAAATGTGAATTGACACCATTTGAATGTGTAGAACTATTATGTGATGTTATAACTGCCTGTGATCATTTATATGTAATGTTAAATTGTAAATTTACCTGTCATCTTATCTGTTACTGTTATATGATGCTATTCTGTTAATTTATATCTGTTTATCACACTGCAAGTTCCTTGTAGATTAGATTCACTATGGGTTGAAATGATACATACCCGAACGGACTTTAGAATAGGGAAAATTCGTTATGGGCTGAAATGATAGGCCTGAACGATTTTTATTTATTTTATTTAACTTGGGATTGCGTGTTTGAAATGATAGAACCCGGATTTTTCTTTTTAAACTGCGGATTGAAATGATACATATCCGTATCACTTGACCTAGGTTAGAAAACTATATACAGGCCCGTGGTTATTTTATAAAGTGTTTTGGATATTTTTAAGTATTTTAAAAAATATAAATTTATGAAATTTGATTTAAATAGATTTTGAAATGTTTTAAATTAAAGAAATTATGATTTTTCTATGAGTTAAAAATGTAATTAATGAATGGATAAATTAGATTATTGAAATATAACTTAAGTTTGGAATTTGGAATTTTGGTTAAAAATGATATTTAAGTTATATGAATAAAAATGGAAATTTAATTATATTTGGAAAATGGTAAATATGACAATTTGATTTAAATTTGAATTTAAGTGATTTATTAAAGTATTATTGATCTTTCTATGAATTTAAGTGGTTAAATAAATGAATGCTTAAATTGTAATTTTAAAATATAACTTGACTAGGAAATGTAAATTTGGTTTTAATTAAAGGTTTAAATTAATTAAATAAATTGGAAATTTAGTTAAATTTGTGAAATGGTAATTTAAATTTGAAGTGTTAAGTTTATTTGTTGAAAGTGAAGAAAAGGAAATTATACCCTTGAACTAATAAGTGGAATTATTGAAATTTGGATTTATTTATAAGAAATTGGTTTTATAAAAATCAATATGTTTAATGATATGTTAATGAACATTTTTAATGTTAAATTATGATTTTAAAATGTTTAAAGAGTTTAAAATGAAGTTATTTATTTGCTGGAAATACACTAAAATCTAGAATTCACTTTTAATAGCATTCAGAAATGCTATGGTTTCTGAATTGAACTAAAACTAAGTAGAAAGGGCTATTATAGCATTTCTGTAATGCTGTAGTTGCTGTAGTTGAACTTAAAGGCTAAATTGAACTCAGGTCTATAACAGCATTTTCTGGAAATGCTGTAGTGGTCTGCAGTCTTTGCTGAAATCAAATAAAACCTTTGTTTTGAAATCTAAGCTATCGCAGCATTTTTAGAAATGCTGTCTTTGCTGTTTTGAACTAAAATTTAACTAAAACTGAGTTTTAACAGTAGTTTTAAATGCTGTCTTTGCTGAATTAAAAGGTTCCAATATAACTTATAACAGTTTTTTTTAATGTTGTGAAAGGCTGAAATTTTAATAATTATGGTTATTGACTTAGTAAACGAACTCAGAATGGTTTGAAACTTTGGTAATTGAATACTTGAATTGAAAGAATAATAATTACACTTTTAAAGGGTTTAAATGAAGTAATTTAATTGGAATATGAATCATTTAAAGGGTGGTTTGAATTGAAAATGAACGAATGTTATCTTTGAATTTAAAGGGGCATTTAAGATAAGTTATTTTGATATATTAAAATGATTTGAAATGAAGCTTTGGAAAGATAAGATATTTTGATATATTAAAATGATTTGAAATGAAGTTTTGAAAAGATATGATATCGATATTTTGATATGTTGAAATGATTTGAAATGAAGTTTTGGAAAGATATGATATTTTGATATATTGAAATGATTTAGAAATGATAAATCTTTATTATGATAAATATATGGTTTGAAATGATATTTTATTTTGAAGTAAAGTATTGTTTTAAAGTTATAACCACAGGTCATAATAACGATTGGTTGTTAAAGAGACCAGGATCGGATATGGACATACTCTCTGTCGATACCGAAAACCACTTTGACAACTGTGTACGCGGTGGAGTTTCCAGAATGAAGTAGGATGGTGGCGACGATCCTAAGGTATATACGTGGACCCAACTCCCGTGAGTTGGCATAAGGTGGCTAAAACAGGAGCGATCTCGGACCAGTGAGGTAGCACCTCTTATCGGACACACTTCTTCGATACCATTCTATTACTTTGTGATTTTTGGTGGCCACCCTTGATTTGGGAGTGTTGTTCGAGGTGGAGCGGTAGTGGCTGCTATGCGTTTCCATCAGTCCATGAGCGTAATTGGTATATCTACCCTGGCATTGCCTTGTGTGCCGTGTCACCAACCATATCGAACCCACTACAATTTTGGTTTAAAGATCCGACTACGTTAAGGTTCACCATCCCCTTAACGCTATTTTCTATATGATTATACTTTACTGATTAGACACTACTGTATATAGCGTATATTACTGTAGTAAATAGTTTAACGGATCCATAGAGGATGGGCGGTCCTAAGCATCTTCTAAGTTACTTGTACCTTTATTACAGTTCACTTGAGTTGGTTTACATTATATAAGTATATATTGTCCTGACTCGAGTGTTTTGTGTTTTGCTTTACGCTCGGGTCAACCTGAGTTATTCACAGATTTGGATTTCCGCTCTCTTGGAGATTTGAATCGCTGGAGATTATGTGCTTGTCTTGTCCTATCTATTTCAATTCTGTTGTTCTGTTCAGCTTGTACTTGGTTATCATATTGAGACGTCTGTTGTACTTTATTTTCTCCTATTGTATCTTATGTAACTCCGATATATTTATATAGTAGCTTCATGAACTACTATCTCTTTTACTTCCGCTGCATTATTTTACTCTGTGTCTGTGATCTGTGATTATATTTATTTACTGTATATTCTGAGATTTGCCAAATTTTTATTTACAACGCGGTATTTTGAGCAATTCAATTCCGGCATGAGTGTCTACCTATACACTTATAATGGATGCGAATGGTTGAAAATAACGGGTCGTTACAGTTGGTATCAGAGCTTTGGATTTGAGGAAAAACTCAGCATATGGAGTAGATTTATTTACAGAATCACTTTTGTTCGAGTTTGAATCTTTTCCTCTTGATTCGAATTTCCTTTGAATTTTTGGAACGTTCCCTGCGGTTCCAAAATTTATTCTTGTCCATCACTATTCATCTTCTTTTGATTTTGGAGTATCACATAACTCCACTTCGAATGAGCTTTATAGTGAATTGGCGTTCTCGCCAATACTCTAATGACTTGTAAAAAGGGGAAAACTCCTTTACAAATTAGCATTGATTCACTAGAGATTTATATCTATCCCTGGTTTAAATGCTAATATCTTTTGTTATTCCAAACTCAATCTCTTGAGATCGGATGTAGATTTACCCTAGAAAAAAATATACATTTGATATTTTTCATTAAGTCACGGTTGACCCGGTTAAGATTGCTCGCGATTTATCTAAGCTTACCCATCTTCATATTTTGTTAATTAATCATCTTGTTTTTGTTTCCAAAATATCTCCAAACATTTTGAATTGTACTTGTAAATCTATGTTTGTTTTATATGTTGTGTTGTTTGAGTTGTTGATGTTGATTTGGGCTTCCGATCGATTCGTCTGATCAACGCTATCGATAGGATTTCTAAAACACTTTGACAAAACAAACTGACACAATATTATTTTAAAATTTTGGTTAATGAAATAAATTTTGAAATAAGTAAATATTATGGAACTTAATAAATTGATTTAAATTGATTATTTGAAATGATAATACTTGATTTATCATTCTATAAATGAATTTATAAATAGTTGTTTATAAATTTGATTTGGGAACTGAAATGAATTTAAATAAAGAATTTGAGAATTTAATTTCTGATGGTTTCAGACCTTGTGTTTAAAGTTTTAAAAGGATATATATTTAAAGTATTTTGAATAGAAATTGTTTCCAAAGAATTTTAAAGTTTAAAAATCAGTGCTCTTCTCTTTGTCGCTGGAAAATAATTTCAGTGATGACTGCAGCATCATCGACGTTCATTTTCGAGTTTCGAAGTGAAGAAACCATTCTGTAGTTTTACTACAGCTTTGTTTTGGGAAATTTGATTGATTTGAATTTCTAAAAGATGGGTTGATTTATTATATATATAGATATTGATTTAACTTTGATTTGACAAATTATGTACATACATTTATTTATCTCTAAATGGTTTGAAAGGAACCGGAAATTTTATTCTTAAATTCTATCTTAAATAATAACTTTAAGTATAAAAAGAAAATCAAAATTTTGAATAAATATTCAAGCTTGAAATGATTGAATTAGAATGTTTATATTGTATATTAATTTTAGAAAGTTTTATTTGTATAATTCTCAATTGCATTCCAATATAACTTACCATAAATTTTAGAAGTTAACAATGAAATTGGATAATATACAATATAAAAAGATTTTTCTAAATAAAATTTGAGTGGTTATAATAAATACTATACACTTAAATTTTAGTTATAAAAAGATTAACAGAGGTAAATAGACTAAAAGGTTAATTGAATAATTTACAATATAAATGATGTTAAGGGAATTAGGAATAAATTTAAAAACAGTTATAATAAGTGTAAGCATATTTAACATAGGTGATACAATATTGAGAGGGATAAATTTAATTTTAATTAGGAATAAAGAGGAATTAAATTTATTAAGTACATTATGAGTATAAATAATGATTTTGCAAATCCATGATTCTTGAAATTGTTGGTTTAAGAAAATTGAATGATAAGGTAATGAAATTAGAGATAATTAAGATTTATTTAACTTATGAAAATTTAACCATCAATTTAAGTGAATTTCCATGGTTTCTAATCTTTTGCCTTCAAACTATCTTTTAGTTGTCCTTATTTTCCTTATCTTGCTACAGACTGGTGTAGGCATTTTTTTTCTATAATATTTCTGTTTAGAAATCTTTCTATAATCTTTGATAATCTTTGGTACTTATTTTGAATCTGAGCACTGCTTTCATCTATGGACTGTCGGTCAAGCGGAAAAAGTGAACCAGATTCTAGAGGATCTTTTCGTACTTGTGTTCCCGATTCTGGAGAATCTTGGTAAGATCATCTCCACCTTACTAAACTTACCTATAACCACAATTATCAGGTATAATTTCAATCTCTTTGTCATCTTGTCTTAATCTCATTTCAAATTTTATCTTTCCTGTGTTTCCCGTACCTCATTCCTTTTCGGGGACGAAAAGTTTTGAGTGGGGGAGAGTGTAACAACCCTAGATTTTGGCCTATAATTTTAAATGTGACTTTAATTTTATTTTGAAACTATATTTAAACTTGTTTGATTTCAAACATTTCATTTTAAAAATATAAATGTTGATTATTAAGTGAATTATAGTTTCAAACTTGTATAAATTGGTTATTTTACTGAAAAGTGAATTTCTGTTCAAACTGGTCGAACTTTGACTTTTAAACTTCAAATTAAAATTATTATAAAATGTTAAAATTTTCTTTTATTATGAAAATAGATGTAATAACTTGAACACTGCTTTTTGTTTCGTTGAAAACGGAGTTAAACTGTAAAAGTTATGTATATTTCAATATTGTGTGTAAACTGATGTATTTAGCAATATTATCTATTTTAAATCATATAAATTATATTTTTAATGTCATATTTTGTTTTAATATGTTATTTTATGTATATTTTTGTCTTTTAATATTTTTAAAGTGATTAAATAATTTTTCCAAAGCTTGTTGAATTTATTTTCTAATTTTAAAGCGTAGTTTCTATTTTCTTTGCTATTTTCTTAATTGAATTATATATAATTAAAATTTATTTATTTATTTTATGCATTCACTTTTATCTGCTGTCTTTTACTTTATTTATATTCATTTTACATGTATTTAAATTAAAATAGATTTTTCCAAAGTTTAATGAAGTTATTTCTAATTTTTAAAGCCTAGTTTGCATTTTAGCTATTTCCTTATTTATTTCATACTTTCTTTAAATTATTTATTTATTTTCTTTTATTTTATTTTGTTCAGTTTTTATCTTCATTTTTCTGAAACTTATTTAGTTATTTTGATATAAAAGAAATTAGGAAACAAGGAGACAAAACCTTTCATCTTCACATGACTTTTCAAATGACCTTGTCTCTTCATTTTCTTATTGCCTCTTCATTTCATCTTGTAGCCGTTCATTCTTTTGCATTGCCGTGCATTTCCTTTTTCATTTTTCACGTGAAACACTCTTCTCACATCTGAAACTCATGGCTTCAAGAAGAAAAAAGAAAAAAAGAAAAAAACAAATGCCTATGGCTTCCTTTATCTCTTCTTTACTTCACAATTTCCATTGATTTTGCCTTCCTCCTCTTCTAGCTTTGCTTGGCCTCTACCACCTTCATCTCCACCATCCTCTCCACCATCACCAGCCACAGCAACCATCAGCCTCTCCTCTGACCACCACCTCAGGCCGTGACCTCCATATGACCAAAGCACCACAAACTTTGCAAAAATTTCCACAAAACACTACATAGCCAAGCCTATCTTCACTATCTCCTCCATATTTCACCTTGGCCACCTTCCCTTGCTCCACCACCACCATAACCTGATCTATGGCCATCATTTGACCTCTGTCCAGATCTGGAGCAAGCATGGCCGAGCCTTAGTGTAACGATACGGATTTTCGCGCTCGAAAATCAACATCCATACTTTACATCGTATTCGAATGCCGTAGATTCGACCGTTCAAATCCGAGTCGCCGGAGCTTATAACAACAGTTAAGTAAATAACACAGCGGAATAAAAGAATAATACATTGATATACAATATCTGATACAACAGAGTGATACAATGAATATCAATATACATCAGAGATATGATACAACAAATAGCAGCGGAAAGAAAACGATAACAACAGCAGCGGATAATCTCCATCTTCAAAGCACTAAGCCAGATATAGCTCGAACTCCCAATAACGATGCACAAAGATAAGCAAGTACAGTCCGATCCAAAGACTGAACTAGCTCCAGAAAATCTACAAATCCTGACTATCTGAAAAACCCAACTCTAGACTGCTCGTGTAGAAAGTTATGAGCACCCAGAGTTTAGGAAAGAAACAATAAACTCCGGATCAGTCATGGGACTGGTGTGAGCAACAAAAACAGTTTATCTTTAAAACGAACAACAAAAGAATTTAAAGTCAATTCGCAATGCTTTTGGAAAATGAAACTACCATAAGACCTCCCACCACACACACAATGCAAACGCAGAATTGGAGGAGATTTCTTCTTATGATAGTCAAAGATGCTTACTACGCAAAATCAAATCATTTTTGATATTATTATTTGTGCATAGTGTAGAAAACATTTCGAAAGTATAATATTAACCTTAGCCAGCATAGGCATTCCGCACTTATGCCTACTATAGCTACTATGTTCAATAGCAGGTTACCGCCACATTCCATAGCAGGTAATACAACTAAAACCGTACACGTCGCGTATTGTTTCTTTGGATTTACAACAAATGGTCAGGCTAAGGAACTTCCTATCCATGATGGGTACGTCCCTGGAATAGACGACCCGAGAACCTAACCGGATCTCTGCCAACACAAGGCCGGGTTACCTCTGCAAAAATAGGTAACTACTGACACGCGTATGCCATCCCCCGATCGTCACCGATCTTCCCGAGGATCCTCGATTCGCAACAAACCACATAGAAAAAAATATGCAGTAACCACAGAGGTTAAGTATCTGGGCTCCATACTATGATACCACCTTTATCCAGAAGGAATGACATACACTAAGGGGCGCTACTCCCTAGAACCTTGCCGCATTCTTCCTGTTTCGACCATTTTCGGGGTGTGAGGCTCGACGAAGTCTCGTCCACAAAGCTACGCTTTGTCACAAAGCCATGCTTCGGGTCAAACAAATGATCAACCTATGATCACAAAGATATAAAATCAAATAAATGATCATATCGCAAATGATCAAACACTGATCATTTCACAGCAGCACTCAGCATGCCACATTACCAAATTGGGATATATTGCTGATAAATTTCAACTACATAACCTCTGAGCTCGTACGTCTCAGAGAAGGGTGTTAAGCTAAGAGAATAAATTCTCCGCCACCAACAGATATGTATTTGAAATAAATCGGCTTTATATCTCAAAGTGTAATGTCAGACATGTATCCATACAAGTCTGTTCCGGGATCGAACAGAACCGAAGGTACTTCTCACGAAGCCCTTGAAATCCGGATAATTTCCAATCACGTCCGGGCTTCCCGTCACAAAAGAGTGATATAAATCTCTATACCGGAGCAACTCAGTGCAGAGACATTCGACAGGTTGTCCTTTCATTTTCGAAAAATATCCGGTCTTCAACACCGGTCTTCAAATGCCATCCATATACGACGTATCACTATTCGGAATGGGTTATATGACACAAATGTCTTTTCCCGGCTAACCCGAATAGTGAGCGCAATATTTAAAAATATATGGATATTGGGAATTCAATTAAGTCACAACTTATTACCCAAAAATCTTTCTTCAAATGGTTTAACAAATTACCATTTTAATCTTTTTAAACAAAAAGATTAAATTCACAAAGTTCACTTAATTTCACAAAGATTCATTCACAGATTTTCCAAATCGATTTCCATTTCAGTGTGATTAATTTGTTAAATCTTTAAATCAAAGATTTAACTAATAGCTTTCAAAACAATTCCATTTCGAATGAGTTAAACAAATCATCATTTTAAATCTGTTAAAAATAAACAGATTTAATTCATAGCTTTCAAAAAGAGAATTCATTTCATAACTTAAAACATCATTTTTTAATTCAAACTTGAAATTCCTTTAACTAAATTTGAATTTCATTTCTTATCTGAAAGCTTTTATCATTCGAAAACAAACAGTTTCATCTCAGAAAATCTGATTTATTCATACGAGTTGAAATCCTTGGGTTAAATTCAAATTCCCAAAATTTTACTTTTAAATGGTTTAATTTCATATAACTCATTTATATCATCTTTAATCCCTAGTTTCAAATCATAGGATACACTTTCAAACTTGAATTCAAATTTAAATCAATTTATTTAAATTTTCAAAACTCGTTTAAGTTATTCAAAATAACTCTTATCTTTGAAATTCCATTTCAAATGCTTTTCATTTTAAACCCAAATTTCCGATTTCAAAATCAATTGAAATTAAAATCTCAATTTCAAAAATATCAAAATCAAATTATCTATGACTTAACCGATTTCCACGTGAAATCCATATTTGTGTGTGTAAAAGTGTGGTCCAGGGGTTTAACACAATAGTGCAACACGATGAATCATCACAGATCAAATACAGAAATATAGTTGATAAACGATATAAATTATATCGCTTATCTTTTATTCACAGATCACAGATATATATAAATTTCAGATAAATAAACTGCAGTAAAGATTACACACCAATCTGAATATATCTCAACGCATCGCAGATCAGGAAATATCAACAAAATTCAATCATCCAATCAAATCCAAATATTCACAAGTAAGGTCAGTTAATTATCTGATTTATTCAAGTTAGATTAATTACTTATGAATTTCAAATCCGGGTTAATTAATATTACAAATCATTTTGGTTAATTATTCTTTAATCATTTACAAATTAACCATTTATAATAAATTAATTAACCTTTAAATGTAACTCATCAACTTTTAATTATTAAATAATCAACCTTTAACTATTTGACTCTCATTTAATTAATTATCTTTAATTTATTAATTAGATTAATTTATCCTTAATAAATTTACTCAAAATAATTATTCCTTAATTAATCACAAAAATTAATTAGTCCTCAAATAATTATCTTTGAATAATTGTCTTTTAATCATAGATTAATTGATCTTAAATTAATCATCACTCTTAACTGATAAACTAATCAATTACTTCCCATATCACATTTGAAAATACTTAAAGATTTTAAAACAATCAACCCAATATATGGTTATTTATAAACAAAATGATTTCAAAATATTTACTTTAACATTTAAAACTTTGAAACTTGTTTTAAAATTTGGAACTTTATTTATTTCCCTTTAGAAACTTGTTTAGTTTAAATATGGTTTGAACTTTGTTAACTTAAGAATTTACTTTTATAACCAAAAGATCTGTTGCATTTTAAAGCCTGAAACATACTTTTCTTTTAAACTTGAAACCTGTTAAAGACCAATATTCCAGAAAACCCGAGACAACCCCTATTTTTCTCGAGCAAGGCTTCGAGTCTCCCTTCGTTTCCCTGTGCTTCGAGCAGAACTTCATTTACCTCGTGATCGACTCGAGACCAACCCTTCTTCCCCAAAAACGCAACCACCCAGATGAACCAGCGTGCACGTGCACGTGCACAGATCGTCAACGACGATCTCGCCTCCAGCGACTCCACGAACAAGTCGCCTATCACCCCCTTCATCAACACGATAGCCCAGAATCTCGAGTTTATCCTCAGAACGAAATCGAGGCATCTCGATTAAACGAACCCAACAGCCACCACCAGAAATCAACCCCGCGGCGCCTCCTCTGGCCATCAGAGATCACGAAACTTCGGCCAACCCTTCGTCTCCATCCAATCTTCCATTTCCCCAAATCCTCATCATACTCGATCACTCAGAGATGACGAAATCACCTCGATCCCAGACCACAACAAAACTCGAGCTAAAACCCTATTCTTGCCTCGTTCTCTCATCTCTTGCAATGGATAATTTTTTTCGACAATTTTCCTAAACTCCATGGTGTTCAAACCTGCTTCAACCCAAATCTTAGCATCCAAAGATGATTCGATCACCAGAAAAATGTAAAAGTCCATTTCCTGGGCAACTCAACATTTCTCAATAACCCCATTATTAAAAATCGAGATACTTATACTAAAATTCATTAATTTCCAAGTTAAAACTATTCAAGTGATCGAATTTTGAAATTAAAACATTTAATTCTGGGCAAATTTTAAATCATCACTGTATATTTTCATTTTCTAAATGAATATTCAAATTAAACACTTGGAATTAAATTTTCCTTTCCTTAGAATGATATCACCTATAAACAACTATTTTTCATTCAGAGTTTATAGCCCAGGTTCATTTGGGTGTGGTGCTTTGAAATTCTTTTAACAGGATTTAATAAACCTGTAAGCAATGAACAAAAATGATCACCTTATACAGGCAAGCACATACAATTTTTTCACACATATTCATACTAGTATACTGGCATAATTATCAACCAACAATCACTTTTCACAATCTATTTCAAACATTAACCCAGACATCAAAATATATAGATGGGTTTTAAATAAGTTTGCTCACTGTTTGAGAAGATGAAGAACAGAGGACTTCTGTTGTTTGAAGACTGCAGTTGATTTTTTTCTTGAATTCTATTTTGTTCCCCTTTGAGTTGAATGTTGTCTAGATTGACTATGCAGATCTATTTGTTGATGAGATATGGTTTTTATATTTTCCTTTTTCTGGTTTGTTTAATTGAAAGATGTTTTCAGTTTGAAAACGAACGAATGGAATGAAGTGGTGATGTATATAAAAGAGAAGATGTACAGAGTGATGTTTTGTTTTTGTTTTAAAAATACTAGGCAATCCATGCTGAAATGATCTTTGCCATGCTGAAAGGTAGATAGCATTTAATGCTTCATGCTTCCCATCCCTGTTTCTTCATTTTTTTCAAGTGTACATATTTAACTTGCCTTTGTTCATTTACATACTTGAGTATATTTATTCCTTTTCTTTCGGCTGGGAAGATGATTTTGAGTGCTAACATTTACTTACTTTGACTTGTTCACATGGGAATGTATTTTTATTCCTATGCTTTTGTTTTGTTTTCTATTTTATTTTAAATTCTACATACTTTATTTATTTTGTACAAAGATATGTTATATTATCTTTACTTTCGGCTGAGCAAGTGTGTACATTTGTTTTGTATGTATTTTATTTTATTTTTCATTTTGTTTACAGCAAACCACTTTAGTACTTCTTTTGTTTGAGTTTGAACTTAGATGAATTTGTTTCATTTGCAGGCTATTTCCTTTATACATAATTACATATATATTTGCTTCATCTCATTTTGCAAGTGTACATAAATGAATTTGTTTCATTTTCCTGGCAGCTTTCATGCTTACATATATACTTACATATATATATATATATATATATTTACTTTATCTTATTCTTCAAGCTTGTAGATATTTTGTTTTATCATCTTCTTTTATAATTTGTTATATCGTTTTGTAATATACATGAGATTTATTTTTAATATGTTGTTAATTTCTAACGATTGTATTTACTTAATATTTTTCTTGTATTTTCCTATATATATATATATTTATTTTAAAAATCCATTTACTTGAAATTCAAATGACATTCTAAAATAATATGTTGTTATAATTTATTTTATACTTATGCTTTAATATTTATAAGGTTTATCCTATTTCAAACATTTACTTCTATTTTAACTTAAATTATTTATTAAACCATTTATCAAAGATTCAAATCACCTATATATACAAATATATATTATTTCAAATTTACTCACTACACTATTTACAATATTTTAATCTCAAATGATTTATACAGAATATACTTGGATATCGGGGAAACTCGCTCTCAATTTATCAATTAAATTTACAAATTTTTATCTAAAATTTATTTAATCATAAATTTAACTCAAGAATTCATTTAATTATAAATTTAAATAAATTTAAATTTCGGGGTCGTGACAAATTCCCCCCCTTAAAAGAATTTCGTCCTCGAAATTCGCAGGCACGAAAATAACACAGAGATAGACAGATTCGATCTCCTATAACTTCTCAAACTTACGATATGAATTCCAAATTCAAATCGAAATATCTCAAAATACACACCAATCTCAAATTCATTAAGGTTTAAATCAAAAAGCTGATAAGAAACCGATGAAATACGAAGTAAGGATCTTCTACAACGATTCGTAGAACCACCATCACATTGAAACTTCTTCTGGAGCTGATACGAAGAAATCAAAAGAATTTGGAAACGAATCAAAAAAAATATTGATGGAGAAAGATTGTTTCCACTGCTGCAGGGTATAGACCATTTATAGTCGTATTTCCCTGTCCCCTATCTCGTCCTCTTCTTGCACTCATACTTACTATCAGTGGATAGCAAGAGAATTTACTGAGACGTTCAGACGAATATCTTAGGGATACACTCATTCTAGAGTTTATTTCACTCTATCTCTAATGAGCTACTTAACGTGTTATACTCCTAAGTAAAGTTCTACCTTAGCTCTGATACCAAATGTAACGATACGGATTTTCGCGCTCGAAAATCAACATCCATACTTTACATCGTATTCGAATGCCGTAGATTCGACCGTTCAAATCCGAGTCGCCGGAGCTTATAACAACAGTTAAGTAAATAACACAGCGGAATAAAAGAATAATACATTGATATACAATATCTGATACAACAGAGTGATACAATGAATATCAATATACATCAGAGATATGATACAACAAATAGCAGCGGAAAGAAAACGATAACAACAGCAGCGGATAATCTCCATCTTCAAAGCACTAAGCCAGATATAGCTCGAACTCCCAATAACGATGCACAAAGATAAGCAAGTACAGTCCGATCCAAAGACTGAACTAGCTCCAGAAAATCTACAAATCCTGACTATCTGAAAAACCCAACTCTAGACTGCTCGTGTAGAAAGTTATGAGCACCCAGAGTTTAGGAAAGAAACAATAAACTCCGGATCAGTCATGGGACTGGTGTGAGCAACAAAAACAGTTTATCTTTAAAACGAACAACAAAAGAATTTAAAGTCAATTCGCAATGCTTTTGGAAAATGAAACTACCATAAGACCTCCCACCACACACACAATGCAAACGCAGAATTGGAGGAGATTTCTTCTTATGATAGTCAAAGATGCTTACTACGCAAAATCAAATCATTTTTGATATTATTATTTGTGCATAGTGTAGAAAACATTTCGAAAGTATAATATTAACCTTAGCCAGCATAGGCATTCCGCACTTATGCCTACTATAGCTACTATGTTCAATAGCAGGTTACCGCCACATTCCATAGCAGGTAATACAACTAAAACCGTACACGTCGCGTATTGTTTCTTTGGATTTCCAACAAATGGTCAGGCTAAGGAACTTCCTATCCACGATGGGTACGTCCCTGGAATAGACGACCCGAGAACCTAACCGGATCTCTGCCAACACAAGGCCGGGTTACCTCTGCAAAAATAGGTAACTACTGACACGCGTATGCCATCCCCCGATCGTCACCGATCTTCCCGAGGATCCTCGATTCGCAACAAACCACATAGAAAAAAATATGCAGTAACCACAGAGGTTAAGTATCTGGGCTCCATACCATGATACCACCTTTATCCAGAAGGAATGACATACACTAAGGGGCGCTACTCCCTAGAACCTTGCCGCATCCTTCCTGTTTCGACCATTTTCGGGGTGTGAGGCTCGACGAAGTCTTGTCCACAAAGCTACGCTTTGTCACAAAGCCATGCTTCGGGTCAAACAAATGATCAACCTATGATCACAAAGATATAAAATCAAATAAATGATCATATCGCAAATGATCAAACACTGATCATTTCACAGCAGCACTCAGCATGCCACATTACCAAATTGGGATATATTGCTGATAAATTTCAACTACATAACCTCTGAGCTCGTACGTCTCAGAGAAGGGTGTTAAGCTAAGAGAATAAATTCTCCGCCACCAACAGATATGTATTTGAATGAAATCGGCTTTATATCTCAAAGTGTAATGTCAGACATGTATCCATACAAGTCTGTTCCGGGATCGAACAGAACCGAAGGTACTTCTCACGAAGCCCTTGCAAATCCGGATAATTTCCAATCACGTCCGGACTTCCCGTCACAAAAGAGTGATATAAATCTCTATACCGGAGCAACTCAGTGCAGAGACATTCGACAGGTTGTCCTTTCATTTTCGAAAAATATCCGGTCTTCAACACCGGTCTTCAAATGCCATCCATATACGACGTATCACTATTCGGAATGGGTTATATGACACAAATGTCTTTTCCCGGCTAACCCGAATAGTGAGCGCAATATTTAAAAATATATGGATATTGGGAATTCAATTAAGTCACAACTTATTACCCAAAAATCTTTCTTCAAATGGTTTAACAAATTACCATTTTAATCTTTTTAAACAAAAAGATTAAATTCACAAAGTTCACTTAATTTCACAAAGATTCATTCACAGATTTTCCAAATCGATTTCCATTTCAGTGTGATTAATTTGTTAAATCTTTAAATCAAAGATTTAACTAATAGCTTTCAAAACAATTCCATTTCGAATGAGTTAAACAAATCATCATTTTAAATCTGTTAAAAATAAACAGATTTAATTCATAGCTTTCAAAAAGAGAATTCATTTCATAACTTAAAACATCATTTTTTAATTCAAACTTGAAATTCCTTTAACTAAATTTGAATTTCATTTCTTATCTGAAAGCTTTTATCATTCGAAAACAAACAGTTTCATCTCAGAAAATCTGATTTATTCATACGAGTTGAAATCCTTGGGTTAAATTCAAATTCCCAAAATTTTACTTTTAAATGGTTTAATTTCATATAACTCATTTATATCATCTTTAATCCCTAGTTTCAAATCATAGGATACAATTTCAAACTTGAATTCAAATTTAAATCAATTTATTTAAATTTTCAAAACTCGTTTAAGTTATTCAAAATAACTCTTATCTTTGAAATTCCATTTCAAATGCTTTTCATTTTAAACCCAAATTTCCGATTTCAAAATCAATTGAAATTAAAATCTCAATTTCAAAAATATCAAAATCAAATTATCTATGACTTAACCGATTTCCACGTGAAATCCATATTTGTGTGTGTAAAAGTGTGGTCCAGGGGTTTAACACAATAGTGCAACACGATGAATCATCACAGATCAAATACAGAAATATAGTTGATAAACGATATAAATTATATCGCTTATCTTTTATTCACAGATCACAGATATATATAAATTTCAGATAAATAAACTGCAGTAAAGATTACACACCAATCTGAATATATCTCAACGCATCGCAGATCAGGAAATATCAACAAAATTCAATCATCCAATCAAATCCAAATATTCACAAGTAAGGTCAGTTAATTATCTGATTTATTCAAGTTAGATTAATTACTTATGAATTTCAAATCCGGGTTAATTAATATTACAAATCATTTTGGTTAATTATTCTTTAATCATTTACAAATTAACCATTTATAATAAATTAATTAACCTTTAAATGTAACTCATCAACTTTTAATTATTAAATAATCAACCTTTAACTATTTGACTCTCATTTAATTAATTATCTTTAATTTATTAATTAGATTAATTTATCCTTAATAAATTTACTCAAAATAATTATTCCTTAATTAATCACAAAAATTAATTAGTCCTCAAATAATTATCTTTGAATAATTGTCTTTTAATCATAGATTAATTGATCTTAAATTAATCATCACTCTTAACTGATAAACTAATCAATTACTTCCCATATCACATTTGAAAATACTTAAAGATTTTAAAACAATCAACCCAATATATGGTTATTTATAAACAAAATGATTTCAAAATATTTACTTTAACATTTAAAACTTTGAAACTTGTTTTAAAATTTGGAACTTTATTTATTTCCCTTTAGAAACTTGTTTAGTTTAAATATGGTTTGAACTTTGTTAACTTAAGAATTTACTTTTATAACCAAAAGATCTGTTGCATTTTAAAGCCTGAAACATACTTTTCTTTTAAACTTGAAACCTGTTAAAGACCAATATTCTAGAAAACCCGAGACAACCCCTATTTTTCTCGAGCAAGGCTTCGAGTCTCCCTTCGTTTCCCTGTGCTTCGAGCAGAACTTCATTTACCTCGTGATCGACTCGAGACCAACCCTTCTTCCCCAAAAACGCAACCACCCAGATGAACCAGCGTGCACGTGCACGTGCACAGATCGTCAACGACGATCTCGCCTCCAGCGACTCCACGAACAAGTCGCCTATCACCCCCTTCATCAACACGATAGCCCAGAATCTCGAGTTTATCCTCAGAACGAAATCGAGGCATCTCGATTAAACGAACCCAACAGCCACCACCAGAAATCAACCCCGCGGCGCCTCCTCTGGCCATCAGAGATCACGAAACTTCGGCCAACCCTTCGTCTCCATCCAATCTTCCATTTCCCCAAATCCTCATCATACTCGATCACTCAGAGATGACGAAATCACCTCGATCCCAGACCACAACAAAACTCGAGCTAAAACCCTATTCTTGCCTCGTTCTCTCATCTCTTGCAATGGATAATTTTTTTCGACAATTTTCCTAAACTCCATGGTGTTCAAACCTGCTTCAACCCAAATCTTAGCATCCAAAGATGATTCGATCACCAGAAAAATGTAAAAGTCCATTTCCTGGGCAACTCAACATTTCTCAATAACCCCATTATTAAAAATCGAGATACTTATACTAAAATTCATTAATTTCCAAGTTAAAACTATTCAAGTGATCGAATTTTGAAATTAAAACATTTAATTCTGGGCAAATTTTAAATCATCACTGTATATTTTCATTTTCTAAATGAATATTCAAATTAAACACTTGGAATTAAATTTTCCTTTCCTTAGAATGATATCACCTATAAACAACTATTTTTCATTCAGAGTTTATAGCCCAGGTTCATTTGGGTGTGGTGCTTTGAAATTCTTTTAACAGGATTTAATAAACCTGTAAGCAATGAACAAAAATGATCACCTTATACAGGCAAGCACATACAATTTTTTCACACATATTCATACTAGTATACTGGCATAATTATCAACCAACAATCACTTTTCACAATCTATTTCAAACATTAACCCAGACATCAAAATATATAGATGGGTTTTAAATAAGTTTGCTCACTGTTTGAGAAGATGAAGAACAGAGGACTTCTGTTGTTTGAAGATTGCAGTTGATTTTTTTCTTGAATTCTATTTTGTTCCCCTTTGAGTTGAATGTTGTCTAGATTGACTATGCAGATCTATTTGTTGATGAGATATGGTTTTTATATTTTCCTTTTTCTGGTTTGTTTAATTGAAAGATGTTTTCAGTTTGAAAACGAACGAATGGAATGAAGTGGTGATGTATATAAAAGAGAAGATGTACAGAGTGATGTTTTGTTTTTGTTTTAAAAATACTAGGCAATCCATGCTGAAATGATCTTTGCCATGCTGAAAGGTAGATAGCATTTAATGCTTCATGCTTCCCATCCCTGTTTCTTCATTTTTTTCAAGTGTACATATTTAACTTGCCTTTGTTCATTTACATACTTGAGTATATTTATTCCTTTTCTTTCGGCTGGGAAGATGATTTTGAGTGCTAACATTTACTTACTTTGACTTGTTCACATGGGAATGTATTTTTATTCCTATGCTTTTGTTTTGTTTTCTATTTTATTTTAAATTCTACATACTTTATTTATTTTGTACAAAGATATGTTATATTATCTTTACTTTCGGCTGAGCAAGTGTGTACATTTGTTTTGTATGTATTTTATTTTATTTTTCATTTTGTTTACAGCAAACCACTTTAGTACTTCTTTTGTTTGAGTTTGAACTTAGATGAATTTGTTTCATTTGCAGGCTATTTCCTTTATACATAATTACATATATATTTGCTTCATCTCATTTTGCAAGTGTACATAAATGAATTTGTTTCATTTTCCTGGCAGCTTTCATGCTTACATATATACTTACATATATATATATATATATTTACTTTATCTTATTCTTCAAGCTTGTAGATATTTTGTTTTATCATCTTCTTTTATAATTTGTTATATCGTTTTGTAATATACATGAGATTTATTTTTAATATGTTGTTAATTTCTAACGATTGTATTTACTTAATATTTTTCTTGTATTTTCCTATATATATATATATTTATTTTAAAAATCCATTTACTTGAAATTCAAATGACATTCTAAAATAATACGTTGTTATAATTTATTTTATACTTATGCTTTAATATTTATAAGGTTTATCCTATTTCAAACATTTACTTCTATTTTAACTTAAATTATTTATTAAACCATTTATCAAAGATTCAAATCACCTATATATACAAATATATATTATTTCAAATTTACTCACTACACTATTTACAATATTTTAATCTCAAATGATTTATACAGAATATACTTGGATATCGGGGAAACTCGCTCTCAATTTATCAATTAAATTTACAAATTTTTATCTAAAATTTATTTAATCATAAATTTAACTCAAGAATTCATTTAATTATAAATTTAAATAAATTTAAATTTCGGGGTCGTGACACTTAGATTCACCAAAACATTACATCCCTTGACCCAAAACCTCCCATCCCTTGACCCCTTGCATACCTTTGCATCTTCATGCATTTGCCTTCCATTTTTATGTCCATAGCCATGTCTCATGACCCATGGCCGAGCATACATGACCTAGGCCGAGCCTAGGTGTGGTGAGATCAAGCCCATTTGCATTTAGGCCAAGCCTATGTTGTCTTGTACAAGTCTTTTGCTTCTAAGGTTTAGATATCTTTCATGTTTTGCAATTGTTTTGCAAACTAAAGTTGTTGATTTTATTTGTATGAAAATATATTTATATTTTGCTTTGTTTTATCATTGTATACAAGATTAATATCAAGGCTCTCCATCCATTCAAATCTAATCGTGCTATCGTGCTTTCGGGAATTCATTTGTGTGTTTTGATTTGAAAAATCCAGCGTAAAAAGGTGAGTAAATCTCACCAGACATTTATACTTATACAAATGTGAATTGACACCATTTGAATGTGTAGAACTATTATGTGATGTTATAACTGCCTGTGATCATTTATATGTAATGTTAAATTGTAAATTTACCTGTCATCTTATCTGTTACTGTTATATGATGCTATTCTGTTAATTTATATCTACTTATCACACTGCAAGTTCCCTGTAGATTAGATTCACTATGGGTTGAAATGATACATACCCGAACGGACTTTAGAATAGGGAAAAATCGTTATGGGCTGAAATGATAGGCCTGAATGATTTTTATTTATTTTATTTAACTTTGGATTGCGGGTTTGAAATGATAGAACCCGGATTTTTCTTTTTAAACTGCGGATTGAAATGATACATATCTGTATCACTTGACCTAGGTTAGAAAACTATATACAGGCCCGTGGTTATTTTATAAAGTGTTTTGGATATTTTTAAGTATTTTAAAAAATATAAATTTATGAAATTTGATTTAAATAGATTTTGAAATGTTTTAAATTAAAGAAATTATGATTTTTCTATGAGTTAAAAATGTAATTAATGAATGGTTAAATTGGATTATTGAAATATAACTTAAGTTTGGAATTTGGAATTTTGGTTAAAAATGATATTTAAGTTATATGAATAAAAATGGAAATTTAATTATATTTGGAAAATGGTAAATATGATAGTGTTAGCACCAAAATTGGTCACTAACCTCGTTCAGAAAGATTGTGTAGAGATATAAGTGATGAAAGTAAATTAAACAGAGAAGACAACGCTAATTTAAATGCAGAAAGTAAGAACACCAAATTTATAGTGGTTCACCGTAATTGCCTACGTCCACTTTGAGGTTAAACTTTATTGATCTCTCTAATAGATGATTACAAACACAATTCGTGAATAAAATGCTTGAATGAAGTTGTTAAGTAGAGAAGATGAGTCTTAAAAATGGCAGAGTCTCCCCAGTATTCTCTCTCCAAAAAAGGATCCATTTCACTGTGACCCTGCCCCTCTATTTATAGGCAAATATGGGCTGGACTTCCCAAGTGGGCTGGATGGCCGAACACTCTAGCCCCAGTACAGTGGTCGCTGCATGCCGAACCGGGTATGCCGAACGCTCTGATGCCGAACAGTCCTTTCTATGCCGAACGGTACGCTGGATGTGTGGGAAGTGCAGGATGATTGTCAGTTGAGGCCGAACGTGTCTCTATCCGAAGCTCTTGAACGAACAGTGCATGCTGGCCGAACGACATTGTTACCTTGAGTAGTTGTGCATACTGAATGTCTTCTGGATGCCGAATACTCCTGTTGCCGAGTACTACACCGAGTACCTTGGGATGCCGAGTACTCCTGTTGCCGAGTACTACGCCGAGTACCTTGGGATGCCGAGTACTCCTATTGCCGAGTACTATGCCGAGTACCTTGGGATGCCGAGTACTCCTGTTGCCGAGTACTACGCCGAGTACCTTGGGATGCCGAGCGCTCTTGTTGCCGAGTTCTCCTACCACCGAGTTCTAATGATGCCGAACGCTAGCTGACGCTGAGCATTGGTTGTCGCCGAGTGCCAGTTGACGCCGAACACTACTTGACGCCGAGTCTCCTGGTCGCCGAGCACTACGGATGCCAAACGCTATGGATGCTGAGTCCCACTGTATGCCGTGCGCTTCGCCGAACACTCCCGGATGTCGGTCTCTTTCTGATGCCGAGTGCTATCTGATGCCGAGCACTAGTTGCCTGGTCAAATCTCCAGGAAACACTTGCCCCCCAAAGTGTATTACGTGGCTGAATCATGATACACTTTGAATTGCATGTCCACCGTACTTCGCTTCGAATCCAGGCTAACTCTCTTTGGAGACGCTTTCTTGCGGATATCAGTGGTGGAGGTGTATGACGAGCGTGGTATAGATGCCGAACGAAGCAATCGACGCCGAACGCTTCTTACGCCGAACAACCTTGTGTTCTGGTGCCGAGCACTGTGGCTTTGACCGGTTCCACCGGGTATAGCCCCTTCGACTTCCACCACTCCCCTCTATAAAACCAGGTCGTTTTCTTCTTCTCCCCTTTTACTTTTTACTTCTATCGTTCTTGCAATTCTGTCCAGTCGTCCGAATTCGAGACTTAACTACACCATCTCAATCTCCGATCTGCAAACTTAGGTATTTTTCCTCGTACATTCAAACGAGATGTTCGAACGATGTCGTGTAGAAGGTTTTTGTGTAGCTCGTCTTCATTGCCAAACGACATAGCGAGGAGGAATGATTAGGAGTATGTCCACTTATTGTCTTAGTTTCTTCGTGTCGAACCGAAGTTAAAGGGAAGAGGATCGAATGAAGGTGATGGGAGAGGCAAGGGTTTCGTTTGGCGTAGCGCTGATCTGGCGTATGTCGTCATGCGCCGGATGAGGTGGAACGGAAGGCTGCCGAATACTCTCTTGGCCGAACAAACCCAGTCCGAGTCACTCATTAAAACGCCAAACTATAATTTAGCCGAACAAAAACCAGGGCCGAACATTCTTAAACGCCGGACAGTCGTAAACGCCGAACAATGACTTAGCCGAACAAGGCCCTTTGCCGAACAATGACTTAGCTGAACAAGGCCTTTAGCCGAACAATGACTTAGCCGAACAAGGCCCTTTAGCCGAACAATGACTTAGCCGAACAAGGCCTTTAGCCGAACAATGACTCATCCGAACAAGGCCTTTAGCCGAACAATGACTTTGCCGAACAAGGCTCTTTAGCCGAACAAGGACTCAGCCGAACAAGGCCTTTAGCCGAACAATGACTTTGCCGAACAAGGCCCTTTAGCCGAACAATGACTTAGCCGAACAAGGCCTTTAGCCGAACAATGACTTAGCCGAACAAACATACATGCTGATCTATTCTTAGGACGAACAATACAATTGCCGAACAACATTGAAATGCCGAACAGTATAAATGTCAAACTACACTTAAGCCGGTTACTTCATAAATTACATGTTTTCTGGATCTGGAACTGTAATCACCACCAGGCGAGCTCTTTGAGACGGTCAGTGATGACGGTCTTCGAAGGCAACGATTCGAAGCTCATTTTTATATCTTTGAAATCTTATTGCTTGTACACAATTACTTGCACTAGTTCACACACCACGTGGGGGAAAACTCGTGTTGCCAATTCTAACGTTCAACGTTTTTTAAGTATAGTTTTCTCAAGCACTTAGCCAGGTTCGTTATTTATTGGGGATGTCGAGAAAATCTAGCTCCGCCACCATATCTGACAGGCCTGGGCCGTCATCAAGGCAAGGAGCCGCTAATACTTCTAATCCGTCGACTTCTCCTGCTCACAACTTGGCATCTGATGCTCTGGAGGCAACCATCCTACTTGACAATCTGATCGATTCACAAGCTTCGAAGATCAACGAAGCTGGTCTGCGACAGATATGCTCTATTCATAGGATCCCTTTCGCCGACGTGTTAGTCCCTTCGCGACACGATCGTCCCCATCTGCCCCCAGTTAGGTATACTGCCTGTAACAAGTTCATGTGCTGGATGGGCAACGTGCCTCCGTTCAACTTATTCCTTCGGGATGTACTGCAGTATATCGACATAGCTCCGTCGCAGCTGCACTCGAACGGCCATGCGTTTCTATACGGGACTTACTTACTTTTCATGGCCGTCTTCTCCAGACCTCCTACCGCTGGCGATATCAGATACATTTATATGTTCAAGAGACGGAAAGACAGTCCTTCCTTTATGTTCCTCGAGCCGTACCACAAATGCCAGATCTTGACAGGGGCATGCAGTAAATTTGCCCTGTACAAACAGGAATGGTTCTATGTGCGATGCCCTCCTGGTTTCACGAGGAGATGGGTTGAAGGCAGTAAGTCTCTCCGCTGAATCACTATTTGCTTTTAACCGAAGTCACGTTTTTCCTAACTCTTTGTTTCATCTTTTCAGGTATCAACCCGCGTCCGGAAGGCCGAGGATATTCTGAGGCTGTTGAAGCCATTAGAGCTCTTCCTGCCGAGGAACGAGACATCCGGACTATCATTTCAAATGAATCACTGTCGGGGTTTGGCTTGCTAGCCCCTGGTCGTCGGATCAGCCTTTCAGAAGGTGTCACCATTCCCAAACCTCCATCCGGTAAAGGGAAAAAACAGGCCGGATCGTCGTCGCGCCGCACTCCCGATACGCACGAAGAAGGTGAGCGTAAAGAGGATGATGCTCCTGAAACTCAAGACGAGAATGCGGGTCCCGCTCAGAATCCGGCAGTCGAAGTTCATGACATTGAGACGTCGTCCTCCCCTTCGAAGGGAAAGAAGAAGTTAAAATATAAAGTTCAGAAGGAGAAAGTTGGTGGCACTTCAAAAGTCACGCTTATCCCGCCTGAGAAAGAGGCTTCTTCACAGCATCTGGAAAGTTCCCTGAAGGGTCTGTCAAACCTGTCCATTCCCGATGATTTACTCAATTACGGGTTCGATGATCCTGAAGCCCTCAAATTTTCTTTGCCCGCGAGAGGCAATGTAGGAGTTCAACTCTCGGCTCAAGGAGACAACACTCCGATTAGCAAAGATAAACGAACGGGTCCGTCGGGGGGAACACTAGGACACACACGCACATGCGCATTCCATAATATACTTCAAGTCTTTTTTCTTATCTCGTGAATTTTCCTTAACTCGTTGTTATCTCCATTCTTTGCAGGTGATATGGGGCATTCTCACGGACTCAATCGCCTTCAGAGTTCTTCTATATTTCATCACTCTGGACGGGATTCTAGTTCAGGCAGACGCAGGGACAGAGGCGATTATGAAGATAGGGACAATCGTCCCCGCGAGTCGTCTCACCGCAAAAAGGCAAATTCTCAATCTTCCCAGTCCCGTGATCTTCCTCCTCCAACTGAGCCGGATAGAGAGAAGTCTTTACAGAAGGGTTATCACTCTGATGCTCGTCGAGAACAACATTCCAGTTCATCGAGTACAAGGCAAGTTCGAGAGCAACGGAAAAGAGCGGAATTCTCAAAGCCTCCTCCTCCTACTCCTGCGGTGGACCCAACTGTTGCGGAAAAGATGGTCGATCTTAAGGCCAAATTTCCAAAAATTTGCTTCGATGGTCTGAAGTTCCTCCCAGCCATTCATCATATTCCCGGGCATGTGAAGTAGAGTGCCATTGCCTGCAATAACGATGTCTATATTCAACATGACGTGTTTGTGCACTTGGTGGAGAAGATCTCGGAGGTGTCCGTCGAGCGTCAACATGAGATTGATCGCCTGAAACTGGAAGCTGGCTGCGACAAAAACATCATCGAGCACCAAGACGCAGAGCTCGCTTCGTATAAGTCGAAGCTGGAAGCCGCTGAACAAAGCGTAAAAGATACTGCTGAAGCAGTTACTCGTTTAGAGGCGGCTCACAGAAAAGAGCTCGACGAAGCAGTCCAGCGCAGCGGTGCCCTTGCCCTAGAAAAAGACTCTGTCCAAAAGGAAAGGGACGCGCTCGCTACACAAGTCAAAGAGCTGAAAGAATTACTTTCTAAGGAGAAGGAGGATAAAGTGGCTGCTCAAGAAGAATCACAACGATACTGTGATGAGATCGTTGTTACCCGACTCCTAAAAACAAAACTCGATGACGAACTCGCTGGGGTCGAGAAAATGAAGGATGAGGACCGTGAGGAGGGCCGAAGAGAGGCTGCAAAGGATATTGATTCTCGCCTCAAGGCGGCCGCGGAAGCCGGCAGGGAAGAGGTCAAATGCATGTTTGACCCGTTGATTGCTGAATACGGAGCCCGCTTCCTCATGCATCGTGACTTAACGTTTTTTGGTGAAGGCTATCTCGAATCCCTAGCTGAGGCCTGGTAAACTTTGATAAGGATCAGGAAGATCGAGTCGGGCTCCGAAGAAGTCGATGAGGATGCCTTGGTGAAGGAGTTCCTTGGGGGGAATGAGCCATCGGATTTATCCGCAGCATTGGCACTTTATAGCAAAGGCTCTCCCCTTCCAAAAGAGAAGAATGACGAAGCTGGCCCGTCTGGGGCCGATACTACTGCTCCTCATATTGCCGCTCCTCACGCTCCTCAATCGGCCGGTCGGCCGATACTTGATCCATTCGAGCAGCATGCTGGTTATGACCCCGAAGATCCCGGGCTTGGTGCTCATGTGCTGTCACCTATCCTGGAGGGTGAAACCCCACGCGCCACCGATAGCCAACTGGAACCTGGTAGGAAATTCTTCTTTCTTTAGAAGTTCAAAGATCCCGTCATTTTTCAGCAATGGTTATTCGTTCTAACGCCCATTCCTTATATTTTCATGTAGGTTGTTCTGATGCCGAGCCAACTCCGAGGAGCGATGATGCCAAGGAGGAGGCAGGGAAAACAAGCGGCGCTGTCCATGCGGGAGTACTCCCTGGTCCCGATGCTCAAGTGATCGGGGCGCTAGATGACGATAAGCTCGACACTTCATCCCCTGCCGAAGGTAGCGATGAAATTGAAATCACCGGCGCCTCTGAGCATACCTCGCAGATGAGCATGAAGGACCGCCTTGCCGAAGAGGAGAAGAAAAAAGTTGAGGTCAAAGTTGAACCCCGGAATACTGGAAGTAACCGACCCACGGAACAGACCTTTGAAAATCATTCTCCCAGGCAAGTTCAAACCGCTGGACGTTCCGTCTCCTACTCCTGACTCCGCTTCTTTAGCAAGCAAGAAGTCCAAGAAAAAGCGTGAGGGAGAGGAATCGTCGAAAACAACAAAAGAAGACAAGAAGAAGAAATCGAAGAAATAATCGATGCACTCGTTCAACGAGTTTCTTGCTTAAGTCTTGTAATTGCTTTTATCTTCCATGGCTTGTAGTTTGTATAGACAGGTCTGAATTTTGTAGGAGTGATCATGTAACCCCATTTTGGACTTATCGAATAAAGTTTTTAGTTTCTTTTTTGCTTGAATGATTCTCTTGTCTTCCTTTGGTTTGCTGACTAATTGTAGCCATAACTCAAGTTCTTATGAGTTGCATTATCTCCCGGTCCATTCTCGTGTTGTTCAGACATTTTTAGACATGGCGTGCTTCTCGTCCCACGTCTCTCGAGTACTTGGACTTTTCGCTGACTCTGTGCTCCGGGAACTCGGAGATTTGAAATCAACTATACTCTAGTCCACGCTCTGGGGACTTAGAGTACTCCACTCCGCGCTTCGGGGATTCGGAGATTTGAAATCGTTTATACTCTAGTCCGCGCTCTGGGGACTTAGAGTACTCCGCTCCGCACTCTGGGGATTCGGAGATTTGAAATCGTTTATACTCTAGTCCGCGCTCTGGGGACTTAGAGTACTCCGCTCCGCACTCTGGGGATTCGGAGATTTGAAATCGTTTATACTCTAGTCCATGCTCTGGGGACTTAGAGTACTCCGCTCCGCGCTCCAGGGATTTGGAGATTTGAAACCGTTTATACTCTAGTCCACGCTCTGGGGACTTAGAGTACTCCGCTCCGCACTCTGGGGATTTGGAGATTTGAAATCGTTTATACTCTAGTCCACGCTCTGGGGACTTAGAGTACTCCGCTCCGCGCTCTGGGGATTCGGAGATTTGAAATCGTTTATACTAGTCCGCGCTCTAGGGACTTAGAGTACTCCGCTCCGTGCTCCGGGGATTCGGAGATTTGAAATCGTTTATACTCTAGTCCGCGCTCTGGGGACTTAGAGTACTCCGCTCCGCGCTCTGGGGATTCGGATATTTGAAATCGTTTATACTCTAGTCCACGCTCTGGGGACTTAGAGTACTCCGCTCCTTACTCTAGGGATTCAGAGATTTGAAATCGTTTATACTCTAGTCCACGCTCTGTGGACTTAGAGTACTCCGCTCCGCGCTCCGGGGATTCGGAGATTTGAAATTGTTTATACTCTAGTCCGCGCTCTGGGGACTTAGAGTAATCCGCTCCACACTCTAGGGATTCGGAGATTTGAAATCGTTTATACGAGTCTGTATGTCTTACAGGATAATGTAATTTGTCACCCAATTATGAGATATAGAAACGTTAGTGATTCATAGAAAATACGGCTTCAAGCCTTTATTAATGAAAATCAACTAAACTGCTCGATTACAACTTTTAAAAGGAAACTAAGTTATGACTGAATGGAAACATACAGGAAATAACAGTGCCTAAAACAAGAAGGAAAACATGCTAAATGTAATAGTGCCGCAAATGTTCACTGTTCCATGCTCGGGGGAGTGTCGTGCCATCAACGGTCGCTAGCTTGAATGTTCCTTCTCCAAGCTTCCGTTCAATGGCGTACGGAACTTCCCAGCTGGGATTCATACGTGATGGTACCGGGAAAACTCGTTTCAGAACGAGATCGCCCACATCAAAGATCCTTGGGCGGACCCTACCGTCATAGTAACGCTTGACTCGATGCCTATGCGCTGCCGCCCTTAATTCGGCTTCTTCACGCTTTTCATCGATGCAGTCCAGTGATTCCAATAAGAGATTCTGGTTTGTCTTGGGATCATAGTATGCCACTCGGTGCGATGGAATTTCGAGTTCCACGGGTATAACGGCTTCAGAGCCGTATGCCAAGGCGAATGGAGTGTGGCCGGTCGCGGACTTGTGGGTAGTTCTATATGCCCATAATGCTGTTGGGAGTTCATCTACCCACTTGCCTCCAACCTTCTCCAGACGCTTCTTCAGTATGGACTTGATTATTTTGTTAACGGCCTCGACTTGTCCGTTAGCCTTCGGGTGTGCAACGGCGGCGAACTTTTTCTCGATGCCATACTTTAAACAGAACTCTTTGAACTCTCTACTTTCAAATTGCGTCCCGTTGTCCGTGATGATGGTGCGTGGAAGGCCAAAGCGGCATATAATGTTTCGTACAACGAAGTTAATGACCTTCTTTGAGGTGATCGTGGCCAAAGGCTCTGCCTCAGCCCATTTCGTGAAATAGTCGACTGCAACTATCGCGTATTTCGCGCCACCTCTGGATATAGGCAAAGAGCCAATTATGTCGATTCCCAAGATTGCAAACGGCCAGGGACTAACCATTTGCGTGAGTTCCGTCGATGGAGTCCTCGGGATTTTCGCATATCTTTGACACTTGTCACACTTTCTCGCATAGTCTACGGCGTCCCGGTTTACGTTTGGCCAGTAATATCCATAGCGGAGGATCTTCTTTGCTAGCGTTTGCCCCCCGGTATGGTCGCCACATTCCCCTTCGTGAACCTCTCTCAAGACCTGCTTTGTTTCATCATGAGCGATGCATCGTAATAATGGGACTGAGAATCCTTTTTGATACATTGATCCATCCTGCATTACGTATCGCGCGGCCTTTCGAAGGACCTGTCGTCTTTCGCTTCTTTTCTCTGGTAAAGCCCCGGTCGTCAGGTACAGTTTGAATGGGGTTATCCACGATTCCTTCTCGATTTATGTTTCCAACACGCGATCGACTTTCATCTCGTCTATGCTCGGGGCATGCAAGACTTCGACGGGATACAATCCCATTTGCTGCGCATCGCCGGTACTCGCAAACTTAGCCAATAAGTTGGCTTCTTTATTCTGTTCACACGGGATATGTGAAATGTCATAACGCTCAAGATTTGATAGTAGTTCTTGGACCTGAACGAGGTATGGAGCAAGCTTTCGTCCCATTGCTTGGTAGTCTCCCCGTACTTGGTAAACCACCAACTGTGAGTCACAAAAGATTTCGACTGATTCGATCTCGAGTTCCCTGATGAGCTTCAAGCCAGCTATCAGTGCTTCATATTCGGCTTCGTTATTTGTAGTCGGGAAATCGAGCTTCAGGGCATAACAGATTGATCGGTTTTCCGGAGTTATAAGAACTACGCCCGCGCCGGAGCAACGGTCGTTTGATGCACCGTCAGTGTATAATTTCCATCGAATGGGGGGAATGATGTCGTGATCATCCGGTTTGATGGGTATGGTAAACTCAGCGATGAAGTCTGCTAATGCTTGCCCTCGGATGGCTCTCCGTGGTAAGTACGCGATATCGAATTGGCTCAACTCGATGTTCCATCTTAGCAATCTCCCAGAAGTTTCCGGCCGTTGGAGTACCTGCCTCAGGGGTTGATCGGTATAAACACCGATTGAATGTGCTTGAAAGTATGGGCGCAGCTTATGTGATGCAATCACTAGGCAATAAGCCAATTTCTCGATTTTAGGGTAATTCCTCTCGGCCCCTGTCAGACGCTTGCTAACATAATACAACGGCTTTTGGACTCGATCCTCCTCACGAACCAAAGCCGCACTTATCGCATGTGGGGATACAGCTAAGTATACGTACAACATCTCATGGTCAACAGGCTTTGATAGCATTGGTGGACTCTCCAGATGCCTTACCAGATTCCGGAATGCTTCCTCACAATTAGACGTCCATTCAAAATTTTTCTTCCCTTTCTTTATTATATCAAAGAATGGGATGCACTTGTCAGTTGCCCTGGATATAAATCGACTTAGCGCAGCTACTTTTCCATTCAAGCTCTGTACTTGCTTTATAGTCTTGGGCGCTTGCACATCTCGAATAGCTTGGATCTTTTCTGGGTTGGCTTCAATTCCCCTAGCATTGACGATGAATCCAAAAACTTCCCTGATGCAACGCCGAAGGAACACTTCAGGGGGTTGATCTTCATCCCATAAAACCTGAGTATGTCGAACATTTCAGCCAAGTCTCAAATGTGGTCGTTTGACCGTCGTGACTTCACGAGCATGTCATCCACATAGACTTCCATCGTTCTACCCAGCTGGTCCTTGAACATTCGATTCACTAAACGCTGGTAAGTCGCTCATGCATTCTTCAATCCAAAGGGCATCACTACATAGCAATACAGTCCGACATTTGTAACGAAGCTGGTGTGTTCTTGGTCCAAAATATGCATCGGGATTTGGTTGTACCCTGAGTACGCGTCCATGAATGACAGCAGCTCGTGTCCTGCGGTGGAGTCGACCAACTGATCGATCCTAGGCAACGGGAAACTGTCCTTAGGGCATGCTTTGTTCAAGTCGGAATAATCTACGCAAGTCCTCCATTTCCCATTCGCCTTTTTTACTAGCATGGGGTTGGATACCCATTCAGGGTAGAGGGCGTCACGGACGAACCCATTTGCTTTGAGTTTGTCCACCTCCTCTCCAAGAGCGGCGGATCTCTCCGGATTCATTCCTCTCCTTTTTTGTTTAACTGGGACGTATTTCGGGTCTATGTTCAACATATGACTCGTGATGGCGGGAGAAATCCCACACATATCAGAATGCGTCCAGGCGAAAACATCAAGATTTGCCCGGAGGAAGTCGCTAAGGTCTTCAGTCATCACGGGGCCAAGCTGTGATCCGATCTTCAGTATTCGCGAAGGGTCGTCACGGCTAACTGAAATGTCAATTGTTAATTCAACCGGTGCCGCCTTCTCTTCCCTGGGTTTCTCATCGTCGTCTCTCGGATCTATATCTCCGAAGATCCGAGAACTATGCCCGAGCCAGGGCTCGGGCACTACTTGTCAATTATCCGTATTGAGGATGCGGACGGGATTGTCCGCAACCTTTCCTTTCTCCCTCCGATGGGCCTCTCGGAGCTCAGCCACATAACAGGAACGACCAGTTGCTTGGTCGCCATGAACAATACCAACTCCTTTGTCAGTCGGGAACTTCAAAGTTAAACACCACGGGGCTAACGCTGCCCTAAACTCAGCCAGGGGCGGCCAGCCCAGGAAAACGTTATATGGAGAATCCACATCCAAGACTACAAAGGGTAGAATTCGCACTCTCCGGCGCTCGCCTTGTCCCAGTTCAACTGGTAACTCGACATATCCTACTGCATCGGTCGCGGCGCCGTTAAAGCCGTGAATGCGAGCTTTGGATGGTTTCAAGTCTTTTGTTTCCATTTTCATCTGGTCGTAAGCCTTCTTGAAGATTATGTTGACAGAACTCCCGCAATCAATCAGAATTCTTTTTACATATGTTGGTCCGATCGTTGCAGATATGACCATGGGGTCGATGGTCGGAGCCTCTACCTGATCAGCGTCTCTGTTTCTGAACACAATATCGTCTGTCATTATGCGCTGCTGCTTAGCAGGGGCCCCGTCCTCCACGTTCGAACATCACTCAAAATCTGCATGCTTCAGGGAACTTGCATATCACTCCATCTCTTGCCAGTTCTTATCCGCGGGGTGAGGTCCGCCGATAATTGTATTTATGACTAGTCTACCTACGGTCCGGGCAGGCTCCTCGGGATGACGCGGAGCTGGTGCTCGACCTGGGTTGGACGTTCCCTGTCCTCTTTCCTGTGGATCCTTCACAAATTCTTGCAATTTCTTCTGCCTGATCAACTTCTCGATAGTGTCGTGCAGGTGTATGCACTCCTCCGTGTTGTGCCCATAAGTCTCGTGAAAGCGACAATATTTCCCGGTCCGCTTCTGTTCCTCGGTTGCTTCTTCCGGACATGGCTTTTTGTATTGAAAAGTGTTGCAGGTGGATAGGTAAATGTTCTCAAGTGGCGCGTTCAGCGGAGTATACTCGCTGTAGCTTGGAATTCTCGACTTCCACTTCCCCGCTTCTCTCTTTTTCCCTTGACTCCTTCCTCCGGACTCCTTGGGTTGTCCAGGCTTGTTCTGGACATTGACTTGGACCTTTCCCGAGCTGTCTCCAGACTGCTTCACAGCAATGTTGCTCTTTATTGACTCTTGGACAGGTCCTGGTGCCTTATCTCGCCGTACCCACCTAGCTTCCTCTCTTCTTATGAACTGGTGTGCCTTTGAGTAGAAACGCTCTAGCGTAGCCGGAGGTTTTCCTGCCAGCCAGTCTCCGAACTCAGAATCTGGATCCACACCTCTCATTACAGCCATCAGAATTGCATGGTCATTGGGATTACTGACTTCAGTTGCTGCAACGTGGAATCTTTGTAAATATTCCTTCAACGACTCCCCGGGATTTTGGATTACACTTGACAGAGACATCACGTCCTTTGGGCGCGTAGTGTGTATCCTGAACTGCTCAATAAACTTCTTTGCCAACTCCTCGAAATTTGATACGGATCGCGAAGGAAGTCGGGTGAACCACATAGTAGCGATCCCAGATAGAGTAATCAGAAAGCACCAACACTTGGTGGCATCATTCGCTCTGGCTGAATCCATCATCCATTCGTACCTCATGACATGTTGTCTGGGGTCAGTCTTTCCTTCATATGTAGGAATAGTAGGCATACTAAACTTCCTGGGGTACGCCTCTTGCAACACAACATCCGTGAACGGAGTATGACTTCTTGACACTCCCCAATCATCATTCGATAACCCCTGATTTTCTTTCATCAACTGCCTGATCATGGCTGTCAGATCTGGTGTCTGTATGGAAGATGGAAGGTTAGAGTCTGTTCTACGCGCCTGTCCATGCTGATGCCTCCTCTCTTGGCGGTCTGCCAGTCGTGCGTCTTGAGGTTCGACATCGTTAGCATTTTGAGGATCTGGGCCTCCATCCTCCATCCGTACTTCGGTCCTGAAGTTTCCAGCTCTTACTTGGTCACGGTCTCCAGCTGTTTGAACAACAGCTTCTGCTCGTGCAGCGTCAGTCTTCCGGCGTCTGCGCCTGGGAGGTTCATTAGAGGAAGTAGAGCTGTCAGATGAGGAATAAGGGGCGGGATTGCCCCCAGCATTCTGTTGCTGCTGTTGAGTGAGTTATGCCATCAGGTTGGCGTTAGCTTGCATCTGCTCTCCTAGTTGTCTCCTACTTTCCCTGAGCTCTCTCATCAAGTCGTTGAACTCTATTCTGGTGACAACTGGAGTTTGGTCCTGGGCGGCAACTCCTGCACTTGGAATTGCTGGTTGATTGCTAGGCCCTGCTTGTTGCACGCTAGCAGTCTCGTGGGCATCCGCATTATGAGAAGCTGACCTGGTACGTGGTCTTGCCATTGTAGAGTTATTGGTATGAACTCTGAGTAGAATCAACGGATGTCCTATCAGTGAGTCGGATCTTCTTTGGGGGATTTGTTCAATCCAGTAGCTTCAAAGTAGATGCTTGATGTCTGAGAATTCAATTCTCAGTGAAAGCACCAAAGTGTTAGCACCAAAATTGGTCACTAACCACGTTCAGAAAGATTGTGTAGAGATATAAGTGATGAAAGTAAATTAAACAGAGAAGACAACGCTAATTTAAATGCAGAAAGTAAGAACACCAAATTTATAGTGGTTCAACGTAATTGCCTACGTCCACTTTGAGGTTAAACTTTATTGATCTCTCTAATAGATGATTACAAATACAATTCGTGAATCAAATGCTTGAATGAAGTTGTTAAGTAGAGAAGATGAGTCTTAAAAATGGCAGAATCTCCCTAGTGTTCTCTCTCCAAAAAAGGATCCATTTCACTGTGACCCTGCCCCTCTATTTATAGGCAAATATGGGCTGGACTTCCCAAGTGGGCTGGATGGCCGAACACTCTAGCCCCAGTACAGTGGTCGCTGCATGCCGAACCGGGTATGCCGAACGCTCTGATGCCGAACAGTCCTTTCTATGCCGAACGGTACGCTGGATGTGTGGGAAGTGTAGGATGATAGTCAGTTGAGGCCGAACGTGTCTCTATCCGAAGCTCTTGAACGAACAGTGCATGCTGGCCGAACGACATTGTTACCTTGAGTAGTTGTGCATACTGAATGTCTTCTGGATGCTGAATACTCTTGTTGCCGAGTACTACACCGAGTTCCTTGGGATGCCGAGTACTCCTGTTGCCGAGTACTACGCCGAGTACCTTGGGATGCCGAGTACTCCTGTTGCCGAGTACTACGCCGAGTACCTTGGGATGCCGAGTACTCCTGTTGCCGAGTACTACGCCGAGTACCTTGGGATGCCGAGTACTCCTGTTGCCAAGTACTACGCCGAGTACCTTTGGATGCCGAGCGCTCTTGTTGCCAAGTTCTCCTACCACCGAGTTCTAATGATGCCGAACGCTAGCTGACGCTGTGCATTGGTTGTCGCCGAGTGCCAGTTGACGCCGAACACTACTTGACGCCGAGTCTCCTGGTCGCCGAGCACTACGGATCCCGAACGCTATGGATGCCGAGTCCCACTGGATGCCGTGCGCTTCGCCGAACACTCCCGGATGCCGGTCTCTTTCTGATGTCGAGTGCTACCTGATGCCGAGCACTAGTTGCCTGGTCAAATCTCCAGGAAACAGACAATTTGATTTAAATTTGAATTTAAGTGATTTATTAAAGTATTATTGATTTTTCTATGAATTTAAGTGGTTAAATAAATGAATGCTTAAATTGTAATTTTAAAATATAACTTGACTAGGAAATGTAAATTTGGTTTTAATTAAAGGTTTAAATTAATTAAATAAAATTGGAAATTTAGTTAAATTTGTGAAATGGTAATTTAAATTTGAAGTGTTAAGTTTATTTGTTGAAAGTGAAGAAAAGGAAATTATACCCTTGAACTAATAAGTGGAATTATTGAATTTTGGATTTATTTATAAGAAATTGGTTTTATAAAAATCAATATGTTTAATGATATGTTAATGAACATTTTTAATGTTAAATTATGATTTTAAAATGTTTAAAGAGTTTAAAATGAAGTTATTTATTTGCTGGAAATACACTAAAATCTGGAATTCACTTTTAATAGCATTCAGAAATGCTATGGTTTCTGAATTGAACTAAAACTAAGTAGAAAGGGCTATTATAGCATTTCTGTAATGCTGTAGTTGCTGTAGTTGAACTTATAGGCTAAATTGAACTCAGGTCTATTACAGCATTTTCTGGAAATGCTGTAGTGGTCTGCAGTCTTTGCTGAAATCAAATAAAACCTTTGTTTTGAAATCTGAGCTATCGCAGCATTTTTAGAAATACTGTCTTTGCTGTTTTGAACTAAAATTTAATTAAAACTGAGTTTTAACAGCAGTTTTAAATGCTGTCTTTGCTGAATTAAAAGTATCCAATATAACTTATAACAGTTTTTTTTAATGCTGTGAAAGGCTGAAATTTTAATAATTATGGGTTTTGACTTAGTAAACGAACTCAGAATGGTTTGAAACTTTGGAAATTGAATACTTGAATTGAAAGAATAATAATTACACGTTTAAAGGGTTTAAATAAAGTAATTTAATTGGAATATGAATCATTTAAAGGGTGGTTTGAATTGAAAATGAATGAATGTTATCTTTGAATTTAAAAGGGTGTTTAAGATAAGATATTTTGATATATTAAAATGATTTGAAATGAAGCTTTGGAAAGATAAGATATTTTGATATATTAAAATGATTTGAAATGAAGTTTTGAAAAGATATGATATTTTGATATATTGAAATGATTTGAAATGAAGTTTTGAAAAGATATGTGTAACGACCCGTAGATTTTAATAAATTTTATAACGTATTTAATTTGATTTTTGAGAAATTTTAAACAATAATATTTTAAAATAAAAATGTAATATTTGTCAGCTAAATCAACGGGTGACCGTTGCTTTTAAAACTGCTCATATTTAATTTGGTACGTTTAATTTCTATTTGTTCCATTCTTTTCCCTGTTGCCTTTTTCATTCCTTGATTTTGGTGCTATTGGCTTCAACAAACGTATCATATTTAGTACAAATTATATATATATATATTCCTTACCTTACCTGTGTCTTTTCTTTGTCTGCTCCTCTTCTTTACAAGCAAATTATAAAGTGCATTAAATAGCTTTTCAGCTGAAATCAAGGGGATTGAACCGTTGCCATTATTTTGTTTATATATTTCAGGTTCTCTGTTGCTTTCAGAAGGAAATATACGTTGCCTTCTTTGTGTATTATTCCACCTGCTTAATTTTAGCGTGCGTTTCTATTATTTCTCTTTTCTCTTACCTGAAGCATTTATTTTAACTCTTCAATCTCCTTCCGTTTGAATTTTTTTTTTTTTAGAACTTCTTGTCCAATCAAATTTATTGCTTTAATAATCTTTCCTGAATCAATGCTTCTAATCGTTGCTATTTCATTGCAGCAAATCATTCATTACTTCACATTTATATCAGTACCTTTAATTGTGACAGTTAATTTCCCTTCAGTTTTAAATTTTGAAACGTGCTGCACACGCATATCAATTGCTTAATAAACTGCATCAATCAAGTGTTTATGTTACTTCTCATTTATTTGATTGCCAACCGTACAAATTCAAACGGTCATCTAGCTTTATTACTCCCTTTATCTTTTGTTCTGCATGATCACTTGAAGAAACGTATAACGTACGTACGTTTTTCTTTTTTTTTCATTATTTGATTTGGCTGCAGGTCATATTTTATTTGCATGTATAAATCAACGTGAATATTTATTGCCTAAAATCCTCACCCGCTACTTTATATTTATTATTTATGTGATACATTTCCAAATTTGTGCCTATTCGTTTTTCCTACATTACTTGTTTTAACCGCTATCACATTTTTAACCTTTTGACAGTTCAGTTTTCCACTCTACCCATTTTATATATTTCTTTTCTTCCCCCTCTCCTTGTTCTCTGCTTTCAATATAAATTTGCCAAATCCACCTTCATATTTTCACTCGAAAAAAAAATTATAAAAATAAAAGCATCGCTGCTTCATCTTTTGCCGCCTGGATTTCGTTGCCTTCGCCAATTCCAAAACAAGCCTTCTGCTTCCTTCCCCTCATTTATATACTTATATAAGTAAGTAAGTTGTTTTAAAACTTATTTTGGGTTAATATGCAGTTTTGTTATCAAGATTTGCATGGTTTTTGTTATAATATATTTCTTTTTATCAAATCATTTTATATGGTGTTATAAGTCGCTTCTTTTTTTTTGTATGATGCGTGTGTTACATATAATAGTATAGTACATTATATGATAGTATATTTTGTCACTGTTGTTTGTGATTTTAAAGTACATATATATAATTTACTGTATGTATATGTTAGTTTTGGATCAAAATACATTAGTATATATAGATATAACTCAGAGCTTTCTATTTTGGGTTAATTAATGTACAAACTTATATTTTGTTTTGCTTATGAGTTCTATCTGTTATATATATAAAGGTAGTATATATTCTATTTTCGTTTATGTCAATACTTTGCTTTCTGATTTTTTATATACGTTTTAATATAATATATATAAACTTATATAAAATTTTAAATATGTCTGTCATACAAATTTTACCAGTCATGCATATATTAATTATGTTATAGTATGTTATATTAAAATTGGTTATAGTTTTATATTAGTAATGTGTTTAATTAGATATATATAACAGTTTTGATTTTTATTATACATCAATGTTTTGATTCTTTAATAAATATATGTATATATTAGGGAGCAGTAGTCTTTTGTCGTGTAAAGAAACTTGTGTAAAATTTTGCTTTAAACTTTTATTTTGTTTGAGTTAGTGAGGAGTTTTATAAACATTGGTTTAAATAGAAAAAAATAAACTTTTTGTTAGTGTTGTAACTCATTGTTAAAGTTAAAATATATAGTAATTTTGTTTTGATCGGCTATTTTAAGTATTATATTTTTGGTTTGTTTTAAAATGGCATCTTATTTTTTTAGGCGTCAGCATGAATTTTTTAGGTCTGCATATTTTATACTTGTTAAGTTGTTTATATTCTAAGATATGTATTCAGTATATTTTTAAGTATGCTTAAAAGCTTGTATATAAGATGAGTACTGACTTTAGGTAAATGTAGGTGTTTTAGATAAATTGTGTTTTATTCTAAAACAATGGATTTTGGAATGTGTGTGTATATAGATATAATATGTGTTTAAGAAATTGTTGTGGGAAATAGTCTAAGTATATAAAAAAACTTTGATTTTAATGATTGAGTTAAGAATGATGATTTAGAAATTTTTATATTATTTGGATGTCTATTTTCAATTTATGTCAAACTGACCCTAATCGTTCCATCGATTCCTCATTATCAGTTATCCGTCGTGCCTGTTTTCTTCATCGAATCATATCCATCCAGCGTTACTTTGGAATTTGTAGCTCGTTTCCTTGTCAAATTTCTCTAGCCTCGAAAGGTGAGCAATCACTCACGATTTAACGTTCTTATATTTATTAAATTTGATTTCAATTGAAACGACAATTGAAATATGTTGCTGTAGTTATTTAAATTGTTATATATGCTATTATCTGAAATTGTTCACCTGTGGGATATGACACCATATCCTATTGTTTATATTATATTGTTATTGAAGATATATGTCTGTTGTTGTATTTTATATTATTATCGGTTATCACTCTGCAAGTTCCCTGTTAGTATAGAATTCACTATGGGTTGAAATGATACATACCCGAACGGACTTTAGAATAGGAGGAAATCGTCGTGGGTTGAAATGATAAACCCAAGCGATTTTCATTTGAATTGAAATTGGGATTACAGGTTGAAATGATATCTACCCGTATATATTTAAATTACGGATTGAAATGATAAATATCCGTATCACTTAACCATAGGATAGATATATATACAGACACCATTGGTCCATATATATAAATACTTTGAAATAAATTCTATGGATTTGGGAAGAAATATATGGTTTTAATAAATGTGGATTCTTAAATTATTATATATAAATGGTAATGGTATATAAATAGATTTAATAATAATATATAATTAAATTAAGATTGATTTAATACATATAATATGGTTAAGTATTTAAATTTATGTTTCAAAATAGATTTCGGTTATAATTTGAATAAGTTAAGGTTGGGAAGATAATTTTATTTAATTAAACCGATTTGAAACTTATTGAAATTGGGATTTAAGATATGATTTATAACTTGGGTGTAATTTAAATAATTTAATGAATATTTCTTATTTAAATAAATTTAAGGAAATATTTAGTAAAAATGAAATTTAAGGCTAGTTAAATGATATTGAATTTATTAAGTGAATATTCCCTGATTAAATAATAATAAAGTTAAATCAAGAGCTATATGAAACTGTTAAATTTAACTTTGAAAATGTTGAATATTAAAGCTCTGAAATATATTGAAAATTTAAACGGTATATTTAGAACTGAATTGAATTGATGAATTGAGCTTTGAATAAATTTGAATTTGGAATTTGAGTTAATTTGAATCGATTTGTGAGACTTGAGGAAATTATAAATACTTTACTTTATAAATTATCCAACCTATAGATACTATTTTAGAAAATAGATTTATTTGAAATGAAATGATATTTGGGTTTGAAGTATAAATTAAATTGAAATGACCACGGTGTTATAGTGTATATTTCTACATTGTAGATAGTTCCACGGATCCTTAGAGGATGATTATCCCAAACATCCTTTAAGTTACTTGTATTTCAGTTGATATTTCACTTGAGTTGGTTTATTGATATAAGAATGTTAATCCTTACTCGAGTGTTTTGTGTTTTGCTTTACGCTCGGGTCAGACCGAGTGATACAGCATCTGAGACTCACCTTTGGAGTTTGGAGCTTCCTTTGGAGATCCAACTATCGCCTCAGCTTTCAGCTCTTCTAGTTGATTTGTTCAGAGAAGTCATCTGTTGTACTAGAGACTTCACTGCATTTGAGATTTTCTGTTGTATTTTATTTCTAACTCTGATGTTTATATAGTAGCTTCATGAACTACTATTTTATCTATTCCGTTGCGTATTATTGTATTACTCTGTGTCTGTGATTCTGTGATTGATTTATTTACTGTATATGCTGAGTATTGCCAAATTTAAATTAACAATCCACTATTTTGAAGTATTCGAGTCCGACATGTGTGGATTATTGTCGATTTGAATGGTCCAAAATAGCGGCTCGTTACAGTTGGTATCAGAGCTTTGGCTCTAGGCGAAACTTAGCATATATTGTAAATTTATTTACAGAATCACTTTCGTTCGAGTTTAATCTCTTCCTTTGACTCGATTTCCTTTGAACTTAGGAACGTTCCTTGCGGTTCGAAAATTCATTCTTGTCTCTCCCTATTTGTATTCTTTTGATTCTGGAGTATCCCATAACTCCACTTCGAATGATCTCTATAAGAATAGGCGATCCCGCCAATCTTTGAATGATTTGTAAAGGGGTGGAACTCCTTTACAATTGGCATTGTTTCACCGAAGATTTATATGTCCCTCGGTTTAGATGCTGCTATCTCTTGTTATGCCGAATTCTATCTCTGGCGATCGAATGTCGATTTGCCTCAGAATTCTACACCGATCTTATTTGAAGTCACGGTTGACCCTAGAGTCATCCGCGATTTATAAAAATATATCTATCTTGTATTTTGTAATTTAGTTATCTCATCTTCGTTCGAGCTTATCTTCGAATTAGAATTTTATTTGATTAGAGCCCCTCTAATTTGAATCTCTATCTTCATTTTGAAATATATTCTTAAATCATCTTTTGAAAAATCAGGTTTGTTTGTATTTTGAATTTGTTTTATATATCGAAAGTATTATTTTGATAAGTATGATTATATTATATATATAAGTGAAATGTTTTCGATAATGATTATATACCCTTTTTAAAATGAGAATTTGGGGTTTCGAAAGGATTTGTAATTTTGAAAAAGTATATAAGAAATTTGATTTATCTAGAAATGATTTATAACTGAAGGATTTTAAATTTGAAATTCGAGAATTGAACCCCGGTGTTTTGAATTTGGTTTTAAGATTTTGAAATATATAATAATAATATGATTTAAAAGTATTTTTCGAATAAGAAATGTTTCAAATAACTTTTAATGAGTTTCGAATGATTTCGAAGAAATTCCAAAAGAAGTTTGAGAAAATAGAAGTCCAGAACTCACTTATGTCACTGGAAAATAATTTTGGTGATGAGTGCACGCATCATCGACATTGATTTTCGAGTTTCATAGTGGGGGATAGGCCACTTTAGTAGCATTGCTACGCGAGTGATTTTGTGAAACCAATTTTGATTTCAAATTCCGAAGTATGATTTGATTTTCGAAAGATATATGTATATATATTTGAAATGATTTGAAGTGAGCCGGTGTACAGTCCTCGAGTTTCGGATTTGATATAACCCTATTTATTAAAATTGATTTACTGATTTGTTGCTGATTTCTAACTTTTGAATTTGAAAATGATTTCTTCAACTATTTTGAAGGTTCGAGCACTTCCAAATCAAGGTTAACTTTTCAAAGCTAAGAAATTTTGAAAAGTATAAAGTATATATGTTTGGTATGTATGTTAAAGTATGTAGTAATATGATTTAAATAAGTTGAAACTGTTTTGTTAAGTAAATGAATAAGGAAATTTTAAATTTTTCTAATATGAAATTTAGATTTGAAATGTTTTGAAAAGAATTTGGTCTTCAAAATATTTTGAATAAAATTTAGTTTAAATGTTTTAACTGGGTAACATCTTTATAAAACTATATATTTAACAAGTTGGAATAGATACATAAGTTGTACGTATGCTGTTTTATTCGCATAATTAATTTGATCCAAGTTTGAGTACACAAGTTCGAGGTGAATTACACCATTTCGTGTTAGGATTTTTCATTTGATTCTCGATGGCGAATATTTGATATGGATTTTGGGCTTGATTCTAGAATTCTCTATCATAGTATATGGCTATGTAAGGAGACGGATGGCTTCTAGTCGAGAAACCATATCGAAATTCGCATTAGGGAAGTCGAATGGACAATACTAGTTCGAAAGCGAACTTGTGTGATTGAGCGAGCGATCAAATGTGATTTTGCGAAATGATGACGAATGTACATCTTATATTCTAATATCATTGATATATTTTGACGCTGAAATTGAAAGCTGTCGGGTTAGAATATCTTTGCTTACTAAAAGAAAATTTCCAATTTAAATTACAAAGATATATAACCCATAAAAGCAAAGATATTCAATCCCATATGGCTCTTCATACAGCGAAATTTATTTTGTAAAATTTGATCCTTATATAAGATGGACCTTATGTAGGTATAAGATTGATTTTGAAAACCATTGATTTTGGAAATGAACTGTTTGACTTAATTATATTGATTTGGAAATTTGGATTTATTTCCTAAATTTATTATTTTGGAAACTTTGGAACTGAAGATATTTGATTTGGAAGAATAATTTGGTGAAAGCGTATAAATTACATTGATATTGAAACAAATTGAATTCGAGAACCTTATTTTTACTAAATACCTGATTTGGAAGTTATCGAACTTATATAAAATTGATTTGTATAAGTATGATGTTGATTCGAAAACTATGGATTTGAAAAGGTACTCAATTTGAAAAGTGAAAGCTTATATAATTGAAGTTTATATAAGTGTGATTTGATATACTATGGATTTGAAAAGGTACTCAATTTGAAAAATGAAATCTTATATATAATGGACTTTACATAAGTATGATATTTGAAAGTGATTTGAAAAGGTACTATATGATACATATTTTTAAAGTAAAGATATGGAAAGTGCCTTCTGCTTGATATCCGCTTTGTGGCCACATTGTGGATTCATTCTATCGATATTCTCTGATTTTTGGTTTTCCGGATATGATACTCAAGTTTCCATCGAATTCCATGGCGTTACCCATGGTCTTACGAGCGCGGATGCATAGCGCAACTTCCTGACTGAGATGGCCTAGGGGTACGGATTGTTTCCTAGGGGATCCAGGCGTAACCATTGTGTATCTTGCATCTATGTAGGTCGCATTAGTAGCGAAACTGCCTGATTGAGATGGCCTAGGGGTACGGATTGTTTCCTGGGGGATCCAGGCGTAACCATTGTGTATCCTGCATTCTACTAGTCATCATGGCGTAACTCACAGGGCTGATAAAGCTTACGGATATGGATTGTTTCCTGGGGGATCCAGGCGTAATCATTGTGTATATGCGAACCATGGTTAGACAAAGGTTTTGTTTGTTATTTTTTTGTTTGGATTGTACTTTCCATATCTGTTTTTAAAAGTTTTTCCAGTCTTTTCACTGGGTGTTAAAACAAGTCTACTAAGTACTTGGAGAATTCTAGCTTTGCGCCTGATCAACCCACTGCCAGAGTCTACAGGAACGAGGATAAACTTGTTAAGACATCGAGTTATAAAAGTATTTTCGAAAGGAAATTTGTTTTGACTATAAAGGTATTTTATTATAAAAAGTATTTCCAACAAAGAAATTTTGTATTGATATTTGAAATTTGAAATCCTTATGGTTTGAATTAATTATTCGTGCCCGATTCTAGTCTTTTGAATCTACCTTATCTGCTCAGCTTTATTTATTCACCTATATTCTCTTTTCCGAATCTATCTTCTTTCTTTCCTTCTTTTGAATATATCCTTTAAAATATTGTTTATTTATATACTACCTAGTTTAATAGTAAAAAATTTAGTGTTTTATAAATAATTGATCTCATAATTAATTGAATGGATTTAATAAAATGAGTAATCTATTAAATATTAATTAATTTAAATAATAAAAAAAAGTATATGATTTTAAATAAATTTTTTAAATTGTTTTCCAAAGTCTAATTTTTCATCAGGTTGTTTCTATTTCTCCTACTTTGTTCCATTTCGGGGACGAAAAGTTTTGAGTGGGGGAGAGTGTAACGACCCGTAGATTTTAATAAATTTTATAACGTATTTAATTTGTTTTTTGAGAAATTTTAAACAATAATATTTTAAAATAAAAATGTAATATTTGTCAGCTAAATCAATGGGTGACCGTTGCTTTTAAAACTGCTCATATTTAATTTGGTACATTTAATTTCTATTTGTTCCGTTCTTTTCCCTGTTGCCTTTTTCATTCCTTGATTTTGGTGCTATTGGCTTCAACAAACATATCATATTTAGTACAAATTTTATATATATATTCCTTACCTTACCTGTGTCTTTTCTTTGTCTGCTCCTCTTCTTTACAAGCAAATTTTAAAGTGCATTAAATAGCTTTTCAGCTGAAATCAAGGGGATTGAACCGTTGCCATTATTTTGTTTATATATTTCAGGTTCTCTATTGCTTTCAGAAGGAAATATACGTTGCCTTCTTTGTGTATTATTCCACCTGCTTAATTTTAGCGTGCGTTTCTATTATTTCTCTTTTCTCTTACCTGAAGCATTTATTTTGACTCTTCAATCTCCTTCTGTTTGAATTTTTTTTTTGAACTTCTTGTCTAATCAAATTTATTGCTTTAATAATATTTCCTGAATCAATGCTTCTAATCGTTGCTATTTCATTGCAGCAAATCATTCATTACTTCACGTTTATATCAGTACCTTTAATTGTGACAGTTAATTTCCCTTCGGTTTTAAATTTTGAAACGTGCTGCACACGCATATCAATTGCTTAATAAACTGCATCAATCAAGTGTTTATGTTACTTCTCATTTATTTGATTGCCAACAGTACAAATTCAAACGGTCATCTAGCTTTATTACTCCCTTTATCTTTTGTTCTGAACGATCACTTGAAGAAACGTATAACGTACGTACGTTTATCTTTTTTTTTCATTATTTGATTTGGCTGCAGCTCATATTTTATTTGCGTGTATAAATCAACGTGAATATTTATTGCCTAAAATCCTCACCTGCTACTTTATATTTATTATTTATGTGATATGTTTCCCAATTTGTGTCTATTCATTTTTCCTACATTACTTGTTTTAACCGCTGAAACATTTTTAACCTTTTGATAGTTCAGTTTTCCACTCTACCCATTTTATATATTTCTTTTCTTCCCCCTCTCCCTGTTCTCTGCTTTCAATATAAATTTTCCAAATCCACCTTCATATTTTCACTCGAAAAAAAAATTATAAAAATAAAAGCATCGCTGCTTCATCTTTTGCCGCCTGGATCTCGTTGCCTTCGCCAATTCCAGAATAAGCCTTCTGCTTCCTTCCCCTCATTTATATACTTATATAAGTAAGTAAGTTGTTTTAAAACTTATTTTGGGTTAATATGCAGTTTTGTTATCAAGATTTGCATGGTTTTGTTATAATATATTTCTTTTTATCAAATCATTTTATATGGTGTTATAAGTCGCTTCTTTTTTTTGTATGATGCGTGTGTTACATATAATAGTATAGTATATTATATCATAGTATATTTTATCACTGTTGTTTGTGATTTTAAAGTACATATATATAATTTAATGTATGTATATGTTAGTTTTGGATCAAAATACATTAGTATATATAGATATAACTCAGAGCTTTTTATTTTGGGTTAATATATGTACAAACTTATATTTTGTTTTGCTTATGAGTTCTATCTGTTATATATATAAAGGTAGTATATATTCTATTTTCTTTTATATCAATACTTTGCTTTCTGATTTTTTTTATATACGTTTTAATATAATATATATAAACTTATATAAAATTTTAAATATGTCTGTTATACAAATTTTACCAGTCATGCATATATTAATTATGTTATAGTATGTTATATTAAAATTGGTTATAGTTTTATATTACTAATGTGTTTAATTAGATATATATAACAGTTTTGATTTTTATTATACATCAATGTTTTGATTCTTTAATAAATATATGTATATATTAGGGAGCAGTAGTCTTTTCTCGTGTAAAGAAACTTGTGTAAAATTTTGCTTTAAACTTTTATTTTGTTTGAGTTAGTGAGGAGTTTTATCAACATTGGTTTAAATAGAAAAATTAAACTTTTTGTTAGTGTTGTAACTCATTGTTAAAGTTAAAATATAAAGTTATTTTGTTTTGATCGGCTATTTTAAGTATTATATATTTGGTTTGTTTTAAAACGGCATCTTATTTTTTTATGCGTTAGCATGAATTTTTTTAGGTCCGCATATTTTATACTTGTTAAGTTGTTCATATTCTAAGATATGTATTCAGTATATTTTTAAGTATGCTTAAAAGCTTGTATATAAGATGAGTACTTACTTTAGGTAAATGTAGGTGTTTTAGATAAATTGTGTTTTATTCTAAAACAATGGATTTTGGAATGTGTGTGTATATAGATATAATATGTGTTTAAGAAATTGTTGTGGGAAATAGTTTAAGTATATAAAAAAAACTTTGATTTTTAATGCTTGAGTTAAGAATGATGATTTAGAAATTTTTATATTATTTTGATGTCTATTTTCAATTTATGTCAAACTGACCCTAATCGTTCCATCGATTCCTCATTATCAGTTATCCGTCGTGCCTGTTTTCTTCATCGAATCATATCCATCCAGCGTTGCTTTGGAATTTGTAGCTCGTTTCCTTGTCAAATTTCTCTAGCCTCGAATGGTGAGTAATCACTCACGCTTTAACGTTCTTATATTTATTAAATTTGATTTCAATTGAAATGACAATTGAAATATGTTGCTGTAGTTATTTAAATTGTTATATATGCTATTATCTGTAACTGTTCACCTGTGGGATATGACACCATATCCTGTTGTTTATATTATATTGTTATTGATGATATATGTCTGTTGTTGTATTTTATATTATTATCGGTTTTCACTCTGCAAGTTCCCTGTTAGTATAGAATTCACTATGGGTTGAAATGATACATACCCGAACGGACTTTAGAATAGGAGGAAATCGTCGTGGGTTGAAATGATAAACCCAAGCGATTTTCATTTGAATTGAAATTGGGATTACGGGTTGAAATAATATCTACCCGTATATATTTAAATTACGGATTGAAATGATAAATATCTGTATCACTTAACCATATGATAGATATATATACAGACACCGTTGGTCCATATATATAAATACTTTGAAATAAATTCTATGGATTTGGGAAGAAATATATGGTTTTAATAAATGTGGATTCTTAAATTATTATATATAAATGGTAATGGTATATAAATAGATTTAATAATAATATATAATTAAATTAAGATTGATTTAATACATATAATATGGTTAAATATTTAAATTTATGTTTCAAAATAGATTTCGGTAATAATTTGAATAAGTTAAGGTTGGGAAGATAATTTTATTTAATTAAACCGATTTGAAACTTATTGAAATTGGGATTTAAGATATGATTTATAACTTGGGTTTAATTTAAATAATTTAATGAATATTTCTTATTTAAATAAATTTAAGGAAATATTTAGTAAAAATGAAATTTAAGGCTAGTTAAATGATATTGAATTTATTAAGTGAATATTCCCTGATTAAATAATAATAAAGTTAAATCAAGAGCTATATGAAACTGTTAAATTTAACTTTGAAAATGTTGAATATTAAAGCTTTGAAATATATTGAAAATTTAAACGGTATATTTAGAACTAAATTGAATTGATGAATTGAGCTTTGAATAAATTTGAATTTGGAATTTGAGTTAATTTGAATCGATTTGTGAGACTTGAGGAAATTATAAATACTTTACTTTATAAATTATCCAACCTATAGATACTATTTTAGAAAATAAATATATTTGAAATGAAATGATATTTAGGTTTGAAGTATAAATTAAATTGAAATGACCACGGTGTTATAGTGTATATTTCTACATTGTAGATAGTTCCACGGATCCTTAGAGGATGATTATCCCAAACATCCTTTAAGTTACTTGTATTTCAGTTGATATTTCACTTGAGTTGGATTTATTGATATAAGAATGTTAATCTTGACTCGAGTGTTTTGTGTTTTGCTTTACGCTCGGGTCAGACCGAGTGATACAGCATCTGAGACTCACATTTGGAGTTTGGAGCTTCCTTTGGAGATCCAACTATCGCCTCAGCTTTCAGCTCTTCTAGTTGATTTGTTCAGAGAAGTCAGCTGTTGTACTGGAGACTTCACTGCATTTGAGATTTTCTGTTGTATTTTATTTCTAACTCTGATGTTTATATAGTAGCTTCATGAACTACTATTTTATCTATTCCGCTGCGTATTATTGTATTACTCTGTGTCTGTGATTCTGTGATTGATTTATTTACTGTATATGCTGAGTATTGCCAAATTCAAATTAACAATCCACTGTTTTGAAGTATTCGAGTCCGACATGTGCGGATTATTGTCGATTTGAATGGTCCAAAATAGCGGGTCATTACAATATGATATTTTGATATATTGAAATGATTTGAAATGAAGTTTTGGAAAGATATGATATTTTGAGATATTGAAATGATTTAGAAATGATAAATCTTTATTTTGATAAATATATGGTTTTGAAATGATATTTTATTTTGAAGTAAAGTATTGTTTTAAAGTTATAACCACGGGTTATAATAACGAATTGTTGTTAAAGAGACCGGGATCGGATATGGACAAACTCTCTGTCGATACCGAAAACCACTTTGACAACTGTGTACGCGGTGGAGTTTCCAGAATGAAGTAGGATGGTGGCGACAATCCTAAGGTATATACGTGGACCCAACTCCCGTGAGTTGGCATAAGGTGGCTAAAACAGGAGCGATCTCGGACCAGTGAGGTAGCACCTCTTATCGGACACACTTCTTCGATACCATTCTATTACTTTGTGATTTTTGGTGGCCACCCTTGATTTGGGAGTGTTGTTCGAGGTGGAGCGGTAGTGGCTGCTATGCGTTTCCATCAGTCCATGTGCGTAATTGGTATATCTACCCTGGCATTGCCTTGTGTGCCGTGTCACCTACCATATCGAACCCACTACGATTTTGGTTTAAAGATCCGACTGCGTTAAGGTTCACCATCCCCTTAACGCTATTTTCTATATGATTATACTTTACTGATTAGACACTACTGTATATAGCGTATATTACTATAGTATATAGTTTAACGGATCCTTAGAGGATGGGCGGTCCCAAGCATCTTCTAAGTTACTTGTACCTTTATTACAGTTCACTTGAGTTGGTTTACATTATATAAGTATATATTGTCCTGACTCGAGTGTTTTGTGTTTTGCTTTACGCTCGGGTCAGCCTGAGTTATTCACAGATTTGGATTTCCGCTCTCTTGGAGATTTGAATCGCTGGAGATTATCTGCTTGTCTTGTCCTATCTATTTCAGTTCTGTTGTTCTGTTCAGCTTGTACTTGGTTATCATATTGAGACGTCTGTTGTACTTTATTTTCTCCTGTTGTATCTTATGTAACTCCGATATATTTATATAGTAGCTTCATGAACTACTATCTCTTTTACTTCCGCTGCATTATTTTACTCTGTGTTTGTGATCTGTGATTATATTTATTTACTGTATATTCTGAGATTTGCCAAATTTTTATTTACAACGCGGTATTTTGAGCAATTCAATTCCGGCATGAGTGTCTACCTATACACTTATAATGGATGCGAATGGTTGAAAATAACGGGTCGTTACAATTTTTATCAAATCCGTCTGATATTATAATAGTGTCTATAGAAATTAAATAGAATATAGCTGAAATGCTTGCATCTCACGTTCCAGCATAGTTAGGCACAATCAAAACCGTACGGCGCTTATTGGAGAATGGATTCCGTACAATTGCAGGGCTACTGGGGTACCGCCCGTCACAGTACCTGGTCTAGATCAGCGTACCGAGGACCACTCCCGATCCCCTACAACACAAGACCTGAACTATCTCTTACTGGATAGCCCGAATAAGATCATCCTGCGGTTGGAATAAGCAACCACCCACATAGCCAAAATAAAAGAAAGGGACTCTTGATAGGGATGACTGACCATACTTGGAAGCTACCCACTTAGCCTTGTTGCACCTCCCATGTTTTAGCCATTCCCGATTAATGAGGCTTGAAGCTACAATTACCTTTTTAGAACACATTCACTTAGAATACTCATCCATCGTCTTCTAATGACGATGTTCTGACAGCATTCATCCATACAAGTCCGTTCCCGGTCCGAACGGAACCGAAGGCACTACTCCTACTACATCCATTTTGGAATCACCCTTAGGATTAGTAGCGATTAGCCCTTGCACTTCCATGCTCCATCTTCAACTCCAAGCTCTTGTCTTCATTTCAAAAACGTACTCGTTGGATCGAAGTGGTTTTCGGATAACTTATCTGATCTCGTTCTCTTCGAAACAACGTTCTAAATTGGCCAAATATTGATAGTCGGTTATTTAACTATCAAATTAACATCCATAAGCAATCATTTGGCCTTGATATAATCTTCCTCAAAATATTTATTTTCAAAATATCTTTAAAGACATATCAATTTCTTTCAACATTTGAAAACAATTTTTCAAATACTTAAATCCATAACATGATATTTCCAACACCTCAACCCTTAGAAAGATTTCTAAATTTCTTTTTCTATACTTAGGAAAACATTACTAGTTCTGTTTTCCCAAAATCTTTTCAATATTAACGCCCCAGGGAATTATTCTGTAACTTATTCCAAAAATCCCCGGAAATCAAAAATAATTTCCTCTCCTCAAATTATATCCTTTTATAAGCTCTTTTAGAATCTCGAGAGAATTTTTCAAATAATTTTCTTCCAATTCACTTTTAAACTAATTATATATAATAAGTATTTAAAAGTTTAATAATTTATTTTTAAAAATATGTTCAAGTAATTATTTAAAATATTGAAAACACTTTTATTACATTTATAACTCATCTTTAGTTAAAAATATAAATTTTCAAAGCTGATTTTAAAAATTAGAATTTACTAAAATAAATACTTCATATTAAAAATCTACTTACCCAGTATCTAAATCTCAACTGGTTTAAAATTCCATAGTTCTAAAATAATAAAATTTTCCCTTTTTAAGCAAATTCACTTCTTAAAATTTAAAATATATTTTTAAAATCTCAATAACAAATTTTAATTTATAACTTTCTCTTGATTTCACAACATCTCAATTCATTGTCGATTTTCCAACCATTCTCATTTCAAAATAGGATTTTCCATTTTTCTTAACCCTGTTTCCATATTCTAATATAAATTCCTCCTATGAATCTATATTCTCAATTATCACCTGATATCAAATTTCTTCACTACAAACATCTTTTATTAATTTTACAACCCCTTTTGATTTTTCCTGTTTATAAAACCAAATCTATTTATAAAAATCCATTATATAAATTTATTGTCTTACCATTAATACTTCCAATCTATTTTCAATATTGATTTTGACTGCTTTTTATATATTTCCATAATATCATTTTTAAACTCTCTAATATAATTCATTTTAAAAATCTCCATTCATTTATCTGAAATAGTCAAGTAGCCAAATCAATTATATTCTTCCTAATTCATCTTCCTTAAAATAACTATTTTATTATCAAATTCTCTTCAATTCCATAAATTTTAAAATATATTTATAGTTTAAAATTTATCAAAATTCAGGCCAGTGCTATATAGCATCCAATGATTCCAATCACTACAATAATCTATACTGGATTATTCTACACAAATGATATATCGCTATATATGAAAATAAACAATAAATTTGAGGAATCCAGTTGGATCCCTCCAACCTGTTTTCCTGCATCCACAGATGTTGATACACATAAAATAAATACCAATCCCACTTCGAGGGGGAAATCGTGGTATATTGGGTCATCCGCTATTATGCGGGGCGCGTAGGGTCTCATCTGCTATATAATGCGGGAATATCAATCACTCCAATATATATATATATATATATAATAACATCCAAACTAATATCAATTTATCCAAACAACCAATAATTTAAATCCAATTTTTAAATTATTCGAGAAATCCGAATGAGTGAGATTTTACTCACATTTGACTTTAATTTGCAATCCACTTCAATCATGCCCTGATTTCACGATATTTGACCTCGCATAATAAAATTTACGGACTTGTAAATATCCGATTTATAATATGATTTATATATCCTAATTACCATTATATATACATATATATATAATTAAACAGTAAGTCAAAGTATGAATTTATATTTTTTATTTATTTATTAAATTAAATATAAAAACTGCTATATACCTTACTGCCCAGAAACCTCCCCCCTAAGTCTCGAATCAGATCCCACGACCACTTCGACGACCGAGCCCTCCCAATTGCGACTAGACTATGCCTCACCCAAAACCCTAAATCGCTGACCATCTACGTCATGTTCGCATGCACGCACAAATATTCCCTTCCAACACCGAAGTTTGTGCTACTACCAGGCACCAACAGTCGCCCCTCCTCGAACTCGAGATGCTCCGCCGATGGCCACCCATCCTCTATCCCCAATCGCGGCTCCACGTTTCCCCCCTCCCCTTCTACACTGCCGCACTCGAAAACCCCTCGAAACCTTTTAAGTCGCTCACGATCGAACCTCCCCTCCACCTACGGCCATTCGCGACTTCGTTCGAATCCCTTTTTTTTCGATTTCAATTTTGAATTTTCTTTTCGTTCCGCCAATTTCTCCTCTGGGATTTTTTTTGATAAGAATGAAATAAATCGCGAGTTTTAAAAAGAACGGGCCGCGATTTAAATTTGAGTTGATTTCAATTTTCTATTTTCTTTTCATTTCAACTGATTTGAGAATAGAGGGAAAATCATGATTTAAAAGCAGGAGATGGCGTGTCAGATGCTGTCTACAGTGACACTGAAGTGAAGGGAAAAATTTGATGTGGATATGCAAGTCAATCAATATAAGTATATATTTATTTTAAATTAAAATCGTCTCGATTTCCATAGCTAAAAATCTCGACCCCCTATCGAGGCGTGCCGCTAGGCATTTATAATGTTATACCACTATTTCGAACGTAATGGAAAAGGTTTCGAGTCCTAATTCGATTGTATGGAGAAGATAGCTTTTTCGACCTAATTATTTTACTGAATTATTCGATATAAATTTCAGCGCGTTTTTATTCTGTACGATCAAATGATAATTACAAACTCTACGAAATTTGAAATCCGATAATAATACACTATTATGGATCTAATGGAACTAGTTTCGTCGAATTCCCAGATTGTGCTCGGATTGCTATTTTAACGCGTCGATTTAAACAAGCTATTTTTAAAATTGAACAGATCACTTTTAAATTAAATTTTAAAACTTTTTTATCTTCATTATTATCCATATAAATTTTACAAGCCTTAAAATTATTTTTATCGAGCTTAAAACTCAAGATACAATATTTTACCCAATATTCAATTATTAAATTAAATAATTAAATTATCCAATAGATCGCTATATTTAAATTCTGAATTTATTTTATAATTAAACCCAAATTTTCATATTCAAGATAAAATAATAATTCTAATCCAATATTTAAAACTATTTAAATATTACAAATCAACCGTTGAAAAATTCGGGTCGTTACACACACACACACACACACACACACACATATATATATATATATATATATATATATTCTTTTGATTTCATTCTTGAACTGGGAAGTGAATGGAGAAGACATGATTTTAAATGTAGAAGGGCGGCTGGTTTCAGATGTAGGGTGGCTTGTCTTAGTGGTAGGGTGGCTGAACAAGAAAAGTTGATGTGAATGAAAATAATATATATATATATATATATATAATTTCGAATTATCTCGTTTATGGCATCTAAAAATCCTGAATCCCTATCGAGGTGTGCCGCCTGGCGTTCATAATGTTATACTATTATTCCGAACCCAACGGAATAAGCCTCAAGCCCCAGTTCGATCATATGTGGAAGATGGCTTTTTAAATTGACTATTTAATTTAATTTCGATTAAATTATTTCTTGGCATTTCTATTCCGTACGACTAAACGATAACTCTAAACGCTACGAAATTTGAAATCTGATAATAATACACTGTTACGGATCCAATAGAACTGGTTTTGGTGAATTCTGAGACTATGCCCCGAATCGCTGTTTTAACGCATCGATTAAATCGACGATTTCCAAAATTTACAAAATTGCTTAAAACTTCAATTTTGAGAACTTATTTACTAAATTAAAATTCCAAATCGAATATTTAAACCATTTAAATATTCAAAATCAAACGACAAAAAATCTGGGTCGTTACACAAACATTGGAAAGTGAAGTATATATAATATATTGGAACGTGAAGCAAAATATATGTGCTCATATATGCCAGCAAAATAGGCACACGAATGAAATATTCCACCAAGGCATTATTAACCCAAGTAAAAATATACGCAACTTGAATAAAAAATAATGTACACGATGGCTATACGCTAGCATGCACAAATATGTATATGCGCATGCAAATTTAATGCGACAACATGACGGTTCATGCAACAACACATTAGCTGAGTATATCTGTATTGTATTATATATATAATACATGTAAATGAAGTAAAGATAGATTCTATCTACACATATGCATGCAAGCACACACATATAAGAAGATAATGTGTAATTATTACACATTGGCCGTGTAATTTTCGGATCCATGACATTGAAAAAAATGGAGGATAACTATTTTGTAACACTTAGATTATTTTTACTTTTTTTGTTAAGTATTTTGAAGAGGTTTCAAAACAAAAGAAACACGTATTAACTTGCTTTTGGAAGAGTTTTAAAGAAGGAAGTCATTGTTTTGAAGAAGTAATTTGTGTATAAATTGGTTGCCGTATTGAACATATAATTAATTGATTGATGATGTTTTGTATGTTTATTTTTATAAATTGATCAGTTATTATTGCATTTGCATATATTAAATTATTGAAATGCTCATATATATGTATATGATATTATCCAACTTTGTGACCTTGGAGATTTGAGAACACTACAAGAGAATGACTATATTACAACTAGTATTAAATAAGTTAATTAATGAAAAATATATCTGTATGTTATATATTTTGATATATGTTATGATATTTAAAATGTTTAAGGTATCATAATTATACATGTATATATATTATATGGATTTCCAAAATTAATATATTTTAATTAAAATTGTTTAATGAAGTAAATTAATTCAAGGTGAATTAATTAAAGGTTTACTAATTAAATAAAAATACATATATATATATATATATAAGATGTAACGACCCGATATTTTCAACCATTCGCATCCATTATAAGTGTATAGGTAGACACTCATGCCGTAGTTGAATTGCTCAAAATAACGCGTTGTAATTAAAATTTGGCAAATCTCAGAATATACAGTAAATAAATATAATCACAGATCACAGACACGGAGTAAAATAATGCAGCGGAAGTAAAAGAAATAGTAGTTCATGAAGCTACTATCTAAATATGTCAGAGTTACATAAGATACAACAGAAGAAATAGAGTACAACAAAAGTCTCAATAAAATAACCAAGTACAAGCTGAGTAAAACAATGGAACTGAAATAGATAGGACAAGACAAGCAGATAATCTCCAGCGATTCAAATCTCCAAGCGAGTGGAAATCCAAATCTGTGAATAACTCAGGCTGACCCGAGCGTAAAGCAAAACACAAAACACTCGAGTCAGGACAATATATACTTATATAATGTAAACCAACTCAAGCGAACTGTAATAAGGGTACAAGTAACTTAGAAGATACTTAGGACCGCCCATCCTCTAAGGATCCGTTAAAATATCTACTATGTAGTAATATTCGCTATTATAATAGTGTCTAAATAAGTAAAGTATAATCATATAGAAAATAGCGTTAAGGGGATGGAGAACCTTAACGTGGTCGGATCTTAAAATCATAATCGTAGTAAAGCTCGATATGGTAAGTGACACGGCACAACTAGGCAATGCCAGGGTAGATATACCAATTACGCACACGGACAGATGGATACGCATAACAGCCACTACCGTTCCACCTCGAACCACACTCCCAAATCGGAGGATGGCCATCTAATCAATCACAAGTAAGAGTATAATATCGAAGAAATGTGTCCGAGAAAAGGTGCTACCTCACTGGTCTGAGATCGCTCCTGTTTTAGCCACCTTATGCGAACTCACGGGAGTTGGGTCCACGTAACATACCTTAAGAACGTCGCCACCATCCTACTTCATTCTGGAATCTCCACCGCGTACACAGTTGCCAAAGTGGTTTTCGGTAAGACAGAGAGTATGTCCATATCCGATCCCGGTCTCTTTTACAACCCAACGTTATTATAACCCGTGGTTATAAGTTTAAAAACATTTTATACTTCAAAATAGAATATCATTTCAAATCCAAATCTTTATCAAAATAAAGATTAAATCAATTCCAAACCATTTCCATATTTTTAAAATGTCATATCATTTCAAAACTTCATTTCAAATCATTTTAATATTCCAAATATCATTTGAGTTCAAATCTAAATATTCAACTTTAAATACCTTTTAAATTTAAAGGTATACTTCATTTATTATCATTTCAAGTCACCTTTTAAATAGTTTATATTCCAATCAAATAATTCATTTAAACCTTTTAAAAGTGTAATTATTATATTTTCAAACCAAGTATTCAATTTCAAAAGTTTCAAACCATTCTGAGTTCGTTTACTAAGTCAAAAAAACCCTAATTATTAAAATTTCAGCATTTCACAGCATTTAAAAACAACTACTATAGGTTATATTTGAAAACATTTTTAATTCAACAAAGACAGCACTTAAAACTGCTGTTAAAACTCAGTTTTAGTTGAATTATAGTTCAAAACAGAAAAGACATCATATCAAAAGTGCTGCGGTAGTTCAGTTTTCAAAACAAGGGTTAAATTTGGTTTCAGCAAAGACTGCAGACCATTATAGCATTTCCAGAGAATGCTATAATAGACCTGAGTTCAATATTAGCCTATAAGTTCAATTACAGCAACTACAGCATTTCAGAAATGCTGTAATAGCTCTTTTTACACAATTTTAGTTCAAAACAGAATCTATAGCATTTCTGAATGCTATTAAAAGTAAATTTCAGGTGTTAGTGTATTTCCAGCAATTAAATAACTTTAATTTAAAACACATAAACATTTTAAAAATCATATTTTAACATTTAAAATGTTCATTTACATATCGTTTAACATATATCTTTTCATAATAAATTTCTTATAATAAAATCCAATTTTCAACAATTTACTTAATAAATTTAAGTGTAAAAGTTTCCAATTCTTCACATTTCAACAAATAACTTAACACTTCAAATTTAAATTACCATTTCACAAATTTAACTAAATTTCCAATTTTATTTAATTATCTTAACCCTTTAATTAAAACCAAATTTCACATTTCCTAGTCAAGTTATATTTTAAAAGATCACTTTAAACATTCACTTATTTAACCACTTAAATTCATAGAAAAATCAATAATACTTTAATAAATCACTTAAATTCAAATTTAATCAAATTATCATATTTACCATTTCCAAATAAAATTTAATATCCATTTTATTTATATAACTTAAATATCATTTTTAACCAAAATTCTAAATTTCCAACTTAAGTTATATTTCAAAAATCTAGTTAAACCATTCATTAATTACATTTTAACACATGGGAAAAAATCATAATTTCTTTATTTTAAAACATTTCAAAATCTATTTAAATCATATTTCATAAATTTATAATTTTTTAAAATACTTAAAAATATCCAAAACACTTTATAAAATAACCACGGGCCTGTATATAATTTTCTAACCTAGGTCAAGTGATACGGATATGTATCATTTCAATCCGTAGTTAAAAAAAGAAAAATCCGGGTTCTATCATTTCAAACCCGCAATCCCAAGTTAAAATAAATTAAATAAAAATTGTTCAAGCCTATCATTTCAGCCCATAACAATTTTTCCCTATTCTAAAGTCCGTTCGGGTATGTATCATTTCAACCCATAGTGATTCTAGTCTACAAGGAACTTGCAATGGTGATAACTGATATAAATAACAGAATAACATTAAATAACAGTAACATATGATATAACAGGTGTATAAACATCATATGATCATAATATAGTCAAGTATAACATGATAATATATTTCTACAGATTCAAAGGGTGTCAATTTACTAGTTATATAGGTACATATTGTCTGGTGAGAATAACTCACCTCTTTGTGCTGGAGATATCAAAACCAATGACACAATGGAAACAAAAGCACGATGACAAGACTACGGACTTGAGTGGAGAGCGAATCCAAGCTACAACTCTTGTGCACAACCCAAAACAACCAATCAAAACAACAAAATTCAATACGACTTTAAAATGAAATAACTTTGAAATGAAAAGAGATTTGAATGTCAAATCTTTTGCCTTGTTTTCTACAATGCTTTGCATGGCCTAGGGGTTTATTTAGGTCAGGTTTGACATGACTTTGGCTCAGGTTTGATCATAGGAATGCATGGCATAAAGGCTAGAACATGTGGAGGAAGTTACAACACAAGAATATCAAGAGACTAGGCAACATAGTGGAGTTTGGTTCAACTTTTGGCTCGGTCTATGGGTCAAATGGCTCGGCCATCATCTGGTACAGGTCTGGACAGAGGTTTGGGTGATGAGTAGCAGCAGCCAAAGGTCATGTAGCAAGTGGTGGTGGTGGCTAAGGGGGTGGCCAAAGCAAGATATGGAGGGTAGGTGATGATATGTGTGTTCTAGGCAATGTTTTGTGGAGTTTTGTGGTGATGGCTTCAAATGGAAGGTCATGGCCTGTCTTGGTCAGAGGGAAGGGAGTGTTTGTTGTAGTAGATGGAGGAGATGATGATGGGGATGAAGGTGGTAGAGGCTAGGCCAAGCAAACATGTGAAGAGATCAAGGCAAAATTGCATAGAAAAGTAAGAAAAAAAGTAGAAAGAAAAGAGGAAGATTACCAAAAAAAATTTGCAAGATGGTGGCCATGATTTTTTTTTAGGGTTTTGGAGCTTTGAAAATTTGTGAATAAGATGAGGGAGACGGCTAGAAAAAAAGGAATGAGGAATAGGTAGGGTTAATTGATGAAAGGTTAGGTTAAAACGTAAAAAAGTGGACTATAAAAGCCCATAGGAAGATAGAAGGTTTAGGGCCTTTCATATTACTTTATTTTATTTTTATAACTTTATATTTCTGGAAAAAAAAATCTCAGATAAAATTTCGAAATTTTATCAAAATATAATAGTTTATATAAATATTTATCAATCATATAAAGTTAAATTAAGAAAATAGCTAAAAATAGTAAACTAGTCTAGAAAAATTGAAATTGAATAGGATAAATTTTAGAAAAATTCATATGAGCTTGTAATATATTTCTAAACATAAATAATAACATAAAATAAAAATATATTCACAAAATAAATATATATAATTTTAATGAAGAAAATAATAGAAAATAAGAAAACAGCCTTTAAAAATAGGAAATCAACACAGTAAACATTGGAAAAATTCTATTATTATTTTTGAAGTATTTAGAGATGAAAATATAAATAAATTAACATATTGACACATATTAAATAAAATATAAGAAATAAAAATATGATTTATAAAATTTAAAATAGGCAAAATTTGCACAAATAAACAAATTATACTAAAAATTGAAATGTACATAACTTTTACATTTTAACTCCGTTTTGAACGAAACGAAAAGTAGTGTTCAAGTTATTACATCTATTTTTATAATAATAGATAAAATTTATAATTTCAAACTTTTAAATTTTTAAGTTTAAAAGTCAAAGTTTGACTATTTGACCAAAATTCACATTTTCTGGAAATATTAAATTTAGTCATATTTGGAATTCAAATCCACATACAAAATCAAAGTTTTTATATTTACAATAACAAAATTTATTATTTTCATAAATAAAGCTTTTAAATCTGGAAAAATCAATTTTAAAATAATTGTAAAATACATGGTTGTTACACTCTCCCCCACTCAAAACTTTTCGTCCCCGAAAAGGAACGAGGTACGGGAAAGCACCTAAAAAGATAGAATGAATAGAATTAAGACAAGATGATAAGAATATTGGAATTACACTTGATAACTATTGTTATAGGCAAGTTTAACAAGATGGAGGTGATCAAATCAAGAACACAAACACGAAAAAGATTCTCTAGAGTCTGAATCACCCTTTTCACTTGAGCGACGGTCCATGGATGGAAAACAGTGTTCAGATTCCAAAATGAGTAACAAAGATTTGAAAGATTATAAAAGATTTCTAAACAGACTGGTATAAGCAATAGCCTTCCCATTGTAACAAGATAAGAGAAATGAGGACAACCAAAAGATAGTTTGGAAAACAAAATAAGATAATAAACTTGAAACCATAATGCTTTGAAATCATAACAATTTTAGGGATGTTTATCATTTGGAAATCACACTACTAAAATCATAACACTTTGGACATGTTATTCTTTAAAAAAAAACATAATACTTAGAAAATCATAACACTTTGGACATGTTATTCTTTTAAAAAAAACATAATACTTAGAAAATCATAACACTTTGGACATGTTATTCTTTAAAAAAAACATAATACTTAGAAAATCATAACACCCTAAAAAAAATCTTCATTTAAACCATTTTAATCCAAGATCAAACAATATTCATTTTACAGTTGTAACATTTCTAAGTTCATTCAATTTTAAAAATTTCCAAAACACTATATTTTCAAAACAGCATCACTTATAAAATGCTACAGTAGGTATATTAGTACTTCAAATCAGTTTAATTCCAGATATATTCATTTGGATATTATTTAACTCATGACTTATTAAAACAAACTTTTATGAATGGAATATCCAAATTAAACTATACTTCATTTATTAAGTTAAAAGTTCACTATTTTAGTTGGCTCTTAATTTAACACATAGCCTAACTCTTTATTTAAAATACCCATCTCATAAATAGATATTTCTTTCATAAGTTACACTTAAAATTCCATTTGAAAACCAAATTCTCAATTATCAAATTTTAGTGATGTTAAAATACATTTTAACTATTTAAATCATAATTATTCATTTTTCAAGACATATCTATTTCATAAATAAAATATTTATATAGCAAATATAACAATCAAATTTCTTTACACATTTATTCATTTAGACATTAATTAAACTATGAATTCAAGTTAAATAAACTTTATTACAAAATGTCTAATTCAAATGTATTTATTTATTTATTTTATCTATTCAAAGATACATTATTTATTATACAACATATTCATTTTAGGAAATAACCTTTAATAAAATTCCTAGGTTAGACTTAAGGTTCCATAGTAAATCAAATTTGATTATTAAGTTATTTAAATAAAATCTCTTTAAATTCCTTTTTCACTATTTGCCTTTGTTAATCTTTTATAACTAAAATTTAAGGTTATAACATGTATTATAACCACTCAAATTTTATTTATAAAAATCCTTTTTATATTGTATATTATCCAATTCCATATTCAACTTCTAAAAAAATTTAAGGTAAGTTATATTTGAATGCAATTGTATTATACAAATAAAACTTTCCAATTCAATTATCTCAAGTTTGAATCATTTATTCAAATTTTTGATTTTCTTCTTATAACTGAAATTATTCTTTAAAATAATATTTAAGAATTAAACTTCCGATTTCTTTCAGACCATTTAGAGATAAGTAATTATATATACATAATATGTCAAATCAAATTTAAATCATATATATATATATATATATATTATAATCCAATCATATTTTAGAAATTCAAATCAATTAGATTTTTCCAAAACAAAGCTGTAGCAAGACTACAGAACAGTCTCTTCACTTCGAAACTCTAAAATGAACGTCGATGATGCTGCAGTCATCACCGAAATTATTTTCCAGCGACAAAGAGAAGAGCACTAAATTTTAAACCTTTTAAAATTCTTTGAAAACAAAATTTCTATTCGAAATACTTTAAATAATATATCCTTTTAAAACTTGAAAACACAAGGTTTGAAACCATCGGAAACTTGAATTCTCAAATTCTTGATTCAAATTCATTTCAGTTCCCAAATCAATTTATAAACAACTATTTAAAAATTCATTTGTAGAACAATAAATGATAAATCAAGTATTATCATTTCAAATTATCAATTTAAATCAATTTATTAAGTTCCATAAATTTACTTATATATCAAAATTTTATTTCATTAACCAAATTTAAAATAATATTGTGTCAGTTTGTTATGTCAAAGTGTTTTAGAAATCCTATCGATAGCGTTGATCAGACGAATTGATCGGAAATCCAAATCAACATCAACAACTCAAACAACACCATATATAAAACAAATCATAGATTTACAAGTACAATTCAAAATGTTTGGAGATAGTTTAGAAACAAAAGACAAGATGGTTAAACAGAGTAGAGAGATGGGTAAGCTTAGGTAAATCGCAGACAACCTTAACCAAGTCAACCGTGACTTAAAGAATAAGATCGATGTGGATTTTTCTGGGATAAATCTACGTTCGATCTCAAGAGATAGAGTTTGGAATAATAAAAGATATTAGCATCTAAACCAAGGATATAAAATCTTTGGTGAATTGATGCTATTGTAAAGGAGTTTCACCCCTTTATAAGAAAATTAGAATATTGGCGAGACCGCCAATTCACTATAAAGATCATTCGAAGTGGAGTCATGGGATACTCTAGAATCAAAAGATGATGAATAGTGAGGGACATGAATGAATTTTGGAACCGCAGGAAACATTCCAAAATTCAAAGGAAATTGAATCAAAAGGAAGAGATTCAAACTCGAACGAAAGTGATTCTGTAAATAAATTTACCATACATTCTAAGTTTTGCCTCAAAGCCAAAGCTCTGATACCAACTGTAACGACCGGATATTTTCAACCATTCGCATCCATTATAAGTGTATAGGCAGACACTCATGCCAAAGTTGAATTGCTCAAAATACCACGTTGTAATTAAAATTTGGCAAATCTCAGAATATACAGTAAATAAATATAATCACAGATCACAGACACAGAGTAAAATATTGCAGCGGAAGTAAAAGAAATAGTAGTTCATGAAGCTACTATCTAAATATGTCAGAGTTACATGAGATACAACAGAAGAAATAGAGTACAACAAAAGTCTCAATAAAATAACCAAGTACAAGCTGAGTAGAACAATGGAATTGAAATAGATAGGACAAGACAAGCAGATAATCTCCAGCGATTCAAATCTCCAAGCGAGTGGAAATCCAAATCTGTGAATAACTCAGGCTGACCCCAGCGTAAAGCAAAACACAAAACACTCGAGTCAGGACAATATATACTTATATAATGTAAACCAACTCAAGCGAACTGTAATAAGGGTACAAGTAACTTAGAAGATGCTTGGGACCGCCCAACCTCTAAGGATCCGTTAAAATATCTACTATGTAGTAATATTCGCTATTATAATAGTGTCTAAATAAGTAAAGTATAATCATATAGAAAATAGCGTTAAGGGGATGGAGAACCTTAACGCGGTCGGATCTTAAAATCATAATCGTAGTAAAGCTCGATATGGTAGGTGACATGGCACAACTAGGCAATGCCAGGGTAGATATACCAATTACGCACACGGACTGATGGATACGCATAGTAGCCACTACCGTTCCACCTCGAACAACACTCCCAAATCGGAGGATGGCCATCTAATCAATCACAAGTAAGAGTATAATATCGAAGAAATGTGTCCGAGAAGAGGTGCTACCTCACTGGTCCGAGATCGCTCCTGTTTTAGCCACCTTATGCCAACTCACGGGAGTTGGGTCCACGTAACATACCTTAAGAACGTCGCCACCATCCTACTTCATTTTGGAATCTCCACCGCGTACACAGTTGCCAAAGTGGTTTTCGGTAAGACAGAGAGTATGTCCATATCCGATCCTGGTCTCTTTAACAACCCAACGTTATTATAACCCGTAGTTATAAGTTTAAAAACAGTTTATACTTCAAAATAGAATATCATTTCAAATCCAAATCTTTATCAAAATAAAGATTAAATCAATTCCAAACCATTTCCATATTTTTAAAATGTCATATCATTTCAAAACTTCATTTCAAATCATTTTAATATTCCAAATATCATTTGAGTTCAAATCTAAATATTCAACTTTAAATACCTTTTAAATTTAAAGGTATACTTCATTTATTATCATTTCAAGTCACCTTTTAAATAGTTTATATTCCAATCAAATAATTCATTTAAACCTTTTAAAAGTGTAATTATTATATTTTCAAACCAAGTACTCAATTTCCAAAGTTTCAAACCATTCTGAGTTCGTTTACTAAGTCAAAAACCCTAATTATTAAAATTTCAGCATTTCACAGCATTTAAAAACAACTACTATAGGTTATATTTGAAAACATTTTTAATTCAACAAAGACAGCACTTAAAACTGCTGTTAAAACTCAGTTTTAGTTGAATTATAGTTCAAAATAGAAAGACAGCATATCAGAAGTGATGCGGTAGTTCAGATTTCAAAACAAGGGTTAAATTTGGTTTCAGCAAAGACTGCAGACCATTATAGCATTTCCAGAGAATGCTATACCTGAGTTCAATATTAGCCTATAAGTTCAATTACAGCAACTACAGCATTTCAGAAATGCTGTAATAGCTCTTTTTACACAATTTTAGTTCAAAACAGAATCTATAGCATTTCTGAATGCTATTAAAAGTAAATTTCAGGTGTTAGTGTATTCCCAGCAATTAAATAACTTTAATTTAAAATACATAAACATTTTAAAAATCATATTTTAACATTTAAAATGTTCATTTACATATCGTTTAACATATATCTTTTCATAATAAATTTCTTATAATAAAATCCAATTTTCAACAATTTACTTAATAAATTTAAGTGTAAAAGTTTCCAATTCTTCACATTTCAACAAATAACTTAACACTTCAAATTTAAATTACCATTTCACAAATTTAACTAAATTTCCAATTTTATTTAATTATCTTAACCCTTTAATTAAAACCAAATTTCACATTTCCTAGTCAAGTTATATTTTAAAAGATCACTTTTAAACATTCACTTATTTAACCACTTAAATCAATATACTTTAATAAATCACTTAAATTAAAATTTAATTAAATTATCATATTTACCATTTCCAAATAAAATTTAATATTCATTTTATTTATATAACTTAAATATCATTTTTAACCAAAATTCCAAATTTCCAACTTAAGTTATATTTCAAAAATCTAGTTAAACCATTCATTAATTACATTTTTAACACATGGGAAAAAAATCATAATTTCTTTATTTTAAAACATTTCAAAATCTATTTAAATCAAATTTCATAAATTTATAATTTTGTAAAATACTTAAAAATATCCAAAACACTTTATAAAATAACCACGGGCCTGTATATAATTTTCTAACCTAGGTCAAGTGATACGGATATGTATCATTTCAATCCGCAGTTAAAAAAAGAAAAATCCGGGTTCTATCATTTCAAACTCGCAATCCCAAGTTAAAATAAATTAAATAAAAATTGTTCAGGTCTATCATTTCAGCCCATAACAATTTTTCCCTATTCTAAAGTCCGTTCGGGTATGTATCATTTCAACCCATAGTGATTCTAGTCTACAGGGAACTTGCAATGGTGATAACTGATATAAATAACAGAATAACATTAAATAACAGTAACATATGATATAACAGGTGTATAAACATCATATGATCATAATATAGTCAAGTATAACATGATAATATATTTCTACAGATTCAAAGGGTGTCAATTTACTAGTTATATAGGTACATATTGTCCGGTGAGAATAACTCACCTGTTTGTGCTGGAGATATCAAAACCAATGACACAATGGAAACAAAAGCACGATGACAAGACTACGGACTTGAGTGGAGAGCGAATCCAAGCTACAACTCTTGTGCACAACCCAAAACAACCAATCAAAACAACAAAATTCAATACGACTTTAAAATGAAATAACTTTGAAATGAAAAGAGATTTGAATGTCAAATCTTTTTCCTTGTTTTCTACAATGCTTTGCATGGCCTAGGGGTTTATTTAGGTCAGGTTTGACATGACTTTGGCTCAGGTTTGATCATAGGAATGCATGGCATAAAGGCTAGAACATGTGGAGGAAGTTACAACACAAGAATATCAAGAGACTAGGCAACATAGTGGAGTTTGGTTCAACTTTTGGCTCGGTCTATGGGTCAAATGGCTCGGCCATCATCTGGTACAGGTCTGGACAGAGGTTTTGGTGATGAGTAGCAGCAGCCAAAGGTCATGTAGCAAGTGGTGGTGGTGGCTAAGGGGGTGGCCAAAGCAAGATATGGAGGGTAGGTGATGATATGTGTGTTCTAGGCAATGTTTTGTGGAGTTTTGTGGTGATGGCTTCAAGTGGAAGGTCATGGCCTGTCTTGGTCAGAGGGAAGGGAGTGTTTGCTGTAGTAGATGGAGGAGGTGATGATGGGGATGAAGTTGGTAGAGGCTAGGCCAAGCAAACATGTGAAGAGATCAAGGCAAAATTGCATAGAAAAGTAAGAAAAAAAGTAGAAAGAAAAGAGGGAGATTACCAAATTTTTTTTGCAAGATGGAGGCCATGATTTTTTTTAGGGTTTTGGAGCTTTGATAATTCGTGAATAAGATGAGGGAGATGGCTGGAAAAATAGGAATGAGGAACAGTTAGGATTAATTGATGAAAGGTTAGGTTAAAACGTAAAAAAGTGGACTATAAAAGCCCATAGGAAGATAGAAGGTTTAGGGCCTTTCATATTACTTTATTTTTATTTTTATAACTTTATATTTCTGGAAAAAAAAATCCCAGATAAAATTTCGAAATTTTATCAAAATATAATAGTTTATATAAATATTTATCAATCATATAAAGTTAAATTAAGAAAATAGCTAAAAATAGTAAACTAGTCTAGAAAATTTGAAATTGAATAGAATAAATTTTAGAAAAATTCATATGAGCTTGTAATATATTTCTAAACATAAATAATAACATAAAATAAAAATATATTCACAAAATAAATATATATAATTTAATTTAAATATAATTTTAATGAAGAAAATAACAGAAAATAAGAAAACAGCCTTTAAAAATAGGAAATCAACATAGTAAACATTGGAAAAATTCTATTATTATTTTTGAAATATTTAGAGATGAAAATATACATAAATTAACATATTAACACATATTAAATAAAATATAAGAAAGAAAAATATGATTTATAAAATTTAAAATAGGCAAAATTTGCACAAATAAACAAATTATACTAAAAATTGAAATGTACATAACTTTTACATTTTAACTCCGTTTTCAACGAAACGAAAAGTAGTGTTCAAGTTATTACATCTATTTTTATAATAAAAGATAAAATTTATAATTTCAAACTTTTAAAATTTTAAGTTTAAAAGTCAAAGTTTGACTATTTGACTCAAATTCACATTTTCTGGAAATATTAAATTTAGTCATATTTGGAATTCCAATCCACATACAAAATCAAAGTTTTTATATTTACAATAACAAAATTTATTCTTTTCATAAATAAAGCTTTTAAATCTGGAAAAATCAATTTAAAAATAATTGTAAAATACAGGGTTGTTACATAAGATATATGTGTTATACTATAAAGGTTATAATACATAGTAATTATTAAATATAAATGTTGTGTTAATTAATATAAACTTAATTAAAATGTTAATTAATTAAAATGATTTGAATAAGGTTTAATTAGTCTAATATAATACATAAGACTATTATATAAGTAATATGAAATATAAAATTTATGTAATAATAAAACTTATATAATATAAATGTATAAACTAAAGGTGGAACATCAACAAAACACAAATAGACTTAAGGAATAAATACATACGTAAAATTACATATACCATAATCTCCGTTGTGTCCAACAAATGAACCACGAGAGTATTTCATAAGAAATATATTATTCCATAAGTCAGTATGACTTAATATAATATATTGAAGATTATGAATCTTCAATATAATGTTATCCTCTACCATATATATTGATAAATTACTTGCATTCTCCTCAGTTGTTGAGCAAACTCAAGCTAGCGATGTTATGTGTGGTATTATTAATATATTTTTAATAGATAAGGTAAGATAACTATATTTATTTTTTGAGAAAACTCAAAGTACATATATTATACTTAGGCAATCACGATATGACAGATATGAGTGAATAATCTCTTTTAATTTATTGAGCAAACTCAACTTCGAAATGAGATTAGGACAAGGAACCATGGGTTAGGAGTTGTATGTGATACAACTGATAAGGAGTTATCCATTGTTTGTAGGGCTATGATTTGTTGAGCAAACTAAATGTCAGAATCCCAAGACAAACGAGTCTTAACACCCAGTAGTATAGGTAAAGGACTTTTATGCTTCATCTTAGGGTTTGGAGAACCGCAAAAGACTAGTGGGGGCCTTATTGGAAAAATGAAATGATATCATTTAACCTTTCTAATATTGTAAAAACATATGCTATATAATTTTATAATAATTTACATTGATGAATTTGTGCATTTGATATGATTGATAAAATGTTTATCAATTAAGATATACAATTCAACTGAACTAAAGATTAACAAATAGAAATATAACATATACTTACTAATGAATGCTTATTGCATGTTAACGTTTCTACACCCATGCAAGCGCCTGATTCTACAACTGCTAAAGACGTTCGTAATTTGGTTGCTTATGTGTTATTTGGTCGATACCTTGTATTGTATTCTATGAGTTCCAAACTCAAAAAGGCTATGGATATTTGATCCATATAAAATCACATATTAATGTTATATGATGAACGATCACATTTCATAATAAAAGATATTTTGATGAAATTAGTTCATCCGAAATGAATAAAAACCCGTAAAGTGAGATCAAGTATTCAATTTGAATGATTACAATAAAGATTTAATTGTGTTAAATATGCTACTAGACCAAAAGTACAAGATGGATCTAAGAACTCGATCACTAAAATGTCAGATTGATCAGTATATGCAACGTGCAACATATTTGATGTCTTTAAATGTTAAGCATGATTGAGTGCGCTTTCGTAGAGAGTTCATTATAATATTGTAGTAAGGGTATTCTTTTAAATGGTTTGACCATTTAGAAAGAAAAATTAGTGCACAAGAGTAGACGTGGTTTAAGGTACAGTTGGGATGAAGAGAGTGAATAGCCACTTCTTCTTCATAAAGAAATATAGGAAACGAGAATTGTAATAATAATAATTGATACTTAACATTGGAATAAGAATATGATTTTTATTTTGAAATGTATTTTCATATAGAAAATTATTTTCTATGAGATTTATTTCTTTGAGTTTAAGATATTTGATTAAAAAACTTTACACTGTAAACTAGTTGTAGTGTACGAAATAAATCATCTATATTAAGTGAATTATGGACCTCCGAATTCAGTACGCTATTATAATAATAGTTGAAATTGTAGGAGAGTGCTTTGTAACTCTTACTATCTGCATCAAGCTATGAAAGTTATTTTTGTAAAGCCTACCGCACATTATTTTTGAAATAATGACTATTTTTTAGTACCGATTGAAAAAATAGATAAAGTTATATTATACTATGAATATTATGAATTTTCGCTATGAAATAAAACTACAATGTGGTATTTGTTTTCACAATAAAAGTGATGCATTGAAAATGCCGAAGTATCCAAAATTACCTGCAATTATTTTGGAATTATAAACTAAGCCGTAGGTTTGAGAAATAACTTTTATTATATGATTAGGAATCATATGATACTAGTTAATAATATCTCAAATAATTAAAGGCTATGAAGCCATTTAGTAGGAGTGTCATAAGGGTTGATGAACTTTTTGGATTAATAAATATATATGTATGCAATCGTAAGTATATTAATACCAAAGCGATTCCACATTCTTTGTCATGTTCACTGATGAGTTATCATAGACATAAACATGTGTATTTGGTAAGCATGTATAAGTCTACGATAAACTCGTAGAATATAAAACGAAAGTAAATAATATAGCATACATAAATGATTCTATTTGATCATATAGGTGAGTATATTGGAAACAGTTCCGCATGTACCTAATATGAATAAAGATTCAGTCTCAAAGGTCGCTCCTTCTTATAATACCAAATGATGTACTGATAAGAAGTAATCGAACTTCGTTGGACAAAGCACGATAATGATGAGTGTAGTTGAGTTAAACTCTTTCTTTAAGGTGTGTACTTAAGAATAGTATAAAAGATTAAAATTAATATCATCAAAATAATAGTTTATAAAACTATACAAGATAAGGGTTTATAGGACCCTCTACATATCCTAGGCTAAGGATTTGGCAGTTTATGTGAGTCGAAAGAATGCACGTAATAATTATACGTAAGGGATCTTGTATGAATTGTCCCAAGAGAATTTTGCGAACAATGGTCATCAGATGACTAATTTATATTGTGAACTAATGTAAAATCAGTTTCATATAAGACAATTCATAATATGTTTATGAATGCCTATTCCATTGCATTGGGATACAACTTTGTTTCAAAAAATACCAACTTCATAATAATGGAATTTCTCTAAGAAATTATTGGTATAAAATGGATTTAAATACTATCCAAGGATAAAACCGATCACAAGAGATAAAATGAAATTAATCGAACCTAAATAAAAACAACACACTAGAATATCTACTGAGTATTCTTGTACATTAATGGGAATTTACGAGTTTCTTATCAATGTCAAACATAAATAATCCTCGGTTGTTTAATTAAATCATTAAGAGTATTGACTCTATAATATGGTTTGTTGCGCAAATCCAAAATAGATTCCAAGTACATTATCAAAATATGATTTTGATAGTTGTATCCGAAGGAATATGATCCATTGGTTGCAAATGTGTCTTTAAGAGAAAAGGAAATGCGGTTGAAATATAGTGAGCCGCATTGATAAGAATAATACTGTGAATTTCAGTTATTGAAATTAACATAACAGATTCACCATTCGATGTTCTCAAGTTGGTTTGGATTTTACTCTCAAAGTTATTACATATTATGACTTAATGTTTTGATATATATGTGTTTAAGCAGAAAGTTTAAAATATAGATTTAGACTAAACAATTTGCGTATAACAACCAAAGAGCATCGAAGTCAGTGTGAGCGATATTGAGTTTGTGGGTTTTCATTAAGAAAAGCATCAAAATTGAACAAGTATTTTGATAGAAGTATCAAATAGTTTGATTATCAATCAAAATGCAAAGGAAGCATGTATTCATAAGAAATAGCATTAACAGGTACATTGATATTTATAAGCCATAAATAAACAACACGCTATTGATTGTTAATGATGTACTTATGTTAAAATCAGTTTTAGTTATTTTAATACTCAATATTGGATTTGTAAATGATGTCTTTTATAGTAAGGAAAAAAGTTATTGGGAATGTCCCAAAATGATCTACAAGGACACCTTATTAAAATGTTTAATACGAAATATGCAAGATGGATTCCTTAAGCATTGACAATAGGAATTATCATACATGTTATGTTGTCTATGGTATAGTGATTTGTTTGTATATTTGGTACATGAAGTAAATATCGAATCAAAATTGAGATAACTAAATAATAGTTTGGAGTGTACTCATGTATTTACGAAATACTAGAGAATTGTTTATTAAAAAAACAAACTCCTTATGAAGGAGTGTTCGAACTCAAACTTTCATAAGTGAAACTGAGTAGAATATGTCAATAATAAATTCAAGTTAAAAACCTTCAAGTTGGAAATGTCCCAAATGAAAGAGTGTATCCAATTAGATGAATGAGGGAAAGTACATCACCCTAAATAGCGTTGCAATAAAACAATGTATATAAATATAAACGCACAAATTTATAACTGAGCTAAGGGTAATTCCAGATGTTAAGAATCTCATAACATTGTTATATGAGAACAATGTCACGATATAGTCCATATAAAACTTAGAGCTTACTGGAAGTCGAGGCACATGTTTTGTGATAGTAGTTACAAATTTTTTTAACCATGAGTAATTTATCACAATAAAAATAAATATACCATTTTAAATATTCCTAGTCAAGATGTATTGAGACTGGATATTAATACATACGTTGCGACTAGAGTACGTAACGCTCTCCAAATGTTAGGCAGTGTATTACTCATGGCTGTTGGGGGCACCAAGAGGTTACGTACTGATGATTATTAGGTAACTATGGAATGACACACTAGATATTTTTCTGTTGGCTAATATAAATATGGTCAAACAGAAAATATCGATGTGACTAATTTACACGGTTCTCTCAACTTGAGAATACTGTAGATTTTCAATATGATAGCTCATCTTTGATTATTGTAAAATCATGGCATGGTGTCCCTCGAGTGATTATAGTTGGGTCGAATGGAAGTATTGGAAGTGAAGCACTATTCAAGAAAAGATTCGTCTCCTTTGTTATATGAGGTTAGTATCAAGGTCAACTCGGTCAATTGAAAGTCAAAGTCTCCGGCAAGGGCATTTCGTTTATAATAATTTTATTATTAAACTGAGGGCTTTGTGTTTAGACTATGGAGTTGAATATGAATGATATTGGAATTTTAACCGCTACCAAATTCCACAAGTTCAAAGCGATATAGTTTTCATAAAGCGAATTGGTATAAATAAAAGTCAAAATCGGGCAATGCATAATAAAGAAAAATCAAATTTTAGTGAAACCAAGTAAGCGATCAATTTGGCCAAAATGTCGCACCACTTGCTAAGTGACATGTGAACATTAATATTCAAATAGTTCGATATTAATCGCTGACTAAATTTGCACCTGATGAGTCACACGGCCAAGACGATGAATTCTCTTTTGACCAAAAAGTTTGATTAATTTATAATTATTATAAATTAATTAAATTAATTAAAATTTTGAAACATTAATGGTTAAATTTGATTATGATTTGATAAGTAAATATCATTAGATTTTATATAATAGTTCCAAATATATCAATCGAGATATGATATCGATAAGTGATTAAATTGGATTTAATTGTATAATATTTTATATGGGCTTAAATGGATTTAAGGCCCATATAAGGCTTGATACTGTCGGTAGCAAACATAGGTATATGCGGCTCAAATTAGGTTAGAAAAGGCTTGATTTTGGATGGCTCGGATTAAAGGAGAATTAGTATGAGATGAGATCCACACTTCTTTCCTGTCTATCTATTATATAAGCAACTCTAACCTGATTAGATTTAGACCTTTTGGTGCTTCTTCCTCTATGCTTACCGGCTGAAACCCCTATTGGTCTATCTCCATCTCATTAAGTTTAAATTAAGTTAATTCAGTCGATATCTGATAGCTGGTGGTCAACGGTTCAAAAACTAGCTATCTTTTGAATCAGAAACATTTTCAAGGGTTAGAAATCAGCTTTTCAAGGTGTACTTTAAGGCATTAGGATTAAGGTATGTTTCTAATCAGAACATAGTTATTAATTCTCGGTTATAATGTTTTATTATATATGTATTTATTATATTATATATTGTTAGCTAGGAGATGATTCTGATATGTAAGTAATGTCGTCACAAAGTTATTTGGTTGTATGCATACATATATATATAAGATTAAAAAAATATTTTTATCAAATATACATCAGGTCAGTATAGCTGCGAATAAAAAATATATAATTTTCCATATTTTATTAAATTAATATATTGTTTAATTATGTATAAATAGTTTATAATTAAGTACAGCATCTTGTATGTAAAGAATTAAAACTATGATAATTTTCGATAGTGGGAAAATATGTTTTATTAATATTTTATTATTATTTATATTATTTAAATCAGTTTATTACATAAATAAATTATATTAATTCAAATATACTATGAAAATTATATTTTATAAAATAATATTAACAGTAATTGAGCTCTCAAAATTTTTTGTTTTTAAATTAATTAGTTAATTTTGGCTGGAATAGAGAAAAATCATTTCAAAATTATTTTAAATCAAAAAAATTATGGAAAAAATTTTCAAAGGATAAAATATCATTTAGGATCTTCTAGAAATTTAAATTTTGAAATAAAGTTTAACAATAATTTTTAATTAATATTTAATTAATTTTTGAATGGATATTTAATTAAATGTATTTTAAAATTTAGAAAAATAAATAAATTATTTTTAGAGCTATTGTGTGCTAGATCTGGACTTTTATATGTTTTAAAATAAATTATTTTAAGTATATTATTAATTTATATGTGTGTGTGTGTGTGTATATATATATATATATAATTATACATATATTTGTGTGTATTTGCGTATATATATTTAAAACAATTTTTTTAATATATTTATATATGTGTACATATATATTACTCCCTATTTTAAAGAAGATAATTTAATATTTATAGATAATTTATTTATATTTAAATAAATCATTCATAACAATATGTATGTAATATTAATATTTTATTCGTATGATTATATATATAAAGATGCAGAGATATATATAAATATATTTATTACTTATATAAAAGTATTTAAACAAAACTTTATATGTGTATATGTATAAATTTATAATACTTATATAAATAATAGTATGTATATTTACATACATATACATGGATAATATATACTTGCATATTGGATTAGCTAACGTGTTCGTTACGATGTAATTTTCACCATCTATACACGAGCATGTTATACCTTGCATGAGTTGATATTTACACTTGCATACATATATATATATATATATGTATATATATGATACACATGTGTCTGTGTATATATATTTATATATATATATATATCAAGACATAAATTGAATAAAACTTTATATTCATTAATTTAAATAAAACTAATATTTTATTTAAATAATATTCAAGAATATTGTAAATAAACTAGACTTCGTAGGCCCAAAAATGATCCAATAAGAGAATTTTTTTTTAGGTTCACCCATAACTTCTACTACAGGCTGACCTAGTTCCAATTGTATGGCCGTAATATGGATGGTAACAAGGATGATATGACATGTGATTGACCATAATCAATGTACCACCTAGCTACTTAATAATAATTCATTGCCCATCCTATTTTTGTAACCTCTTAGCATCTCCAATGATCATGGGTAATTCATCGTCTATCATGTGGAGTGTTATGTATACTATTCTTAACTGATGTATCGATGTCCTTTATTTGATGCATCTTGACTAGAAACATTTAAGAAGTAAGTTTTAGTGTGGAAAATTGTGTAATATGAATTATACTAGTGTGAATGGAGCTTAAGGCTAATATAACACTAGAGGTGGGGCGAATAGTGTTTTATAACTTACGTAGAAAATTTCTAAATAGTTCAAGATTTAAATCAAAGCACAGATAATCAACATATATATACGTATATATATATTTTATCAGGCAATTACAGTTATATATAAATGAAGTAAAAATAAAGTAAAAGTAAGAGAGATGACACCAGGAGTTTTATACTGGTCTGGATTGACCAATCCTATATAGCATCCGTATAGATTTCCTTTCAAATACCTACTTTAATCGGGTAGCAAGAAAACCATAATACAATCTTGATGTCAAAACAATAAGATACACTCTCTTGACTTTGCGAGTTCGGGGTAGACTCTCTTGAATTAACTAAGCAACAAGATCACTCACTTGGTTTAAACGGGCAACAAGAACTTCAATTTGATTTGAACGGGCAACAAGCACACCCATTTTATTTGAATAAGCAATAGTCACAACCACATAGATAGTAGTAAAGACTTGTTAATTCCAAGTACAAATAATTGTACTTTGGTTACAGGATATCCTTTAGCCCTTTGATAGCACTTTGAATTTTAAATTGAAGAAAGAATACTTGCAAATCATTGAGAAGATTATAGAGAATGAATGTAGTAAAATAGAGATTGAATTTGAGTGAATTTGAAGAGTATAAAGAGTGGATTTTATGAAATATATAATGAGAATTTGGAGTAAAAAGAATATAGCAAAAGTAGTTATGAAAATTCAATTTCCAATCATCTTTAAATAATGTTTGAAGGGACGTGTCATTCGTGAAGAGATGGAGTCAAAAATCAAAACTATTCAAAATTTAAAAAACAACTCTTCAATGATAAATATGACAACATACATAGGTAGGGTATGTCGACGTATCATTGTATTTTGAGAAAAACAATAACACATTTACAGTGTTATAAAATTCAGATATTTTGTAAAATCATTTAAAAGTAGTTTGAAATATATTTTATATAAAGAGTTTATAAAATATTTATAGAAATATATTTTAAAAATTAAATTATATTCTGACGAGAGAGCATTCAAAGAAAAGAAAGTTGTTATTCAAGGACTCTACCAAATTTATCTATTGTCTATTAACTATAATCTATAGTCTTGAACTCTTCATATCTTTTGTCTTTAAACTTATTAGTCTTCGGTCATCTTGATCATCTCTAAATCTTGATCTCTTGTCTTTTTACTAATCAGTCTTCAAACTTGATTATTATGTACTTGTATAAACACGTATTGGAGATTGGGTTCCAATAAATGGAAAGGTAAGGGACTACCTTCTGTAAATGGTATACCTCTAGATAAAATGTACTGGTGTCGGACCCTAAACTTGATATACCACTGCCAATACAGAACCGGCCAACCCCTGAACTTGGAAAGTACTGAATATGACATCACCCTGGTTGTTCCCAACCTTTATCGGGATATCTCATGCACAACCGAATCCATAATAGCGTAATCTAGAAAGGTGATGACACACCCTAATAGGAGCGACCCACAAAGCCCTACTGCATCTACCCTATTTTAGCCATTACGAGATGTGAGACTTGAGGTAACGATTTTCCTTCTTCTTAAGACTATCTTGGAATACTAACACTACCCTCTAGGCAGAAATGCAATGCTAGCATTCATCCATACAAGTTGTTATAGGACTGAACGAAACCAAAGGCACTACCTCTACTACATCCACTTTGGAATAACTATAAGAATTAGTAACAAGTAGTCGTTGCACTTCAAAAGCTCTGTCTTCAATTATCTTCAAGATAACTTCATTTTGAAACATTTGAGTTGGATAAAAGTGGTTTTTAGATAATTTATACATATCTGATCCCAGTCTCTTGGAAACAATAGTTGATAGTTCTGGTAAACTCAACCCCAATTCATTCGAAAATATTCGGACAATATATAAGAGTAGGGATCACCCCTAATCTTTTAAGTGGACAGATCTCCCTACAATTTTTCCTAGGAGAACAAAACAAGATTTATAGGCACAGTACAATATCATTAAAGATGATTGTGCCATATAACTCGTGTGTTTCTCCAAGATATTTTCGGAGTTATATTTTGGCCCAGATTTGATAATCGGTTATTTAACTATCAAATAAAAAACAACAACAAATTCAAAGATTTAATTGCCCACAGCAACCACTAAGCCTCAAACTAAATCTTTCATGTAGAAAAACTCTTTTTAAAAGTGTTTATCAAAAACATTCATATACTTATCTCACTAACATAAGTACATACACATTACATTTGTAAAAGATTTCTCATTTCCAAATCATATCAAAGAATCAAGACAAAATGTTATTTAAATTATTAATAAAGATAATATCAAACAATATTCCTTCAATGTTACGTGTGGAACGAATATCCTTACCACCAGAATTAAGAAGGTCGGTTGAAGGAAATCAAATCTCAAATTCTTTTATAAATTTTCTTCTATAAATCCTCTTAATAAATTTCTTTTATTTATGATTCTCCATTACTTAAATTCCATGCCCATTTACAAAACTCTTTATGAATCACCAAGTTAAATTTATAAAACTCTTTTATAAATATCAAAACCATTAATATATCTCTTTATAGATCTCCAAAATTATTTATAAAACTTCCTTTATAAATATCCATAATTATTTATAAGTCTATCTTATAAATATTTCTTATTTAAAACAAAACTCCTTTAATAAACTCACTCAATAAAGTCCTTTTGATAAACGAAACAATTATTTAAAACACCTTTACCAAAATCATTATTAACTTGAAACCATTATTAAAAGTGTGCTTGACTTTAAAAATCAGAAAGAAGCTTAATGACCACAATGGTTCTCATTTAGTTTACTTTTCAATTTATAACATGGGAATTTACATAAAAAGCATATATGTATAAGGGAATCAGCCAATAACAATCAATCATATAAGTAAATGTCCAAGTTACCAAAATAGCAGACGGGGATTTGTTCTGCTAAACACATGTCTAAGTTATTATAATGGCAGATGTTTTTTATTTTTCCTAATAGATGTTAACATAATCTACTTTGTTAACTATGGTAAAACAGTGATCTATTCTACCAAACAAATGGAAAATACAAGTTAATTAACAGAATAGTGATTTATTATGCTAAACAGATGTCATTAAGTTTCATATTCAATTAGGTCTACTTAAGGATAGACAACAAAGAAATCTCTTGGATTAAAATCTTCCATTAAAAGAAAGTTGCTTCTTGAAAACAAAGCCGATCTTTAAAAATAAGGTGGCCTAAACTTCTAAAACTTTATTTAATAATTAAACAACATTTAAACTTTTTATGTAAAAATAATTAAACCTTAAATTAATAATTAAACCATAATTAACTTTTAAATAAATAATTAAACCGTAATTAACCTTTGATTAATTATTAAATGATAATTTAAACCTTTAATTAATAATCAAATATGTAACATCCCGGTATTTCGTGCCACTCGCATTCGCACATGTCGGACTTGAATTGCTCAAAATATCATATTGTTAATTTATATTTGGCAAAACTCAGCATATACAGCAAATGAAATAATCACAGAATCATAGACACAGAGTAATATAACAATAAGCTGCGGAAATAAATGCATAGTAGTTCATAAAGCTACTATATATATAACAGAGTTAGAACAAGATACAACAGAAGTCTCGAATACATAGAAGTCTCAATACAATAGTCAAATAAAAGATAAGAATATATCACAGGAGTCAACAGAATAAATATAGATGGATCTCCAAGCGAAGATCCAATTCTAAAGGCGAGTTTCTAATTGTAACGACCTGACTTTTCCATGCCACAAAAGTCGAACCATTAGTGCTGAAGAAGAAGAGGTAGAAGAAGAAAATAGAAAACAACAGCATTAGAATCTCAATTCGCAGCGGAATAAAATATAATAGACAATATCAGATTTTTACACAAATCAAAACTATATCTGTTTATACAATACATCATCAGAGTATACATCAAAGTACAATGCAATCAACATCACAACTCAGGACAGATTTAAATAACTAGTCTCAACATACAGAATACACAACACAGCGGAATATAAATACCAAGTACGAGTGATACGTCTCGCCATCCAGCTCGTCTCATGAGCTCTACAACATCATATCCTGTAATCTATAATACTCGGTCTAACCCGAGCATCATAACAAAACAATACCCGAGTCAGTCTAGAAAGTCAGCGTGAGAAAATTACACTCAATTTATTATTAAAGTTTCAAAAATCCCTTGAAATAAAAGCATCTCGTAAGACCACGCCACAAATAAACATGTCGGGTTTTTCCCTTACGATAGCTAAAACACTTTTATTTAAAATTCTCTGATATTATAATAGTGTCTATAGAAAGTAAAATAGAATCTAGCTGAAATGCTTGCATCTCACGTTTCAACAATAGTTGGGCACAATCAAAACCGTACAGGCACATAGGGGGGATGGATTTCCAATGAATGACTAGGCACTGGGGTACCACCTGTCACAGTACGTGGCCTAGATCACAGTACCGAGGAGTACGCCCGCTCGCCTGCAACACAAGGCCAGAACCATCCCTTACTGGATAATTCCGAATAAGATCACCCCACGGTTGGGATCAGCAACCGCACCACTAAGCCGAAATCAAAAGGGACATCTAGACAGGGATGACCTTACTCTCAAGTGGGGGCTACCCACGAAGCCTTGCTGCATAACCCCTGATTTTCAGTCATTCCCGGTTGATGAGGCTTGAGGCTAAGCGTTACCTTTATAGAATATATCCCTTAGAATGCCCATCGTCCGCTGACGATGTTCCGAAAGCATTCGTCCATACAAGTCCGTCCCAGGTTCGAACGGAACCGAAGGCACTACTCCTACTACATCCATTTTGGAATCACCCTCAGGATTAGTAGCGACTAGCCTTTGCACTTCACCGTACCATCTACGATTGCAAACTCGTTTCCCCACGAAACGTACAAAATCGAATCGAAGTGGTTTTCAGAAAATAAATCCTGATCCCGGTCTCTTCGAAATGATCAGCGCATTTGGCCAATATTGATAGTCGGTTATTTAACTATCAATTAACATTCACAAACAACCATCAGTCAATAAATAATTTCCCAAATTATTTATTTACCCCACAAATATCTTCGCAAGATATATTTCCATTTTCAACTCTTTTGGAAAATAGTTTCAAACCATTTCCTCTTATGAAATAGATTTCCAAATATTTATTATCATTGGAAACACCAAGTACAAAACTTTAGATTTTTAAAATAATTTAAAACTCTTTTTATAAAATATCTTTTAAGACATTAATTTAAAAAAAAACTACTTTAATACTTATTCAAAAATATATACTTTAAGAATATTTAAATAAAGCTTCGTACTAAAATATAAACTAAATTTTTATCCTTTAAAACAAATATCAAGTCACTTTTAATATTTACAGCATGATAGATTTGAAAAGTACTTCCTTTAGAATTTAAACATTTAGAAATAAATTCTAAAACATGCTTTATAAACAACATTAAAACTTTTATCTAATATTTTAAAATTTGTTTTGAAACATACTTTAGTTTTTAAAAATAACATAAAAACACTTTATTATAAAATATACTTTAAACTTTTAAAAATAATAAAATTTCGAAACGTTTCTTTATAACCAATTTTAAAAGCCTTTAACTTTTACATAAAAGTCTCCTTTAGAATATACCCAGCTTTCCAGTGAAATACACTTCCCATTTCCATACCTTTAAAAATAAATCACTGTTTATTTTTAAATCAAATTTCCATTCTTTTATAAATCCCCACCGTGAAATTTATACTTCCAAATATCCACTGATATTTCATTTCACTTTATAAACACAGTTTATAAATCTCAAAGTCTCACTTTTCTTTTAAATTACAATTTCAAACACTTGAATCAAATTTACAATTGATTTCCAATTTACTTCACTTTGAAACAAATTTCCTTACTTACTTCATTTATTTCAAAATCCATTAACTTCCAAATTTTATTGCTTTATTTTGAATTAAAATCTTTAAACTAAAAATACAAATTCCCAAATTTTCTAAATTCCTTCCCTTTTTCCCTTTTAATTAAATTTACCTTGAATCTTAAAATAAATTCTTTACTCTTTTAAATAATGTTACTTAAGTTGTATAATTCGTTAATTTTCTGTTTATTCAAAATTCCCTTCCCAACTCGGAATTTTATTTATTAGAAATTTGAAATCCTTCAATTTAAACTTCTATGATGATTTTACTTAAAGATTTTCTCTTTTATTTTCTTTTCCAAAATTCCAATTCTATAGATTTGGATAACTTGTTATTCCGAATATTAAATCAAACCATAGCCCAATATTCCAATTATCAATAAATTCATCATAGAATATCCAATATTCATAACACGGCATATTACAATCTAAATAATTTTGAGGAATCCAGTTGGATCCCTCCAACCTGTTTCCCTGCATCCACAGATGTTAGCACAATACCAATTCCACTTCGAGGTGGAATATCGCGGTATATGGGATTATAAAATATCACCCGCTATTATGCGGCGCATAGGGTCTCATCCGCTATATAATGCGGGAATATCAACAACTCCAATATATACTATATATATTACTATATACATAATATAGCACATCAAACCAATTCAATCATTCAATCAATTATTTAAATTTATCTATTTAAATTTAAATAAAAATCCAGAAGAGTGAGATTAACTCACCTTTGTTATTGATTTGCAATCCATTTCCATTTCAGCTATTTTCTCTACGATTTTGACCTTGTATAAACAATTTATACAGTTTATTAATAATCTAAATAAATCAGACAATGAATTACCATTTATTTATCTAATTAAACTAATAATTTAATTTAATTAATTTCCTTTATAAACATTTACAGTTCATTACACATCTGAAACAGTCGAACAGTAAATTTTCTATTCCAAAAATTTAAACTTAACTAATTTCTCCATTAATAATTTCCTAGTAGCTAAAATAACTAACTAAGTTAATTTAACAAATAAATCTCCATTATTTTAAAGTTAGACTAGTAAATGAAAATAGATATATATATTTTTAAACTACATATACTAAGGAACAAGCTATATACATTTTTAAAAATCTATTTTTTTATAAACTCTTATCTATATAAAATAATTCATATATATATTAAAAAAAACTGTTTTCTTTTTCCTAGTAAACACAATAGTAATAAAAAAAAATTCCCTATATATATATTTACGCATATATAAATTTAGCAAAATTCTCTTTTAAACCTTACTGTAATTTCTACATATATAAACTTATATCTATATATATATATATATTTTTAAGATGACCACAGTAAATTTACTATCGTATATAGATATTTGAATTTATTTTCAAATTTAAATTGAATTAAATAAATCGTAAATACCTTACTGTCGAATGCAACCCAGGCTACCCATCGACGAGCCACTACACCCCACCACCACTCGAATCCCATCTCGACTCACAGTTTCTTCGCGAGCTTCCATCACGTTCGAAATCGAACGTCTCCACACTGCTTTGCCGAGTTGGCAAACGTCATGAAACCCCAGCCGAGACCACATCGCCGAACCCATCCACTCGTGACCCCTACAACCTCCCTATCCCTAGCGCGACCATGCTCGACGACGCTGACACGCGATTCGCGTTCGTGCAATCCCCCATTTTGCAATTCACTCGATTCGAATAGACTTACCCCTATTTTTTTTATGTTCTAGGTCGATTCAAAATGAAAAAGCAATGGAAGGGACAAATTTTGATTTTCAAAAGAGGCAGAAGGACACGTTATACTGCCGAAGGGCTTTATTATATTTTTTTATAAATGAAAGATAAAAATCTCGGCCATTTTTCCTTTGTTTTGATTTATGGTTTCATGCCTGGAAATGAAGATAGGGAGGAACCGGAAATTTTAAAAAGAACGAGAAGCGTGAGATTGAAGACAAGGGTTGCGTGTTTGAATGGATAAGCTACAGTAATTTCGAAATGAAAGGAAAGCAGCTGATGTGAAAAGAAATTTCACCAATCAGAATTAGGTTACATTTAAATTAAATTTTCGATTTAAATTTTGCGTTTACCTACCGTACGCTCACACGACATCTCCAATCACTACGAAATTTGAAATTGGATAATAATACAATATTATGGATCCAATGGAACTAGTTTCGTCGAATTCCGAGACTGTCCCTCGAAAGGCTATTTTTAAACGTCAATTCAAACGATATAATTTCAAAACTGAACAAAGCACTTCCAAATTCAATTTTAACACTTCTATTATCCTCTACACTATCAATATAAATTTTACAAGCCTTCAAATTATTTTTAATAGGCTTAAAACTCTAGATTCAACATTTTACCCAACTTCAAATTATTTAATTCAATAGTTTAATTATCAAATAAATAGTGATATTTGAATTCAAGTTAAAAATTAACTTTTAAATATTTAAAATAAATTAAATATCCCGATTTTAAATGCTCGAAAATTCCGGGTCGGCACATTCCTCCCCCCTTAAAAGAATTTCGTCCCCTAAATTACTAATTAGAAAGAATGGTCCAATACCCGATTACCTTTTTCCCAAAACCAAACAGTTTCTAACAATTCAACATCCTACCAATCTATCTTATTGTAAAATATCCATTACCATTCTTACTAACTTCTCAACTCTCTCAAAATTTGCAAACAATACTATTTGCTCAATCATTCAAGTTTCAATTTAAAACCAAATTTTGAATTATCAATATTTTCTCTAAAAAATTTCTAACTCCCTAAATTTTCAGAAAATTTCGCCAGCATCTCCTTTGCGTGGCTAGCTTGGTACAACTACAAAATGCCTCTACGGGCTCCCAAATTCCAAAAGAAAACAAAAGCCAAGTGGCTAGATCCAAAAACCCAATCAAATTTCATACAAAAATTTAAACACATACCTTTGCTGAGCAAATCAAATTTGTCTTCTGAAATCAAAACCAATTTTCCTTTCCCTTTATAATACGTGTGAATCCTATTTAGCAATAATATCCAATCACAACATTCAAAACATTTTATTGACTTCATGACAAAATGTCAATATTTATTCATTCAAATATTAACTTAGAATATATTTCTAATACCAATTTCAATTAAAAATTCACCATTCCTTTCTTAAGTTTAGTATAAGCATTTTATATGATTCTTTATTTATTTTCACTTCACCACTTTAGTTAATATCACTTTTATTCAAATTGGTTCTCCCATTTCCATATGAATTCAATTTATCTTCAATTCTGAATATTGAATTTTATCTTCCATTTATACTTATTCATACCATTATTTTAAATTAGTTTCACCCACTAATTTATTTCAATTTCCAATTTGAAATCATTTTATTGCTAACAAAAATTTTCAAAATTTTTTCTAACTCCCAAAATTTTCAGAAAATTTTGGCAGAGTCTCCTTTGTACGGAGGAGCTTTTGCAATTTGACAAAAGAGATAAATATATATACATCGACCCACACGGTCGGAAAAAGAAAAAACAGTTCATATTTCCTATTTTTATTATGTAGGTGTACCTTTATTTAGCATTTTTAAACAGGCGGCTATTTATTTTAGCATTTAGCGTGTCCAAATCCAGCCAAACGACTTTCCAGAACCTGTACTTACTCAATTTAAACATGTAAGTGAAAAATATATAGAGTTTATTAATATTTCACTTAATTTCAATAACTAAACACATGCATAACATAAGCAATATGCACTAAAAACTTTCCATGAGTAATTCATATGATTTCAAAACTAATTCAATTGCTTTCCACCAATTCATATGTCATTTCATTCAATTTATTTTTAATCCAAACAAACTCATATTCAACTCAATTGATTTCAAAATCAATTTTATTTCACTTCTATCAATTTTAGAATTTTATTCACTTCTGTTCACATCAAACGACAATTTATTTAACGCTATTTAACGATATCTATGTGAATAAATACGTACTTAAGTTTCATGACCAATTTAAAATTGATTCCGACTCAATTTATACTTAATTCTATTTCATTTTTAAATTCATTCACAATCCATATATTCTCATTTCTATTGCATTTTTAATTTGAATCCATTCACGTGCACTTCATCTTATTAACCAAACTAGTTCCATACAATACCATTTCATAAACCTCGACAACAACCATTTAACAATTTACTTAGGTTAACAACTTAAGTTCATCCTCATCTCCAGTTAAATTTTCTCTTATTACATTGAATTAGTTTATTCATTCAACCCATATAAATTCTAATTCCACATTCAATAATTTATTTCTGCATTTATTTTATTAATAACAAGGCCATTTTAATTTATTTCTACTCACCTTAGATTTAATTTACAATTCAAACCATCTCTATCGTAATTTAACTCTCTTTCATTTGTCAACATTTCAATCATATTTAATTTTTTTACACTTCGAGTCGAATTTCACTTGAAACCCAAGTTTATTTCCAAACTGCATTAATAACTCACAATTCAACTTTTTATTCGACCACTTTAAATCCCATCAACAAATTCCAACTTTGTAATTTATTCCAAATTAGTAATTTCTAATTTACTATTCAATATTTGATTTTGACCTTCAAAAATCACTTAACTTAGTTTATTTGAATTCAATTTTATTTCATTTGCCTACTTAGATTTATTCCCTCCACATTCGCTTTTTATTTAACTTAGTTTCTAATTTAATTCAATTTGTAAGTTTCTATAAGTTCCCCAATTTACTTACCTTCTATTTGTTTACTTCTTTTAATTTACTACAATTAATTGGGTTATATTCTAACTTATTTTCATTTTCTTACTTACTTCAAACTTTTGTAAGTGTCCAAACTTTATTTATTATCCCATAAACATTTTAAATAAAATTCCAGAGTTTAAACAATTTTCAAAATTTCCTTTGAAATAAACTATATCCCAAAATTCTTTGGCAATTCAATTATTCTATTGAATTTCAAAACCGAACCCAGTTCGCAAACAATTCCAATTCAAAACAATTAGGTAGCAATTCCTCTCCTAGAAACTCGAAAATGAACATCGATGATGCTGCAGTCATCACCAAAGTTATTTTCCAGTGACCGAAGAGAGTTTAGTGCTATTATCCCAATCAAAATCATTTCAAATATTTTTAAATCCCAAACTTCAACAGATTTCGAATCCAATTCAAAATATTTCCTAAAATAATATCACTATTATTCCTTTAAAACCTTTGAAAACCATTTTCAAATCCAAAGGAATTTAAACTTTTTTCTAAAATTTCAAATTCAAAATCCATCCAACTTTATATCCAACATTACTCTTGAATTTTATCTCATTCCAATTTCAAATATTTCTCTAGGATTCTATTTCAAATTATATATCACATTTACAATTTGCATTTACAAATCTCATTAGTATATGAATTTATTTCTTGGCGTTTAGTTATAATTTTCAATTTCATATTCAATTTTCCTCACAATAGTGTTAATAATTTAATATCATCATTAATTAATAACCAAACATCCAAATACTATAATAATTTACAAAAATTATATCTTTTATATACAAAAATAATTTGGGTAAAATTATTTCATTTACCTTATTTTAAAACAACACCGTGTCGGTTTATCTTGTTTAAGTGTTTAGAAATCTCAATCGATATTTTGGCGTCCCACACATCGACCAGAATCCATAAACACTCAACCGATAAGTCAACACAATATAAAACCATTTTTATCTTCACTAACAAATACAGGCTCATATCTCTTAATACACTCAAACTCATTCTAGAGTACTATCGACTCTATTTATGAGTGATTCCCACCAGAGCCAAAGTTATCGCCAACCTTCAGCTCTGATACCAACTGTAACGACCCGACTTTTCCATGCCACAAAAGTCGAACCATTAGTGCTGAAGAAGAAGAGGTAGAACAAGAAAATAGAAAACAACAGCATCAGAATCTCACTTCGCAGCGGAATAAAATATAATAGACAATATCAAATCTTTACACAAATCAAAACTATATCTATTTATATAATACATCATCAGAGTATACATCAGAGTACAATGCAATCAACATCACAACTCAGGACAGATTTAAATAACTAGTCTCAACATACAGAATACACAACACAGCGGAATATAAATACCAAGTACGAGTGATACGTCTCGCCATCCAGCTCGTCTCATGAGCTCTACAGCATCATATCCTGTAATCTATAATACTCGGTCTGACCTGAGCATCATAACAAAACAATACCCGAGTCAGTCTGGAAAACCAGCTTGAGAAAATTACACTCAATTTATTATTAAAGTTTCAAAAATCCCTTGAAATAAAAGCATCTCGTAAACCACGCCACAAATAAAGATGTTGGGTTTTTCCCTTACGATAGCTAAAACACTTTTATTCAAAATTCTCTGATATTATAATAGTGTCTATAGAAAGTAAAATAGAATCTAGCTGAAATGCTTGCATCTCACATTTCAGCAATAGTTGGGCACAATCAAAACCGTACAGGCACGTAGGGGGGATGGATTTCCAACGAATGACTAGGCACTGGGGTACCACCTGTCACAGTACGTGGCCTAGATCACAGTAACGAGGAGTACGCCCGCTCCCCTGCAACACAAGGTCGGAACCATCCCTTACTGGATAATTCCGAATAAGATCGCCCCACGGTTGGGATCAGCAACCGCACCACTAAGCCGAAATCAAAAGGGACATCTTGACAGGGATGACATTTCTCTCAAGTGGGGGCTACCCATGAAGCCTTGCTGCATAACCCCTGATTTTCAGTCATTCCCGGTTGATGAGGCTTGAGGCTAAGCATTACCTTTATAGAATATATCCCTTAGAATGCCCATCGTCCGCTGACGATGTTCCGAAAGCATTCGTCCATACAAGTCCGTCTCGGGTTCGAACGGAACCGAAGGCACTACTCCTACTACATCCATTTTGGAATCACCCTCAGGATTAGTAGCGACTAGCCTATGCACTTCACCGTACCATCTTCGATTGCAAACTCGTTTCCCCACGAAACATACAAAATCGAATCGAAGTGGTTTTCGGAAAATAAAGCCCGATCCCGGTCTCTTCGAAACGATCAGCGCATTTGGCCAATATTGATAGTCGGTTATTTAACTATCAATTAACATTCAAAAACAACCATCAATCAATCAATAAATAAATTCCCAAATTATTTATTTACCTCACAAATATCTTCGCAAGATATATTTCCATTTTCAACTCTTTTTGAAAACAGTTTCAAACCATTTCCTCTTATGAAATAGATTTCCAAATATTTATTATCACTGGAAACACCAAGTACAAAATTTAGATTTTTAAAATAATTTAAAACTCTTTTTATAAAATATCTTTTAAGACATTAATTTAAAAAAAACTACTTTAATACTTATTCAAAAATATATACTTTAAGAATATTTAAAATAAAGCTTCTTAATAAAATATAAACTAAATTTTTATCCTTTAAAACAAATATCAAGTCACTTTTAATATTTACAGCATGATTTATTTGAAAAGTATTTCCTTTAGAATTTAAACATTTAGAAATAAATTCTAAGACATGCTTTATAAACAACATTAAAACTTTTATCTAATATTTTAAAATTTGCTTTGAAACGTACTTTAGTTTTTAAAAATAACATAAGAACACTTTATTATAAAATATACTTTAAACTTTTAAAAACAATAAATTTTCGAAACGTTTCTTTATAACCAATTTTAAAAGCCTTTAACTTTTACATAAAAGTCTCCTTTAGAATATACCCGGCTATCCAGTGAAATACACTTTCCATTTCCATACCTTTAAAAATAAATCACTGTTTATTTTTAAATCAAATTTCCATTCTTTTATAAATCCCCACCGTGAAATTTATACTTCCAAATATCCACTGATATTTCATTTCACTTTATAAACACAGTTTATAAATCTCAAAGTCTCACTTTTCTTTTAAATTACAATTTCAAACACTTGAATCAAATTTACAATTGATTTCCAATTTACTTCACTTTGAAACAAATTTCCTTACTTACTTCATTTATTTCAAAATCCATTAACTTCCAAATTTTATTGCTTTATTTTAAATTAAAATCTTTAAACTAAAAATACGAATTCCAAATTTTCTAAATTCCTTCCCTTTTTCCCTTTTAATTAAATTTACCTTGAATCTTAAAATAAATTATTTACTCTTTTAAATAATGTTACTTAAGTTGTATAATTCGTAAATTTTCTGTTTATTCAAAATTCCCTTCCTAACTTGGAATTTTATTTATTAGAAATTTGAAATCCTTCAATTTAAACTTCTATGATGATTTTACTTAAAGATTTTCTCTTTTATTTTCTTTTCCAAAATTCCAATTCTATAGATTTTGATAACTTGTTATTTCGAATATTAAATCAAACCATAGCCCAATATTCCAATTATCAATAAATTCATCACAGAATATCCAATATTCATAACACGGCATATTACAATCTAAATAATTTTGAGGAATCCAGTTGGATCCCTCCAACCTGTTTCCCTGCATCCACAGATGTTAGCACAATACCAATTCCACTTCGAGGTGGAATATCGCGGTATATGGGATTATAAAATATCACCCGCTATTATGCGGCGTATAGGGTCTCATCCGCTATATAATGCGGGAATATCAACAACTCCAATATATACTATATATACTACTATATACATAATATAGCACATCAAACCAATTCAATCATTCAATCAATTATTTAAATTTATCTATTTAAATTTAAATAAAAATCCAGAAGAGTGAGATTAACTCACCTTTGTTATTGATTTGCAATCCATTTCCATTTCAGCTATTTTCTCTACGATTTTGACCATGTATAAACAATTTATATAGTTTATTAATATTCTAAATAAATCAGACAATGAATTACCATTTATTTATCTAATTAAACTAATAATTTAATTTAATTAATTTCCTTTATAAACATTTACAGTTCATTACACATCTGAAACAGTCGAACAGTATATTTTCTATTCCAAAAATTTAAACTTAACTAATTTCTCCATTAATAATTTCCTAGTAGCTAAAATAACAAACTAAGTTAATTTAACTAATAAATCTCCATTATTTTAAAGTTAGACTAGTAAATGAAAATAGGTATATATATTTTTAAACTACATATACTAAGGAACAAGCTATATACATTTTTAAAAATCTATTTTTTTTATAAACTCTTATCTATATAAAATAATTCATATATATATTAAAAAAAACTGTTTTCTTTTTCCCAGTAAACACAATAGTAATAATTTTTTTTCTATATATATATATTTACACATATATAAATTTACACATATATAAATTTAGCAAAATTCTCTTTTAAACCTTACTGTAATTTCTGCATATACAAACTTATATAAATATAAATATATATATATATATATTTAAGATGACCACAGTAAATTTACTATCGTATATAGATATTTGAATTTATTTTCAAATTTAAATTGAATTAAATAAATCGTAAATACCTTACTGCCGAGCGCAACATAGGTTACCCATCGACGTGCCGCTACACCCAACCACCACTCGAATCCCATCTCGACTCACAGTTTCTTCGCGAGCTTCCATCGCGTTCGAAATGGAACGTCTCCACACTGCTTTGCCGAGTTCGCAGACGTCATGAAACCCCAGCCGAGACCACATCGCCGAACCCATCCACTCGTGACCCCTACAACCTCCCTATCCCCTGCGCGACCATGCTCGACGACGCTGACACGCGATCCCCCTTTTTGCAATTCACTCGATTCGAATAGACTTACCCCCATTTTTTTATGTTCTAGGTCGATTCAAAATGAACACGAAATGGAAGGGACGAATTTTGATTTTAGAAAGAGGCAGAAGGTTCGTTATACTACCGAAGGGCTTTATTATATTTTTTTTTATAAACGAAAGATAAAAATTTCGGCCATTTTTCCTTTGTTTTGATTTATGGTTTCATGCCTGGAAATGAAGATAGGGAGGAACATGAAATTTTAAAAAGAACGAGAAGCATGAGATTGATGACAAGGGTTGCGTGTTTGAATGGATAAGCTATAGTAATTTCAAAATGAAAGGAAAGCAGCTGATGTGAAAAGAAATTTGACCAATCAGAATTAGGTCACATTTAAATTAAATTTTTGATTTAAATTTTCAGTGCGTTTACCAACCGTACGCTCACATGACATCTCCAATCACTACAAAATTTGAAATCCGATAATAATACAATATTACGGATCCAATGGAACTGGTTTCGTCGAATTCCGAGACTGTCCCTCGGAAGGCTATTTTTAAACGTCAATTCAAACGATATAATTTCAAAACTGAACAAAGCACTTCCAAATTCAATTTTAACACTTCTATTATCCTCTGCACTATCAATATAAATTTTACAAGCCTTCAAATTATTTTTAATAGGCTTAAAATTCTAGATTCAACATTTTACCCAACTTTAAATTATTTAATTCAATAGTTTAATTATCAAATAAATAGTGATATTTGAATTCAAGTTAAAAATTAACTTTTAAATATTTAAAATCAATTAAATATCCCTATTTTATATGCTCGAAAATTCCGGGTTGTCACACTAATGCTGTGACACTCAGCTGACCCGATTATAAAGCAAAAACACAAAACACTCGAATCAGGATTAACATTCTTATATCAGTAAATCCAACTCAAGTGAAATACCAACTGAAATACAAGTAACTTAAAAGGATGTTTGGGATAACTATCCTCTAAGGATCCATGGAACTATCTACTATGTAGTAATATACCTATTATAATAATGTCTATAGTAAAGTAAACTATTAAAATAGTGTTAAGGCATTACCCATATCCCCCTTAACACATTTTATATATTCCCATAGTCTATACAGTACCATAATCTCCCCCGTACTAGGCGTCGTCAGAGGGCACTCCATAGGTATGGTATAAAATAAACTCATAGTGGTCTCGCTAAGGTAGGTGACACGGCACAACTAGGCAATGCCATGGCCAATATACCAATTACACATCCAGGCTGGTGGTAATGCATAGCAGCAACTACCGCCCACCTCGATCCACTCTCCCAAATCAAAGGTGCGCACCAAATCAATCACAAAGTAATAGAATGGCAATCGATGAAATGTGTTCGATCGGAGGAGCTACCTCACTTGGCCCGTCAATTGCTCCTTTTTTAGCCACCTTATGCTAACTCACGGGAGTTAGGTCCATGTATATACCTCATATAGGATCGTTGCCATCATCTTACTTCATTATGGAATCTGCACTGCGTACACGGTTGTTAAAGTGGTTTTCGGTATTGGCAGAGAGTATGACAATAACCGATCCTGGTCTCTTTAATAACCAAACATTATTTTAACACTGCGGTCATTTCAAAATAGTTTATACTTTAAAACCAAAATATCATTTCCATTTCAAAACCATATCAATACGATATCATTTCACTTCAAATATATTCATTTCCAAAATCATAGCACTTTAAAGTTAGAACACTGTCGAAATTATAAAATTCAGAATTTGTAACACTTTGGAAATCATAACACTTGGTAACATAATACTTTGAAATCATAACACTTACCTTTAAACAGTTTAGATATTAATAATAGTATATATAATAAAATAGTTTATAAAATAAAATATTTTATATTAAAATGATTAATATTAAAATAGTTTATATCAAAATAATTTATAAAGTAAAATATATAAATAGTTTTAAATCTAATTTAAAAATACTTTATATAATAAAATAGCTTCCTCAAATTTCACAAATCGATTCCAAATCAACTCGAATTCCAAAAATTCAAATTTAATCCAATCTAAAATCATAAATTTCAATTCAATTCAAATTCTCAATAAACCATTTCAAATTATATCGATTTCAAATACAGATTTGAACCACAAAATAAACCATTGCAATTCAATATATTTCAAAGCTTTAAATATTCCACAATTTCAAAACTAAATTTGATAATTTCATATATATCTTAATTTAACTTTATTATTATTTAGTTTTGAAAAAATCACTTAATAAATCTGATATCATTTAATTAAAACACCAAATTACAAATAAACTAAATATTTCCTTTAATTTATTTAAGCTTGAAATATTCATTTATTCACCTTTAACCAAAATCAAGTTATAAAATCATATCCTTAAATCTCAAATTCAATAGGTTTCAAATCGATTTTAAAATTTATATAACTCTCAAAAGAATACCATTTCAAATTAAATTAATTTTATTTTCCCAACTTTAATTTATTCAAATTATTATTATAAAATCTATTTTTAAAATATAATTTTAAATAAATGCTTAAACATATTATATATTAATTAATCAACTTATTATTAAACTTAAATCTTGTTATTAAACTTATTTTATATTAAAACTAATTTATATATATTTTAAAATAGTAAAATTATAAGTAAATTCTTAAAATTTATAATTTCATACTAACTTAAAATTTTAAAATTTTCAAAACATATAATTTTTAAAATCAAGAATTTAAATATATATAAAATAGCAATTATATATATATAATATTTAAAAATCAATATTTATATAAAACCACATGTATATCCTTTAAACTTTGGAAATCATTTCAATATATATATATATATATATATATATATATATAGACCAACGGTGTCTGTATATAATTCTCTATCCTATGGTTAAGTGATACAGTTATTTATCATTTCAATCCGCAATTTAAATATCTACGAGTATATATCATTTCAACCTGCAATCCCAAATTCAATTCAATGAAAATCACTGGTTTATCATTTCAACCCATAATGATTTCCTCCTATTCTACAGATCGTTCGGGTATGTATCATTTCAACCCATAGGGAATTCTATACTAACAAGGAACATGCAGAGTGAGAACACTAATGATAATAATATAATAATCAGCAACATGCATATATCATCAGAGGTAAAATAAATAACAGATCATGGTGTCAGATGTCACAGGTGAACAGATAAAGATAATAGCATATATAGCAATTTAAATAACTAACAGCAGCATATTTCAATTGTCATCTCAATTGAAATCAAATTTAATAAATATAAGAACGTTATCGTGAGTGATTGCTCACCTTTCGAGGCTAGAGATAGTCGACAATGAAATGAGTTATGAATCCAGGCATGGATTCCAAACAAAGCAAGATTGGCACGAATTCGACGAATAGATCTAATAACAGGAATCGATGGGAACAAATCAGAATCAGCTAGATATAGACTGAAACGAAATATATATTATTTTATTATATTATTTTCTTAAACCAATATTAAATTTGGAACCCAGATTTAAATAATATATATATATATATATTCAAATAAATACTAAATCTAAACACCTATAAATAAAATCTCTATATATATTTATTAAAAACCCAAACTCATGTGAACTTGTATGCATATAACTATGTATTTTAAACTTATACATATATATATATATTATACTTTAAGATCAATATTTATTATAAAATTCTATATAACTTACTTTATTATAAAATCAATGCTTTAAAAAAATCAATATATAACTAATATATAATACAATACATGAATCATTCCTAAAACCAAGATTAACTACCTTTCTAATATACTACCTTTCAATAAAAACAATATACTGTACACGTATATACAAACAAATATACTACCTTTCTAATTCATATATATAATATAATGTAATATGTACCGAATCAACGTGCAAATTTACACTGTCATAAAATGTAATATAATAAAGTATAATATAATATAGTATACATATATAAACAAGCTAATTGACACACATAAGTATATATAACTATCGCATAAAGTTTCATATATAAATATATACATAACATTCTTTCGGCTAAGACCAAAATAACATACATATAAAACAAATTTGTGTATTAATATAATTTAAGGATTAATACTTATAAACTCATATGTATAAACTGATAGACAACTAATATATAACTAACCTACATATCAAATCATTTGGTAATAAACATATATGTTACCAGACTAATACATTGTATGTTATACAAACAACTACACTTTATTATATACCTTAGAACTGTAAGTTATTAAAATATCTATACTAATATATTTCCTTATTCTGTAAACAGCATATAAAAATGTAAAGTAGATGTGCACAAATAAGGATATGCAGCCACAATAACGTGTATATATAGTGTGCTTTATAAACATTATATATTTTGTATGTATATATATATATATATATGTTATAACCAACTTTATCTATAAACAACTATCACAGAATATAACTATATCAATAACAGAATATATACCTTTATATAAATAGACTTTATATAAACTATATATAAATATATACCTGTTAAGAAGAAAAGAAGATGGAGAGTTGTGCGTTCGGATATGGGATGGGTGAGGATGAAAGTGGTCGAGCCGGAGCAAGGGGAACGTGGAGAAGTGGGTCGAGTTGGTCGGTCGAGCAAGGTGGGAAGGTCAGGTGGCAATAGGTTAGGTAGAAGAGAGGAGAATGATGGCAGTGGGGAGGCTTGCGTGCTCGGTGGTGTTGAAGTGAGGAGAGGGGGAAGATGAGGTCAGTTGCAAAACTTTTAAAATATGAATTTTTTTATATATAACAAATCAAAACGAACAGAAGGCTGCCATGCCTGAAGGAGAGGCAAGCAGCTTCGAAGATATAGGAGAAGTATGGATGAGAATGAAAGGTATAAATTTTATATTATAATCTTCTTGAACCGAAAATAGAAATTTGAAGAGACTCAAAACGAACCGGAAATAAATAGCAAATTAAATTGAAAAGTTGGAAATAGCAAAAGTCAGGCAATGCATTCAAGAATAATTAATTTTTAGTGGTTGTTTGTTATATACGGTGGTAAATTGAAAGGTCGGGGAGCCAAAAGGTTCGAAAGCGGAACCGATACGGTAAGTGTTTCGCAGATTGCAACACACACCGGACTCCGAAACAGAGAAATATATATACCACAGAGGACGACAAGACGATCAAAACGGTATACAGATATCAGTGGTACGATCATACGATCAAAAGTCGATATTCGGTACCGAAAATGCTGCAAATTGTTGAAAATAAGATAAACGGAGCAATAGCAGTTCAAATTTGATGAAACAGAAGATGACGTTTCACTCAGCAGATGATTTACAAATTTATTATATAAAAATATTCAGGTTTGGAAAATATTTTAATATCATCTAATATTAAATGATTTAAATTGAAATAAAATTATACAATAAAATAAACTTGTATATTATCTGATGAAAATTTACTACTTGCTATGTTTAATTAGACATAATCCAATTATCAAATTTTCAATTCAAAATTTTATTATTTAAAATTTCACAAAATTCAATTAAATATATTATAAAAATTATTTAAAATTTACGGGTCGTTACAAAATATTAATTAATCTCAATTAATTAATTAAATTTCCTTAATTAAAACTTAGTAAATTAAACCCTCATTTTAAATAATTAAATTATAATTAAGTTTTAATTAAATCTTAACTTAAATTAAACTTGATTGGTAATAAATTCAAAATTAAACCCTTTTATAAATAAACAATTAGTTAATAATTATTCTTAAATAAATAATTAAATAATAAAATCCCTAATTATTAATTAAATAATAATTAACTTAAATAAATTAACTAATTATAATTAACTTAATTGATTGACACTTAAGTATTAATTACATTTATAAACTAATGATTAAGTACTAATTATCTTGATTAATTAATTAAAAAAATAATCGTTAAAATAATTAATTAGTTAATTACTTTTTATTTACTTAATTAAAGTTTTTAAAACACTTTGCAAAAAGAATGCTCAAGTAAAAACACTTTCAAGATTTTCCAAAACTAGTTCATTTTACGAACTGCACTTATAGCGACTATCGATATATGACTCAAATTTCAAAACTAGATTTTTATATTAAATAGTTTCAAAATTCTTAACTTTTATATTTTTAACCATTTTATAAATTTAGTAAAATATTTTGGAAAACAAAGTAAGGTTTCCAGGACTTTACATAACATTTCACAACCTAAAGTGAGTAAACAAGTGTTAATCCAAGGACTTTGATGTTACAACCTAACTATCTCTAAATACTAACTTTTCTTTTACATACACAACCTATGCATAAGTATAACACACATACATGTTGTTAACAAGAAAACTTGTCAACACCCTAAAGTTGAATTCAAAGTGTAGATAACTCTTTCGAGACCTTCTTTCAAAAAATGAAAGTAGTCGACACTTCTTAATCAGCTTAAGATGGTTATAATCCATTCTACTCTTCAGTTTTGCTTACACATAGGTTATTGTCTTCGAACCTCCTTCCTATTGGACCTTTCGATTTAGACAAAACATTGAAAACCCTTCCTATATTGCCTTTCGAACCAGTTAATCTGCTTCAGTACTCTATCGAAATCCCCATGTCGAATCAGTTGAAGAGACCCTAAGGTTGGCTTTAATGAGTTAAGGATGTGGATTGGATAGATTGGTTTCGACTTCTTCGAAAGTTAACCTTTTAACAAATCGAGAGTAAGAGTTAAGGCTTTAAGGATATTGGTTAAACTAAGGGTTTCGACCCACTCTAATGGTGATCCTCAAATCAAGTTGACGCAAAAAAATTACGAACTTAATCTAAAAGAGATATCAAATCAGCCAAATATCCTAAAATTTCATAATCTTGCTTTCATTAAACTCAAGTAGTACAACTGATCAAAATCCCAATCTAATTTGAAAATTAGGGTTTACAACTTTTAGAAAATACAAGAGTAGAGTGAAAGAAATCGAATCCCTAAAACTAGACCCCTAGGGTCTTATTTATAGGTGCAGGTTGGTACCTTTCGACTCAGTTCTTTCGACCTGGTCGAAAGGCGGCCCTGTAGACCTTTCATCACCATTAACATTTGTGCATCCTATTCCATTGCATTTGAATGGATTTGAATGCTTCCGTCTTCATCGGAAGGGGTAGGTGTGTGTTTTCACCATGTGTTGTTTTGTTGTTGCAAGTTAGAAGAGGCATAAGCTTTCAACTCTGTCAACGGGTAATCCTTTGGGGTTTTGAAGGTGTTGAAATGTTGAGGGTTTCAATGTGGAAGGTAACTTCCGAATACATGCTTGCGAATTAATGTGGTACCCCTCTTGGTAGTGAAAGGTTCTGTCCGGTTCGAAAGGCCTAGTCATGCTTTCGAAAGGGTTGCTCCATCAAAACATCATTCTGAGTAATTTGAATGAAGGCGAAACCTTTGGTTTTGAATGGTTTGGTGCACATATGAGTGGGTGTTACTTGCTGCCTTCGAAAGGTATTCCTCCACTTATTTGAAACGTCTTCATGTAGGCGAAAGCATCTGTTTTGAAAGGAAGCAATTGAAGTGAAAGGGTGCTTTCGACCGCTTCAACCTCCTCGAAAGCTTATAACACATCGACTTTTGGCTGTAGCATCCCTTCGACTCCTTCAAAAGGCTTTGTTGGTGCATCATATCTTGTATTTCCTTCTCTTCTATTCATCTTGGCTTCGACAAGGTTGAAGTGAAAATTGGTGATAACACTTGCCCCCCGCCCCGCAAAGGGATGCCTTTTACTTTTTAAGTCATCTGCCTCGGTACTCCTCTTTACTTTAACATTGAAATTTCCCACCTTTTAATATTCTTGCATGAATATTGGTCATTTATTTAAATTTGATCGTTTGGTCTATCCTTCATGCTGACTTTCTTATAAATCACGCTTCGTTCTTCCCCTCTTTCATTTACCTATGATTAAATGAAACTTCCAGCAAGAATTAAAATTCTAAATTTTCTTAAATAATTCATATTTCCAACAAATAGAAGCTTGAATTCAAAGTAAGTTCTTGTTATCTTGCTTTTCGAACTAACTTTCCACAGTCAATTTTGATTTTTAAAATTTATTAGGTTTTAATTTGACACGCTGTTTTAATTTCATAATTTGAGTTTTCATTCATATGAAAGTATCCTTGAATTTCTTTCTATAGCTTATTTTGTTCCATTTCCCACATCAATCTATATCTAAAATTCTTCTAATTTGGTTTTTTTTAAAAGGTTTAAATTTAGATTTTGGGGGTTTTTATGATTATTGATTGTAAATCCGCATTCAAATCAATTTTGCTTTTAATTTTTTAAGTATTGGGTTAAAATTAAATTTGGGGAAGAAAAAGTTTTCCAGCTACTTCATAGAGAAGTATAAGCCGTTTGAATCGCAATTTGGCATTGTAATTTTACCTTTCTACCGCTTCGAAAGACGTCGAGGCGGCTAACTTTGTTTTGCTTCTTCCACCTCTTACGATAGGGTCGAAAGGAAGTCCAGCGTATATCTCTTAATTGATCTCGTCGGAAGGTTGATGTAGTTAATATGAAGTGGACTTCTTCGAAAGCATAACTATGCTTTAGTATATCCTGATACCTTTCGAAGAAGTTGCTTGATGTGCTTTACTAAATGATTACCTAGTACATACTTTAGAAAGCATAATTTTTATTTTATAGGTTTCTAAACCTCTAGTACATGCCTACTTCTAATTTATTTTAGGAGATGTGTGGAGTTAGAGATCCATTTTTTTAAAATTGGATTGAGGAAAACATACTTTGTTTAAGTTGTAAATCAAATCAGACCTTTCGATTGAAACCTATTGTATCGAATCAAGCTTGGTTGTTGGTATGCTTTCGAAACCATATACTCCTTTTAACTTTCTCGACACCCTTTATAACTAATTGGGATTCAACTATCATTTTATACAAATATTGTCGAAATGTCTCAAAACCATTTTAGTTATATTAATATTACTCAAAACCAAATCTTTTTACTCAATCGACATACAGGGTTTTGACAACACTCATATTCCCTTAGTAAAACAAAGTTCATGGGTTTCGACAATGTCGAAAGGTTTATTTATCTCATTTATTGATTGTTGTTGATGCACATTTATATCTGAATTAGTTGTGTAGGCTTTAACTACTCCTTTCAACAATAAAGCTTTCCTGGAGCTTTTGACATTATTGAAGGGTTTTTGTTGGAGGTCCACTTCCATTTTCCCTTTAAACACCATCGAAAGCTCAACAAATTTCATTTTCCAAAACTAACACTAACATTCTTTCAAGGATATGAAATTTCATGTTTTGGTTGATATTTGAATTTTTGTAATAGGTTTTCGATATCCTTGAAAAATGTTGATTACATAACAAATTATAACTTCTTACTGAAATGATTTCACCTAGCAGGATCATGGGCATGAAAAAGACTTCTCAGAAACTAGAAAAAGATACAGTACCGACGATGGAATCTTCTCTAAAAAAGATTGAAGAAATTTCTAAACATTCTTTAATATCCTCCCAGGATTAGGTGGACGCAATTCTAAATGACTTCGGCATTATTGAAGTGGAAGTTATTCCCCCAAGTGATAACGACGCCATCAAAATCCCTCCTGAAGGATATTTCGCCTATATCGCTATCCTTATTTTCCATGGTGGCTTCTTACATTTCCTGGATTTCTTATCCAAATTCTTGACCTATCTCGGCATTGTTCCCATCCAGCTATCTCCAAATGTGTATATATATATATATTCTATCCCTAGAACTTATGGCTCTGGAGTCAGGGATTCCTTTACTAAATGCTGAAGTTCTGAACACTCTAGTTCGGTTAGTTAAACTCAGCAACTTGAACAATTAAATTTTTAGAGCCAATCCCTCTAAAAAGATAATTTCCAAGGGGGTAAACAAGTTCAGAGGTTGGGAAACGCAATCCTTCTTTGTCAAATGCTTTCCCAATATCAGTGGGGCCTTCTCTTACCCTCGTAAGTTGATCACAGCCGTTATTTTTATCCAGTCACTTTCTTTTGGTAATCTACGCTTCCTTATCAGGTCCTTCCGCTAAAGATCTAAATGATGAGGATAAGAGAACCGTCAAGCAATTGATTGCTGCTTTGAGTAGCATTGGGAATAGGCTTACTTTGTTGAATCCCTCAAACCTTTAAAAGCATTCCCTCCTACCAGCAGGTCAAAGGGTACGTGGTCAGCCTTCCCTAGTTCAACACACTTCTTAAAGCAAACACTTCCTATCTTTGGGTGATCTAAAGAACTTCTCCCCAATGTCTTCAGTTTGCCTCGATCACTCCGGTAGGCTTAAACATAGTACTTGTAGTTTGTTATTGTGTTACTTTATAATTACTTCACTAACTTGTAATTTTTTGAATCTTCAACAACTGCTCCTCAGTCTGAACCAATCATAAGTGATCCGGCTGTCCCAACTTTTACATCCCGTGCATCATCTTTGACTCAAGCCATTGCTAGGTAAAAAACGGCTACTAAAAGAAAACTGGGTAAAGTGACCGTGACAGAACATCCCTCGAGAAAGCCAAAATTGTTGAAGTTCTAGATTCTCCACCACTAAGAGGGTAAGGCTGATGATATAAGTAAAACTTCAGAGTGTCCAATTGTTGAAGCTTCTATTGATCGACCCATGATGACTCCTTCAAAGGATGATCCTTTATCTCGCATCATCATTTCCCGCTCTCCTTATGTCATTGAGTAAATGCAAAAGAACTTGGGAACTTCAACTCCCTCTGGATCCACGTCACCCATGTCTACAAGTGATTTTGAAAAGATAGTTCAATCTATCTTGAATTCTTCATCTTTTCCTTCTATTCACCTGCTTTCTTCTATTCCTGATCCGACGGGTCACTGTCGATCTCTTATAGAACAACTACTCCTGGTACGTTTCACATTATTTATCCTTATTATCATTGTTTCTCTTCGAATGCTGACTTGCATCATACTTTTCCTTCTAGATTTTCAAAAGCTGGCTCTCTCTGTATGAAAATGAATTAAAATCCTCTACTGAAACATGCAAGCTTCGAGAGGAAATTTCAAATTTGAATATCTAACTCATCTCTGTGTCTACTAGTAAAAATGAAGCTACAATGGAACTGGAGAGATTGAGAGCCTCTCTTGCTCAATAAGAGTCTATTATTTCTGGGGAGAGAAAAGCACGTCAACTTTTAGCTGATGAAAATCTAGCTTTGAAAATGGCTCTGAAAGAGTCTGAAGATGAAAATGATCAAATTGCGGCTAAACAATCCTCTCTCATGAAAAAGCTGGGGAAAAAGAAAAATTCTCTAAAGTTGGCTGTCAATGTCATCTCTGAATGCAAAGTAACGGGTGTCACAATTCCTAAATACTTCCCTTGATGACATCATTATTAACTCCTACAAGGATGCCCTGATGCTTGCTTATGCTGACAACATAGAAAAATGCCCAGATTTGAGCTTTCCTTCTCTCAACCCTGCTCTTATTAATGATTTATGGCTGAAGTCAAAGAAATGGAGCAGGGGGTTGAAGTTCCTGAAAGAGAGGAGATTGATGCCTCCAAAATTTTATCCTTCGATGTCCCTTCCTTTGAAGTAGATTCCGATTCTGAGGATGTAGGTGATAAAGATGAAGTTGTCGAGGAAAAAGGCGGTAATAATGATGATGGCAATGATAATGATGGTGGTGATGACAATAATGATGATAATGAAGATAGAGGCTAAGGTTTAGGTGGCGATGAGGGTGGTCACTTCGATGTTCATGAAAAGGATGACGATGACAATACCGGGGCTTTAGAAAAGGCCAACCCCAATCCAATCATCCATGAAGCAAGCCAACCTGAACCCCTAGAGCCTTCTGGCCTTCCAGAAGAGAATGCAAACATCGACTTCGATGAACAAAGAGGGAAAAAGCAGGTCTCTCAAACTACAATTCTCGTTTCTCAGGTATGGGATTCCTTGTTTAAATGGCTTTCACTTCCTAGATAATAATAGTTTACATCTTTTATTTTAGATAAGGAGGAAATCCATTCACCCTTATAAAAACAATCTTGAAAGAAAACAAGCAGAAATAAATAGCTTGTATAGAGAGTTCGATAAGCAGTTAAAAGAACACAATATCCTCTCTGATAAGTATCATAGGCTCAACATAAGTACGACAAAGTTAGCGTCTTTCAAAAATCAAGAAACTGCCCCACGACTGAGGAGGGAACGCCTTCGTTATGATAGCCTTTTGAAAGAGAATCGGGAGTTAATTACACTCTTTTGGATGTGGGTTGAAGAGAGGAACATCCTTGTAGACTTTTTATACAAAGCCTATTGCAGACATCCAACTGTAGATTTCTCATACTTAAGTGATTTTAGTGGAGGTCTACTTAGGTGTTTACACAAGAGATATTTGGATGAATTTGGATCTGATCCGCATCTGGGAGCCTGTTGGAACATATCACGAGTCAAATCGATTCCCATGAGTTGCCTAAAGAACTTAAATACTATAAGAACAAATTTGTTTCAGAATTATTCAAAAATACAATTTTGTATGAATCAGATGAACATTCATAATTATGTAATAATATTGGTTTGTGATTTTTTTGCTCTAGTTTCTTTTATACTTAGTTATATTTTATTACGTTATCATAGAATGGATGCCCCATGAGCAACCTTGTTTACAGAGATTATTTAAGCAAGTATGTTAAACTAAGAAGAGATTATCCAGAAAAGGCTTCACTTTTGAAATCTTCAAAATTAGCTAGATATTGCTTTCCTAGAGATTTGCAAAGACTTTACATCGAAAATCCTTGTCTTTGTTTCGATTTTCTTGGTGAAGAAAAAGAAAACATTCTTAAAAAACCGACATATCATACCAAATTGATATGTGGTCATGATAGTCCTCCTATCGGTAAATGGGACTACATCAAATATCCTCCAGTTATTACCCTGAAAGGATTTAATACCCCTTTTGATTCGACAGCTACCCTTTCAGCTAATTCCTTGAATAAAGTAAAAAAGGCCATTTCTCAACTTTAAATGTGAAACAAGTGTCCAATGGAGTTATACCTTATATTCATTTCTACTTAAATTGTAATCCTTTATTATTATAATAAAAGAGATTAATTATTTGAGTCTTGACTTTATTTTCTTTTTATTCATTTAAATAGGAGTTACAGTTATCTACAACGCCACTCTCGCTAGATCAACATCTCGCTTTATCAGTATTAGAGATATGTTGTTAGCAGATATTGAAAAGAGGAAGCTTCTTTGCAATCCTTTATCTACTCACTTTCAAAACAATGCCAAAGCTCTAGAATGGCACATTAGATATTTGCTTGAAAAAAAAATCGTTAGAAATCTTAATGATCAGATCGCCAATCTAGAAACGGACGTTAATAGCAAAAATGAAATGATTTCCATATTGAAGCGTCAAATTAAATCAAATCCTTCAATTGACTTTGACCATAAGATGTATGAACTTCTCCAGCAAATAAGTGATTTGGAGATTGCGTTAAAAGGTAGTCAAGCTCGGTATGAATTGCTAGAATTCATTATGGGGAATAACATTTCAAACATCGACTCACCAACCTCTTCCATTATTCCATCTGTTGCAAAATCAACAAGGTCCACTTCACTTGCCATCCAAAAGTTTCCTACTTCGACTAATCCTCCTCCTGGTTTAGATGAGAAGGTAGTAGGAGAATGGCATAGGAAAGTCAAATTTGAGATGATAAAATATTTTGATGAACAATAGAAAGTGAGGTACTCGCAGCGCATAAATGAGTATGCAGCTAAGAGTCAGAAACTTGAAAGCGAAAAGTATCTTCTTCAAAAGCGTATGTTGATTTAAAAAGGGAAAAAAAATTCTCAAAGGTGCAAACAAAGCCTTTAATCGTGCTTTAAAGACCCACATTGAATTATTGATGGCGCTGATAAGATAAGGAAAAAAAGAGAAGAAGCTTAAGGAAGTCCTTCTTGTTGCAATTCATCATATCGTTGATCCATTAATTGCTGAGAATCTAGCCAAGGCTGTTCAAGATTTGTGAAATGTATATTTGTACCATATAAATGTATATAAATTCAAAGATTATGAAAGTTTTGTAAATATCACATGGTCTGTAGTCCTTTCTTATAACATTTTTTCTGAATCAACCTTTTCATAATTTGTACTAGTATTTTTGTATTTGCTGGATCTTTCAATCCTCTTTACTGATCTCCTTTCTCTAAAAAGCATGAAATAAATAATATTCCTTATCATTAGCTTGAAATCTATATAGAAGTTTATCCATATTACTTTTGAAGGTTAACAGATCATTATGTTAACATATGATAATAAGTGAAAAGTAATTCTATAATTGAATATGGCTGAATGTCTTGAAACCCATCTTTTGTAATGATGAGAGAGAACCAAGAATTTAACTTCAATTATATTAGTGGAATATCAGAAATCCGATGGTAGAAAACCATAAATTCAATCAAGGATTTGCTTATAGATGTTTAGAAATTCATCTTCCGGAGATAGCTAATAGAAAGTCGATAATGATCATGTAATAATGTCCAGAAATCATTGTCTGAAAGTTTGTAGTAGAAATCCAATGACCCAGATTCAGGCATTAATGAATGAAATTTAAAAGTTAGAAAATCTAAAACCTAGATTCGGGTATTAGTGGATGATAACCAGAAGTCCATAATAAAAATTTTCTTAATAGAAATCTTAAGCTCAGATTCAGGCATTAATGAGTGAAATCCAATAATTAATAATAGCCCCAAAACCTAGATTCAGGTATGATGAAGACCATAGATTATTAGTAAAGACCCGAAACCCTGATTCGGGTATTAATAAGTGAAGTACAGAAATTCTTCTTTGATAATTAGTCGGAGGCTGCAAATTCTTATTTAAGCCTTCTGTTCTATACTACTCCTCGTGTTTTGACTCCTTTGACATGTGTTACCCTTTAGGCTTTGTAAGTTGTTGTTATTTGATTTGCTGCTTCTCGAGCTTGGATGTCTTAGTCCATCGTTTGATATGTCGCTTCTTGAACTTTGACATCTTAGTCAGTTGTTTGATATGCCGCTTCTCTAGCTTGGACATCTTAGTCCGATGTTTGATATGCCGCTTCTCAGGCTTGGATGTCTTAGTCTATTGTTGTTTGGTGCACTTGGTTAGCTTATCCGCAAGCAGGACCCAACTGTGCAGTTAATGCCCTGCTATTACCCCATTATAACCCTGCTATATCTCACAGTGGATTTATGCCGCTACGATTTTTCCATATAGCCCCAAATATAGCCTTTCCGCTTTAAGCCCTGCTATTTCCGCTATATCCCATTATTTCCGCTATATTCTGCTATTCTCGCTATAACTTCTTTAAAAGAAATGAATTGAAAAATGACATTTATAAATTATAAAAATTATGAAATTAATTTATTTAGTTGAATTTTTAATATATTTTCAGAAATGAACATACTCTAATATTCTACTAAATTCGATTATGTTATATAACAGTTTACGTTTATTTACATTTAATGTTAACTTTTCATTTATTTACCAATTATATATTTTTTTAAACATTAAATACGAGTTTTATATGCTATTTTAAAGTCATCTGCTATATCCCGTTATATCCTCGTTGTATCTCCGCTATGACTTTTTGCATCTTTGCCGCACTGAATCTGCCGAGCGCTTTAAATGCACAGGGGCCCAAGGACTTACCCAACCTCCCTCTAGGAGGGGCCATGACCTGGCCATAGCGTGGCGTGATCAAGGGCTTGTTCGGTGTCTTGGCCAAACCATAGCATGGCGGGACTAAGGGCTTACTCCATCCTCCCTCCAGAAGATGCCTTGACTTGGTCATAGCATGGAGCGATCAAGGGCTTGTTCAGTGCCTTAGTTAGGCCATAGCGTGGTAGGACGAAGGATTTACTCCGTCCTCCCTCCAGGAGGTGCCTTAACCTGGCCATAGCGTGGCGCGGTCAAGGGCTTGTCGATGGTTTACCCTGGCCGTAGCATGGCACAAATAAAGGCTTACTCTAGCCTCTCTCCAAGAGGTGCTTTGACCTGGCCAACTTGGAATGGACAAAGGCTTTGACCGTTTAAGTTAATGTCCAAGTGCAAGGAGAATTTTACTCCAAACCACGTAGATTTTTCTTAGTAAAGCAGTTTTTTATTGACTTCTTCTAGGATCTCTTTACAAACTCATTAATTTTTCCTTTTCTGAAAAAGTTGATTATCATTCCTTCGATTGCTCTACATTGATTTGTTTCATGACCATTCATCATATGGCAGTGGCAATAGGGTCCTACCAGATTCCTATCATATTTAGGTTTTTTCTTTTGTGATGGCCAATAGTTAAAATCTTCCTTGGTTAACTGATAAACATTCTCGATTGATATTTTCAAATTGCATTCCTTAGGAAGTTTTGACTTGAAGCTTGTCTTCCGAGGATGGTTTCTAGATCTTTTATTACTTGGTTCTGGAGTTTCACCCTTAATGACTAGTTTTCTTTTTCACCCTTAACAACTAGTTTTCTTTTTAAAACCCTTTTAAGTTCCTAGGTTAGTAGTGTTCCACTTGTTGCTTGATGCAATTTGTGTGCAAAGGCATTGTAATTAGCCATCATTCCTTCTTCAAAGATTGTTCTTTTGGTGTAATATTGAATTGTTTTCCTCATTTGATCAAACAAGAGTAGGGCCAATATTAAAAGGGTTTAAACTCCATTTATTTGGATCATAGGATTCCACTTTTTTTCCTTATGATACTTAAAGCCTCTATTCTTAACAATTGTTCTTCATGTGGATTTGAATCATTAATTGTTTCATGGGTGTTAGCGCCAAAATTGGTCAATAACACCCAAATCTAGATGAAAGCACCAACCAACAGTCACAGATAACAGATAGAATGTATGTAGAGAGTATAAATATGAAGAAAAGTAAAAATTAAAAGGAAAGCGGTAATAACAGAGGATTTATAGTGGTTCGGCTAACTCTGGCCTACGTCCACTCCAGAAATTTCCTTTTTATTGATGTTAGAATAAATTACAGTTACAATCCAAAGTTTTTAGAACAACAATGGCAGAGCAGCCTTAGTATAGAAGACGAAGAGAAACTGAATGAAGATCCCTTTTCTGAGGCCCTACATGCTGTATTTATAGGCAAAACCCGAGTTACTGGGCTTCCTGAGTGGTCCAGGCCCATCAAGACGACTGCCGACCCCAAATCCATCAACACGACCGACCATGAGTTCTAGATATGCCGACCCAAAGTTGCCCTGGGAATGACTCGAAGTAGCCTTTCATCTGACTCGAAGTAATACGCCATTCGACTCGAAGCAAGATGATTGACGACCCCTTACTTTGTTGCCGACCTGCCTTCTTTTAGACGACCCCAAGTTTGTACTATGTCGACCCGGATTTGAAAGTCCAATGACTCGAAAGCAGCCGACCGTGTACAACATACCGACCCCATATTCTCGATACTAAATCCAATCCACCGACCTAAAGCATAAAGTCCACCGACCCAGAGTAAACCAATGTCACCGATCCAATTCACCATGCCAATCCACTTCATCATGACCGAACCACCTTCCTACCAACCCAAAGCATGCCGAACCACTACCTTATGTCGAACGACTCCATCAAGACCGAACCACCTCGACCTAACTACCTTTAACACATGGCTGATCCGCTAATACCGACCCGCACAAACATGTCGAACCACCACATTATGCCAAACCACCACATTGTGAAAAACCATTATTTTATGCCGATCCCTTAATTCCTAGACCCAAGTTATAGCAGATCCAGCTTCTGCCGATCTACTCCAACCAGACCGAACCATGCATGGTCTCCTCTCCTCGACCGAGCCATATACGACCGAGCCACCTTGACTGATCGACCCACACCGAACCATCCATGACCGATCGTCTATCCATCCAACTGTCTCAAACCCATCGTACTCTAGTCTCGACAGACGAGTAGTCGATTTATTTAAATCCGCCTGTTCACGGCCTTGCCAAAAGGCACGTTAACATTTGTCCCCTAAAACATGACTTGCTATTGGAAGGTGTGTTTTGAATAGCCTCAAATCCGATATTCGAAGTCCATATGTTATCCATAGCCATACCTTTCGATTCATAATCCAATCCATTTTATCCAAGTGCCATTGTCGTATCCTTATCCAAATCCGCGACTACTCCGAGTCGTTATCCGATTCTTCTCCAGTAACCAAATTTTTATCCAATTCCATATCCATTCGAACCCAAAAATTGAGTTCTAATCCATCCATATCCAATAACCAACAACCACATCCACGACCTCTCCGGGTCGTTATCCAAATCCAGGACCGCTTTGGGTCCATGCCCAAATCCTTAGCTGTTCATAGCCAATATCCAAATCTGTAACCTCTCCGAGTTCTTGCCAAGTGTGATCCACACTCGGCGACCTGTGTTAAGTAATGCCATAGTGTTCCTGGTTCAGTGTCCCTGAACGTTGAGTAATGCCGTGGCTTAAGTCCTAAGCTGAATCCTGGTCGCTCCGGACCCTTGCCGAGCATAGTCAATACTCGACGACCTGTAATAGTGACCGATAGATATTATGGGGCCTAAGTCCTAGGCCGAATCCTGGTCTCTCTGGACCCTTGCTAAGCATAGTCAATGCTTGACGACCTTTTAGCCAAAAACCAGAGGAAAATCCAATCAAAATCCAATCTGAAATCCAAATAAAACCAGAAATCCATATCAAAAGTCCAAACCAAAATCCAAACCAAAAATCAAGCATTCAAACCAAAATCCAAACAAGAAAACCAACAAAACCGGGAGTTCAAACCGAACTCCAATACCAAACCAGAAAAAACAAGTGTCCAAGCCAAAAAGAAAAAACTGATTTCACAAACCAAAGCATCACGTTTTATCATCATCTCAGAGCATGCCTAGGGTTGTCTCCATTCCCGTACATGAGTTTGCCGTCTACCCAGAGTTTGCTACTTATTCCAAACCATCATGATTAGTTAATGACCAACCGACCACCATTCCTAGGCCTTGCGCCATCGTCGTTCAAGGTATGCAGTGGCTGCTCCTGTTCCACTACTGCATTTTGAGTTTCGACATATTGTCACAACGGACCATTCCTTACATGCTTCTCGATTATATCCTTTAGATGTCGACAGATGTTAGTATCATGCCTGTCCAGGTCATGAAAGAGACAGTGCCTTCCTAATGTCCTTTCGCTTTCTGAGGGTTCCCTCCTTACCGTCCTTCGATAAAGAAGGCGATCCCGAGTATCCAAGAATATCCGCTCCAATGTTGCATTCAATCCTGTGTAAGTGGAGAATTTTGGTTCTCCCTAGCGCTTCCCCTTCCATATATCCTTGTCTTTACCCGAGATTTCACCGGGCGGTCCTCCATCCTCAACAATGTTTACTTCCTTTGACTTCATATCCAAACATGCATCCTCTTGTCGAAGAAATCTTTCAGCTTCATGAAAGAATTCCCCGAGATCCATTGGTGGGTCCCGTACCCACGATACTTTGAAATCCGAATTATCCCTGACTCCTGATACTGCAGCCATCAGAACCATTGGTAGATCCAGCCGATCCACCAAAGCAACTGCTGATTAAACCGAGTTAAGAAAGTGCTGAGCGATTCATCCACCCTCTATTTAACTAACGTCAGTGTCATCACATTCTTTGGCCTTTTTATGTGAACTCAAAATTGTTTCAAGAACCTATCCACCAGTTCTATCCATGTTCCAATAGATCAATCCTCTAGCTGTCTGAACCACATAGTAGCTATATCGGTCAAGTACAGGAGGAAACATCGGGCTATAACCTCCTCTGATGCCCCCAGCACTTCCAGATGCCTTGTGTACCTCATCAAGTGGTTAGTGGGATCTGTCTTACCGTTATATACTTCTAGAGTGGGCAGCTTGAAATCGAGTGGATTCCTAGCCATCCTGATGTTACGGGTAAACGGACTTTGTTTACTCCCTCCAAATCCTCGTTTGTCAGACCTCCGCGAATAGTTCGCCTGATAATTTCAGCTAATCCAGTGTTATCTACTAAGGGTTTCCCCCCATCTCCATTTCTCAACTGCCCTCCAAGTCCTCGAGGGAATTCCGATACATATTCCTCATCATGCACTCCTGTATTCCTGTTGGCACCGGGCTGCGCTTTGTCATCTGGTGTCCCTCCATGGATTGGTACAGCATTACCTGGTGGTGTGCCCCCGAGTCTAGGTCCATCTAGGTTGACAGTTGCTTGCTGATTATGGGTTGCCCCCTACGGAACGGCTCCATTTGCTTGTCAGTTGGGTCATTCTGATCCAGCTCAATGGATCTGAGCTCCTGCAACTCCTGCTGTTCCTGCCTGTCCAAACTGTCTGAAAAGTGTCTGCATCATTTCCTCTTGCCTTTTCATCAACTGCTCCTGCATGGCATTCATCATAACCTACATCTCGTCCCTCGTGATGTAGTCAGATGCTTGATTAGCTCCAGAGGAAGTCTCCTAACTTCCGTCTTGCTGACTCCTTTCCATCCTTTGTCTCTTGGTTGATTGCTTTGCCATAGTCTCCAGAAGCCAAGTTCCTAGGCCTTCAAATCCAAAATCCTAACTTCTGAATCCCTGAGTGCTAGCTTTTTCAGTGAAAGCACCAAAATGTTAGCGCCAAAATTGGTCACTAACACCCAAATCCATATGAAAGCACCCACAACAGTCACAAATAATAGATAGAATGTATGTAGAGAGTATAAATATGAAGAACAGTAAAAATTAAAAGGAAAGCAGTAATAACAAGGAATTTATAGTGGTTCGGCTGACTCCGGTCTACGTCCACTCCGGAAATTTCCTTTTTATTAATGTCAAAATCAATTGCAGTTACAATCCAGAGTTTTTAGAACAACAATGGCAGAGTAGCCTTAGTATAGAAGACAAAGAGAAATAGAATGAAGATCCCTTTTCTAAGGCCCCATATGCTGTATTTATAGGCAAAACTTGAGTTATTGGGCTTCCTGAGTGGTCCAGGCCCATCAAGACCACTGCCGACCCCAAATCCATCATCACGACCGACCATGAGTTCTGGATATGCCGACCCAAAGTTTCCCTGGGAATGACTCGAAGTAGCCTTTCATCTGACTCGAAGTAACACACCATTCAACTCGAAGCAAGATGATTGTCGACCCCTTGCTTTGTTGCCTACCTGCCTTCTTTTAGTCGACCCCAAGTTTGTACTATGCCGACCCGGAGTTGAAAGTCCAATGACCCGAAGCAGCCAACCGTGTACAACATACCGACCTTATATTCACCGATCCCAAATACAATCCACCAACCTGAAGCATAAAGTCCACCGACCCAGAGTAAACCAATTTCATCGATCCAATTCACCATGCCGATCCACTCCATCGTGACCGAACCACCTTCCTACCGACCTAAAGCATGCCGAACCACTACCTTATGCCGAACCACTCCATCATGACCGAACCACCTCAGCCTAACTACCTTGGTCGATCAACACATGGCCGATCCACTAATACAGACCCGCACAAACATGCCAAACCACTACATTATGTCGAACTACTACATTGTGCCGAACCACTATATTATGTCGATCCCTTAATTTCCTAGACCTAAGATATAGCCGATCCAGCTTCTGCTGATCCACTCCAACTAGATCGAACCATGCATGGTCTCCTCTCCTTGACCGAGCCATATACGACCAAGCCACCTTGACTGATCGACCCACACCGAACAATCCATGACCGATCTTCTATCCATCCAACTAGCTCAAACCCATCGTACTCTAGTCTCGACAAACGAGCAGTCGATTTATTTAAATCCACCTGTCCACAGCCTTGCCAAAAGGCGGGTTAACAATGGGAGAATCCAATTAGATATGGTTTCGAGGATCCTTGCTTGGACCTTTTGACTTTGGTAAACATGATGATGTAAAGCTTAAAGTAGGTAGGCTTGGAATAAGATTGGGTTAGTGGTAAGTGGAGTTAAAAGTTCAACAAGGGTGGACGTTTGATCCTTCCTTCTAGCACCAAAATGTTAACAAGAAAACTTGTCAACACCCCAAAGTTGAATTCAAAGTGTAGATGTAACAACCTGGGAGTTTGTAATTTTGAATCATCGTCAAAATGACGATTTAAATTGTTTGACAATTGCAGTTGGAAATTTATTCGAATTGAAATTCTTGTATGATTTGGTGAAGAAGATATGGGCTTTAAAAATTTAATGTGGTAGTCCATATTTTCTTTTGTTATTTTGTAGTGATAAATTTCTTAGTGATTGCCGTTCTCTTCTTATAGAAATAATCCAACCCGTTTTTCCCCATTTTCACTTTGATTTCGCAACCATATACCCGTTCATTCCTCTTTTTATTTTCTTGAGCAAACCCTAGAAAAAAAAGCATACGAAACAAGGGTGGCTTTGTTAATCTCGTTCGTCCCCTCTGACGTATAGGGCTTCTCAGAATCGAAGGCGCCGACCTTAAGAAGATCGATTGGATGAGGTTGCTGCTCCATTGATCGTTCGCCTTTTTGGGTTGCACCCACGGCTGCTCCAGATTCGCTTTGCGAAGGTGAGTAATTTCTACTCACATCTCTAATTCAACTTTGCTTCAGCCATTCGATTTTTGCTTTGATGATTAACGATTCCACTGACTGATGCAATTCATTCTCTTCGTGTTACTTGATTAACACGTTTTTGATTACTTTGCTGTTTTAGCTTGATATAAGCGGTTTCGAATTGTTCGTTTTTAGTTTGTTCTTGTAAGCTTCGAAAGTTGTTGCTTTCGTCGATTGTTGGCTGTTTGTGAATAGGTGAGTGATTTTTAGTGGCTTACATCTAATTTAGGCTACTATTTCTAATTGTTCGAGATCCTAGACATTGGTTTGCCTGACTTTGTTTATTTGGTGATTTCTGTCTTGTTCCCTGTTGTTTACGTGGACTTTGCTTGAATTCATATATCTTGTGATTTCTGAGTACCCATGGCTTTGTTCATTTTCTTTTGTCATCGTGGCTCCGACCTGATGTATTCTGGGCCATTCGATGTTGTGGATGCCGATGTTGGTTGTTGTTATAGTTGGTCAATGCATATTATTTTGGGCTTTATTTGTTTTGAGCTGTTCATTTTCGTGGATATCACTGTTCGAATTTGGGTTTGTCACTGTCTAGACTTGAGGCTGCTGTTTCATAATTATTGAATTCACTTTGGTCCTCACATCTTTGATCTGTAGCTTGAATATTATGATGGCACTTCATGTTGCATCTGTTAGGTGAAGTAGTATTGAATTACTTTATGTTCATATACATCTCCTATTGAGTTTACTCCATCCAGTTTCATGTACTGTTACTGGTGCCTTCTTTGGTTCGTGATAAATTCACTTATATACTTGTTCATCTTGTAGTTCCCAAGGTTGGGTTTCGAACATGGCTACTTCATTTTGAAGCTGTGCCCTTGATGTTGGCTTACATTATCTATTTCGCAGATGCATTCGTTAGTTGTTAAATACTCATGCAATTGCTATCATAATTGTTAGCACTGATAACATATACCCAGGTGCACTTATATGTGTCTGCATTAGATTTTGTATTTGTTTCCCCACTTCGAGACAGTTTTGGTTGCACTGGTCATTTCCAGTAGCTTGAGCATTTAGCTTGTTGTATTGGTTATCTCACCGGACTCGTTGAGTTGTCCCTGTTGTCACTTTAGTCTGGACTGCATATGTGAAGTGGTCGCTGACCTGATTCGTACATTGGTTAGCTCCACTTGACTTTGTAAAGCATGCCTCTATTGTTCCCTTGACTTAGTGCCTGTAGTTTTATTGCAGTCTCTATTTTGCATTGCTTTGATGCACTGATTTCATCGGTATGTTGCTTGAAGGCTTAGAGTCTATGTTCGACCATATTGATAGTATCTGGTCTGGACAGTGTTGTACTATAGCTTGTACATTGATTTACATTGTGTTGAATCCCGCTCGAAGCTTGGATTTGACCTTGTGCGGATTTCTATTTTATCACTATAGTGGCGAGGCCGTACACGCGTGCGTGTATGGCAGCCAAGCAAAATTAGTGCTTTCTATTTCTAAAATTGTTTTATGTTGTCAATTCAGTATTTTTGATGTTGTATTTTGAAATGGTTCATTTTGATTTGAGTTGGATCTGTTGGCTTTTGGATTTATTGATCTTCTGAGTATTTGATAGACTGTATTGGCAAGGCAATACACGTTAGCGTGTACTGCAGCCGATCAGTATTGTTGCTTTTAATTTGACATTTCAATTGTTTAAATTGATTTGGATTGCTGATTTGTTGTTTAACATTGATTAGGATTATATCTGCCGTTATCCAATTCTCGCATCGAGAGTTGGATATACGTGATTTCTGTGACTGTCGTCTATTTCACGTTTGATTATTATTGCTCATATGCACTAATAACTGAGTTTGAATTAGACTGACCCGAGTATTATTTTCTTTTGAATGTAATACTCGGGTCAGACCGAGTATTTCAGGTTGTAGATTTCCTTCTTTGAGTTGCTGTTCGGGATTTGAAGACTTTTCGCATCTTCTGAAGTTGTCATTGTCCTTTTGTAGTAGTCGTGTCATTGTATAGAACGATATGTATTCATGTATATTAGTCGATAACGTACGTGTATATATAACTTCTAGAGTCGACAGTTGTAGTTGTATCATATGTATTGCGTCAACTATGTATTAACTGACATCGGTTATATATATATGAGAACTTTGTTTTTATCTGTGTTCCGCATTTATATTATCTGTGTTATTGTTATATCTAATGTCCTAAACTATTATGAACCATCGTTGTTCGTTTTATACTAGTATTGGGAGTGCCGATGGGAGTAAATAAATAATAGATGAAAAATAAAAAGTATATACCACTCCTGTCGAGATAACCAATATTAGTGTAAGGCCAATTACGGATGGTCGCTCCTATCCAGCCTTATTCTTCGTAATAATAGACAGTATTTCTTTTAATACTCTTTGTTATTATGAGCATAGAGGTGGGGCGTCACAGTTGGTATCAGAGCTTGGGGTTTATGGACATAATATAAAACATAACTTGGATAGAACATATGTTACAACTATAGGTCGACGTTTTATCTGTGATTTGAGTCAAAAATTAAGTTTTGAAATTCTGAGGAAATTTTTAAATATCATTATTTAAAAATAAAAAGTGAAACTGTGTTTTGTTGATTTGATTGAATTGTGTTCTGTTTATCAGAGTGCGCAGCGAAAACAGTGAAACTGTCTTCGCTGAATACAACTGATAATCTTTTCGATTAACAAATCGAAATACGAAATTGATATAAATTTCATTTGTTTTTACATAGCTGTAATTATTTGTTTCTTTGAGAATTTCGAATCCAAATTGAGGATTCGAAGAAATTGCAGATATGTGTTTTTTGTTGAAATCTCCGCTGGCTTTCTTTTGTACTAATCATCTATTGATTAGATTTTTGCTGTTTTAAATTATCTTCATTGAAGATACCTTCGAATGAATTCTTTGTTCATTTTGTAGTACGTGCAAAAATTTAAATTGCACGTTATTGCATTTATTTTACGTTGAACCGATGCTTGGTTATGAAACGTATTTTGTTGCCGTTATTTTTACAACGGAATTTTACACCAATGCTATATTTTGAAATACGGTGTTTTATGGCATTTTGATGAATGAAAATTCTCTGATATTACATTTTGATGTAAATTGTTTTGATGTGATTTTGACGTTTTAAAATTACTGTCGCTTTGGCTTCAGTAACCGTCAAATTTTAAAAGTGGATTTTCAAGCGGTTATTCCGCAATGCTGTTTTTTGACCGTTTTTACGGTATTTTGAGAAGTACGATTTCCTTATCGAAATTGTTACTGAATTACTGTTCTAATCACGTGATTGGAAAATCGTTTTAAAATGAAAATTGTTTTATAAAATTTTAGCAGTTTGCGTTTTCAAAAGAATGAGAAAGCGACTTAAACGATTCAGCAAAATCGAGGATTATGACCCCTTTCTTTTACTGATTCGCTTAACTCCGGACTTGTCCAGTTGAGAATGTGAATTGTTATTTTACAAAATAAAGAAAATTGTTTTCGGAAATTTTAACAGTTTGCGTTTTCAAAAGAATGAGGAAGCGATTTAAACGTTTCAGCAAAATCAAGGACTATGACCCCTTTCTTTTACTGATTCGCTTAATTCCGGACTTGTCCGTTTGAGAATGTGAAATGTAATTTTACAAAATACACAATTTTGCACTTTCAAGGAAACGATGAAGAGAATCAAACGATTTAGTAAAACACGTGGTATGGGACATGTGCGTTTGCTATTTCGGTTAATTCCGGACTCGTTAATTGAAATATTTGATGATTTCGTGTGCTTTCGAGCCACTATGTTGGACCTTCGGGTCATTTGTTGGACCTTCGGGTCATTTGTTGGGCTTTCGGGCCACTCTGCGGACCTTCGGGTCAAATACCAGTACTAGACCTTCGGGTCACTCTGCGGACCTTCGGGTCAATCTGATGGGCGCCAAAATTATGTTGAGTACTTGGTAGGCTTCGGCCACTCTGAGATGCACGTGCGGCGAATTAAAAACTCGCCATCTGATGGGATCGATCCAAGCTTTTATGTTGATTTTCTAGTCTTCTTAATAGATTTCTAGATATTTGTTGTTTCCAATTATCTGTAGGTAATTGGATATTTGTTGTTTCTAATTATCGCTTGTGATAATTAGATATTTGCTGATATGAGTTCTGATTATTGTTTTTGATAATCAGATATTTGTTGTTTCTAATTATCGCTTGTGATAATTAGATATTTGCTGATATGAGTTCTGATTATCGTTTTTGATAATCAGATATTTGTTGTTTCTAATTATCGCTTGTGATAATTAGATATTTGTTGATATGTGTTCTGGTTATCGTTTTTGATAATCAGATATTTGTTGCTTTTAATTATCACTTTAGATAATTAAATATTTGCTGATTTGAAATTTGATTATCGTTTTTGATAATCGAATATTTGTTGAATTTGAGAAATTTGATTATCGTTTTGATAATCGAATATTTGTTGAATTTGAGAAATTTGATTATCGTTTTTGATAATCGAATATTTGTTGAATTTGAGAAATTTGATTATCGTTTTTGATAATCGAATATTTGTTGATTTGAGAAATTTGATTATCGTTTTTGATAATCGAATATTTGTTGAATTTGAGAAATTTGATTATCGTTTTTGATAATCGAATATTTGTTGATTTGAGATTTAATTATCGCTGTTAGATAATTAAATATTTGTTGATTTGAGATTTAATTATCGCTGTTAGATAATTAAATATTTGTTGATTTGAGATTTAATTATCGCTTGAGATAATTAAATATTTTTTGATTTTAGATTTAATTATCGCTTTAGATAATTAAATATTTGTTGATTTGAGATTTAATTATCGCTTGAGATAATTAAATATTTGTTGATTTTAGATTTAATTATCACTTTAGATAATTAAATATTTGTTGATTTGAGATTTAATTATCGCTGTTAGATAATTAAATATTTGTTGATTTGAGATTTAATTATCGCTGTTAGATAATTAAATATTTGCTGATTTGCTGATTATGAAGTTCGTATTTTCTAGTTGTCTGTTGGATAACGAGATATTTGCGATTTTGCGATTTGTGTTTTGTGTTTTCTAATTATCTTTGTTGATGATTAGATTTGTTGTTTTCTATTTATCGTATCGATAATTAGATATTGCTGATTTGTGATTTCTGAATTCTAATTGTCTAGTTGATAATTGAATAGTGCTGATGATTGTATTTATTCAGTTTTGAATTCAGTTTTGATTGTTCTCCAATTATCCATTTGGTAATTAGATTTTGTTGAGAATCTGTGAATCTCTTATATGAAATAAAAAGGTTTCTTTGGTGTTTGTGTTTCGACTTTTATTTCTAGCTTAACCAGTTTAGGTTAGAAAATTTATTGTTAATGACGATCTTAATTATGAAAATTGCGGGGACGCAATTTTTATAAGGAGGGGAGTCTGTAACAACCTGGGAGTTTGTAATTTTGAATCATCGTCAAAATGACGATTTAAATTGTTTGACAATTGCAGTTGGAAATTTATTCGAATTGAAATTCTTGTATGAATTGGTGAAGAAGATATGGGCTTTAAAAATTTAATGTGGTAGTCCATATTTTCTTTTGTTATTCTGTAGTGATAAATTTCTTAGTGATTGCCGTTCTCTTCTTATAGAAATAATCCAACCCGTTTTTCCCCATTTTCACTTTGATTTCGCAACCATATACCCGTTCATTCCTCTTTTTATTTTCTTGAGCAAACCCTAGAAAAAAAAGCATACGAAACAAGGGTGGCTTTGTTAATCTCGTTCGTCCCCTCTGACATATAGGGCTTCTCAAAATCGAAGGCGCCGACCTTAAGAAGATCGGTTGGATGAGGTTGCTGCTCCATTGATCGTTCGCCTTTTTGGGTTGCACCCACGGCTGCTCCAGATTCGCTTTGCGAAGGTGAGTAATTTCTACTCACATCTCTAATTCAACTTTGCTTCAGCCATTCGATTTTTGCTTTGATGATTAACGATTCCACTGACTGATGCAATTCATTCTCTTCGTGTTACTTGATTAACACATTTTTGATTACTTTGCTGTTTTAGCTTGATATAAGCGGTTTCGAATTGTTCGTTTTTAGTTTGTTCTTGTAAGCTTCGAAAGTTGTTGCTTTCGTCGATTGTTGGCTGTTTGTGAATAGGTGAGTGATTTTTAGTGGCTCACATCTAATTTAGGCTACTATTTCTAATTGTTCGAGATCCTAGACATTGGTTTGCCTGACTTCGTTTATTTGGTGATTTCTGTCTTGTTCCCTGTTGTTTACGTGGACTTTGCTTGAATTCATATATCTTGTGATTTCTGAGTACCCATGGCTTTGTTCATTTTCTTTTGTCATCGTGGCTCCGACCTGATGTATCCTGGGCCATTCGATGTTGTGGATGCCGATGTTGGTTGTTGTTATAGTTGGTCAATGCATATTATTTTGGGCTTTATTTGTTTTGAGCTGTTCATTTTCGTGGATATCACTGTTCGAATTTGGGTTTGTCACTGTCTAGACTTGAGGCTGCTGTTTCATAATTATTGAATTCACTTTGGTCCTCACATCTTTGATCTGTAGCTTGAATATTATGATGGCACTTCATGTTGCATCTGTTAGGTGAAGTAGTATTGAATTACTTTATGTTCATATACATCTCCTATTGAGTTTACTCCATCCAGTTTCATGTACTGTTACTGGTGCCTTCTTTGGTTCGTGATAAATTCACTTATATACTTGTTCATCTTGTAGTTCCCAAGGTTGGGTTTCGAACATGGCTACTTCATTTTGAAGCTGTGCCCTTGATGTTGGCTTACATTATCTATTTCGCAGATGCATTCGTTAGTTGTTAAATACTCATGCAATTGCTATCATAATTGTTAGCACTGATAACATATACCCAGGTGCACTTATATGTGTCTGCATTAGATTTTGTATTTGTTTCCCCACTTCGAGACAGTTTTGGTTGCACTGGTCATTTCCAGTAGCTTGAGCATTTAGCTTGTTGTATTGGTTATCTCACCGGACTCGTTGAGTTGTCCCTGTTGTCACTTTAGTCTGGACTGCATATGTGAAGTGGTCGCTGACCTGATTCGTACATTGGTTAGCTCCACTTGACTTTGTAAAGCATGCCTTTATTGTTCCCTTGACTTAGTGCCTGTAGTTTTATTGCAGTCTCTATTTGCATTGCTTTGATGCACTGATTTCATCGGTATGTTGCTTGAAGGCTTAGAGTCTATGTTCGACCATATTGATAGTATCTGGTCTGGACAGTGTTGTACTATAGCTTGTACATTGATTTACATTGTGTTGAATCCCGCTCGAAGCTTGGATTTGACCTTGTGCGGATTTCTATTTTATCACTATAGTGGCGAGGCCGTACACGCGTGCGTGTACGGCAGCCAAGCAAAATTAGTGCTTTCTATTTCTAAAATTGTTTTATGTTGTCAATTCAGTATTTTTGATGTTGTATTTTGAAATGGTTCATTTTGATTTGAGTTGGATCTGTTGGCTTTTGGATTTATTGATCTTCTGAGTATTTGATAGACTGTATTGGCGAGGCAATACACGTTAGCGTGTACTACAGCCGATCAGTATTGTTGCTTTTAATTTGACATTTCAATTGTTTAAATTGATTTGGATTGCTGATTTGTTGTTTAACATTGATTAGGATTATATCTGCCGTTATCCAATTCTCGCATCGAGAGTTGGATATACGTGATTTCTGTGACTGTTGTCTATTTCACGTTTGATTATTATTGCTCCTATGCACTAATAACTGAGTTTGAATTAGACTGACCCGAGTATTATTTTCTTTTGAATGTAATACTCGGGTCAGACCGAGTATTTCAGGTTGTAGATTTCCTTCTTTGAGTTGCTGTTCGGGATTTGAAGACTTTTCGCATCTTCTAAAGTTGTCATTGTCCTTTTGTAGTAGTCGTGTCATTGTATAGAACGATATGTATTCATGTATATTAGTCGATAACGTACGTGTATATATAACTTCTAGAGTCGACAGTTGTAGTTGTATCATATGTATTGCGTCAACTATGTATTAACTGACATCGGTTATATATATATGAGACTTTTGTTTTTATCTGTGTTCCGCATTTATATTATCTGTGTTATTGTTATATCTAATGTCCTAAACTATTATGAACCATCGTAGTTCGTTTTATACTAGTATTGGGAGTGCCGATGGGAGTAAATAAATAATAGATGAAAAATAAAAAGTATATACCACTCCTGTCGAGATAACCAATATTAGTGTAAGGCCAATTACGGATGGTCGCTCCTATCCAGCCTTATTCTTCGTAATAATAGACAGTATTTCTTTTAATACTCTTTGTTATTATGAGCATAGAGGTGGGGCGTCACAGTAGATAACTCTTTGGAGACCTTCTTTCAAAAACATGAAAGTAGTCGACACTTCCTATTCTCTTCAGTTTTCTTTTCACGTAGGTTATTGTAGTCGAAACTCCTTCCTATTGGACCTTTCGATTTAGACGAAACACTGAACACTTTTCTTATATTGCCTTTCGAACCGTTAATCTACTTTAGTACTCTATCAGACCCCCCCCTGTCGAATAAGTTGAAGAGACCATGAGGTTGGCTCTAATGAGTTAAGGATATCGATTAGATAGATTGGTTTCGACTTCTTCGGAAGCTAACCTTTCGATAGCTTGAGAGCTTTAAGGATATTGGTTAAACTAAGTGTTGCGACTCTCTCTAATGGTGAACCTTCAACCAAGTTGACGCAAGAAAATTACGAACTGAATCTAACAAAGATATCAAACCAGGCAAATATCCCAAAATTCCATAATCTTTCTTTCATTAAACTGAAGTAGTACAAACTGATCAAATTCCCAATCTAATTTGAAAATTAGGGTTTATAACTTTTATAAAATACAAGAGTAGAGTGAAAGAATTGGGATCCTTAAAACTAGACTCATGGGGTCTTATTTATAGGTTCAGGTTGGCACCTTTCTACTCAGTGCTTTCGACCTGGTCAAAAGGCGGCCTTGTAGACCTTTCATCACCTTTAACATTTGCTCATCCTTCTACATTGCATTTAAATGGATTTGATTCCTTTCGTCTTCATCAAAATGGGTAGGTGCGCCATTTCACCTTGTGTTGCTTTGTTGTTGTAAGTAAGAAGAGGCATAAGCTTTGGACTTTGTCAGTGGGTAATTCTTTGGGGTTTCAAAGGTGTTGAAATGTTGAGGGTTTCAACGTGGAAGGTAACTTCCAAATACATGCTTGTGAACTGATGCGGTAGCCCTCTTAGTTGTCAAAGGTTTTGTCTAATTCGAAAGGCTTAGTCATGCTTTCGAAAGGGTTGCTCCATCAAAACATATTTCTGAGTAATTTGAATAAAGGCGAAACCTTCGGTTTCGAAAGGTTTGGCGCACATGTGAGTGGCTGTTATTTGCTGCCTTTTAAAGGTATTCCTCCACTTATTCGTGAACATCATCATGTAGACGAAAGCATCTGTTTCAAAAGGAAGCAATTGAAGTGAAAGGGTGCTTTCGACCCCTTCGACCACCTCAAAAGCTTATAACACATCTGACTTTTGGCTGTAGCATCCCTTCGACTCATTCGAAAGGCTTTGTTGGTGCTATCATCTCTTGTATTTCCTTCTTTTCTATTCATCTTGGCTTCGACAAGGTTGAAGTGAGAATTGATGGTAACACATGTCATCATAACATAAAACTAATCAAAATTTTAGCTTTCAACGTTACTAATATTTAACTTACATTCTCAAGTTAATATTACATCCAAAAACATAACCATACAAACAAAGCAACATCATATTCAACCAAATCAAGCTATGGTTTAGCAACAAGATATACAACAAATTCAAAGTTAGAACTTTTAAAAAATTCGTGAGCTATACTCACCCAAAAGCTACCGAACCACTCTAAACTTTCTTTGGAACTTTGGATCAACTTATATCCTAGTTTTGACTTTGGTAAGAACAAGAGTTGGTGGCCTTATGGTGGCTTTATGGTACAGCCAAGGTGTGGTGAAAACGGTCCAAAGGTGGTGGAGCTCGGCCTTGAAAGCTGGAGGGACTTCGGATTATCATCGAATTCACAAAATCAAACCTGAAAATGGATCGTATTCCAACTAATTTTTGGACAAGTTACTTATGGAATTTGTAAAGGTTTCCAAAAGGAAAGTTCTTAAATATTCCTTTCTCTACAATTTTAGAAAAGAAACACTCAATTTGAATCTGTTTGAGGGAGATATTGTCAAAAGAAGAAGAGGTATTTTCATACTTAAAAATCTAGGTCCGAAAGTAAGTCTGAAAGAAATGAGATTTGGACATGCTAAGCTCAAAATATGAAGAAATGGTACACATGAAAATTATAGCCAATGGAATTTTCTACGGTTTGTAAAAAAGAAAACCTCAATTTGGATAAGATATATGAAAGATATGGTAGAAGGAAGAGGAGGTAAAATTGAAGAAATGAAAGGGGTATTTATAATAAAGAAACAAAGTAAATTACCTTAATGCCCTTGGTTCTTTACCCTCCACTTCCTCTTGCCACATCGCCATGCCACCTCACCATCATCTACCTTAGCCCACAAGCTTTCCCCCACATCCCTTTGCTTAGCCAACATGTTTTTAATGCCTAAGTATATATGTCCCTGAAGGAATCTTTATATTTTATTTTAATTTTTAACATCACATCTTACTTTACGTACTTAAGTATGTATATACATATACAAACACACACACACATATCCTATCTAAATTTTATTTGTATGTGTATGTTTATACAAAAGAGTTTATTAACTTCCCGATAACTTTTAGCTGACAAAAAGTTGAAAATTAGAATGGATCTAAGTTTTGATGGGCCTTCTTTGGGTCGAAATTTAAGCCTATTCCTGGGTGGGTTGTTACATTTGGTATCAGAGCCTAGGCTACCCGATTAACGGGGAAAAACTATACGTATGATAGACGTATTTGTTATTTTGAAAAGGTTTTTAAAACGAATATTCAAATAATTCTTACTCAATACACACACACCCCTCTTCTTGAATATACGCACATACACTAGGAAACCTTTTTCTTTCAACATGTAAATACTATCTTAGGAAATCGTCACTAACGGTTTAACCTACAGATAGTTGGTATAGTTGGTAATCAATCTTCTTCCGAACAAGGGAACCCTACTAGTAGAAAACCACCCATTCGTGGAATGCCCGAATGGTTTAAACAATATCTTAGGACTGTCGAGTATATTCCTATTCCTTCAACTACACCGGTAGCACCTACTGCCCTACCCGCTGATGCCGCACCACGTCCTGTTGACTTTCCTAAGTTTTGTTAGGACTTTCTAAATATGGAAGGAAAGACATACTCTGTAATTGAAGGATATTCGGAAGCTAAAGCTTGGATTAGCAACTAAGAGAAGATATTTAGAGAGCTTGGTTGGGATGATCAGCTAAGAAGAAGAATAACAGCTTGGCACCTCAAGGAAGAAGACTTGAATTGGTGGAATTTTGTGACTGATGAGCACCCAGGAAGGATATTCTCTTAGGATGAATTCAAGGACCGATTGGAGATGAGATTCACATCTAGAGTAGAGGTTAGTTTGCAATTGAAAAAGTTCATTAGTTGAGGCAAGGGATTCTACTCTTAAGGAGTACGTAGTTAAGTTTACCGAATTGGCTGAATTCGAAATGAGCCTGATAGACAAACTTATGAAAAAGGCCATGAAGTTATTGAAGGGCTTAAATTCCCCACTAAGAGGGATATTGTTGACCCAAGTACCTATGGGGGCCACGTATGAGATGTTGGTAGAAACGGCAACGCTGCACTGACCATGAGGAAGATAAGGGAAGAGAGAAGGAGAATTCTGCACCGACCCAAAAGCAAGGAGGGTCCAAGAAGGGAAGCTTTTGGGCCAACAAGAAGTCGAAGGGGAAGTTTAAGAAGGATGGGAAGGTGTGTAAGAAATGCGAAAGGAAGGGTCATGAACTTAAAGATTATAGGGTGGGTATGATAAAGGAAGCCTTTAAAGGAAGGTGCTTTAACTGCCATGAGGAAGGGCATCACAAGAATCAATGTCCCAAGATGGCTAAGGAAGGATTAAGCGCACATGCCTAATTAATTGAAGCCATCCCTATTGCCAGTAAGCCACCAAGAAACTAAGAAAAAACTGCTCTAGAAGGTATAACTCTTATTTTTAGGGTTACTATTTGTACCCTATTTGATCCAAGGGCATTATAATCCTTTATAGCTAGGGATGTTGTAAATTCCTTAAACCTTCGAACCCAGATGGTCAAGAGCTCAATAGAGGTTTCCAACTCTATTAGGGTTTTGACCTATCTTTCTCTTATTTGCAAAGACCTATTGTCAAAGATATGCAACTTTAATTTTATATGTACTGCGTACATTTTAAATTTTGAGGGGTATGAACTTATCTTGGGTATGGATTGGTTGTCATAGTATGAAGCCATTCTTGACTATGATAAGAGAGTAGTACGATTAAGGAGTTGTGGAGGTCGTGACCTAGAATTTCTTTGTACACCTAAAGCTATAGTTGAGTTAAGTTATTTATACTCACTAAATCTATCTGTCGTTGGAGAGCCATCATCTGTAATCATAGTTTGTCAATTTCTTGATGTGTTCAAGGATGTCTTGGGTCTCCTGCCCTATAGGGAGATTGAGTTTCGATTTGATTTGGAGAAGGATGTAAGACCCATCATTCTACTTTCAAGACATATGGCCCCCAAGGAAAGAAGAGAATTGGATAAGAAAATCTCAGAGCCATTGAAGAAAGGATTCATTCGTAGGAGTACTTCTAAGTGGGGAACCCCTATTGTTTTTGCTACTAAGGCGGATGGTTCTTTGAGACTTTGCATCGATTATAGAGAGTTGAACAAGTTGACAAGGAAGAATAGGTACCCTCTACATATTAATAGATGACTTGTTCAACCAACTTGTAAGGGATAAAGTCCTCTCCTAATTAGACTTAGCAACAGGATTCCATCAGTTGAGGATTGCAGAGGAAAGCAAGCCGAAGACCGCATTCCGTACTCCAGATAGACTCTATAAATGGGACGTAATGCCTTTTGGACTGACAAATGCCCTAGCATACTTTGTGGATTTGATGTGTAGAGTATTTAGAGGGAAACTTAATAAATTTGTCGTGGTTTTTGTTAATGATATCTTAGTTTTCTCCAAAGGGAAGAAGGAGCATGAGGACCACCTTAGGAAGGTATTGGAGACCTTGAGGAGAAACCAACTCAAAGTCTAGTTTTCTAAATGCCACTTTTGGAAGAATGAAGTTAAATTCCTTGGGCATATTATTTGGAAACAAGGGTTAGCTGTAGATCCTGCTAAAGTGGAAGCTGTCCGAGGATTGAAGACTCCTAGTAATGCATCAGAGGTTAGAAGTTTTCTGGGCTTGGCGGGCCATTATAGGAAGTTCACCAAGAGCTTTGCACAAATAGCAGCCTCTATAACTCGATTGACTAAGAAGAATCTAGTTTTTGTTTGGAATGATAGATGCACCGGGGCATTTGAGAAGCTTAAGGAGTCATTGACTAGTGCACCTGTGCTCACTATTCCAGATGGAACAAAGTTGTTTACAGTTTTCACAGATGCATGTGGCAAAGGATTAGGGGAATTTCTTATGTAAGAAGGGAAGGTAGTTGCGTACGCCAGTAAACAACTGAAGGATCATTAGAAGAAGTATCCAGTAAATGATTTAGAATAGGTAGCCATTGTTTTTGCCTTAAAGATATGGAGGCATTAGGTCTAGGGGAAAGATTTGAGTTATTCACTGATCATAAATCACTCAAATACTTATTTTCCCAAAACGATTTGAATCTTAGGCAGCAGAGGTGGATGGAGTATGTATCATTCTTTGAATGTAGTATTCGATAAACCCATTCAGAAGGGAACATAGCCACCGATGTCCTTAGTCGAAGATACGATACCTTATATGCTATATATGAATGGAGACAGTTGGAGTTTCTCTCAAATTTTAACCATCAATCGTCAGCAGAACCCATCTAAGGTTTTCTATCAGTTATGGAGATTAGACCTGCCTTGATGAATTGGATAAGGAATGGGCAAGTGAAAGATGAGAAGTTAGTAGAGATTTTGGAAAAATTGAGAAAAGGAGCGCATTTGCCCCATGCTAGGAGGTATTCAGTTGATGAGAAGGGATGTTTGAGAAGAGATGAATTTTTTGTATCCCAATGATTGATGATTTGATGAGAGACGTGCTTATGGAGTGTCACCACTCAAGGATGACCATTCATCCTGGAGTACATAAGATGTACAAGGACATAAAGAGAATTCACTTTTGGAATGGAATGAAGAGAAGCGTAGCTGAGTTTGTTGCTCGATGTTTGACATGTCAGAATATAAAAGATGAGAAAGGGAAGCCTAGTGGATTATTATTACCTTTGGAAATTCCGACTTGGAAGTGGGAACATATTTTGATGGATTTTGTGGAAGGATTGCCTAAAAGTCAGAAGGGAAAATGAGGCTATTTAGGTTGTTATGGACAGACTCACTGAGAGTGCTCATTTTATTCCAATTAGGAGAAATAGGACTAGCACCTCTCTTTCACATATTTATATTACGGAGATAGTTTATCTATGTGGAACTCTATAAGCATAGTCGGTGATAGAGACCCTTTGTTCACTAGCGAGTTTTGGAGGAGCCTACAAATAGCTTTTGGAACTTCTTTGAACCTTAGCACGGCATATCACCTACAAACTGATGGACAAACAGAGAGGGTTAATAGGATTTTGGAGGACTAGTTGAGAGCTTGTGTCTTAGATTTCGGAGGACATTGGGAGCAGCATCTACCTTTGGTTGAGTTTTCATACAATAATAACTATCAAGCGACGATTGGTATGGCCATTTTTGAAGCACTTTATGGGCGGTCATGCAAACTTCCTAGTTGTTGGTGGGAAACCACTGAAAAAGTATTACTCAGAACTAATTTGATCCATGAAACCATGGAAAAAGTAGAGTTGATTAGCCAAAGAATGAAGGTAGCGCAAGACCGTCATAAATCTTATACAAATAAAAGAATGAAAGAGCTTGAATTTAAGGTTGGAGATATGGTATTTGTTAAAATGTCCCCTCTTAGAAAAGTTGTTAGGTTTGGCAAGCCTAGAAAATTGACGCCTGGATTCGTTGGGCCATTCAGAATTTTGTAAAGAAAAGGAACATTATTATACTGTGTGGAGCTTCCCAATAAGTTGGCAGGAGTCCACAATGTTTTCCACATTTCTCACCTTAGGAAATGACTTCATGACACCGCTAAAAGATTAGAACCTGATCAGTTGAGGGATTTTGAGATGGATCCGACAGTGCCTCGTGCCACCGCACGCATTGTGGAGCACAATACTGGCAGACTCCATAATAAAATAATTAGTTTGGTCTGATTATAATGGGGGGACAATCCGACGGAAAGTGCATGGTAGAACTAGGAGAAGATGAAGAGCACATACCCAGAGCTTTTCTCTGGTAATTTTTATTTCTTTTAAAAATTAGGATTTTGGTTGCATCGTGGTTGCTAGATTGGATGGTAGGAGATAGTGGTTGCACCTTTTCACAATCCCTTTACACTCATGTAGAAATTTTTATGCATGTTCAGGATATTGCATACATACTTTCATGACACGATTACACACGCACGCTAGGATTGAGCTCATCATAGCATGCTTGTAGTACATAATCATATTGCACTATTGGTTGAGTAGATGGCTGTGTAGATAACTTGGTTGTATAACATGGATGTTATTGCACGTTACGATGTTCGCTCCTTACAGGATTTCAGGACAAAATCCATTTTAAAGGGGGAGAATGTAACACCCAGTAAAAATGAACCATAAATAAATGAAGTAAGTTGAATTGAATATGATAAGAATTGAATATGGAAATTTTATAAAAGTTGGAATTTGACCACAAAAGCTATTACGTTGCGTTCGTGGAAAAATTCTAACTTGTTTCCATATATAATATGCAGAAAACGAGCTCAAGCAAAGAAGTTATGATCATTTGAAGTTTTCAAATTTAAATTAATTTAGTTTGAATTGAAATTCGAATGTGAAATCAAATTTAGGGTTTAAATTTCAAAAATTAGCTTGGGGCTAAGTAAACACTTAATTAAGGTTTAACTTCAAAAGGTTAATTAGGGAATAAAATAATCTTGCAACGGAAAAAAATAAATATTCCCCAAAATAGAGAAGTGGTCAACCTATATAGGCCAACCAGTCAACCAGTCATACTTATGCAGTTGACCGCTTGGCAACAAATGTTGCCACTAGCGGCTAGGGTTTGAAGCTATGTTATATTCAGTTGTATGCTCCAGATTTACCTGTTTCCTACCTACTTTCATCCTACATTATAGTGTATTTCAACCCCTATAAATAGAACCCTATCCTCTCCACTTTTTATTCATATTTTTTTGGGGAATACGATGAAATTCTACCATTACTATCTCTCTAATAAGATTTAGAAACTCTGTAGAGAATTCAGGTAAGATTTCAACTTATTTCTAATTTGTTTATTCTTCTTCCAATCTATTCTTCACCTATTCTTCTCCAATTATTCTGAATCAAATGAATATATATACCTCTTCCATTTTATGTGTATATATATATCAAAAGAGAGAGACTTTGGAAGAGATCGGAAGGCTACAAATCCATTAAAAGCTAATCTGGCTACTAGTCCCTATGAATAACGGACTAATGTGTGACATCATTATGAGTATAAGACGAAGGGCCTGCTTTGGGAATTTGAGGTATTAAGTGGTTAGACCCACCTCTTTTCCCAGATGCAGTATTAAATGGCCAAGGGGACACGTTAGGTAGTATCTCTACAGGGACCCGCTTTTGAAAATTAGGTCTTAAATGATGGGGTATGTTTGTACCAAAAATGGGCACAACACTTTTCGGAAGTTTTTGAAGAGATAAAAAAGTGAAGAAAGAGAATTAAAATTGAGGATTATCTAACAAAAACTCCAAATAACATAAAGGTAAATTGCAAAGACAAGCGATTTAGAGTGGTTCGGCGTTTTGCCTACGTCCACTATGAAGTTTGATGACTTTATTGCTAGATACTTGAAGATTACAATTTCTAATAATGTAGTACAACTGATTTTATTAGCTAAGTCTGAATATAAGGCAGCGGTGGTGATTTGGAGTAAATCTGGCAGAGTCTGGGCGTTCTTTATCTCTTAAAATTCTCCGACCCCTTTTCTGAATGACCAGGGGCTCTATTTATAGGTGTAGGAGGCTGATATTTCGCCTAAATTTCGGGAGACCAGTTCTGGCACGTGAGGGGGCCACATGCCCGCTTTCTGGAAATCCGGGCCCACTTTGGGATCGATTCGAAATCCATTCGAATCGATCGAGGAATTGTCCAATCGAGTTGAAATTTGGTGTAGACATTCTTCAACATGTGCTCAAGCTTCTGTGAAAATTTCATAGCATTCGGATTTGTGGATCTCGAGTTATGATCGATTCAAGATCGTATTTCTGGTTGATATGTTCCGTTCGAATCGATCCCCTTCGAATCGATAGGGTCGAATCGATGGCCTAGTGAGCGAAGGCGTTGACGTGGCGCGTTCTTCCCGGGTTGATCCAGTTTTTGCTCCGAGTTTTACTGGGTCGACTCCACGAATTTCGCTACTTTGACTCGATGGATTCGAAGACACCAAAAATCCCTGGATTCGAATGACGCCTACTTCGTATCGATAGCCAAAGTGTCTCAATCGATACGTAGTCAATCGTAGCTGGATGGATTCGATGGAAGGCACTTCAATGGATTCGAACACGCCACCCATGCATGGATTCGAAGCAGAGCATCTTGTTGGGTACGAAGCAGGATGTCTTCATGGATTCGAACTAAGGATAACTGAAGGATTCGAATATGGATTCGGGTGATGGATACGAAGCTTGACCATCTGATGGATTCGAACAAGGAGGTAGCGATTGATTCGGAGCAAACAGATGTTGATGGATTCGAACATAGGTCCCACCTATGGATTCGAATCAGGGGGGATCTCCTTCATCTTGTATCGATCATAAGTTGAGCATACGAACTCGAATCGTCTTGAAATTTGGAACGTTGGCTTCCCTGGCTTTGCTTGTTATGTCTTGTCAATCGTGGCTCGATCCGGACTCGAACAAAATTCATCGATATCCATAGTGAGCTTGTGTGTAACCGATCTCCAAGATGAACTGTCACTGGTTTCTAGTCAAGTTCTTGGTGTCACGGCCTTGCCAAAAGGCGGGATAACATTTTCCCCCCAAAGTACGTCTTGTGTAAACATGGTGTGCTTTAAAAAGCTGCAATCTTTCATGCCGAGTATTTCTGTCCAATTGGTTGCTAGGCAGTCGTCTTTTAATCGTTTTGTTGTAATCTTCTTTTAAACAAATGTTCAACCAGTATGCTTTGCTTTGATAGACTAAAAAACTTTTGATGGATACGAAACCTTGATTCGCATCGATAAGTCTTTGTTGTTGTGGGTCCAGTATTGATGGATTCGAAGTGATGGTTTCGAATCGATGGAGTCGAGTGTCTCCAGAGCTACCTCTCATTTAGATCGTTTCGTATCGATGAACTCGAAGCATTCGGGATGGATTCGAATCGATGGTCCTGAACTGGTGGACGCCGGTGTTTACTTCGATTCGATGGAGGCAAAGGGTTGATGGATTCGAATAGGATGCTTCGAATCGGTCTCTGGTTGTCTTTGGCTTTGACTGGCAGCGAGCGGTCATGTAGACCGAGAGACGAATCGACCCGGTTGCCTTCTGGGTTTCATATAAATACCAGGTACCTCATCATTTTTTACTTTTTACTTTTCACTGTAGCTTCCTGTGCCTTCTAATCGATCCTAAATCTCAAGAACAGAGACGAACATACTGCCCTTATCTTCTTGGGTTCTCGAATCGATCCCTAATTTTCGAGAACGAAACCAACTGTTCCCTCCTTCGAATCGAGCTAGCATCCTACTCATTTTAATCCCACTTCATATTTAGGTAGGCAATTCGACTAAGTCTTCTAAGTTCCAGGATCTGAAATTTCCCTTATTTCCATTCGTGTTCGAATCGGTTTCGATGGAGTCGAATTCGAGGATAACAATTAGAAAGACGAAATAGAGGAGAAGTATGGGAGGGAAAGTCAGAGTCTTCCCTTCGTGTCGATCTGGAATAATGGCGATCGAATTGATCTAGGAGATGAGATTCTTCCATGGCTATCATATCGATCTGGATGTACGAAGTGGGGGTTTGCGTTCGAATCGACCACAGATGGTGCATCCTCGTATCAATCTATAACGATCGATATAGGAAGTTGTTCCTAGTCGATCGATTCGAAGGTTTTGGGTATATGATCGATGCAACGCTGGAGTTACTTAGCTATTTCAGAGTTTTATTTCCGAAGATCGATTCGAATGCAGATTTGATGATGGATGCGAAAGAAAGGTCTCCCGATCGATTCGAAAGCCTAGGTGCGATCGATTCGATCTGTGTCGATTCGATCAGAATCGATTTGAAACCGTGCCCTTCTGATCGATTCGGAATTGTTGACTCCAACTTTGATCGATACGAACCAACTTTAATGGATACGTAAATTTCACATAATTAATGGCATGACTCCGACGAGCTTCATCTCTGCATATTTGACTTGAACTTTTATACCACATACTTGACTGTCCTTCGAAGCTCGTTGATGGAATTTTTCTTTGACAAATAAATACTAACCAACCACCATGAATTCTAGACGATATGGTTTAAGACGGTCAGCAATGACGGTCACTCTAACCAACTTCATAATTTCCGAAGTTTCCATCTTGTCTTCGGTTTCATTAAATTTACTAAGTATTAGCTGCACTGCACTTCATACACTTTAAACTGCGGGATGCACGGGTTTATTGTTTGTTTAACAATGATTTCTGATAAGTAGTCAGTTATGGAGTCTTCGAGCTCTCAACAGCAGGAGATTCAGAGTTCTCCCCCTCCAGTCCTTGTAATTCTAGATATCCCAGCGGATATAATAGATCCAGCCCTTGACGAACTACAAGAGGCTATATTTATTGAGGACATGGTAGACTCCGTTCAGTCCAATATTTCCGAAAACTTACTGGGCAGGATATGCACGAGACATAATATCTCTTTGGACGATGCACTATTGCCAGGACCTAGTGACAGACCTCACTGTCCGCCCGAAGGGTATACCGCCTTTTATCGACATGCTTGCGCGGCCGGAACACTCCCTCCATTCAATAAATACATTAGAGAGATGCTATCATTTCTTGGAATCGCTCCTTCTCAATTACACCCCAACGGGCATGCGCTACTGAATAGTGCGTTTATTGTATTTATGGAACACCTTTTCCGCCCTCCAAGGCCGACGGAAATTAAATATCTATTCAACTTCAAGAGCAGAGGCGATAGTCCGTCCTTTACATTTTTGGAGGCAGTGAGAAACTGTCAAGTTATTACCGGAGCCTGGACCAAACTTAGTTACTTCAAGAATGAATGGTTTTATGTCCGGTGTCCTCCTGGTTTTGCTAGGCGATGGTTGTCTAGACGTAAGTGTCGTAACCTGTCGACGATTTCTTTAACTAATAGCTTTTTGGCATTGGTATTGACATCTTGTTTTTCTTATAGCCATTATCTCCAGACCCGACGGCGGGTATTACAAGGGCATGATTCGGAGCCTTCAAGAGATCCCGAGCGATGCGAGACACATCGACTTGGTGTTGATTGATTATAACTTAAGGACTCTCGGCTTGATTGAAAGGAATCAGAGCAAAGTCACTGAAGGGATGCTAAAGCCCGTCTCAAAGAAGAAGAAAAACAAGAAGAAGAAGAAGAAGAAGAAGAAGAAAATGGCGAAGAAAACGCTCGGGGTTGTGATAACCGAAGTGAGCGATGATGAAAGAACTCACATGGACGTAGAGCCGATGGCGGATCTTTCAGGAAATTTTGAAGAGTTGGGAGAAAGACGGAAAAGCAAGACCGTCGTTTCTAAAAAACTTAAATCTAAGGGGTGGAAGTCTGTAGATGTGTCTTCTCCCACTTCCGGAGCTATAATTTCTAAGGCCGCTCCTTCTCATTCGAGAGATACTTTTAAAGGGCTTGATGATATTCCCATCCCGGATTATATATCGATTCATCACAATTCCGGGTTGGAGGAATTTCAAGATGTTTTAAATATGAGCGAGCCCTTCCCTTTGAGTGCGGTCAACACTACCGGTTGGTCTGGGAGTTTACACATTTACACACACTTCCACAGCACTACATGATTTTCGCATATTGAATGTCACTTTTGTAGGATTTTAAACTGCAGTTTCTTCTTATCGCAGGTGAGATGTCAGGTCGTGGATCCACTTTGGATAGGCTCCGTAATGTACGCCGATCTTCCTCATATTATGAGTCCCGCTGGAGGGAATCGGATAGGGATCATGGACGAGGCTATACCAATCAGGATCGCTATGATAAAGATCGAGATTATTAGCGTAGCCACTCTGGTCAAGATCGTACTAATAGAGATAGGAGCTATCAGTACCGACCGCGATCTCGTTCTCCTCCGCCTCCTAGGGCCCCTATAGATCCTCCTGAGTCTTCGCAGCAACAACAACCTTCTCAATCTTCCAGGCTCGAAACTCAGCGGCAAAGGGTTGAACCGCATGCAGCTGCCATTGTTGAACAGGCTCCGGCTGAATTAACAAGTGAAGGAGCCATCCAGCTTGCCCAAATGAAGAAGGACTTCCCTGAAATTTGTCTGGACGCATATGTCTTCCCTCCCCATCTCAAGAGGATTCCTCCGGATGCCGAAAATATTGCGCATAGCTACATCCACGACTTTTATGCTCAATACAAGGAGTGGTAAAAAGCAGCCGTGAAAGCTTCAAAGGTAGCTTTTGATCGGGCAAAGGTTATTGAGGAGCGCAATGCTGAGATTGTCAAGAAAGATCGCATCATCCAGATTCTTCAATCTGAGATGGAGTCGTCTCGAAACTCTGAACTCCAAGCGCTTAAAAAGCATGATGAGGCTGTGGCGAAGATGGCAAGGATGCAGTAGGCACACTGTGCCTTAGTAGAAGGGATGGGCCACCGCTACACCACCGTCGTAGCTGAGCGGGACACCGCCGTCAAAGAGCTGAATGAGCTTAAAGCCAAATTCGCTGAGGTGGTGAAAGAAAAAGATGATGCAAACACCACCGCTCAGGAAGCATGTGACCAAGCTGTATCACTTCGAGCTGAACTTGCTGCGGCGGTGACCAAGACTAAGTCTGTGGAGGCAGAAGTTGAGGAAAAGATTACGGCGGAGCAGTCCATGATGGAAGCTGATTTCGATGATCTCCTAGTTACCTATAACGCCAACGTGCTGGAACATAGAAATTTATTTTGGCTTGGAGATGACTCTATGATTCTGTACAATGCCTGGACTAGGCTGGTGGCGGAGAAGAAAGCAGCGCATCCGGATGAAGAACTGGATGATTTTGAGCTTGAGACGCGCTTGCTTTCTGAGGAAGAGAGGAAGGTTCTCCACGAGGAGATGATTTCCGTGGAGAAAGAGAGACTTGGAGCTCGACAGACAGAGATCGGTGAGGGCTTGGGGATCGAGCATCATGAAGCAAGTGTCGGAGCTGTAATTCCGACATTGCCTGAGACCACTGGCGTGGTCGATCCCCAGCTTGTCCCTACTTATAATCCTGACCAGCCGCAGCTGTCTCCTGTTGATCCCCCTGTCTCTGCACCTGCCCTTGCTCCGGGTCAGGCTAAGGAAGGTACTTGAACGCTTCCCGTATACACTTAGTGTGGTGAATCTGAAGCAATACATTTAGCTAACAATCTTCGCTTTTTCACATTTTAGTGACCGAAGCCGTTGTCTCTATGCCTCCTGCATCACAAGTTCCTTATCAAGCGCAAGGGGCTATCGTCACCGAGGCCATTATGACATCCACTGTGGTCGGCGAAGAGGGAGAAGCGAGCATGTTATCTTTTGATGCTCAGATGATTGAAGAACTCCTTAGCCAACAAAACGACCCTTTCGATCCATCTTTTGCCATGAGCGGGGTCGCTCCAGCTGTTAGTTCTTTTATGCCAACCACTGGCACGTCCAGCGCGGCCCGAGAATCTCGTGAGGATGAAATTTTGGCCGACATCAATGCTGAGATGGCATCAGTGACAGCATGCATGAATCCATCTGGCCATGCCCCACTAATGATGATATCACCGGGTGGCACTGTGGTCATTGCAAGCGCTCCTGCCCCACTTCCTGTCACAGCTTCTATGCCTCCAGTTCCATCCTCCAAGAGAATCTCCGTCGCCTCAAGCTCTGAGGAGGATATTGATATTATGTCGCCATCGGAGGACAAACCGGAGAAGAGTAAGAGAGTGAGGAGGAAGTCGGGTGGCGGATCCAGTGGGACTACCCCGAAGAAGAAACCGAGGAAAAAGAAAGATTGATCTCTTCCTTTAGTTTGTTGTCACGTTCGGGGATAGTGTTTTGTTTTGTTGATTTTTCTATAGCCGTGTATAGATGTGGACTCGGCTCCCACTAGTAGGAATTTTTTGAACCAGCTTGTAATCAGATTCTTTTTGTTGATAATGGAAATGAAAACATATTCTCTTTTGCCTTCAATTCAATATTTGTTTTGGTTCTGCCCCCAGCCTTGGGGATAATGTCGCAATAGTTGCTAACGCTTATACCCAGCTCGCGCTCTCGGAGTACTCTGGGGTTTGTTTTATGTTTGTACTCCGTCTCGCACTCTGGGAGTACGGAGTTGATTAATGTTTATACTCCGTCTCGCACTCTGGGAGTACGGAGTTGATTAATGTTTATACTCCATCTCGCACTCTAGGAGTACGGAGTTAATTAATGTTTATACTCTGTCTCGCACTCTGGGAGTACGGAGTTGAGTAATGTTTATACTCCGTCTCGCACTCTGGGAGTACGGAGTTGATTAATGTTTATACTCCGTCTCGCACTCTGGGAGTACGGAGTTGATTAATGTTTATACTCCGTCTCGCACTCTGGGAGTACGGAGTTGATTAATGTTTATACTCCATCTCGCACTTTGGGAGTACGAAGTTAATTTAGGTTTATACTCCATCTCGCACTTTGGGAGTACGGAGTTAAGTGAAGGATTGTCGTGTATCAACCCATTTTTAGCCTGACGTGATGGCTTGCCCCCGAGCTCGGGTTTCATTTAGCGAGTGGCCGATCGTATCATAGCCACTCCCTACTTGAATAAATTCCACCGCGTGATGGAATTTTGCTCTCCGTGCATCGTGATGTCTTACATTGTATTCAATGAATCACAGCTCTGGCTCGAAGAGATTTCATTTTATTGCTGAAATAAGAAAATATAGCAAAGTCAGTTGCCTTATTACAAATTCTAATTTCGAAATGCTAAAGTAAATTGCTGAATGGAAAAATATAACAAAATAAATAAAGCCTGTCATGTGTAATAGCGACGGAGACTCTCGCTGTTCCAGGCCCTTAGCAAATTAAGACCGTCAACGGTCGATAGTTTGAATTTGCCATCTCCGAGTCTTCTTGTAACCATTTATGGCCCTTCCCAGTTCGGTTTCATGTGCGAAGGAACCGGATAGATTCTCTTGAGAACGAGATCACCAAGTTCAAAAGTTCGAGGTCTAACTTTGGCATTGTACAATCGGGCAACTCGACTTTGATATGCAGCAGCTCTTAAATCAGCCTCTTCCCGCTTCTCATCTAGTAGATCCAAAGATTCAGCAAGCAATATAGCGTTTGTTTTTGGATCATAATAAGTCACGCGATGGGAAAACACTTCCGTCTCGACTGGAATAACGGCTTCTGTGCCATAAGATAAGGAAAACGGGGTGTGTCCGGTTGCGGTCTTGTGAGTCGTTCGATAAGCCCATAATGCCATAGGGAGTTCATCAACCCATTTGCCCCCGGCCTTTTCCAGTCGTTTCTTTAGGATGGAATTTATAACTTTATTGACAGCTTCGACCTGACCGTTTGCCTAAGGATGTGCAACCACCGAGAATTTTTTATGGATATGAAACCGTTGACAGAAATTCTTGAATTTTGCACTTTCAAATTGGGCCCCATTATCGGTGATGATGGTATGCGGGAGTCCAAATCGACAGATGATGTTGCGAACTACGAAATTTATTACTTTCTTCATCGTAATTGTTGCGAGAGCTTCGGCTTCAGCCCACTTTGTAAAGTAGTCAACGGCGACGATGGCGTACTTCGCACCACCTTTCGCCAGGGGTAGAGCACCGATGATATCGATGCCCCACATAGCGAATGGCCAGGGACTGACCATTTGAGTTATATCGGTAGGTGGGGCTCTTGGAATTCGGGCGTGTTTCTGGCACCTATCGCACTTTCTGGCATAGTTTGCTGCATCTCGGTTCACTGTCAGCCAGTAGTATCCGTATCGGAGTATTTTCTTAGCAAGAGCTTGTCCACCGGTGTGATCGCCACATTCTCCTTCGTGTACGTCATGTAACACTCGTTTGATTTCATCGTGCGCGATACACCGGAGGAGAGGAACAGAATAACCTCTTCTATACATGACTCCGTTCTGAATGACAAACCGTGAAGCTTTTCGTAGAATTCATCTCTTCTCATTTCTATGCTCAGGCAATGTCCCATTCTCAATGTAATTTCGATACAGAGTCATCCACGACTCTCTACTGGGAGTGGTTTCAAACACAAAATTCATCTCTATTTGATCGATGCTTGGGGAGGACAGAGTTTCGACGGGGACAAGCCCCATTTGTTGTGCTTCACCTGTGCTGGCTAACTTCGCCAATGAATCGGCTTTTTGATTGCGCTCTCGAGGTATATAATAAATGGAATAATAATCAAACTGATTCAGTACTTCCTGAACTCGAGCCAAGTAAGCAGCCAACCTTCGATCTCTCGCTTGATACTCTCCCCGTACTTGGCAAACAACTAATTGTGAATCACAATAAATTTCCACAGCAATAATTCTCAAATCTCTGGCCAATTTCAGCCCAGTTAAGAGAGCTTCATATTCAGCTTCATTATTGGTTGCGTGAAAATCGAATCTCAAAGCATAACATATAGATCGACCTTCGGGAGTTTCAAGTACAACACCAACGCCCGAACACCGGTCATTTGATGCACCATCAGTATACAGCTTCCAGATATATTCGGGGGATTCATTGGTTTCGGGCAAGTCTTCTGGAACGGTAAATTCAGCTATGAAATCAGCTAGGACTTGTCCTTGAATGGCTCGTCTTGGAGAGTAAGTAATATCAAACTGGCTTAGTTCGATGTTCCACTTGAGTAACCTACCAGACGTCTCAGGCCGCATGAGGACCTGTCGTAACGGCTGATCGGTATACACAGTAAGAGGATGAGCTTGGAAATAAGGACGAAGCTTTCTTGAGGCAATGATCAGGCAATAAGCCAATTTCTCCAGCCTTGGGTAATTTCTTTCAGCCCCCGTTAACCGTTTACTAACATAGTAGACCGGTTTCTGCACTCGGTCTTCTTCCCGAACCAAAGCAGCGCTGATTGCATGCTCTGACACTGCCAGATAAAGATACAATTGTTCATGATCGACCGGCTTTGACAAGATCGGTGGTGTGGAAAGATGTTGAACCAGCGATCGGAATGCACCTTCGCACTCCATGGTCCATTCAAAGTTTCGCTTTCCTTTCCGGATCAGATCAAAGAAAGGAATGCATTTATTAGTGGATTTTGAAATGAACCTGCTTAGTGCTGCTACCTTCCCGTTTAGACTCTGGACTTGTTTTATGGTTCTTGGAGTTTGTAAGTTCCTTATTGCCCAGATCTTGTCGGGGTTTGCTTCTATCCCTCGAGCGTTAACGATGAACCCGAGGAACTTTCCGGAGGCGACACCGAAGTGACACTTTAATGGATTGAGCTTTATTCCGTATTCTCGAAGGATGCAGAACATTGAATCTAAATCTCTGACGTGATTTGTAGAGAATCGAGACTTTACTAGCATGTCATCCACATAGACCTCCATGGCCTTCTCGATCTGGTTGGCGAACATTCGGTTGACCAAGCGTTGATATGTTGCTCCGGCATTTTTTAAGCCAAAAGGCATGACTCTGTAGCAGTAGAGTCCCAGATTGGTCACGAAACTGGTATGTTCTTGATCAGGCAAATGCATAGGTATTTGATTGTAGCCAGAATAAGCGTCCATGAAAGATAATAATTCATGCCCATCCGTGGAATCTACAAGCTGGTCAATTTGGGGAAGTGGAAAACTATCCTTTGGACAAGCCTTGTTTAAGTCAGAATAGTCGACGCAAGTTCTCCATTTCCCGTTCGGTTTTCGAACCAATACTGGATTTGACACCCATTCTGGATACAAAGCATCTTGGATGAACCCATTTGATTGTAACTTATCAACCTCCTCTTTAAGGGCGACAGATATCTCTGGATCCATACCGCGCCTCTTCTGTTTGACCGGGACATACCGCGGATCAATATTCAGGGAGTGACTTGCGATATCCGGTGAGATCCCGCACATATCAGAGTGTGTCCAGGCAAAAACGTCGAGATTCGCCCGAAGAAATTCAACCAATTCCTGTTGTGTCTGTCTTCCCAGTTGAGATCCAATTTTTAGTACCTTCGAATCATCATCCTCACTGACTGGGACGTCCACAGTCAGTTCGGCCGGGGAAGCTTGATTCTCTTTAGATTCGTCTTTATCTTTGCTGTCTCTAGGGTCAAGATCTTTAAGGAATTGGTCGTGGTGCCTAGGCCGGGGCCCAGGCACTAATTGTCAATCATCAGCAAAACGGACGTAGAGAGATTCCTCTACGCCCTTTCCTTTCTCCTTTCTCTACGCCTCGCGCAGTTCAGCAACATAACAGGCTCTTCCGGGTGCCTGGTCTCCTTGAATGACTCCAATTCCATGATCAGTAGGGAATTTTAGAGTTAAACACCATGGGGCAATGGCTGCCCTAAACTCAGCAAGGGCCGGTCGGCCCAAAAACGCATTGTAAGGTGAATCAATATCTAAAACGACGAACTGCAACATCCGGACTCTCCGGCGTTCTCCAAATCCCAATTCCACTGGCAGTTCCACCACTCCAGTGGGTATTGTAGCACTTCCATTGAAGCCGTGAACTCGAGATTGGCAAGGTTTTAAGTCCTTTGCTTCCATTTTCATTAAATCATAGGCTCGTTTAAGCAAGATGTTTACGGAGCTCCCACTGTCAACCAGGATCCTCTTCATCCAAGTAGGACCTACTTGGGCAGATATGACCAGTGGGTCAATTGTTGGAGCTTCGATCTTATCAGCATCTCTGCTTCTAAATATGATATCATCAGACATTGTTTTCTGTTGTTTAGCCGGAGTTCCATCTTCACAATTACTGCAGCATTCGAAGTCCGCATGCCTGATAGAGCTGGCATATGACTCCATTTCCCTCCAGCTTCTGTCTGCTGGATGGGGACCACCACTTATTGTATTGATAACTAGCCTTCCGCCCATACGAGCGGGTTCCTCTTGTCTTTCCTGATTTTGTGCATGGTTTTGATTCGACGGGCCCGCACCACCAGGCTGCGGCGCTCGCACAAACTGATCTAACTTTCTTTCCCTGATCAACTTCTCGATGAGGTCCTGCAAATGTCGACACTCATTGGTATTGTGGCCATAACTCTCGTGGAATCTACAGAACTTCCCTGTTTGAATCTGCCTCTCCGACGATTGCTTCGGAGCAGGCTTCTTATATTGCACAGTGTTGCAAGTTTGTAGATATACATTCTCCAATGATGTATTCAATGGCGTGTAATTATCGAACATTGGAGCCCTACATCATGGGCCTCGGTTCTGATCTCTCTTTTTATCCTGACCATTGTTGCCTCGCGGCTGAGTCTGTTTGTTCTGTATATTCAACTGAACTTTTCCGGAACTCTCACCAGACTGCTTAACTGCCACATTACTTTGTATTCCTTCAATTCTGGGCATCGCATCGTCCTGCTTCCTAGACTGTTTCACGTCCTCTTGCCGTAAGAATTGAGCAGCTTTGGAGTAGAAACGGTCCAACGATGCGGGTGGTTTCCCAGCTAGCCAATTTCCAAACTCAGAATCGGGATCGATTCCTTTGGTTAATGCCATCAAGACTGAGTTATCGTTAGGATTACTAATCTCTACACATGCCACATGGAATCTTTCTAAATAACGTCTGAGTGTCTCTCCCTTAGCTTGGGTGACGCTAGATAGGGTGTTAACGTCTTTAGGTCTGGCGACATGCATACAGAACTGTTCGACAAATTTCTTAGCCAGTTGATCGTACGAAGAGATAGATCTAGGTGGCAACCTTGTGAACCACATTGTTGCGATTCCTCCCAAAGAGATGGGGAAACTTCGGCATTTTACTGCATCATCAGCCCTTGCGGCGCTCATTGACCACTCATAATTCAAAATATGTTGATTGGGATTGGAATTTCCTTCGTACATAAGGAGAGTTGGCATTCTGAATCGCCGAGGAGGATCAGCGTATAATATTTCGTCTGTGAAAGGAGTATGACTACGGGAGATTCCCCAGTCGTCATTGGTAAGCCCTTGGCTTTCGCGAATCATCTGACGTATCATGGTTGAAATATCGGGCATAGCCACATTCTGTGCATGCTGAGCTATGGTGTGGTCGGGTTCCACAGTGCGAGTTTGGACCGGACACTATCGACGGCCTATGTCTCGCCTCCTTGGCTCCACATCTTCTGGGACGTATGGTTCAGGAGTACGCCCACGTTGTTGATTATTTGGATCTGATAGATTCCGGGTATCAATCCTTGTTTCTACCGCGGCGGTTGCAGTGCGATTGTTTGTGGTATGTTGTGGAACAGCACCTCCTCGTGACGAGGGCCCGGTCTGGAAGCTAGTTGACGGTCCGACCCTCAATTGTCCTACAGTCAAAGCAGGTTGATATCCGGTAGCTTGTGTATGACTCGCGTCCAATCGGGGACGTGTAGATCTACCATGATAGTCAGATGAAGTAGAACTTTCAGTGGACGAGTGGGAAGCATCATCCCTACTGGTCCTCCTGTGCCTTCGGCGGTTTAATTGATTGGTCAATTCAATATTAGCACGCAACTGTTCGGCCAGCTGCTGCCGACTTTGAGTCAATTCCTAGAGCAATACATGGAACTTTTGTTTGGTTACTGGCCTAGACGGATCTGAGTGAGCAGTGTTGTCTTGATTGGATTGTAGCTGCTGTGTAGGATTCTGTCTATCCCGACCTTCTTGATCAACAGCCGTAGAGGTAGTTCTTGTACTAACCTTCTTAAGTAGTGGGTTCCTTTCCTAGATTTTATGCAAATCTGAATAGAATGGAAGGATTCTGGATTAGAGATCTGTATCTTACTCTTGGATTTATGCAATCCGGTATCGATGGTAGATCCAAGGAGCAGGAGAAAAAGCTGGTTTGTTCTCAGTGAAAGCACCAAAGTGTTTGTACCAAAAATGGGCACAACACTCTTCGGAAGTTTTTGAAGAGATAAAAAAGTGAAGAAAGAGAATTAAAACTGAGGATTATCTAACAAAAACTCCAAATAACAGAAATGTAAATTGCAAAGACAAGCGATTTAGAGTGGTTCGGCATTTTGCCTACGTCCACTATGAAGTTTGATGACTTTATTGCTCGATACTTGAAGATTACAATTTCTAATAATGTAGTACAACTGATTTATTAGCTATGTCTGAATATAAGGCAGCGGTGGTGATTTGGAGTAAATCTGGCAGAGTCTGGGCGTTCTTTAGCTCTTAAAATTCTCTGACCCCTTTTCTGAATGACCAGGGGCTCTATTTATAGGTGTAGGAGACTGATATTTCGCCTAAATTTCAGGAGACCAGTTCTGGCACGTGAGGGGGCCCACATGCCCGCTTTTTGGAAATCCGAGCCCACTTTGGGATCGATTCGAAATCCATTCGAATCGATCGAGGAATTGTCCAATCGAGCTGAAATTTGGTGTGGACATTCTTCAACATGTGCTCAAGCTTCTGTGAAAATTTCATAGCATTCGGATTTGTGAATCTCGAGTTATGATCGATTCAAGATCGTATTTCTGGTTGATATGCTCCGTTCGAATCGATCCCCTTCGAATCGATAGGGTCGAATCGATGTCCTAGTGAGCGAAGGCGTTGACGTGGCGCGTGCTTCCCGGGTTGATCCAGTTTTTGCTCCGAGTTTTACTGGGTTGACTCCACGAATTTCGCTACTTTGACACGATGGATTCGAAGACACCAAAAATCCCTGGATTCGAATGACGTCTACTTCGTATCGATGCGGAGTCAATCGTAGCTGGATGGATTCGATGGAAGGCACTTCAATGGATTTGAACACGCCACCCATGCATGGATTCGAAGCAGAGCATCTTGTTGGGTACGAAGCAGGATGTCTTTATGGATTCGAACTAAGGATAACTGAAGGATTTGAATATGGATTTGGGTGATGGATACGAAGCTTGACGATCTGATGGATTCGAACAAGGAGGTAGCGATCGATTTGGAGCAAACAGATGTTGATAGATTCGAACATAGGTCCCACCTATGGATTCGAATCATGGGGGATCTCCTTCTTCTTGTATCGATCATAAGTTGAGCATACGAACTCGGATCGTCTTGAAATTTGGAACGTTGGCTTCCCTGGCTTTGCTTGTTATGTCTTGTCAATCATGGCTCGATCTGGACTTGGACAAAATTCATCGATATCCATAGTGAGCCTGTGTGTAACCGATCTCCAAGACGAACTGTCACTGGTTTCTAGTCAAGTTCTTGGTGTCACGGCCTTGCCAAAAGGCAGGATAACAGGGTATACCTCAATTAAGGTACTGAATGACCAGAGTCTGCCTATTTTCCACTTGGAAGTATTAAGTGGCCTATGAGATTCCATATGATGTCAACTAGATAGTACCATTAAGGAGCATGCCTTGGAAATAGCTATTAATGATGGGGTCTGCCTTAATTAAGGTATTAAATGACCATAGTCTGCCTATTTTCCATTATAAGGTATTAAGTGGCTTGGGCACCGTATCTCACATTATTAGCTATTTATGGCATATGATTGGATATGAGATTTTAGAAACCTGCTTCTAGAATAGAAAGTATTGAGTGGTTGGACCTCCTCCTTTCCTTATAAGGAGTATTAAATGATTTTAATGGTTTTATGTTCGTAGACATATTCTTATTTTGAAATACATTACCCAAGTGTTGAAGAGGTAAGACTCGAGGTTTTTATTCACTAGACACTTATTGTTCTAACTTCCTCCTCATTACAACACAGGTTAAGAATGCAGTGATGGCATTAATAATGCTTAGAGACGGAGAAGCTTGGTGTTACCCGGTTGCTTGGCCTGGCTGCGAGATGTTAATTATTGAGTTTCTAGGTGGAATCTAAGTGAAACTTGAGCCAATGAAAGATTGACTTGAATTGAGAAGCTCGACATATATACATCGTTCGGCATGTAAGTTTCATTCGACCTGGCTACATCGTTCGGCGTATAACTGTCGTTCGAGCTGGCTACATCGTTCAGCCTCAATATGCGGCTCGGTCGTGGGTCGTTTGACATGGACACCTTGGCCATTTCGTCTTGGCAAGCATCGTTCGGCAATCACCATTCATCCAATGAAGGTAAAGGCAAGACAGTTTGGTCTGGAGGCTCGGGGAAGGATGGCTCGGCATGGATGGTTCGGTCGAGAAAGCACGAACACATATCGCTCGGCTTAGATGGTCGGCACATGTCGCTCGGCCTGGAAGGGTCGGCATACATCGCTCAGTGCATATCAGTAGAGTTGGCAGTGATCAGTTTCATTCTAAAGCGAGCCGACTGGTATATCATCGCTTCGAGTCACACCATTGTACGCTTCGAGCTCCTTGTGGGTTTGCTTCGAATCCTTTACCAAAGCACCTAGGTTCGGCATTTGTCGCTCGACAATCGCCGTTCGGCATGCCTGGCTCGGTGCGCGGAAGTCACCTACTATGGGCCGAAGTACCTTGTTCCTGGGCCCACGAAGAAAATCCAGCCTATCTTCGTCCATAAATAGAGGGGCAAGGACACAGTGAAAAGGGACCTTTTTTCGAGAACTCGGGGGAGACTCTGCCATTTCGAAGACTCATCTATTTTCGATCCAAAACTTATAATCAAGTAATTAATGTACGGATTGTATCTGTATTTAATAGTTTGAAGAAGCAATAAAGATTACACTCAAAGTGGACGTAGGCAGTTACACCGAACCACTATAATTCTAGTGTTCTCGTTTCTACAGTTAATTTTGTATACGTTCCTCCGTTTTAATTTTCTATCTTCATTAATCACTCTATACAAATCGTTCCTTGGGTGTTAGTGACCAATTTTGGTGCTAACATTTTGGTTCTTTCATTGAGAGTTGAACTCAGGCTGTTAGGATCTTCTTTGTTGCTACTGGATTAAGGAAATCCCCCGAAAAAGATCCGAGTTCATTCACAAGAAGTCCATTGATTCTACTCAGAGTTCCAACCGGTAACTCTACAATGGGAAGACCACGTACTAGGTCAGCCTCCCACAATGCAGATGTCAACGAGACCGCTAGCGTCCAACAAGTAGGACCCAGCAATCAACAAGCTAATCCGGGCTCAGGGACCATCACCGTCCAAAACCAAACGGAACCTGTCACTAGGACAGAGTTCAACGAGCTGATGAGAGAAAGCAGGAGACAACTTAACAAGCAGATTCAAGCTAGCGCCAACCTCATGACTCGGCTTACTCAACAACAACATCAGAATATTGGAGGAAGTCCCGCTCCATACTCCTCGTCCGACAGCTCTACTTCATCTGATGAACCTCCCAAGCGTAGACGTCGTAGAACTGAAACAACGCAAACAGGTGCAGCAGAATGATCAACCAGGGATGGTCTAAGTTCCCTACCTGGAGCCATGGCCACTCACTTACACCGGGGAAATCATGCTCAAGCTGAAACAGGAAACTTAGGATCTGGAGCACGAGTGGAAGATGGATGACTGGCTCACCAAGGTCATGATGAATCAGGTCCCCAGGATACACATTTGGTAGATCGCCAACAGAGGAGGCACCAACCAGAACGATCTCGTAGGATGGATTCAAACTTACTGTCCTTCATACAAACCCCAGACCTATCAGCCATGGTCAAACAGTTGATGAGTGAAAATCAAGGTTTATCTAATGATGATTGGGTCATATCTAGGAGTCATACTCCGTTCACAGATGCTATCTTACAAGCTGAGTAACCCAAGAAGTTTAATATGCCGACTATCCCGGCCTATGAAGGAAAGACTGATCCCCGACAGCATGTAATGAGGTATGGGTGGATGATGGATTCAGCTAGGGCGAATGATGTAACTAAATGTAGGTGTTTTCCAATAACTTTATCTGGAATCGCTACCATGTGGTTCACCCGACTTCCTCCGCGATCTATCTCCAATTTTGATGAGTTAGCGACAAAATTTGTGGAGCAGTTCAAGAACTTGTCCCAAGGATGTTATGTCCTTGTCTAGTGTAATTCAGGCCCAGGGGAATCGTTAAAGGAGTACTTACGAAGATTCCACGTTGCTGCTACTGAAGTTAGCAACCTGAATGACCATGTCATTTTAATGGCCATCATGCGAGGAGTAGATCCGGATTCAGAGTTTGGTGATTGGCTGGCAGGAAAGCCTTCGGCTAAGCTGGAACGTTTTTATTCAAAGGCGCATCAATTTATAAGAAGGGAGGAAGCAAGGTGGACGAGGCGAGATAATGCACCAGGACCCGGCAAGGAGACTGTGTAGAGCAACATTGCTGTAAAACAATCTGGTTAAAACTTTGGAAAAGTCCAGGTCAATGTTCAAAACAAGCCTAATCAGTCAAAAGGATCCATAGGAGGGAATTCCGGAAAGAAAAGAGAAGCCGGAAAGTGGAAACCAAGGATCCTAACTTACAATGAATACACTCCTCTGAACGCATCTCTGGAAAATATTTACCTACGACCTGTAATACTTTCCAATATCAAAAGCCACACCCAAAAGAGTCCACGAGGAGTAAAAGAGGACTAGGAAGTATTGCCGCTTCTATGAGACTTACGGGCACAATACCGAGGATTGTAGGCACCTCCATGATGCGATTGAAAAGCTGTTTCGACAGAAAAAGTTACAGGAGTTTGTAAAGAACCCTTAGGAAGGCGGACAGGGGACATCTGACCCCAATCGTGGATAGGCTCCACGATGATCTGAGGAACCCGTTCGGACTGGAGGTAGATTAGTCATAAACACGATAGTCGATGGGCCTCACCCTGCAGACAAGAATTGGCAAGAAATGGAGCGCTATGCTAGTTCCTTAAAGCATGCAGGTTTTGAATGTTGTTCAAACACGGAAGATGGGACTCTGGCTAAGCAATAGCGAATGAAGACGGATGATATAGTGTTCAGAAGTAGAGATGCTGATCAGGTAGAGGTACCTACCATTGATCCGATGGTCATCTCGGCCACTGTTGTGCCAGCTTTTGTGAGAAGAATACCGATTGACTGTGGAAGTTCTGTTAACATCATCTTCAAAAAAGCATATGACCAGATGAAGACGGAGACAAAGGACCTAAAACCATCTAAAGCTCGTATCCATGGCTTTAATGGTGCGGCTACTGATGCAGTGGGTTTTGTTGAATTACCCGTTGAACTTGGAGAAGGTGAACGGAGGAGGGTGTGGATCCTACCATTCATCGTTTTGGACGTCGATTCTTCGTATAATGTGTTTCTGGGTCGACCTACCCTGGCAGAGTTTAGGGCAGCTTTGGCCCCGTGGTGTTTAACCTTGAAGTTTCTGATGGATAAAGGAGTTGGTGTTGTGCATGGCGATCGGGCAACTGGTCATGCATGTTATGTGGCTGAGCTGAGAGAGGCCCATCGAAGAGAGAAAGGAAAGGTTGTGGACAACTCCGTCCACATCCGAGTCACTGAAGATTGACAAGTAATGCCCGAGCCTTGGCTCGGGCAGCATGATCGGATCTATAGAGACATAGATCCAAGGGACAATGATGAGGAACCCAAGGAGGCAAAAGCAGCACGGCTGAACTAACGATTGACATTCCAGTCAACCGCGATGACCTATCGCTGGTACTAAAGATTGGATCACAACTCAACCCCTCGATGATCGAGGATCTTATTGATTTTCTTTGAGCGAATCTAGATGTCTTCGCTTGGACACATTCTGATATGTGCAGGATTTCTCCCGCCATTGCGAGTCATATGTTGAACATTGACCCGAAATACATGCCGGTGAAGCAAAAAAGGAGAGGTATGGACCTAGAGAGGTCCGCTGCTCTCAGAGAGGAGGTGGACAAACTCAAAGCCAATGGGTTTGTCCGCGACGCCCTCTACCCAGAATGGGTCTCTAACCCTGTACTAGTGAGAAAAGTGAATGGGAAATGGAGGACCTGCATGGATTACTCAGATCTAAAAAAAGCATGCCCTAAGGATAGTTTCCCTTTACCCAGAATTAATCAGCTGGTCGACTCAACAGTGGGGCACGAGTTATTGTCATTTATGGATGCGTACTCGGGATATAATCAAATCCCGATGCACATTCCAGATCAGGAACATACTAGTTTTGTCACAGACGTTGGACTATACTGTTATGTAGTGATGCCTTTGGGATTGGAAAATGCAGGAGCAACTTATCAACGTCTGGTGAATCGGATGTTTAAAGACCAAATTGGTAGGACGATGGAAGTCAATGTGGATGACATGCTCATGAAGTCACGGTAGTCAAACGACCATATACAAGACTTGGCGGAGATGTTTGATATATTCAGACACTACGGGATGAAAATCAATCCCTTAAAGTGTTCTTTTGGTGTTGCGACGGGGAAGTTTTTGGGTTTTATCGTCAATGCATGGGGAATTGAAGCTATCCAGAAAAGATTCAGTCTATTCGAGATAGACAAGTGCCCAGTACCATAAAGCAAGTACAAAGCCTGAACGGAAAAGTGATCGCGCTAAGTCGATTCATATCCAAAGCCACGGACCAGTGCATTACCTTCTTCAATGTAATAAAGAAAGGGAAGAGAAATTTTTAATGGACTCCCAACTGCGAGGATGAATTCCGAGCTTTGGTAAGACATTTGGAAAGTCCCCCGATGTTGTCGAAGCCTATAGACCATGAAGTGTTGTATGTATACTTGGCCGTGTCTTAACATGCCATCAGTACAACTTTGGTTCGTGAGGAGGACCGAGTTCAAAAGCCTGTGTACTATGTCAGTAAACGTTTAACAGGAGCAGAAATAAATTATCCTAAAATTGAAAAGCTAGCCTACTACTTAGTGATTGCATCACGCAAGCTTCGTCCATATTTTCAGGCACATCCGATCAGTGTTTATACCGATCAACCTTTGTGATAGGTACTCCAACGACCAGAGACCTCAAGAAGGTTACTGAAATGGAATATTTAGTTGAGTTAATTCGATATCACCTACCTGCCACGGAGGGCTATCCAAGGGCAGGTGCTAGCAGACTTCATCGCAGAATTCACCATATCAGACGAACCAAACAGTGATGATGTTATTCCCTCCATTCGATGGAAACTATACACCGATGGGGCATCCAACGACCATTGCTCTGGGGCTGGAGTCATTCTTATAACCCCTGAAAACCGATCAATTTGTTATGACTTAAAACTTAATTCCCCAGCTACAAATAACGAAGCTGAGTATGAAGCATTGCTTGCTGGCTTAAAAGTTATCAGGGAACTCGGAGTAAGATCGGTTGAGATCTTTTGTGACTCATAATTGGTGGTATACCAAGTACGAGGAGATTATCAAGCAAAGGGGTAGAGGCTTGCTCCATACCTCGCTCGAGTTCCAGAACTATTGGCAGACCTTGAATATTACGATATTTCGCATGTCCCGCATGAACAAAATAGGGAAGCTGATTCATTGGCAAAATTCGCAAGTACTGGCGATGCACAACAGATGGGCTTGGTTCCCATCGGAGTTTTATAATTTCCGAGTATAAACGAGATGACAGTAGATTTTGTGCTAGAAATAGAAATTGAAAGGGAGTCATGTATAACCCCATTCAAACAATACTTACTATATGGGACTTTTCCCGATAGAAAGAACAAAAGACAGCAAGTCATTCGCAAAGCTTTACGATATATAATGCAGAACAGAATAATGTATCGGAGGGGATTCTCGGTTCCCTCGCTTCGGTGCATCGCCCACGACAAGATAAAACGAGTCTTGAAGGAAGTTCAAGAAGGAGAATGTGGTGACCATACTTGGGGGCAGACCCTAGCGAAAAAGATCCTCCGCTGTGGATGCTATTGGCCGACTGTCAATCGGGATGCTGCGGACTACGTAAGAAGATGTGACAAATGTCAAAAGTATGTGAAAATCCCGAGAGCTCTTCCAACAGAACTCACACAAATGGTTAGTCTATAGCCATTTGCAATTTAGGGGATCGATATAATCGGTTCCTTACCAATTTCCAAAGGAGGTGCAAAATATGCAATTGTTGTGGTCGGTTACTTCACCAAGTGGGCAGAAGCAGAGCCTTTAGCTACGATCACCACTAAAAAGGTAATTAATTTCATTGTACGAAACATCATATGTTGTTTTGGCCTCCCACGAACTATCATCATGGACAACGGAACTCAATTTGAGAGTAAGGAGCTCAAAGAATTCTGCCAAAAGTATCGCATTGAGAAAAGGTTTGCGGCAGTCGCTCACCCTAAAGAGAATGGACAAGTTGAAGCTGTAAATAAAATAATTAAATCAATATTAAAGAAACGTTTGGAGAAGGCTAGAGGCAAGTAGGTGAATGAGCTTCCGACAGCGCTCTGGGCTTACAGAACCACCCACAAGTCCGCGACTGGCCACACTCCATTCACCTTGGCATACGTGCTGAAGCTGTGATACCCATGGAACTTGAAGTTCCTTCTCATCGGGTAACTTATTATAATCCTAAGACGAATCAAAATCTCTTATTTGAATCGCTGGGCTTTGTCGACGAAAAACGTGAAGAAGCTGATTTAAGAGCAACTGCATATAGGCACCGGGTTGCTCGATATTATAATGAGAACGTTCGACCGAGAATTTTTGATGTGGGTGATCTCGTTTTGAAGTGAGTCTTTCCGACCCCATCACATCTGAATCCCACATGGGAAGGTCCGTATGTCATCGAACGGAGGCTTAGAGAAGGAACATTCAAGCTAGCGACCGTAGATGGCATGACACTTCCCCGTGCATGGAATAGCGAGCATTTGCGTCGCTATTACACCTAGTTTATTTCTTTTGCACTTTATTTGCAATTATTTCCAGTATATGTCCATTTTGCTGTTCTCAGTTTTTAGCATGTAATAAGAAATTTCAGTTTGTTTTCATTTGTTATAATCAATAAAGGCTTGAAGCCGTCTTTTCCATGAACTATTAATGTTTTCGTTTGTTACAATTCCGTGACAAAAATTAAATTACATTATTTTGTATGGCGCATGAACGCGCACCCAAACTTAAAAACCTCTAAGTCCCCAGAATGCGGACTAGAGTACTCTGAGTCTCCAGAGGGCGGACTAGAGTGTAAACGACTTAAAAATCTCTAAGTCCCCAGAGTGCGGACTAGAGTATAAACGACTTAAAAATCTCTAAGTCCCCAAAGTGCGGACTAGAGTACTCTAAGTCCCCAGAGTGCGGACTAGAGTATAAACGACCTAAAAATCTCTAAGTCCCCAAAGTGCAGACTAGAATACTCTGAGTCCCCAGAGTGCGGACTAGAGTATAAACGACTTAAAAATCTCTAAGTCCCCAAAGTGCGGTCTAGAGTACTATGAGTCCCCAAAGTGCGGACTAGTCTATAAATGACTTAAAAATCTCTAAGTCCCCAGAGTGCGGACTAGAGTACTCTGAGTCCCTAGAGTGCGGACTAGAGTATAAACGACTTAAAAATCTCTAAGTCCCCAGAGTGCGGACTAGAGTATAAACGACTTAAAAATATCTAAGTCCCTAGAGAGCGGACTAGAGTACTCTGAGTCCCCAGAGTACGGACTAGAGTATAAACGACTTAAAAAATCTTTAAGTCCCCAAAGTGCGTACTAGAGTACTTTGAGTCCCCAGAGTGCAGACTAGAGTATAAACGATTCAAGCTAATAACTCAACCTCTGGAGCATAGGCTAAAATATAAGCAATTTAGAAATCTTCGAGTCATGCGGAAACAAACGAGAGTTTAAGTGACCCACACAACCCTGGATTTCAGATACAAGATGGGTGGTGAAGCTAAGTAGCAAAGATCATCAAAAAACAAAATTTTATTTACTAATCGAGAATTCAGTTTCACTATAACTTCTCCTGAACCCGGAGAAAAAAATCTATTTACAACGACTACGAGAATAAATAGAGATAATTACATAATCCAGGCTTATTCGCGTTGAGCGAGGCATGATAGCCACTTTTTTAACTTCTTCTCTTTCCTCGGTTTCTTTGAAGACTCCTCCCCCAAGTGTTTTTTCCTAGACGCCTTGCTTGCTAGGGAAATGGTGCCTGGAGAAGGAAGATGGACTTCCTGTGGCGAGGTTCCACCGGGGAATACAACCTTCAGGGGCTTGTTCAATGGATCATCAAGTTCCACCACCTGAGGCTCAACCTTAATCTCAGCTTTCTTCTTCTTCTCTTCTATGATTTGCTCCGCCATGCTTGAGTTTGAAGTGTGTTCAGAGGCGCCCGTAATCTCAACTTCATCGTGTTCTTTCATGGGCGATAAATTTTCAGATTTGTCTTCATCGAGCGCCCCGATCACTTGAGCGTAGGGTTCGGAAGTCTCTCTAGTCTGAGTTGCCTCTCTTGTTTTCCCCTCCTTTTCTGCGGTAGCATCACTCCTTGGAGTTGGCTCGAGGTCAGAATGGACTGCACGAAATCGTAAGAGACAAATGTTAGGATACATTTATTATTCGCCAAAAGCAATGGCCCTTTGAACTCTAGGAGGATTGAACATAGCCGGCGAAGGGTGGTTTCATTGATTCTTGAAGCTTGAGAATCAGTTGGGTTGTCCAGGATGATTGCTCCATCTATAGCATCGGGTGCCGGGCCAACAATTACAGCGGATGGATCCAGAATACCCTGCGTGGAGGTCGTCGGTGGGTCCGAAGTACTTACTACCTCCCACATATCGGAAACTGTAGCAGAGCTCAACTTTCTGGACATCTTTAAAGAGCAATGAATGTGGATAAAATCCTGTTTGAACTATACTTGAAAGACAATCGATATTAAATATAACGACAAAAATTTTCCCCCCATGTGGTGTGTGGACTAGTGCAATTGTTCAGACATGAGTATAAAAGAATTAAAGCTTTAAAAACCGATGGGGTGTGTTTGAGTGTTAAGTTATCATCTTCGAAGACCATCATTGTTGACCGTCTCCGAGAGCTTATCTTATGATTCGATAGTATGGGTATTGAAGTCGAACATTGGCATTGTATGTTAAAGGCCGTTACTTGCTTTTGTTAAGTTGAACTTGCATCTATAGTCCTTAAAACTATGAAGTCATTAGTCAAAACAGTTCCATATGCACACGTGCTTAAGTCCTTGTCATTTTCCCTCGTTCTATGATTAGGCGTGGAAGTGTGAGATGTTAACATATGCGATGTTTAAGTGGAGATAATCTTTGTTGCCAATGCCGACCCCAAAGACCGAAGCCGATCGCCTTCCTAGACCAACAGACCAGACCATCTATCTACGAGCTACCGAGTGGCCCGCTAGGCTAACAACACCGACCCACTCACTCTGTTCACAGGTGCTCTCTCATCACCGAACGACACCGAGACACTATCCCTTGCTCCTAAAACCATCTATACCGACCGACCCACACACTGGTCTATGCCAACCCACGTTCCTAGTTCCCTACCATCCCATACTCTCCCTCGGGGCCGAACGCCCCCACTTGATCAAGAAACCGGCCTACTCCTTAGGGATCTGACCGACCCACACTCGCTCTCAAATTGCAAAACCTCTCTTCTCCTCATCTTTCTTCACCAAGGGATGACTCCTATCCTCCTCCTAAGTCCCGACATCCAGGTTTAGAGGCAACAATGGCTACTCATCCTAGGCAACTTTAGCCACCAACGACCATCAAGATGAAGAGGAGGGACGGAGGGGTTGTCCACACAGGCACCGAAACTCAATATAATTCCGGGTTTGGAAATAAATTCATACCTAGGAAGAGAGCTCGAGGTATGCGGTGGCGTCAAAATGTTGGGCTAGAGGTTCGTTCGTGATAGCGATTAGTTAGAATCGCGAGATGGACAATTTGGGTTCGATGGAAGGCTAAGTGGTGAGTAAGGCTCGAAGAGGAAGGAACTGATGATTTTAGAGAAGTAAAGTGCAAGTGAGAAAAAAGGAAGAGGGGAGGCCGAAACTTATATACGGTAGAGGGAGGTGAACAGGCTATCTCCTGTAGACCCGGTCAATATATTTTGAGAGGTGAGTTATTAGGCATGCGTTCCCTAGCTTAAGTAAACCGACCAAGTAGTTTGGTCTTTGTATGCCGAACGACCCCTTGTCTATATAAAATAAATAATAATAATAATAATAATAATAAAAGATAAGAAAATAGACTCGAAACTGTACAAGGTGCTAGGGAGGACTGCCATGTTTCGACCTTCATTGTATACATTCGACTTTTGACAGTAGGAACTGGTTACTGATTCAAAGCGTGTCGTGTTGCTTCACACGACACACTTTGGGGCCAAATGTTACCCGGTTGCTTGGCCCGGCTGCGAGATGTTAATTATTGAGTTTCTTGGTGGAATCTAAGTGAAACTTGAGCCAATGAAAGATTGACTTGAATTGAGAAGCTCGACATATATACATCATTTGGCATATAAGTGTCGTTCGGCCTGGCTACATCGTTCGACGTATAAGTGTCGTTCGACCTGGCTACATTGTTCGGCCTCAGTATATGGCTCGGCCGTGGATCGTTCGGCATGGACACCTTGGCCATTTCGGCATGGCGAGCATCGTTCGGCAATCACCGTTCGGCCAATGAAGGTAAAGGTGAGACGGTTCGGTCTGGAGGCTCGGGGAAGGATGGCTCGACATGGATGGTTCGGTCGAGAAAGCATGAACACATATCGCTCGGCTTAGATGGTCGGCACATGTCGCTCGGTCTAGAAGGGTCGGCATACATCGCTCAGTGCATTTCAGGAGAGTTGGGAGTGATCAGTTTCATTCTAAAGCGAGCCAACTGGTATATCATCGCTTCGAGTCACACCACTGTACGCTTCGAGCTCCTTGCGGGTTTGCTACGAATCCTTTACCAAAGCACCCCGGTTCGGCATTTGTCACTCGACAATCGCCATTCGGCATGCCTGGCTCGGTGCGTGGAAGTCACCTACTATGGGCCGAAGTACCTTGTTCCTGGGCTCGTGAAGGAAGTCCAGCCTATCTTCATCTATAAATAGAGGGGCAAGGACGCAGTGAAAAGGGACATTTTTTGAGAACTCCGGGGAGACTCTTCCATTTCGAAGACTCATCTATTTTCGATCCAAAACTTGCAATCAAGTCATTAGTGTACGGATTGTATCTGTATTCAATAGTTTGAAGAAGCAATAAAGATTACACTCAAAGTGGACGTAGGCAGTTACGCCGAACCGCTATAATTCTGGTGTTCTTGTTTCTGCAGTTAATTTTGTATTCGTTCCTCCATTTTAATTTTCTATCTTCATTAATCTCTCTACACAAATCTTTCATTGGGTGTTAGTGACCAATTTTGGTGCTAACACTTGGCTTATGATAGTACTTGCTATTATTACTTGCTTTTATGTGTACCTATGTACTTAAACAATTGTTGTAATAGATATTATATTATGGTTTTATAGGATTTTATGTTATGACACTTTTATGGTTTTGAAATAAATGGTTACACTTTACTATTATATTTTTGTTTCATTCGCTGTGAGTTCTAAAATTTTAGTTATGGCTCTGCAATATTATTTCTTTTTACTAACAACAACTTACCTTAGAATGGATCTAAGTTTCGATGGGCCTTTTCTAGGTCGAAATTTAGGCCTATTCTGGGGTGAGTTGTTACAAAGATCACCCACTTGATTGGGTAACAAGCACATCTACTTGATTTGAACTGACAACAAGCACATTCAATTGATTTGAATGAGCAACAAGTATACCCACACAAATATTAGTAGAGAGTTGTTGATTCCTAGTACAAATAGTTGTACTTTGGATATGAAACATCCTATATCTCTTTGATAGCACTTTGATTTTTGAATTGAAAAGAGAATATTTAAATCAGTGAGTAGATTATAGAGAATGAATGTAGTAAAGTAGAGATTAAATTTGAGTGAATTTGAAGAGTATAGAAAGTGGATTTTATAAAATATATAATGAGAATTTGAAGTATGAAGAATATGAAGAAAGTAGTTATGAAAATTCACTTTCCAGTCCCCTTTATATAGTGTTTAAAGGGCCATGTATGTTCGCAAAGAGATGGAGGCAAAAATCAAAACTATTCAAAATTTGAACAACTCTTCAATAGTACATGTGCCGAAATACATAAGTTGGGTATGTCAACGTACCCTTGTATTTTAGGAAAAACAATAACATATTTAAAGTGTTATAAAACTCTGTACTTTGTAAAATCATTTAAAAATATTTTTAAATATCTTTTAATATATAGACATTTATAAAATATTTGTAGAAATATGTTATGAAAATAAAATAATTATTCTGATGAGAGAGTATTCAATGAAAAGAAAGTTGATATTCAAGGACTATAACAAATTTATCCAATGTCTATTCATTAGGGTTGGACGCAGGTCGGTTTGGTGTGGTTTGGAACACAAACCGCTTTCGCACCGCATAAATACAAACCATTATACTAATCTTTTAAACAGTTCGGTTTCGATTCGGTTTAATATATATGGTTCGATTTTGATTTAGTCCGATTTGAACCCATATTAAATATGAAATAAGGGAATTACTTGCATCAATAATCAATTCACAAAGGCAGCTCTTAAAGGCTAAATGTTATACTGAAATGAAAGATTAATTTTTAATTGTATGAATATTTCAATTTGACGTATAGTTACAACTGAGATTTTTATTAGATTAACCAAACATCAATGTTAGTCAATGCATAATCATTAAAAAAAATGACCTGAAAAAGATTGTAATCAGCATTTATTCAAAAAAATGAGATGATAAATATTAAACTAATAGAACTTTATGTTTTTCTTTATGTTCGTTAGCCAAACCCTATTCCAACAAAAATGTTACATTTTTTTTATGTTTTTCAGTTTATTTTATCAAACTATATAGAACTTTCAAATTTAATAGTTTAATAAAGAGTTTATATGCACGTGCCAAAATATATATATACTAATAGGCATACACACATACACATATATAATTGTTAGATATAATCGTTATAAATAATTGAAATAGAAGCGTGATTTTTTGGTCCGACTGTTAAGTTTCAAAAATTACAAACGATTTCAATGCAAAATATGATTAAATATTTGTGCGTTTTTTAAATGTATTAAAACATATGCAATTTGTAAAAAAAAAACAACTCCAACACGAAGCGCGAGCCGCAACGCTTGTAAAAGTATAAAAGGCTTAAAAAACCCAACAGCTCTACATTTGCCATATGCTTACATAGTTAGTAGATTGGCCCAGTTCCCGTTAATAAAATGCAATGTGCGTCACATCACACTCTTTTAAAGAAATAAAAGAATAACATTTGTGTTAACTGTTGCGTAAAAGCTATCAATATCCCTGAAGTGAATAAAAGTTACACATACGCACACAAACTTATTGTTCCATTGCTCGCTTTGGATAAATCTATAGCCTATAAGTAATTAAACAACATATGGTTTTCATGTTTATTAAGTAAAATCAATCGACATTCCATTTTCACAACCTTTTACGTTTATCATTTGATATTGCATGTTAAGAAAATCATTTTTACATTAAGTATTTAAGTGATCATTAATGAAAGGTTGAAAGGCGATTGGATAGCTGCTATGAGTTTGAAGATATGGCGTAAAAAGTTAAAAACAAATAATCAAAACCTAAATTATTATTTACACTTAGTATAAACATCATTATCCTAGCCTCTCCTTCTCCCCCCTCTCTCTCTATATATACCCACGAACATCTATGAAGACCTACATTCGGAAAAAACTTTGCTATAAGAAAAAAATTATATAACAATCCTTTATATTTTCTGTTTCCATAAGCAATGGTAGTTCTCGCAAATCCAGCAACCGAGCAGATATCTATCATTAACCCCCTAAAAAACAATGGCTATTTTCATGGCACCCCTGTCATTGATCTATCCTTGCCAAACTCAAAAAACGACATCGTTAAAGCATGTGAAGAGTTTGGTTTCTTCAAAGTAGTGAACCATGGAGTATCCAAAGAGCTCATGTCCACACTGGAATCAGAAGCAGTGAAATTCTTTTCACTGCCTCAAGCCCAAAAGGAAAAGGCAGGATATCCCAACCCTAATGGCTATGGCAATAAAAGGATTGGCCCAAATGGTGATGTTGGGTGGGTCGAATATCTTCTTTTTGATATTAACTCTAATCCTTTCTTGGCCTCTAATCTTCTTGATTGTCTTCATGAGTCCTCATCCACTTTGTTTAGGTATTATTAACTTTTATATAGTATTTGTGCTATTGACATGCCATGTTTTATATATGCAATTTTTGTAAAACGTATTCAGCTTTATCATATGATATATGTTGCATGATGTTCTGATCAATGTAACTGCTAAATATAGAACACACATTGCAGTCAACCATTACGCAAATAATGGAAATTTATATAAATCGTGAAAAACATGTATTTGCGTTATAATATATAATTTGGACTGATGGAACTAATTAATAGAGTACTGATTCATGGTGCAGGGAAGCCTTGAATGAGTATATTTCAGCAGTGAAACGAGTAGCTGGAAATGTGCTAGAATTGATGGCAGAAGGTTTAGAATTAAAACCAAGCAACACATTAAGCAAACTAGTTATGAGCAATGCTAGTGATTTAATGTTTAGACTAAACCATTACCCAAAATGCCCTCAATGGATACAAGAACATAAAAATCAGTGTCTCACTGGGTTTGGGGAGCACACTGATCCACAAATCATTTCAATTTTAAGGTCAAATAGTTCAAATGGATATCAAATTGCTTTAAAAGATGGAAGTTGGGTGTCAATTCCATCCGATGAAGATGCTTTTTTTGTGAACTGTGGTGACACACTTCAGGTACTTTACTTCTCATTCATCTATCCTTTATTTTAAGTCTAATCAATAAATTTAGCAAAAAAAACCTTTGACAAGTTTAACAGTTTTATATTATTCATTCTGAAGGTGATGACAAATGGAAGATTTAGGAGTGTGCGGCACAGAGTGGTTACTAATGGATCAACACCTAGAGTTTCTATGATTTTATTTGGAGGTCCACCACATAGTCAAATAATTAGACCTTTGCCACAACTTATAAATAAGGCAGAAGCAGCTGGGGAAACCAAGAAAAGCTTGTACAATGAGTTCACATGGGCTGAGTACAAAAAAGCTGCTTATAAATCAAGACTTGCTGATAATAGGCTAGCTTTATTTGAGAAAACATAAACTTACGTTACTATAATATCAAAGTGTCTCATTTGCTTTTTTAACTGGTTATTTCAATCCATATTCGGTAACAAAAAGGTTATTGTTGTGTTAGTGCAGGAAATATGCTTTTAGGTAGCTTCTAGGTGTGCCTTTTATGTATGAATTATTTTTTATGAATGAGTTTGACAAGTTCGATATTAAATAGCTATGTATGCTGATTGCATGAGATATATAGGCAATAAAAAACAGGTTTATATAATCTTGGCTTCAACATCAAAAATCAGCTATCAGTTAAAAATTTACTTTTCTATAGCTACAAGATTTTATGATGAACAAATTTTCTGTTAAAACTTAAGTGTGTTTACCTTCAAATAAAGTACCAAAAGTTTCCTCATGGAGAATAAAATAATACTTATTTAAACAGAGATTTTAAATAAATAACAATAAATGGTTCTTGCCATAAAGCAATCATATCAATATCCAGCAGATACAAGCAACCAAGCTTTGTGTTTATTGACTCAATTGAGAGAGCGATTTTTTCATATTGTGGTGAAATTTGGAAAAATCTCCGATGCTTCTAGCATATTAAAATAAAGACACATATTTACAAATGATATCTGATCTGAAAAATAACCAAAGCATATGTTCTCCCTAAGAGATTAAATCAAACGCTTTAGACTAAAATTTAAATGCATGCATCTAGTATGCCTAAATATATTCAATTGATAAAAATAGCCAAGTCCATAATTTAAATTGTTCAAAATATTTGGTGAGTACCTGGTAAATTTTTAAAAGATATTCAAGAAATACAGTGTGCAAGTTCTACATTGGTTCATTCAAAATTGTGTGTGTGCGCGCGTGCGCGCACACACACACGGCATATACAAGCAATACAATTTCTGTGTGGTATATTTAATATCCTACTATAGGAATCATAATTTTTAAAAACATGAAGCAATGCAAGTATAGCACATGCATGCTCAGTGTAGCACGCATTGTTGCTGTTGTTTCAGGTACTAAGCACAGGTTCAGACCAATTACTGTAGACAGTTTTTGCATAGTGTGTATATATGGATATGCATCGAATCATTTTCTACAAAATCGCATTTATTTCTCTGTACCAATTATGGGTCTTCTCAAGGTTTTAAATGCTGCCAGCAGTGCTCTTTCTTCTGTTCTTTTAGTTATGGAATAGGTCCTTTCTACTTTGACTGATAGCCTACATAGGAAATTTAATCTGCAACTTATCAGGCAACAGTTGATAACAGTTTCAACAGGTAAAAGTTTGAATTCAATATTAATGGTGGAGATTAACTAATCATGGGCACGAAAAGATATTCTGTGGTCGGTAATTAGCAAAATTAGGCGTAATGATATCTCAGTTTTATATCCGTGCAGAGTAGAATGTTGAAAAATTGTATGAACATGACTAAATTCTAAATCATATCCATTGAGAAATATCTTGTTTTGACGTGCACATGTATCAATATATAACATGAATCAGGAAAAAGGTTTTGAAGAAAAATATGCGAGTACAATATAAAATCTCAATTATATACATGGTATCTCATATTAATTTGCTTACCTACCAGTATCAGTGTTATTGAATTTGAACACAATAAAAATGTGAGCTAGGCGCTGATAAGTGATATAAAATGAATAAAACAGTATATTTTATGTAAAAATGTGATAAGCAATCAAAAACAGCTTTGGGAACTAAGGAGTAATCAAATTAGACCAAACAAGTACTTTTACAAGTAGTAAAATGAAAGGATTCAGTTCACATTGTCGACATATAAATCCCAAAAAAGTGGCAATTAACATCATTAATCATAGACTTGCTGTCAATCTCTACTTTAGTTTTGACCGTCTTATAATTCATATGGCATTGTGCACACTCAAGAAATGCTGGCAAATTCCATTAGCCAGACATATACAAATTAAGACATTTCTGAAAATGTCTTGAACGTACCACTTTAATTGTAGGCTAATCAATGTTTTGCTCATGCACAACTTTATGGCAGTGACACCTAAGTAGTGGGTGGGAGTGGACAATTTTAGCAAGACATGTAAATTACGAAAAGTTGTTTATATTTCAACTATAAAATTTAACGTATCTCATATATCCATATATTCATATGTTACAGACACATGAGACCACATAAATGTTTTGTTATGCTAGGGAACAAATTTATGTTAGTGACATCAAAGTAATGGGAGAGTGAATCATTTTACAAGATTGCAGACATGTGTTTTATTTTCAAGTATATAATTTGACATGTATTTTAGGCATATGAGACCATAAAGTTGTTTTGTTTGCTCATGAACAACTTTATGTCACCGATTAACCCATAACTAGTGGGGGAGTCAACCATTTTAGGTAGACATGTGAGATTACGAAAGTGTGTTCTTATTCTCAATTATGAATTTTGGAGTAACGACCATGGCATTAAAAAAAGAAAAAGAAAAAAAACTGATAATAATAAAAAAATAATAATAAATCAGTGCCATGATTTTGCCTACAGAATATACCACCTCCGCAAAATCGTATATACACAAGTATGAATACAAAGCGCAGTTCCAATACAGTGTTTGTGCTACGTAGGATAGGCCCCGCTACGGATATGTGCGTCCAATTTGGGTGCACAGATAAACTTGGAAGATTCATATATGAATATCCAGACCTCTTGATTTAGCTGGCTAAAATTTGGGTACCTCAAGCTGCATGTTGCTAATGAAAACATGCTTTCGCACTTAAAAAATCATCATACACTCCACTAATCAATTTTTCATCTCTACTGGCCTACATTGAAAATTTAGATATTTTTTTATTATCAACGAAAATGCTCTTTCCAGCCATCATCATAATTGGATATTGCAACATTATCCCTTGAAGCACATATATATTTATGGACCACACAATGTAACGTCATAAAATATCTCATGTTGTTACGTACTACCAATTTCATATATATGCTCATCTTATTTAGAATATCTTGCGATGTGTAAACAATCTCAATCTAATTTACGCATCCACTCTGATACAATGCAAGTCATACCTAACATACAATTTCTCATAAAATTCTATGTTCAAAAACAAAACTTCTACTCTAAACAACTGTAAAATTATGGAAATCGATATACAACCAGCAACCCGGTCCATTGAATAAAAATAGGATGAATTCGCAATATTACGTGCAATGACCCTAATTCCAATAATAGTACTTGTACAAATTTAATCGAGTACATCTTAACTCGGTGGGGAGACGTAGCAACCAATCCAGTAGAGATAGATCATATGGGATTAAAATCAATAATTTGCCCAACACTGTAAAAAAACAAATACTTTAGAACAATATAGATATAACAGTTGGTAATGTTATTGGAAAAATACAAGCTTTCTACAACATTTGTTGAAAAGATGTTGCAGAATGAAAATGTTAAAGCTATTTTGTTTCTACAATGTTTAGCAAAATAGTTGTAAATAATTAACTTTAACTACTTTTCATACCATATGAATACATTATTGTATTAATTTTAATAGATGTTGCTGATATACTTAATTCTAATCTTGTTTTTAAGGTACTGCAAAATTATTATTGTTAACTGGGTTTTTAACCCAGTTGAATTCAAAAGGAGTTAGAACATTCAAGCTAAGGCAGAACGCCTCGAAACTTTGACCGAAAGGCCTAAAAGAACATCATTGAAGTCTCCAAAAAGTATAGGTCAAAATGGTCTAACCTTTTGGATCGACACCAATCATATCCAATCGGATCGGTACCAATCTAAATCGTTAATTCATAGTGGCTTCATTCCTTTTGCACGATGACCTTATGCCTCTACCAAGCTCATCTAACAAATTTTGTAACATTCCAAGCATCGAAGTTCAAGAAATGCATACTCATCCGATTCAAGATGCGGTTCTATCTTACACACAGGTGAATCATCGTCAAAACAAGTTAACAAACTAAGAAATTACATGGAGAGCATCACAACAAAACAAGGAACCCAACCAAATAGATAAGATACAAAAATGGTTTATCTATTTGGATCGGCACTGATCCAACCCCATTGGATAGGTACCGATCCAAATCCTTTGCTTGGATTGGCTTCATACCTTCTGGGCTCCTTCTACATGATAAGTACAGGCTTCTAGCAAAGCGGCTCTGGCCGAAGTGCTTTCCAACCCCTATAAAAATCATCCCACCTGCAACAGAAAAGGGATCTGATCTCTTGATTGACTGCTACAGCTCTGCCATTGCTATTCTTCACTCTTCTTCTTCCACATAACAATCACAAAGGAGCAACTGAGATCCTCCAGTTGCCTCCAAGTACTTTTGATTTAGATCTAATTTAGGAGATTCAATCGTAGTAAACCAAATCAATCTTGTAACAGCAGTCAGCTAATAAAATATATGAAGTGGACGTAGGCTTTATTAATAACCGAACCACTATAAAAATCTTCCTGTCTCTTTATTATATCTGCTCTTTTTACATTTATTCTCTATATTGTTTGCTTTGAGAAACAGGTTCGGTGCTTTCACACTCAATCCAGGGTGTTGATTCATTCTTTGGGTTAACATTTTGGTACTTTCACTGAGAATCGTACTCAAACATAGATCTAGGTTTCCTCTTTGGATCCGCCAAATCTAGAAACTAGATCCATCAAATTAGCTCTAGGAAGTTTGAAGCTTGTCGTTAAAGATCAATGGCGAGAAGAAAGAGAACAGCTTTCAGAAGATCCGTAGGAGCTGTTATAGCTGGAGAAGAGACCAATCCTTAGCAAGTTAAAGTCAACAATGCCATTAATCCATTAATTGGAGCAAATTCTGGAGCTAACACACGAGATCAGGTGCTGGGATCTTCTACCCAGCATGAAGTCGTCACTAAAAGCAAATTGAATAAGATGGTTGATGAAATCAACCAAAAGATGGAGAACAACCAAAAAGCTCTTATGGACAAATTAAATGCCTCCTAACCTTGAAATCACTAGCTGCTCCTAGAACCCACGGCTGCCACGAAGCCGGAAAACTCTTCCGTTTTTTTCCTAAATAGAAAAAACAAAAAGCAAAAGCAGAAAGGGGTGGTGGATAGAGCCGCATGAATCGTCGTAGAAGGAAACACAAGCACTCCGCTGTTTTCCGGGTTTTTAACCCATCAGGATCTAATAAAAGCCAGAGCAGTTTTACAACATCAGAATGGCTCAGAAGTTGACCAAGAAGGAATAAGCAATTGGTTAAAGAAAACCAAACCTTATTACAAAAGCAACGACAGAGTTCGACTAAACCATGATACCAGCATCCATTCAACCCAATCGGCAGTCAAAGCACAACCAGCTAGTAGACAATCATCGAAACGGAGCAACGTGCAACGAGACTACACGAACAACGTCAATACAAAGCCATGAAGGCATTCCAAACCTGCAACTCCAAAAACAATCCAAGTGCTTGGATCGCTAGCGATCCATACCCTATGAACCGCCAGCGATCCATGCAATGTAATAGCCCACGGATAGAAGCAAGGGATAAGGAGCCTAGAAGACAGAAACACAAAAAAATGCTAAGTGTATGGATCGCTAGCAATCCATACACAATGGATCGCCAGCGATCCATATGGAGCCACGTTAGTTGCGACCTAGCGTATTGAAGTGATGGAGAGAGAGCAACTAAGTCATTAGCTTGCGAGCGAGCCAAATCTATGGATCGCTAACGATCCATGGTTTTGGCTCGGATCGCGAGCTAAACTCCCTTAGGTCATTTTGTACCCATCTACGAGCAATTGACGAAGCAGCCTGGCTCAGAAGCTCTTCGATATCTATAAATACCGTCCTACCTGCAACATAAACGGGAACTTCTCCGAACTGGTTGCTGAAGCTCTGTTGGAAACTTTCTTCACTCTCTACCTCTCTCACAACAATCTCCAAAGGAATTCACTATGATTCTTCAATGGATTCCAACTCTGGGGATTCAATCTAACTAAGGCTAATCAAAGCTTTGTAATCAAACACTACTTGAAACAGTAATCAGTCATAATAAATCTATAAAGTGGACGTATGCTTCGTTAACAGCCGAACCACTATAAAATTCCTTGTCTTCTTTCTTTTACTGTATTTTTCTATACCTATTGTCTGTGTTATTTCTCTGCCAGAATAGGGTTGTTGTTTTCAAACTCAAACTATGGTGTTGATCCATTTTTTGGGTTAACATTTTGGTGCTTTCACTGAGAATTGAACTCAGGATCCAGATCTAGCTATCTACTTTGGATCCCATTGGTCCAGAAGTTAGATACACAATCTTTGCCTGAAGAATCTACCACTTGAAATCAATGGCTCTTGGAAGATGAAGAACTACCTCTGGAAAATCGATAGGGGCAATAATAGCTGGAGAAGATGTTAATGCCCAACAAACTGAAGTAAATGGTGCAAACTTGAGAAATCAGGCTCCAGCATCCTCCAGCCAACACGAAGTTGTCACCAGGGATGAGTTGAATAAGATGGTTAATGAGATCAACTAGAAAATGGAAGATAGTCAAAAGGCTCTAATGGATAAGCTTAACACTCTCTTAACCATACAGTCAAATCCTGCTCCAAGGACTATGCCTGAACCCGCGCAAGAGAATTTCTCTGTTTTTGGTCTACATAGAAGGAACGAAAAACAACCACAAAAAAGGGTGACAACAGGGCATAATGTGGAAGAAAATGTGAATAATCCTCCCGCCGCAAGGCAACCAATTCTGAACTTGAATCAGGGGGCCAAGACCCCGCAAGAAGACATAGCTATGGATCTCTCCGATTCAGAGGATGGAGAGCAAGACAATCAAATGGAAGAGAATGCCAACGCGTTCAACGAAGAGCAAGACAATAAAATGGAAAAGAACGCCAATGCGTTCGATGATGCTACAAACGTCCAAACTTCCCCCAATCAGGCCAACTGTGAGCCAACAGGGTCCCGTGAAAGTGGCTCTCCCGAAGACAGGAGAGTCTAGGCTTCAACCCACGTTCCAAGACCGTCTGCAAAGCCAAACACTTGGCGTAGTGACTGATTGCCATCCCCAGGATTACTGGACATCAGAGGCATACATAGCAGACATGGTCAAACTGTTGATGAACGAAAGTAAAAACCGAAGAGATAATGAATGGGGATCTGCTCCAAGTCGGACTCTCTTTACCGATGAAATCTTGAATGAAAGGTATCCAGATAAATTCAGTATGTCAGCTATCCCCTCCTACGATGGGACGAAAGACCCAAAACCCCATCTATACAAGTATAGCTGATATATGGATGGGGCCAACGCTCCATAGGCTATTCATTACTGATGTTTCCCTATCTTCCTAGAAGGAGTTGCGTTTATGTGGTTCACCAGGCTTCCCAGAGATCAATTTCTACCTTTGACCAACTTACAACGAAATTCCTTGACCAGTTCAGGCTCCATACCGTGCAACCAAAAGTTGTCATGTCCCTATGTGGATTGTTCTAGGGACGCAAGGAGTCGCTGAAATCTTTCATGAACCGATTCAATACCGCGGTGACGGAAGTAAGCAACCCCAATGAGGACATGATTTTTATGGCGTTAGTTTGTGCCATTCACCCAGAGACTGAATTCGGGAAATGGATTAAAATGAAGCAACCTACCACTAGGAAAGACTTCAATCGTAAAGCAAGCCAATACTTAAGATTGGAGGAAACACGGGAGCTGTAAAGAAAGTCTGTTGGTGTGCAACAAATGAACATCGGACAGAGCGGTGTTGCAACGAATCAAAACACATGCAATTCTTGAACTGCTTAAGGAGTCGCGGGAAATAATGGGAATCAAAAGATAAGAAATTAGATCTAATAAAAGAAATAATAGTGGTAGCAAGAAAAGATTTAAAGAGTTTAAACATGAAGATTATACCCCTTTAAACTACACTTCAGAAATATTTATCTCGCAACACAAAAAACCAAAGAGTACAAAAAAATCTCTTAAAAGAGAGGAAACTGAGCAGCAAAAGCGCTCAGGGAAATTCTGCCGCTTCCACGAGACACATGGCCACAATACAAACGAATTCCACCACCTAAAGGATCTCATTGAAGGGTTGATCCGAGACAATAATGTAACACCCTAGATTTTTGGTAACATTATTTATGATATTTAATTAGCTAAATTAAATAAAATAATGTGTTGATTAGGGGATTGAGATTTGATTTGATTAAAGGGTAGTCGTTCCATTTAACCTTTAAATTAAAATAAGAGTTAAATTGAAATAGAGGAGGGGTAAAATAGGAAAGAGGCCATTCTATAACCCTTAAACATGGCCATGTATCTCCCCATACACGTTCACTTTTCATTTTCAAAAATTTTAGAACTTAAGAGGCCGACCACCATTAACAAGGAAAAGAGGAAGAAAAGCTAGGAAGAAGCTAATTTAAATCAAATCTATTCACATCTCAACCTCTTTAATCTCTAAAGCTAAGCTGAATAATGTTTACATCTCATTTTTGATTGTGTTTTCGGTTTTAATATGAATTTCGAATATTCTGCATTGATTTGCCATGTTTTTGGAATGATGAAATGATTATATATACATGTTGATGATTTATGTATGTTCATATTGATTTTATGATATGTTTTAAGGTAAAACCCTATAAAATGACATCCAAAAGCCTTATGAATTTTTATGAAGATCATAAATATTATTATGGAGATGGGTTTCAATTTTCATAATTTTTTGAAATTATGTGGAATTTATATGAATTTTATAGTAAAAAATATATTAATTTGGGTAAATAATTACTTTCAATTAAATAATAAAAGATTTGGGTCTGGAATTTTTATATGTTGGAAAACATATTAAAAGAGATTTTCTGGAATTTTTGTAGATTTTTTCTAAGTGTTTTAATGGTTGTATAAAATTATTTAAGGTATGAGACTTGAATGTTTTATATAATTTAAAGAGGAGAATGAGCTTTTTGTAAAATAATTAAAATTATTAAAATCTAGAAAGTCGGTAGCACTTTTCAAAAGTGCAGTCTTTTTATTGGTGAAGAAAGAGGCAACCAATCAAAATTAGACACGTGAAGCAGGTCAGGCGAAAAGAACTATTTTCTATATGTTTTTCATCGTTTCGACACCGTCGGCACCAGGTCCCGCCTCCTTATTTTCGCTTCCGACTCAGTCGAAACCAATGCACATGGTATCAGGAAACTGGTACATAGTGAATTGGATGTAGGCGGAAGGTATGGAGTCAAAACCAGGGGTTTCGAAGGGGTTGAGGCAGCACTTTGTTTTTTAAATTAAAAATGTGCCTGCTTGCTTTTAACTAAAATGGCTTTCGACTGAGTAGCTTTCGACTAGATCAAATGGTTTTAAAAAGAATGGTTTTGATTGAGTTGCACTTTTGTTTTAAATGATTGTTTCGACTGAGTTGAAGCATTTAGCTGCCGCTTCCTACCTTTCAACCCAGATGGTTTCGAAAGGGTTGTTTTGTTTGCTAAAAACCTGGCCACCTCTCCAATGCTTTCGAAGGGATGGTTTCGACACCTCACTTCATTACTTAGGAAATGGTTTCGAAACATATGCTTTGACTTGAATGTTTTTAAGACCCTTTTTCTATAAGTAAAGTAAAACCCAAAAGGTTTCGAAAAGATAATTTTAAATGGGTTCGAAATAGATGCTTTTGACTTTAATGGGTTTCTGATCATTTTGCTCTACTTGAAGGCAGAATCCAAATGGTTTCGACCGAGACATTTTGAAAAGGTTTCGAAGGGGCAAATTTTTGAATGGTTTCGAAAGGTTTCCACATTTTTTAAATTGAACCCAAAGTGCTTTCTAAAGGATTGAGTTTGACTATTTCGAAATGTTTTAATGAATGGTTTCGAAAGGGGTGGTTCCCTAGGGTTTCGAAAAGGTTGGAAGGAATGGTTTTTCCTATGTTTTCGAAAGGTAATATTTTAAAGGTTTTAAAGGAGGATGTTAAATGTTTTGAAGCTTTCGGTGAAAAGAAAGGAAAGGTTTTCCAATGTTTTTGAAAGGCTTTTAATGGTTTCGAAAGGGTCTTTCAATGGTTTCGAAGAGGTTACCTTCAAGGGTTTCGAAAGGGTTGTCTAAAGGTTTTAAACAAAGGTTTTGAATGTATTAAATAAGCAATATAGCCTAAGTGTTTTCAAGTTAAAAAGGACTTTAACTTATTTTGGAAGGATAGCTTATCCTTATTAAATTTCATCAACATTATTCTGAGTAAAGTATATATATCATGGCAAAATAGCTTAGAGTAAAGCTAAGAAAATATATTCCTTGTATAAGTATGATTAGAAGGTTAAATTATTTTAAAAAGGTTTTCAAGGGAAAAGATATAGGGTAGTTAACCCTAAGAAAATAATTCGAACAGTTAGTCCATTTTTATTCGGACAGTTAGTCCAGTTTGCGAGTAGTCAGCCCAGTTGTATGGATAGATAGTCCATTTGTAGCATAACGGACCTTGCTATTATGTTGTGGACAGATAGTTTACATATTACCTGTTTTACGGATAGATAGTATGTTTATTAGCATAAAAGATATTGCTATTTTGATATAATCAGTTTGATTAACCATTTTGGTTGTGGGAAAGGATTGCAAAATATATGTTTTGAAAAGGATATTAGTGAGCAGAAACCCATTTCGGTAAGCGGCGTGGTCTCACTTAATATTAGTAAACCGAGATGTAACAGAATTATTCACACTAGGCTTTATGTCTGACTCGAAGTTTTTGTTTCCCCTTAAACTCTCGGGTACTCAAAATTGATTTGAGTAGGCTGAGGGTTGAGGTTTTTAGGTTTTATTCTTTTAGCGAATAAAGCTTCCGGAGACGAGCATGTAGCTGACGGATAGATAATTAGGAGTTCCAGATTATTGTTGTGTTTATTTCCGCTATGTATTAAGTCAGATATGACTATATTGCTTTGATCAACCAAGGGGCATCGTCACATGTCGCCCTTGGCGTATTTTGTAATGATATATTTAATCATTGCTGGGGAAACGTTAAGGGATTATGTAATTTGGATATGAATTGGTTTTGAAATGTAATCAGTAAAAATGTTGTTTTTGGAAATCAGTGATTTTGTTCATATTCAAGTGCTTCTGATATTATGAATACCATTATCATTACCGTATTTTGTCACCAGAAGTTAATACTATGGATGACTGCATCATCTGTAGCGCTTAGCTTTTAGCCTCCAGATACAGGATGTTACAAGTAAGCTCCAGCAGTACGTGAAAAAGCCATCAAAACCCAATAAATCTGCGGCCCCTCAGCCTCCTAGAGAAAAAAGAAATCAAGATGTAACTAGTGACGAAGGTTCAAAATGAACCGACCAGAGGCTTATTATTCGAACAATATCTAAGGGACCACACCCTGCACAAAGGAGTTGGGAAGAAATGGAATGGCATGCGAGTTCGTTGAAACACGCTCCGAAAGATTCGTATCTCATAATAGATGATGAAACTCCGGTCAAGCTGCAAAAGGTTCTGGGTGACGATATATTATTCCTCAACCGGGGCACCAAAGGAATCGAAGCTCCAACACTAGATCCGATGGTGGTGATAGTAGGAATCAGACCCGCCATAGTCCGACGAGTGTTTGTCTATAGTGGCAGTTATGTTAATATACTTTTCAAGCGTACTTTTGACCAGATGAAAATCGGCATGAAAAACATGTCTGCAATCCAAACAAAGATCCATGGTTTACTGGTGAGCCCAAGCAACCTATGGGAATAATCGACGTGCCAGTATAGCTCGGAGAGGGTGATCGAAGGGTCACCCTCGTTCAGGCTTTTGTAATTGTGGATGAAATGTCAGAATATAACGCCTTCTTCGGGCGGCCCGCTCTCGTAGATATAAAAATAGCTCTGGCCCAATGGTGTCTGACCATGAAGTTTCCTACTGCAAATGGGATCGGAGTGGTGAAAGGAGATCAGTGCGCTGCCAGAAAAGTGTTACATTACAGAATTACGCGAATCCAGAAGAAAGGAAAAAAGGGAAGGACGTGAGGAGAACTCTCCACATCCATCAACCCTCCGAATAGAAACTACAGGGCCGCCCCTGGCTTCGGGACCATAGCCAATTTGACAAGGCTTTGGACCTAGGAAGAAGAGCTCAAGGGAGGAACGGGCGGCCTGGGAGAATTGACGGTGTCCATCCCAATCGACATGGACGACCCAACTATTAAAAATTGGATTGCATCTTGGAAACAAGATGCGTATGGAGCTTACCAAATTTCTCCACGCCAACTTGGATGTGTTCGCTTGGACGCATTCCGACATGTGTGGGGTGTCTCCAGAAATCGCATGTCACGCGCTCAACATAGACCCCCAGTTCACAGTAGTAAAGTAAAAAAGGCATAGCTTAGGTCCCGAACGGTCCAAGGCGCAAAGAGAAGAAGTGGACAAGTTAATAGCCAATAGTTTTATCCACGATGCAACCTATCCAGAGTGGGTATCTAATCCGGTCTTAGTCAAAAAGTCCAACGGGAAGTGGCGAACTTGTATCGACTACTCAGACCTAAACAAGGCTTGCCCAAAAGATAGCTTCCCTCTCCTTAGAATAGATCAACTTATGGATAGAACGGTAGGACCCGAGCTGCTATCATTCATGGACACATACTTAGGTTATAACCAAATCCTAATGCACGAACCCAATCAAGAAAATACCAGCTTCATCATCGACTTGGGTATATACTGCTTTAGAGTAATGCAATTTGGTTCGAAGGATGCAGGGGCAACTTATCAAAGGTTGGTAAACACCATGTTCAATCGGCAGATCGGGAAAACGATGGAGGTTTATGTAGACAACATGTTAGTCAAATCGCGGACAGATGTTAACCACTTGGATAACCTCACTGAAATGTTCGAAATACTCCAAAAGTATGGGATGAAACTCAATCCACTCAAGTATCACTTCGAAGTGGCCTCCGGGAAGTTCCTAGGATTCATCGTAAGTGCCAGGGGCATCGAAGCAAATCCTGACCAAATCACGGCACTACGAGAAGTCCAGGCTCCAATGAATAAAAAGGAACTACAAAGTTTAAATGGAAAAGTTGCAGCGCTAAGTCAACTTATCTTGAAAGCTACCGGCAAGTGTATACCATTCTTCGATGCACTGAAGAAAGGAAAGAAGAACTTCGAATGGAGTGAAGCTTGTTAAACTGCATTCGAAGAACTGCTGCGACACATGGAGGCTCCGCCAATCCCAGCAAAACCTATGGATGGAGAAGACTTATTCATTTACTTAGCAATCTCTCCCCATGCGTTGAGCGTAACTTTGGTGCATGAAGAAGAAAAAATCTAGTGACCCATGTATTACATTAGTAAACGGTTCACCGAAGCAGAGAAAAACTATCCAAAACTGAAAAAGCTAGCGTATTGTCTCTTGATCGCATTTAGGAAGTTATTGCCGTACTTTCAAGCTAATCCAATTAAAGTGTTGACTGACCAGTCCCTGAAGCCAGTGTTATACCGACCGAAAACTTCCGAATGACTACTCAAGTGGAATATAAAGTTGAGTCAATAAGATATCACATACCACCCAAGGAAAGCCATCAATGGGCAAGCATTAGCTGACTTCATCGCCGAATTTACTATATGGGATGACGAGGAAGGAGTTCAGTTAGAAGTAGACACGCAATGGAAGCTCTTCGTCGACGACACATCTAACAACCTCTGTTCGGGAGCAGGAGTAGTGCTCGAAACCCCCAAGGGGCGAGCCATTAGCTACGCTTTGTGCTTAGAATTCCCTGTTACAAATAACGAAGCGGAATACGAAGCATCGATTGCTGGACTGAAAGTTGTGAAGGAACTCAAGATAAAATCTATTCACATATACAACGACTCCCAACTGGTTGTCTGTCAAGTAAATGGGGAGTACAAGGCACATGGGGAGAATCTCGCCCCTACCTATCCAAAGTACAAGAACTGCTAAGCGACATCAAACACTACATTATAACTCACATTCCACGGGAACAAAACACCAAGGCAGATTATTTGGCTAAAATGGCAAGTTTCGAAGAGGCTCGGTCATTGGACTAGTCCCAATTGAAACTCTAACCAACCCAAGCATAGTCGAAATGGATGTCGACTGGATACTCGAAATCATTGTCAAACCAGATACGTAGATGACATCGATGAAGGAGTATTTAATTACAGGGACTCTTCCAACTGACTGGAATCAACAGAAAAAGCTTCTCCGAAAGGCACCACGGTTCATGATACAAGATGGAGTACTCTACCGAAGGGGATTCCCGACCCCCCTCCTGAGGTGTGTGTCCGCTGATGAAGCCAGACGAATCGTAAAGGAAGTGCATGAAGGCGAATGCGGAGGCCATACTGGGTGGCAAACTCTTACAAAGAAAGTCCTCCGGTACGGGTACTTCTGGCCAACAATAAACCGTGACGCTGCAGATTACGCCAGGCGATGTGATCGTTGTCAAAGATTCAGCAAAATTAAAAGGACTCTGTCAACAGAGTTAATGCAGATGGTCAGCCCATGGCCATTCGTAATATGGGGGATAGACCTGATTGGCATCCTACCAATAGCAAAAGAAGGAGTCAAATATGTTATAGTTGCCGTATATTATTTCAAAAAATGGGCCGAAGCGGAACCGCTGGCCACCTTAACCACAAAGAAAGCCATTAATTTTGTTAATAAAAACATTATTTGCAGGTTCAGCGTGCCACAAAAAATCATCACTAACAACGGAACCCAATTCGAAAGCATCGAGTTCAAAGACTTCTGCAAACACTTCCGGATTGAGAAGAGCTTCTCAGCAGTAGCTCATCCGCAGGCAAATGGGCAAGTGGAAGCAATAAACAAGATCATTGAATCTACCATCAAAAAGCGACTAACTAAAGCCAAAGGAAACTGGGTTGATAAACTTTCACTTGCACTCTAGGCTTACCAAACAAAACACAAAGCGGCAACTGGTCACACTCCGTTCGCTTTGGTGTATCGTTCAGAAGTAATTATTCCTGTTGAGTCAGAAGTCCCCTCGCACCGAAGGCAAAATTTCAATCAAAAGCAAAACGAGTAGCTACTACTCGAATCGCTAGATATGATCGATGAAAGAAGGGAAGAAACCTAGTTGAGAACTGCCGCCCACCAAAAAAGGATCGCACGGTACTTCAAATCCAAAGTTCACAACCAAAATTTCTAAGTGGGAGATCTTGTGCTCAAGCGAGTCTACCCCGTTCCGGGGGCCTTCGGTTCAAACTAGGAAGGACCATACGTCATCAATCAAAAGCTAAGAGATGGAACTTTCAAGCTAACCACTGTCGACGAAATCCAAATCCCCAGGGCCTGGAATAGCGAATCACTTTGTCGTTACTTCGTTTGAAAACTACTTTATGTACCCTCTATTTTTCAGCAAATAAGCCGTCCCAGAATGACAAGGGCACTGTAAATAGGCAAAGAATCAGCCCTGCTTTCCTTAATAAAATTTGATTTTCTTTTCTGAACCGACCAAATTGTGTTCATAATAAATACCCGCCGGGTCGACGGAAGAAAATTGACTCAAACCACTAGATCAGTGGAACCAGATCCTTGCTTTCTAAAAACCGGTGTTGCTCCGGCAATGTCGGAAAGGCCCAAGACTTATGCTCCTCGCATTACCCGGAGATAGGCAACACCAAGGAGCAAAAAAATCCGAGCCAAAACTTACGCTCCTTGCGTTGCTTGGAGGTAGGCAATGTTGAGGAGCACCAAAAGCCCCGCATTCCATAAGCTGCATCAAAACTTACGCTCCTCCCGTTGCCCGGAGATAGGCAATGCGGAGGAGCACCAAAAGCCACACATTCCATAAGCCACGCCAAAACATACGCTCCCCGCGTTGCCCGGAGATAAGCAACACCGAGGAGAACCAAAAGCACCACATTCCATAAGCCGCGCCAAAACAAACGCTCATCGCGTTGCTCAGAGATAGGCAACACCGAGGAGCACCAAAAGTCGTGCATTCCATAAGCCGTGCCAAAACATTCGCTCCTCGCATTGCCCAGAGAGAGGCAATGCCGAGGAGCACCAAAAGACGCGCATTCCATAAGCCACGCCAAAACATACGCTCCTCGCGTTGTCCGAAGATAGGCAACACCGAGGGAACCAAAAGCTGCACATTTCGTAGGTCGCCACAGACTCTTAAAAAACTTAAGTTCCCCACGTTACCTGAAGATAGGCAACACCAAGGAACATCGCTTAAAAATCACGCTCCTAAAGTGTAAACTCCTCACGTTGCCCGAAGATAGGCAACAAAGAGGAGTATCAAAACCGAACCGACCGGCCATATCAACCCCAAACACCACGCATCACATAACCAGCGCGCCAACCACTTCTATGATTGGGAATAATGGGCACAACTCCGACAAAATTGGAGTGCTATAAGTTAAACCATGCAATATGCTCCTCTCGAACACGCATATATTGCATACCTACCAGAATATCACAAGAAACTCGGATTATATGACAAAGTTGCAAAACTTCGGAAAAAAAAGGAAACTCAACCCGCGACTTAGCCAAATTTCGAGTTTAATATGAAAATGATCTAAACTCTAAGTTACATATCATTTGAAGTAACATCCCTATGAATTGAGGGGCATACACCGGTACTTAAATAAAAACAATCGAAAACAATAAGTTCACAAGTTTTGTTACTCCAAACATAGAATTGTAGTTACTCCAAATAGAGAATTGTAGTTACTCCAAATAGAAAATTGTTGCTCTAAATAAAACACACATGAGCTGAAGTGTAAACGAAACAAGCACAAGTGTATAGAACACACATGAGCAGACAAATAAGAATAGAGTTAAAATATCAATGTATTGCTTATAATTTTCTTTGTACATGGTCAAAACGTGGGGGCCGTACCCACACAACACCGGCCAACAAAAAGAAAATACAGACTCCACAGCAAAAACACTAAGTGCAGACACTGCACTTGAAAAAATGACTCAAAAGGAACCAAAAATCAAATTGGTTTTCATATAAGCTCCTCAACGCTTCCTTCTACCGCTCCCCTTTCCACCCTTTATTGGCGGCTTCGGCTTCTTCATAGGGGTGGTATCGCTGTCGATGATGTCGACAAACTCCTCAGTGGCAATGTCCTCCTCTTGCTCCATAGCCTTCTCGGAATACTCTCCCTTTGATTTGTGCTTCCATGATTTGCGGGAGCTCTTCGAGGCTTTGATCGCTTCGACCTTCTCCTTCTTGACAGCGACCAGTTCATGCTGAGTCTTGCGAGGCCGCTCTGTTTGAATTTCCTGCTCCTTAATTTCTGCTGTTGTTACGTCACCTTCTAAAGATACAGAAGGGTCATTCAGGTCATGAAGCGTGGCTACCTTTTCGGACTCCGGCCCCGGCTGCGAGCCATACACGAACGTAGAAACAGGAACATGAACAAAGATGACTATGGAGGCTGTAGAAATAGCAGCGGGTCTGGGAGCTGAGGAAGCTAGCACATCAACGGGAAAGGTAGACGGACCTATAAGATCAAAAACGAAAGCATTAAATTCTTCCTGCTCTTGCGGCATAAGTTGGAAGCTCCCGAACTCGGAGGAAGCGAGAACATTACCTACAATGAAGGAATGGTCGAGAATGTTGACTTCATATTCACCACCTTTGCCTTCTTTCGATGGTTCCACTACCTGAGGAAAATTTTCAAGCTCTAAACTTGTTGGCAGGTCGTAGGGCTACCCTGATGATTCATAAGCGCCAGAAATAAAGGGCTTAGTGAGTCCTTCGACGGCAGTTGTCATGGCAGCATCAGTGTCTTCTTTCTCTCTCTCTCTTGGCTCGCAAAATTTCCCGGCCCTCGAGCAACGCTTTCTTTGACTATTCATTAAGGTAAGCGTCCTCCAACTCCAACTCGGTGTAGACATCGCCACTATCAGAAAAGTGAGACAAGACTTCTTCCCATACCAAAGCAAGAGTGCGTGGGAATTTCGAACCCAAGTAGCTGAGACTCCCCTGGTGCAATAGGGAGTTAATGTAGAAATTTAGGATGGTAGCATCCATCTTTTCCCTCTTTCTTTCAAAAGCATTTTGTACTCCAGGTAATCCGCTCTAACGATGGCTTTCTCAACTTCAACGACAGACTTATGGCACTGAGCTACATGACCTGAACCTGTAGCCTGTGTCACAACCCAAAATTTTAACCTGTGACGATTAATTCGTTAATTAATTAAATAATAAAATAAATTTGTGAAATTATCAGAATTGAGCCATGGGAGTTGCACCATTGTAATGTCAGAATCCGAGCTAAAATGAACGAGATGTGAATTAAACAAAATAAGCAAAAAAAAAAGAAAAAATATATATAGGCCAGGTCGACCGGCCGGTTGACCTGGGCACATGGGCGGTCGACCGCATGGTCGACCTGCCTATGTTCAGGAACGAAGAAATTTTTTCTTCGTACCATTCGTTCTAGAGGCTTCCACTGACGTGTTTTGCATTCTTTATTTCAATCCCATCCTTCTATTCTTTCATCCAATGGCCCCTATTCAGCCTATGACGTGGTTGCATCCTATTCAGTCCCCAAATCAAACGGTCTGAGATCCACTTCTACCCCTATAAATAGAACCCTAAGCCTAACACTTTTTCTCATTCTAAGATTTTCTCCAATTGGGTTCACCTATTCAAGAAGGACCCTAAGCGGAATAATTTTCCAAGGAGGAAATCATTTTAAATAAAAATATTTAACAACCCCAAGTGGATCCGTGAAGGCCTAATAGGGAGAGTTAAGGACCAGAGTTGAGTGATTGTAATTATTTTAAATTTCTTTAAGTAATTTAAAATAATAGAGTTTCCAATAGTTGTAGTTTTACTACGATTTTTGGAGTAATCTTTTTAGTAATTTATTTACAGTTTTCAGAATTATTTTCAGTTAATTTTAGTTTATTTCTAGCTTTTCCATTTATTTTCAGTTTATTTACAGTATTTTAGTTTATTTACTGTTATTTATGTGTTATTTACATCTTCTTCTTACGCCTTGGATTTTCTTATATTTTCAGTTTTCTTTTATTCCTCCTTCTTCTTCTTCGCATATGGATTAGAATAGAATTAACGCGAAATTGGATTAAATTATAAGAAATCTGAAATAATGGAATATAAGATGTAAATTATAAAGACTATAATATAAATGGAATTGGACTGAAATTATGCCTAATTATGATATTAAATGGACCGAATTAAAGAGATTGGCCTAGTTATAACTTAGAATTATAACTAAAAAGAATAAAAGAAGAAAAAAAGCTTATTTTCACACTTAGACCTTGGGTTAAGTAATAAGCATGATTATAACCTTGGTTATAATAAGAAATAGAACAAAATAAGTCTTATTTTAAGACTTAGGATAAATTAATAAGCACAAATAGTAAGAACAAGAGTAAAGGCTTATTTAAATAATTTATCTAAGTTAACAAACAAAGAATTAAAGTAGGACATGTACCAAATAGCATTCCCCTATTATTTTCTGTGGGTATGGTGTTTCACATAAACCTTAAGTGAGATGAGGGGCATGCTATGCTAGTAGTGGTAGTAATTGGTCAATATAGGATGTTCAAATCATGGGGTATTTGGACAAGGGCGCTATTAGATATTGTTTGGATGACGGGCCAGTAGCTACAGCGTTCCCCTATATTTTCTATGGACATGGTGTTTCACATAATCTTGAAGTGAGATGAGGGGCACGCTTATGCTGAGTCGAGGTAGTAATACGACCCAATAGGTGGAGCAACATGTAGCATGAGCATGGTGGCAGTTACACGTGCGATTTCCATTTCGGTGCTCAGTAATTGCTATGAGTTCCAAGCACTTAGTATGTATGTCTTTCATAGACACCATTGCCTTCTGTGTAGGGAGCTATGTATCGACTAGTCCATAGTGGGTGCTTTGTGTATCTTTCATAGTTACCATTAGATGCTGTGTAGGGAGTTATATAGCGTCTAGTCAGTAGTAAGGTCTATGGAGTATCATGCCGATCAAAGGGTAAATTTAGGATTTCAGCCTAATTATAGGATTAGGAATTCATCCTAATAAGGCAGCTATCACAGAAAAATGCAAACAATCAAAGTTGACCTATCTTATCAATTGTAATAGTTTAATCGTATTTTCCAGTTTGTCTCTTTCCTATTTCCTTTGTTTCCTTTTGTATATACTAGAACTATTGAAGAGTCTATTACCTTTACTTTGCTTAATGATTCTAGTAGTTACTATCACTCACCAGACTTTTAGTTTGATCCACTACTCTATTTTCCCTTCCCCCCATAGGTAATCAAGGGAGAGGGCTGTAAATTGCGGTTGCTTGGAGGATTTTGGGAGAAGATCTCACCATGTATTTCTTTTATTCTAGCTTTAACTCTTTCTGTGTACTGGCTTATTATGAGGAATTTATGTACTCTGATTTTGAGACTATGAGTTCTTATTTCATAAGACATTTTTGGTTTTTGAGATATGTATGTTATATTTAGTATTTGACTTATTTGGTTTATAAGCAATTATGAAGCTTTTTTTAAAATAAGTATTATTTTAATTTTTGCTATTTTTATCTATTTTTGTTTCGTGAATCTTAGTCTCTATTAGTTTCAGTTATACCTACAACGCACCATGCCTTTTAATGTGTCCTATTGGGTATATTAAGGGGTGTGGGGTGTTTCACTTGGTATTAGAGCCAGGTTATTGGATTCCTAAAAATTTATTTTAAAAATAAAGTATTTTCTGAAATAACTTGTTTTGGAAAGTACTTTTCAGAAAAGAACTATTAGAAACGTTTTTAAGAATAAAAGAATTTTTATAAAAATCCCTTCATAAGTCCAGTTTAATCTCCCTTTGACTCTTTCCTAAGCTATCTCTTTCTTTTCGTAGAATGGCTGATGCACCGAACCTTCCCAAGGGCATTCCAGTACCAGCCCGTTTTTCTAGGTACTTACAAGCCACGACTCCAAAGGTGCACGAGCCAACACCCAATCCTGCACCAGCGGGTGGGAACCCCATCAATCTACCTACCGCCATCAATTTCTCTAACCTTTGTAAGGATTTTGCGAGTTTGGGTGGAAAGACTTTTCTAGCAAGGAGACTTTTGTAGAGGCGAGAGCTTGGCTTAGGGACACCGAGAGGATATTTGGCTTATTAGGATTGGAGAACCAGCAGCGGGTTCAGCTAGCCTCTTGGTAGTTGAAAGAGGAGGCTTCATACTGGTGGGTGGTTGTTGAGTTGGAAGGAAGAGAAGTCTATTGGAATGAGTTTAGGCAAAGGTTTGAGAGGAAGTTTCTATCTCAAGCAGAAGATAGTTTTCAGCTGGAGAGGTTTATCAATTTGAAGCAAGGGAGTTTGTCCGTCAAGGAATACATCAATCAATTCAATGAGTTGTCGTGGTTTGTATGGAATTATAGAACACGCCGCATAAGAAAGCTATGAAATTTGCAAAGGGATTGAATCAACCCCTTCAAGGATTATTGTTGACTCATGTACTGATGGGAGCTACTTATGAGTCTTTAGTTGAGATGACGCTTATGTCGGATACGGTCAAGTAAGGAGAGTTTAATAAGTGGTTAAGTCAGAAGGTCCAAAGAAGAAGTGGTGGTAAAACAACAAGGAGAAGAAGAAAGTTGATGGCTCTCATAAGCAGATTAAGAAGGGATCGAAGTGCAATAGTTGTTGGATTGTTGGACATATCGCCAAGGATTGCAAAAGGGAAAAGATGAAGGGAAAGTGCTTCAATTGCGGGCAGCCCGGTCATATGAGTAGGAGTTGTCCCTAGAGAGCTGGTCAGGGAGCGGGTGCACCAATCGCACAGATTCAAGCGTTAGATGCGGCACCTTCTAGTAGCATTCCAGATAGAGTTAGGAAAGTCACATTTGAAGGTTTGATTTCTATATCCGATTTTCCCATTCGGCCTTTATTCGATTCTGGAGCATCACACTCTTTTATTTCTAGTTCTCTTGTGGATTGTTTCCACTTAGACATTTCTTTAGTAGTGGACCCCATCATTGTTTCAAACCCCATAGGTGGATCGACACACTTGTCTATGGTTTGTAGGGGTTTGAAAATTTATATCCTAGGCATAGAATTTGACTGCGATGCCTATGTTTTGGGATTCTCATGGTATGGGATGATCTTGGCTATGGATTGTCTATCCACATATGGGGCTGTTTTAAACTGCGAGAGGAGAGTCGTTAGATTAGAGACTTGCAGTGGTAGGACTCTCGAGGTATCTTGCGACCCGCAAGGGTCAGTCATGTTGAGCTTTGTCTATTCCCTCGATTCATCTTCAGCAGAGTTTGATTCGGTTCCTGTCATTAGAGATTTTTCCGATATCTTTGAGGAGGTTAGAGGACTACCCCCTAAGAGAGAAATTGACTTCAGGATTTATTTGACCGAGAATGCTAAGCCGATGGCGTTACCTATGAGGCATATAACACCTAGGGAGAGAAAAGAGTTGAGCAAACAAGTCAGTGAGCTTTTGGAGAAGGGTTTTATAAGAAGGAGCATATCGGAATGGGGAGCACTAGTCGTCTTCGCTACTAAGGCGGATGGTTCTCTTCGACTTTGTGTTGATTATAGAGAATTAAATAAGCTCACTAAAAAGAATCGATATCCACTCCCTAGGATTGATGATCTTTTTGACTAGTTAGTTGGCTCTTCGATTTTCTCTCAGTTTGATTTAGCCATGGGATTCCATCAGCTTAGGGTCGCCAATGAAAACATAGATAAGACTGTGTTTAGGACTCCAGATGGACTTTATGAGTGGTTGGTTATGCCTTTTGGGCTAACCAATGCCCCAGCCTACTTTGTTGACTTGATGAGTCGCGTTTTTAGAGAAGTCCTAAATAAGTTCATGGTGGTATTCGTGGATGACATCTTGGTATTTTCCAAGAATATGGAGGAGCATGTTGTTCATTTGGAGGAGGTTATTCACATGCTTCGTAGTCATCATTTGAGAGCTAAGTTTTCGAAGTGTCACTTTTGGAGAGAGGAGGTACGTTTCTTGGGGCATGTGGTCTCAAAGGAAGGTTTGGCTGTTGACCCCGCTAAGATGATAGTTGTACAAGATTGGAAGGCCCCCAAGAACGTCCTAAAGTTAGGAGCTTCCTAGGATTGGTTGGCTATTATAGGAAGTTCATTAAAGACTTTGCCAAGATTTTGGCACCACTCTCGCACCTTACTAAGAAGAATAAAGCTTTCGTGTGGGACGTGGATTGTGAGGATTCCTTCACAAAGCTTAAGAGAGCCCTTACTAGTGCACCAGTGTTAGTACTACCCGATGGAGCTAAGCCTTTTACTGTATACACCGATGCATGTGGGACGGGCCTAGGAGGGGTGTTGATGCAAGAAGGAAGGGTGGTATGTTATGGTAGTAGGCAGTTGAGGACATATGAGAAGAACTACCCTACCCACAATTTGAGTTGGCCACCATAGTTTTTGCACTCAAGTCTTAGAGGCACTATTTTTTGGGAGAGAGGTTTGAGCTTTTCACCGACCACAAGTCATTGAAGTACCTATTCTCGCAGAAGGACTTGAACTTGAGGCAACAGAGATGGATGGAGTTTTTAGCCTCGTACGATTTTAGATTTCTTATACCCCTGACAAGGGTAATGTGGTTGCAGATGCATTGAGTAGAAAGAAAGCAACCCTTAGTCCTTTGTTCGTAGAGTGGCAGAGCTTGGAGTTTATTTCTACTTTTGACTTTAAGCCCTCTACGGACATTACTCGCAGATTGTTGGCGAAATCAGAGGTGAGGCCTACCCTTATGGATCAGATTGGCTCGAGGCAGCAAGGAGATTTGGAACTCATGGACTTTATGGATAGGATTAGCCAAGGAGAGGTCTCTAGACATCTCCAACGTTATTCTATTGATAGCAAAGGGTGGATTAGGAGAGATGGGAGGCTTTGTGTTCTACGCGCTAGAGATTTTTTGAGAGCGTTTTGGAGCAAGCACACCATTCCCGTATGACTATTCATCCGAGTGGTGACAAAATGTCTCGGGATATGAAGAGGATGTTCTATTGGAATGGCATAAAGAAGGACGTGGCAGTGTTCGTAGCTAAGTGTCTCATATGCCAAAGGGTAAAGGTAGAGCATTAGATGCCCATAGACTACTTCAGCCCTTAGATGTGCTAGAGTGGAAGTGGGACAACATTTCTATGGATTTTATAGATGGTTTGCCTCGTTTAGGAAGGGAAATACTAGCATTTGGGTTATTGTTGATCGGTTGACCAAGAGTGCCCACTTCATCCCAGTTAAGAGCAAGCGTACAACATCATATTTGGCATCCCTTTATGTTCGGGAGATAGTTTGACTTCACGGAGTCCCTTCTAGTATAGTGAGTGATAGAGATTCCATTTTCACTAGTGAGTTTTGGAGGAGCTTACAGGAGGCGTTAGGGATGCAACTTAGATTGAGTACGACCTATCACCCTCAGACGGATGGCCAAACGGAGAGAGTGAATAGCGTGCTTGAGGATTTGCTATGGATGTGCATTTTGGACTTTGGAGGAACTTGGGAGGAGCATCTTCCATTGGTTGAGTTTGCGTATAATAACAGTTACCAAGCGAGCATAGGAATGGCACCATATGAGGCTTTATATAGGAGACCTTGCAAGTCCACTTCATGTTAGGTGGAGTCTATGAAGAAGTTGCTACTTAGGCCTGACATGGTGAGGGAGACATTGGAGAGAGTGGATTTAATTCGGCGGAGAATGAAGGTAGCCCAAGATAGGCAGAAGTCTTATGCGGATAAACGGAGGAGAGACATTGAGTTTGAGGTGGGGACTTAGTTTTTATCAAAGTATCGCCACTTAGGAAGGTGGTCAGATTGGATCAAATGGAAAGTTAGCCCCTAGATTTGTTGGACCATTCCCTATCATGGAGAGAGTTGAGAAGATGGCTTACCAAGTGAAGCTACCAAAGAGGCTCGCAGGTGTGCACGACGTTTTCCATGTTTCGCACTTGCGAAAGTGCTTACATGACTCAGCGAAGGTTATAGAGCCCAGTCGGTTAGAAGAGGTGGAAGTAGAAAGGGAAGTATCTGTTCGGCGTATCCCCACGAAGATTGTTGGAAGAGACATCAAGTGACTAAGGAATAAAGAGGTTCCGCTAGTGAAGGTGCAATGTAGAGATGATGTTGTAGACGCCACTTGAGAAGCTGATGAGAAGATTCGTACTTCCTATCCTCATCTTTTCGATAGTAAGTTTTTAGAATTTCCTATTTCCATATTTAGTTTTGAATAGGTTCTTTCCTTTATTATCCTTTGGGAGGGTAGAACTTAGGATTTAACCAATGGATGGTAGGATTAGATGTAAACACGTTATTAGAACATGTTATGAATGATGTATGCTAGTGAGTGCAAGTGTTTGCTAGTGGATGCTAATGGATGCATATAGGTACACTAGGTATTATTATTCTTTAGGGATCGGTCTAACTAGGACACTAGAGCATATGCATACGGATGTATTCGTATTTTTATCCTAATTTTCATAGTTGCTATAAATGGATGTTTTAAACATGGTTGATGCATTTGGATGATGTATGCAGCATGCATATAGAACTATCAGTTATCATTAGGGAATTTTTGCATTCATTTGGATACATGGCACAGACATGATTGCAAAAGAGGAGGTCAACTGAATCAGTAGACCGCCTAATCTTTTGCATTAGTTAGGGACATTAACACTACACTAATTGCATAAGTATTATAAATCGCATTAGAAAAACTTAAGGACAATGGATGTAATGGGTGATGATTGAGTAGTTGGTTGTAGAACTTGGATGAAAACTTTTATTTCATTCTTCTATCTTTAGAGATTTCGAGGACGAAGTCCTTTAAGGAAGGGAGAATGTAACAACCCAAAATTTTAACCCGTGATAATTAATTCATTAATTAATTAAATAATTAAATAACTTTGTGAAATTATCAGAATTGAGCCACGGGAGTTGCACCATTGTGTCCATGGAAATTTTCTAGTCAATTTCCATATATAGAACGTCAGAATCCGAGCTAAAATGAACGAGATATGAATTAAACAAAATAAGCATAAAAAAAGAAAAAAAAATATAGGTCAGGTCGACCTAGTCATAAGGGCGGTCGACCACCCGGTGGACCCACCTGTTTTGCATTCATTCCATTCGTTCCAGAGGCTTCCTATGACGTATTTTGCATTTTTAGTTCAATCCGGTCCTTCTATTCTTGCATCCGATGGCTCCTATTCAGCCTATGATGTGGCTGCATCCTATTCAATCCCCAAATCCAATTGTCTGAGATCCACTTCTACACCTATAAATAGAACCCTAGGCCTAACATTTTTTTTATTCTAAGATTTTCTCCAATTGGGTTCACCTATTCAGGAAGGACCCTAAGCGGAATATTTTCCAAGGAGGAAATCGTTTTGAATAAAAATATTTAACAACCCCAAGTGGATCCATGAAGGCCCAAAGGGAAGAGCTAAGGACCAGAGGTGAGTGATTGTAATTATTTTAATTTTCTTTAAGTAATTTAAAATAATAGGGTTTCCAGTATTTGTAGTTTTACTACGATTTTTGGAGTAACCTTTTTAGTAATTTATTTACAATTTTCAGAATTATTTTCAGTTAATTTTAGTTTATTTCTAGCTTTTCCATTTATTTACAGTTTATTTACAGTATTTTAGTTTATTTACTGTTATTTATGTGTTATTTACATCTTCTTCTTACGCCTTGGATTTCCTTCTATTTTCAGTTTTCTTTTACTCCTCCTTCTTCTTCTTCGCGTATGGATTAGAATAGAATTAACGCAAAATTTGATTAAATTATATGAAATCTGAAATAATGGAATATAAGATGTAAATTATAAAGACTATAATATAAATGGAATTGGACTGAAATTATGCCTAATTATGATATTAATTAGACTGAATTAAAGAGATTGGCCTAGTTATAACTTAGAATTATAACTAAAAAGAAGAAAAGAAGCTTATTTTCACACTTAGACCTTGGGTTAAGTTATAAGCATGATTATAATGTAGGTTATAATAAGAAATAGAACAGAATGAGGCTTATTTTAAGACTTAGGATAAATTAATAAGCACAGATAGTAAGAACAAGAGTAAAGGCTTATTTAAATAATTGATCTAAGTTAATAAGGCAAGAATTAAAGTAGGACCTGTACCAAATAGCATTCCCTTATTATTTTCTGTAGGTATGGTGTTTCATATAAACCTGAAGTGAGACGAGGGGCATGCTTATGCTAGTAGTGGTAGCAATTGGTCAATATAGAGATGTTCAAATCACGGGGGATTTGGACAAGGGCGCTATTAGATATTGTTTGGATGAAAGGCCAGTACCAGCAGCATTCCCCTATATTTTCTATGGACATGCTATTTCACATAATCCTAAAGTGAGACAAGGGGCACACTAATCCTGAGTCGAGGTATAATACGACTCAATAGGTGGAACAACAGGTAGCATGAGCATGGTGGCAGTTATGCGTGCGACTTCCAGTTCGGTGCTCAGTAATCGCTATGAGTTTCAAGCGCTTAGTATGAGTGTCTTTCGTAGACATCATTGCCTTATGTGTAAGGAGCTATGTATCTTCTAGTCCATAGTGGGTGCTTTGTGTATCTTTCGTAGTTATCATTGGATGTTGTGTAGGGAGTTATATAGCGTCTAGTCCACAGTAAGGTCTATGGAGTATTAGGCCGATCAAAGGGTAGAATTAGGATTTCAGCCTAATTATAGGAATAGGAATTCCGCCTAATCAAGCAACTAATAAAGACAAGTGCAAACAATCAAAGTTGGCATATCTTATCAATTGTAATAGTTTAATCGTATTTTCCAGTTTATCTCTTTCCTATTTTCTTTGTTTCCTTTTGTATATACTAGAACTATTGAAGAGTCTATTACCTTTACTTTGCTTAAAGATTCTAGTAGTTACTATCACTCACCATACTTTTAGTCTGACCCACTCCTCTATTTTCCCTTTTTCCCCCCTCATAGGCAATCAACTGAGAGGGCTGTAGATTGCGGTTGCTTGGAGGATTTTGGGAGAAGATCTCTACCATGTATTTCTTTTATTCTAGCTTTAACTCTTTCTGTGTACTGGCTTATTATGAGGAATATTATTGTGACGATCCAGATTTTTCGCGTTCGAAAATCGACATCCATACTTTACATCGTACTCGAATGTCGTAGATTCGAGCGTTCAAATCCGAGTCGCCGGAGCTATAACACAATTAAGTAAATAACACAGCGGAAGAAAAGAATAATACATTATATATAACATTGATACAATGACAGATACAAAATCCGATACAGTATGATACAACAGAATGATACAACAAATACCAATATACATCAGAGATATGATACAAGAAATAGCAGCGGAAAAGAAAAGATAACATCAGCAGCGGAACAATATCAATAGAAGTGATAACTCCAAAATGATCTTCAGACAAGAATGAATCCACAACTCCAAGATAAGCAACTCCGATGAATGAAATAGCTCCAGATAATCTACTAAACCTGAATATCTGAAAAACCCAACTCTAGACTGCCCGTGTGGAAAATAGTGGGCACCCAGAGTTTAGGAAGGGAACAATAAACTCCGGATCAGTCATGGGACTGGTGTGAGCAACAAAAACAGTTTATCTTTAATACAAGCAACAAAGGCTTTTAAATTTTGAAATCCGCAATGCTTTTCGAAAATGAAACTACCATAAGACCTCCCGCCACACACACAATGCAATCGCAGAATTGGAGGAGATTTCTTCTTATGATAGTCAAAAATGCTTACTACGCAAAATCATTCGATATTATTATCATTAGTGCATAGTGTCGAAAACATTTCGAAAATATAATATTAATCTTAGCCAGCATACAACCATTATTGTATGCCTACTATAGCTACTATGTTCAATAGCAGGTTACCGCCACATTCCATAGCAGGTAATACAACTAAAACCGTACAGGGTTCGTATTGTTTCTTTGGATTTCCAACAAATGATCAGGCAAAGGAACTTCCTTACCGAAATAGAAACGCCTCTGGAAAGACGCCCCGAATCCTAACCAGATCTCTGCAAACAAAAGGCCGACGCTACCTCACGCTGTACAGCTGTAACTAGGTAACTAACACACTGACGCTACCTCACGCTGTACAGCTGTAACTAGGTAACTAACACACGAGTCATGTCATCCCCCGGTCGTTACCGACCTTTATCCGCGGTACCTCAATCATAAAGCAACATCACAAAGTGATAAATGTATAGTGTCCACACGAGTTAAGTATCTGGGCTCCATACCATGATACCACCCTTTATCCAGAAGGAAATGACATACCCTAGGGGCGCTACCCCTACAAACCTTTGTCGCAACATTCCTGTTTCGACCATTACCGTGTTGTGAGGCTCGACGAAGTCTCGTCCACAAAGCCACGCTTTTTCACAAAGCCACGCTTTGATCCATAATTGATCAACAGCACTTCGTATGCCACATTACCAAATTGGGAATGTATCACTAGTAACCATCAACTACATAACCTCTGAGCTCGTACGTCTCAGAGAAGGGTGTTAAGCTAAGAGAATAAATTCTCCGCCACCAACAGAAATGTATTTGATAGAAACCAGCTTTACATCTCAAAGTGTAACGTCAGACACACATCCATACAAGTCTGTTCTGGGTTCGAACAGAACCGAAGGCACTTCCGAAGAAGCCCTTGCAATCCGGGTATTCACAATCTTGATCGGACTTCCCATCACTTAGGAAATCTCTATACCGTAGCTACTCAGTGCAGAGACAATCGATAGGTCATCCTATCGTTCTCGCAAATACCCGGTCTTCACCACCGGTCTTCAAATGCTATCCATATCGTCGTATCACTATTCGGAATGGGTTATATGACACAAAGGTCCTTTCCCGGCTAAACCGAATAACGAGCGCAATTAAAAATCATATGGATACTGGGATCTCAGTTAAATCACAGCTTAAAGCTAAAAACTTTTCATTCAAATGGTTAAAACAACTTACCATTTCCAATCTTTTAAACAAAAAGATTCATTTCAAAAACCTTCACTGGTTTAAACAATTTCCACACTTTTAATCTTTTAAACAAAAGATTCAATTAACAAAGTTAACCCCATTCACAAAGATTCATTCATAGATTTTCAAATCGATTCCCATTTCAATTTGATTAACTCGTTAAATCTTTAAATCAAGATTTAACTTATAGCTTTCAAAACTCGTTTCCAAAGATTCATTCATAGATTTTCAAAACAATTCCATTTCAAGTTAGATTAACTCATCCGGTCTTTGAAATCAAAGACTCATTTCATAGTTTTCAAAACATTTCAATTCCATTTCAAACTTGAAATTCTTTTAACACAATTTGAAAATCCTTTCTTAAAATGAAAGCTATTATTATTTGAAAACAAGTAGTTTTTGTTTCGGAAAAATCCGGTTATATTTACACGAGTTAAAACCCTTGAATAAAAATTCAAATTCCCAAATCAATATCTTTAAAATGGTTCAACCCATATATAACTTATACAGCATCTTCAATCCCTAGTTTCAAATCATAGAATTCAATTTCAAACTTGAATTCAAATTTAGATCAAATTATTTAAATTTCAAAACTCGATTAAGTTATTCAAAATAACTTTTATCTTTGAAATTCCATTTCAAAAGCTTTCCACTTTAAACCCGAATTTCCAATTCCAAAATCAATTGAAATTAAAAATTCAATTTCAAAAACATCAAATTTAAATCATCTGTGACTTAACCGATTTCCACGTGAAATCCATATTTGTGTGTGTAAAAGTGTAGTCCAGGGGTTTCACACAATAGTGCACAACATCAATCATCACAGATATATCGATAAGCGGTATAATCCACAACGCCTATCTTCATTTACAGATTCATAGATAAAATAAATTTATCAATCACAAAGATTCACAATTATAATTCGATGTGGGTTTCGGATAACCAACTGGAATCCGACTCCCTGTCGCATCGAAATTCAAATGTCGTTACGGGTCAAGGGTTTCATATTCACATAGTAATACATCACAGAAATAGAAATTTCAGATCACAACATAAATCAGAATGTATCACAAAGCATCATATATTAAGGATATCAAACAATCAAATCATCCAATATAATCCAAGCATCCATAAGTAAGGTCAGTTAATATCTGATTAATTCAAATCAGATTAATTTCTTTTGAATTAATTTCTAATCCTGATTAATTAATATTAATTAATTACAAATCATTTTGATTAATTCTTACTTTTTAATTATCCTATAAGTTTAATGACTTACAAATCATTAAATTCTAATTAATTTCTAAGATAAAACTTCATTCATATTAATGATTTAATTATCATTAATAAAGTATTCCAGACAATTTACTTCCAAATTTACTTCAAATTTCATCTTTAAAATTTAAGATTTAAAAATGAATTCAAATTTATCTTTAACAAAACAATTCAAACTGGATTTATTTAGATATAAAAACTTGATTTATTTTGGAATTTAAAACTATTTATATATCAATTTTTTTCCAGACCCGAGTAAATCCCTGTTTTACCCGAGCTATTCCCCGGGCTAACCCAACTTTTCATCTGCTTTGAGTCCATCCCTCGTTTTCACGTGCTTAACCCCGAGCCCCTATCTTCTTCCCCAACATAAAAAAACACAGTTGCACAAAACTTCAAGCGTGCACGTGCACATCATCACGCCGTCGTTCTGGCGAACTCCAGCACCTCCAACAAGTCGTAATCGACCACCCCATCTACCTCGAATCAACTAACAACTCGATCATGCCTTCGTTCAAAATCGAGCATAGCTCGAGAGACTCGAACCCAGACAACCATAAACTGGACCACCTGAAAACGCCTCATCCTTCCACCTCTGGCCACTAGAGGCTCAGCGCCACCGGCCACGGCATCGCCACCCGCCCCGACTCCTTTTCCCAAAACCACGCATCACTCGATGCTCCACCGCGATCGCGTTGATCAAAGAAATAGCTACAGAGAAAATTAGGTTTAAAAACTAATTTCGATCGCCACCATCACCTCCGAAGACGTGACCATCTCCGATTATTTTTCCTACCACCGTGGTAAGCTCCTCCACCTCCTTGACCAACCTCGACTACCCTAGTCCACCATCGCGCCGGAAATTGGTCAATTTCCCTTTCCCGTTCATTCGCAAACTGCTCCATGCATACTCAATTTAAAATCATCATTCTGGTTTTAAAAATCCTTCCTTCATATGTAAATTCAAGAAATGGACTCAAATCAACAATTCATGATATTCGAATTTTCATATTTGAATGCTTTCTACTGTAAATTTAGTTTTACAGTGCCTATTTTCCACTACCACCCTTTAACAGTTTCCAAGCTCTGATCTTTAGTTTTAAACAATTTATTTAATTAAATTTCTGAGTTAAATGTTTTTATATGAAGAGTATAAACCATTATTTGCTTCTTTTCCCTTAGAAACATGGAAAAACTTGAAGAACGTCATGAGACAGAGCATCCAGTAAGTAACAAACATCACAGTATATGACAATACAATATTTTTATATGAACCAATTATTGAAGATTAAATTTTAAAGGTAGGTTTACTCACTGGTGAAAACAAAGGAGTCTAGGAAAGACAGAGTTGCTCACCTGGTATGGGAAGATGAATAGGGCATGTTGTTTTGATTTTTTGTCTGAGCTTTGATTTTCCAGATTCAAACTTGATTAGGTTGAAGTTTGATTTATGATTTTAAGTTTTCAAATTGCCTGACTTGTGATCTTGAGTGATATTTGAATTCTTGTAAGTGGTGATGTTTATTTCTTTTTCTCTGGTTTGCTATTTGCTTTCATAGTTTGCTTTCAGGCTTTCTAAGTTTGGTTTTGAACGAAATGAAATGAGGAAGCTTGATGTATAAAGAAGATTACAGGTTGATGATGATATTTGTACAATGCAAAGATATTTTCTTAATATGGTGGCTTGAGATGTTTTCTTGTCTTCGGCTGACCATTATACATGATGATATACTTTGTACAAGGTGATATCTTTTGTTGTACTAAGGGGCTGACATGGTTTCTTTTTTATTTATTTTTATATATATTTCGAATGATCAAAATATGGCAAGCATTTAATGCATGTCCTTTGTGTTTTCATGTGTACGTACTTATCAATTTGTTTCCATTGCTTAGTCCTTACTTCTTGCCTTGCATCTCGGCTGTACAAATGAATATGGAGATACTTGTTTATGTGTTCTTCTTATGTTTCCCTACTTGTATTTTTATTTCTAATATAAACCATCTTCTTTTGCAAGCCTTTACATATACTTGAATATATACAGTTTTTTTTTCATACTTATATTTATTATCTGTATATATATATATACTTTCACATTGCAAACCATTCATATGTATTTGTTTACTTGTTCATCTTCAAGTCTTGTATACATTTCTATTTCAATCTCTAACCCAAATATTTAAGATTTAAATTCAAATCAAATATATACATATATTTATAGTATTTTTAAATGTAAATGATTTATACAAAATATACTTGAATTCGGGGAAACTCGCTCCATTTTATCGATTTATTATACTATTTTTATTCAAAAATTTATTTAATTATTAATTTAAATTAATTAAAAATCTGGGGTCGTTACAAACTTCCCCCTTTAAAAGTATTTCGTCCTCGAAATTCGCAGGTACGAAAACAACACAGAGATAGATAGATTTGATCTCCTATAATTCCTCAAACACAAGATACAAGAACGAATCTGTTTAACACTCACAAGATACTCGGGTTATCCAGATCTACGAAATATGCAATGGCATCGGTCAGTTCGAAGGAATAACTAACCATTCGTAGAATATATCCGGACCCAAAGAATAGATAGATATGTGGATACAATTTCAAAACTTTCAGTTTAAAAACCAAATTATACCTATCAACCATAGCAACAATACATCCAAACAAATAATTTTGGTCCATCCGGAGTTTACGTCCCATATCAAATATATCGAATTTCTTCTTCCTGGATCTACCAGAAAATATCGAAGAATTGAGAAGAGATGACAAACAATAGAGATTGATAGAGAAAAGATCATTTCCTCGTTGTTCAGAGTATCGACCATTTGTAGTCGTATTCCCCTGTCCCCTATCTCATCCTCTTCTTGCTCTCATACTCACTATCAGTAGATAGTAAGAGAATTTACTGAGGCGTACGGATGGATATCTGAGAATACTCATTCTAGAGTTTACTTCACTCTATCTCTAATGAGCTACTTAACGTGTTATACTCCTGAGCTAAAGTTCAACCTTAGCTCTGATACCACATGTGACGATCCGGATTTTTCGCGTTCGAAAATCGACATCCATACTTTACATCGTACTCGAATGTCGTAGATTCGAGCGTTCAAATCCGAGTCGCCGGAGCTATAACACAATTAAGTAAATAACACAGCGGAAGAAAAGAATAATACATTATATATAACATTGATACAATGACAGATACAAAATCCGATACAGTATGATACAACAGAATGATACAACAAATACCAATATACATCAGAGATATGATACAAGAAATAGCAGCGGAAAAGAAAAGATAACATCAGCAGCGGAACAATATCAATAGAAGTGATAACTCCAAAATGATCTTCAGACAAGAATGAATCCACAACTCCAAGATAAGCAACTCCGATGAATGAACTAGCTCTAGATAATCTACTAAACCTGAATATCTGAAAAACCCAACTCTAGACTGCCCGTGTGGAAAATAGTGGGCACCCAGAGTTTAGGAAGGGAACAATAAACTCCGGATCAGTCATGGGACTGGTGTGAGCAACAAAAACAGTTTATCTTTAATACAAGCAACAAAGGCTTTTAAATTTTGAAATCCGCAATGCTTTTCGAAAATGAAACTACCATAAGACCTCCCGCCACACACACAATGCAATCGCAGAATTGGAGGAGATTTCTTCTTATGATAGTCAAAAATGCTTACTACGCAAAATCATTCGATATTATTATCATTAGTGCATAGTGTCGAAAATATTTCGAAAATATAATATTAATCTTAGCCAGCATACAACCATTATTGTATGCCTACTATAGCTACTACGTTCAATAGCAGGTTACCGCCACATTCCATAGTAGGTAATACAACTAAAACCGTACAGGGTTCGTATTGTTTCTTTGGATTTCCAACAAATGATCAGGCAAAGGAACTTCCTTACCGAAATAGAAACGCCTCTGGAAAGACGCCCCGAATCCTAACCGGATCTCTGCAAACAAAAGGCCGACGCTACCTCACGCTGTACAGCTGTAACTAGGTAACTAACACACTGACACTACCTCACGCTGTACAGCTGTAACTAGGTAACTAACACACGAGTCATGTCATCCCCCGGTCGTTACCGACCTTTATCCGCGGTACCTCAATCATAAAGCAACATCACAAAGTGATAAATGTATAGTGTCCACACGAGTTAAGTATCTGGGCTCCATACCATGATACCACCCTTTATCCAGAAGGAAATGACATACCCTAGGGGCGCTACCCCTACAAACCTTTGTCGCAACATTCCTGTTTCGACCATTACCGGGTTGTGAGGCTCGACGAAGTCTCGTCCACAAAGCCACACTTTTTCACAAAGCCACGCTTTGATCCATAATTGATCAGCAGCACTTCGTATGCCGCATTACCAAATTGGGAATGTATCACTAGTAACCATCAACTACATAACCTCTGAGCTCGTACGTCTCAGAGAAGGGTGTTAAGCTAAGAGAATAAATTCTCCGCCACCAACAGAAATGTATTTGATAGAAACCAGCTTTACATCTCAAAGTGTAACGTCAGACACACATCCATACAAGTCTGTTCCGGGTTAGAACAGAACCGAAGGCACTTCCGAAGAAGCCCTTGCAATCCGGGTATTCACAATCTTGATTGGACTTCCCATCACTTAGGAAATCTCTATACCGTAGCTACTCAGTGCAGAGACAATCGATAGGTCATCCTATCGTTCTCGCAAATACCCGGTCTTCACCACCGGTCTTCAAATGCTATCCATATCGTCGTATCACTATTCGGAATGGGTTATATGACACAAAGGTCCTTTCCCGGCTAAACCGAATAACGAGCGCAATTAAAAATCATATGGATACTGGGATCTCAGTTAAATCACAGCTTAAAGCTAAAAACTTTTCATTCGAATGGTTAAAACAATTTACCATTTCCAATCTTTTAAACAAAAAGATTCATTTCAAAAACCTTCACTGGTTTAAACAATTTCCACACTTTTAATCTTTTAAACAAAAGATTCAATTAACAAAGTTAACCCCATTCACAAAGATTCATTCATAGATTTTCAAATCGATTCCCATTTCAATTTGATTAACTCGTTAAATCTTTAAATCAAGATTTAACTTATAGCTTTCAAAACTCGTTTCCAAAGATTCATTCATAGATTTTCAAAACAATTCCATTACAAGTTAGATTAACTCATCCAGTCTTTGAAATCAAAGACTCATTTCATAGTTTTCAAAACATTTCAATTCCATTTCAAACTTGAAATTCTTTTAACACAATTTGAAAATCCTTTCTTAAAATGAAAGCTATTATTATTTGAAAACAAGTAGTTTTTGTTTCGGAAAAATCCGGTTATATTTACACGAGTTAAAACCCTTGAATAAAAATTCAAATTCCCAAATCAATATCTTTAAAATGGTTCAACCCATATATAACTTATACAGCATCTTCAATCCCTAGTTTCAAATCATAGAATTCAATTTCAAACTTGAATTCAAATTTAGATCAAATTATTTAAATTTCAAAACTCGATTAAGTTATTCAAAATAACTTTTATCTTTGAAATTCCATTTCAAAAGCTTTCCACTTTAAACCCGAATTTCCAATTCCAAAATCAATTGAAATTAAAAATTCAATTTCAAAAACATCAAATTTAAATCATCTGTGACTTAACCGATTTCCACGTGAAATCCATATTTGTGTGTGTAAAAGTGTAGTCCAGGGGTTTCACACAATAGTGCACAACATCAATCATCAGAGATATATCGATAAGCGGTATAATCCACAACGCCTATCTTCATTTACAGATTCATAGATAAAATAAATTTATCAATCACAAAGATTCACAATTATAATTCGATGTGGGTTTCGGATAACCAACTGGAATCCGACTCCCTGTCGCATCGAAATTCAAATGTCGTTACGGGTCAAGGGTTTCATATTCACATAGTAATACATCACAGAAATAGAAATTTCAGATCACAACATAAATCAGAATGTATCACAAAGCATCATATATTAAGGATATCAAACAATCAAATCATCCAATATAATCCAAGCATCCATAAGTAAGGTCTGTTAATATCTGATTAATTCAAATCAGATTAATTTCTTTTGAATTAATTTCTAATCCTGATTAATTAATATTAATTAATTACAAATCATTTTGATTAATTCTTACTTTTTAATTATCCTATAAGTTTAATGACTTACAAATCATTAAATTCTAATTAATTTCTAAGATAAAACTTCATTCATATTAATGATTTAATTATCATTAATAAAGTATTCCAGACAATTTACTTCCAAATTTACTTCAAATTTCATCTTTAAAATTTAAGATTTAAAAATGAATTCAAATTTATCTTTAACAAAACAATTCAAACTGGATTTATTTAGATATAAAAACTTGATTTATTTTGGAATTTAAAACTATTTTTATATCAATTTTTTTCCAGACCCGAGTAAATCCCTGTTTTACCCGAGCTATTCCCCGGGCTAACCCAACTTTTCATCTGCTTCGAGTCCATCCCTCGTTTTCACGTGCTTAACCCCGAGCCCCTATCTTCTTCCCCAACATAAAAAAACACAGTTGCACAAAACTTCAAGCGTGCACGTGCACATCATCACGCCGTCGTTCTGGCGAACTCCAGCACCTCCAACAAGTCGTAATCGACCACCCCATCTACCTAGAATCAACTAACAACTCGATCATGCCTTCGTTCAAAATCGAGCATAGCTCGAGAGACTCGAACCCAGACAACCATAAACTGGACCACCTGAAAACGCCTCATCCTTCCACCTCTGGCCACTAGAGGCTCAGCGCCACCGGCCACGGCATCGCCACCCGCCTCGACTCCTTTTCCCAAAACCACGCATCACTCGATGCTCCACCGCGATCGCGTTGATCAAAGAAATAGCTACAGAGAAAATTAGGTTTAAAAACTAATTTCGATCGCCACCGTCACCTCCGAAGACGTGACCATCTCCGATTATTTTTCCTACCACCGTGGTAAGCTCCTCCACCTCCTTGACCAACCTCGACTACCCTAGTCCACCATCGCGCCGGAAATTGGTCAATTTCCCTTTCCCGTTCATTCGCAAACTGCTCCATGCATACTCAATTTAAAATCATCATTCTGGTTTTAAAAATCCTTCCTTCATATGTAAATTCAAGAAATGGACTCAAATCAACAATTCATGATATTCGAATTTTCATATTTGAATGCTTTCTACTGTAAATTTAGTTTTACAGTGCCTATTTTCCACTACCACCCTTTAACAGTTTCCAAGCTCTGATCTTTAGTTTTAAACAATTTATTTAATTAAATTTCTGAGTTAAATGTTTTTATATGAAGAGTATAAACCATTATTTGCTTCTTTTCCCTTAGAAACATGGAAAAACTTGAAGAACGTCATGAGACAGAGCATCCAGTAAGTAACAAACATCACAGTATATGACAATACAATATTTTTATATGAACCAATTATTGAAGATTAAATTTTAAAGGTAGGTTTACTCACTGGTGAAAACAAAGGAGTCTAGGAAAGACAGAGTTGCTCACCTGGTCTGGGAAGATGAATAGGGCATGTTGTTTTGTTTTTTTGTCTGAGCTTTGATTTTCCAGATTCAAACTTGATTAGGTTGAAGTTTGATTTATGATTTTAAGTTTTCAAATTGCCTGACTTGTGATCTTGAGTGATATTTGAATTCTTGTAAGTGGTGATGTTTATTTCTTTTTCTCTGGTTTGCTATTTGCTTTCATAGTTTGCTTTCAGGCTTTCTAAGTTTGGTTTTGAACGAAATGAAATGAGGAAGCTTGATGTATAAAGAAGATTACAGGTTGATGATGATATTTTTACAATGCAAAGATATTTTCTTAATATGGTGGCTTGAGATGTTTTCTTGTCTTCGGCTGATCATTATACATGATGATATACTTTGTACAAGGTGATATCTTTTGTTGTACTAAGGGGCTGACATGGTTTCTTTTTTATTTATTTTTATATATATTTCGAATGATCAAAATATGGCAAGTATTTAATGCATGTCCTTTGTGTTTTCATGTGTACGTACTTATCAATTTGTTTCCATTGCTTAGTCCTTACTTCTTGCCTTGCATCTCGGCTGTACAAATGAATATGGAGATACTTGTTTATGTGTTCTTCTTATGTTTCCCTACTTGTATTTTTATTTCTAATATAAACCATCTTCTTTTGCAAGCCTTTACATATACTTGAATATATACAGTTTTTTTTTTCATACTTATATTTATTATCTGTATATATATATACTTTCACATTGCAAACCATTCATATGTATTTGTTTACTTGTTCATCTTCAAGTCTTGTATACATTTCTATTTCAATCTCTAACCCAAATATTTAAGATTTAAATTCAAATCAAATATATACATATGTTTATAGTATTTTTAAATGTAAATGATTTATACAAAATATACTTGAATTCGGGGAAACTCGCTCCATTTTATCGATTTATTATACTATTTTTATTCAAAAATTTATTTAATTATTAATTTAAATTAATTAAAAATCTGGGGTCGTTGCAATTATGTACTCTGATTTTGAGACTATGAGTTTTTGTTTCATGAGTCATATTGGTTTTTGAGACATGTATGTTATATTTAGTATTTGACTTATTTGGTTTATGAGCAATTATGAAGCTTTTGTTTTAAATAAGTATTATTTTAATTTCTGCTGTTTTTACCTGTTTTTGTCTTGTTAATCTTAATCTCTGTTAGTTTCAGTTATACCTACAATGCACCATACCTTTTAATGTGTCTTATTGAGTATATTAAGGGGTGTGGGGTGTTTCAGCCTGGCAATTGTCTCGGCTTGGTCGCAAATAGTCTTGTTGTGCCCTTCAACGATGAGGTCGTGATCATCAATTGTTTTCTTTTGAGCCTCAATCGTTGCATTGCTAGCAGCCAGTTCTTCATTTAATTTTGCCTATTTGGCGTAAGCCTTTTTTATCTCGTCTCTATAGACGATCTCAATTCTGGCATGAGCTTCTTTTACTTCTTTTAGCAAGTCAGTGCTCCTCTTGCCCTCTTGTAGTGTCGCTGCCTTCTCTTCCTCCAGCAATTTTATTTTGGCGTTGCGTTCTGATAGCGCTCTTTCAAAATCATCCTTCTTTCACTCGAAAAAGAGGATTTCTTGGTAGTTATTGCGATTGGTGTCCGCCAACTGCTTACATAATCTCTCCCATCCTTCGGCCTAATCCAAGTCACTCTGGATAGCTTGAAGGTATGGCATGTATGAATCTTTGTGAACCGGGTGCAGATCGTGATCAAACTTAACTCCCTCCAAGAACCAACTAGGGAGCACTGCCTCACGCTTAGGTGGGCCCAAAGGAAGAATATAGGCAGGTATCTGGTGAGGACACGAAGCACCGGGAGCAGTAACAATGGAAGATGGCGGGATGTAAGTTGAAGATGGAGCAGGAGCAGAAGTGACGGGGATTTCTTGACCCGTTGAGGAGCACATCAAAGCGGAAACCTGCTGTTCCAAAGAGTGTGAACGGTGATTGAATTTTGATCTCTTCGATGGCTCCTCCCTTTCATTAAAAGATCTCCTTTTCTCATACCCGCCTTTGTATGTCTGGCTTCAATCTCTTTCATCTTAGCAACGAGCTTTCCTTCTTTTGTACTCCTTCGTTTCTCGGGGCTAATAATGACCGAAAGGACGCTTAGACCAGCGTTGGGAGTCAGTGAATTATTCGAAATCATCGTAGAGGCTACATCCTCTCGTCATACCTGGCATAAAGTATAAATAAAATATTTTAGAAATAGAAAATAGGCACGGAAAGAAAGTGAGAAAATGAGTGCAATCCCAATGAGATGTGTAGTGTATTTCAGGGAAAGACCTAAAGTGTCATCACGAACTAGATCGAGCGACCATCGTTGGCAAAACCGGACTAACTTCGGGCATAGTATTGCCCTAAGGGGGGCACCTCCTTGAATTTAAAGTCTTCCCCCATAAGCGCATCAAAGTCAACGTAGACGTCGCTCAAATCCCCGAACCCTGCGCCAACATCTTTATCTGGGGCATTCTGACGCTCTTTGTTCTCTGGGGCATTGTCTTTATCGCTCGCATCTAGAGGAGGAGGGCTCGGAAGGATGGGACTCATGCCTAGAGTCTCATCGCACGATTCTGATTCCCCATCATTGGATTCTGCGTAGAAGTCATCACTAAAGTTGGACTCGTTGCTACTACTTTGTGTTCCCCCTCCTCTTTATCTAAGCCCACTACGGCCTTGCCTTCCTTTTGTTGGAACTCTTCTTCTTCCTCTTCCGAGATCGAAGGCACTCTGACCGAGCCATTGACTCTGGCCACAATGACATCTCTTCTATCATGGGCCTCTTCGACTGACTCTCCGAATATGCCCTCTCGCTCTTGAGAAGCGCCTTCTTCGAAGCCGTGAGAAGAAGAAGTGGATCGTGTGCAAACCCTGGACCGAGCAGGGGAAGGGACCCCAACTTGAATGACAGATCTACCCGACTATAGTAACCCATATCGATGCAAGTTTTCATCGGTCAACAACACTTTGACGGATCTATCCTTGACATCAATAGCTTATAGAGTCCAAAAAATTTCATCAAGAGACACATCCCTATTTGGCCTTGGAATAACTACAAGAAGTATACGGCTTGTTAGAAACTCCATAGCAACGCGTGGAAACTTGATAAGTATGAAAAGGAACTTACCTCCTATCGTCCAGAGACGGTTAAACCCCTCGAAGCACCTAACGAAGAAATACTGCGTCTTAAACTAAGACAGGTTGATCAGTAGATGCAAAACGATTTTCTGGTTTCCCTGGGCTTCAATTATGATCAAGGATGGACATTCATCCCTCTTTTTGAATGATAGAAAGTACCATAACTCATCAAAGTTTGGAGCACGGTTGAACATCCGCATGAAGAGAACATGCACGCAAGTCAAGATAGCATAGTTGTTGGGATGAACCTGTAACGGGGCAATGCCTAAATTGGAAAGGGTCTCACGTAGAAAGTTGTTAAAAGGAGGCACGGCTCCATTCAGGCACATATACTGATGGCAAGCGGTATATCCTGGGGGAGGCATGTGAGCAAACTCGTTGTTTTCCGATAGACTTATGTCCTCTTCTGGTATACCATGCTGCTCGTAGATATTGTGCAGAACTTTAGCGGAGACCATCGATGAAGCTCTCTCTAGCGGGTTGAGTAGAACTCTAAAGTTGGGAGGCGTTCAATCTATGACCGGCCCAATTGAGACCAACTGACCATATTCTGCCTGCGAAGTGGTAGGAGGAAGAGCGACGGATGATGACTCGGCTGCTGAAAGTACCGGACTTCGTCCACCCAATTTACGGTGCGAAGATGGGTGCTTTATTCTAAACTAACCGAACTCGCATTCAAAACGATCAGATGATTTTATTCTAATTTAGTAATTTCCCCTTACTACACTTGAATTCCATCGAGATATCGATTTGAGTCTGCATGACAAACTTCAAGTGTATACTGAGGCAAGTGCATCATGCTGTCCATGGGGGTGAGCTTAGTATCTGAAACACTACAAACGCTCAATCTCGTGTAGATAGTTCGCTCTCAATAGAAAGGAAAAATGTTTCCCACATCATTCCTACTTGTTTTTACTTCCTATCACTTACCCATTATCGATTAATGATCAATAACGGATCCGTTGTTCGAAGCGACGTGGAAAACTCTTTTCAGTACAGGGATACCAAGCGTGCAATAAGCAAGCAAGATAAGTCCAAATCCTCCAAAAGAATCAGGACCGATTAGCGATGTGTCATGCTGTATCAGCTATGGAACTTGGAACAAGTCAATTCTAACCTAATGGACGAAGATAGCAAAATGTGTCAAGCACTGGACTAAGCTCTGAATGTCATTCCGGGAGAAACTCAAGACTCAATTTACTATCTTCCTCCATTAGACCGCAATCAACTCAAACTTTTCACGACCAACACCGTAAATGAAAACTGCCGTCAAATTGTTAAATGAACACCGTAATTACCAAACCAATCAGAAAACCCACCTTAGGTTGAACTCTAGGGCATAGGAATGATCAAAGACTTAAAATCAACGAACTGTGAATTGACCGGTGGCAAGCAAAGGGATGGATCGATGGCGACTTAAGGCGATGGCGAGCTAAGGTTTCAAACTAGGGTTTGGATCGAAGTTAGTGGCGATGCTAAAAAGACGGTGGCGCAAAAGAAGATCACAATGGAAGGATGGAATCATCGAAGATCGATGGTTCAAAGCACCGGGAAGTTGTTGAATCGCCTAGAATTGGGTCACGTGAAAACTGGGTCGCGTAAAGGAATAGAATGGCTGGGCTTGAATAAATGATTAGCTCTGCTCGAGTAACATATGTAGGCAGATAGAAAAGACAAAGCAAAAATTTTGCTAAGTTATTTGGTTGCCTGCGATCCAACATGGATCGCTAGCGACCCATCTTTGCGAAGGATATTTTTTCAAGTGGTCAGGTCGCTTGCGATCCATCGTACATGGATCGCTAGCGACCCATAAGGTTGGAGGAAATTTTTTCTCAAACTCATGCTCCGACATCTACCCATCATTTCGAAGCATACCGGGAAGTCATGGGGAGGAATTTGATCCGTTACGACAAGCGATAGTAGTTAAGACCAAAACCGAGTGATCGGTGGCGTAACCTGCTATGTATCTGCAAAACCCTAATATGATTACTTTCAATTCGACGAACAGATATTGAAAGCAATAACTTCTAAACCATGCCTTGTTTCCAACGAAGACGTACTCTAGGGGGCAATTGTTATCCGGGTTTTTGACCCATCAAGATCCAATAGAAGCCATAGTAGTTTTACGACATCAAAACGGCTCAGAAGTTGACTAAGAAGGAATAAGCAATAGGTTAAACAAAACCAAGCCTTATTACCAAAGTAACGGCTGAGTTCGACTAAACAAAGAGACCAGCATCTGTTCAACCCAATCTGCAGTCAAAGCACAACCAGCTAGTAGACCGTTATCGAAACGGAGCAACATGCAATGAGACTACACGAACAACGTCAATACAAAGCCATGAAGGCATTCCAAACTTGAAACTCCAGAAACAATCCAAGTGCTTTGATCGCTAGCGATCCATACCCTATGGATCAGCAGCGATCCATACAATGTAATGGCCCACAGATAGAAGCAAGGGATAAGGAGCCTAGAAGAAAGAAACATAAAACATGCCAAGTGTATGGATCGCCAGCGATCCATACATGATGGATCGCCAACAATCCATATGGAGCCACATTAGTTTCGACCTAGCATACTGAAGTGATGGAGAGAGCAACTAAGTCATTAGCTCGTGGGTGAGCCAAATCCACGGATTGCTAGCAATCCATGGTTTTGACTCGGATCGCGAGCTAAACTCCTCTAGGTCGTTCTGCACCCATCTGCGAGCAATTGACGAAGTGGCCTGGTCCAGAAGCTCTCCGATCTCTATAAATACCGTCCTACTTGCAAATTAAATGGGATCTTCTCCGGACTGGTTGCTGAAGCTCTGTTGGAAACTTTCTTCACTCTCTACCTTCCTCACAACAATCTCCAAAGGAATTCACTGTGATTCTCCAGTGGATTCTAACTCTGGGGATTCAATCTAGCTAAGTATAATCAAAGGCTTTGTAATCAAACACTATTTGTAACAGCAATCAGTCATAATAAAACTATAAAGTGGACGTAGGCTTCGTTAACAGCCGAACCACTATAAAAATTCCTTGTCTTCTTTCTTTTACTATCGTTTTCTATACCTATTATTTGTGTTATTTCTCTGTCAGAACAAGGCTGGTGCTTTCAAACTCAAACCAAGGTCATGATCCCTTTTCTGGGTTAACATCCGCTAACTGCAAAGCAACCTGCTACAAACTTGAATCTAGGGGTGAAAACCGTACAGGAAGATATAGCGGTGAATCTCTCCGACTCAGAAAATGGGTAGCAAATTGACGATGACAAGTTGGAAGAAAATGCAAATGCACTCAATACCGGTAGGGAGGCCTAGATTGCCCCTTCCTGACCAACCGCAAGCCAACGAAACTCTTAGGGAGTGGCTTTCCCAAAGATAGAAGAGCCTAGGCTTCAGCCCACTTACAATGATTGTTGGCCAAATCAAACACATGGCATAGTCACCTACAGTCAACCCATGGACCGCCGGACATCAGAGGCATATATCGCGGATATGATCAAGCGCTTGGTGGATGAAAGTAAGGATAAGAAACATGATGAATGGGGATCTGCTCCAAGCCAACACCCTTCACTGATGACATTTTGAATGAACGGTACACTGAAATGTTTACTATGCCAACTATTCTGCCTTATGATGGAACTAGAGATCCGAAACCTTACTTGTACAATTATAGATGGTACATGGATGGAGAAAATGCTTCAAATACTATTTGATGTAGATGTTTTCCTATCTTCCGAGAGGGAATTGCTTCTATGTGGTTCACCAGGCTCCCACCAAAATCCATCACCACTTTCAGTGAATTAGCAGCAAAATTCATTGATCATTTTAGACTTTACACGGCACAACCAAAAGACATGATGTCCTTATCTGGCCTATTCCAGAGATGAAATAAATCTTTAAAATCCTTTATGAGTTGGTTAAACACCACGATGATTGAAGTAAGTAACCCAAACAAAGATATGTTCTTCATGGCCCTGGTCTCGCTATCCATCCCAACAATGAATTCAAAAAATGGATCAAAATAAAACAACTTACCACTAGGAAGGACTTTAACCGAAAGCAAGCCATACTTGAGCTTGGAAGAGGCAGAGGAGCTAGAATGAAAACCTATTAACCCACAACCAACCAACGCTGGCTAGAATTGCATGGCAGCTAACCAAGATGCAAACACCTCCAGAACTACTGTAGGAAACGTGGGAAAGGATGGGAACCAGAAAAGGAAGAACCAGAATTACAACAAGCAAAACGGAGGTAACAAGCAACTTAAAGGCTTGAGCCCCGATGACTATACCCCGCTCAATGATACTTCAAAAAACATCTACCGTATGACACATGGGACGGAGGCATACAAGAAGCCGCCTAAAAAGGAAGCGACTGAATAGCAAAAACATTTCGGAAAGTACCGCTGCTTCCATGAAACATAAGAACACAACACGAATGAGTGGTGATACTTGTAGAACTTGATCAAAGAGCGGATTCGGAAAAACAAGCTTTAGCAGTATGTGAGGAAACCACAAAATCCTGACCAGCCTGCTGCACCCCAAGCTCTTAAAGACCAAGGAAACCAAGCTGGAACCAGCAAAGAGGGATCCAGACGGACTGACCAAAGACTCATCATCAGGACAATATCAGGAGGACCTCATCCCACGTAGAAGAGTTAGGGAGACATGGAGCGATATAAACTTATTGAAACATGTTCCAAAAGATTCGTGCTTCGCGATTGAAGACAAAACTCCTGATAAGCAATAGAGAACCCTGAATGATTATATAATATTCTACAATCGAGACACTGAAGGAATAGAAGCACTGACCCTCGACCCCATTGTCGTGATGATGGAAATCAAACCAGCCATGGTCCGAAGAGTATTTGTGGACACTGGCAGCTCGGTCGATATCCTGTCAGATACACGTTTAATCAGATGAAGATCAGTATGAAAGGCGTATCTTCTTATCGAACAAAGGTCCAGGGATTCACCGGTGAACCTAAGAAACCTATTGGAATAACAGATTTGCTAGTAGAACTTGGGGAAGACGATCGAAGAGTCATCCTCATCCAGACTATTATGATCGTAGATGAAATATCCACCTACAATGCTTTCTTGGGTCGGCCTGCTTTGGCAGATTTTAGGATTGCTTTAGCTCAGTGGTGTCTAACCATGAAATTTCTAACAGATAATGGAATTAAGGTTATCAAAAGAGACCAAAGTGTCATTAGAGAATGCTAAATCGCAGAACTGCATGAATCTAGAAGAAAAGAAAAAGGGAAGAATGTGAGGAGAACTCTCCACATTCGTAAACCTACCGCATAGCAACTATAGAGCCGCCTCTCGACGACTAAATAAAAGCGGGGTAGACACACGGCGTGGTTTACTTAAGTGAGTATCAATGAATACCATGATCTTAAGGTTTCCCATGAACTCAAAAAACTATAGAGCCGCCTCTGGCTTGGGGACTACAGCCGATTCAAAAAGGCTTTAGACCCTAGAAAAAAGAGTTTAGGGGAGGATCGAGCAGCACTGGCCAAATTGATGGTGCCTGTCCCAGTCGATATGTATGACCCAACTCAGGTCATGAAAATTGGGTTACATCTTGGGAACAAGATGCAACAAGAACTAATCAAATTTCTTCATGCCAACCTAGATGTATTCCTTGGACACATTCTGATATGTGTGAGGTGTCGCTGGAGATTGCAAGCCATGCACTGAATATCGATCCCAAGTATACACTAGTGAAGTAGAAGAGGCACAGCCTAGGACCCAAACGGTCCAAAGCGCTAAGAGAAGAAGTGGATAAGCTGATGGCGAATGACTTTATCCACAATGTAACCTAACCTAAATGGGTATATAACCCGACCTTGGTCAAGAAATCCAATAGAAAATGGGGAACTTGTATCGACTACTCAGACTTAAACAAAGCCTACCCAAAGGATAGCTTTCCACTACCTAGAATCGACCAGCTTGTGGACGTGACATCATGACATTAATTGTTATCATTTATGGATTCTTATTCGGGATACAACCAGATCATAATATATGAAACAGACTAGTAAAACACATGTTTTATCACTGATCTAGGTTTATACTACTACAAAGTTATGCCATTCGGCTTAAAAAATGCTGGGGCAGCTTACTAACGATTGGGGAATGCCATGTTCCAACATTAGATCGGGAAGACTATGGAAGTCTATGTAGATTATATGTTAGTTAAATCACGTATAGCCGCAAATCACTTGGACGGCCTCATCGAAATGTTCGAGATACTACGTAAGTATAAAATGAAAATCAATCCACTTAAATGTCACTACGGGGTAGCCTATGGAAATTCCTAGGATTCATTGTAAGTGTTAGAGGCATCGAAGCTAATCCCGAACAAATTACCGCTTTATGGGAAGTCGAAGCCCAAGGAAAAAGAAAGAGTTACGAAGCTTGAATGGAAAAGTTGCAGCGCTAAGCCGGTTCATCTCAAAAGCAACTAACAAATGTATATCGTTCTTTGACGTGCTAAAGAAAGGAAAGAAGAACTTCGAATGGAATCAAGCTTGTCAGACTGCCTTCGAAGAACTGCTGTGACATATGGAGACTCTGCCAATCCTATCTAAGCCTATAGATGGAGAAGACTTATTTATATACTTAGTAGTCTCGCACCACGCATTAAGTGTCGTGCTTGTACTTGAAGAAGGTAAGGTTTGGCTACCCATATATTACATCAGTAAACTGCTCACTGGAGCCGAAATGAATTATCCAAAGTTGGAAAACCTATCCTATTGCCTCATGATCGCATCGGAAATTATGATCATACTTCCACGCGCACCTGATCAAAGTACTAATAGATCAACCCTTGAAGCAGGTGTTGTTCCGCCCCGAGACCTCCTGATGGCTAAACAAATGGAACGATGAATTAAATACATATGAAATCACTTACCATCGTCGAAGGGCGATCAATGGGCAGTCACTGGAGGACTTCATTATTGAGTTTACAATACGAGATAATGAAGAAGAAATTACTTTGGAAGTGGAGACACACTGAAGTTGTTCATTGACAGTGCATCAAATGAATTTTGCTGAGGGCAGGAGTCATGCTCGAAACTCCCGAAGGACGATCCATTTGCTGCGCCTCACGCTTAGATTCCCTACAACAAAGAATGAAGCGGACTATGAAGCATTGATAGCTGGACTGAAAGTTGTAAAGGAACTCGAGATAAAGTCCATACATATCTATAGCAACTCTCAACTGGTAGTCTGTCAGGCAAGAGGCGAATATCAAGCCCGGGGAGAGAACCTCGCCCTGTATCTATCCAAAGTGAAGAATTGCTGAACGACATTGACCATTGCACCATAGATCATATCCTGAGGTAACAAAACATGAAGATGGACTATCTAGCAAAACTGGCCAGTTCCGAAGAAGCTCAGTCAATAGGATTAGTCCCAGTTGAAATTCTAGCTGCCCCAAGTATAAGCAAGATGGATATCAATTGGATTTTCGAAAGTACCGAAGAACTAGAGACATGGATGACACCGATCAACGACTATCTGCTAAGACGAACACTCCTCATGGATAGGAATCAACCGAAAAATCTCCTTCGAAAGGCATCACTATTCGTAGTACAGGATGGAATACTCTACCGAAGGGGGTTCTCTACCCTCTTGCCTAGGTTGTGACCCACGACGAAGCTCGAAAAATCCTCAAGGAAGTTCATGAAGGCGGCTGCGGAGATCCCTGAGGGGTAAATCCTTGCAAAGAAAGTTCTCCGATATTGGTATTTTTGGCCGACAATTAACTGCGATGTAGTGAATTTGCCAAACGGTGTGACCAATGCCAAAGATTCGGCTAGATAAAAAAAACTACTTCAGTAGAGCTAAAACAGATGGTTAGCACGTGGCCTTTCGCGATCTGGGGAATAGATTTGATTGTTTTACTGTAAATAATCAAAGGAGGAGCCAAATATGCTGTCGTCGCTGTTGACCACTTCACTAAATGAGCCAAAGTGGAACCGCTGCCACAATTACCACAAAGAAAGTTGTTAACTTTGTCACTAAAAACATTATTTACGGGTTTGGAGTGCCATAAAAAATCATTACGGATAATGGGACTTAATTCGAAATCCCTGAATTTAAAGTCTTTTGCAAAAGCTTCCGAATCGAGAAAAGATTCTCCGTTATTGCACATCCGCAAGCAAACAGGAAAGTGGAGTTAGTAAACAAGATCATCAAGTCCACCATCAAAAAGCGGCTAACTAAAGCTAAAGGAAATTGTGTTGATGAACTTCCACTTGCACTATAGGCTTAGAGAATAACACACAAATATGCAACCGATCACTCTCTGTTCGCCCTGACATATGGTTAAGAAGCAATGATCCCAATCGAACTGGAAGTCCCTTCTCATCGAAGGCGAAACTTCAATCAACAGCAGAACGAGCAGCTCCTGCTCGAATCGCTCGATATGGTTGATGAGAAACGGGAAGAAGCTGAGCTATGGACTGCCGCTCACTAAAAAAAGGATCTCACGACATTTCAATTCCAAGGTCTATAACCGTACCTTCGAAGTAGGAGACCTTGTCTTCAAACTAGTCTACCCTATACTAGAAGCATTCGGACCAAACTGGGAAGGACCCTATGTGATCGGCCAGAACCTAGAGGATGGCATGCTCAAGCTAATAATTAATAATGTAAGCCAAATTCCCTATCCTTGGAACAACGAATCACTGCATCGTTACTTTATCTAAGACTATATCATGGATTTCCTATTTTACGCAAATAAGCCATCCCGAGATATAGAAGGCATTATAAATAGGCAGAATTTGGCCACCTTTTATTTCAATGAATGAAATTGCTTTACTTACTGAACCAATGAAACTGTGATTGCATAAGTAACATGCTGAGTTGTTGAAGTCAAATCGACTCAAAACCATACGATCGCTGCTTAAGATAGTGGAACCATGCTCAAGTACGCCTCATCTACCTACTGAGTCGACGGAAGCAAATTGACTCAAAGCGTTGGATCGACGGAACTCGATCCTAACCTTCTAAGAATGAGCAACACCGGGTAGGTCCGAATCAAAGCCACACATTTTGTAAGCTGTACACCATCTCTTGGATTACGAAATCATGTCCAAGCGAACGTGCTTATCCAAGCCGCACATATCGTAAGCCACGCATCGCTTCTTGGTTCGTAAAACTTCGACCGGGCAAGCCTCGATCCTACTGTGTGCATCTTGTAAGCCGCATACCACTACCTAGATTAGCAAAATTGCATCCGAAGACAAGGGACCCCCATATGATGAAAAGGCATGCACCGCCTTCAGAGCTAAGGAAATAGCACTCCAAGGAGCGACACATGTGCACAATAGCTAAACGTCAACATTGCGATGGAATCACTTAACAGTATTTCAATTAATCGGTGTTGCTCTGGCATCACCAATCACTTAGTAAAATTCTTAAGTGCGTAAATCACTTGCCGTATGGACACTAAAAAAAGCTTCATGGATATCTTAAGTCAAAAATCAAAATGGGAAATCTAAAATAAGGACAATAAAACTAGAAGTTCCTAATGATTGGATTTGCGGTACAAATTCGACTCGGGGCATCCGGAAGACCACAAGGAGCGCCTAGTCTCGTATCAAGTTTCGGAGTAAACAGTCCCGTGAACTATGGGCACACACTCACCAACACTTAACCAAAGTAGCAAAAACTTCACAATTCCTTTACCCAAACAAATAATTTAGGTAGTAATTATAGGATTAAATAAAACAATATAGGAAAAATATCAACGAATACTCACATATACAAAATCGTGCTGCATAAAAAAACAACAATGGTATAAAAAGACAACAGTGCATGGAATGTAAATAAATACACAAGTAAAGTTACAATCAAAATTTCAATAGTTTTATTACTTGTAATTTTTTTCATGTACAACAACAAACTATGGGCGCTGTACCCGCATAATGTTATCCAAACAAGGAAAATACAAATACCATTATTGCAACAAGAAGAAATGCTAAGTGCAGACTCTACACTTGTACAAAAGTACAAGCGACCAGAAAGAAAAAGCTCCACTTTATAGATACACGGACAGATCATAGCTTCTTGTTACTACCTTCCCTGCCGCCTTTCCCTCCTCTGATCAACAACTTCTCAAGCTTCTGCCCTCCTGAGGTGATCTCGCTTTCTGAAAAATTGCCACTAGTAGACCCTCTTTTGCCTTTGTTCTTATGGGATTTGTGAAAAATCTTTGATGACCTTTTTTCCCTTCAACCTTCTCCTTCTTCACCGCTTCCATCTGCTGCTTGGTCATCGGCTGCTCGGTCTCTACTTTGTCTGGTTAGCTAGCTTGATCTGCCTGCTCCCGTTTATCAGTAGCTACCAGACCCTTCTCTTGAGATACAAAAGGGTCATCCAAACCAGGCTGTGCTGCATTTTCTCGGAGTGTGAACCAGGTTTCGAGTCAAATGTGGAGACGATGGTTGATGCGGTCAGAATGGTAGTAGATCTAGCACCGTGAGGAGAAGGCAACTCGGCAAGAAAAGGGGGTTGATCTATAATATTAGAATAAAGGGCGGTTATCCCGGTAATTTCATCCGGCATAAATTGGAATTCTTCAAACATGGGAGAAATAAGAAAATTACCTACTGTGGGGGTCTGTTTATGTGCTACAACTTCGAAGCCTTCGCTGTTGCCCTTTTTTATGGCTGCATAATCATAGGAGAAGTAGAACGATCCCCTCATCAGCACGAAGATGTGAAGATGGCTCACCAGGGCCTGAAGAAAAATAACCGCTTATAAACTTAGTGGTAGCCGCGGCATTAATGGCTTCTCGTTCCCTCTCCAGTCTCAAGATTTCCTGGCCCTCCCATAAAGCTTAGTGGGGCTCTTCATTCAGATATGCTTGAACCAACTCTTCTTTGGAATAACCGCTACCTATGTCTTGAAATCGAGCCAGAATCTCCTCCCAGACTACGACAAGCGTACGAGGGAACAAAGGACCCAAGTAACTAAGACTCCTCTGATGCAGCACAAAATTTACATAGAAGCCAAAAATAGCAGCATTTAAGCTTTCCATCTTCCTTTTAAAGGTATCTTGAAGCTCTGAATAGCTGGCATCCATGTTAGCCTTCTCTACAGCTAGTTGTTTCTTCTCAGCATCCAAATTCGAAACTTGTTCGCGAAGAGGGGAAATTTCTTAGGCTTGCTCGGCGATGGTTCTCTTCTGCATCTCAACCCTTATCTCTCTTATCCTCAACTTTTCTTTTAAAGTCGCCTCATCCGTATGGAACTTCTTTATCTTATCTATAAATTTGATTGTGGCTCCGTCAGTGGATTTTTAGCTCCTTAAGAAAAGAAGCACTTTTTCTCTCCCTCTTAAGGGTGTCATCTCTCTCCCTTTAGCTTCTTGATCTTCGCATTGCGATCTGCGAGCTGCTTCTTGTACCTATTCTTTTTGGACTCAAACGAGAGGATTTCCTGGTAGTTTTTTTGGTTAACAACGGACACCTATATGCATAATTTTTCCTACCTTTCAGATTGCTCTAAACTGCTTTGAATTGCTTGGAAATGGGGTGAATAAGATTTGGCATGAACTGACTTCAGATTGGGCTTATCAAACACAACCCCCTTTAAGAACAAATTAGGGAATGTAGCTTGTAGATGCGGGGAACCAGCAGGAAGAATGTAATGCGCACGCCTAGAAATTTAGGGAATGGTGGTCATGATAGTATTAGTGGAAGAGGTCACGGCACTGGCAGCAAGGACATTTATCCCAGTGGAAGCAAGAGGCTGCGAAGCGGATTCTCATTCTTGGTCTCTTTTCGCCCTCCTTGATGGATCTTTCTGCTCAGTCGGGTTCTTTCACTTTTCATATGCACTTCTCCTATCTCTGCCTTGATCTTTCTCAGCATGGCGATGCTCTTCCACCTCCCTCTCCTTCCTCCTTCTCCTCTCCTCTTCAGTCTCATAAGCTTGGTACCTTGAATAGTTTCTCTACGAACGTCGAGACTCCAAAACTCGATCAAGATCGCTGTAAATACCATGAGACATGGTTCCTGCAACAAGCGATAAAATGGCTTTAGGAAAAAGGAGAGTGATGAAATAAATCATCCATAAAAAAATTATGAAGTTTGTGATCCTAGTGAAGTGTGTGTTGCAATTTAACGACCTCAGCGGAATACACAAAACAAATCGGTCACCAACTAATGTCCGAACATTGCTTCCTGCGGAGATGATCTGAGTAGACTGGGAAGGCAACCCTTCCAAAGTAAAGTCATCCATCAAGTTACCCATATTCACAAAAAGCTTGGTCGTATCTCCCAAATCAATGTTAGCACCTTCCGGCAGAGAGCTGGATAAAGGCTCAGTCTTGGGAGAAGCTCCCTCAATAGGCTCTTTCAAAGAAGGTGAGGGTATATGACCAGGGCTTAATTCCGAGGCCTTGTCGTCTAATTTAACATCACCTTGATCAGTGTCCCAATCAATTTCTTCCTCATTTAGAGGATGCTCCTTACTAATTTCTCCTTCTTCCTTCTCTTTAATAAGCAAAGCCTTGCCGTCCGTTGAATAAACTCTTCCTCGTTTTATTCCAGAATCGATGGCATTTAGGGTGGACTTTCGACCCTGAATTGAATTCGCATCCCCTCAAGGGTCTTCTCTGATCCATCGGATGGGCCACTTTCTTCTTCATAATCATCATCATCATCTTCACCAGAGTCAAGGGAATACAAAACAAAATGGGTTCGGATTCTAGAGCGGGAAGGAGCGCTAATGAATCTAACGGTTCTCCCAGGGTGTAAAAGCCCACACCGACGAAGGTTCTCATTTGAGAGCAAGAATCTAATCGTGTGCTCCTGAGCATTGACCGCTTTCAAGGTGCAATAAACGGTGTCTATTGCCTTGTCTTTTTTAATTTTCGAAAAAACTACAAGGAATATATGACCATTCAGAAAATTATAGCAATTAAAGGAAACTCTAGGCATGGTGAAGAAGACGTACCCTCCGTAGTCCATAAATGGGTGAATCCTTCTGGACACTTGGCAAAAAAGAACTGATTCTTAAATGAAGGAACTTTGTTGGGAAGATCCAGTGTAAGTTTTCGGTTATTCTACGCTTTAATATAAACAAGTGATGGATTTTCCTCTCTCTTCTTGAACATTAAAAGATACTACAGCTTAGCAAAGTTTGGGGCACGATTAAGCGTCCACATGAATATAACATATAAGCACGTCAGCATGGCGTATCCATTTGGAAGAATCTGGAATGGGGCCAACCATATGTTATGAAGTGTTGTTATTATGAAGTGATTGAATGGAGGCACTGCATTGTACATGCACATATATCAGTGGCTACCCACGTATCCAAAAGGTGGCCTATGAGCAAATTGTCCTCTCGATGGCAGAAACACGCCATCCTCTGGGATACCATATTATGAGCAAATGCTTCACAACATACTATGTGTAAGAATTGTAGGAGCTTTCTCTGAAGGATCAACCATGAATTTGAAATTAGGAGGAGCGCGATCGACGACGAGACCGACTGGAATCAAACGACCATATTTATATAAAGCTGTGGAAGCGGTGGATCCAGCTGGGATTAACGATGACTCCACTTCAGAAAGAGGTGAGTTTCCCTAACATGATTTGTGCCGAGAAGATTTTCTCATCATTCTATATGAGAAAGTTTGTGTTCAAAACCGTCGGGTATGCCTAATATCTAAACTATAAACCCTTGCGTAGTTGACACATGAAATTTGGGAGATAATTGTCGTGTACCAACCACAGACTGGATTCCAAGTGTTAACCGGGAGTGTGTGTGATGTGTAATCTAATTGAGAATCGGTTCGGTATCCTAAACGCTGTGAAAAAATCATCCCGTGTAGATGGCTCATTCACATCGGAAAGAGCGATCTATATCACCCGTTAATTTCATTTCTTCTATACTTACCCGTTATCGACCAACGATCGATAATAGATCCATTGTCCGAAGCAAAACGAAAAGCCCTTCCTATTCTAATTACGCTGACTATGCAATGACAGGACCAATCCGAAGCGAGTGAATATATATCAATTGGTCCGAATCAAGTAAAGAATTCTCAGCATAAGTCGATTTTAGTTCTTTGATAGGTGATAACAGCATGAGCTGCACACAAGACGCTACCCTAAGCTTTATCAACTCCTAGAAAACCAAAATCAACTGCAAGACGTTGTGCCAGGATCGACTCTTTAACTCGGTGTAAGTGAATTCATACTCCGTGAATGAAGATAGCAAAATATGTCGAGTGCTGTGGCAAAACCCTTGCTTCGTTACATGAAAATTCAAAACTCGGTTTACTATCTTCTTCCACAAAGTCATAATCTACTCGAATCTTCCATTGTCTCCGTCACAAACACAATTCCATAACCATTGTTGCTAACCATCAACAATGCACCAAAATCCGTCAACATCAACCTTGTAGATTGAATCGGCAAGCTAGGAATTGGATCGGATCGAAGGTGTTTGGCATAGGAAGGATTCTGGTGATGGTCGATAGTAGCTCCATGGAGTGGTGAAGGTGGCTCCAGGTAGTAGCGGTGGGTTGTGTGAAGATCGGTGGCGGTGAAGGTTGAAATCGGCTCGTTTAGTGTTTGGATAGCTCGGATCAGATCGACCAAAAATGAAAGCAAAATGAAAGTGAAGAGAAGGGGTCGGTCCAGCTAAATAATTTTTTTTCCAAGTACTCGGATCGGTATCGATCTGATCCAACTGGATTGGTACAGATCCTAGTTATTTCACCCGTTCTGCTCCAATTTCCTCCAGCATTACCTTCTTGGTGTTTGTGTGCCTCCCCGAAGATATTAAATCTAGATTGCTTCGCAGCCACGAGGGATGAAGATTCATACTAAAAGCTAACCGGCATATCACATATAACTTCTCAAGATGGTTCAACATAATCATCAAAACACCTTAAAATGGAAACCCAAAGATGGTCAATTCCAGAGCACACCTTATTTTCAACAAAAGCGTACTCTTAGGGGCAAATGTTAACCGTGTTTTTAACCTGGCTGAATTCAAAAGGAGTTAGAACATTCAAGCTAAGCCAGAACGACTCGAAACTTGACCGAAAGGCTTAAAAGAACATCATTGAAGTCACCAAAAAGTGTAGGCCAAAATGGTCTAACCATTGCATCGGCACCAATCCAAATTTTTAATTCAGAGTGGCTCCATTCCCTTTTCATTATGACCTTATGCCTCTACTAAGCTCATCTAACAAGTTTGGTAACATTCCAAGCATCGACGTTTAAGAAGTGCATACTCATCTGATTCAAGATGTGGTTCTATCTTACACATAGGTGAATCATCGTCAAAACAAGTTAACAAGCTACGAAATTACATGGCGAGCATCACAACAAAGCAAGGAACCCAACTAAACAGACAAGACACAAAAATAGTTTATCTATTTGGATAAGCACCGATCCAAATCCTTTGCTTGGATCGGCTTTATATATTTTGGGCTCCTTCTACATGATAAGTGCAGGATGCTGGCAAAGCATCTCTGGCCTAAGTGCTCTCCAACCCCTATAAATACCATCCAACCTAAAACAGAAAAGGGATATGATCTCTGGACTGACTACTGGAACTCTGCCATTACTATTCTTCACTCTTCTTCTCTCACACAACATTCACAAACAAACAACTAAGATTCTCCGGTTGCCTCCAAGTACTTGTGATTTAGATCTAATTTAGGTGATTCAATCATATTGTAAACCAATCAGTCTTGTAATAGCAGTTAGCTAATAAAAGCTACGAAGTGGACGTAGGCTTCATTAATAGCCGAACCACTATAAAAACCTTCTTGTCTCTTTACTATATTGGCTCTTTTTACATTTATTCTCTATATTGTTTGCTCTGAGAAACAGGGCTGGTGCTTTCACACTCAACCCAGGGTGTTGATCCATTTTTTGGGTTAACAATTGTGCTTGACAAAATTTGTTAGATATTGTATAACTCACTATAACAACATCACTCAAAGATTGAAGTATTTTTTTTCTAGCATTCGTATAATGTTGTAAACGTTAATGTTATGATAACATTTTATTAATACACATGTTTTTTGAGAAAAGGGTGCACGGTAGGGTATACCATACGATCTCATAGTATAAATATAAAATTGAAAATAAGGAAAAGTCTAAGTTGACTTGCTAATAAACCGATCAACAGGCTTACTCAATGGCTCAAAAAATATAAAATATTTAATTTACACAGCTTGTTTAAGACCCAAAACATAGGGATAAATAAATTACAAACAATTATTCTAGGAAGACTAATTTTAGAAAACACTTTATTAGCACACGAAATGATAAGGAATTTTAACCAAGGAAGCAGGAACAAAATGTGTTTAAAAGTAGATTTGTATAAGGCTTTCGATAAAGTAAACATACATTTTATAATGCATATGATGAAGCAACTAGTGTATAAGGCAAGGTGATAAATAGAGGAATATATCAATAATATTACTTATTCTATTCTAATAAACGGTTCTCCAAGCTGTTTTATTAATAGTAATAGAGGTATAAGACAAGGTGATCCTCTTTCATTTTATTTATTCACAATAGCTATGGAATATCTTTCTGTACAATTGAAATCAGAACAGATTAAAGGAAATTTAAAAGAAATTAATAGAACAAAACCAAGTATTACTCGTTTATTATATGCACATGACTTACTTTTGTATTTTAATTCAGATACGAATAGTGCTAACACCTTGATGAAAATATTTGGAAAAATTAAGGAGTATGCATGCTTGTAAATAAATGAATGCAAAAGTAAAGTATTTTTCTATAAAGCATGCACTAAGAAATCAGAAGTTATGAATATCTTAAATTTTGAAAAGGGAGCCATTAAGTATAAACCAAATAAATGACAGGGATTATGCCAAACTATAGGATTTAATACAAGAAAAATTAGAGTGTTGGTCTAGCAAACTACGCACACTTGCTGGCAGACTAGAATTAACCCATACAGTCATCATCATTGCTATTATCATGTATTGGCTGCAAACTCTCATATTCTAGAAAAGCAATTCAAAAGATATAGAAAAAGTGTGCTAACTTCATATGGAAAGGAAAATTTCATAAAGTCAATTGGTAAATAGTATGCAAATCAAACAAATCAGGAGGCATGGGATTGAGAAACTTCAGTGACTTAAGTGCTACTTGCAATCTCAAACTATTTTGCAAATTTTTAAAGGGAAAATCTTTGTGGGCCAATTAGATGAAATGAAAATATCTCAAAAACAAGAATTTTTGGACTATGCCAGTGGAAAATCATTACTCGTTTACATGGAAAAATATATTAAATTGTAGAGAAATTGGAATCGGGTTTCTTGAAAGGTAGTTTAAAGATGGGAAGCAAACCAATTTCTGGTTTGATCCATGGATTTATGGAAAATCTCTAGTAAATTTATTGGGATAGATTAACATTTATCGGTTTGGAGATGTGAATGCCAAGGTAGACTGCATTATTCAAAATCATTAATGGAATACAAATATAAATTCAAAACCTGCAGCATTATTAATCAAAACATAAATAGAAAAAATAGAAATCAATTCCAACATTTCAAATGATAAATGGCAATGGAAATTAAGCTCAAAAGGAAAATTCTCATTCAAAGCACATGAGAAAAGATAAAAGGTGTTGAAACAGAAGTGGATTGGCATTCTGTCGTTTGGAATAAGAAAAATTGTCCAAAAATGGCAACTTGTGCCTATTTTTCAATTCTAAACAGATTGCCTACCAAAGTTAGATATAAAAAGTGGAATACAAAACGAGAAATCAAATGCTTGGATTGTAAAGATGATTTAAAAAGCAATAAGCAGTTATTTTTTGAGTGTACATACTCTATGCTTATCTGGTCTATAGCAAAAGGAAAGCTCAATCTCAATCAAAACCAGGCAATACAAAAAATAAGGAGCAATATCCAATCCATTAAGGAAAAATTCATACACAAAACTAAGGAATTCAATTGAGCAAGTATCATCCTATCAAATGTTATCTATCATATATGGAAAGAAATAAATACAAGACTGCATAACAACAAAGAAAAGTGCAGCTTGTAACTTTGGAAAGAAATTGAATTGGATTGTCAAATCATACTTCAGAAATCAAGTAAACAACAATCACACAGAAACAATCAGATGAAAAAGCAATATGAACCAGATAATTATGAGGAAGTTTTGGAGTTGTACTTATAAGGGGGGAATATAACTCTGATATTCCCCATAGTAAAATAAGCAGAGGTGACAAAGAAGATAGCAGGGTTGCGAAGAGGTGGCTAATTCCAAAATCATATCTACAAGATAAATAAGACTATCAATTCAAATTATAAAATCAGAGATAAAGGAAAATCAACTATCTCACCTTATATGACTAGAATCTACCACTCTGAAAAAGCACAGCCAATTGAGAATATCCTAAACTCAAATGGTAACTACTATCGAAGCAGGCTTAACAATAAAGTGTATCACTTATCTGTATGGAGTCAAGGAGAGATTAGTTGTCAGAATAAAGTAAACAACTACGGGACTAAGTTAAGAGATTGGATTGTACCAATCTCGAAAGTACTTTCACTGGAGGCGGACGTTTCCAGGCTCAAATCATAAACGACTTTCGCAATGGAAGTAAACTTACTTTTAATAATTGCAACTTGAATAATAATATAAATAAAAGTTCTAATCTACCTTTCCTCTTATAAAATTTGAGCTGGAACTACCACACACACAGCCTAATGCCTTAAGAAATCCCTCCCCTTCAATAAGGAAATATAATGTAGCAAGGCATTAATCATCAGAGATCAAGTAATGATCTTAACAGAAGAATGCTATGCAATCGAAGTTTATACTTATCCGTTTGAGGCAAATAAGAAAGAAGCAAACTTCAGAATCCAGCTTTAGATGAACACAAGTGATTGGGTAACTTAAGAAGAATAGATCCCAGTAATTCTAAAGATGGTTACTTTGATTCGATTTGGAAGCCACCATGAAAGCTTGTATTCTTGCTGAATCTTCGAGGATTGATTCACACTTCCTCATATCTCATTATCCTGTGATTTCTACTTCGATTCTGGATAGAAAGCAGCCACTTATAGCTAGTAGGAGCATGGAATGTCCTATCGACTGAAGAATTTATGGCATAAGCCGAGTCTATTATCAAATCGTCCCTAATCTTCGCCTATGCCCTAAATTTATCTAAAGTTTCGGAAGAATGTAATAATTGTAATATGAGGCTAGGATTTGATTTGTATAAAGCGGTGAGTTGTTGTATTCCTTACCCGTTTGTTTTCGAGTTGTAGGCCTTGGGCCATAATTTCTCTTTACCACTTTTCAAAAAAATATATAGCATACATATAAGAACCGGATATAGTATTGTCCCAATAAGCACACTATGACCTAATTGCAGACAACCGATTCATCTCATCTCCTTCATCACCATTCCATCATCGGAACATGCACGGACCAAAGCTATTACCTTCCTAGGAATTATGAAATAAAATAATTTTGTTACTAACTTAGTAGACCGAGCCATATTTATTGTTAGAACTTCTATTGTTCCATTCAAGCCATATGACCGCCGTAGGCCATTAAGAAACAATGTAAGATGTCAAGGTTCTGATCGAGGAAAATACGATCTTCTTCCCAATAGCTAATAAACCTTGAGATGAAGTTACAGTTTTTACAAAGGCCACTGGTAACACACAAATGTCAAATACTGTTGTAAAATCATACTTGAAGAAAAGGTGGTGGAGGTCCTCCTTAGTTTCATCACATCCGTAGAAAAGGCTATTAATGATGATATTTTTTCTCTAGTGGGCAATGGTGTTAAGTTTGCCATGGACAAGTTGCCACATATGGAAAGCCACTTTAGGGGGACTTTGCATCCCCATAACAATCAGATGTTTGAAAATTTTACCTAACATATTAAGGAAGGAATACCAATATTTAACTATATATGATCTAGAGGACACCATGCCCTATCTGAAAGAGGCCATTTGAGAGTACGCTAAAAATTATGAATGGTGATAGTCAAATGGAATGATGGATTAAGAGCATCATTTGTTACTAGTTTAGTAAAATGGAAATCTAGTAGGTCATTTTTTAAGGCATGCCCAACAAGAATGAACTTTTAATAAGAAATGCCGACAAGGTCAGGAAAAATATTAGTGAAGGGAGACGTAGTGAGTCATGGGTCTAACCAGATTAAATTCCTTTCACCTTTGACAGTGCTAAAGATGACGCCTATATTCTTATTGGTGGAACAACTGAGGTCACCCTTCCAAAAATTGGAAATCATAATGTAGGATACATTTTAAAGTTAGCAGAGATGAAGCCACCTTCATAGTGATGCATGTTAATATAATTTCTACATGTCTTGTTTACTTTAAACCCTACAACAAAATGGAACATTTACCTACCTGGTATTACTGATGTCATACCGATACCCAATATCAAGGCAACGGTGGAGAGTCAGAAAGGTGGCGAGAATGACCTACTTGCGAAAATTTACCGATTCCTTTTCGACACTTTTTGTTATGGCATTGGTAAGACGTTGGCACCAAGCATAGAACCCCAACCTATGTCCTCTCCTCTACCACTTTCCCCAAATCGACATAAATTTATCGATCTCTCCTCCACCTTTCAATCATCGCCTCCCCTCCTTCACGTCATGCTCCTCCCCCAAGTCGTGTATTGCCTAGCCTCTCCTTCTTCCACATGTCCAATCTCCAACCTCTCCCTCTGTCTCACCCTCGGCCACGCCTCCAACCACCACGACTCCAGCCACGCACGCCTCTAACCTCTATCTTATGTGAGCCTGCAGCCTCCCCTTCCCTATGCAAGCCTCCAGACCCACTACGAAAGCTGCCTCCTCCTTCAACCAATGTTGACTTCGAATGCCCCCGCCTCCTCCTCACTCGACACCACTGCAAAGCTCAAGCTGCATATCCCATCCTCCTAGTCCCCACTCAAGGCTCCATCGGTATGATTTATTATTCCGATTCAATTTATATGCACTACTATGATTTCATTAGCCTCATATATGATATAATTTGTTGGTATATGATTGTTGAAATGGTTGTTGGTGTGATAATTTGTATATGATTTGAGATACCTTGGTATTGTCATGAAATTGTTAGATAAAGTCATTGTTATTAATGTGGTATGATTAATGAAACACCGTAGATGTGTTTAATTTGGCCCAATCTAACAAGTACCATAAATGATCGTTATATATATATATATAATCATTTTTAAATAATACAAAATTGATATTCATATGATACGTTATTTATCGGATTTGTCCCAGTATTGGACAAATTATAAACGCGGTGGTATTTATGTTTAGTAAATTAATATTTCAAATTGAACGGTTAATAATATTCTGATGACACTTCCTTTTTGTTTTCCATATATGCTTTTTGCATATGATATAGAAAATAAGGGGAAGTGCTATCAAAATTTTGTTAATCGTTCGATTTGAAATGATTTACCAAACATAAATATCATTGCATTTGTAATGGAAAGTAGGATGGCTAGCCATTAAAAAAATTGTAGATATCTTTTAGTTGTATAGCTTTGAAATTGTTTGTGAATTCCATTGTTTTATAACTAAATTAATAATTTTATTGAGTGTATTAATAAAATTAATGAAATTACGTAATAATAAATTAATAATGTTATTTAAAGTAATAATAAAATTAATAATGTTATTAAGGTATATAATAAACTTAATAATGTTATTTAAATTAAAAATAAAATTAATATTGTTATTTCAATTAAGAACAGAATTAATAATGTTATTTAAATTAGTCATAAAATAAAAATGTTATTTAAATTAAGAACAAAGCACTACCTATGTATATAATGTAAATTTTGTTACATGTAGAGTATGGAAGATGGATTATTTGAAAGATCAAAGTTGGATGTACATGAGAGGTAAAAATAGACGAATGATTCCATTGAACTTTAGAAATGGAGTGGACGCATTCATGAAAGTGGCATCTAGTAATAAAACTGATATAAAAAAGGTTTGGTATCGATGTTCGAAATGTTGTTGCTTGAAACTTAGAGAGTATTATATTGTAATATTACATTTACACTAATATGATTTTATGACTGACTATCTTTGGTGGACATACCATGGAGAAAAATATCACGTTGTACAAGAGGAAATCATAAATACAAATGTGGATTGCGATAAACCCCTTATTGAAGAAAATGTTGACATAGAAAATAGAATGACTAAAATGGTTTATGATGCTGCTGGTCCGAGTGTATGGACCGAAGAACCAGATTTGGAGGAAGATCTTGAATTGGAAGCGAAAAGGTTTTTCAATTTGTTAGAAGCATCGAAATGACCACTCTATAAAGGTTGTAAAGCAACACACTCGGTAAAGACATCTAGGTTAATCATTATTAAATCTAAATAAAATGCATCAGAGAACCTAATGAACCTAATCATTAGCTTGTGTAAAGAAGTGCTTCCACCTGATAGTGTATTAGTGGAGAACTGGTACTCCCTTAAAAGGGAGGTCTCTCCCTTTAGATTGCCTTATGAAAAAATTGACATGTGTCCAAGTGGATGCATGATTTATTAAAAGGAAGATAATGATTTGCAATTGTTTAAATTTTGTAAATAACTTAGATATAAATTGATGACAACAACTGATAAAGGCATACCTTTCACCAGAATGCATTATTTTCCTATTACACCGAGATTACAAAGGTTATATGCATCTGCCACAGCGGTGAAACACATGCAATGGCATAGTGAACGACAATGAGATGAAGGTGTTTTATGTTATCCTTCAACGGTGAAGCTTGGAAATATTTCTATAGGACATATCCTGATTTTGCTAAAGAATCATGTAATGTTAGACTTGGTTTTTGTATGGATGATTTTCCCTCATTTGCTTCATTCGGTAAGCCTTACTCAATGTAGCCAGTTATTCTAACATGACACAATCTCCCTCCATGGATATGTATGAAGAATCCATACCTGTTTCTAGCTATAATTGTTCTTGGACCTAAAAATCCAAACAAAAGAATAGACGTGTACTTGCAGCCTTTCGTTAAGGAGTTGAAAAAGCTATGGACTGAGGGTATTGGTACGTACGATGTCTTAAATAAAAAGAACTTTACAATGTTCGCTTCTTTGTTATGGACGATAAGCGGTTTTCCTGCGTATGGGATGGATTCTGGATGGAGTACTGTTACAGCCTATACCTCCAGACACACCGATCCAAAATCTAGGGTGACTTTCGGACTCGCGTTGTGCCATGAAATACGAGCTATCGAGCTTTAAAACACTACCGAGATTAAGATGAAATCTAAAACATTTTGCACTTTTAGATCTTGAAATGAATTTAAATATAAGTATTGAAAAGATACATTTAAAAAAAGCAGTCTTCAAAGATACTTTGTGTAACGTCCTGCCTTTTTGTATGTTTAAGCAGACACACATGCCAACTCAAACCATACGGAAAGGCGGATTGTTATGGGGTAAATAAGAAAAAAACAGAGAAAGAGAAAAACAATACAGAATCCCGCAGCAGAATTATAAAATATAATAATCAAATAACAGGTCATGAAGCTGTTTATAAAACATTTGATTATACTTATACAATACAGAATCAGAGTTACATAAACAGAGAATAAATATTCAAATGCAGCAGAACAGTATGAATGCAGTTGAATAATAGAATAAGTAATAATAGTACAAATCTTCGTCTTCGTCCTCCAGAAAAAGGTCTTCAAATCCTAAAATGCTCAGGCTGACCCGAGCGAATTGAAAAGACAAAACACTCGAGTTAGAACTAAAAGATCTTATGTAAGTTAAATCAACGATAAATAAATATGAGTGCAAACGGCGTCGGAGATGTTTACGGGGTTTGACATCTCTTATCTAGTGTCTAACATGAGTGCAGTAACTTAAGAGATGTTCGGGATTCACATCTCCTAAGGATCCGTTAAAATATCTACTATGTTGTACAATACGCTATCATAATATGTCTACGGTAAAGTAAAAGTATTAAAATAGTGTTAAGGCATTACATTTTCCCCCTTAACACATTTTTATAATTCCAATAGTCAATACAGTACCGTAACTCCCCGTAAACTGGGGCCGCCAAAGGATACCCCATAGGTACGACATAAAACAAACTCATAAAAGGCGCGCTAGGGTAGGTGGCACGGGACAACTAAGCATTGCCATGGTAGATATACCAATTACACTTCCGGACTGGTGGTAACGCGTAGCAGCTACTACCACCCACCTCGGAACACACTCCCGAATCAAAAAAATCGAGGGTGGCCACCAAATAAATCGTAAAGTCAAAATATAGTATCGATGGAATGTGCCCAATCGGAGGAATGACCTCACTTAGCCCGTCAATTGCTCTTGTTTTAGCCAACTTATGCTAACTCACGGGAGTCAGGTCCATGTATGTATACCTTTTTGTTGGGTACGTTTTGACCCTATTCCAGACTGCCGAACCAAAGCTCCATTCCAAGACTGCCGAATCAAAGCTCCATTCCAGACTGCCGAATCAAAGCTCCATTCCAAGACTGCCGAATCAAAGCTCCATTCCAGACTGCCGAATCAAAGCTCCATTCCAGACTGCCGAATCAAAGCTCCATTCCAGACTGCCGAATCAAAGCTCCATTCCAGACTGCCGAATCGAAGCTTCACTCGAGACTGCCGAACCAAACTACCACCGGACCAAATCTCATCCACCGGACCAAGCTGCCACCGGACCACCAAGCTCCTACCACCGGATCAAAGCAAACCGAACCAACTCCACCAGGCCAGGTTAGATTAGCCCAGGCCCATCAGCAACCATATACATCCAAGACCCCTGCTCCCAACCTCACTCTATAAATAGAGGGGCAGGGATACAACAATGGGGACAAGTTTTGAGAGCTCAAGCACGGAAGGAACTTTAAAACAACTTTCTTTTACTTGTATCAAAGCTTTGTACTTGTAATCACAACAAAAGAAGAGAAATAACATATAAAGTGGACGTAGGCACATTCTGGCTGAACCACTATAAATCTGCGTGTCTTTTTACAGTTTAGCCCCTGTTTTTCATATATTTGCATAAACCTCCAAAATCACTAAGAACAACATAAGATCTACTAAATCATACAACTTTGAGGTGTTTGTCCATTTTTTGTGCAAACATTTTTGGTGCTTTCATTGAGAGATTGAAGCTCGAAGCTTTAGCTTCATCCGCTTAACAAGTTTTCCTAACAGCATCATCCGCCACTTGGAAAACATGCCTCCCAAACAGAGAAAAGATGTTAACAAAGGAAAAAACATCGCATCCAGTAGCCTTCCTGATCCAGCTATCGTAAATCAAGTAAATCCTCCTCCTCCAGCAACGGTAACAAATGGAGGACAGGCTAACCCAACCACTCCTGCCACAGAACAGCCTGCAGCAATTACTAGGGCAGATTTGGACAGAGTTGTTGTTGAAGTAACTAACCGCTTCACGTCCCAGCAGGAAGCCTTGGTGGACCATCTCATGTCACGCTTGAGGGACGCCGAAGAATCCAACCGCAACACTGAATCATGGGGCGAGTCCCAGTCTGGAGGATCTCAGAGACAGCAAAGATCTTCCTTCTTCGAAGGAGCTAACGGCAGAAGTAGCCGTGGTAGGAGCCGAGACCGAGCCCAGCCCGAAGTTAGGCCTGAGGAAACGTTTGGTACCGAACCCAACGGGGAAGGTACCGGGCGAAGGTCAACTGCAGCTGAGCCTGTCATGCTGCCTAACCACAGAAACACCGGTGAACGGGGCCGAGCTAGAGTTCAGCCCGAAGTTGGACCCGAGGAAGTGCTAAGATCAGAACCCAACCGGGGAAGATCAAGGCAAGGGCCAACTGTAGCTGACCCAAGCATGCTCCCAGAAGATCAAAGGCAGCCACTGGAAAATATGAGGAATGATAGACGATACCATCCCTACAGGTTGTCTGGACGGAATCAACCCCACAGAACAGAGCCAAACTCATTTCTGTCTGCTCCAAATTCTGATGAAAGGATGGCGCGCTTATTCAGAGAGTGTGTCCAACGGGAGCAAAGAGATCGAGGGATAGGCGCTAGGGTAACCAGCCCTTTCGCCCGCAATATCGAAGTTGCTATCACCCCCCGAGAATGGAAGATGCCAACAATGGAACCTTACAAAGGAACCTCCGATCCCGTTGTACACTTACAGAGGTACACGCAGCACATGCTCATGAGTGGAGCAACAGAGGGGGTGCTGTGCAAATGCTTCCCGCTCTTCTTAGCAGATCTTGCTACCTCCTGGTTCTGTCATCTACCCCAAGGATCCATCAGCTCATGGGAAATGTTGAAAGAAAAATTCATCAGTCAGTTCCGCATTCATGTGGAGCAACCTAAGGACGCTTATTCCTTATCCAGCGTCAAACAGAAACCTGGAGAAAAGCTGCAGCAATACCTGACCAGATTCAACGCCGCAGCAGCCGCAGTTCAAGATGCCGATGAGAAGCTTATCCTAATGGCCCTCTGCAGTGGGGTACATCCAGACACTAAATTTGCTAGGAGATTGACAAAAGAAAAACCAGCTACTTTACCCGATTTCTTCCGTGAAGCCGGGAAATACATGAGGCTTGAGGATGCTGCCATGGAGGAGCAGTCAGGGCAGCAAAGTAAGACGACCCCTGGCAACGCCCCTGCTGTGGCAAGGGACGTTCGAAGGAATGATTCCAGAGACAATGCTGGGGGCAAGAAAGTAGAAAAACGCCTATATCGGCCAGGACCAAGATTCGACTCTTACACCCCTTTGAACGAGACCGTCGAAAACATCTTCCTTGCCACCCAAGGCGAAGTTAGATACAAACGCCCACCATACAAGAAGGAATCAGATAGCACACAGAAATCTGGAAAATTCTGCCGCTTCCACGAATCCCACGGACATGATACCAACGAATGCCATCATCTCCGAGATCTGATTGAGGAACACATCAGAAGAAAGAAACTGGAGCGCTATGTAAAAAGTCAAGACAGGACTCCAGCTCCTGCCAATGAAAACCCAAGGCTACCCTCACCAGGGACCGGCAGAGGCGATCGCAACGCTAGCAGCTCTAGTCAAGAGAAGATAGTGGTCCATACCATCTCAGGAGGTCCACACATCGCAGACAGAAGTTGGAAAGAGATGGAAAGATACGGGAAGTCGCTCAGAGACAATAGAGACTGTGTCAATACGGTTATAGAAGAGCGCCACCCAAAGCGGAAAGAAAGTGAAGACATCACATTCAGTAAACGCGACCTAGAAGGAAGACAGTACCCTCACATGGATCCCATGGTCATCTCTGCCCGACTCGGTCCCGCCGAAGTTTACCGAATCCTGGTAGATACCGGAAGCTCTGTAAATATCCTGTTCAAACACGCATTCGACAAAATGAGGCTATCAATGAAGGATGTATCTCCCTGCGATAAACCGCTACACGGTTTCACTGGAGATGCGAAAATGCCCATCGGGCAGCTGGACCTCTTCGTTGAAATTGGAAGCCATCCCCGCTCCGTTGTAAGGAAACAGACGTTTGTGCTGATAGAAAACCATTCGGCCTACAACGCCTTCCTAGGAAGACCAGCCCTATCTGACTTCCAGATTGTCCTAGCCCCGTGGTGCCTGAAAATGAAATTTCCAACGGACAATGGAGTAGGGGAAGTGGAAGGAGACCAAGATATTGCACGAGACTGCTATGTAACCGAACTTCGCAACAACCACAGGAGAGATAAAGGGAAAGGTGTAGAGATTGCCCTCTGCACAAAAAGCCTTGAAGCATAGCAACTAAAGAAAGCCCCTCCTCTTCGATACACCAGCGACCCTTTCAATGAATTAGACCCTAGGGACAAAGAGGAGGAGGCCACCGCCGAGCCTGCAGAGGCTATGGAGTTTATATCTGTAGACAAGCACGACTCAAGTAGGCTACTGAAAATTGGGTCGCAGCTGAAAACTGAATTGAAGGAACAACTCGTTGATTTTCTCCGCCACAACTTGGATGTATTCGCTTGGTCACACGCTGACATGACCGGAATCTCCCCCAACATAGCGTGCCATGTATTAAAGATTGATCCTACCAAGGCACCTGTAAAACAAAAAAAGAGAAGTATGGGGGCAGAGCGATCAGCAGCCCTCAATGAAGAAGTAAAGAATCTACTCGCCAATGACTTCATACGAGAAGCTATTTACCCAGAATGGATCGCCAACCCGGTACTAGTAAAGAAGGCTAATGGGAAGTGGCGGACCTGCATTGACTTCTCCAACCTAAATGACGCCTGCCCAAAGGATTGCTTCCCGCTTCCCAGAATCGACCAACTTGTAGACAGCACAGCCGGGCACGAACTCCTGTCTTTTATGGATGCATACTCAGGATATAACCAAATTCCTATGCATGCTCCCGACCAAGATCACACTAGTTTCATCACCGACCGGGGTTTGTACTGCTACAAAGTGATGCCCTTCGGACTTAAAAATGCAGGAGCCACCTACCAGCGCCTCGTCAACAAGATGTTCGCAGGGCTAATAGGACGAACAATGGAAGTATATGTAGACGACATGCTGGTAAAATCACGGAAAGCCAAAGATCACGTAAGCCACCTGGGCGAAATGTTCCAGGTACTTCGACAGTATGGAATGAAGTTGAATCCACTAAAGTGCTCCTTCGGAGTGTCATCAGGAAAATTCTTAGGATTCATCGTCCATGCCCGAGGGATAGAAGCAAACCCTGAACAAGTCCGAGCATTAAGAGACATCAAGATACCTTCCACCCGAAAGGAAATGCAAAGCCTAAATGGAAAAGTGGCTGCCCTAAGCCGATTCATCTCCAAAACAACGGACAAGTGCGTCCCCTTTTTCGAAGCTCTAAAGAAAGATAAAGGAAAGTTCGAATGGACGGACGAATGCTTGACCGCTTTCCTTAACCTAATCGAACACCTCCAGAAACCACCGGTACTCTCGACCCCAAGCGAAGGCGAAGAATTATACCTATACCTTGCTGTGTCATCTCACGCTCTAAGCGCTGCCTTGGTAAGGGAAGATAACCGCACGCAACGACCAGTTTACTTCGTCAGTAAAAGGTTTACTGGGGCAGAAGTCAGATATCCTAAGCTTGAAAAGTTAGCATACTGTTTACTAATCACTTCACGAAAGCTACGTCATTACTTCCAATCCCATTCCATCAAGGTTCTAACCGATCAACCACTAAGGCAGGTACTCCATCGTCCCGACACTTCCGGGCGACTACTTAAATGGTGTATTGAGCTGAGTCAATATGATATCACCTATCACCCTCGCACCGCCATCAAGGGACAAGCCATGGCTGATTTCATTGCAGAATTCACTACCAACGAGGATAAGGAGCAACTGGAGATAACAGAAGATATCAAGTGGAATCTCTTTGTGGACGGTGCATCTAACGAACAAGGCTCGGGGGCAGGTGTGGTAATCATCACTCCCAGGGGAAATAAACTGCACTATGCTATAAGGTTGGAGTTCACTGCCACCAACAACGATGCAGAATACGAAGCAGTAATAGCCGGATTAGAAATTGCTATCGAGATCGGAGCCAATTCTTTGTGTCTTCACAGCGATTCTCAGCTTATTGTTAATCAAATACTAGGGGAATTCCAAGCTCGAGAAGAACGACTCATAGCATATCTAAAGAAGACCAAGTTACTTCTCAGCCGATTAGACCACTACTTAGTCAAACACATCCCTCGGGAAGAGAACCAAGAGGCCGACGAATTGGCAAAGCAAGCAAGTATGAGAGACGTCGCCATCTTCGGGGCAGTAACTGTCTCAAGGCAAATGATCCCAAGTTTTGAGCAAGTGAATCTGATAGCTGCAACCGAAGAAGCAACTTGGATGACTCCCATCCGAGACTACCTACAAAATGGCACACTACCCGACAGGCGTAACGAAGTCAAGAAAATCTTGAGGAAAGCGTCCCGCTACACAATACAAGGAGACATCCTCTATCGGCGCGGGTTCTCTAACCCATTATTAAGGTGTGTCGCTGGAAGGGAAGCTAAGGAAATCTTATCCAACATTCATCAAGGAAGCTGCGGAGATCACACCGGAGGGCAAACGTTAGCAAAAAAGATACTCCGATACGGATATTTCTGGCCCACCTTAAGCAAGGACGCCTTGGATTTTGTCAAGAAGTGTGACAGATGCCAAAAATTTGCTAAGATCCCTCGGCTACCAACAACCGAGATTACTCAGATGACCAGCCCTTGGCCCTTTGCAGTATGGGGAATTGACTTAATCGGTGAACTGCCAATGGGTCGAGGCGGCGCCAAATATGCTATAGTAGCAGTCGACTATTTCACCAAATGGGTGGAAGCAGAACCTCTAAATAAAGTATCTTCAGCGAAAGTTATCAACTTCTTAATCAAAAATGTTCTGTGCAGGTACGGAGTCCCACTAAAAATCATATCAGACAATGGACTTCAGTTTGACAGCGAGGAATTCGCCAACTGGTGCCAAGAACATGGAATTCACAAAAGCTTCTCATCCGTAGCATATCCCCAAGCAAACGGACAAGTCGAAGCAGTCAACAAAATTCTGAAAACTCTTATCAAAAAGAAGCTCGAAAAGTCAAAGGGCGCTTGGGTGGATGAACTCCCTACGGCACTATGGGCCTACCGCACATCTTTCAGAACATCAACAGGGTACACTCCTTTCTCTTTGGCATACGGATCGGAGGCTATGCTCCCAGTTGAAACCATTGTGCCTTCCCACCGTAGGATCCACTATAACCCAGAAGAAAACGAAGAGCTCCTCAACATGTCTTTGGATCTAGTCGAGGAGAGAAGGAATGATGCAGTCCTAAAAACAGCAGCCCACAAGCAAAAGGTGGCAGCACAATACAACTCCAAAGTCAAGCATCGTACCTTACAAGAAGGGGATCTTGTCCTCAAGCGAATCTTCCCTCGCCCCGGAGCACTAGACCCAATCTGGGATGGACCATATGTAATTCATAAAGATCTCCACAACGGAGCCTATATTTTGTCAACAGTGGACGGAGAGGTGTTCCAGAGGGCATGGAACATCCAACACCTCCGTCGATACTTTTCTTAACTTGTATTGCCCATATGAAGTGAATTAACAAAGAGAATCAGTGGACGTAGGCATTTTTTCGTGCCGAACCACTTTAAAAAAGCCTTGTCTCTTTTTTAACTTGTTCCTTTGTATCTTGGCTGCTTGTTAACTTTATCCTTTCCTGTTGAACGAAATCCTGAGCATATAGCATTTCTATTCAAAGCACTCCACAATGCAACTTCACGTAGACAAGACGCAACAGGTACTATGCGAATCTATGCCCTCGCCAATGAGACACTTTTGCTCCAGCATCCCTCTGCTGCGGGTTAACTCATTGCTCGCGACGGCCCTTAAAGCCAACTGTAATGAGCCGATTATAAGCCACCGAGAAGGCCGACTATAGCCGAGGCAGCTCATTACGGCGTTAGGCTCGCCGGCAACTGTGAACCGATTATAAGCCCCAACATAAGGTGTGGCCAGCCAGGGGCAGTTCACAGTTGACGATCGGCACCCACGCTAGCCGGCCACAGTAAGTCGAATAATACCCGTGAGTACGGGCCATAATGGCCCGGGTAGTTACTGTGCGCGATCTCGGCTCCGGTGTGTCTTAAGTGCGGCTGTGGTAAAAAAGAATTAACTCCCCGCGGAGGCGTAAGATGGGTGACAAATGTCTCCAAGACCCACAGCTAGGGAAAGTGACTACAAAACCCATTTGCCACGAACTTAAGCACATCGAAGGCCTTCCGTGACTGGAAGTTTTACTATTTCACGTATTTCAATTTTACTTAAAAAAACTTTCCTCCTGTCCTCTATAACAAACCATAAAGTACAGGATGCAGGGTAAGAGATACCCGCCAATGGATGCAGAGATTCACAATCAGATGGCAGGGCAGTCAACTGCTTTCCATGCTTGGTCATACAAGATATTCGAAACTGCCATTTACAAACAGAACATGAAAGGCGGTATTTTCTTCCTTTATGTACAAATGCATGACCATAATTTGATTTTTTCACACCACACGCTAACATTGCAAGTCATGAAATTATGATTTAAAACCAGAATCTGACATCAAACACAATTTAATTACAAGAATACACATAGCTACATTTCTCATACGATATGTCGAAATAGCAACAAATATTCAAGAAATGACAAAATCAACTTGAGCTAAAAAATTACACGTCAAGAATAATGTTATTACAAGTAGCAAGAATTACAACTCAGAAGTTACTCTACTGTCTTAAGACTAACAGATACAACAATGCCAAGCCTACAAAAAGAATTTTTCAGGTTCAGTCATGGAGCTGGTTGCGTCGAAGTCTTGTCCTTGTTCTTTTGCCCGCCTGTCCGGTCATAAAAAGGATTCATTAGTGATGAGTAACCAAGTTAACAGAAAGACTAGAAAGGAAGACTTACCAGTACTAGCTTCTTGACCATCCTGGTCGTCATCCTCTACCTGCACACCCGCCTCTTCAGCAGCAAGCAGCCGCATACCCTCCTTTACCGCCACTTTCTCCTCCTTGGTGAACTGGGCAGTGACCACATCCAGACTGAAGACCGTTCCACCCTCTTTATCTGCATCAGCCTTAGCCTCCTCCAAAGCCCGAAGATATGTCTTGGCCATGACTCTGGGATAATCATCCATCCAAGAGAGGTTACCCTGCTTCCAAGTCCGGAAATACATGTCCTGGAGCATGTCATCCATCATTCCTTCGTTCTCCTCAAACTCCCTCATCCGGGCATCGGAGGCCGACAACCTTTCCACGGCAGCATCTCTCTCCAGTCTGTATCTCGAGCAATCAGCTTGAAGGGACCTCCGCATCACCTCCATCTCTTCCCTCAACTTAGCTTGAGCAAGCTCTGCAGCCTCAAGCTTCTCGGACAGTTCCTCCACCTGCTCGAGATCCGCTCTCCGAACCTCATCCACCGTGGTAATAGCCATGTCAATCCGCTCTTTGCAAGCAGCTTCCATTTTCCGCAATTCGGCCCGACTGGCCTCTTCCATGGTCCTCCTTAATCGACCAGTAGCAGCCTCATGCTGAGAAATCTGGATAGCCTGATCCGCAAGCTGCTTGGCCTGATCCGAGACCACCAATCGAAGTCAGATATTGGCGCTCCCTATCTCCTCTCCGGCCTTAACCAGCCGAGCGTGATGCCCCATCAGCTTCTTGGCCTCCTCTGCCACCCGATCAATATTAGCTTTGGCCTCGTCTCCCATAGTGACTATACGAGTGGTGAGTAGATCGAGGTCTAAGGACTTGGCTTCGTCAAGTACTCGTACCATGGGGTTACGGGGGAGAAGGTGTTCACCAGTAACTTCGTCAAAAGTAATATCCTGAGAACCTGGATCCAGATCAGGATGACCCGCGAAGGGATTACGGGCCAAGTCGGGACGGTCGATATGAATAACAGAAGGGTTTCCGGACGGGTGTGGAGAGGGTACAAACTCGCTACCCTCCTCAGTAATATCATGAATAGGCTGAGCCGGAGGCTGAGGACCGAGCGAAGTTTCGGATAAAGGATGACTCCTCTTCCTCTGCTGAATACCCTCTTCGATGACCCCAAGAAGAGGACGGTACCCGACTACATCCCCGGAGCGTTGGGCTGAGGGCTTCGGCTTAGCAGAAATTTTGGAAAGTTTATATTGCTCGAGCCTGTGTCGAAGGTCTGAAGCTTTGGGCGTCTTGCCTGCTCCTGATATAAAGAACAAGTGTCATAATCTTACATTACAATATGATTCAAGAAACGCGGTAGGTTACAAGTTAGAAAAGGAAAAGAAACACAGCTGTGGTTGTACAAACCCTGGGGAGGAGTGGGATACTGCAATAAGTCCTGGATTTCATTCCAGGATGGGAGCGGGTCATAAAATATTCCTAAGTCCCTATCATTAGTGAAGCATGCAGGGGTCAAGAGTTCACCTTGAGTCGTCAGAGCCACCTTGGCCGGAATAGTCGGAGAAGACTCACTTGCACCAGTCCCGGTTTTGTCCGCCTCCCCGGTCTTCTCTACCAAAGCCGGATCATCACCCAACCCCTCAAAAGCTTGACGGAGAGCATCGTCCGTCCACTCTTGCATCTCGCCTACTTGCCCAGAAGACAGAGCCCTGGAACCATCACCACCCTGTCCATCGCCACCCTCGTCACCAAGACGCCCAACGTCACTTCCGCCCTCCGCCTCACCTCTTTCCTCCTCCGCGTCTATCTCCCCCTGAGTAAGTGGACAATTGCTGGGAGAAGGACCGTCTGACCTCTTAAGTTTCTTACCTCCAACGGCTAGAGGTTTCGTGAATGGTTTTCTCTTTCCACCCTCTGCCGCAACGCCTCCCTTGGCCTGAGCAGCCGCCCTCTCTTCCGCCGTTTCCCTCAACTTAACTACAGACTGCTGCGGAAGGATCAAGTTATATTCTAGAAGGATCGCATTTCTAATCAAGTAAGCAGATGATCTGTATTTCCCAAGAATGCCTTCTATCTCCGCCGCCGTCTGAACCAGGCGGTCAGTCTCCACAACCGGAAAGCCACCTGTCGCTAGCAAAAATGAGAAAGTATGAGAAGAAGCATCGCAATCAGGATAGAAATTATAAGTAAAAGCATCAACTTACATCCAGAGGTAAAGCGCCGGATGGAGACGGAGTCGTCCCTAACAAAGAACCACTCTTTCTTGAACATGCTGAATTTGGAATAAAGGTCCAGGACCGGCTTGAAGGTCACAGCAGATTCCAAGTTAATATATGGGGACCCCTTCTTGTAGCCCCTTAAATTGTACAAGTACCGGATCTCCCGGTTGGAGGGAGCGCGACCATACTTCCTCCGAAAAATAACGAAAAGGCTCACCAGTATGGCATAAGAGTTGGGCTGGAGCTGGAATGGGGCCACCTTCAGGTACGTGAGGAAGCTGACTATCCAAGCGTTGAGAGGCGGGATAGCACCACACATGCAATGGTACCTACTATAAGCAAAGTATCCTTCGGGAGGATTGTATGGCATGACTCCTGGACCCGGCAGCAGCATGAGGGCTCTATCAATCCCAAAGGAACGAGATATAACATCGAGTTGCTCCTCTTTGAGAAAGCTAGGAAAGCAGTCAGGCGGGGAATCCAGCAACTCCTGGGGACCATATCCATCCACTAATGACCTTGGGGCGGGCCCGTGACGCTCCGATCCTGATTGAGCTGGGGGCACGGCCGAGGACTCTCCTTCACCCCCGGATCTCCTCTTATCTGATCGAGTTTCAACTTTTCGAGACATTTTATCTGCAAACATGGGAAAGGTATATCGTTAGAACATACAAGCAGCATAATCTGGAATTTCGCTTAAAAATTCGAAGTATAAAACACATGTTCATTCGGTCATATAACTTAATGGTTCATTCGGTCGTATAACTCAATAGTCCATTCGGTCGTATAACTCAATAACTTCATTCGGTCGTATAACTCAATAGCCCATTCGGTCGAATCACTCAAGAATTTCATTCGGTGGCACGAGCCAATGGTTCATTCGGTCTTTCAAGACAACAGTTCACTCGGCAGAAGAAGTAGTACCTGGTTCGGCTAAATCACTTGATCCGGCTAGAATGCTTAATAACTTGGTTCGGCTAAATCACTTGATGAGAAGAGCGATGGCCTAAGCCCCTTATTTATAAGGGAAGGCTGGATGACCGGACCAGCCGGATCGACTCAGGTACCGAATACGGTCACTCAAGACAAGACAAAGCGCAACGTATGCCGTCATACGCCCCGCTTTGGGGGGCAAATGTTGGGTACGTTTCGACCCTATTCCAGACTGCCGAACCAAAGCTCCATTCCAAGACTGCCGAATCAAAGCTCCATTCCAGACTGCCGAATCAAAGCTCCATTCCAAGACTGCCGAATCAAAGCTCCATTCCAGACTGCCGAATCAAAGCTCCATTCCAGACTGCCGAATCAAAGCTCCATTCCAGACTGCCGAATCAAAGCTCCATTCCAGACTGCCGAATCGAAGCTTCACTCGAGACTGCCGAACCAAACTACCACCGGACCAAATCTCATCCACCGGACCAAGCTGCCACCGGACCACCAAGCTCCTACCACCGGATCAAAGCAAACCGAACCAACTCCACCAGGCCAGGTTAGATTAGCCCAGGCCCATCAGCAACCATATACATCCAAGACCCCTGCTCCCAACCTCACTCTATAAATAGAGGGGCAGGGATACAACAATGGGGACAAGTTTTGAGAGCTCAAGCACGGAAGGAACTTTAAAACAACTTTCTTTTACTTGTATCAAAGCTTTGTACTTGTAATCACAACAAAAGAAGAGAAATAACATATAAAGTGGACGTAGGCACATTCTGGCTGAACCACTATAAATCTGCATGTCTTTTTACAGTTTAGCCCCTGTTTTTCATATATTTGCATAAACCTCCAAAATCACTAAGAACAACATAAGATCTACTAAATCATACAACTTTGAGGTGTTTGTCCATTTTTTGTGCAAACACTTTTGGATCGTCGCCACCATCCTACTTCATTCTGGAATCTCCACCGTGTACACAGTTGTCAAAGTGGTTTTCGGTATTGGTAGAGAGTATGACAATATCCTATCCCGATCTCTTTAACAACCAATCGCTTATTACACACTGGATGATTCTTTTACATTTCCAAAATCATTTCATAATTGATATCAAAATATCATATTCAATTCAAATCATATCATTTTCGAAATCATTACTTACTTCCAAAATCATATCACATTGAAATTATAGTTCGAAATTATATTTCCTTTCAAAAGTCATATTTCCAAAATAGGCTAAACTCTCATTTCAAAATATCATATTAAACCAAATATGTTATTTAATTCCCAACTTAGGTTATAACATCATTAACCATATTCACTTAAAATAAATCGAGAATTTGAATATAAATTCATCCATTTTACTTAGTTTGGAATTTAGAAGAAAATAGTTTTAAATAGTTATAAATAGTTATAAATATTTAATATAGATTTAAAATAAATTAAATATAATTAAATAGATTAAATAGCTTTAAAATAGATTAATTAGATTTAAAATAAGTTAAAATAGATTAATTAGTTTAAATAAATTAAATGGTTTAAAATAGGTTAAAATGAGTTAATATAATTATTACAGGTTAAAATAGTTTAATACTTCGAAATCTTAATAACTAGAAATTTTGAAATAATATATTTTTAAAACAGTTTATAATATAACATGAATTTGGAATTTATATCAAATTACACTATTCATTTCATTTCAATGCATTTGGACCATTTTAAATTTCCATGTCAACAAACTAAATTCCAAACCTTTCAATTTAACATTTCAATAAACTATTGAATTTCTCGTTTCAATCCATGTTCAAATATCAATTCGGATTACTCCAATTTCAAAATATTTCAAAGTTCTTTTCAAACAACTTCAATAACTTAATTTCGATAGAATTTCATTTATATTTAAAAGTTTAACTTTAAACTTCCAATTTAATTTCTTAAAGCAATTCCTTTTAAACCAATTCATATTTCAACACAAAACTTGATTTTCCAATAATATTTCAATTTACAGACATCAAATTTTATTTCAAGATATCATTTAATTAAATTCTAAAATTAAGGATTTTAAAATCATTTAATTTAACCAATCCGGTGTCCGTATATAATTCTCTACCCTAGGGTCAAGTGATACAGATATTTATCATTTCAATCCGCAATTTAAAATTTTACGGTTATATATCATTTCAAAACGCAATCTCGAATTAATAATAAAATCCATAAAATCGCTCGAGTCTATCATTTCAACCCATAACAATTTTTCCTTAATCTATTAATCATTCGGGTATGTATTATTTTGAACCCATAGTGAACTTGCAGTTTATAATGATATAAAATAAAACATCAATTCATCCAATATCAACAATCAACATGCATCACAATCATTATCTCAATCAATCAATAAATATCAATATAGAACTGATAATCAATAACGGGTACTTAACTGGCAATTTATATTCAATAATAAATTAAATAACGATTTAATTCAAATAAATTCAAACTAATTGAGATGATGATTTAAAATATACCAAACTGTCATAAATAAATTTCTAATCACATCATTAATTAAATTTAACAAACATAAGAAATTTTAGAAGTTGTGAGTGGGTTAAACAATCACCTTTGAATTTAAATTGGATTTAAATTCAAAATAAGCCCCAAATTCAAACGATCTCAGAATTCGTCCAACCCGGCATCAAAATGTTCGGAATATCGATACGATCCCAGCAGATCGAACCACGTCCAAATCCGAGCTCGCATGCAAAAGTTAAATTGATTAGAACATTTGAAAACAGAATTAAAATAAATAAATAAAACAAGGAGAAGAAACTCACAAAGGTTGCCATGTCACGCATCTACTATCTCCCAGAACCCTAGCGCTCGTTCGTTCATGATTGCAAACAACCGCCCTATCACGCAAATAAATCACGCCATCTATGGCAGCTCGAGCACCGTCGCATGCGACGTGAGGCGCCGCCTCCCCCACGTGACCTTCCCACGTTCACCCACTTCCTCCGAACGCCGCTCATTCACGACCAAAAATTGAGCAGCCGCCGCCCATAATACTCAACCCTAATCAATTGTTCACGATGATCTAGCCATTAACAACTCAAACGAACACCACAGATGAACAGCGCGCGATCCTCTCCACCATACTGTATCCTCGAATCGATGATCAGTCGAAGTTCATCAATGCGCTATGAACGGTCGAGAATTCTCTGATGTTTATTGATCAAACGATGAACCAAAAGGAATAACTAATTGCAGATCTGAAATGCGCTTGTCGAGAGCTTCAAATCGATATATAATTTGATATAGTTTGTGGAGTTTGATTCTTGGAATTGGTTTTGAAATTGAATTGGGAGATTTGTTTGTCTGCCATTAGAAGGTGGGGAACGGAAAGAATTGTACGTACAGACAAATGAGAACAAGGGATAGTTAGGGTTTATAATGATATATATATATATAGGCAGAACAAAATAGAAATTAATGGGCTCGATTGGTTTGAATTGGAACGATAAACGACCCGAAAAGCCCGTTCTGTCTCCAGAATGAAAATGGGTCATCCCATATATCAAAATGGATGCTGTTGATAATTTTAAAATCAATGGAACTGGTTTCAAGTTCAAATTCCATCGTATGAAGAAGTTATGTTCAAATCAGTTTATTTCAAATTGATTTCAATTGATTTCAATTAAATTGATTTCTAGTCGTTTCGAGTCCGTACGATCAAATGACAAGTCCGATCGCTAAGAAACTTGAAATCCTTTAATAATTAAACGTTACGAATCCGATGAAACTGGTTTCGTCGAAATCCGAATCGGTGGCCAAAATGGCTATTTTCCCATTAATTAAATAAATTAATATTAAATTAATTAAATAACATTTTTATTTCAAATAATTTAACCAACCAAATTTTCTCATTTTTGATTTAAACATTTATAATAACTTAAAACATGTTTCCATGTTAATCCAAAGCTAATTATTTCACTAATTACCAGGTTTCTTTCAATTTCAATCAATTCAGTACTTATAAATTTAATTTCCAGTAATTCCATTTAATTAACCTTTCATCTTATTATTCAATCCATTATTATCAAATAGATAAAATTAACATTGATTCATGATTTATTACATTAATATTCTCAAATTTCATCTCAATCTCCATTAAAGTAATATTTAAATATTTAATTTCATTTAATTGCAATAAATCCAATTATTATAGTTTTAAATTCCAATAAATTGATAAATCTTTATTTCTATTCTTTTAATTCAACTAATTGTCATAATATGAATAAAATTAACATTATTTCCAAATATTACCTTAATTTACATTAATGTAACATTTAATTATATTTATTGCAATTGGTTTCCAATTTAATTTTACAGGCTAAATAAATACATAACCTATACTGATTGTCACAATTAACCATTAACCATATTTGTAAGTTTATTACTTACATGTGAATGTTGAAATCACTTACATAATACTGATTTTATTCAGTTACCATTTATTATGCTAGTTCATAAGTTTATACTACATTTACATTTATTTACTTACATTCAATTTATAACCAAGTTATAGCATTTACATTATTTCAATTAATTGGAATTTCATTCAATTTATCAATAATTAACTTTAATTAACATTGTTACGTTTCATCTTAGTTATTATTTCATTAATAAATCCAAATTTTTTATTTCTTCAAATATTAAATAACAAAACTTATTAAATTAACAAATTTTAATTATCGAAAATTTGCGGGCCGTTACACTCTCCCCCACTCAAAACTTTTCGTCCTCGAAAAGGGAAAAGAAGGGGAACAGAAGGAATTTAGTAGTCAATATATCTTATTCAAAATATTAAATTTATAACAAGTAAATTTACAAAATTAATTAATTTAAATAAAATATATCCATTTATAAACATTAAATCCTTTTATACTCAAATTAATAAAGTTTGGAAATTTTTTCACAAAAATTTCGGTAGAGTCTCCTTTGTACGGAGAGTCTTGAGAGAAATAATAATATCAATATATATCATAATTTTTCAAAATAATATACCCCAACAGCGGGAAAAACAATATAATATCGCTAGAAAACCGTAATCCGAGAATGTACCTATTTGTCGGGCAAATAACGCTTATTTTATGAAACCAAAAGCAGTAGGTTAATAATTACATAAAATGAAATGTTTAACGTTGTTTCAACCATTAACAAATAAATCAATATAAACAACAATCACTGGAAACCACGACATACAATCATCATATGAAATTAATATAATCAACTATCCATTCATAGCAAACAAACAAAAGGTTTGTACGGGTTCAGAAATTTATTTTACTGCCTAGAATGACAAATAAACTACTGAGTGCACCATTTACTCAACAGTCTTAGATGAACTTAATTGATTATTCATACATCTTAAACAATTAGAAGTATCATATCCTAAACAACCCATAAACCAAAACAAACAATAAATTTCTAACATTAATTTAGTTTATTCTTATTAATTTCTTTTCACAAGATTTGTTGTTCATTTTTTTTCATTCATTTAGTGATTAATTCTTTAAATATTACATTTATTTTTTACAAAATTTTATTCCCATTCATTCATTCAGTGGTTATTTCATTTATTTTCATTTATTACTTACAAAAATTCATTTTCATTTATTCATATCCTGTCAATTTCTTTTATTGCATTACATTCATTTTATTATTTGCTTTAATTATAAATAGTTTCAATATTAACTTAAGCTCAAAATCCTTTACTTACAGTACTCATTTTCTATTTCATTTAATTAGTAGTATTACAATTTTAACTCAAGTTTATAACTATTTTCATATCTAATTTCTTATTTATAAAAGTAAATTTTAACATTTCAACTTTTTATAATTGGTAAGTTATATATATATATATGTCTTTAAGAATGCAATTGAAAGTTACTCAAGTTTGACTTACTCATTTTAATTAACTTAAGGTTTAATAGTTATTATTTCTTATTTTCATATTCTTTTCGTTTACAAGTTACAAATTTAAATTCCTTGTATATTTCAGTTATAACTCAACATATAATTTCTTATTTTCATTTGAAAGTTTCAATTATTAAATAGTTAATTTTTTTTATTCCATTTCAATAATTGAAATCTCTAATTCGTAGAAATTTAAGAACTAAATGCCGGGTTCCATTTCAAATCATTTAAAATAATACATACATACATACATATATATATATACACTTATAAATTTTATATCCAATCATATTTAATCCTTTAAAATTTTTATTTGTTTATCAAAATAGATCTGTAGTAAAACTATTACAATGGCCTTCCCACTTTGAAACTCGAAAATGAACGTCGATGATGCGTGCACTCATCACCACAATTATTTTCTAGCGACAGAGAGGGGAGTACGGAACTTATTTCTTTCCAAAATTTCATTAATACAATTCTTTCAAATTATATTGAAATATTTATATCAGAAAATACTTCTAAATAATATTATTATTGTATTCCAAAATTATTCGAAAGAAATTTTCAAAACCCCGGAACTTAAGTTCTAAATTTTCCAATTTATATTTATTGTATTTTCAAATCTTATTTCCAACCTATATTTATAAATTTCACTACTTAACAACCAACATATTACAACCAAATATATAATTTATAAATCATTATTTTATATATAAAATATACAATAGGTAAAATTATTTCATTTACCTACATTTCAAAACAATATTGTGTCGATCTGTCCTATTAAGTGTTTAGAAATCCATATCGATGTTATAGCGTCCTATGCACCAACCAGAATTAATAAATACAAAACGGAACAAATTAACACAATATAAAGCATTTTATAACACTAACAAATATGCTCTCTCATATATATATATATATATACACACACTCAGCGACTCATCTTGGGGTATTACTACCCTATTTAATATGAGTTAGACCCCACAAAGCAAAGATTATCGCTAAACCAAAGCTCTGATACCAACTATAACGTCCCGCCTTTTTGTACGTTTAAGTAGACACACGTGCCAACCCAAGCCATACAAGAGGACGGCTTGTTATGGGATAAATAAGAAAAAAAAAGAGAAAGAGAAAAAAAAAGAATCTCGCAGCGGAATGACAAAATATAATAATCAAATAACAGGTCATGAAGCTGTTTACAAAACATTTGATTATACTTATACAATACAGAATCAGAGTTACATAAACATAGAATAAATATTCAAATGCAGCGGAACAATATGAATGCAGTGGAATAATAGAATAAGTAATAATAGTACAAATCTTCGTCTTCGTTCTCCAGAAAAGGTCTTCAAATCCTGAAATGCTTCGGCTGACCCGAGCGAATTGAAAAGACAAAACACTCGAGTCAGAACTAAAAGATCTTGTGTAAGTAAAATCAACGGTAAATAAATATGAGTGTAAACGGTGTCGGAGATGTTTACGAGGTTTGACATCTCTTATCCAATGTCTAACGTGAGTGCAGTAACTTAAGAGATGTTCGAGATTCACATCTCCTAAGGATCGTTAAACTATCTACTATATAGTACAATACGCTATCATAATATGTCTACAGTAAAGTAAAAGTATTAAAATAGCATTAAGGCATTACATTTTACCCCTTAACACATTTATATAATGCCAATAGTAAACTGGGGCTGCCAGAGGATACCCCATAGGTACGACATAAAATAAACTCGTAAAAGGCATGCTAGTGTAGGTGACATGGCACAACCAGGCAATGCCAGGGTAGATATACCAACTACACTTTTGGAACGGTGGTAACGCAAAGCAGCTACTACCGTCCACCTCGGAACACACTCCCGAATCAAATTAATCGAGGGTGGCCACCAAATAAATCGCAAAGTCAGAATATAGTATCGATGGATTATGCCCGAACGGAGGAATGACCTCACTTAGCCCGTCAATTGCTCCTATTTGAGCCACCTTATGCTAACTTATGGGAGTCACGTCCACGTATGTATACCTTTGGGATCGTCGCCACCATCCTACTTCATTCTGGAATCTCCACCGCGTACACAGTTGTCAAAGTGGTTTTCGGTATTGGCAGAGAGTATGACAATATCTGATCCCGGTCTCTTTAACAACCAACCACTTATTACACACCGGATGGTTCTTTTATATTTCCAAAATCATTTCATAATTGATATCAAAATATCATATTCAATTCAAATCATATCATTTTCGAAATCATTACTTACTTCCGAAATCATATCACATTGAAATTATAGTTCGAAATTATATTTCCTTTCAAAAGTCATATTTCCAAAATAGGCTAGACTCTCATTTCAAAATATCATATTAAACCAAATATGTTATTTAATTCCCAACTTAGGTTATAACATCATTAACCATATTCACTTAAAAATTCGAGAATTTGAATATAAACTCATCCATTTTACTTAGTTTGGAATTTAGAAGAAAATAGTTTTAAATGGTTATAAATAGTTATAAATAGTTAATACAGAATTAAAATAAATTAAATATAATTAAATAGATTAAATAGCTTTAAAATAGATTAATTAGATTTAAAATAAGTTAAAACGGATTAATTAGTTTAAATAAATTAAATGGTTTAAAATAGGTTAAAATTATTTAATATAATTAATACAGGTTAAATAGTTTAATACTTTGAAATCTTAATAACTAGAAATTTTGAAATAATATATTTTTAAAACAGTTTATAATAAAACATGATTTTTGAATTTATATCAAATTAAACTATTCATTTCACTTCAACGCATTTGGACCATTTTAAATTTCCAAGTCAACAAACCAAATTCCAAACCTTTCAATTTAACATTTCAATAAACTATTGAATTTCATATCGTTTCAATCTATGTTCAAATATCAATTCAGATTACTCCAATTTCATTTAGAATTTCATTTATACTTAAAAGTTTAACTTTAAACTTCCAATTTAATTTCTTAAAGCAATTCCTTTTAAACCAATTCACATTTCAACACAAAACTTGATTTTCCAATAATACTTCAATATACATACATCAAAATTTATTTCAAGATATAATTTAATTAAATTCAAACATTAAGGATTTTAAAATCATTTAATTTAACCATTCCGGTGTCCGTATATAATTCTCTACCCTAGGGTCAAGTGATACAGATATTTATCATTTCAGTCCGCAATTTAAAATTCTACTGTTATATATCATTTCAAACCGCAATCCCGAATTAATAATAAAATCCATAAAATCGCTCGAGTCTATCATTTCAACCTATAACGATTTTTCTTTAATCTATTGATCATTCGGGTATGTATCATTTCAACCCATAGTGAACTTGCAGTTTATAACGATATAAAATAAAACATCCATTCATCCAATATCAACAATCAACATCCATCACAATCATCATCTAAATCAATCAATAAATATCAATATAGAACTGATAATCAATAACGGTTATTTAACTGTCAATTTATATTCAATAATAAATTAAATAACGATTTAATTCAAATAAATTCAAATTAACCGAGATGATGATTTAAAATATACCAAACAGTCATAAATAAATTTCTAATCACATCATAAATTAAATTTAACAAACATAAGAAATTTTAGAAGTTGTGAGTGGGTTAAAACACTCACCTTTGAATTTAAATTCAAAATAAGCCCTAAATTAAAACGATCTCAGAATTCATCCAACCCAGCGTCAAAATGTCCAGAATTTCGATACGATCCCAGTGGATCGAACTGCGTGCAAATCCGAGCTCGCATGCAAAAGTTACATTGATTAGAACATTTGAAAACGAAATTAAAATAAATAAATAAAACAAGGAGAAGAAACTCACATAGGCTGCCACGTCACGCATCTACTATCTCCCAGAACCCTAGAGCTCGTTCATTCATGATTGCAAACAGCCGCCCTATCACGCAAATAAATCATGCCACCTACGGCAGCTCAAGCACCGCCGCACGGGACCTGAGGCGCCGCCTCCCCCACGTGACCTCCCCACGTTCGCCCACTTCCTCCAAACGCCGCTCATCCGCGACCAAAAATGGAGCAGCCACCTCCCATAATACTCAACCCTAATCAATTGTTGATGACGATCCACCCGTTAACAAATCGAACGAACACCACAGATGAACAGCGCATGGTCCTCTCCACCATACTGTATCCTCGAATCGACGATCAGTCGAAGTTCATCAATGCGCTATGAACGGCTGAGAATTGATGTTTACTGATCAAACGATGTACCAAAACGAATAACGAATTGCATATCTGAAATGCGCTCGTCGAGAGCTTCAAATCGATATATAATTTGATATAGTTTGTGGAGTTTGATTCTTGGAATTGGTTTTGAAATTGAATTGGGAAATTTGTTTTTCTACCATTAGAAGGAGGAGAATAGAAAGAATTGTACGTACAGATAAATGAGAACAAGGGATAGCTAGGGTTTATAATGATATATATATATATATATATATATATATATATATAGGCAGAACAAAATAGAAATGAATGGGCTTGATTGGTTTGAATTGGAACGATAAACGACCCGAAAAGCCCGTTCTGTCTCCGGAACGAAAATGGGTCATCCCATATATCAAAATAGATGCTTTCGATAATTTTAAAATCAATGGAACTAGTTTCAAGTTCAAATTCCATCGTATGAAGAAGTTATGTTCAAATCAGTTTATTTCAAATTGATTTCAATTGATTTTAATTAAATTGATTTCTCGGCGTTTCGAGTCCGCACGATTAAACGACAAGTCCGATCGCTACGAAACTTGAAATCCTATAATAATTCACCGTTACGGATCTGATGAAACTAGTTTGGTCGAAATCCGGGTCGGTGGCCAAAATGTATATTTTCCCATTAATTAAATAAATTAATATTAAATTAATTAAATCACATTTTTATTTCAAATAATTTAACCAACCAAATTTTCTCATTTTTGATTTAAACATTTATAATAACTTAAAACAAGTTTCCATGTTAATCCAAAGCTAATTATTTCACTAATTACCAGGTTTCTTTCAATTTCAATCAATTCAGTACTTATAAATTTAATTTTCAGTAATTCCTTTAATTAACCTTTCATCCTATTATTGAATCCATTATTATCAAATAGATAAAATTAACATTGGTTCATGATTTATTACATTAATATTCTCAAATTTCATCTCAATCTCTATTAACGTAATATTTAAATATTTAATTTCATTTAATTGCAATAAATCCAATTATTATAGTTTTAAATTCCAATAAATTGATAAATCTTTATTTCTATTCTTTTAATTCAACTAATTGTCATAATATGAATAAAATTAACATTATTTCCAAATATTACATTAATTTACATTAACATAATATTTAATTATATTTATTCCAATTGGTTTCCAATTTAATTTTACAGGCTAAATAAATACATAACTTATACTGATTGTCACAATTAACCATTAACCATATTTGTAAGTTTATTACTTACAAATGAATGTTGAAATCACTTACATAATACTGATTTTATTCAGTTACCATTTATTATGCTAGTTCATAAGTTTATACAACATTTACATTTATTTACTTACATTAAATTTATAACCAAGTTATAGCATTTACATTATTTCAATTAATTGGAATTTCGTTCAATTTATCAATAATTAACTTTAAGTAACATTGTTACATTTCATCTTAGTTATTATTTCATTAATAAATCCAAAATTTTTATTTCTTCAAATATTAAATATCAAAACTTATTAAATTAACAAATTTTAATTATCGAAAATTTACGAGTTGTTACACTTAGTTTATATACAATGTTTCCAAAGTACATTATAAAGTCTGATAGACATTTAATAAAATAAGTAGCTATATGAGGGATAATGAAAAATAATAAGACATCAACGATTAGCTCATTCCTCCATGTATTATGCCTAGACCAAATCAACTGCTGCCCTATCTTCCTGTGGTGGAGGGAAAATGAAAGGATCGGGTCAGACAAAAGTTTCATGAGTGAGTTACATCATTAACACATGGTGATAACATGCGATTGACTTTATTTGTATTATATGACCAAAGTATCCAACTTGGTTTTGTGATCTACATACCAAGGTTGATTTCTTTAACTTAAGGAATTATAGCTCTCAGTACGCACCCAATATCTTGTGAAGGTTAACACTCAAGGTCGAAAAACTAATCAAACCCCAAATCGATGGTGGATCAGACTAATAGTCTCTGGGGCTATTTCTAACATAGGATCGCCTACAGTTATTACTTTGGGACTATATTTCTAAACTACAACTGCACGTATAGTATTTAGGCATTGAGGTGGAGCCTGCAAAGCCGACTTGCGCCAAAGATGTCCTATGGTCCGCTGCATTCGTTTCCACTCTCAATGGTAATGTAACAACACTTATTGCACAGCTCCGGGCATCCATCAACAACAGTGTTATATTAGCATCGCCACATATACCAAAGAACCTTCCATTAGTGTCGGGCAACACACTTCTTTAGGCATCACCATTAATGTTGCGCGTGCACCGTAGAACCTCATGTGAGTGCAATTTGTGATAAAATCGCCCCTAATCAAATATCGACCACGCCGAATAAATAGTGTCATTACCAGCGTCCACATCTATTCAATCTTGTAATGTCCTAGAGTAAAAAACTTAGGGAACTAACTTCCCTAATAGTATACTAACATTCATATATAAATTATATATATAAAATTATAACCTGTTCCTTAGGCCAAGGATTAGATTGGGCCATAAACTGCTCACTGTTCCACCGCTGGCCAATGGAGCGGTCGACCGCTGGCTACTGGAGCGGACGACCGGCTCTAGTGAGCCTGTCGAACGATTGAAGTTAATTATTGAATTTTTTTATTTATTTTTCTTTTCTTTCTACGTTTTGTTTATTGATTTCCTTTTATAGTAAACCCTAATCTGTAAACTTACAATTCCATGTGTTCTCAATTTCAATTCCTAATTATTTCATAATTTTATAACAGTATTTTTCATTAATTCAAATTAAATTAGGCTTAGAATCAACAGGGTCATATCATCTATATTCAACTTAACAAAAGAGTGTATTTAACTTAAATCTTCTATTCAACTAATTTTACTTTAACCAAATTTAGATTAAATAGGGATCATATTAATAAGTGTTAAATTACTATCAAAATCCCATCTATATAATCATTAGACAAATAATATTTTTGATTAAACTAAACCAAATCTAGATCAAATAGGGTATAAACAAACTTACTCAAAACAAAAGTAGGTTATTAAGTATCTAAGCTAGTGTGATAGAAGAATTATAATATATAGTTCTTTCTACCACACTAGTTAGTATTGTATACTAATATTACTATAGGCTTCTTATAGATAAAATTACAATATGTATATAGTAGATGTACATATAGATAAGATAAAACTTTAATTCCATTTCTTTTTTTTTCATCTCAAAAAGTTATCGATTAAATAATTAATGGATGATCCGCATAGTTATATGATAACTTCTTTAGATTTGGGAAAGGGGTTAGAGTAAACCTGGCTGTTTTTCACATTCAAACAAAACATAAGAAGAGTCAAAAAAGTATAATTTCTAGAAGTTTAAAACAAATGTGAAATGTGTGATATTTAAGTAGCCTAACGGAAGAAAGATCTAATTTTATTATGTGTTGGGCCTCTTTAGACAGTGGAAAGAAAATATATAGTGTTATCATAATAAAAAAGAACTTCTAAATGAAAAAATATAGACTATTTAGTCAAATTAGTCAAATTGGGTTGAAAAGAATCTTCTGTTATGCATAGATTTGAGTGGCAAAATACAATTATGATATGGATTTATTACTCTATTCCAGTACAACTTTGAATACATTTTTTAAAGGCAAGGCTTCACAAAAGTGGTTTTCTTCGCAGTGATCTAACTGAATCCTCATTGTCATATTAGTTATGAACTCCCTCACCTCGAAGGGATTTATCTTCTAATTTGATTTTATTTCACCGCTTCTCTCCTTTGTTGATTTGTTTTCCTTCCCTATTTTTCTTTTATTTTGATTCTCTCTCTCCCCTTTAATTTGATGTGTATTCTTTTTATTTTTATTAAGAAAATTTTTGAGAAGGAAGAAGAAGATTGAGGCTAGGATTTCTAAAATAAAAAGGATTTGGTTTGGCTATGTATTTATAGTTCAAAATTAGGCTAAAAAAATCACATGTTAATCCACAAATTATTTACCTTTATGTACACGATAAATTTATTTTCCTTTATTTTTAATTAAAGAAGGTGACTTTATCCTTCCCTTTTAATGTCATCAATAGCCATTTTTTTAAATTTATTTCCTTCATTTAATTATTTACCTTTAATGTTTTGCACCTTTTTTATTATTGAATATGTCAGAGAATCATGTATTTGTATTCAAAATGTAAATGTGTGTATGTATATATATGTACATTTATTTGAATTGTATTTATAGATGGAAATTAAGTGAAGTCTATTTATAGAAAAACCATTCCTTTATTTATATCTTCTTACCCTTACCAACATATAAAGCTTATATCATTTTCCTTTGTTAATATAACAGTCACATTATGCAACAACCCGAAAATTAAGCTATAATAATTAAATAAACGAATTAATTAAATGACAAAATAACTTTGTGAAATTACCAGAACTGAGCCATGGGAGTTGCACCATTATGTCCATGGTAATTTTATGGTCAATTCCTATATATAGAACAACAGAATCCGAGCTAGAACGAAGAAGATACGAATTAAACAATAAATTAGAAAAGAAGAAAATATACATACATATATATATATATATATATATATATAGGGCTAGGTCGACCTACCAACTGCCTAGGTCGACCTGCATGTCAACCTAGCAAGGGGGGTGGTCGACACCTAGGTCGACCTACCTTATTGAAAGTCATTCATGTAAGCTTTAACACGTCATTTTGGGTTATTTCCTCTCATCCGGTGCGTCCGTGCTTCCATCCGACGACTCCTATCCAGCCTATGACGTGGTTGCACCAAATTCAATCTCCAAATCCAATGGTCTGAGATCCACAAATGCCACTATAAATAAGACCATAGGCATAGCTATTTTTCTCATTCTAGATTTTCTCCATTTTGGTTCACCTTCTCAGGCAGGACCCTAAAAGGAATAATTTTAAGAGGAGAAGATCATTTAAAATTAAAATATTTAATATCCTCAAGTGGATCCGGGAAGATTAAGGGAAGAGCTAAGGACCACAGGTGAGTGATTAGTAATTATTTTAGATTTTTAATTAATTTAAAATAATAGGGTTTCCAATAGTTGTAGTTTTGCTACGATTTTGGAATAACCTTTTTATCAGTTTATTTTCAGTTTTAGATTTATTTTTCAGTCTATTTCCTTTTAGCTATTCTTTTCAGTTATTTGTAGTTAATTACTATTAATTATAGCTTTTCCATTTATTTACAGTTATTTACAATATTTATAATTTAATGTTATTTATGTTTTATTTACATCTTTTCTATATTTGGGATTTTCTTCTGTAATTGTCAGTTTCTTTCTATTTTTCCTTTTTACGTGAATGGAATAGAATAGATTAAAACATGAATATGGACTTAATAATAAGAACACTGAATTACAGAAAATAAGATGTAAAATGTGAAGACTGTAATAAATTGGACTTGGACTAACTTTAAGCCTAATTATGATGTATAATTATGATTAAGAAGAGTAGAAAGAGATCAAAGTGGCTTATTTTTATACTTAGACCTTGGGTTAAGTTAATAAGCAATATTATAACATAGGTTATAATTAGAAACAGAACATAAAAAGGCTTATTTTGAGACTTAGAATAAATTAATAAGCAAAGATAGCAAGGATAACAGTAGAGGCTTATTTAAACAATTTATACTAAGTTAATAAGCAAAGGTAGGACCTGTACAAACAACATTCCCTATTTTCTATGGACATAGGTGTCTCACAATGGCCTGAAGTGAGATGAGTGCACGCTTATGCTCTTTAGGGTAGATAAAAGGTCAATAATTAAAAGTCCAAATCATGGGGATTTGGACAACGGGCGCAACTAGATTTTGTTTGATAGGGACCAATACGAACAGCATTCTGTATTTTTTATGAACACAAGTGACTCACTATAGCTTGAAGTGAGATGAGGGCATGCTTATGCTGTCTAGGGTAAATAAAAGGTCAAAAGAGGGAGCAACATATAGTGTGAACCCAACGGTGGTCGAGCGTGCGGCCTCGATGTAGGGGATATAATTCGCTATTGAGTTCCAAGCACTTAATAAGTGCCTTTCGTAGGCACTGGTGTCTAGCTTACAGTTGAAACATTAGTAGAAGGCTGATCAAAGGGTAGAATTAGGACTTCAGCTTAATTAAAGTAGGATTGGGAATTTAGCCTAATCAAAGGAGTTATCTAAGACAAGTGCAAACAATCGAAGTTATCCAATCGAATTAATCTAATAGTTAAATCGTGTTTATTTCCAGTTTTACCTTTCCTTCTATTTCTTTATTTCCTTTTATACTAGAACTTTTGCAAAGTCTATTATCTTTACCATGCTTAAGAATACTAGTAATTACTATCATTCACCAGACTTTTAGTCTGATCCACTCCTCAATTTTCCCATTTCCCCCCCATAGGCCAGCAAGGGCAGGGACAGTAGATTATAGATACTTGGAGACTTTAGTGGTGGATATTTTCTCATGTATTCCTTTTCTTCATTTTCATTTTTTAGCTTATTTGATGTACTGGTACTTTTTGAGGGATATTTTTGTACTCTGCTTTTATGAGATCGAGGTTATGATTTTCATAAGACATGTATTCGCATTTTGAGACATCTTATGTATTTGGTTTTATAACTCTATCTTATGAAGTTTGATTTTTGTAAATTATTGTTCAAATTGTTTCCGCTGTTTTTACCTATTTTGTCTTGTGAATCTTAGTCTTTAAAAGTTTTAGCTATACCTACAATGCACCACATCTTTTATTATGTCCTTCTGGGTATATTAAGGGGTATGGGGTGTTTCATTTGGTATCAGAGCCTAAGGTTACAGGATTCCGAAAAATTTGTTTTAAAAGTAAAGTATTTTTCAAAATAACTTGTTTTAAAACTATTTTTTAGAAAGGAATTCTTAGAAATAGTTCAAGTACAAAAGAGTTTTTATAAAATCCCCTCAAAAGTCCAGTTCAATCTCCCTCCAGCTCTTTCCTAAATTCTCTTTTCTTTAGGTAGATTGGCGGATGCTCCTAATCTTCCCGAGGGTATTCCAGTCCCAGGCTGGTTTCGTAGGTATCTACAAGCCACAACTCCAGAGGTGCATGGGCAAGCGCCCAATCCAGTACCAACGGGTGGGAATCCCATCAACCCACCTGCAGTAGTCAATTTCTCTAAGCTTTGTAAGGATTTTACGAATTTGGGAGGAAAGACTTTTCTGGTACAGAGACTTTTGTGGAGGCACGGGCTTCGTTAAGGAACACATAAAGGATATTCGGTCTATTGGGATTGGAGGATCAGCAGTGGGTTCAGCTAGCATCTTGGCAGCTGAAAGAGGAGGCTTCTTATTGGTGGGAGGTTATTGAGTTAGAAGGAAGAGACGTTAATTGGAATGGGTTCCGTGAGCGATTTGATAGGAAGTTTTTATCCCAAGTAGAAGAAAGTGTCCAGTTGGAGTGGTTTATTAGCTTGAAGCAAGGAAGTTTGTCTGTGAAGGAGTATATCAATCAATTTAATGAGTTGTCGCGGTTTGGAATGGAGTTGGTGAATACACCGCACAAGAAGGCTATGAAGTTCACGAAGGGATTAAATCAGCCCCTTCAAGGGTTGTTGTTGACTCACGTAAGATGGGAGCTACCTACGAGTCACTGGTGGAGATGGGGCTTATGTCTAATGCAGCTAAGGAAGGGGAGTCTAAAGAAGTTGTTAAGTTGAAAGGTCCTAAGAAGAAATGGTGGAAGAACAATAAAGAGAAGAAGAAAGGAGAAAACCCTCAGAAGCAAACCAAGAAAGGAGTGAAGTGCCATAGTTGTGGGATTGTTGGACATATCTCCAAGGACTGCAAGAAGGAGAAGATGAAGGGAAAGTGCTATAATTATGGGCAACCCAATCACATGAGTAGGAATTGTCCCCAGAAGACGAGGCAAGGAATGAGTGCACCGGCAGCGCAGATTCAGGCATTAGATGCATCACCGTCCAGCAGCGTTCCAGAGAGAGGTAGGAAAGTCACCGTGGAAGGTTTGATTTCTATTTCGGATTTTCCCATTCGGACTCTTTTCAATTCTAGAGCATCACACTCTTTCATCTCTAGTTCTTTGGTAGATTGTTTGCACTAAGACATCTCTTTAGTAGTAGACCCCATTGTTGTTTGAAACCCCATAGGAGGATCGGCACACTTGTCTATGGTTTGTAGGGGTTTGAAATTTTTTATCTTAGGCGTAGAATTTGACATTGACGCCTATGTATTGGGATTCTCGAGATATGGGATGATTTTGGGGATGGATTGGCTATCGACATATGGAGCTATATTAGACTGCGAGAGGAGAGTCGTTAGACTAGAGACATGCAGTGGTAGGATTCTCGAGGTTTCTTGCGACCAACAAGGGTCAGTTATGTTGAGCTTCCTTTATTCCCTCAATTCCTCATCAGCAGAGTTAGATTCAGTTCCTGTCATCAGAGATTTTCCGGACATCTTTAAGGAGGTTAGGAGACTACCCCCTAAGAGAGAGATTGACTTCAGTATTTATTTGACTGATACTGCTAAGCTAGTAGCATTACCCGTGAGGCATATGACATCTAGGGAGAGGAAGGATTTGAGCAAGCAAGTTCGTGAGTTTTTGGAAAAAGGTTTCATAAGAAGGAGCATATCGGAGTGGGGAGTGCCAGTCGTCTTCGCTGCTAAGGCGGATGGTTCCCTTCGACTTTGCGTAGACTATAGAGAATTAAATAAGCTCACAAAGAAGAACCGTTATCCACTTCCTAGGATAGATAATCTTTTGACCAGTTGGTTGGCTCTTCAGTATTCTCTCTGCTTGAATTAGCCACTGGATTTCATCAGCTTAGGTTCGCTGATGATAGCATTGATAAGACCGCATTTAGGACACCCGACGGATTCTTTGAGTAGTTATTCATGCCTTTTGGGCTAACAATGCTCCAGCCTATTTTTTAGATTTGATAAGCCATGTTTTAAAGATGTCCTAAATAAGTTCATGGTGGTATTCGTGGATGACATTTTGGTGTTTTCCAAGAGTATGGAGGAGCATGCTATTCATTTAGAGGAGGTTCTTCGCACACTTCATGATCATCAGTTGAGAGCAAAGTTTTCAAAGTGTCACTTTTGGCGAAAGGATGTACGTTACTTAAGGCATGTAGTCTCGAGATAGGGTTTGCCTTTTGACCCCGCTAAGGTGATGGCAGTGCAAGATTGGAAGGCCCTGAAGAACGTTACCGAAGTTAGAAGCTTCCTAGAATTGGCTGGCTATTATAGGAAGTTCATTAGACATTTTGCCAAGATTTTAGCACTGCTTACTCGCCTCACTAAGAAGAACAAAGCATTCGTGTGCGACGTGGATTGTGAGGATTCCTTCATGAAGCTTAAGAGAGCTCTTATTAGTGTACCAGTGTTAGTTTTACCCGATGGAGCTAAGCCTTTTATAATATACACTAATGCATGTGGGACGGGTTTAGGAGCAGTGTTGATGCAAGAAGGGAGAGTAGTATGTTATGGAAGTAGGTGGTTGAAGACGCATGAGAAGAACTACCCTACCCATATTTGGAGTTAACTGCTATAGTTTTTGCGCTCAAGTCTTGGAGGCATTACTTGCTTGAAGAGAGGTTCGAGCTTTTCACCGACCATAAGTCATTGAAGTACCTATTCTCACAGAAGGATTTGAACTTGAGGCAGCAGCGATGGATGGGGTTTTTGGCGTTGTACGACTTTGAGATAGCTTATACCCCTGCCAAGGGAAATGTGGTTGCGGATGCGTTGAGTAGAAAGAAAGCAACCCTTAGTCCTTTGTTCGTAGAGTGGAGGAGCCTAGAGTTTATTTCCACTTTTGATTTTAAGCCCTCTACGGACAATACCCTTGGATTGTTAGCGGCGCTTGAGGTGAGGACTACCTTTATAGATCAGATTGGCTCGAGGCAGCGAAAGGATTCAGAGCTTATATTATGGATAAAATTAGCCGAGGAGAGGTCTCTAGACATCTCCAATGTTATTCCATTGATGGTAAAGGGTGGCTTAGGAGAGATGGAAGGCTTTGTATTCCCCGCATTAGTGATTTGTTGAGGGTAGTTCTAGAGGAAGCACACCATTCTCATATGACTATTCATCTAGGTGGTGATAAGATGTATAGGGACATGAAGATGATGATTTATTGGAGTGGCATGAAGAAGGATGTAGCGGAGTTTGTAGCTAAGTGTCTGGTGTGCCAAAGGGTAAAGGCGGAGCAGCAGAAGCCCGATGGACTACTTCAGCCATTGGATATGCCCAAATGGAAGTGGGACAGCGTTTTGATGGACTTCATAGATGGTTTACCCCGATCTAGGAAGGGGAATACTAGCATTTGGGTGATTGTAGATCGTTTTAATAAGAGCACCCACTTCATTCCGGTTAAGAGTAAGAGGATGGCATCTTATTTGGCATCCTTATATGTTCGCGAGGTAGTCCGACTTCATGGAGTTCCCTCTAGCATAGTGAGCGATAGAGACCCTATTTTTACTAACGAGTTTTGGATAAGCTTGTAAGTGGCTTTAGGGACGCAGCTTAGATTGAGTACGGCCTATCACCCTCAAACGGATGGCCAAACAGAGAGAATTAATAGAGTGCTTGAGGATTTGTTGCGGATGTGCATTCTAAACTTTGGAGGAACTTGGAAGGAGCATCTTCCTTTGGTGGAGTTCGCATATAATAATAGTTTCCAAGCTAGCATTGGGATGGCACCATTTGAATCTCTATATGGGAGACCATGCAAATCACCCTCATGTTGGGTAGAGTCTATGGAGAAGTTTCTACTTGGTCCTGACATGGTTAGGGAAACCTTGGAGAAAGTGGATTTGATTCGAAGGAGGATGAAGATAGCCCAAGATAGGTAGAAATCTTACATGGACAAGTGGAGGAGAGACATTGAGTTTGAGGTTAGAGACTTAGTTTTTATTAAGGCATCCCTGCTAAGGATGGTGGTAAGGTTTATATCAAGTGGGAAGTTAGCCCCCAGATTTGTAGGACCATTCCCTATCGTAGAGAGAGTAGGGAAGAGGGCGTATCGAGTGAAGCTCCTTGAGAGGCTCGCTGGAGTGCACGGCGTTTTCCATGTTTCTCACTTGAGAAAGTGCTTACATAACTCGGTGGAGGTTGTGGAGCCTGGTATGTTGGAGGAAGTGGAAGTAGAAAAGGAAGCATCGGTTCGTCATATTCCTACGAAGATCATTGGACGAGACACCAAGAGACTTAGGAATAAAGAAGTTTGGTTAGTAAAGGTGCAGTGGGGAGATGACGTTGCAGATGCTACATGGGAGGCTGAAGAGAAGATTCGGACTTCCTATCCTCCTTTTTTCGATACTAAGTTTTAGAATTTCCTATTTCCATCTTTAGTTTTGAATATGTTCTTTCCTTTATTATCCTTTGGGAGGGTAGAACTTAGGATTTTACCTATGGATGGTAGGATTTAGTGTAAACATGTCACTAGAACATGTTATGTATGATGGATGCTAGTGGTTGCAAGTGTTTGCTAGTGGATGCTAATGGACGCATATACTTACACTAGGCACTATTATTCTTTAGGGATTGGCCTAACCAGGACACTAGAGCATATGCATATGGATGTGTGCGCATTTGCATTTTTATTTTATTTTTCATGGTTGCTATAAATGGATGATTATCACATGATTATTGCATTTGGATGATGATTGTCGCATGCGTATAGAACTATCAGTTCTTATTAGGGAATCTGCATTCATTTGGATACATGGCACGTACATGATTGCATAAAAGGAGGTCGACTGAATCAGTGGACCGCCTAATCTTTTGCATTAGTTAGGGACATTGACAATGCACTAATTGCAAAAGTACCATAAATCGCATTAAAAGACTTAAGGACAATGGATTTAATGGATGATGGTTGAGTGGCTGGTTGTAGAACTTGGATGAAAACATTTATTTTATTCTTCTATCCTTAGAGATTTCGAGGACGAAATCCCTTAAGGATGGGAGAATGTAACAACCCGAAAATTAAGCTATAATAATTAGTTAACGAATTAATTAAATGATAAAATAACTTTGTGAAATTATCCAAATTGAGCCAAGGGAGATGCACCATTGTGTCCATCGTAATTTTCTGGTCAATTTTCATATATAGAACGTTAGAATCCGAGCTAGAACGAAGAAGATATGAATTAAACAAGAAATTAGAAAAGAAGATATATATATATATATATATATATATATAGGGTTAGCTCGACAACTAGGTCGACCTACCCACTGCCTAGGTCGACCGGCTTGTCGACCTAGCAAGGGGGCGATCGACACCTAGGTCGACCCGCCTTGTTGAATGAACGAAGAATTTAATTCTTCGTTCCTGTAAGCTTCGAACACGTCATTTTGGGTCATTTCCTCTCATCCGGTGCGTCCGTGCTTCCATCCGACGTCTCCTATCCAGCCTAAAACGTGGTTGCACCAAATTCAATCTCCAAATCCAACTGTTTGAGATCCACAAGCGCCACTATAAATAAGACCCTAGGCCTAGCTATTTTTCTCATTCTAGATTTTCTCCATTTGGGTTCACCTTCTCAGGCACGACCCTAAAAGGAATAATTTTCCGAGGAGAAGATCATTTTAAATTAAAATATTTAATACCCTCAAGTGGATCTGGGAAGACCAAGGGAAGAGCTAAAGACCACAGGTGAGTGATTAGTAATTATTTTATATTTTTAAGTAATTTAAAATAATAAGGTTTTCAATAGTTGTAGTTTTTCTACGATTTTGGAATAACCTTTTTACCAGTTTATTTTCAGTTTTAGATTTATTTTTCAATCCATTTCTTTTTAGCTATTCTTTTCAGTTATTTGTAGTTAATTACTATTAATTATAGATTTTCCATTTATTTACAGTTATTTACAATATTTATAATTTACTGTTATTTACGTTTTATTTACATCTTTTCTACATTTGGGATTTTCTTCTGTAATTGTTAGTTTCTTTCTACTTTTCCTTTTTACACGAATGGAATAGAATAGATTAAAACACGAATATGGACTAAATAATAAGAACACTGAAATTATAGAAAATAAGATGTAAAATGTAAAGACGGTAATAAATTGGACTTGGACTGATTTAAGCCTAATTATGGTGTATAATTATGATTAAGAAGAGTAAAAAGAGAAAGTGGCTTATTTTTATACTTAGACCTTGGGTTAAGTTAATAAGCAATATTATAACATAGGTTATAAATAGAAACAAAATAGAAAAAGGCTTATTTTGAGACTTAGAATAAATTAATAAGCAAAGATAGCAAGGATAACAGTGGAGGCTTATTTAAACAATTTATACTAAGTTAATAAGCAAAAGTAGGACCTGCTACAACATTCCCTATTTTCTATGGACACAGGTGTCTCACAATAGCCTGAAGTGAGATATGGGCACGCTTATGCTCTTTAGGGTAGATAAAAGGTCAATAATTTAAAGTCCAAATCATTGGGATTTGGATAAGGGGCGCAACTAGATTTTGTTTGACAGGGACCAGTACTAACAACATTCCCTATTTTCTATGGACACGGGTGTCTCACTGTAGCCTGAAGTGAGATGAGGGCACACTTATGCTGTCTAGGGTAAATAAAAGGTCATAAGAGGGAGCAACAGATAGTGTAAACATAATGGTATTCGAGCATGCGGCCTCGGTGTAGGGGATATAATTCCAAGCACTTAGTAGGTGCCTTTCGTAGGCACTGGTGTCTAGCTCATAGTAGACACATTAGTAGAAGGCCGATCAAAAGGTAGAATTAGGACTTCAGCCTAATTAAAGTAGGATTGGGAATTCAGCCTAATCAAAGCAGTTATCTAAGACAAGTGCAAACAATCGAAGTTATCCAATCGAATTAATCAAATAGTTAAATAGTATTTATTTCCAGCTTTACCTTTCCTCCTATTTCTTTATTTCCTTTTATACTAAAACTGTTGCAAATTTTATTATCTTTACCTTGCTTAAGAATACTAGTAATTACTATCATTCACCAGACTTTTTGTCTGACCCACTCCTTTATTTTCCCCTTTTCCCCCTATAGGCTAGCAAGGGCAAGGACGGTAGATTACGGACACTTGAAGACTTCAGTGGGGGAGATTTTCTCATGTATTCCTTTTCTTCATTTTTAGTTTTTAGCTTATTTGATGTACTGGTACTTTTTAAGGGATAGTTTTGTACTCTGATTTTTATGAGACCGAGGTTATGATTTACATTAGACATGTATTGGCATTTTGAGACATCTTATGTATTTGGTTTTATAACTCTATCGGATGAAGTTTGATTTTTGGTAAATTATTGTTTTAATTGTTTCCGCTGTTTTTATCTATTTTGTCTTGTGAATCTTAGTCTCTGTATGTTTTAGCTATTTCTACAATGCACCACATCTTTTAGTGTGTCCTTCTAGGTATACTAAGGGGTCTGGGGTGTTTCACATTATTTTAATTAATGCTACTAATTATAATTTAAGTCAATTAGTTACAATTTAATTGGATGTTAATAATTACAATTCCAATCAACATCCTTAATTGATATTCTACATAAATCTATACATGTGTGTTTATTTGTTTATTATATTGGAAACCATATCTCTTACCAATTAATTAGTTTCCGAATTCAAACCGATTCCATTAATTATAATTCCAATCAATTTCATTAATTTGTATCCAAAAACAACACATGCAGATATATATATATATATATCATTAACCTTTGTGGAGAACCCTTAATTTTTATTCAAACGTGTGCGTATTTATATATGTGTGTGTAATAAGAAACCTTATTCTTTACTATAAATTGAGCAATCAATTAACTAATTGATTGGTTTTAATGTTTTAAATTCAAAAACCAAGCTTACCTTTATTCTTAACTAATAAAAAATAGCATACCTTACCCATTTCTTTAAGAAATGCTTTTCTCCCATGAATACACTCTTATCTTTTCTTTTCAAAATATGCAACGTTTACTTTATTAAATGCCTTCTTTTTATACATATATGGTTACATTGTCTTCCTTGTACAATAACCCATTACTTTCGTATATCGTTATCTTCACTTTTCAAATATATAAAAGTAGATGCATTCTTTTCTTTTTAAATATATTGTTACATCCTTTTTTAGTATATTCAGTATATCATTTAAATTAATTACAGCAATAATTTCATCATTAATACTTTCCCTTGAAGCGTTTTTACGTCTGTGCATGTAAATACTTTTTCTTCTTTTCTTTTAAATGCACATACACCATTGTACCCTTTTTTTAGAGTCATTCATACATATTCAACTTATTTCTTAACATATAAGTTTATCTTTATTCTTGTAATGATTCTTAAACTTAATTTCAAAATAGGTGCAAAACATGAAATGCACGCTACGGTAAACATTCTGTACCTTCTGCATATGGTATTCATTTCTAAAATTTTATATATGAATTTAGGCTAGAAAATTATAATTAATAAAATGAAAAAGTATGATTCCCCAAATTCTTTCATTTTTTAAAATATACTATTTTGTCCTTTTATATGAAATTACATTTTTATCTTTATTAATATTTTAATTTTTTTAAATTTTCAAGCTATTATAAGGACTAGTGGCAAGCTGCTTGTCATGTTTGCATGGACTAGACATAATCATTTAGACTTACACATGGTGGCAAACAATGTTGGTGCGATCAACATCATCGTTTTTTACACATAAACTATCGTTTTAGATTTAATAAAATAAAATTCAAAAGAACCATAACTATTACTTTAGAGCCACCGTCCATTCCGAGTAGCTTTAAGAAGTGTACGAGCTTGTGCAAGATTATCTTCAAATACACGAGATAGGAAAAGAGTCCAAAATTCCTAATAAAAGAGAGTTTCACAATTGGTGTAAACAAAGTATATTTTGGAAGTTACCATATTGGAAAAATCATAAACTTCAACACAATATAGACGTAATGCATAACGAGAAAAATGTGTTCGATAACTTCATTAACACAATAACGAATGTAAAGGGAAAAACAAAAGTTGATTTGAAGTCAAGAAAGGATATTGCGTCATAATGTAAATCGTCTTGAGCTTAAAATTGTTTGCAAACAACAAAATTTCAAACGTCTTGCTTATTACGAGTTGAAAAATAAGCGTTGAAGAAAACTATTATAGTGGGTTCAAAATTTGAGGTTTTCAGATAGAATTCCTTCTAACATGAGAAGATGTGTTTCGATGACCGTCTTACACTACTAACACCTAATGTACCTGTATAGTGCGTTGTAAAGGCGCTCGACCGATGCACGATGACCGTCAAGGGTTGTAAATTAAATAAAACAACACGGAATATGTTGTATATCTCACAGCGCATCAAATAAAATATAATAATAAACATCTCAGATATAAAACATGTGAGATGATAAATAACTAAATGAATCACAAAATTAGAGTGCATAGATCCGTACAGTCTATGCAGAGGAAATAGAGTTACACATCGAATAATAACAACTCATAAATAAATGTCTCTAAGTAATAAAGGCATTAGAAAGCTCCATAGTGTTATGTAGCGGAATAGCAAATAAGTAAATGTAGTAATACGAGAGTATAGCCTCCTGCTCACCACCCGTCCAGCTGCACGTACTCACCTGACCGGATATCTTTAATATACTCAATTAAGAGTACCCAAAGTAATAGGAAGCGAAGCATGAAACCCTGGGTCAGACAACCGTCTGGTGTGAGCAGTAATACATCTCTAAATACTAATATACTACTAAAATAGGAAAATGGTATGAAGAATCATACCTGACTCGTCGCTACATCCTCATAGTTAGCACATATACAAAATATGCGCTACTTTACATCATAGTCATCATAGGTGTACTGTATATCTAAGTACAAAGTGGTTTCTATGTATCTACGTCAATAATATCGGCCTCATGTGACAACACTAGGATGAAAAGTAATCAAAACAAACGTACATCCATCATCCATCTTCACATTCACTTACTCGATGCGTTGGATATAAGATAACTCGCCACCCATCACGGTCAAGATCAGACTATCCGTCATGATAGGCTGCATCTTAGTTCCTCGGTACTCAAATCCATGCCACACAATTAACTAGGAAATAGACTAAACATTAAGTCAGTCAGGGGTAAACAAACGTCATACCACGCTCTAGGAAACGTTAAGTTCCAAGTATACCCCCACCTCATGAGTACCTCATGAACCCTCGAGTGTCTATGATTTCTTTGCACATGTTATCTATAGCAGTGCACCTCTTCGAACTGATCTCACGACTCCCATCATGAAGTCACCGCGGTAGGGACAATTCTCAACAGTCGCCATCAATAGTAGAATGCCATCATATGTCGCATAGCCATCATCCAATCGTTCCCTCAATACGATTCATAGTCCTCAAATTTGCACCTCAAAGTATATCTATCTGTAACGACCCAGAATTTTGAACGGATTAATTGGAAATATTTAATTAATTTTAAATATTTGAACGATAATTTAATTTGAATCCCGAATAAAACTTTGAAATTTGCGGTTAAAATATAGAATTTAATCTATTGATAGTCGAATAAAAATTTGTATCTTCAGTTTTAAGCTGAAGAAAAATATTTCGAAAGCTTTTAAAATTCGTATTGATAATACTGAAGATGATTGAAGCTTCAGGATTTAATTTCGAACTGTTTTGTTCAGTTTTGAAAATAATCACTCGAACCGATAATTATAAAATAGTCAATTTTCAAACAGTCTCGGAATTCGACGAAACCAGTTCCATTGGGTCCGGAATGTTGTATTATTGCCGGATTTCAATTTTCGTAATTTTCTGAGTGGATATGTGAGCACACGGAAATAAAACGCGTTAAAATAAAATGAAATTCGATTTAAATTTAAAAATTTAAAATCTGGTCACATCAGCTACTTTCCTCCTTTATACACGCCGAGCATCACGGGAAGAAAACGTGAAAACCCATGCCGTCTTCAATCTCAAATACCTCGTCCCTCCTCAGTTTTAAAAAAAAAAAAAAAATCGAACAAAGGAAAACATAAATGGCCTCCTCCTTCTATCTCGTTCAATTCAGAAATTGCCGAGCCCTTCGAATTCGAAAATCAAAGCCTAGGCATTCGCGAGTGGGTTTCAGCGAGCGGCGGCGTAGAGGAGGGGGGAGTTCACGAGCGCGGCACTCGCGTTCGACGAAGGCGACTGGGATTGGGGGTTTCTCGATTTCGCGATCGAGGCGAACTCGATTCGAAGCTGGATGGGATCGCGACTTCATCGCGTCGCTCTGCTTGAGTTCGATGGAGGCGCACGCAAGGCGATGGCCTGGGGAAGGTAGGATCGCGGCGACTCGCGATCGAAGGCGCAAATCGCGTGGGCGTAGGCGCGATTCAAGTGGGGGACTTCGCGGTGATGGCGTGTGGATTTAGGGTTCGTGCACGTAGGGGTCGCGTTCATACGACGCTGGAAGGCTGGCGGCATCTCGTGGTGGTCGAATCTGGAAATGCTGTAAGGTATCGTTGCTGGAATTAATTTTAGATGTATATATCTATGTACATAACCAGTAAGGGAGATAAATTCATTTAATACACTTGCCTCATTTATTTTAGTTATCAAAAACATTTTTTTTGGGAATGTAGTTATAGATTTAATTTTTATTTAGTAAGTTAGTTAAAAGGAAATTTTAGTTGACTTAATTTATGAAAAGGAAGTTGGTTTTAAATATTTAACCTGTTTAGTTAAATAAAATTATTAAAGGAGAAATTAATAATTAGTTTGAAATAAATCAAAGGTATAAACTGTTTTGTAACAGGAAAATTTTGGGAAATAATTTTTACAGAAAAATTTATGTAAAACAGTTTTGTTTTTAACTTGATAGACATATTTTAATATGCATAGGAAAACAATAAGTAAGTATATATGTTACCGAAGTTAAAAAGAGAAAAAAAAATAATAGGATTTGCTTTACTGGGTTGATAAATAAGTCATTTAGGGTGTTTAACTTATTTTTATTTTTACTTAGAAATTTTTAAAGGGGAATTTAGTTTTAAAGTAAATTTCTAGTTTAGCGAATTTTATTAAATGAAACTGGTTTGAAATAAAACCATTAACTGATTAAAACTATCAAAACGAAAATTGTTAATTCGATTAAATTCGAATATTAATAGATTTTATAAATTATTTATACAAGGTTATAAATCAAGGAAATCGAGTCAAGATGGAAATTGGATTGCTAATAAAAGCAAAGGTGAGATTTTTCTCACTCAAAAATGAAAGTGGAATTTTCAGTTATTTATTTATTGACTGATTGTTGCTATTGAAGGTGCTATTAGATATGATAGGATATATCTATATATATAGCAGTATATACATATTGGCATATGTATATATTGGATTGATTGATTTCCCGCCTCGTATAGCGGATGAGACCCTATTGCGCCGTTAGTAAGCGGATTTATAAAAACCCATATACCGCGATAATTCCATACTGGAGCGGAATTGGTATTGTGCTAACGTCTTTGGATGCAGGGAAACAGGTTGGAGGGATCCAACTGGACCCCTCACATTGATTGAATTTATTTCTATTGTGATATAAATCTGTGAATGATTATAGTGATGCTATTAATCATATTGATATCTGGAAATTGTTTGAAAGCTAAAATTTAGCTGAATGGATGTTTTGACATCATTGGATTCCAAAGATAAACGAAATTGAATTTTTTGAAATTCAAGTAGAAAATTTCTAAGTGAATCAATTTGTGAAATTGAAGAAATTTTTAAGAAAGGAAGTTTAAAGTATAAAAGCTGATTTTTATAATCTTATTGAATAAAATCCAGAATCAAGTGAAAATGTTAAATAAATGGATTTCGTAAAGTAGTGATTATAAATTGAAGAATTTAATTTAAAATTTGGATTTTTAAAATAGATTGAAAGAAAACGATTGAAATTTATTTTCTTAAAAAGGAATTTATTTAAAAGAAGATAAGTTGGAAATTCAGTTTAAAATTTAATTGGTAAATTGAAATAAGTTGTGAAATCAATGTAAAATGATTTCAATTTGAAGAATCCATTTAAAAACAGGATATTGAATAATTTGAAAGAAAAATAAGGAATTTATTTTAGTAGTGATAAATAAAATTAGAAATCAATCTGTAATTGATTTAATATTGGAAATGAATTTTTGAGAAATTAGTATGGGATCTTTTATTTAACGTTGAAAATAAATTCAGAAATCAATATTGAAATTGAATTGATATTGAAGTTTTTATAAATAGAATTGAAATTTATAAAAGTTGTTATAAACCCAAAGTCACTTATTTTTATAAGTTAAATATAGAAGTTGATAAAAGAAGGTTTATAAGTCGAAGTTGTTATTAAAAAGAGAAATAGAATTTATAAACGTGCTTATAAATTCGAAATAGATTGAATGTGATAAATTTAATATAGAAGATTATTTAAGAAGATATGTTCACGATTTTGAATAGCGAATTTTTATTGAAATAAAAATGTGTAGAAATGGTTGAAATGGGGTTAAGTAAATTTTATTCACGATTTTGGACAGTGAATATATTGTTAAGTAAAATGGATTCATTTTTGAAGAAGTAATATTTTAAAAATGAAGTTAAACATTTTAAAGATGTTTTAAAATGTGTTATGAATCGAAAGCATAGATTTCAACATTTATTGTTGAAATAGACGTTTTCGAGAAATTTAAGGAAATAATGGACTATAACACTGTTGTTATAGTAAATGATTTTCGAAAGAAAATGTTTTATGTAGTATTGGGATTTATATATCTATCTAAATTCCGAATCCCTATACTAGTGATTTCGAGTCGTCGTAACGATGTTTTACGCAACATTCGTTTTGACTCAAATAAATGTGATTTAAGAATGATTTCCTTAAAGAATGAGATATATACTTAATTTTGATTTTAAGTATATCGAATATTTTCTAAGTGTTGAAAATAAATGATCTGTGAATTACTTATTTTTAAATAAGTATGGAAATGCTTTTCCAATGTGAAATGAACTGTTTGAGTTTTTATCTTTTAAAGATAAATTGAAAAGTGAATATTTGAAATTGTTTTCAAATGGTTGTGTGGAAATTATATATGTAATGAAGATATTTTTGAAGATAAAATAATTTGGGAAAAATTATTTGGAATCTGATGATGTTGCGCATCTTTATTGATAGTTAAATAACCGACTATCAATAATTACCTTTAGATAGGTATTTGTTGTGAATTGGATGAATTTGAATGCCACACTTATTTTTGAATAATCGCTCACTATTCGGGTTAACCGGGAAAGGACCATGGGGTCGTATAACCCATTCCGAATAAGTGATACGTCGTTATGAATTGCATTCGAAGACCAGTGTTGAAGACCGGATATTTTTGAAAACGGAAGGATTACCGTCGAGTTACTCTACATCAACTGATCTTCGATTTAGAGGTTTTATCACCCTTAGTGACGGGAAGTCCTGACGTGATTGAAAATTATCCGGAAATGCAAGGGCTTCGTGAGAAGTGCCTTCGGTTCTGTTCGGTCCCGGAACAGACTTGTATGGATTGTGTGTCTGACGTTACAATTTGAGATATTGAGCTGATTTCTTTCAAATACATATCTGTTGGTGGCGGAGAATTTATTCTCTTAGCTTAACACCCTTCTCTGAGACGTACGAGCTCAGAGGTTATGTAGTTGAAATTTATCAGCGATATATCCCAATTTGGTAACGTGGCATACTGAGTGTTGCTGTGAAATGATCAGTGTTTGATCATTTGTGATATGATCATTTGTTTGATCTTATATCTTTGTGATCATAGGTTGATCATTTTGTTTGACCCGAAGCAGGGCTTTTTGAGAAAGCGTAGCTTTGTGGACGAGACTTCGTCGAGCCTCACACCCCGGAAATGGTCGAAACAGGACGAATGCAGCAAGGTTCTAGGGAGTAGCGCCCCTTAGTGTATGTCATTCCTTCTGGATAAAGGTGGTATCATGGTATGGAGCCCAGATACTTAACCTCTGTGGTTACTGCATTATTATTATCTATGTGGTTTGTTGCGAATCGGGGATCCTCGGGAAGATCGGTGACGATCGGGGGATGGCATACGCGTGTCAGTAGTTACCTATTTTTGCAGAGGTAACCCGGCCTTGTGTTGGCAGAGATCCGGTTAGGTTCTCGGGTCGTCTATTCCAGGGACGTACCCATCGTGGATAGGAAGTTCCTTTGCCTGACCATTTGTTGGAAATCCAAAGAAACAATACGAGCCTTGTACGGTTTTAGTTGTAGAACCTGCCATTTAATATGGTAGCTATAGCAAGCATACTATAATGGTACCTATGCTGGCTAAGATTAATATTCTACTTTTCGAAATGTTTTCTACACTATGCACTAATAATAATATCAAAAAGAATTTGATTTTCGCGTAGTAAGCATCTTTGACTATCATAAGAAGAAATCTCCTCCAAGTCTGCGTTTGCATTGTGTGTGTGGCGGGAGGTCTTATGGTAGTTTCATTTTCCAAAAGCATTTCGAATTGAATTTAAAAATATCCTGTTGTTTATTTTAAAGAATAACTGTTTTACGATCTCACACCAGTCTTGCTATATTACAGCATGATAGGGGATTCTCGCTTCGCAGTTTGGTGGCGAACGGGAGACTCTTACCCCTACATGTCCCTGAGAGGGATGGGTTGGTTAGGCAGATGCCGTGACAGTCGAGAGGCTGGCCGTAAAAGCAAGTTTGGGGTACCATTGTCAGCCACGGTGGGGCCGGGATGGTTGAAAAGCCTACCGGTTGTGACCGCTTCTTTCGGGATGTGACAAGTGGTATCAGAGCATATGGTTAAGCGACAACCCTGCTCTGTTGGGTGTTACTCATTAGAGATAGAGTCAGCAGTACTCTAGAATGAGTTGAGTGTAATAATAGATATGAGCGCGTATTTGTTATTTGAATATAAAATTGTTTTATATTGTGATGATTGATTTATTGAGTGGTATATGGATTCTGGTCAATACGAGTAATTAACGATCATTGATAGGGATCTCTAAACACTCGAATAGAACAATTCGGCACAGTATTGTTTTAAAATAGGGAAAATGAAATAATTTTGCCCAAAACTATTTTTGTATGGAAAAGAAATGATTTTCTATGAATCACTATAGTATATGGATGTTTGGTTGTTAGGAAAGTGATGATATTGGAATGTTATCATTACTATTGAAACTGAATAAGAAACTGAAATCGAAACTCCAAAGTTAAGGAATTAATTCACATACGAATGAAATTTAAGAATGTAAATTATAAATGTGAATTGTAATTTGAAACGGAATTCCAGAGAAGTATTTGGAAATGTTTTTGAAAATTTTGGAGATTTGGAAGTTTAAATCATTTTTGATTTGAAAATGAATTTCAAAGGTTTTGAAAAGTATTTTTAAAGAGATGAAAAGCTCTAAACTCTTTTCGGTCGCTGGAAAATAATCCTGATGATGATGGCCACATCATTAGAATTCATTTTCGGGTTTCCAAAAGAGGAATTGCTGCCAAATTATTTTTAAATGGAAGTTGTTTGAAAATTTGGATTTGGTTTTAGAAAATTCAAAGGAAAATTTGAATTGTTTTCAAAAATGATTTTTTGAAATGTTAAAAAGACTCTGGAATGCTATATTAAAATATTTACGAAATATTATGAAATTGATAACTTATACGGTTGAATTTTGGTAGAATAAATTTAACTTAAAGATGAAGTTAAATAAATGTAAGTACAAATGAATCAATTGTGATTTAATGAAAGCGAAATTGAAAGTTAAATTAGTGAAATTAAACCTGGAATTGTGAACTAAATAAAAGGGATGGTTCGAATTTAAAGATGAATTCAAGAAAGAATAAATAAATTTTCAATGAAGGGAATTCACAATTGTACGTGAATAAGATTAGAACTGAATGTTGAAAACGAATGTGAATAAATGAATTAGAATTGAAATGAATTAGTAACTGAAACTAATTTAAAATAGTACGGTTATGAATGAAAGATAACTGATAAATTCAATATTCAGAAGTTAAATAGAATTCAAATTGAATTGTAATTGTGAATTGAATTCAAATGAAAATTGAAATGCAAAATTGAATGAAATAGATATATAGCTTCAATAGTGAAGTAAAGATGATATAGGCAGTTATATTGAAATTTTTGTAACAGAATTTGCAAAATGGTTTGAATGTGTAACTGGATATTATAGCTAGTAGATATACAGGTATAAAAGGAATTGAATTTGATTTCACAGATAATTCGAATTGCTCGAAAAAGGTACGTATTTGAATTTGAATATGAGTTTTTGATGATTTCTCTCTAGCCGCTTGGCTTTTTTCTTTTTCTTTTTGAAATCTGAGAGTCCGTAGGGACGTTTTGTAGTAGTACCGTATTAGCCGCGCAAAGGAGACGCTGGCGAAATTTTTCGAAAATTTAGAGTGTTAGAAAATTTTTGAGAAAATTTTGAAAGTTTAAATTTGAATTTGAATTTAAATTTGAATTGTTAAGGAAAACAATGATGTTTGAGAATTATGAAAATGTTGTTGGAAATTTAGTGAATTGATAACGAATCTTTAGTAGAAAGATTTGTTTTGAAGAATTGATAAAACTATTGAATGTTGAAAAATAATAGACGAGTTAAGGACATTTTTCCTAACTTGTAATTTCGAGGACGAAATTCTTTTAAGGAGGGAAGTTTGTAACGACCCAGAATTTTGAACGGATTAATTGGAAATATTTAATTAATTTTAAATATTTGAACGATAATTTAATTTGAATCCCGAATAAAACTTTGAAATTTGCGGTTAAAATACAGAATTTAATCTATTGATAGTCGAATAAAAATTTGTATCTTCAGTTTTAAGCTGAAGAAAAATATTTCGAAAGCTTTTAAAATTCGTATTGATAATACTGAAGATGATTGAAGCTTCAGGATTTAATTTCGAACTGTTTTGTTCAGTTTTGAAAATAATCACTCGAACCGATAATTATAAAATAGTCAATTTTCAAACAGTCTCGGAATTCGACGAAACCAGTTCCATTGGGTCCGGAATGTTGTATTATTGCCGGATTTCAATTTTCGTAATTTTCTGAGTGGATATGTGAGCACACGGAAATAAAACGCGTTAAAATAAAATGAAATTCGATTTAAATTTAAAAATTTAAAATCTGGTCACATCAGCTACTTTCCTCCTTTATACACGCCGAGCATCACGGGAAGAAAACGTAAAAACCCATGCCGTCTTCAATCTCAAATACCTCATCCCTCCTCAGTTTTAAAAAAAAAAAAAATCGAACAAAGGAAAACATAAATGGCCTCCTCCTTCTATCTCGTTCAATTCAGAAATTGCCGAGCCCTTCGAATTCGAAAATCAAAGCCTAGGCATTCGCGAGTGGGTTTCAGCGAGCGGCGGCGTAGAGGAGGGGGGGGGGTTCACGAGCGCGGCACTCGCGTTCGACGAAGGCGACTGGGATTGGGGGTTTCTCGATTTCGCGATCGAGGCGAACTCGATTCGAAGCTGGATGGGATCGCGACTTCATCGCGTCGCTCTGCTTGAGTTCGATGGAGGCGCACGCAAGGCGATGGCCTGGGGAAGGTAGGATCGCGGCGACTCGCGATCGAAGGCGCAAATCGCGTGGGCGTAGGCGCGATTCAAGTGGGGGACTTCGCGGTGATGGCGTGTGGATTTAGGGTTCGTGCACGTAGGGGTCGCGTTCATACGACGCTGGAAGGCTGGCGGCATCTCGTGGTGGTCGAATCTGGAAATGCTGTAAGGTATCGTTGCTGGAATTAATTTTAGATGTATATATCTATGTACATAACCAGTAAGGGAGATAAATTCATTTAATACACTTGCCTCATTTATTTTAGTTATCAAAAACATTTTTTTTGGGAATGTAGTTATAGATTTAATTTTTATTTAGTAAGTTAGTTAAAAGGAAATTTTAGTTGACTTAATTTATGAAAAGGAAGTTGGTTTTAAATATTTAACCTGTTTAGTTAAATAAAATTATTAAAGGAGAAATTAATAATTAGTTTGAAATAAATCAAAGGTATAAACTGTTTTGTAACAGGAAAATTTTGGGAAATAATTTTTACAGAAAAATTTATGTAAAACAGTTTTGTTTTTAACTTGATAGACATATTTTAATATGCATAGGAAAACAATAAGTAAGTATATATGTTACCGAAGTTAAAAAGAGAAAAAAATAATAATAGGATTTGCTTTACTGGGTTGATAAATAAGTCATTTAGGGTGTTTAACTTATTTTTATTTTTACTTAGAAATTTTTAAAGGGGAATTTAGTTTTAAAGTAAATTTCTAGTTTAGCGAATTTTATTAAATGAAACTGGTTTGAAATAAAACCATTAACTGATTAAAACTATCAAAACGAAAATTGTTAATTCGATTAAATTCGAATATTAATAGATTTTATAAATTATTTATACAAGGTTATAAATCAAGGAAATCGAGTCAAGATGGAAATTGGATTGCTAATAAAAGCAAAGGTGAGATTTTTCTCACTCAAAAATGAAAGTGGAATTTTCAGTTATTTATTTATTGACTGATTGTTGCTATTGAAGGTGCTATTAGATATGATAGGATATATCTATATATATAGCAGTATATACATATTGGCATATGTATATATTGGATTGATTGATTTCCCGCCTCGTATAGCGGATGAGACCCTATTGCGCCGTTAGTAAGCGGATTTATAAAAACCCATATACCGCGATAATTCCGTACTGGAGCGGAATTGGTATTGTGCTAACATCTTTGGATGCAGGGAAACAGGTTGGAGGGATCCAACTGGACCCCTCACATTGATTGAATTTATTTCTATTGTGATATAAATCTGTGAATGATTATAGTGATGCTATTAATCATATTGATATCTGGAAATTGTTTGAAAGCTAAAATTTAGCTGAATGGATGTTTTGACATCATTGGATTCCAAAGATAAACGAAATTGAATTTTTTGAAATTCAAGCAGAAAATTTCTAAGTGAATCAATTTGTGAAATTGAAGAAATTTTTAAGAAAGGAAGTTTAAAGTATAAAAGCTGATTTTTATAATCTTATTGAATAAAATCCAGAATCAAGTGAAAATGTTAAATAAATGGATTTCGTAAAGTAGTGATTATAAATTGAAGAATTTAATTTAAAATTTGGATTTTTAAAATAGATTGAAAGAAAACGATTGAAATTTATTTTCTTAAAAAGGAATTTATTTAAAAGAAGATAAGTTGGAAATTCAGTTTAAAATTTAATTGGTAAATTGAAATAAGTTGTGAAATCAATGTAAAATGATTTCAATTTGAAGAATCCATTTAAAAACAGGATATTGAATAATTTGAAAGAAAAATAAGGAATTTATTTTAGTAGTGATAAATAAAATTAGAAATCAATCTGTAATTGATTTAATATTGGAAATGAATTTTTGAGAAATTAGTATGGGATCTTTTATTTAACGTTGAAAATAAATTCAGAAATCAATATTGAAATTGAATTGATATTGAAGTTTTTATAAATAGAATTGAAATTTATAAAAGTTGTTATAAACCCAAAGTCACTTATTTTTATAAGTTAAATATAGAAGTTGATAAAAGAAGGTTTATAAGTCGAAGTTGTTATTAAAAAGAGAAATAGAATTTATAAACGTGCTTATAAATTCGAAATAGATTGAATGTGATAAATTTAATATAGAAGATTATTTAAGAAGATATGTTCACGATTTTGAATAGCGAATTTTTATTGAAATAAAAATGTGTAGAAATGGTTGAAATGGGGTTAAGTAAATTTTATTCACGATTTTGGACAGTGAATATATTGTTAAGTAAAATGGATTCATTTTTGAAGAAGTAATATTTTAAAAATGAAGTTAAACATTTTAAAGATGTTTTAAAATGTGTTATGAATCGAAAGCATAGATTTCAACATTTATTGTTGAAATAGACGTTTTCGAGAAATTTAAGGAAATGATGGACTATAACACTGTTGTTATAGTAAATGATTTTCGAAAGAAAATGTTTTATGTAGTATTGGGATTTATATATCTATCTAAATTCCGAATCCCTATACTAGTGATTTCGAGTCGTCGTAACGATGTTTTACGCAACATTCGTTTTGACTCAAATAAATGTGATTTAAGAATGATTTCCTTAAAGAATGAGATATATACTTAATTTTGATTTTAAGTATATCGAATATTTTCTAAGTGTTGAAAATAAATGATCTGTGAATTACTTATTTTTAAATAAGTATGGAAATGCTTTTCCAATGTGAAATGAACTGTTTGAGTTTTTATCTTTTAAAGATAAATTGAAAAGTGAATATTTGAAATTGTTTTCAAATGGTTGTGTGGAAATTATATATGTAATGAAGATATTTTTGAAGATAAAATAATTTGGGAAAAATTATTTGGAATCTGATGATGTTGCGCATCTTTATTGATAGTTAAATAACCGACTATCAATAATTACCTTTAGATAGGTATTTGTTGTGAATTGGATGAATTTGAATGCCACACTTATTTTTGAATAATCGCTCACTATTCGGGTTAACCGGGAAAGGACCATGGGGTCGTATAACCCATTCCGAATAAGTGATACGTCGTTATGAATTGCATTCGAAGACCGGTGTTGAAGACCGGATATTTTTGAAAACGGAAGGATTACCGTCGAGTTACTCTACATCGACTGATCTTCGATTTAGAGGTTTTATCACCCTTAGTGACGGGAAGTCCTGACGTGATTGAAAATTATCCGGAAATGCAAGGGCTTCGTGAGAAGTGCCTTCGGTTCTGTTCGGTCCCGGAACAGACTTGTATGGATTGTGTGTCTGACGTTACAATTTGAGATATTGAGCTGATTTCTTTCAAATACATATCTGTTGGTGGCGGAGAATTTATTCTCTTAGCTTAACACCCTTCTCTGAGACGTATGAGCTCAGAGGTTATGTAGTTGAAATTTATCAGCGATATATCCCAATTTGGTAACGTGGCATACTGAGTGTTGCTGTGAAATGATCAGTGTTTGATCATTTGTGATATGATCATTTGTTTGATCTTATATCTTTGTGATCATAGGTTGATCATTTTGTTTGACCCGAAGCAGGGCTTTTTGAGAAAGCGTAGCTTTGTGGACGAGACTTCGTCGAGCCTCACACCCCGGAAATGGTCGAAACAGGACGAATGCAGCAAGGTTCTAGGGAGTAGCGCCCCTTAGTGTATGTCATTCCTTCTGGATAAAGGTGGTATCATGGTATGGAGCCCAGATACTTAACCTCTGTGGTTACTGCATTATTATTATCTATGTGGTTTGTTGCGAATCGGGGATCCTCGGGAAGATCGGTGACGATCGGGGGATGGCATACGCGTGTCAGTAGTTACCTATTTTTGCAGAGGTAACCCGGCCTTGTGTTGGCAGAGATCCGGTTAGGTTCTCGGGTCGTCTATTCCAGGGACGTACCCATCGTGGATAGGAAGTTCCTTTGCCTGACCATTTGTTGGAAATCCAAAGAAACAATACGAGCCTTGTACGGTTTTAGTTGTAGAACCTGCCATTTAATATGGTAGCTATAGCAAGCATACTATAATGGTACCTATGCTGGCTAAGATTAATATTCTACTTTTCGAAATGTTTTCTACACTATGCACTAATAATAATATCAAAAAGAATTTGATTTTCGCGTAGTAAGCATCTTTGACTATCATAAGAAGAAATCTCCTCCAAGTCTGCGTTTGCATTGTGTGTGTGGCGGGAGGTCTTATGGTAGTTTCATTTTCCAAAAGCATTTCGAATTGACTTTAAAAATATCCTGTTGTTTATTTTAAAGAATAACTGTTTTACGATCTCACACCAGTCACCATGACTGACTCGGAGTTTATTGTTCCCTTCTAAACTCTGGGTGCCCACCAATTTCCACACGGGCAGTCTAGAGTTAGATTATTAGGTTATCTGGATATTCTGGAGCTTGGAGATAAGCTGGATGGCGAGACGTAGTATTTGTATCTGATATATTTATTCCGCTGTGTATTCTGTATGAGGACAAGTTATATAACTGTCCATTGTTGTATTGAGTTGTATATTGACTCTGATGATTGATGTATGAATAAAATGATATAGTTCTTTGTTTAAAGACTAGTGTTTATCTATTATATATTGTTCCGCTGCGATGTGTAAGATTCTGATATTGTTTTCTGTTTCTATTCTGATGTGTTTTCTGTTGTTCTTCTTTCTTTCTCCTCTTTTTCTTCTTTTCTTCTTCTTCTACCTATTTCTTCTTTCTAAAACCCTCACTATTGGAGTTTCCGGCGTTCGATTTCTCGGCAGTCGATAAAGTGAGTATCGATGTCGAATTTTCGAAAGTCGAAAATTTCGGGATGTGACACTATCCATCATCAAAGCCGTCTCTTCCTATCATAGATTCATCATCGTCGCATCGTCATGTGAAATCGCCATCGAACCTAGTGTTCGGTATCGATCCTTAGACATAGCCATATTTGGCTAAGTATTTAGCTTGTCTTGAGGTTAAGCTATCACAAACCCAAAGATCGAGCCAAACACCATCTCATCTTGAAGCATACGTATGGAAACTCAAAGCAAACACTTAAAGGCTCGAACTCCACTTCCTTATGCCAACCACCACATATCCATCCTTACCCCGATCTCAAACTTCACATGCATGCTAGACAATGCTTCCTCATGCCTCTATATCGATCGCATGTCAAATGGGTCAATACCTATAGGTCGGTACCGATCCATTGGTACTGAACCCAAGATAGCCAAAACTCCACTTCCTTGGCAATGCTTCCTTCACTCCATTTCCTTTGCTCCAATCTACTGTTTGCTACGTAGGCTCGTGCTCCAAACTACTCCACCGATCTATGCTTTAGCATTTCCTCCATCTCTTCACGTGATCCATGTACATACCTAAGTGATCAATCCACCTTTCATTCATGAACCCAAACATTGTCCTCAAAGCATGTAGCAAACCCTCCTTATCATTCGCAAACAAAGCAACTGTCCACCGATCCAAAGGCTTCCAAATCACCATCGATCCATCTTCAAATGGCCACAACTCGAGCATACGAACTCCAAATGAGTTGAAACTTAACACGTAGCATCATGAGGCCTTCCTTATCACCCCATATTGGTTGCATGCAATTTGGAATGAATATCACGGATCGCCACTGATCCCTAACATGTCCATACAACTAATCACCATCCGATCAGAGTTTTCAACCATTCAAGCATCACAAAATCAAGCAATCATAAAAAATAATATATACTACCAAGCACACAATCAAACACATCAATGTGAATCCTAAATCTAAAGGCAATATCCATAAGAACACACAGCATCCATAAGAACACGAATTTACAAAACTTATCCAAATTACTCGAAATTTACATATGTTGTTTAAAAGGGTTTAAAACATATTTTAGAGTCTGAAAATCATTTAAATACATCATTAAATAGTGAGTAGAGAGCTAATTAGTGAGTAGAGACTTAAAGCCACTCACCAAAGTCAAAAGCAATCCAATCCAGGTTCAAAGATGCATGAATCCAAGAGTGAACAGTACCTTCAGGTTGATCTCCAATAGAAAATTTCTAATCCTGGGTGCAAATCTCACTAATCTCCTTCTAATGATGCATTTAGGCCAATTAAAGTAAGGATTAGGGTGAGTTTTTAGATAAGAAATTGTTAACGGAGGGTTTCTCTCTATTTTTTGAAGTATAAAATGATCGAAGAGAGTCCCATTAGTGCTAACCCCGCGCTAATCCCGAAATGGGCTTTGGAACTTACCATTAACTTACTAATTACCCAATAAGCTGTCTAAATCAAGTGAAACATCAAACAACCATATCTCCCTAACAAGTATGTCCGTTTTCCTATTATGACCACTGTACGTAATGAAAAACCATGTTCCTGACCTAATGGAAATGGTTTTTAACCCGAATTTAGCTCTTATCAAAAGTTATAGGTGTAACGAATCAGGGTTTTCGACTTCCGAAAATCGACATTAATATGTCCACTGTATCAACTGCCGAGCAATCGAATGCTGGAAAATCGAATTGTTATGGTTAAAAAGAAGAGGTAGAAGAAGACAGAAAGAAAGAAAGAACAGAAAAACACAAAAACAGAAACAATATCAGAATCTCACATTCGCAGCGGAACAACATATAATAGATAGAGGAATAATCATTAAATCAAGAACTATATCATTTTATACATTACATCATCAGAGTCAATATACACACAATACATCAATGGACAGTTATATAAACTTGTCCTTATACAGAATACACAGCGGAATAAATAATATCATATACAAGTGATATGTCTTGCCATCCAGCTCGCCACTTAAGCTCCACGGCATCTCCTGAATCCAGAATGTCCTGAAAACTAACTCTAGAGTGCCCGTGTAACGACCCTAGATTTTAATTTAATTTAAATTAATAATTTATTAAATTTTTGAATTAAAATTGTACAATTTATTATAAATGGAAGCGAGTTTCCCCGATTCAAATAGAATCTATATTAAGTCATATGAATTTAAAAGATTTGTATATATGTGAATATATATGTATATATATATATGTGTGTGTGTGTGTGTGTGTGTGTGTGTGTGTGTGTTTGTGTGTGTATATTGGATTTGAAATTAAATCTTAAATAAATGGTTTTAAAATAAATAAAATAAATATAGAGATAAATATATGCTTTGGATACAAGATAAATAAAAGATTTAAAATTTAGAATTTATGATAATTTGAATTTATAAAATATATATATAAAGAAATATAAGATAGTTAGTAGTAAAGTAAAATAATTTAACAACAAAATAAAAATATGGAAATTCATCTATATTAATAAATAAATTTTATCTATATATATATAGTTTTATACCAATTTAAATCCTAATTACATATTTATAAACCAATATAAAAATATAACAAACAAACAAAAATTTAAGTATATATATATACAAATCAATGTGCGGGCAAAAATAAGTATGAATTTCAAAACAAAATATATAACAGCAAGCTACAACCTGGAAAAGAAATGAAAGAAGTGTGAAACCAAAACAGGACAGCAAACTATCTCCATGCTTTGTACTGCTGAAATGGAGTATAGGAAGAAAGTATATATGGTACAAGTAATTAATGCAAGCCTCAACATATCTTTGCAGTAACATATCTCTAACAATTAATGCAACATGCAAGATTTCAGCCGAGCTAAAAAAAATGTAGGCAAGCATAAGTCTAAGCTAGCAAATGAAGGACAGGCATTAAATGCTGGCAACAACTTTTGTCAAATTCGAATTGTTTTCTAATGCAAGATTTTCTTCAGCCATACCCTATATACAAAACAATATAATTAACCTGTACACTTTTTCTCTTATATATATATATATCAATCATCCTCACAAGTTCATTTTCGTTCCTTCAAGAAAAAAAACTGAAGTGAATATCAACTAAACTCAAACAAATTCAATTTAAACATCAACAACAATATAAATCAACTCAAACCAGAGAAGTCAAGAAAATCTTCAGCTTGAAATGTCACAGTCTGTTCAAACATAAAGCTCTGTTCTTTCTTCTGAACCAGGTGAGTAATAGATATTTTCATTTATTTTTAAGATATGAATTTGTTGCCTTTACATCTGTGAATAACTGTTTGTATATTTATGGGTTCTCGGAGTGAATTTAAATGATGGGGGTATTTGTGTGCAGGTTGATATTCATATATGTCCTCTGTTTAAACTTCCAAACATAAGACTTTTATTTCAAAAATATTTTCCACTTGTTCTATTTACTGATTGGACTTAAGTTTCAAACCAAAACTATTTGTTATAGCCTATACTCAAAACTTAAGATTTATTTAAGTTCGAACAACTTGTTAACATCCTTGGAAATCAAGAAAACTGGAAAAGCTTTAAATAAGTGAAAAATTGAAACCTCTTAATTCATGGATTCAGGTACATAACCTGAATTCGCATACTTTAACATGATTTTTAAAGCAAAAATCATTATTTTTAGAGCCAAGAAAAAAGGGCAGTTCGCGTTTGATCGAATTTCGATCTTTTGGTGATCACTGGCGATCCGCGGGTTTGGAGGGGTCGAAATTTTGGATGGTGATGGACGAGCCTACGGTGAGTCGAGGAAAAATAGTTGGAGGTGGCCACGACCACAGTGGCGACAGCGGCAGTCGTTTTCAGTTGGTAAACCTAGATTTTATGATGGTTGAATTTTTGATTGCCGCGACCTCCATAGTGCATCGAGTTGAACGCAACTTTGGGTGATAGAAGTAGGTATGTTGTCGAACGCGTGGCCGGAGTGGTTGATGTTCTGGTGGTCGGAGTAGGGAGCATAAGGAGATGACAGGTTGATGGTTGTTCCAGCTCATGTTTCCAGGTTGCGGTTTCAAACTAGATTTTGGTTTCGTGGTGACAACGTGGTTCTGGTGGTCGGGGAAGGATCTGTGGATGGTTGTCGACTTGTTCGACGTGGTGACGTCGACCGAAGGCGAACAGCAGCGCCATGCACGTGCACGGCGTAGTTTCATTTTCTTGGTGAAGATGAGTTGTGTTGTGGACTTGTACTCGAGTATTTACCAGAGTTGATTCATGAATTTCTCAATGCATGTTGCAGTTTTTCTCGAGACAGTGGGGTGTTGAACTCGTAGCACAATAGGGTTGCCTCCAAATTTTATTTTGTTACAGGTTTTTACCGAGACCTGTTTATCCTGTTTTTGAAATAAAAATGAGTTGTATAAATTTAAATGTTTAGATAAGCTTAGAATGGGTAAGTATATTTTAATACGTGAACTTAAGAGGAATTTGATTTCAAACTCTTTTACATTTCTTTTATGACTAAATTTAAAGGTTTTAAAAGTTAATTTTAAAATTGATTTAAAGATCAATTGGTATTCATTTTAAAGCTTGAAATTTAAAAATGAAATCTTAAATTGTAAATTTGAAATAAATGGTTTCAAACATTATGAGTGCTAATTAAATAATTAATAAAAGTAAGTTTTATCTTAAAGTAAATGAAAACTTAATGATGGTAATTCATTAATTATTAAGTTAATTAAAATGGATAATTTATTCATTTAATTAACTGATGAATTGGTTTAATTAAATAAGTAATTAAAGGTTTAATTCCTTGAAATAATTAATTAGGAGGTTAGTTAATTATGTAAATGGATTAGAGGTTAATCTAATTAATGGGATTAATTAGAATAAATTATTAATTAAGAAAAATTAATTAAAGTGTTTGATAAATTTATTTATATCAAATGGTTTGTAACTAGTAAATCAGGATTGGGTAATTAATTCTTAAGTAATTAATTTAATTAGAAATTAATTTAATTAATAAGGGTTAAACAATTTATTAATCCTGCTTATAAATGTTTATTGAATGCTTGACCTTACTTATGAATGATTTTATTATATGAGATGCCTTGGATTGATTGTCCTATCTGATCTATGATATTTTGTTCTGTGAATTGTGCTAGTTATGATTTATTCAATTATTTGTGATACATCTGTATATTATCTGTGAATCTATGAATGAGGGATAAGCGATATAGTTTATACCGCTCATCAACTATATTTCTGTGTTTTAATCTGTGATGATTGAATGATGTTGCACTATTGTGTTAAAACCCTGGACCACACTTATACACACACCAATATGAATTTCACAAGGAAATCGATTAAGTCACAGATTTTGAAATAGTTTAAAAGTTGAATATTTAAAACCAAATGTTTTGGAAATGGATTGGGTTTAAAGTGAAAAGCTTTTGAAATGGAATTTCAAAGATGAAATTTATTTTGAATAACTTGATAAAGTATGAAGTTTAGATAATTCGATTTAAACTTAAATTCAAGATTTGAAATTGAATTCTATGATTTGAAACTAGGGATTAAAGATGTTATACCAGTTATATAAGGGTTAAAGTATTTTTAAAGTATTGATTTTGGAATGTGAATATAATTCAAGGGCTTTAACTCGTGCAAATATAATGGGATTTTTCTAAAACGAAAACTATTTGTTTTCAAATAATAAAAGCTGCCACATAAGTAATGAACTTCCAATTTGTGTTGAAAGGTTTCAAATTTAAAATGAAATTGAAAAGTTTTGAAAGGCTATGAATGAATCTTTGGGAACGAGTTTGAAAGTTATAAATTAAATCTTAATTTAAAGATTTAACGAGTCAATCCAATTAGAATGGAAATTGTTTTGAAAATCTGTGAATGAATCTTTGTGAAACTGAGTAAACTTTGTGAATTTAAATCTTTTATTTAAAAGATTAAAATGGTAATGTGTTTAAACCATTTGAAGGAAAGCTTTGGGTAATAAATTGTGACTTGATTGAAATCCCATATCCATATGTTTTAAAATATTGCACTCACTATTCGGTTTAGCCGGGAGAGGACCTTTGTGTCATATAGCCTATTCCGAATATGTGATATGATGTTTTGGATCGCATTTGCTATATTACAGCATGATAGGGGGTTCCCGCTTCGCAGTTTGGTGGCGAACGGGAGACTCTTACCCCTACATGTCCCTGAGTGGGATGGGTTGGTTGTGACAATCGAGAGGCTGGCCGTAAAAGTAAATGCGAGGTGCCAGTGTAAGCCACGGTGGGGCTGGGATGGTTGCAAAGCCTACCGGTGCCCATTGTCTCGTATCGTTACATTTGGTATCAGAGTTGAGGGTTAAACTTTAGCTCAGGAGTATAAAACATTAAGTAGCTCATTAGAGATAGGGTGAAGTAAACCCTAGAATGAGTATATCCCTAAGATATCCGTTTGAATGCCTCAGTAAATTCTCTTACTATCCACTAATAGTGAGTATGAGTGCAAGAAGAAGACGAGATAGGGGACAGGGAAGTACGACTATAAATGGTCAATACCCTGCAACTGTGGAAATAATTTTCTCTATCAATTTTCTTTAATTCGATTCCAAATTCTTTTCATTTCTTCGTGGCAGCTCTAGAAAGAAGTTTCGATGTAATGATGGCCTTACGAATCATTGCAGAAAATTCTTACTTCGTATCTTCATCGTTTTCTTATCAGCTTTTCATTTTTAAAACTTTAATGAGTTTGGAATTGGAAATTTGAAATAGGAAATTCTAAATAAATTGGAAATTTACAATTAATTGAAAATTTTAAATTGTGGATATTCTGCTTTGATAAGCCAAATACAAAATGGATATACAGTTTGATCTGGAAAGGTATTTCACTATCTTTGATCTATCTGTGTTATTTTTCGTGCCTGTAAATTTCGAGGACGAAATTCTTTTATGGGGAGAAGTTTGTAATGACCCTAGATTTTAATTTAATTTAAATTAATAATTTATTGAAGTTTTGAATTAAAATTGTACAATTTATTATAAATGGAAGCGAGTTTTCCCGATTCAAATAGAATCTATATTAAGTCATATGAATTTAAAATATTTCTATATATGTTAATATATATGTATATACATACATACATATATATATATATATATGTGTGTGTGTGTATTAGATTTGAAATTAAATCCTAAATAAATGGTTTTTTAAAAAATAAAATAAATACAGAGATAAATATATGCTTTGGATACAAGATAAATAAAAGATTTAAAATTTAGAATTTATGATAATTTGAATTTATAAAATATATATATAAAGAAATACAAGATAGTTAGTAGTAAAGTAAAATAATTTAACAACAAAATAAAAATATGGAAATTCATCTATATTAATAAATAAATTTTATCTATATATATATAGTTTTATACCAATTTAAATCCTAATTACATATTTATAAACCAATATAAAAATAGAACAAACAAACAAAAATGTAAGTATATATATATACAAATCCATGTGCGGGCAAAAATAAGTATGAATTGCAAAACAAAATATATAACAGCAAGCTACAACCTGGAAAAGAAAAGAAACAAGTGTGAAACCAAAACAGGACAGCAAACTATCTCCATGCTTTGTACAGCTGAAATGGAGTATAGGAAGAAAGTATATATGGTACAAGTAATTAATGCAATCCTCAACATATCTTTGCAGTAACATATCGCTAACAATTAATGCAACATGCAAGATTTCAGCCGAGCTAAAAAAAATGTAGGCAAGCATAAGTCTAAGCTAGCAAATGAAGGACATGCATTAAATGTTGGCAACATCTTTTGTCAAATTCGAATTGTTTTCTAATGCAAGATTATCTTCAGCCATACCCTATATACAAAACAATATAATTAACCTATACACTTTTTCTCTTTTATATATATATATATATATCAATCATCCTCACAAGTTCATTTTCGTTCGTTCAAGAAAAAAAACTGAAGTGAATATCAACTAAACTCAAACAAATTCAATTTAAACATCAACAACAATATAAATCAACTCAAACCAGAGAAGTTAAGAAAATCTTCAGCTTGAAATGTCACAGTCTGTTCAAACATAAAGCTCCGTTCTTTCTTCTGAACCAGGTGAGTAACATATATTTTCATTTATTTTTAAGATATGAATTTGTTGCCTTTACATCTGTGAATAACTGTTTGTATATGTATGGATTCTCTGAGTGAATTTGAATGATGGGAGTATTTGTGTGCAGGTTGATATTCATATATGTCCTCTATTTAAACTTCCAAACACAAGACTTTTATTTCAAAAATCTTTTCCACTTGTTCTATTTACTGGTTGGACTTAAGTTTCAAACCAAAACGATTTGTTATAGCCTATACTCAAAACTTAAGATTTATTTAAGTTCAAACAACTTGTTAACATCCTTGGAAATCAAGAAAACTGGAAAAGCTTTAAATAAGTGAAAAAATGAAACCTCTTAATTCATGGATTCATGTACATAACCCGAATTCGCATACTTTAAAATGATTTTTAAAGAAAAAATCATTATTTTTAGTGCCAAGAAAAAAGAGCAGTTCGCGTTTGTTCGAATTTCGATCTTTTGGTGATCACTGGCGATCTGCGGGTTTGGAGGGGTCGAAATTTTGGATGGTGATGGACGAGCCTACGGTGAGTCGAGGAAAAATAGTTGGAGGTGGCCACGACCACGGTGGCGATAGCGGCAGGCGTTTTCAGTTGGTAAACCTAGATTTTATGATGGTTGAATTTTTGATTGCCACGACCTCCATAGTGCATCGAGTTGCATGCAACTTTGGGTGATGGAAGTAGGTATGTTGTCGAACGCGTGGCCGGAGTGGTTGATGTTCTGGTGGTCGGAGCAGGGAGCACAAGGAGATGACAGGTTGATGGTGGTTCCAGCTCATATTTCCAGGTTGCGGTTTCAAACTCGATTTTGGTTTTGGGGTGACGACGTGGTTCTGGTGGTCGAGGAAGGATCTGTGGATGGTTGTCGACTTGTTCGACGTGGTGACGTCGACCGGAGGCGAACAGCAATGCCGTGCACGTGCACGGCGCAGTTTCGTTTTCTTGGTGAAGACGAGTTGTGTTGTGGACTTGTACTCAAGTATTTACCCGAGTTGATTCATGAATTTCTCGATGCATGTTGCAGTTTTTCTCGAGACAGTGGGGTGTTGAACTCGTAGCAAAATAGGGTTGCCTCCAAATTTTATTTTGTTACAGGTTTTTACTGAGACCTGTTTATCCTGTTTTTGAAATAAAAATGAGTTGTATAAATTTAAAATTTTAGATAAGCTTAAAATGGGTAAGTATATTTTAATACGTGAACTTAAGAGGAATTTGATTTCAAACTCTTTTAAATTTCTTTTATGACTAAATTTAAAGGTTTTAAAAGTTAGTTTTAAATTTGATTCAAAGATCAATTGGTATTCATTTTAAAGCTTGAAATTTAAAAATGAAATCTTAAATGTAAATTTGAAATAAATTATTTCAAACATTATGTAACGACCCGACTTCCTATGCCCAGAAAGTCGCATCATTATGAAGAAAGAAAGGGGTAGAAAATAGAAAAGAAGAGAAGAAAGAAAGAAACAACAACAACGATCTCACAGCGGAACGAATAAATTATATTAATAACATAAACTATTACATAGTATACAACACTTATCAGAGTTTACACAACTATACAACACATACAAGACAGTTATAAAACATCTGTCTAGATATTACAACTCAAATACAATACAAGACTCTAACACAGATATCAACACAGCGGAAACTCTATATATCTACACGCTGAAGCCTCCTGCTCCTCAGCTCCTCCAGAATATACGTCAAAGCTAAACCTGAATCCCTTGGCTACTCGTAAAAATTTGAGTACCCAAGAGTTTATAAAACAGAAATAAACACTTGGGTCAGACATGGGTCTGGTGTGAGTAAACGGGTTAAAATTGTTTAACTTCAAAACCCTTTGAAAACAAAGTATCACGTAAGACTTCCCACACATAAACATGGAAAAGTTTTTACCTTACGCTAACCAAAACATTTGATAGGAAATCTGATTGTATTATAATAGGGTCTAGGGTTTTCAAGTAAAATACAGAAATAGCTGAAATGCTTACATCTCACATTCCAACATAGTTGGGCACAACTAATACGTACGGCACTTATTGGAGTTTGGATTCCATACAAAGGCAGGGCTACTGGGGTACCGCCCGTCACAGTACGTGGCCTAGATCACCGTACCGAGGAGTACGCCCGCTCCCCTGCAACACAAAGCCGGAACCATCCCTTACTGGATAATCCCGAACAAGACAATCCCGTGGTTGGCGCGACCAACCGCACACTAAGCCGAATAAAAGAAAAGGGACCTCTAGACAGGGATCTATCTTGCTCTCAGTGGGTGCTACCCACGAAGCCTTGCTGCACCTCCCCTGTTTTAGCCATTCCCGGTTGATGAGGCTTGAGGTTACGATTACCTTTAATCAGAACATATCACTTAGAATGCTCATCGTCCGCCTGACGATGTGCTGAAAGCATTCAATCCATACAAGTTCGTTCCGGGTTCGAACGAAACCGAAGGCATTATCTCGTTACACTCGTTTTGGAATCACCCTCAGAGTTAACGACAATAACCCTTGCACTTTAAATCTTCATCTTCACTTGAGATTCACGACCTATCGTTAATTTGGATCGATGTGGTATTCGGGTCTCCAGACCTGGAATACCGGTATACGGAAACCCGATCCCGGTCTCATCGAAATCCAAAACGTATCTTTTAAGGCCAAGTTGTTTAAAGGTTTAAACAATTTAACTTATCTATACAGATAGATAATTCACAATTCACAACTGATAATCACATTATCAATTAAACAGATGATTCATAACCAAATAGGTAATCCATATCAACATCATAATAGTTAATCTATATTATCATCATAATGCAACCAAGCATTCATATCACACAACATCTTATCTCATTTCTGAGATTATATCCATTCAAGACAATCAATGTCATCCATTCATACATAAGCAATGATTTACTTAATCACAACATAATTAATTTAAAATGAATTAAATTAACTATCTCTATCTTTAATTAATTTAAAGTGAATTAAATTAATTACTTCATTCAAATAAATTAAATTAATTACTTCATCATAAATCTTACTTATATAATCATTAATTAATTACCAATAAATTAATTAATCTTTCTCTAATTATCCACTTTAATTAATCACCTTGATTAATCATTCTTTAATTACATTTAAGTAATTATCTTTACTTAATTTCACAAATTTATTATTCTTAATCAAATACAGTAATTAACCTTTAATTACTTCAATAATTAATTAGTTATAATCAATTACTTTAAGCCTTAATTAATTACAATTAATCACTTATCATTTGATTAATTAATCTTAATTAATCAACTCTTAATCATTAATTAATTATAACTAATGATCCCTAATTACACCTTTAATTATTTATTAATTACATTAAGAAATTATTCTTAATTAATCCATAATTATTAATCATCTTTGATTAATCTAATCCAGAAATTTACTTCCCTTAATTACTTCCATTAATTAATTACTTTAATTAATTACCTTCATAAATAATTAATTACATTATTAATTAACCTTAATTAAACCACAATTATTATCATCTTTGATTAATCTAATCCTTTAATTAATTTAATTTAATAAATTATTAAATTAATAACAAGTGATTAACTCTTAATCATTTTCATTTAATAAAATAATTATCCTCTAATTACTTTATTAAATAATTTCCCTTTTATTTAATTACATCTAGTAATTATTCCTTAATTACTTCATCAAGTAATTACACTTAATAAATTATAAGTGATTATCTTTAGTTAATCACTAATTAATTACTTAGTTAATCATTTAACTATTTATTCAAATTTAATTAATAATTTCTTAACTATTTATACTTAAAGACTTTATTTAAGAAAATCATTATCTTAATTAAATAAATTAAATTAAATTGACCAACAATTTAAATATTTTCACATATTAATTTTCTTTAATTAATCAAAACTCTTAATTACTTAAGATAACTCCTTTATTTTAATTGATTTACTAAAATCCTTATTATTTAAACTTTATTTAAAAATAAAACATTTTAGAATTCAATTATAATTAAAACAACATAAACTTCTACTTCAACTTCCAAAACCTTTAAACTTCCAAAGTTATTAAATTAACTTTAATACAAAAACATTTTGAAAATCTACTTATCTACCCTTTTTAAACTTATCTATTTAAATATTTAAAAACTTGTTTTAAACAATTATTCTTTTGAAAACAAATTATTTTATAATTAAAAACTTGTTTAACTTTGCTTAACAACTTAAACATTCTGTTTAAAAATTTAAAACCTGAACAACTTAAAACCCGAGTAAAACCCATAGAAACTCGAAGTAACTCTCGAGACAACCCACAACACTTCTGCTTCGAGTCACGCGAACAAAATCTCGAGAAAGACCCTGATCTCAACCTTCTTCCCCAAACCACCAATCCACCCAGATGCACAAAAACGTGCTCGTGCACGTACACACCTTCACCGATCGATGACGATCTACGACCTGGCCTCCGACAAGTCGCCTCCAACCACGACATCACGATCGACCATCCAAACTTCCACGATTTGAACGAAATTCGAATCGAGCTATCCAACCCATCACCTGGAAAACGTATATCACCAGAAATCACTCGTCTCCGACGATCTATGCCATGAGAAACTTCGCCATCTTCGCCGTAGCTACGCCACGCCTTCCAGCTCCTATCGCAAGCCTCGCGATCCCCTTCGATCGTCTCTCGACATCTCGAAACCCATTTGTACATCAACGTCAAAACCAGGGTATTAAACCCTAGTTCGACAATCTCTGGCCATCACGACCCTTGATAAATCACCGGAGTATTTTTCCGGTGATCATCGTCTTCCCTTTGACTCTCAGAATGAAACACGTCGACCAGTTCGTCATTGATCGATTGAAATCGACCAAAACATCACAAACAATCTACACGAGAATACCCATCAATCTCCAATCTAAAAATCATGATATATCCATTAAAATTCATGGTTTCCTATGTTGAATTCAACTATATAATCAAAACTAAATATTTAATCTAACAATTTTTGACCCAATATACATATATTACTGTTATTTATAAATTTCCAGACAAATAATGTATATAAATTCCAGAACTTATTTTTAGTAATGATATCATACGTTTTCAAACATCTTTCATTTACAAATCCTAAGCTATTAGAGATTAAGTGATGAGATATAGATTTTAAAAGGAAAACAAAAACTGTCATCACCTTACAGAGACTAAGTTATCACCATACAGGCAATCAAACAGGCATTTCAAACAGGCATTTCAAACACTCATATACAAACATTCATATATTACAATCATTTCAGATAAATCATCACATGTCAAAGGTTTAAATCTGTTTTTAAAATAATATTTACTCACCTGTCATTTTGAAACAGAGAACAGATAACATGATCTGTTTCCAGGCTTGCATGTTGATTTTTGAACTGTCTTTGTTGAATTTTTAAATCTGAAATTGATCTTTATTATCTGATTGCATGACTTCAGGTTGTTTGAAGATTTTAAAACTGCTTATTGAATTGCCTCCATCTTCTTTAAGTTTGCATGATCACAGGTGAAGCTTTCCTCATATTTGAATTTCCAGATTTTCATTTCTTCTTTGCAATTTGATTTCCAGACTTATTATTTGATTTTAAGTTCGAATATATTTTTTTAGTTTTTGGTTGTAATGAAGAAAAGATGAAATTTGAACTGAAAGTCAAAAACAGATTTTCTTCTTACATATAAATTTTTATAACTTTAATTTACAAAAAGATAAAATTAAGCCACTTGTCCCCTTAAGTTGTTAATTAGCTTACACATATACCAACCAAGCCTCCATATGTTTACAAGTGTTAATTCTTATTTTAATTAATTTACTTAAGTCATTTATGTATTTATAAATATCTATATGTATATAAAAATGTATTTATCTTTTATAATTAAGCTTTACATTCCTATATAAATTTACAAATGTGAAAACTATTATTTAAAATAACTTATACTTTAATCAAATATATATAACATATTTATAAATGTTTGAGCTTAACTATATATATATTTTTACAAACCATTTTGACTTTTTAAAAAGGAAAGAATGTTAAAAACAATTGAATTTTAAAAGAGAAAAGATTATTAAAATGAACTTCTTATTTTAAATCTTATTCTTGTTATTTAAATCATAAATATCATTTTCAAAAGTATTAAACCAAATTACAAATTATATATATATATATATATATGAGTTTGAAAACATCTTATTAAATTCAAATTCAATATTCTTTTTATTCCAACATATGCAAATATATATATTCTAAATGAAAAATACTTTTAACATTAGCTTGATAATTATCATATTGAATTAATACATAACTTCAAATAACAATATATATGTTCATATATATTATAATTTGAAAACATAATTTTATTAAATTAAAAGATTCCCTATTCATAATATATATACCTATATATATATATATATTATAAATATAAACACTTATATTAGTTTTAGAAGGATAAAACTTCCCAATTTAAAATATTATTAACCTTTTAAAATGAATTGAACTTGTCAATTTATAAAATAAATCAACTAATCAATTTAATTATTAATAAAGATTATTAAATTGATATTGCCAAATTTCCGGGATATCACATTCCTCCCCCCTTAAAATAATTTCGTCCCCGAAATTTAAAAGCAAAGATAATTTAATAACCGAGTAAAATTTTTAATTTTAACAGCAATCACATAAATCAATCATTATTATCAATCATAGCAACCATATAAATCAAACAAATTTAATTATCCAGACAAATTCTGGATAGAATTTCCTCGAGTTTCCCCAAGTATATATATATACCGGGATACTCGTTCTACAGGATCTTAACTAACTATCTACAATAATCTAGAACTCCTTCCCATCTAGATTACAAATCTGAACAAAATATCAGACTAAACTCAAAACCATCTCAACTACCAAATCCTTCTGAACTGCTGATCCCACAACCAATGACAAATCAGACACGTATTCCCTCAAAGATACGTGAAATACAATGAATTACAGTTATCCGAAGGAAACTCAATCCTGTAGATCAAAGAACTAATCCTTTTGAGAACACAAGAAAATCTCAAAATACTTCTAGAGCTAGTTCTCCAATCTTACCAAATCTTGTATCTCCTTTAATTGAAGAAAACTTAAACAATATCCAATTTCAACTTCATCCTTCCTGATCAGCTTAGCCCTTGCTGATGCTTCCTGGAACAATCTAGACCAACATCAAACCAATTTCCGGATCTTTCTCAACAAAATGGTTTCCAAAAAATCACCGAAATCCAGAACACAATTCTACTCCACAAACATTAGAGAACTATGAACTACTTCTCCTATCTGGAATAGCCAAAACAGTTGCACTTGACAACCTTATCTCCAAATCCTGAAAATTTCTTCACACTTAGAGATACACTCAAATTTCTTATAGAAATACTCTACTCCAATAAAATCACAACTCCCGGTTGCTCCCACTCTAGAATAGCTGCTATCTTGCTTTCGCTGCACAACTCTGATCTTGAACAGATGAGAATGCCGTCGGAAAAACTCGAGCACAAACTTGATCATCCACAGTTCATCAGACCATAAAATCTTAGCGACTTCATTTCATTTGGTCAGAAACATCTCGCAGAAACTTCTCCAGAAAAACTAGGTGTGATCAATCCCTCTCCAAAGAATTCTGAGCTGCTTCACCAAATTCTTCTCTCGGAGACATCCTTCTACTAAGCTGAACTTCCGGTAACTCCACGAATTTAGTCGATACGGAATCTCAACATCCAATAATCCCAAGAGAATACTCAAACAATCGCAAGTCTCTTTTGCGATCAACTCGACCTAACTTCCACAGATACTGTTCTCTCTTCACAAATTAGAACAGCTCATACTTAACTATCCAATTCATCGAAGAAATGGATTCACTCAGCTGCTTCTGGACTCCAACTTCAGAAAAACTACTCAGCCAGAAACTTCCTGCTAACACACAGAACACTCCGAGCTGCACTGCTGTCACAGATACCAAAGACTTCTTATCCGAAACTCTTTGAGAAACTCGGACTTCAAAGCAAAAAGAAACACCCCGCTGGACCCAGCCACAACACCGAAACAGATCTACTTCCTTAAACTTGCTTCAGAAGAAACATCTTCAGAAACGTCCATAGTCACCGCGTCTCATCACACAACTACTACTTCTTGAAGTTACCAAGATACTATAACTCGCTTCAGCTCATCCAATAGATCTACTCTATTCATCCAACTTCAAAGATAAACTCCGAACTTAAACAGTTTCCTTCGGAGATTGATGAAATCTTTACATCACAACAAAGTTTACTCGAGACAGTATTAGGTCTACAGTCTCGACAATTACACTTCCAACCTCAACACTCAAACTCTAACCATTGGTAATTGTGTTACACACACTACCACCCTATCTACCTTTATAACTCATATTGGAAAACCCGAACAGGTAACCCAACAAATAGGTAGAAATACATATATATATATATATATATTTAAAATGATACTTTTTATATAGAAATTATTTCTGGGTAAAATTATTTCATTTACCTCTTTAAAACAATATTGTGTCCGTTGACCTGGTTCAAGTGTTTAGAGATCCCTATCAATAACGTTAGCTACTCGTATTGACCAGAATCCATATACCACTCAACCGATCAATTAACACAATATAAAACCATTTTTATATAATTAACAATTACGCGCTCTCAAGATAGACACCACTTCAGAGCCTAGGTATTCACTCAACCTACTGCTCTGATACCATATGTAACGACCCGACTTCCTATGCCCAGAAAGTCGCATCATTATGAAGAAAGAAAGGGGTAGAAAATAGAAAAGAAGAGAAGAAAGAAAGAAACAACAACAACGATCTCACAGCGGAACGAATAAATTATATTAATAACATAAACTATTACATAGTATACAACACTTATCAGAGTTTACACAACTATACAACACATACTAGACAGTTATAAAACATCTGTCTAGATATTACAACTCAAATACAATACAAGACTCTAACACAGATATCAACACAGCGGAAACTCTATATATCTACACGCTGAAGCCTCCTGCTCCTCAGCTCCTCCAGAATATACGTCAAAGCTAAACCTGAATCCCTTGGCTACTCGTAAAAATTTGAGTACCCAAGAGTTTATAAAACAGAAATAAACACTTGGGTCAGACATGGGTCTGGTGTGAGTAAACGGGTTAAAATTGTTTAACTTCAAAACCCTTTGAAAACAAAGTATCACGTAAGACTTCCCACACATAAACATGGAAAAGTTTTTACCTTACGCTAACCAAAACATTTGATAGGAAATCTGATTGTATTATAATAGGGTCTAGGGTTTTCAAGTAAAATACAGAAATAGCTGAAATGCTTACATCTCACATTCCAACATAGTTGGGCACAACTAATACGTACGGCACTTATTGGAGTTTGGATTCCATACAAAGGCAGGGCTACTGGGGTACCGCCCGTCACAGTACGTGGCCTAGATCACCGTACCGAGGAGTACGCCCGCTCCCCTGCAACACAAAGCCGGAACCATCCCTTACTGGATAATCCCGAACAAGACAATCCCGTGGTTGGCGCGACCAACCGCACACTAAGCCGAATAAAAGAAAAGGGACCTCTAGACAGGGATCTATCTTGCTCTCAGTGGGTGCTACCCACGAAGCCTTGCTGCACCTCCCCTGTTTTAGCCATTCCCGGTTGATGAGGCTTGAGGTTACGATTACCTTTAATCAGAACATATCACTTAGAATGCTCATCGTCCGCCTGACGATGTGCTGAAAGCATTCAATCCATACAAGTTCGTTCCGGGTTCGAACGAAACCGAAGGCATTATCTCGTTACACTCGTTTTGGAATCACCCTCAGAGTTAACGACAATAACCCTTGCACTTTAAATCTTCATCTTCACTTGAGATTCACGACCTATCGTTAATTTGGATCGATGTGGTATTCGGGTCTCCAGACCTGGAATACCGGTATACGGAAACCCGATCCCGGTCTCATCGAAATCCAAAACGTATCTTTTAAGGCCAAGTTGTTTAAAGGTTTAAACAATTTAACTTATCTATACAGATAGATAATTCACAATTCACAACTGATAATCACATTATCAATTAAACAGATGATTCATAACCAAATAGGTAATCCATATCAACATCATAATAGTTAATCTATATTATCATCATAATGCAACCAAGCATTCATATCACACAACATCTTATCTCATTTCTGAGATTATATCCATTCAAGACAATCAATGTCATCCATTCATACATAAGCAATGATTTACTTAATCACAACATAATTAATTTAAAATGAATTAAATTAACTATCTCTATCTTTAATTAATTTAAAGTGAATTAAATTAATTACTTCATTCAAATAAATTAAATTAATTACTTCATCATAAATCTTACTTATATAATCATTAATTAATTACCAATAAATTAATTAATCTTTCTCTAATTATCCACTTTAATTAATCACCTTGATTAATCATTCTTTAATTACATTTAAGTAATTATCTTTACTTAATTTCACAAATTTATTATTCTTAATCAAATACAGTAATTAACCTTTAATTACTTCAATAATTAATTAGTTATAATCAATTACTTTAAGCCTTAATTAATTACAATTAATCACTTATCATTTGATTAATTAATCTTAATTAATCAACTCTTAATCATTAATTAATTATAACTAATGATCCCTAATTACACCTTTAATTATTTATTAATTACATTAAGAAATTATTCTTAATTAATCCATAATTATTAATCATCTTTGATTAATCTAATCCAGAAATTTACTTCCCTTAATTACTTCCATTAATTAATTACTTTAATTAATTACCTTCATAAATAATTAATTACATTATTAATTAACCTTAATTAAACCACAATTATTATCATCTTTGATTAATCTAATCCTTTAATTAATTTAATTTAATAAATTATTAAATTAATAACAAGTGATTAACTCTTAATCATTTTCATTTAATAAAATAATTATCCTCTAATTACTTTATTAAATAATTTCCCTTTTATTTAATTACATCTAGTAATTATTCCTTAATTACTTCATCAAGTAATTACACTTAATAAATTATAAGTGATTATCTTTAGTTAATCACTAATTAATTACTTAGTTAATCATTTAACTATTTATTCAAATTTAATTAATAATTTCTTAACTATTTATACTTAAAGACTTTATTTAAGAAAATCATTATCTTAATTAAATAAATTAAATTAAATTGACCAACAATTTAAATATTTTCACATATTAATTTTCTTTAATTAATCAAAACTCTTAATTACTTAAGATAACTCCTTTATTTTAATTGATTTACTAAAATCCTTATTATTTAAACTTTATTTAAAAATAAAACATTTTAGAATTCAATTATAATTAAAACAACATAAACTTCTACTTCAACTTCCAAAACCTTTAAACTTCCAAAGTTATTAAATTAACTTTAATACAAAAACATTTTGAAAATCTACTTATCTACCCTTTTTAAACTTATCTATTTAAATATTTAAAAACTTGTTTTAAACAATTATTCTTTTGAAAACAAATTATTTTATAATTAAAAACTTGTTTAACTTTGCTTAACAACTTAAACATTCTGTTTAAAAATTTAAAACCTGAACAACTTAAAACCCGAGTAAAACCCATAGAAACTCGAAGTAACTCTCGAGACAACCCACAACACTTCTGCTTCGAGTCACGCGAACAAAATCTCGAGAAAGACCCTGATCTCAACCTTCTTCCCCAAACCACCAATCCACCCAGATGCACAAAAACGTGCTCGTGCACGTACACACCTTCACCGATCGATGACGATCTACGACCTGGCCTCCGACAAGTCGCCTCCAACCACGACATCACGATCGACCATCCAAACTTCCACGATTTGAACGAAATTCGAATCGAGCTATCCAACCCATCACCTGGAAAACGTATATCACCAGAAATCACTCGTCTCCGACGATCTATGCCACGAGAAACTTCGCCATCTTCGCCGTAGCTACGCCACGCCTTCCAGCTCCTATCGCAAGCCTCGCGATCCCCTTCGATCGTCTCTCGACATCTCGAAACCCATTTGTACATCAACGTCAAAACCAGGGTATTAAACCCTAGTTCGACAATCTCTGGCCATCACGACCCTTGATAAATCACCGGAGTATTTTTCCGGTGATCATCGTCTTCCCTTTGACTCTCAGAATGAAACACGTCGACCAGTTCGTCATTGATCGATTGAAATCGACCAAAACATCACAAACAATCTACACGAGAATACCCATCAATCTCCAATCTAAAAATCATGATATATCCATTAAAATTCATGGTTTCCTATGTTGAATTCAACTATATAATCAAAACTAAATATTTAATCTAACAATTTTTGACCCAATATACATATATTACTGTTATTTATAAATTTCCAGACAAATAATGTATATAAATTCCAGAACTTATTTTTAGTAATGATATCATACGTTTTCAAACATCTTTCATTTACAAATCCTAAGCTATTAGAGATTAAGTGATGAGATATAGATTTTAAAAGGAAAACAAAAACTGTCATCACCTTACAGAGACTAAGTTATCACCATACAGGCATTCAAACAGGCATTTCAAACAGGCATTTCAAACACTCATATACAAACATTCATATATTACAATCATTTCAGATAAATCATCACATGTCAAAGGTTTAAATCTGTTTTTAAAATAATATTTACTCACCTGTCATTTTGAAACAGAGAACAGATAACATGATCTGTTTCCAGGCTTGCATGTTGATTTTTGAACTGTCTTTGTTGAATTTTTAAATCTGAAATTGATCTTTATTATCTGATTGCATGACTTCAGGTTGTTTGAAGATTTTAAAACTGCTTATTGAATTGCCTCCATCTTCTTTAAGTTTGCATGATCACAGGTGAAGCTTTCCTCATATTTGAATTTCCAGATTTTCATTTCTTCTTTGCAATTTGATTTCCAGACTTATTATTTGATTTTAAGTTCGAATATATTTTTTTAGTTTTTGGTTGTAATGAAGAAAAGATGAAATTTGAACTGAAAGTCAAAAACAGATTTTCTTCTTACATATAAATTTTTATAACTTTAATTTACAAAAAGATAAAATTAAGCCACTTGTCCCCTTAAGTTGTTAATTAGCTTACACATATACCAACCAAGCCTCCATATGTTTACAAGTGTTAATTCTTATTTTAATTAATTTACTTAAGTCATTTATGTATTTATAAATATCTATATGTATATAAAAATGTATTTATCTTTTATAATTAAGCTTTACATTCCTATATAAATTTACAAATGTGAAAACTATTATTTAAAATAACTTATACTTTAATCAAATATATATAACATATTTATAAATGTTTGAGCTTAACTATATATATATTTTTACAAACCATTTTGACTTTTTAAAAAGGAAAGAATGTTAAAAACAATTGAATTTTAAAAGAGAAAAGATTATTAAAATGAACTTCTTATTTTAAATCTTATTCTTGTTATTTAAATCATAAATATCATTTTCAAAAGTATTAAACCAAATTACAAATTATATATATATATATATATATATGAGTTTGAAAACATCTTATTAAATTCAAATTCAATATTCTTTTTATTCCAACATATGCAAATATATATATTCTAAATGAAAAATACTTTTAACATTAGCTTGATAATTATCATATTGAATTAATACATAACTTCAAATAACAATATATATGTTCATATATATTATAATTTGAAAACATAATTTTATTAAATTAAAAGATTCCCTATTCATAATATATATACCTATATATATATATATATTATAAATATAAACACTTATATTAGTTTTAGAAGGATAAAACTTCCCAATTTAAAATATTATTAACCTTTTAAAATGAATTGAACTTGTCAATTTATAAAATAAATCAACTAATCAATTTAATTATTAATAAAGATTATTAAATTGATATTGCCAAATTTCCGGGATATCACACATTATGAGTGCTAATTAAATCATTAATAAAAGTAAGTTTTATCTTAAAGTAAATGAAAACTTAATGATGGTAATTCATTAATTATTAAGTCAATTAAAATGGATAATTTATTCATTTAATTAACTGATGAATTTGTTTAATTAAATAAGTAATTAAAGGTTTAATTCCTTGAAATAATTAATTAGGAGGTTAGTTAATTATGTAAATGGATTAGAGGTTAATCTAATTATTAGGATTAATTAGAATAATTTATTAATTAAGAAAAATTAATTAAAGTGTTGGATAAATTTATTTATATCAAATGGTTTGTAACTAATAAATCAGGATTGGGTAATTAATTCTCAAGTAATTAATTCAATTAGAAATTAATTTAATTAATAAGGATTAAACAATTTATTAATCCTACTTATAAATGTTTATTGAATGCTTGACATTACTTATGAATGATTGTATTATATGAGATGCCTTGGATTGATTTTCCTATCTGATCTATGATATTTTGTTCTGTGAATTGTGCAAGGTATGATTTATTCAATTATTTATGATACATCTGTATATTATCTGTGAATCTATGAATGAGCGATAAGCGATATAGTTTATACCGCTCATCAACTATATTTTTGTGTTTTAATCTGTAATGATTGAATGATGTTGCACTATTGTGTTAAAACCCTGAACCACACTTATACACACACCAATATGAATTTCACGTGGAAATCGATTAAGTCATAGATTTTGAAATAGTTTAAAAGTTGAATATTTAAAACCAAATGTTTTGGAAATGGATTGGATTTAAAGTGAAAAGCTTTTGAAATGGAATTTCAAAGATGAAATTTATTTTGAATAACTTGATAAAGTATGAAGTTTAAATAATTCGATTTAAAATTAAATTCAAGATTTGAAATTGAATTCTATGATTTGAAACTAGGGATTAAAGATGTTATACCAGTTATATAAGGGTTAAACTATTTTAAAAGTATTGATTTTGGAATGTGAATATAATTCAAGGGCTTTAACTCGTGCAAATATAATGGGATTTTTCTAAAACGAAAACTATTTGTTTTCAAATAATAAAAGCTGCCACATAAGTAATGAACTTCCAATTTGTGTTGAAAGGTTTCAAATTTAAAATGAAATTGAAATGTTTTGAAAGGCTATGAATGAATCTTGAGGAACGAGTTTGAAAGTTATAAATTAAATCTTAATTTAAAGATTTAACGAGTCAATCCAATTAGAATGGAAATTGTTTTGAAAATCTGTGAATGAATCTTTGTGAAACTGAGTAAACTTTTTGAATTTAAATCTTTTATTTAAAAGATTAAAATGGTAATGTGTTTAAACCATTTGAAGGAAAGCTTTGGGTAATAAATTGTGACTTGATTGAAATCCCATATCCATATGTTTTAAAATATTGCGCTCACTATTCGGTTTAGCCGGGAGAGGACCTTTGTGTCATATAGCCCATTCCGAATATGTGATATGACGTTATGGATAGCATTTGAAGATCGGTTATGAAGACTGGATATTTTCGAAAACAAAAGGATAACTCATCGAATGTCTTTGCATCGACTGGTCCCCGGTATAGAGACTCCATATGTGATGGGAAATCCGGACATGATTAGGGATTATCCGGATTGCAAGGGCTTCTTCGGAAGTGCCTTTGGTTCTGTTCGAACCCGGAACAGACTTGTATGGTTACATGTCTGACATTACATTTTGAGATATAAAGCTGATTTCTTTCAAATACATTTCTGTTTGGTGGCGAAGAATTTATTCTCTTAGCTTAACACCCTTCTCTAAGACGTACGAGCTCAGAGGTTATGTAGTTGAAATTTATCAGCGATATATTCCCAATTTAGTAATGTGGCATGCTGAGTGTTGCTGTGTGATGATCATTTATTGATCATTTGTGATCAAAGAGTGGCTTTGTGAAAAAGCGTAGCTTTGTGGACGAGACTTCGTCAAACCTCACACCCCGGAATGGTCAAAACAGGAAAGATGCAGCAAGGTTATTAGGGGTAGCACCCCTTAGGGTATGTGCATTTCCTTCTAGATAGAAGTGGTATCATGGTATGGAGCCCAGATACTTAACTTATGTGGATGTCGCAATATCTTACTTTGTGATTTGTTGCTGGGGCCCCGGATAAAGGTTGGTTACAACCGGGAGATGGCATACTCGTGTCAGTAGTTACCCAGTTAGGGGTAACCCAGCCTTGTGTTGGCAGAGATCCGGTTAGGTTCTCGGGGCGTCTTTCCAGAGGCGTTTCCATGTGGCCCAGGAAGTTCCTTAGCCTGACCATTGTTGGAAATCCAATTCCCAATACGAAACCCTGTACGGTTTTAGTTGTAGAACCTGCCATTTACTTATGGTGGCGCCCCACTGTTTAGATGGTAGCTATAGTAGGCATAGTTCGAAATGTCTATGCTGGCTAAGATTAATATTCTATTTTCGAAATGTTTTCTACACTATGCACTAGTAATAATATCAAAGAAATTTCCTCGTACCAAGCATATTTAACTATTATAAGAAGAAATCTCCTCCAATTCTGCGTTTGCATTGTGCGTGTGGTGGAAGGTCTTATGGTGGTTCCATTTTTAAAAGCATACCGGAAAATTCTTTTATAAATCTTGTTTTATTTAAATGCAACTTTTTTTGTTGCTCACACCAGTCCCATGACTGATCCGGAGTTTATTGTTTCTTTCCTAAACTCTGGTTGCTCAAAATTTTTCTACACGGGCAGTCTAGAGTTGGGTTTTTCAAATAGTAAGAAGTAGTAGATTTTCTGGAGCTAGTTCAGTCTTTGGATATGACCGCCCTTACTTATCTTGGTGCATCGTTATTGGGAGTTCAAGCTATTTCTGGATTGATGTTTTGAAGATGGAGATTATCCGCTGCTGGTGTTATCTATTTTCTTTCCGCTGCTATTTCTTGTATCATACCTCTGATGTATATTGATATTCATTGTATCACTCTGTTGTATCGGATATTGTATCAATGTTATATATCAATGTTTTATTCATTTCTTCCGCTGTGTTGTTTACTTAATTATGTTATAAGCTCCGCCGACTCGGATTTGAACGGTCGAATCTATGGCATTCGAGTACGATGTAAAGTATGGATGTCGATTTTCGAGCGCGAAAAACCCGTATCGTTACAGCCCGTGTGGAAAATGATGGGCACCCATAGTTTAAGAAAGGGACAATAAACTCCAGGTCAGTCATGGGACTGGTGTGAGAACTTAAAACAGTTATTTATCTTTAAAACAACTACAACAAAGGAAGTAAAAGACATCTGCAATGCTTTTTGGAAAATGAAACTACCATAAGGCCTCCCGCCACACACACAATGCAAACGCAGAATTGGAGGAGATTTCTCCTTATGATAGTCAAACATGCTTACAATGAAAAATCATTCAATATTATTATTAGTGCATAGTGCAGAAAAACATTACGAAAGTATAATATTAATCTTAGCCAGCATAGACATTTCAAACTATGCCTACTATAGATACCATCTAAATAGTGGTGACCACCATAAGTAAATGACAGGTTCTACAACTAATACCATACAAGGTTCGTATTGGAAATTGGATTTCCAACAAATGGTCAGGCTAAGGAACTTCCTACTGCCAATGTGATCGCCTTTGGCGGGACATCCCGAGAACTAACTAACTCTCTGCCAACACAAGGCCGGGTTACCCCTTACACTAGGTAACTACTACACGAATATGCCAGCCCCCGGTCCTTTGGGACCTTCATCCGAGGCGCCTCAACAAAACAACAATCACACAATAAATGAGATTGGAGTAACCATATAGGTTAAATACCAGAGCTCCATACCTGATACCACCCTTTTCCAGAAGGAAATGACATACCCTAAAGGGAGCGACCCTCATAACCTTGTCACATATTCATGTTTTGACCATTTCCGGGTTGTGAGGTCCGAAGATGTCTCGTCCACAAAGCTACGATTTTTCACAAAGCCACGCTTTGATCAACAAATGATCAATAAATAATCATCACACAGCAACACTCAGCATGCCACATTACCAAATTGGGAGTATATCACTGATAACTTTCAACTACATAACCTCTGAGCTCGTACGTCTCAGAGAAGGGTGTTAAGCTAAGAGAATAAATTCTCCGCCACCAAAAAGAAATGTATTTGAAAGATATCAGCTTTATATCTCAAAATGTAATGTCAGACATGTAAACATACAAGTCTGTTCCGGGTTCGAACAGAACCGAAGGCACTTCCGAAGAAGCCCTTGCAATCCGGTTATTTACAATCCCGATCGAACTTCCCATCACAAAGGAAATCTCTATACCGTAGCTAACGGTGCAGAGACAATCGATACGTCATCCTATCATTTTCACAAATACCTGGTTTTCACCACCGGTCTTCAAATGTTATCCATATCGTCATATCACTTATTCGGAATGGGTTATATGATACAAAGGTCCTTTCCCAGCTAAACCGAATAGTGAGCACAATATTTAAAACATATGGATATAGGGATTTCAATTAAGTCACAACTTATTACCCAAATCTTTTCTTTTAAATGGTTTAAACAAATTACCATTTTAAATCTTTAAACTAGAAGATTTACTTCACAAAGTTCACCCAATTTCACAAAGATTCATTCACAGATTTCCAAATCAATTTCCATTTCAATTGGATTAATCCATTAAATCTTTAAATTAAGATTTAATTTATAGATTTCAAAACTATTCACAATTCAAGTCTTTTATAATATAAAAGATACACCATTTAAAATCTTCTTTTATTTCAAAACAAGATTTAATCATCGTCACAAAGGTTAATTCATAGTTTTTCCAAACTATTTACAATTTCATTTCAACTTGAAATGTTTCAATACAAATTGGAAATCTTTTCACTTTATGAAAGCTATTATTATTTGAAAATGGATAGTTTTCGTTTTGGAAAAAACTGGTTACAATTACACAGGTTAAAGCCATCCAAGTATAAAACTTGAATTTAAATTTAAATTTCCAAAACCATATTTTTAAATGGTTAAAAAACCCATATAAACACCTTTTATACTTGCATAATCTTTTAAACCAAAATTCCCAAATTATTGAATTCAATTTCAAAATATTGAATTCAAATCTTAAATCAAATTATTCAAATTTCAATTTTATTAAGTTATTTTAAAATAACTTTTATTTTTGAAACTCATTTCCAAAAGCTTCCAATCCCAATTCCAAAACTAATTTGGATTCAAAAATTCAATTTTAAAAATTGATAAAAATCTGTGACTTAATCGATTTTCACGTGAAATCCACATTTGTGTGTGTATTGTGTAGTCCAGGGGTTTAACACAATAGTGCGACAACATTCAACCATCACAGATCAAATATAAAAATATAATTGATAAGCGGTATAAACTATAACGCTTATCTATTCATTCACAGATCACAGATATATATATCACAGATAAACAATTTACGGATCACAACACAGAACATGATATGTCACAAAGCATCACATATTTCGGATATCAAACAATTCAACATCCAATGTAATCCAAACATCCATAGATAGGATCAATATAATCATCTGATTAATTTAAATCAGATAAATTTCTATAAATAAATTTGACTAGTTATGGTAAATTAATAACCAATTAACTACAAAAACATTTAATAAATTTCCCTTTAATTAATCATTAATTAACCCTTAATGAAAAATTAATACTTAATTAATTATTTATAATTAATTATCATAAACAATTAATTTCTACTTGTAAATTTCCATTGTGTTCATTTCCATATATTCACTCTTTATACGATTTTCAAATCAATTCCACAAATATTCAATTTTCAACTCCAAATCAATTTTAAAATTGATTTTAAAATCCCAAATAAATTTCCAATGAATTTCCAAAATTATTTCTTTTTTTTTAAAATAAATTCCTTTATCTCCTCAAATCTATTTAAAAATCCAAATTTTAAATAAATTCTTCAACTTATAAATACTATTATTAAAAATCCATTTATTAAGCCCTTTTTCCCAAAATTTGAAATTTAATTAAATATGGTTCAAAAATAAGACTTTTATCTTTTTAAAACTCCTTTTTAAATTTAGCCAATTCTCCAAAAATAAACTTTCGATAAATTTTCAACTTAAATTTCGAAAATCCAATTTTTATTTATTTCTGGTATGCAATGATACCAAAAACGTCTTCGGCTAAATTATAGCCTTCAACAATTCCAATTCACAAATATAATCACATGGAGATTATAAATAAATCAACATACAACATTGAAATAAATTCAAATGTTTGAGGAATCCAATTGGATCCCTCCAACCTGTTTCCCTGCATCCACAGATGTTAGCACAATACCAATTCCACTTCGAGGTGGAATATCGTGGTATATGGCATTTACAAAATACTATCCGCTATTATGCAGCGCAATAGGGTCTCATCCACTATATAATGCAGGAAATCAACTCCAAATACATATATAATACCAATTCCACTTCATGGTGGAATATCGCAGTATATGTTTTTAATATAATAACCTCCGCTTAATATGCGGCGTATAGGGTCTATTTCAACACAATAGATAATAACCATCATTCAATTCAACATATTACCAATTCCACTTCACGGTTGCAGTAATTTATTTCGAATAAAATAAAACATGCGTTTAATTTTTCTCAAAATTATCACTAGCTCCAATTGACTCCAAACCAGTTCCATTGCATAGTGCTCGACAAAATGAACCCAATGCAAGTCGTTTCGTCAAATTCTGACCTCGTATCAAAAAGTTACGGCATTACAAAGTTTATACGATTTAAAATAAATCAATTTCACATATTTTTTTTTAAAACCCTACTTCATCAGAGCCGTTGATTTCAGAAGGCAGATCGTGGCCGTGCACTTCATCTTCTCCACCAGGTCATACACGCGCGTATCAACCCATTGGCTGCCATTCATCATCAAATTATCGCGCCTCCTATCAACCACCAGAAAATGATCGAGTACCACCATTTGAAACGCCATTGCCACCTCTATCATTGTTGAGAGCATCATCGAGCTCAGTTGCATGTGTACCTCAAAAAACGTGTGTGAACTCTTGACGTTTAACCTCGATTTGCTGGCAATTTACTCGATTACATTCGATCATCACCGTACAGTTGATAGATCTCTCCACCCTCTCTATTTTCTTAGTTGACGCCGAAGGCTATAGGGGCGTGGATGAGGGGATAAATGAGGGAGAAAGTTGGTCGTTTTGAAAACGGATAGTTTTCGTTTTGGGAAAAACTGGTTACAATTACATAGGTTAAAGCCATCCAAGTATAAAACTTGAATTTAAATTTAAATTTCCAAAACCATATTTTTAAATGGTTAAAAAACCCATATAAACACCTTTTATACTTGCATAATCTTTTAAACCAAAATTCCCAAATTATTGAATTCAATTTCAAAATATTGAATTCAAATCTTAAATCAAATTATTCAAATTTCAATTTTATTAAGTTATATTAAAATAACTTTTATTTTTGAAACTCATTTCCAAAAGCTTCCAATCCCAATTCCAAAACTAATTTGGATTCAAAAATTCAATTTTCAAAATTGATAAAAATCTATGACTTAACCGATTTCCACGAGAAATCCACATTTGTGTGTGTATTGTGTAGTCCAGGGGTTTAACACAATAGTGCAACAACATTCAACCATCACAGATCAAATATAACAATATAATTGATAAGTGGTATAAACTATAACGCTTATCTATTCATTCACAGATAAAAGATATATATATCACAGATAAACAATTTACGGATCACAACACAGAACATGATATATCATAAAGCATCACATATTTGGGATATCAAACAATTCAACATCCAATGTAATCCAAACATCCATAGATAGGATCAATTTAATCATCAGATAAATTTTGAATCAGATAAATTTGGCTAGTTATGGTAAATTAATAACCAATTAACTACAAAAACATTTAATAAATTTCCCTTTAGTTAATCATTAATTAACCCTAAATTAAAAATTAATACTTAATTAATTATTTTTAATTAATTACCATAAACAATTAATTTCTACTTGTAAATTTCCATTATGAATTTACATTTCCAAATATTCACTCTTTATACGATTTTCAAATCAATTCCACAAATATTCATTTTTCAACTCCAAATCAATTTTCAAATTGATTTTCGAATCCCAAATAAATTTCCAATGAATTTCCAAAATTATTTCTTTTTTTTAAAAATAAATTCCTTTATCTCCTCAAATCTATTTAAAAATCCAAATTTTAAATAAATTCTTCAACTTATAAATACTATTATTAAAAATCCATTTATTAAGCCATTTTTCCCAAAATTTGAAATTTAATTAAATATGGTTCAAAAATAAGACTTTTATCTTTTTAAAACTCTATTTTAAATTTATCCAATTCTCCAAAAATAAAATTTTCGATAAATTTTCAACTTAAATTTCAAAAATCCAATTTTTATTTATTTTTGGTATCAAACGATACCAAAAATGTATTCGGCTAAATTATAGCCTTCAACAATTCCAATTCACAAATATAATCACATGGAGATTATAAATAAATCAGCACACAACATTGAAATAAATTCAAATGTTTGAGGAATCCAGTTGGCTCCCTCCAACCTGTTTCCCTACATCCACAGATGTTAGCACAATAGGGTCTCATCTGCTATTATAATGCGGGAAATCAACTCTAAATACGTATATAATACCAATTCCACTTCACGGTGGAATATCGTAGTATATGTTTTTAATATAATAACCTTCGCTTAATATGCGGCGTATAGGGTTTATTTCAACACAATAGATAACAACCATCATTCAATTCACACAATCAAGCAATTTTAAATTTTACTATTTAAAATTTAAATCGAAACAAATTCGATTGAGTGAGGAGTTCTTACTATGCTTTCAATAATTGTTGCAGCAATTTACTTCGAATAAAATTAAACACGCGTTTAATTTTACTCAAAATTAACACTAGCTCCAATCAACTCCAAACCAGTTCCATTGCGTAGTGCTCGACAAAATGAACCCAATGCAAGTCGTTTCGTCAAATTCTAACCTCGTATCAAAAGGTTACAGCATTACAAAGTTTATACGATTTAAAATAAATCAATTTCACATTTTTTTTAAAACCCTACTTCATCAGAGCCGTTGATTTCAGAAGGCATATCGTGGCCGTGCACTTCATCTTCTCCCCCAGGTCATACGCGTGCGTATCAACCCATTGGCCGTCGTTCATCATCGAATTATCGCGCCTCCTATCGACCACCAGAAAACGATCGAGTACCACCATTCAAAACGCCATCGCCACCTCTATCATTGTCGAGAGTATCATCGAGCTCGGTTGCATGTGCACCTCAAAAAATGTGTGTGAACTCTTGACGTTTAACCTTAATTTGCCGGCAATCTACTCGATTACATTCGATCATCACCGTACAGTCGATAGATCTCTCCACCCTCTCCATTTTCTTAGTTGACGTCGAAGGCTATAGGGGTGCGCATGAGGGGATAAATGGGGGAGAACGTTGGTTGTTTTCTGGCCATCGAATCTCTTAGTAGCGGCCTGCCCTAGAGAGTTAGGGTTTGATGAAAATTGAGAAATTCTAAGGGCTTTTGTAGAAAATATCGAAACACTATTCATCCCGAAAATTTTCGAACTTGAAATCAAACGTGCCGGCTGACGTTTCTAAGGTTTTACCCGCGTTCCGAACACAATGGAACGTGTTTCAGAAGCTAATTTAGTCATATGTGCGAGTTATGGAATTAAATGATCAAATTTAAATTAAATCGATTAAAACGATTTCTATGCGTTTTGGCTTGCCCGGACAAACCGTAAATCCGATTGACACGAAATTTGAAACCATACAATAATTTCACATTACGGATCTGATGAAACTAGTTTCGTCGAAATCCAAGACTGTTTGAAAAATGACTATTTTCACTAGTCAATTAAATATTAAAATAATCAATTTTCACAATTTGACTTTTAATTCAATTTTAAAAGTTCTATAACATCATTATAACTTCAATATGATTTTATATAACTTTATAAATCAGTTTTATACACATTTGATCCAATTTCCAATTATTTACGCAATTTCAAATATTAAATTGTCGATTTAAACACCCATTAAATCACTATATTTGAAATTAAATTTATTCGACTTACAAATCTTACTTGTTAATATTTAAAATCAATTAAATATACGAATTTCAAATGACATAAATTCTGGCGTTACAATAGGCCATACAAGATTTTCAGAGTCAAAATGGTCATATAGAATTTTGACAAAAACCATAAATGTGGAAAATGTTCCTAAGAGTCAATTTTCAAAATTTTAGGATCGTACGACCTCATATGGAAATAATATTATTATTCTATGATCCTTTGATATGTAGAATATGGGTCATTACATTCTCCCCCGCTTTAGGAATTTTTCCCTCAAAATCCCAAATAAAAAATAATAGGTCCATTCTACATGACTAAGAACCATACACATGCATAGGCAACCATCATACATCAAACATGCATACATAACAATCAAATAGAAAAAGAAACATCCAAACTTATCCTAGAGTGCATGGTAATATAATAAGGTATATACTTCATGATATCATAAGTGAAAGTAAAGGCGATAAATAAGAAGTCTCGCCTAATAAATAGCTCTGGGTAAGCTATCTCACGCTCTCCATGGTCTCCCAAGTGCAATTTCCTTCACTTTCACTGCGTTGAACCCTCACCAACTTCACTATCTTCTTTCTAAGCTGCTACGTATTGCATTCGATGATACAAATAAGCCTATGAGGTCTTGAACCACTGTTCAATCTAGATATCATTTAGTCAATCTAGTGTGATAGTTATGCCTGAGTCGTGCACAAACTTCAGCAAGTGAGAAATGTGAAATACATTGTGGACTCCCGCCATGCTTTGAGGTAAGTCATCTCTGTAAGAAAGGTTCCCAATCCTCTCTAGCATCAGAAAAGGACCTAAAAATTTTAGTGCAAACTTTCCTTTAATACCGAACCGAATTACATTCTTTAATCGAGAGATCTTGACAAATACCATGTCTCCAATAGAGAACTCTAAATCTCGATGTCTCTTATCCGCGTAGCTCTTTTGTCTTCCTTCTGTAGCTTTCATTTAATGCCGAATGATCTCAATCTTCCCCGATGTTTCTCTAATCATATTTGGCCCGAGCATTAGTTTTTCTCCTGCTTCCCACTAACACGAAGGAGCGTTGCACGATCGGTCATACAATGCCTCGATGGTGCCATACTTGATGTAGACTGATAACTGTTGTTCTATGTGAATTCAACAAGATTTAAGTAATCATTTCACGAGCCTCCAAAGTCTTGTATGCAAGCATGCAAGAGATCCTCAAAGATAAGATTCACTCTCTCAGTTTGGGCATTAGTTTGAGGGTGATAAGCTATGCTGAGGTACATCTTCATCACCAATGCCTACTGTAAGCTCTTCTAACACCCACTAGTAAGCAATGGGTCTCAATGACTCACAATGCTTTTCAGCACACCATAGAATCATACTATCCACTTCACATATAGCTCGTCCAGGTTGGCTACCATTCTACTAAACTTAATGGGTATAACTCTATTGCTCTTGGTCAACCGGTCGACTATAACCCAAATTATATTGTATCCTACTCGAGTCCTTGGTAGTCCATCGAAGAAATCCATTGATACTTGTTTCCATTTCCACTCGAAATCTTCTAGCAGTTGCATCAAACCACAAGGTTTCTTGTACTCTACTTTAATCAACTGGCAGTTCATACACTTCGAGATGAATGTTCCAACGTCTTTCTTCATCCCCTCCCAGTATGAAGGTCTGTCTTATTTCATGGTACATCTTATTATTGATGGGATGAATATTCAATCTTGAATGATGGAACTCTCGTAGCAACTAATCCATCAACCTGTCGGTATCAGGAACAAACAATCTTCAGACCTTACCGATCCTACCATCTCGGTCAAGGTTGTACTATCTTATTTCTTCAAACTCTACTCCAGCTTCAATCCTAGCAATGATTCCTTCTGACTAGTACCAATCTGCTCAAATAGAGTAGGTCTAATAGTGATGCTCGATAATATCTCTAGCTCCAGCTCGCATCTAGGTTGGAAGTCATAACCAGCAGTATACTCTAACTCTTTCAATTCTACGAATATAGCTCCTAAGCTGACATATCTCATACCCAATGCATCAGCAACTGCATTACCTTTACTAGGTGTATATGAAATATCAAAGTCATAGATGGCTAGGAACTCTAACAATCGCCGCCGATGAAGTTTAAGATCCTTCTAACAAAAAGACGTACTTCAATGATTTATGGTCGGTGAAAAACTTGAACCTCTCTCCTAAAAGATAGTACCTCCTCAACACAAACACAATCACTACTAACTCTAAATCTTAGGTCAGTTATTTCTTCTCATGTGGCTTTAGTTGTCGACTAGCATACGCAACAGCTTTGCTACTCTACATCAATACCATGCCCAATCTAGTACCACAAGCATCTATGTATACCGTCATCACTTTATTCCTACATGGAATAGTCTATATTTGTGCACTATTCAACCTTTCCTTCAGACCCACGAATGCTGCTCACATCTCACAACCCAAGTAAAAGTCCGATTCTTTTTCGTTAAGTGAATCAATGGTGAGATATATTGAAGTCCTGGATGAATTCCCTACAATATCTAGTTAACCCCAAGAAACTTCTCGCATCCACAGCATTTTGGGTCTAGTCCAATCTTCGACTGCTACGACTTTTGTAGGGTCTACGGTAATGCCCTGCTCAGAAACAATGTGATAAAAAATTTTCACTTTCATCCTCTAGAAGTGGCATTTAGAAATCTTTGCTTTCAGTCGATGCTCTCTCAACACCTCAAGCACGATGAATTTTAGCTGACTTCTAAAGACATGGTTCATGGGATCAACTAAGTATGTCAATGCATTTGTTAGCCCGAACGGCATAACCAACCACTCACAAAAGCCTGACGATGTACAAAACGCTTTAGTTGGCACACTCTCCCTCTTTATTCTCAATTGGCGAATCCAACTAAGAAAATACTCTAGCACCATAAAGCTGATTGAGAAAGTCATCAATATGTGGGAGTGGATACTTGTTCTTCTTCACCACTTTATTCAGCTCACGGTAGTCAACACATAATCTATGCTAACCATCTGCCTTCATGGCGAATACAATGGGCACTCCCCACTTAGAAATACTCCCACAAATGAACCTTTTCACAGATGGTTATTCACTTGCACCTTAAGCTCTCTCTACTCTCTATGTGCCATCCTCCTCAATGGCATCACTATTCTCTAGCATCTTTAACTAAATCAATATGGAACTTGATCTCTCTTTATGGTGGAAGCCAGTCACCTCCTCAAATATGTTCGGATAATCCCTAGCAATATGTACTAATAGCAACTCGTTGGGTAGGGCATCAAGCGAATATAGAAAATTGAATATCATGTCATCGTCTGATAGGCACCTTAACACTACTGTCTGCCCATCATATACTCCTATTGTCACCAATGACTTCTCACAATCCACCATCACTCCGTATCTATGGAGCTAGTCAATCCCTAGAATAATACCAAGCCCAGCTAAACCTAAAGTAAATAAAACGTAATGAAAATAGCATCCATGACTTGATAAAACCAAATCATGACAAACCGTACTCAGGCTAGTGGAGTCTCTAACTGGGTTCTTTACAATCAAAGGTAGGTCACCAATTTCGGGTCTCAATCCCAATCTATCTACTAGGTCACTAGATATGAAGGACTATGAAGCCCCGGTATCAAATAAAACTCATACGGGAACATTATAAATGGAAAGCATACCTTGAATAACGATGCCTTTCACCTTCTCTTTCGTCGGTGGAGCATTTGACGAAGTTGGAATGGGATTGATAGCATATGCTTTCACCACCTACTTCTGCTTTAATGGCTCTAAAGAGTCCCTCTAAATGTGCAAGCTTGTTACAGTTATAACATTTCTTCCCTTCACCCTTGTAGTCTCTACTAAAGTGGCCCTTGTCACTGCAGTTGTAACAAAATGAGTGTGGTCTCACTCTTCATATAACCACCTTTGTTCTAAAACTCCTCCTCTTATTGCCACCCTGCTTGATTGCGGCTTTGGCTCTTCGTTGGGAACAATAGTCCTCGACTTCATATAAAGGTTCTTATTCCTCATGGCTTTGTTGACTAACATCTTGAAAGTCTTGTCAATGTGGCCTATGGGATTCTCTCCTAAGCAAATATCCAAGACAATGATGGAAATCTCATTCTTCATTGATGGACCGTCTATGAAGGAATGTTATATTTTGATAAAGCATCGAACTCAGCAACATACTCGGAGACAGTCACATCTCCTTGCTTCAAATTCGTGAACTTACAAAATAAGACCGACTTTTGAGCTGCCAGTATAAACTTCTCATTAAAACGAGCTTTTAACTGATCCTAAATAAACTGATCCTTAGGTGTAGCAACTTTCATGGCATTCCACCAGTTCATCGCCCTTCACTGAAGTTGACGCAACCCAACTTCCTCTTTAATTAAGTTCATGATCATCAAATATCCACTCACAAGTGTCGAGCCAACCTTAAACTTCCATTACCGACTCCATTCCAAGAAATGGTCTGCCTCTTAGACTATTAAAATCTTTTTTCAGCTTGGAAAAATCGACTCTGGGCGCCTGCACTGGAGCACATCCATCAACAGCAAAATTCAATGCGGCCATCTAAGCATTCTGCAGCATATTCTGTATCATGGTATCGAACATCATCTGTAGATCAGAATTAGCGTTCCTTGTTTGACGACTCATCCTTCAATCTATAATAAGGATGATCAGTCTCTCTATATGGAATTCTACTTAAGTACTACTCGTGCATGTAGTGTGGGTGATATACTATATATACTACTATATAGTTCTAAAAATCAAATAAATAACAAGTATGTGCTATTATATGTATACACTCTCGATCCAGTCTAGGGTGAGAACACTTATCCTATCTCTACTGGATCAAGGTATCCCTTAGGTTAAATCGTGCAACCTATGCTCTGATACTAAATAAGACAACCATCCTACACCACTGACACCTAATGTACCTGCATAATGCATTATAGCGGTGCCCGGCCGATGCAGGACGACTGTCAAGGGTTGTAAAGTAAATAAAACAATATAGAACCTCTCGTATACCTCACAGTGCATCGAATAAAATATAATAATAAAAATATTAAATATAAAATAAGCGAGATAGTAAATAATTTAAAGAATCACAAAATCAGAGAGCACAGATCCATACAGTATACTACATAAGAAATAAAGTTATACATTAATAATAATAACTCATAAATAACTGTCTTTAAGTAATAAAGGCAATAGCAAGCTTCATAGTGTTGTGCAATGGAAGTGCAAATAAGTAAATGCAGTAATACAAGAGTATAGCCTCATGCTTGTCACCTTTCCGGTTCCACGTTCTCACCAGACCTGATATTTTGAATTTACTCATTTAAAAGTACCCAAAGTAATAGAAAGTAAGCCATAAAACCTCTGGTTAGACAACTGTCCGATGTTAGCGGTAATAAATCTATAAATACTAATATGCCACTACAATAGGATAAATGGTATGATGAATCATACCTGACCTGTTCTTGCATCCACAAAGTTAGCACATATACAAAATATATGCTACTCTACATCATAGTCATCATGGGTGTACTATACATCAAAGCACAAAGGGGTGTCTATGTATTTGCATCAATAATATCAGCCTCAAGTGATATCCCTAGGGTGAAAAGTAATCAAAACAAACATAATATCTATGATCTATCCTCACATTCACTCATTCAATGCATTGGATATAGGATCAGTTGCCGACCCATCACGATCGATATCAGACTATCCACCATAATAGCCTACATATTGGTCCCCCGATACTCAAATCCATACCTCTCAGTCTGCTAAGAAATAAACTAACTACCACGTCAGTCTGGGGTAAACAAACATCATATCTAGAATAAGGAGACATCACGCTCCATGAACCATCATGTTCCTAGTATACCCCCACCTCATGAGTACCCTACGAAGCCTCGAGTGTCTACGATCGCTTTGCACACGTCATCTATAGCAGAGCATCTCCAAGAACTAATCTCACGACTCCCATTACGAAGTCACCACATTAGGGATGATTCACTACAGTCACCATCAATAGTAGAGTGCCATCACATGTCCCGTAGCCATCACCCAACAGTTCCGTTAATATGACTCATAGTCCTCAACTCTGCACCTTAAAGTATAGCCATCCATCATCAAAGCCATCTCTTCCAATAACGGACTCATCATCATTGCATCTGAAATCGCCATCGTACCTAGGGTTTAGCACTGATCCCTACACTTAGCTATATTTGGATAAGTATTTGGCTTATCTTGAGTTTGAGCTATCGCACAACCAAAGCTCGAGCCAAATGCCATCTCCTCTCAAAGCATATGTATGGAAACTCAAAGCAAGCACTTAAAGGCTCGAAGTCCACTTCCCTATGCCAACCACCACCAATTCATGCTCTTCCGGATCCCACACTTCTTACACACTCTAGACCATGCTTCCTCATGCCCCAAAATCTATCGCATGTCAAATGGGTCGGTACATATGGATCGGTACCGATCCATGGTTACCGAACCCAAAATTGGATAAATACTCACTTCCTTAGCTAAGCTTCCTTCACTCAATTTCTTTACTCCAAGCTACCATTTGTGACCTAGACCTGTGCTCCAAACTACTCCATCGGTCCATGCCTTCGCATTTCCTCCATCTTTTCATGTGATCCATGCACATACCCAAGCGATCGATCAACCTTTCATTCATGAACCCAAGCATTGTCCCTAAAGCATATACCGAATTCTCCTTATCAATCGCAAACGAAAGCAAGTGTCCACCGATCCATAGGCTTTGAAATCACGATCGATCCATCTTCAAACGGCCACAACTCGAGCATACGAACTCCAAACGACTTGAAACTTAAAACATAGCATCATGGTACCTTTCTTGTCACCTTGTATTGGTCGCATGCAATTTGGAATGAAAATGATGGATCGTCACCGATCGCTAAGTGCACTCCCTAGCATGTTCTTAAAACTAAGTCGTCACTCGATCGGTGTTTTCAACCATCCAAGCATCACAAAATTAAGCAATTATCACAAATAACATATAGTAACAAGCACACAATCAAACACATTAACGTGAATCCTAAATCTAAGGGCAGTATCCATAAGAACACATAGTATCCATAAGAACATGAATTTACAAAACTTATCCAAATTATTCGAAATTTGCATATATTGTTTAAGTGGTTTTAAAAACATATTTTAGATTTTGAAAATCATTTAAAAAAATTATGAATCGTTTATTACGGGCTAAATAGTGAGTAGAGGCTTAAAACCACTCACTAAAGTCTTAAGCAATCCAATTCAAGCCCAAAAGCACACGAATCCAAGAGTGAACAATAGCTTCATGATGATCTCCAGTAGAAAAATTCTAGTCAAAGGTGCTAACTCCTTCTACTGATGCATTTAGGCTAATTTAAGTGAGGATTAAGTTGAATTTTTGGGTAGAAATTATTAATAGAGGGAGTCCCTCAATTTTGGGGAAGTATGGAATAATGGAAGAGTGTCCCATCAGTGCCAACCCCATGCTAGTCCCGAAATGGGCTTTGGGCCTTACCATTAACTTGCTAATCACCCAATAAGTTGTCTATAATCAAGTGAAACTTCAAATAGCCATATCTCCCTAACAAGTATGTCCGTTTTCTTATCATGACCACTTTATAGAAATAAAAATCACCATCCCGATGTAATAGAGGTAGTTTCAGATCCCAATTCGGCTCTTATCAAAAGTTATATACTATGCAAGATTTTCTACTTCAAAATGGTCACATAGAAATCTAACAAAAATCATACATGTGGAAAATGTTCCTAAGAATCATTTTCTAAAATTTTAGAATCATACAACCTTTTATTAAAATAATATTAATATTATATGATTTTTCGATATATAGAATATGGGCCGCTACATGTGTCGATACGAAGGATCTTCAACTATCGTTATTAAAGAGCCACAATTGTCATGTTTTTTAGAGACTTTTTTACTAATAGTATTCAAGGAGCTTTTGCTGTTGAAGGTGTGGATGCCTATTACTAAATTTAGTTTGTTCCATAAAGGGTTGTGCTCAACCACTCTTAGTAAAAGTATTTTGAGAAAACTAGAAATGGATATAGCCAAATTAATATGTAAATTATAGAAAATATTTCCTCTGTAGTATTCAACTACATGGAACATCTGCCCATACATCCACCAATCGAAGCTCTAATGCAAGGACCAGTGCAATACGGATGGATGTATCCTTTTGAGAGGTATGTAAAATACAATTAGGTGTTATATATTCTTTTTTGATGTCAAAATAGTAAATGTATAATTGATAATTTTTTAATATAAAGGTACCTGGGTCACCTTAAAAAAAGGTGAAACAAAAAGCACACGTTGAAGGTTCAATATGTCTAGCATACGTTGTTGAAGAAGCATCCTCATTTTTTTAGTTGTTATTTTAAAGACCATGTTAAGCTGAATTCTAACACTCGTCCTCATAATGATGATATGGATGGGTCATCTTACATTTCTCATTCCATTTTTCAAAAAAGTGGACGTCCTTCGGGTAAATGGAAGGATAAAAGTTTTCAAACACTTAATGGGTTTGTCATAGCTAGAATAATGGTGCTTTTAAATTGTAAAGAATTGTTAGATCTTATTAGGAAACACAATATCTATTTAATTACTATTAATATCTTATTATATAGCATAACCATGTATATCTTAATAATATCTCTTATTTAACATTCAATTTGATCAACAAAGTCCAGGGTTCAACCCAGTAAGGATTTGAGACTTGGTTTTAGAAATATGTAAGCATATATATATATATATCCAATGAACTTAGTATGAAATATTTTAACTACTACATATATTGATGTGTATTACTTTAATGCAATAAGTTGTTGATAATGAAATCAACGATATTTGTTATAAAACTCTTGCATTTGGTCTAATAACGAATTACAGAAAATGCCTAATCCACTATGTAAATGGATTTAAATTGTGCATAAAGGAGTTTGAAGTAGGTAAAATAACTTACAATAGTAGGGTATGTGTTAAAGGTGATACAGGGTAATGATTTACAAGATTATCATGGAATGTTATAAGAAATAATTGAACTCACTTATTCAGCAATATCGAAGCTTAAAACATTTTATTCAAATGCGATTTGTTTGGTACTACTCCCAATGTAGGAGCACATCATATACATAAAGATTATCCTATTATTGAGGTAAATCATAAAAGATGGTATAAAAGGAAAGGATCCATTTATGCTAGTGACACACGAAACAAAAGTTTATTATGCGCCTATTCTTGCCATGAACAACAACAAGAACGACCGGTGGGCTGTCACTAAAATTAAACATAAATTGTCATTCAAGGGGGATATGATCATAGCCAATGATCAGCTATAGCAAAATGATCTAGAGGACAATGAAATACTCCAAATAACATAAGATGCTGATGATATTAGACCCTTAACAATGAAGTATTTGACAGAGTTGTATTAGATGAAGATGTCGAGGTTGATGATGATGATGACGTCGATGCAATGAACACAAGTATGATGATGATGATACTGTAAATGATACTGACAATTAGTCACTTATATGTAATTTATTGAAAGACAGTTTTCTCTATTCATTTTGCTAAGTCTATAATATAAGTTGGATTTATTATTCTTTATTATATTGTATACATTTGTGTATGTATTATTATAACAGATATGTTTAGTCGACGCACAACTATAGTGGCTCATCATCAGGTCATGGTGACCCATCATCAGGGCATGGTGGCTCCCACTCATCACAACATGATGGAGACAATGCATGTTAGATGTCACCATTCATTCAGAGTTCCGACGTTCTTGATGTTTCTGTGGTTGCTACTAATCGATCCACTCATGTGTTTAAGAAGGACTCTTCCACATTCATGTCTCAATTTGATGGTTTCCCTAGAGACGAGGATCTGGGTGAGTAATTACATACACTCACATATACATAAATGTACATGTACATATACATACAAATTGTAACGACCCGCAAATTTATCACTTTGATAAATTATATTTATTTTTAAAATTCTTCAAATAAAAGGTTGATAAATAACTAATAATGCTTTGAGTGATAATAAATAATAATAATCTTATTACGAATAAATATTTACAAAAATATTTTCCTCGAAATTTAAAACGATAAAATGACCGAAAACCTATTGATAAACAACTCTATAATCGTAAAACATCGCGTACAAAGCTGGATACATACACTTATTTTTATTTAATAGCGATAATTCATTTTAAAGGGTTATAAAGTGTTAATAAATTATTTATAATAGTTTTATAAAAACATATAATTGATTTGAAAATATAAGAAAAAATCGATATCGTTTTATTGATATAATAGCAATTACTATTAATATTTGTTAATATAAATTTATATGGTTTTATAATTAAAATGTGATCGTTTTAATTACTTAAAAATGATAAAAAATAAGTGCTAACAAGTAAACTTGTCAACACCCCAAAGTAGAGTTAAAATTGCAGATATGTCCTTCTAAACCTCTTTTGATTAAGTAGAGAAAGTTAGAATCTTATTGCTTTCTTTGATTCACCTTTCAAATAGATCTTTGTTATGAAACACTTATACCCCTTTCTTTTTATGTCTTTCAAACCAGCCTAGTCAGCTTATTTATCGATTCACAACACTCTATTGAAACAATGGTGGTAACCAAATGGTTGGCTCTAATATTGTTGGGTATTGACTAAATATTAGGTTTCAACTTCGTCGAAAGCTTGCCTCTTTAATGGCTTCGGTTTGGATTTCTAAGTCTGGGGACTTTGGCCGAATTTGAGGTTTCAACTCACTAAAAAGGTGAGATTTTGGGAAGTAGTGGATTGGAGCTAATAATCTAAGTGTATTGGAAAAAAATAAAGGGTTTCGACTCACATTGAATGTATCCTTTCGATTAAGTCGACACAAGCATAACTCAATCGAATCCCATAAAAGTCTCAAAACAGGTGTATAACCAAAAGCATCAAAATCTCATCTTCATTAAACTAATGATGTACAAATTGATAAATTTACCCAATATGGTTTCCAAATTAGGGTTATAAATTTACAAGTTTAAGAAAGTATAAGAAGAGAGTGAATGAATTCGGCTCCACAAAACCAGACCGCTAGGGGCTTATTTATAGGTGCATGTTGGTACCTTTCGACTAAGTTTTGTCGACCTGGTCGGAAGGAGGCTTTGTAGACCTTTCGTCGCCTTTGACACCTGCGCATCCCTTTGCATTGCATTTGAATGGATATGAATGCCTTTGTCTTCATCGAAAGGGGTAGATGCGCCTTTTCCTTTTGTATTGCTTTATTGTTGCAAGTGAGAAGGAGCATGAGCCTTCGACTTTCTCAACAAGTTCATCCTTGGGGTTTCGAAGGTATTAAAATACTCTGGGTTTCTACGTAGAAGGTAGCTTTCGAAGACATACTTGCGAATAGATTTCGAACCCCTCTTAGTTGTGAAAGGTTTCGTCTTGTTCGAAAGGTTTAGTTATGCTTTCGAAGAAGTTGTTCCAACAAAATATCTTTCTGAATAATTTTAATGAAGGCGAAACCTTCTGTTTTGGAAGGTTTGGTGTAACACCTCGATATTTCAGGAGAAAAATAATTAAAAAGTAATTAAAATAGAAGAAGTTATTATTAAGGGAAAATTTAAAGGAAACGTGTAAATTAAAGTACACCTCACTTTTTTACATTAATTAATTAATGAAAATATAATTAATAAACTTAGACAACTGCGAAAAATGGACATTTTGCATATACTAGAATTTGGCCACGAAACTTATACCATTGTGTTCATGGCAATCTGATTAATTTTCATATATAATGTTTTCCAAACGGAGTTCAAACGAAGAAGTTACGACCGTTTGAAGTTTTGGCATCAGAAACAGTTACATGTATGAAATTGGTAACTTACATTAATTATAATTGATTGATTGATTGCTGATGTGTGTTAAATTATATATGTACACAGTCAGCAATGAGCCAGTAGAATTTATTAAAAAGGGAAACATATTATATACACAAAGTTTGGAATTATTTCAATAGCTTGCGGGTTTATGCGCACATTTAAACGTTTGAATTTGATTAATGAAATTAATTAGAAACAAGAGTATTGTATTAATATATACACACACACATACCCACACATACACACATGTATAAGGAGAGAAATGATAAAAAAGATTTATTGACAATAAATGAACAATATTAGTAATTAATGTACGTTACAATTGTAATTAACATGCGTTACAACATTTACTAATGTACGTTAATTAGAAATTAACGTAGATTGTAAACGTGTAAGATGAGGAAACTAAATTTGTTTATAATATATATATATTCTTGAAGTTTAAATCTTTAATGTTTATAAATAGAAGATTTAGAAAGGAGGATAAAATGTTAACAAATAAATGTTGTAACAGACAAAAATCAATGTGGAATGGTTAAAATTAGTAAGCAATCAATTAAGAAGATTGACTATGAATGAATAAAATTAACCATGGGATTGATTAGTTTAAATTGTATATGTGTGTGTATATATATATATCCTAATTAATTGTACACATTCAAAAGTGTCAATAGATGTGTAACATACCCAATTGATGAATAGATAAGGATTGGAAATAAATTGATTGGCTGAATTAATGACATAATTGACATTAACGAGAATGTATAACAAAGGAAATTATTGTGGATGTAAATTTGGCAAATTAAGATGGATTGATTGCTAACAACTGTAAATATTTAAAATAAAGATCTAATGAGATTTATAGAATGGGAAACAATTTGTAAAGTCAATTAAGAGGGAGAGTATAATCTCTCAAAAAGTGTAATGTATACACACAAACAACAAAAATGGAAATTTTGCAATGCGATCAATTAATGGGAATAATTAATGAACGCTGATTTATTTTCTGACGTGGCGGTTTTCTATTGGACTGAGTGACGTGGTTTTTGATTTTCTAGCATTCTATTCGTCCAGCATTGTATATGATGTGTTTTTCGATTTCTTTTGAATCATGAGCGCCCGTGCTTCCATCCGACTGTTCCCAGCGAGCCTATGATGTGGTTGCACCAGATTTAATCTTCAAATCCAATGGCCTGAGATCCCCAAGTGACACTATAAATAAGACCCTAGACCTAGCTATTTTTCTCATGTTGATTTTCTCCATCTGGGTTCATTGCCTGAGGCTGGACCCTAAATAAAATATTTTTCTAAGGAGAAGATCTTTTTAATTAAATATTTTATACCCTAGAAGTGGATCTGGGAATGCCGAGGAAAAGTGCTTAGGACCACAGGTGAGTGTTTAAGTAATTATTTTAGATTTTTATGTAATTTAAAATAATAGGGTTCTCAATGGTTGTAGTTTTTCTGCAATTTTGAGACCGCTTTTATATAAGTTGTTTACAATTAATTTTTAATGTTCTTTTCAGTCTATTTTGTTCAGCTATTTTTATTTAGCTATTTTCTTCATTTATTTATAGTTATTTACTATTATTACAGTTATTCGTATTTTATTTACATCTATTTTACGTTAGAATTCAACTTGTATATTTTAGTTCTTTTCATTCCTTTTTACGCAAATAAAAATAATAAAAAGAGAATAATTCACTAATATGGACTAAATTATAGGAATACTAAATTTACAGAAAATTTGATGTAAATAAGAAGAACTGTAATAAAAAGAATATAGACTGAAATAGGAAAATTTGACATTTGCAAGCAAGTTTATAACTAGTAGTTATAACTAAAAAGACAAAATAAAAGGGAAATTAATTATAACGTAGGTTATAATTAAGCAGAAAGAATAGAAAGAGGCTTATTTTGAAACTTAGAGTTAAGTTAATAAGCAAATATAGCAGTAATAACAGAAGAGGCTTATTTAAAAGACTTATACTAAGTTAATAAGCAAAGATAGAAGTAGGACCCGTACCGGCTGCATTCCACGTCAATCAGGAACCGATGGTGTCATAATAGATTAGGTGGGGCTGGGACACGCTTATGCTGTTTAGGGTAGATAAGTGGTTAATAGATAGAAGTCAAAATTAGGGGATTTGAACAAGATAGGACTAGCTCATAGTGGCACACAGAGACAGAAGGCCGATAAAAGGGTAGAATTGGGACTTCAGCCTCATTAAACTAGGATTGGGATTTCAGCCTAATCAAAGTAGTTTTAGAAAAGTGCAAACAGTCCAATTAAAATAATCAAAACTATCTAAGCAAAGCAAACAGCTAAACAATATTTTATTCCAGCTTTATCTTTTCCTTTATTTTCTTTTATACTAGAATTGTTGCTAAGTCTATTATCTTTATCTTGCTTAAAAATACTAGTAATTACTTCCACTCACCAGACTTATTGTCTGACCCACTCCTCTATTTCCCCTTTCCCTCCCTACAGGCCAGCGAAGGCAGGGACAGTAGACTTGGATTTCTTGGAGACCCATTTGTAGAGCTTTCCTATTCTTCATATATTCTTCTTCCTTTAAGTTTTCTTTCCATTTGAGTTTGGATGTACTGGCACTTTGTGAGAGGGGTGATTTTTATTATTTATGTACTCTGATAATGTGACTGAGATGGTATTCTTCACGAGACATATGTATTCAGTTTCTAAGATATGTTATGTATTTGGTTTTATGAATCTATTTTATGAAGTTTGATTTTGAATAATGAGATTACTATTTAAATGTTTTCTCTGTTTTATTTATTTTGTCTTATGAATCTTAGTCTTTGTAAAGTTTTTAGCTATATCTATAATGCACCATATACTTTAGTGTGTCCTTTTGGATATACTAAGGGGTGTGGGGTGTTTCATTTGGCGTGTATGTGAGTGGCTATTATTAGTTGCCTTCGAAAGGTATTTCTTCATCTCATTCGAAAGGTGTTCTTCAACTCATTCGAAACGTCTTCATGCATGCGGAAGCACCTACTTCGAAAGGAAACCATTGAAGCGAAAGGGTGCTTTCAAACCTTTCGACCCCTTCGTAAGCTTGTAACACACTTGACTTTTGGCTGTAGCATCCCTTCAACTCCTTTGAAAGGCTTTGTTGATTCTATCACCTCTTAGTTATCCTTCCTTTCTATTCATTTTGGTTTCAACAAGGTTAAAGTTAGAATTGGTGGTAACACTTGCTCCCCCCTTATGAAGGGATGCTCTTCACTTTCCAAGTCAACCATTTTGAAACCAATAATGTTTCTCGCCTTTTCATATTCTTGCATAAATCCTAGCCGTTCATTTAAATTTGATCGTACGTCCATCCTTCATGCTGACTTTTTTTATAAATCACGTTCCTTTCTTCTCCTCTTTTATTTATCCGCAATCAAAATAAAATTCTAGCAAGATTCAAAGCTTTTAATTTCTCAAGTAATTCCTATTTCCAACGAAAAGAAACTTGAATTCAAAGTAAGCCTTTATTATTTCTACTTTTCGAACTTACTTTTCACGATAAATTTATTTGGCTTTAATTCGAATCGCGGTTTTAATCTTATAATTTGAATCTTTCGTTCATATGGAAGTATCCTTGGATTTTTTCTATAACTTATTTTTTTCCATTTCTCACATCAATCTATATCTAAAATTCATCTGATTCGGTTCGTTCATTTTTTTAGGTTCAAATTTGCAAATTTGGGGATTTTTAGGATTATCAATTGTAAATTCGCGCTTAAATCAACTTAATTATTGATTTTTTGAAGTTCTGGGTAAAAATTGAATTTGGGGAACAAGGAGATTTCCAGTTACTTCATAGAGAAGTTTTAGCAGTATGAATCGCATTTTGGCACTGCAATTTTACCATTCTACCACTTTAAAAGGGTTTAAGTCAGCAACTTTTGTTTTGCTTCTTCAACCTCTTTCGATGGGGTTGAAAGGTAGTCCAGTGCCTCTCTTAGTTAATCTCGTCGAAAGGTTGATGTAGTTAATATGAAGTGAACTTCTTTGAAAGCATAATTATACTTTAGTGTATCCTGATACCTTTCGAAGAAATTGCCTAATGTGTCTTACTAAATAATTATCTAGTACATACTTTCGAAAGCATAATATTTATTTTATAGGTTTCGAAACCTTTAGTACATGCTTACTCTCAATTTACTTTAGGGGATGTGTGCAGTTAGAGATCCATCATTCATTTTCTTTTGTAAATTGGATTGAGAATAACATACTTTGTTTAAGTTGTAAATCAAATCAAACCTTTCAACTTGATCACTGTATCGAATCAAGTTTGGTTGTTGGCATGCTTTCGAAACCGTATACTCCTTTCAACTTTCTCAATAACCCTTGTAACTAGATTCAACCATCATTTTATACCAATATTGTCGAAACGTCCCAATTCCTTTTTATTTTTATTAATATGATTCAAATTCAAACCTATCGACTTAATTGGCATATAAGGTTTCGACAAAATTCACATTCTCTTAGGGAAATAAAATTCACGGGTTTTGATAGAGTCAAAAGGTTCACTTGTCTTGTTTATTGAATGTCGTTAGCGTATACTTAAATTCAAATTGACCGTGTGGGCTTCAACTATTTCTTTCAATGGCAAAGTTATCCTTGAGCTTTCGACATCGTTAAAGGGTGTTTGTTTGATGTCCACTTCCATTATTCCTTCGACTCTATCGAAAGCTCAACAAACTTCATTTTTCTAAACTAACTCCAACATTTGTTCAAGGATAAGAAATTCCCTATTTTGGTTGATATTTGAATTGTTGTAATAGGTTTTCGATATCTTCAAAAAAATGTTAATTTTATAATGAATTATAACTTCTAACTGAAATGATTTCACCTGGCAGGATCATGGGCATGAAAAAGACTTCCCAAAAATCGGAAAAAGACACCGTGTCAGTGATGGAATCCTCTCCTAAGAAGATTGAAGCAAATTCTAAACATTCCTTGAAATCTACTCAGGATGAGGTGGACGCAATTCTTAGTGACTTCGGCATCACTGGGGTGGAAGCTATTTCCCCAAGTGATGGCGACACCATCCAAAGCCCACCTGAAGGATGTTTTGCCTACACTGCTATTCATATTTGGCATGGTGGTTTCCTGCATTTTCCAGATTTCTTAGCCAAATTCCTGACCCACCTGGGCATTGCTCCTATTCAGCTATCGCCAAACATATATACATACCTTTTATCCTCAAAACTCATGGCACTAGAGTTCGAAATTCCTTCACTTAATGATGAGGTTCTGAACTATCTTGTTTGATTGGTTAGCAACCTGAATAACCAAATCCTTAGAGCCAATTTGCCCAAAAAGCTAATATCCGAGGGGGTAAATAAATTCAGAAATTGGATAAAACAGTTCTTCTTCGCTAAATGATTTCCCAACATCAGTGGGGTTTTATCTTCCCCCCATAAGTTGATTACAGTCTGTATTTTTCCATTTAGTTACTTTCCTTTGCTAATCTATGCTTCCTTGTCAGGTGCTTCTGTTAAAGAGCTGAATGAAGAAGACAAGAAAACTGCAAAGTCGTTGATTGTCGCTTCAAGTAGGATTGGGAATAGATTAACTCTGTTGAATCCTTGAAATCTACAAAAGCATTCCCTCCTCCTACCAGCAGGTCAGAGGGTACTTGGTCAACCTCCTTTAGTTCAATGCACATCTTGGAGCAAACGCTTCCTTTCTTTGGGCGATCCGAAGAATTTCTCCCCAATGTCACCAATTTGTCTCGATCACTTCTGTAGGTTTAAATGTAGTATTTGTAGTTTATTGTTGTGTTACCTTTTAAATTGCTTCTCTGGCTTGTAAATTTTTGAATTTTTAGTAGCTACTTCTCAGGTTTAACTAATTATAAGTGATCCGGCTCTTCCCACTTCTACATCCTGTGCATCTTCTTTGTCTCAGGCTATTGCTAAGTCAAAGATGGCTGCTTAAAGAAAACTGGGTAAAGTGGCCATGGCAGAACCATCCCCTAAGAAGGCCAAGATCGTTGAAGTTCCCGATTCTCGACGCTAGCAAAGGGGAGACTGCTGATATTGACAAAACTTTTGAAAGTCCAACTGTCAAAGCTTCTCTTGATCAACCTAAGAAGACTCCCTTAAAGGTCGATACCTTATCATGCATTGTCATTTCCAGCTCTCCTCGTGTGATTGAACAAATGAAAAAAGACTTGGGGACTTTGACCACCTCTCAAGAGTTGCACACTTCCAGATCTACATCACCTGTGCCTCCGAGGGATTTCGAAAAAATGGTTCAGTCTATCCTAAATTCTCCATCTTTTGCTTATATTTTTCCACCTTCATCCGTTTCTGATCCAATGGATCATTGTCATTCTCTAGTTGAACAACAACTCCTAGCATGCTTAATATCACTTAACCTTATTGTTATTGTTTCTGTCTAAGTTTTTGACTTATGTTATACTTTTTCTTTCAGATCTCCCAAAGCTGTCTCTCTTTGTAAGAGGGTGTATTAAAATCTTCCATAGTGACATCAAGGATTTGTGAAGAAATTTCAGACTTAAACAGCCAAGTTACCTCCCTGTCCGTAGGAAAAAATGAAGCTATGATGGAATTAGAGAGATTGAGAGCTTCTCTTGCTCAATCAGAGTCTGCTATTTCTGAGGAAAGGAAAGCACACCAACTCCTTGTTGATGAATTTGGTCTTGAAAATGGCCCTGAAAGAATCCGAGGACAAAAAATCTTAAATTGCAGCAAAACAATCTTCTCTAGTGAAAAAGCTAAAGAAAAATAAAGATTCTTTGAAGTTGACTATCAATGTTATTTCTGATGCAAAGCAACGGGTGTCTCAATTCCTTGATACTTCCCTTAAGGGCATCACTGTTAATTCTTTTGAAGATGCCATGATGCTTGCTTGCGCCAACAATATAGATAAATGCCCAGACTTGAGCTTTCCTTCACCTGACCCTGCTCTTGTCAACAGAGTTATAGGCAAAATTAAAAGAATGTAGCAGGGGGTTGAAGTTTCTAAAAGAGAGGAGATCGATGCCTCTAAAATTCTATCCTTTGAAGTCCCTTCCTTCGAAGTAGACTCCGACTCTGAAGATGAAGGTGATAAAGATGAAGTTGCCGAGGAAGTGGGCGATAATGATGATCATGAACATGATAATGATGTTGATGATGATAATGTAGATGGAGGTCAAGGTTCGACAGGGGTGGTCACACTTATGCTCCTGAAAAAGATGATAATGACAATACCAAGGCTTTAGAAAAGGTCAATCCTGATCCATCTATTCGTGAAGCAAGCCCACCTAAACCCCCTACGCCTTCTAACCCTCAAGAGGAATCTGCTAACATTAACGTGGTAGAACCAAGAGAGAAGAAGCAGGTCCCTCAAGCATCAGTTCCCATTTCTCAGGTATGAGATTCTTTGTTTAAACGGCTTTCATTTCCAAGATAATAATAGTTTAAATCCTTTATTGTAGATAAGGAGGAAACCCTTTCACCCTTATAAAACCAAGCTTGAAAGAAAATAAGTGAAAATAAATAGCTTGTATAGAGAGTTAGATAAACTATTGAAAGAACACAATATTCTCTCCGATAAGTATCATAGACTTAACAGAAGTGCGGTAGTGTTAGCATCTTTCAAAAAACAAGAAGCAGCCCCACGATTGAGGAGGGCGCGCCTTCGATATGATAGTCTTTTGAAAGAGAATCGGGAGTTGATTATGCTCTTTTGGATGTTGATTGAAAAGAGGAACATCTTGATAATCTTTTTATACAAAGCCTATTGTAGACACCCAACTATAGATTTCTCATACTTAGGTGATTTCAAGTGGGGTCTATTTAAGCATTTCCACAAGAGATATTTGGATAACTTAGGTCTGATCCGCATCCTGGAGCATGTTGGAACTTACCACGAGTCAGATCGATTCCCCAAGAATCGCCTCCGGAGAAACTCAAATATTATAAGGATAAATTTATTTCAGAGTAATTTACAAAGTCGATTTTGTATGAACCGAATGAACATTAGTAATTATGTAATAATATGGGTTTGTGAATTTTTACTATAGTTTCCTTTTATACTTAGCTGTATTTTTTTATTTTATTACAGAATGAATGTCCTCCAGGCAACTTTATCTCTAGAAATTATCTAAGCAAGTATGTTAAACTAAGAAGAGAGTATCTAGAAAAGGCATCAATTTTGAAATCTTCTAAATTAGCTAGATATTGCTTTCTTCGAAATTTGCAAAGAATTTACATGGAATATCATCGTCTTCGTTTCAATTTTCTTGGTGAAGAAAAGGAAAAGCTTCTTAAGTAAATCCGGACGTATCATACCAAATTAATATATGGTCATGATAGTCCTTGTGCCGGGGAATGGGACTATAGCAAATATCCTCATGTTATTACCCTGGAAGGACTTAATGTTCCTTTTGACTAAACAGTTATTCTTTCCACAAATTCCTTGAGTAAAGTTAGAAATGATGTTTCCCAACTTTAGATATGAAACAAGTGTCTAATTATACTTTTTCGTTTAATTTTTACTTGAGTTGTAACCCTTTATTGCTATAATAAAGGGATTGATTATTCTAGTCATAACTTCATTTTCTTTTTTCTTTTTGTTTTTTAAAATAAGAGTTACAGTTATCTATAACGCCATTCTCACTAGATTCTCCATCTCGTTTCATCAGCATTAAAGATCGGTTGTTAGCGGACATTGAAAAGAGAAAACTCGATAATGATCTTTTATCTTCTCATTTTCAAAACAATACCATAGCTCTTGAATGGTACAGAAGATATTTTCTTTAAAAGAGAATCGTTAGAAACCTCAATGATCAGATTGCCAATCTTGAGGCGGACATTGAGAGTAAAAAGAAACAATCTCCATATTGAAGCGCTGTGACGACCGCCCATGACCCCTGCACCGAATCTAGAGATAGTGCGCTGTAAAGTGTGCCAGGCGACCATGGACGATTGTCAAGGTAGATTGAAACAACATAATCTATCGTATTTCTCACAGCGCATGGACAAAATACAATAGAACATATGTATAGTGAAGCCTTACAGAACAAAATGACATCATATAAAACTCCAGAATAGTTGAATACAAGCATCCACATAGTCAATACATCAAGCCTCACTACATATCTCTCAGAGAATACAAAACAGCGGAATCTCCAGTACATATAATAAGAAGATAATATGCAACCCTCCAGCTCGTCTTCGATATCAGCATCGTGAGAAGAGAACAGCACCTGTCACCTGCTACCTAGTCTGCCCGTCCCAAAATGGACGAACAGCCCAAGGCAATAAGAATTAAAACATAAAGCCTTGAGTCAGACAACAGTCTTAGTGAGCAGTAAATTAACTAACAACATACCAAAAGAGCATAAAGGAAAAGGAATAGGAATACAACCCTCCCACTCCAACCTCATTCTACAGTGATAGCCCCCAGACACACACTAAGCAGAAGCAAACATAGCAGAGCATACAATTTAAAGTAAAGCTATTATCACTCGAGTCAAGGGCGATGTTTTCCAAGTACCAAGGCCTAAATCAGATAAGCACCCAGAAAATACCGCTCTTGAGTCCGAAATGACGTTACAACCAAACATCCATGACTCTGGCTATCACTGTTATCATTGCTTCGATATCACCATTAATTGAATGACCGGCACATTCTTTCAGCCGTCCGTCAAGGGCTAATGGAAACCCCGGTTCTAGACATAACTCCCGCACGTCGTCGCAGCCCGTGCCTAGGACTATCGAATCTGCCCAGAGTACTCGACCATCAACAGTTAGTCGTTGGGACTATCGAATCTGCCCAAACGTACTCTTGCTTAGAGCATGCTAGAACCTTCAACAACGATGCTATCCAAACCTCCTAGTCATCCTCCTCGACGACTATTCTCATATCCATTCATTATCCTCAACTCGAATCATATCACTGAGTTATCAACATGCTTGGAATGATCCCGTCTGGATTAGACCAAGTCTTCATCACATGATGACTCGCTTCATTACATCCTCGCAAAGCCTCATCTCAACATCACATCATCGAATCAATGCATAAGAGCTTCATCATCCCGCTACATATGCCACGAGCAGCTTTTCCAATTCAAGAGCCTTTCCCTTAGCTTTTGAATCGTCTTCGGTCTAAATCGAATCATCAATCATCTAGTTCATAACAATCAATCAAATCAAACATCAATCCAAACAATCAAGCATTCAAATATGATCTAAGTAGACAATTATAACAACAATGGCATTTTCGTAATTAAAGAGTTGAAAGTCCAATAAGCATGAAAACATGGATTATATCTCTACAAACTTGATGAATGAACTTGCATAGGTTAACATATGATAAAATGGATGTAACATCATCATGAACAATGGATCTATATGGATCTACACTTAGGATGAAGAAAATGCATGGAAATCACTATTTTAACACCAAATCGAGCCAACAATCCGATATACTCCTTTGGATCCGTGTGAGAGATAATCACCACTCACCAAATCACCTAAACAACCTCTAATCAACACGCTTTAGATCTGGACATCAAGGGATCAAGCTTGATCAATCACGAATCCGCTTCAAACGAAGAAATCTCTCTTGAAAAGATGAAGATCTCCAATCTAAGCTCTTGAATCTTCAATCTTGATCTTTGATTTGGATGGATGGAAGCACTAGATTAGAGTGGAGAAAAGAAGTGAAGAAGTGTAGAAGTCGAGCTCTCAAAATGGCAGCACTTCGTCGCTTCAAAATCCGGATCCCAAAAAAATGAAGCCAACCCCCTCTATTTATAGGCAGAAAATCTCTTAAGTCGTAACTCGGCTATCTCCCTAGGTCGTTTCCGACCTAAGCCTCTCCGACCTAAGCCTCTCCGACCTAACAGATGCACATGCGCATTCAAACACCCAGCGACCTACGACCTAATGCAACGCGCGACTTAACACATGCGCTTCCACTTGTATACGACTTACGACCTAACACAGATCACGTCCTAACACTTAGACAAAACCTTGTGACCTAACAACTTAGCAACCCATGCGACCAACAGATGCTACGACTTAACTCCTCAGCGACCTAACGCATGACGACCTAAAACAACACGCGACCTAACATAAGTCGCAAACAACTGGACTTCGACCCAACTACTAAGCCAAAGCCCAGCGACCTAACACTCGCGCGACCTACGACTTAGAATACACGCGACCTAACACTTAAACTATCCCCTACGACCTAACAACTCATACAACAAACTACTCACGCGACCTAACTGGGTTATGTTCTAACTCCTTAAGTCGCCTAACTCTTAGGTCGCTAACACGCTACCCTTCTTAGGTCGCTAACCTATAGGTCGCTCCAAGATACTAAGTCGCTAACCCGGTAACCATTAGGTCGCTAACTCGCCCTGCCGACCTAACACTTAGCTCACCGAAACTCTTAGATCGCTCACAATAGTTTCCTTAGGTCGTTGCCGACCTAACTCTACCCCAGAATACTTAGGTCGCCTACTACTCTTCCTTAGGTCGCCTAAACCTCTTAAGTCGGTCACGACTTATCACCTAGGTCGGTCACTACCTTAAGTCGGTCAACTCGACCCAGACTTATCTCTTAACTTGCCTATCCCCTTAGGTCGCAGACCTTCTCTAAGTCGCTCACGACTTATCTCCTAAGTCGCCAACAACATTTAGTTCTCTAGGTCGCGTACGACCTAGGACTTAGGCAATTTCAACCAAAATCTGAAACAACTAGAAAATGCTGAAAATCCCAGATTTTGACAAACTTTTCGATCCGTAAAAATACGGGTCGTTACATTCTCTCTCCCTTAGGAATTTCGCCCCCGAAATTCCAAGCAATCATAGCAATCAAAGACTATTCTATACGCCTACCATCCATAGCAATCAACAAACCATGCATCCAATTCTAGCTTAGCGTACAGAATTCTAAGACTTAGAACAAGTTACAATATCGCGAGATGAGACGACACCTTAGGGCCATACCTTGAAGAGTTCAGGATGAGCTGCCTTCATCCTCTCTTCCACCTCCCACGTACAGTCGTTATCATCATCACTCCATTGTATCTTGAGCAACTTAACTACCTTCCTCCTAAGCTGTTTCGTGTCGGTTTCAACAACACGAAGCGGTTTACGAGGTCTTCTATCAACTGGATCAACTTCAAAATCTTCATAGCTATCTGCAGAAACTACTGCATTTGAGTCGTGCACATACTTCCGTAGATATGATACATGAAAAACATTGTGCACACTCGACATCTTCTCTGGTAACTCCAATCTGTAAGCGAGCTTTCCAATTCGCTCGATGATCGGGAATGGTCCAACAAATCTCGGAGTCAATTTTCCTCTCTTCCCGAATCGAATAACATTCTTCAGTGGAGAAATCTTCACAAAAACCATATCTCCTACGTCGAATTCCAAATCCTTTCGACGCTTATCGGCATAACTCTTCTGACGATCTTGGGCTGCCTTCATTTGTTGCCGAATGATTTCTATACAATCTGAAGTCTGTCGAATCATCTCTGGCCCAAGTATCAGCTTTTCTCTAGTTTCCAACCAACATGTCGGAGAGTTACACGGTCTTCCATACAATGCCTCATACGGTGCCATACCAATGCTTGACTGGTAACTGTTGTTGTACGCAAACTCCACCAAATGAAGGTGATCTTCCCATGATCCTCCGAAATCCAAAACACAAGCTCTGAGGAGATCTTCCAAAACTCGGTTGACTCTCTCGGTCTGACCATCTGTTTGAGGGTGATAAGCTGTACTCAAACACAACTCGGTTCCCAAAACTTCCTGGAAGCTCCTCCAAAATCCACTAGTGAACAATGGGTCTCGATCGCTCACTATACTCTTCGGAATACCATGGAATCAAACTATCCACTTAACATACAACTCAGCCAACTTTGATGCAGTCCTAGTCGATCGAACATGAATGAATCTTGCACTCTTGGTCAAACGATCCACAATGACCCAAATCCCTTCATTTCCCGTTCTTGTTCTAGGTAGTCCATCAATAAAATCCATCGACACTTGTTCCCACTTCCATGTAGGAACTTCTAATGGCTGAAGCAATCCGCTTGGCTTCTTCTGTTCGGCTTTTACCAACTGGCAATTCATACATTTGGAAATAAAATTTCCAACATCCTTCTTCATGCCTTCCCAGTAGTAGGTTCTCTTCATATCCCGATACATCTTGTTTCCACCTGGATGAATTGTCAACTTCGAGTGATGACTTTCCTTCAGAACTTCACTCCTCAATTCATCTATATTGGGAACAACTAGTCGTCCTTGCTTTCGAAGCCAACCCTCTCGATCGACCTCGAATCCTTTATCCTTTTCTGGATCCACTCCAGATTCCAAATCACGGATAATCTTGACAAGCTTATCATCTCGCTTTTGACTCTCGCCAATCCTTTCCACAAGAGTCGGTCTTATTGATAAGTTTGCCAACATCTCAGGTTCCAATTCACATCTAGGCCTGAAGTCAAATCCAGCTAAATACTCGAGACTCTTCCATTTTGAAAACATGGCTCCCAATCCTGCATGTCTTCGACTTAACGCATCTGCCACTGCGTTACCTTTTCCCAGAGTATAAGCTATACCAAAATCATATGATGCTAAAAACTCTAGCCAACGTTGCTGCCGAAGATTCAAATCCTTTTGGGAGAAAAGATACTTCAATGACTTATGATCCGTAAACAACTCGAATCGAACTCCCAACAGATAATGCCTCCACATTTTCAGAGCAAATACAATTGCCGCTAACTCCAAATCATGAGTCGGGTAATTCCATTCATGCGGCTTCAGTTATCGACTGGCATACGCAACAACTTTATCCCTCTGCATCAGCACTGCTCCAAGTCCAGTACCACACGCGTCGGTGTAAACCACCATCTCATCATTCCCACTTGGAATAGTCAAAACAGGAGCACTCGTCAATCTCTCTTTCAGGATTCCGAAAGCTTGCTCACACTTAGCATCCCAACTGAACACTTGGTTCTTTTTCGTCAATCCTGTTAATAATGCAGCTACCTTGGAGAAGTCTTTGATAAACCGTCGATAATATCCTGCTAATCCAAGAAAACTTCTCACATCAGATGCATTCTTAGGTCTAACCCAATCCTGGATTGCTGCCACCTTAGTGGGATCAACCGCTATTCCACTTCCAGAAATCACATGGCCTAAGAACCTCACTTCACTCTTCCAGAAGTGACACTTCGAAAACTTAGCCTTCAACTAATGTTTCCGCAAGATTTCCAAAACCATACACAAGTGCGTCTTGTGCTCCTCTTCCGTTCTGGAATAAATCAGAATATCATCCACGAACACAAGTACGAACTTGTTCAACTGATCTCTGAACACTCTATTCATAAGATCCACAAAATATGCTGGCACGTTAGTCAATCCAAACGGCATTACCAGCCACTCAAAGAAACCGGATGGTGTCCTAAAAGCAGTCTTCGGCACACTATCCTTAGCTACACTCAACTGGTGAAATCCCGTTGCCAAATCCATCTGAGAAAACACCTTAGCTTCGTGAAGCTGATCAAACAAGTCATCTATCCTCGGCAATGGATACTTGTTCTTCTTAGTCACTTTATTCAGCTCACGATAATCCACACACAATCTCAACGACCCATCTGCCTTGGTTGCGAACACAACTGGTGCACCCCACTCGGACACACTACGCCGAATGAATCCTTTTTGTAAAAGGTCATCAACTTGCACCCTCAACTCCTGCTGTTCCCTAGGCGCCATCCGCCTAAGAGGCATCACAACAGGTCTGGCTCCTTCAACTAGATCTATACGAAACTCGATCTCTCTATGCGGCGGCAACCCTTTGACTTCGTCAAAGACATCCTCGAATCCATTTGCGATTGGCACTAAAGACAGTCCATCCCGTGGAACAACTAGCGAATACATGAAGCTCATGAAGACGCCTTCCTCATGCTTACATCGTATCACAATCTTTCGCCCTTCCACATTCTCGACTGTCACCTCCAGCCTCTCACAATCAACCTTAGCCGCATACTTCCTAAGCCAGTCCATACCCAAAATAATTCCAAACCCCGCAAAGTTCAGAACAAAACAATCACAAACAAAAGAGCAACCATGACTCGATACAACTAGACCACGGCATAACATACACAAACAAGACGAACCCCCAACTGGATTAGTCACAACCAATGGCCTATCAACAATATCCGGTTCCAAACCCAACCGGCTTACGAGTTCACTACAAACAAATGAATGCGACGCTCCAGTATCAAACAGAACTCTAACTGGAACACCACATAGGAAAAGAGTACCTTGAACAACCACACTCTTTCCCTTCTCTTCAGCAGTAGGAGCTTTCGAAGACGACGGAACAGCTCCTAAAGCATAGGCTTGCACAATCTGCCTGTCCTTCCTCGGTTCTGGACAATTCTTCCTGAAATGCCCCGGCTTGTCACAGTTGTGACACTTCATCGGCACCTTAGGATTCTTACAATCCTTCGAGAAATGGCCCTTCTACTGACAATTATAGCAAGTCACCTCGCCTTTCGGCTTCTTCTGGCCATCCTTACCCTTCTGCTGCTGCTGCTTCCTCTTCTTGTTTCCACCCTGCTGGGGTTTAGACTCTTCCCTGGTCACAGCAACAACAGATCCTTCCTTAGAAAACAGACTCTCATGCCTAAGAGCTTTCTCCACAAGCTTCTCAAATGAATCGTCCAAATGATCCACCAACTGTCTCCCAAGATAGCTGTCCAAGCCTGTCACAAACTTCTCATTCTTCTGATAAGCAGACTCAATATATGACCGGGCATACTTGGACAAAGCTTCAAACTCAGAAACATACTCCAGAACTGATCTTCCACCTTGCTTGAGCTCCACAAACCTCTTGAACAGAACAGACTTCTGAGCTGTAGAAATGAACTTAGCTTCAAATCTAGCTTGGAATTGCTCCCAAGTAATCTCTTCCTCCGCAGTATTGATGGTAATAGAGTTCCACCAATCAGAGGCTCTCCCTTGAAGCTGCCTTGATGCCAACTTCCTCTTAGTTGCATCATCAATTCCCAAATCACCAAAGATCCTTCTACAAGCATCTATCCACCTCTGGACCTCAATAGTTGATTCTGTTCCCAAGAAAACCTTTCCTCCAAGAGCAGTATAATCCTTGCACAACTTAGCAAAATCCACTGGTTTCGGAGTTTGGACTTGAACTCCAACATCAACTGCTGCCCCCGAAACTGGTATCCTTCTCATGATCGAAGTCATCATAGCTTCGAACATGGCTGCATAATCAGCAGTCTCTTCAGTAGCACGGCCTTCCCTAGCAGCTGGTCTCCCTCTTCGACTCATTCTCAATATCTATAAAAAGGAATGATTAGAACATCTAGAGAAACAACTGCATAAAGAATTCAAACTCTACTAAGCTACTATATTATATATAGTAGTCATCCATCAAAATTACAATTACGTCTCTCATACGTAGTTACGACAGCGAGCGTTGGGTAAAATCGATTAACCAATGCTCTGATACCAAATGTGACGACCGCCCATGACCCCTGCACCGAATCTAGAGATAGTGCACTGTAAAGTGTGCCAGGCGACCATGGACGATTGTCAGGGTAGATTGAAACAATAGAATCTATCGTATTTCTCACAGTGCATGGACAAAATACAATAGAACATATGTATAGTGAAGCTTTACAGAACAAAATGACATCATATAAAACTCCAAAATAGTTGAATACAAGCATCCACATAGTCAATACATCAAGCCTCACTACATATCTCTCAGAGAATACAAAACAGCGGAATATCCAGTACATATAATAAGAAGATAATATGCAACCCTCCAGCTCGTCTTCGATATCAGCATCGTGAGAAGAGAACAGCACCTGTCACCTGCTACCTAGTCTGCCCGTCCCAAAATGGACGAACAGCCCAAGGCAATAAGAATTAAAACATAAAGCCTTGAGTCAGACAACAGTCTTAGTGAGCAGTAAATTAACTAACAACATACCAAAAGAGCATAAAGGAAAAGGAATAGGAATACAACCCTCCCACTCCAACCTCATTCTACAGTGATAGCCCCCAGACACACACTAAGCAGAAGCAAACATAGCAGAGCATACAATTTAAAGTAAAGCTATTATCACTCGAGTCAAGGGCGATGTTTTCCAAGTACCAAGGCCTAAATCAGATAAGCACCCAGAAAATACCGCTCTTGAGTCCGAAATGACGTTACAACCAAACATCCATGACTCTGGCTATCACTGTTATCATTGCTTCGATATCACCGTTAATTGAATGACCGGCACATTCTTTCAGCCGTCCGTCAAGGGCTAATGGAAACCCCGGTTCTAGACATAACTCCCGCACGTCGTCGCAGCCCGTGCCTAGGACTATCGAATCTGCCCAGAGTACTCGACCATCAACAGTTAGTCGTTGGGACTATCGAATCTGCCCAAACGTACTCTTGCTTAGAGCATGCTAGAACCTTCAACAACGATGCTATCCAAACCTCCTAGTCATCCTCCTCGACGACTATTCTCATATCCATTCATTATCCTCAACTCGAATCATATCACTGAGTTATCAACATGCTTGGAATGATCCCGTCTGGATTAGACCAAGTCTTCATCACATGATGAATCGCTTCATTACATCCTCGCAAAGCCTCATCTCAACATCACATCATCGAATCTATGCATAAGAGCTTCATCATCCCGCTACATATGCCACGAGCAGCTTTCCCAATTCAAGAGCCTTTCCCTTAGCTTTTGAATCGTCTTCGGTCTAAATCTAATCATCAATCATCTAGTTCATAACAATCAATCAAATCAAACATCAATCCAAACAATCAAGCATTCAAAATATGATCTAAGTAGACAATTATAACAACAATGGCATTTTCGTAATTAAAGAGTTGAAAGTCCAATAAGCATGAAAACATGGATTATATCTCTACAAACTTGATGAATGAACTTGCATAGGTTAACATATGATAAAATGGATGTAACATCATCATGAACAATGGATCTATATGGATCTACACTTAGGATGAAGAAAATGCATGGAAATCACTATTTTAACACCAAATCGAGCAAACAATCCGATATACTCCTTTGGATCCGTGTGAGAGATAATCACCACTCACCAAATCACCTAAACAACCTCTAATCAACACGCTTCAGATCTGGACAGCAAGGGATCAAGCTTGATCTATCACGAATCCGCTTCAAACGAAGAAATCTCTCTTGAAAAGATGAAGATCTCCAATCTAAGCTCTTGAATCTTCAATCTTGATCTTTGATTTGGATGGATGGAAGCACTAGATTAGAGTGGAGAAAAGAAGTGAAGAAGTGTAGAAGTCGAGCTCTCAAAATGGCAGCACTTCGTCGCTTCAAAATCCGGATCCCAAAAAAATGAAGCCAACCCCCTCTATTTATAGGCAGAAAATCTCTTAAGTCGTAACTCGGCTATCTCCCTAGGTCGTTTCCGACCTAAGCCTCTCCGACCTAACAGAAGCACATGCGCATTCAAACACCCAGCGACCTACGACCTAACGCAACGCGCGACTTAACACATGCGCTTCCACTTGTATACGACTTACGACCTAACACTTAGACAAAACCTTGCGACCTAACAACTTAGCAACCCATGCGACCAACAGATGCTACGACTTAACTCCTCAGTGACCTAACGCATGACGACCTAAAACAACACGCGACCTAACATAAGTCGCAAACAACTGGACTTCGACCCAACTACTAAGCCAAAGCCCAGCGACCTAACACTCGCGCGACCTACGACTTAGAATACACGCGACCTAACACTTAAACTATCCCCTACGACCTAACAACTCATACAACAAACTACTCACGCGACCTAACTGGGTTATGTTCTAACTCCTTAAGTCGCCTAACTCTTAGGTCGCTAACACGCTACCCTTCTTAGGTCGCTAACCTATAGGTCGCTCCAAGATACTAAGTCGCTAACCCGGTAACCATTAGGTCGCTAACTCGCCCTGCCGACCTAACACTTAGCTCACCGAAACTCTTAGATCGCTCACAATAGTTTCCTTAGGTCGTTGCCGACCTAACTCTACCCCAGAATACTTAGGTCGCCTACTACTCTTCCTTAGGTCGCCTAAACCTCTTAAGTCGGTCACGACTTATCACCTAGGTCGGTCACTACCTTAAGTCGGTCAACTCGACCCAGACTTATCTCTTAACTTGCCTATCCCCTTAGGTCGCAGACCTTCTCTAAGTCGCTCACGACTTATCTCCTAAGTCACCAACAACATTTAGTTCTCTAGGTCGCGTACGACCTAGGACTTAGGCAATTTCAACCAAAATCTGAAACAACTAGAAAATGCTGAAAATCCCAGATTTTGACAAACTTTTCGATCCGTAAAAATACGGGTCGTTACAAGCGCCGAATTAAGTCAAATCCTTCAATTGACTTTGATCATAAGATGTCGAAACTTCTCCACAAATAACTAATTTGGAGATTTAGTTGAAAGATAGTCAAGCTCAGTGTGAATCGCTTGAATTCATTATGGGAAGTATTATTTCAAACCTAGATCCACCAGCTTCTTCCATTGTTCCATCTGTGCAAAATTAACAAGGTGTACTTCCCTTGCCATCCAAAAGTTACCTACTATGACTAATCCTCCTCCTGGTTTAGACGAAAAAGTAGTAGGAAAATGGTCCAGGAAAGTCAAATTTGAGATGATGAAGTATTTCGATCTACAACAGAAAATGAGGTACTTGCAGCGCATAAATGGGTATGCTGCTAAGATTCAAAAACTTGAACGCGAGAAGTTTCTTCTTCAGATGTGTATCGCTGATTTCGAAAGGAAAAATAAAACTCTAAAAGATGCAAACAAAGCTTTTAATCGTTCTTTAAAGACCAACATTGAGTCTATTGATGACCAAGATAAAATGAGGGAAACATAGAAGAAGCTTAAAGAAGTTCTTCATGTTGCAATTTATCACATTGTGGATCCTTTAATTGCCAAGAATCTAAATAAGGCTATTCAAGATTCATGAACAATTTATATCTATGAATGTATATATTTGTTCCGTATACTTGTAAATAATTTCATAAATTATGTAAATTATAAACTTTTTGTAAATATCACCCGGTTTTAATCCTTTCTTATAATTCTGTTTTTGAATTAGCTCTTTGACAACTTGTACCATGATTTCTGTATTTGCTGGATCTTCCAATCCTTTTTACTGATCTTCTTTTCCTAAAAAGCACGAAGTAAACAAAATTCCTTATCGTTAACTTAAAATCTATATAGAAGTTTATCCACATTACTTGCGGAGGTTAACAGATATTATGTTAACGTATGATAAATAGTGAAAAGTAATTCTATAATTGAATATGATTAAATGTTTTGAAACCCATCTTTGGTAATGATGAGACATAACCAAGAATCCGACTTCTACCATATTGATAGAATAACGAACATCTAATCATAGAAGTTTATAAATTTATCTTCTGGAGATAGCTAATAGAAAGTCGATAATGATCGTGTAATAGAATTCCAGTGACCTAGATTCGGGCATTAATAAGTGAAGTTTTGAAATCAATAGTAAGATATATGGATCCTAGATTCGAGTTTCGTAACTTATAATCAAGAATAGTCTCCATAATAGAACTCCCAAACCTAGATTCGAGTATTAGTTGTGGATAATCAGAAACCCAAAATAATTATCTTCATAATAGAAATCCTAAGCCCATATTAGGGCATTAATACATGAAGTCCAGTAATTAATAATAGTCTGAAACCCATATTCGGGTATGATGAAGACCATCAATTATTGGTAAAGACACAAAACCCAGATTCGGGTATTCATAAATGAAGTTCATAAATTCTTCTTTAATGATTAATTGGAGGCTGTAGATTCTTATTTAAGCCTTCTGTTCTGTTCCGCTCTTTGGGTTTTGCCTCTCTCGACATGTGTCAACCTTTTAGGCTTTGTATGTAGTTGCTGTTTGATTTGCTGCTTCTCGAGCTTGGACGTCTTAATCCGTCATTTGATATGCCGCTTCTCGGGCTCAGACGTCTTAGTACATTGTTTGACATGCCACTTCTCGGGATCAGACGTCTTAGTTCGTTATTTGATATGCCGTTTCTTGGGCTTAGACGTCTTAGTCCATTGTTTGATATGTCGTTTCTCGGGCTCCGACGTCTTAGTCTGTTGTTTGATATGCCGCTTCTTGGGCTTGGACGTCTTAGTCTGTTGTTTGATATGCCGCTTCTCAGGCTATAATGTCTTAGTCCATTGTTTGATATACCACTTCTTGGGCTTGGACATCTTAGTCCATTTTGGTCTGGTGCGCTTAGTTAGTTTATCCACAAGCAGGACCCAAGGACTTACCCAACCTCCCTTCAGGAGGCGTCTTGACCTAGCCATAGCATGGCACGACCAAGGGCTTGTCGACGCTTTAACCTGGCCATAGCATGGCATGGATAAAGGCTTACTCTAACCTCCATCCAAGAGGGGCCTTGACCTGGCCATAGCATGGCGTGGCCAAGGGTTGTCTATGCTTTAACCTAGCCAGAGCATGGCGCGACCAAGGGCTTGTTGATGCTTTATCCTAGCCATAGCGTGGTGCGGATAAAGGCTTACTCTAACCTCCCTCTAGGAGGCGCTTTGACCTGGCCAACTTGGCCTGGATAAAGGCTTTAACAGTTTAAGGTAATGTCCAAGTGCAAGGAGTATTTCACTTCCAACCATGTAGATTTTCTTTAGTAAAGTAATTCTTTATTGACTTCATCTAGGATCTTTTTAAAAACCCATTAATTTTTCCTTGTCTGAAAAAGGTTATTATCATTCCTTTGAGTGCTCGGCATTGATTCGTCTCATGTCCATTCATCATGTGATAGTAGCAATAGGATCCTCCCAGATTCCTCTCATATTTTGGTTTTTCTTCTGTAATGGCCAATAGTTAAGATCTTCTTTGGTTAATAGATAAACATTCTCGATTGATGTTGTCAAATTGCATTCCTTTGGGAGTGTAGATTTGAAGTTCGTCTTTTGAGGATGGTTTCTAGGTTTATTATTACTTGGTTCTGAAGCTTCATCCTCAACAACCAACTTTCTTTTCAAAACCCTTTGAAGTTCATGTGTTGGCAGTGTCACACTCGTTGCTTGATGCCTTTTATGTGCAAAGGCATTGTAATCGGCCATCATTCCTTCTTCAAAGATTGTACCTTTGGTGTAAAATTGAATTGTTTTCCTCATTTGGTTGAACAAATTATCACTTGTATCCTTTGTTTTCCCTAAGGCAAAGATAGGTGTGGAACAATGTGGAAAGGGTTTAAACTCCATTTTTCTGGTTCATATGATTCTGCTTTTTTCTTCTTCATAATCACTAGAGCTTCCAATCTTAGCATTTGCTCTTCATGTAGTATGGAATCATTAGTTATTCTTGGGGAGAATCCAACTAAGTGTGGTTCCGAGGACCCTTGTTCTGACCTTTTTATCCTATTTAACATGATGATGGAAAATTCTAAGGTAGTGAGGTTCAAAATAGAATTGGGTTAGAGGAAAGTGAAGTTGGAAGTTCAATAAGATCGGAGGTTCAAGCCCTCCTTCTAGGGCCAAAATGATAACAAGAAAACTTATCAACACCCCAAAGTAGAGTTAAAAGTGCAGGTATGTCCTTCTAAACCTCTTTTGATTAAGTAGAGAAAGTTAGAATCTTATTGCTTTCTTTGATTCACCTTTCGAATAGATCTTTGTTATGAAAACCCTTCCTTGTCCAACCTTTTGACCTAGTCAAAACACTTATACCCCTTTCTTTTTAAGTCTTTCAAACTAGCCTAGTCGGCTTATTTATCGATTCGAAACAGCCTATTGAAACTATGGTGGTAACCTAATGGTTGGATCTAATGTTGTTGGGTATTGACTAAATGATGGGTTTTGACTTCATCAAAAGCTTGCCTCTTTAACGACTTCGGTTTGGATTTCTAAGTCTGGGGACTTTGGCCGAATTTGAGGTTTCAACTCGCTAAAAAAGCGAGCCTTTGGAAATTAGTGGTTTGTAGCTAAGAATCTAAGTGTATTGGAAAAAAATAAGGGGTTTTGACTCACTCGAAAGGTATCCTTTCGACTAAGTCGACACAAGCGAAACTCAATCGAATCCCATAAAAGTCTCAAAACAGTTGTAACCAAAAGCATCAAAATCTCGTCTTCAATAAATTAATGATGTACAAACTGATCAATTTCCCTAATCTGATTTCCAAATTAGGGTTACAAATTTACAAGTTTAAGAAAGTATAAGAAGAGAGTGAATGAATTCGGCTCCTCAAAACCAAACCCCTAGGGTCTTATTTATAGGTGCAGGTTGGCACCTTTCGAATCAGTGCTTTCGACCTGGTCGAAAGGTGGCTTTGTAGACCTTCATCACCTTTGACACTTGCACATCCCTATGCATTGCATTTAAATGGATATGAATGCCTATGTAACGACCCAGAATTTTGGACCATTCGCATCCATTATAAGTGTATAGGTTGACACTCATGCCGGAGTTGAATTGCTCAAAATACCGCGTTGTTAATTTAAGTTTGGCAAAACTGAACATATACAGTAAATAAATAATCACAGATCACAGACATAGAGTAATAAGTGCAGCGGAAATAAAAGAGATAGTAGTTCATGAAGCTACTATATGAATATATAAAATATATCAGAGTTTACAACAGAAGAGTAATACGATACATCAGAGTTAAACCAGATACAACGGAAGAGTAACACGGTACATCAGATACAAATCAGAATACATCACTGGAATCATCAAATACTGAAAGCAGAATAGATGGCTGGATCTTCAAGCAAAGCTCCAACTCCAAAGGTGAGCATCGAATACTGGTACACTCAGTCTGACCCGAGCGTAAAGCAAAGACACAAGACACTCGAGTCAGGATTAACATTCTTATATTAATAAATCCAACTCAAGTGAAATAGCAATTGAAATACAAGTAACTCAAAGGATGTTTGGAATAACCACCCTTTAAGGATCCGTTAAACTATCTACTAGGTAGTAGTGTACGATAAGTAGATAATGTCTATCAGTAATATAAAAAGATATCAAAATAGTGTTAAGTCATGGCCCATTCCACCCTTAACACATTTTTATTCCCAAAAGCATATACAAGACCGTAGTTTCCTCAAAACCGGAAGTCACCAGAGGGCAATCCATATACTAAAGGTACAAATCAAAATCGTAGTGGTCGCGTATAAATGGAATACAAGTATGACAAGGCACATGAGGCAATACCCAAGGTAGTGATACTACCGTTCGCCTGATCCGGACTGGTGAGAACGCAACGCCGCAGCGCCCGCAACACCGTGAAACAACACTCCCAAAATCAAGGGTGCACCAATCGACAACAAGTAATAAATAGTTCGAAGAAGTGTGTCCACTTGAGGTAGCTAATCCTCCATTGGCCCGGCACAGCTCCTGTTTTAGTCATTTCCAATTTGACACAAGTGTCAAGGCTATCCATTATCGTTCTCTTTCTTCAGTCAACACGATCACCATTCCAACCACTTCATTCTGGATCATCACTCCGCGCATAGTTATTAAAGTGGTTTTCGGTTTAGATAGAGAGTATATCCATAACCGAATTCCGATCTCTTTAATAACTTTAGTAATTTTTCCACCGATTGGTCGTTTATATATTTCAAAAACCAAATCAAATTCAATTTCAAATATAATTCGTAAACCAACATTACATTTGTCTTTCTAAACCAATTTCCATAATTTACGTTTCAAAACTTCCAAATTACCATTTCAAAATCAAATCAAATTCAATTTCTATTTAAAAGTAATTCAAATATTGATTCAAATTCGTATATAAGTTTCATCCCGAAATCATTTAAATTAATATATTCAAATCAATTTAAATTCATTTATCGATTTCGTTTAATATTCGTTAAGTTAATTTGCCATTCAAAACAATTTCTATTAAATTTCCAATTCATTAAATCAATTTCTTAAGTTCAACTTCATTAAATCAAAACTTACAATTTTGAATTAAATCAAATTCGTCAAATCAATTCTTTCAATTACAAGTCTTACATTAATTCCAAAAATATCACATTTTCATTTCTTGTTAAAGAAATTCCATTTCACTTATTTACTTCCTTAAATAATTTTCCAAAACTTAATTAATCAAGAAAACTCTATTTCAATTATTTACAAAGTAAATTCACTTATTCAAAAGTTCGATTTCTCTTATTAAAGAATTTAATTCAATTTGATCATTCAATCTTATTTAATTATTAAATAATTCAAAACTTAATTATTAAATAATTTCAAAGTTTAATAATTCCAAACTTAATTATAATTTCAAACTTAATTATTATATCATTCAAAGTTTAATAATTTCAAACTTAATTAAAATTTCAAACTTAATTCAATCATTTCTCAAATTAAACAACATTCTTCCATCAATTACATTGTTAATATTTTATTTCATATTTTTAAATATTAACATTTTCCTTTCATTAAAATTCAAATTTCAACTTCATTTCAAAACCATATTATTTATTCAAATAAAATCTTCGTTTATTTTTAAATCAAATTATTGACCAATCGTGTTTTATATTTAATTTTCTATCCTAGGTCAAAGTTCAATTTTTGGGTATTTATCATTTCAACCCGATTCCAATTCAATTCAAAATCAAAGCATAACAAAGGGAACTTGCAGTGTGATAACTGGGATGGTGTCAATGTAAATAAACAAGCAATAACAACAAACAATAACAATCCAATAATCAATTCAAATAATCCCGAAATAATCGTATTAATTCACATTGTTATTTATACGAATTAATATAATTATTTCTAGAATCTACACTATCATTTCATGTAGATTAAAGATTATTACATTACGGTTTTTACTTGTCATTCAATTACAAATTTCAACACTACAACAATTAATCAAATATACGTTCAACGGTTCAAAGTGTAATTATCACTATTCTACATGTCAATTAATTTAACAATTAAGAGGGGTCATATTATACAAATGTCATTTAATCAAATCATTTAACTATCCTATACCAATTTCAATTGCATACTATTTATCACTTTAACATTAACAAATTAATGTCCAATATAAACATCAACAATCAATCAATTTCAGCCAAACTGTATTATTATTGCATAAATAATTAACAGATAATGGTGTCAGATGTCACAGGTGAACTGATACAGGTAATAACATATATAACAGTGTAATTAACTAACAGCAGCATATTTCAATTGTCGTTTCAATTGAAATCAAATTTAATAAATAAAAGAACGTTAATCGTGAGTGAGTGCTCACCTTTCGAGGCTAGAGAGAATAGACACTGAAATTGAGTTACGAATCCAAATACGAATTCCAAAGTAAAGTAAGGTTGGCACGAATTCGACGAACAAAGCTGATAACAAGAAATAGACGAAATCAAATCAGAATTTGGGTCGATGAAGATTAATGGGTATAAGTGAACTTATATAGATATATAACTGTGTGTGTATGTATATATATATATATTCATATCCAAATACAACACATTTTAAATTAAATACATATATTTCAAAATTCATTGGTTAAATTAAACACATATATGGAAAAATAAAAAAAATAAAAAAAAAATCTTCATAGTGTATTCCTGTGAAATCAATATTCATTACAGTCCTAGTTTACAAAATGTCTCAAACAATATTAAACATGATATCCATATACATTTTAAACCATAAAACCCCTTTCAAAATATTAGTCAAAACATATTATATATAGGTGTACCAACATAAATATATATATATATATAGTTTACATATATAAGACCAGAAGAATCTGGAAAATCAGATTCTCAGATATGACCTTTAAAATACACATATATTTATTCTGTCATACCGTATATACTTTAAGCCTATAATTCTGATACATATCAACTCTTATATAAAGTGTAAAATATATATAAGAAATTATATAAATAAATAATTTATACTTTAATAGCTCGGGCAAACTTACAAACTTTGTAAACAATAGGCAACTTCATATATATAGTAAAATATGTACATGCAACATATAAATGAGCTGCTACACTATAATACATATACAACCTATATGTATCCCTAACTAACTCTATAATAATATATATATGAGAAACCAAAATAGCTACGTACAAGATCCATATAACATAAAATCTACAATGGCTTTATGCATTACGTATTAACAAAACTATACAATGAGTATATACATATATATATGCCACCAAATGCTTTTATATACAACCGATCATATACTCAGATATGTAGCTATATATATAACTTAAATATAAACTCGGATTATATAAACTATATATATAAAATATATAAACTTTTCATGAACAAACATAAGATAGAATATGATACTGTAAACTCATAAGTTTGCATATATAAGTAAATAGGTTATATATATTACAACAGCACCATGATTATATAAAACCTTATATAAACTAACAGTATTCCAATATATATCCTACTGTAAACACTTATATGAAATATAGACAAATATACTTCTACCCCAAAAAAGATCATAAAACTTGCAGATACCTATATATAAATTATACTAATATCATAAAACTAGTTTAAACTTTAAATAACAACATGTTATACTACTGTAAATTTTATAAACTAACAAGTATAACCTATGTTATAAAGCTTTATAAACTCTTTTTTTTTACATACTAATATATAAAAATATACACACCTAAAAAAAATCCAACACCGGGGGAAGACAGGCGTCGGCAGTGCTGCTACCAGAGTGCGCGAAGAGGAAGAAGCGGAGTGGAAGCTCGGCACAGCAGTGGAGTCAGGTGATGGAACACGTGAAGAGGAGTTGCGTGGAAAACGTGAATTGTGGTGATGCTTGCGGAGGGTGGTGCGTTCGATGGGAGGCAAAGTCTCGGCTACAGGCGGTAAGGCTTGGGAAAAGAGGGAGGCTAGCATAGGCGAGTTGTGGACGAGGGGAAAGGCGTAAAGACATGTGGTGGAGGAAATAGGATGGGTATGTGTGGGAGGCGAGCAGTTCAGAGAATATGGAAGCTTGGGTTAATGGTTTAATGGTGGAGGAGGGAAGAAGAAATGGATAGAGGGTATGGTGAAGGGTGAAGGCCAGAAATGCATTTGGAAAGAGACGGTTAAGCAGACAAACAGCCGAGCAAATAAATGAAAAGGAATTTCAAATGAAATAAAAATGTAATTTAAGCCTGAAAAAAAATGTATGTAAACAAAAGATATCAGTTATTGGGAACGCACATAAATTCAGAGATGATAAATGCAAATGCCCGTTGGAATTATACAGGGGAAATTTGAATAGGCACAACAACTCAAAAGGCACGAACGTGTACCGATACGAATGGCGTTTCTCAAAGTGCAACGTACCCCGACCTCCGAATTTGACAATCGAATATACCGTAGAGATTGGCACAACGAGACGATCAAAATGGTATAAAGATATTAGTGATTCGATTGAATTATAAAAATTCGAAATTTCTATTAGCGGAAAGTGCAAGAAAAACACTGAAAAATAAGATCGACAGAGCCAAAGATGTCCGAATTTGGAAAAACGACAAACTGACATTTTGCTCAGAAGATGGTTTAGAATTTTTCTATATAAAAATATTTAGGTTTCGGAAATATTTTATTTTCATCGCTTTTTAACTGATTAAATTGAAATGAATTTACGTGCGAAATAAACTTTCATATTTTTGGACGAAAATTTACCAGTTGCTATGTTTAACTAGACGCATTCCAAATATCAAATTTATATTTCAAAATTTTATCGTTTAAAATTTCACAAAATTTCAACTAATTACGTTATTAAAACAGTTGAAATTTTACGGGTCGTTACACTCTCCCCCACTCAAAACTTTTCGTCCCCGAAAAGGAACGAGGTAGGAGAATAGAAACAACCAGAAAAGAAAAACAGATTTGAAATACAAAATAACAATTAATTTAAACCATATAAATTCAAATTTTAAATTAATTGATATTCAATAATTGATTTAATCCATTTGATTTCCCTAAAATCAATCTCAACTATTTCTAAATTCATTATCTTATTATCCAATTATCTTCAATTTACAATTTCTAAAACCATAAATTTGAATAGTCTTTTATTATAATTATATTTTATTTCAACAATTTAAATTCTTCTTTATTCCAATTTATTGTTAAATTTATTCTACTTAATATATCTAATCACACGTATTTAACCCATATAAATTAATTTAAACCATAAAAGTTTCAATTTAAATTAATTTATATTTACTAATTAAATTCAAGGTATTTTCATAAGTTGATCAAATTTCAATTTATTAATTCTATCAAAACAAATTTTATTTCATTATTAACTGAGTTTACTTATTATCCTATCTACTCTATTAACATCTTTATAATCAAAATTTAGTGTATAACATTTATTATAAACACTCAAATTTATTTATAAATTCAATTTATCTTATATATTATCCAATTACATACTCAACTTCTGAATGATTTAGGTAAGTTGTATTAGAATGCAGTTGAACAATATACAAATAAAATTTTCCCAATTCAATTATTCAAGTTTAAATATTTATTCCAAATTTTGGTTTTATTTATAATTAAAATCATCCTTTTACAAAATTTAAGATTTAGATTCCCGATTAACTTTAAACAATTTAGAGATATATATAATATATTATATCAAATCAAATTAAATTTTAAAAATAAGATACCTATATATATGTAAATCAAAATATACTGAAGAAATTTAAATCAAAATATTTTTCAAAACAAAACCGTAACAAAGCTACAGAATAGTTTCTCCACTTCGAAACTCGAAAATGAATGTCGATGATGCGGCCGCCATCACCGAAATTATTTTCCAGCGACAAAGAGAAGAGCACTGATTTCAACATTTTAAAATTCTTTGAAAACGATTTCTATTCGAAAATACTTCCAATAATATATACTTTAAAAATTTTTTAAAAAACAAAAGTTTGAAATCACTGGAAACTAAATTCTCAAATTTCTGAATTAAATTCATTTCAAATTCCAAATCAATTTATAAACCATATTTGTAAATTTATTTAGAACAATAAATGATAATCAAATACTATCATTTCAAACAAACAATTTTGATTAACCTCTTTTTTTTCCAGAAAATTTTACTTATATATATATAATATAATCATACAAAATTATTTTATTTACCAAATTTTGAAAATACTATTGTGTCAGTTTGCTCTGTTCAAGTGTTTTGGAAATCCTATCGATAGCGTTGATCAGACGAATCGATCGGAAACCCAAATCAACATCAACAACTCAAACAACACAGTATATATTAAAACATTTATATATTAGTTTACAAATACATTTCTTCGCTCGACGATACAGGAATGGATTTTCAAAATAAGGATAGGGATTTAAATTTTGAGGGACTCAAATCAAAGAGAAATTTGATTCGAAGATAGGTTTGAAACCAAGACGAGATAATTAAATAACAAAATAAGGCGATGGATAAATTTATATAAGTCGCGGGCAACCTTAACCGGATCAACCGTGACTTCAAGAATAAGATCATTGCTGGATTCCGAGGTAAATCAACACTCGATCTCAAGAGATGGAATTCAGGTATAGCAGGTGATAGATAGCATCGTAAACCGATGATACAGAAATCTCCGGTAAATCAATGCCTATTGTAAAGGAGTTTGCTCCTTTAGGAATCATTCGAAGATTGGCGAGACCGCCGATCTATTATAGATATCATTCAAAATGGAGTTATGGGGTGCTTCAGAATTGAAAGAAGACGAATAGTGAGGGACACGAATGAAATTTGGAACCGTAGGGAACGTTCCAAAATTCAAAGAAATCGAGTCGAAAGGAAGAGATTGAAACTCGAATGAGAGTGATTCTGTAAATACATTTACCCTATATGTTAAGTTTTGCCTAGAGCTACCAAAGCTCTGATACCAACTGTAACGACCCAGAATTTTGGACCATTCGCATCCATTATAAGTGTATAGGTTGACACTCATGCCGGAGTTGAATTGCTCAAAATACCGCGTTGTTAATTTAAGTTTGGCAAAACTGAACATATACAGTAAATAAATAATCACAGATCACAGACACAGAGTAATAAGTGCAGCGGAAATAAAAGAGATAGTAGTTCATGAAGCTACTATATGAATATATAAAATATATCAGAGTTTACAACAGAAGAGTAATACGATACATCAGAGTTAAACCAGATACAACGGAAGAGTAACACGATACATCAAATACAAATCAGAATACATCACTGGAATCATCAAATACTGAAAGCAGAATAGATGGCTGGATCTTCAAGCAAAGCTCCAACTCCAAAGGTGAGCATCGAATACTGGTACACTCAGTCTGACCCGAGCGTAAAGCAAAGACACAAGACACTCGAGTCAGGATTAACATTCTTATATTAATAAATCCAACTCAAGTGAAATAGCAATTGAAATACAAGTAAATCAAAGGATGTTTGGAATAACCACCCTTTAAGGATCCGTTAAACTATCTACTAGGTAGTAGTGTACGATAAGTAGATAATGTCTATCAGTAATATAAAAAGATATCAAAATAGTGTTATGTCATGGCCCATTCCACCCTTAACACATTTTTATTCCCAAAAGCATATACAAGACCGTAGTTTCCCCAAAACCGGAAGTCACCAGAGGGCAATCCATATACTAAAGGTACAAATCAAAATCGTAGTGGTCGCGTATAAATGGAATACAAGTATGACAAGGCACATGAGGCAATACCCAAGGTAGTGATACTACCGTTCGCCTGATCCGGACTGGTGAGAACGCAACGCCGCAGCGCCCGCAACACCGTGAAACAACACTCCCAAAATCAAGGGTGCACCAATCGACAACAAGTAATAAATAGTTCGAAGAAGTGTGTCCACTTGAGGTAGCTAATCCTCCATTGGCTCGGCACAACTCCTGTTTTAGTCATTTCCAATTTGACACAAGTGTCAAGGCTATCCATTATCGTTCTCTTTCTTCAGTCAACACGATCACCATTCCAACCACTTCATTCTGGATCATCACTCTGCGCATAGTTATTAAAGTGGTTTTCGGTTTAGATAGAGAGTATATCCATAACCGAATTTCGATCTCTTTAATAACTTTCGTAATTTTTCCACCGATTGGTCGTTTATATATTTCAAAAACCAAATCAAATTCAATTTCAAATAGAATTCGTAAACCAACATTACATTTGTCTTTCTAAACCAATTTCCATAATTTACGTTTCAAAACTTCCAAATTACCATTTCAAAATCAAATCAAATTCAATTTCAATTTCTATTTAAAAGTAATTCAAATATTGATTCAAATTCGTATATAAGTTTCATCCCGAAATCATTTAAATCAATATATTCAAATCAATTTAAATTCATTTATCGATTTCGTTTAATATTTGTTAAGTTAATTTGCCATTCAAAACAATTTCTATTAAATTTCCAATTCATTAAATCAATTTCTTAAGTTCAACTTCATTAAATCAAAACTTACAATTTTGAATTAAATCAAATTCGTCAAATCAATTCTTTCAATTACAAGTCTTACATTAATTCCAAAAATATCACATTTTCATTTCTTGTTAAAGAAATTCCATTTCACTTATTTACTTCCTTAAATAATTTTCCAAAACTTAATTAATCAAGAAAACTCAATTTCAATTATTTACAAAGTAAATTCACTTATTCAAAAGTTCGATTTCTCTTATTAAAGAATTTAATTCAATTTGATCATTCAATCTTATTTAATTATTAAATAATTCAAAACTTAATTATTAAATAATTTCAAAGTTTAATAATTCCAAACTTAATTATAATTTCAAACTTAATTATTATATCATTCAAAGTTTAATAATTTCAAACTTAATTAAAATTTCAAACTTAATTCAATCATTTCTCAAATTAAACAACATTCTTCCATCAATTACATTGTTAATATTTTATTTCATATTTTTAAATATTAACATTTTCCTTTCATTAAAATTCAAATTTCAACTTCATTTCAAAACCATATTATTTATTCAAATAAAATCTTCGTTTATTTTTAAATCAAATTATTGACCAATCGTGTTTTATATTTAATTTTCTATCCTAGGTCAAAGTTCAATTTTTGGGTATTTATCATTTCAACCCGATTCCAATTCAATTCAAAATCAAAGCATAACAAAGGGAACTTGCAGTGTGATAACTGGGATGGTGTCAAAGTAAATAAACAAGCAATAACAACAAACAATAACAATCCAATAATCAATTCAAATAATCCCGAAATAATCGTATTAATTCACATTGTTATTTGTACGAATTAATATAATTATTTCTAGAATCTACACTATCATTTCATGTAGATTAAAGATTATTACATTACGGTTTTTACTTGTCATTCAATTACAAATTTCAACACTACAACAATTAATCAAATATACGTTCAACGGTTCAAAGTGTAATTATCACTATTCTACATGTCAATTAATTTAACAATTAAGAGGGGTCATATTATACAAATGTCATTTAATCAAATCATTTAACTATCCTATACCAATTTCAATTGCATACTATTTATTACTTTAACATTAACAATTTAACGTCCAATATAAACATCAACAATCAATCAATTTCAGCCAAACTGTATTATTATTGCATAAATAATTAATAGATAATGGTGTCAGATGTCACAGGTGAACTGATACAGGTAATAACATATATAACAGTGTAATTAACTAACAGCAGCATATTTCAATTGTCGTTTCAATTGAAATCAAATTTAATAAATAAAAGAACGTTAATCGTGAGTGAGTGCTCACCTTTCGAGGCTAGAGAGAATAGACACTGAAATTGAGTTACGAATCCAAATACGAATTCCAAAGTAAAGTAAGGTTGGCACGAATTCGCCGAACAAAGCTAATAACAAGAAATAGACGAAATCAAATCAGAATTTGGGTCGATGAAGATTAATGGGTATAAGTGAACTTATATAGATATATAACTGTGTGTGTATGTATATATATATATTCATATCCAAATACAACACATTTTAAATTAAATACATATATTTCAAAAATCATTGGTTAAATTAAACACATATATGGAAAAATAAAAAAAATAAAAAAAATCTTCATAGTGTATTCCTGTGAAATCAATATTCATTACAGTCCTAGTTTACAAAATGTCTCAAACAATATTAAACATGATATCCATATACATTTTAAACCATAAAACCCCTTTCAAAATATTAGTCAAAACATATTATATATAGGTGTACCAACATAAATATATATATATATATAGTTTACATATATAAGACCAGAAGAATCTGGAAAAATCAGATTCTCAGATATAACCTTTAAAATACACTAATATATATACTGTCATACCGTATATACTTTAAGCCTATAATTCTGATACATATCAACTCTTATATAAAGTGTAAAATATATATAAGAAATTATATAAATAAATAATTTATACTTTAATAGCTCGGGCAAACTTACAAACTTTGTAAACAATAAGCAACTTCATATATATAGTAAAATATGTACAGGCAACATATAAATGAGCTGCTACACTATAATACATATACAACCTATATGTATCCCTAACTAACTCTATAATAATATATATATATATGAGAAACCAAAATAGCTACGTACAAGATCCATATAACATAAAATCTACAATGGCTTTATGCATTACGTATTAACAAAACTATACAATGAGTATATACATATATATATGCCACCAAATGCTTTTATATACAACCGATCATATACTCAGATATGTAGCTATATATATAACTTAAATATAAACTCGGATTATATAAACTATATATATAAAATATATAAACTTTTCATGAACAAACATAAGATAGAATATGATACTGTAAACTCATAAGTTTGCATATATAAGTAAATAGGTTATATATATTACAACAGCACCATGATTATATAAAACCTTATATAAACTAACAGTATTCCAATATATATCCTACTGTAAACACTTATATGAAATATAGACAAATATACTTCTACCCCAAAACAGATCATAAAACTTGCAGATACCTATATATAAATTATACTAATATCATAAAACTAGTTTAAACTTTAAATAACAACATGTTATACTACTGTAAATTTTATAAACTAACAAGTACAACCTATGTTATAAAGCTTTATAAACTCTTTTTCTTTACATACTAATATATAAAAATATACACACCTAAAAAAAATCCAACACCGGGGGAAGACAGGCGTCGGCAGTGCTGCTACCAGAGTGCGCGAAGAGGAAGAAGCGGAGTGGAAGCTCGGCACAGCAGTGGAGTCAGGTGATGGAACACGTGAAGAGGAGTTGCATGGAAAACGTGAATTGTGGTGTTGCTTGCGGAGGGTGGTGTGTTCGATGGGAGGCCAAGTCTCGGCTACAGGCGGCAAGGCTTGGGAAAAGAGGGAGGCTAGCATAGGCGAGTTGTGGACAAGGGGAAAGGCGTAAAGACATGCGGTGGAGGAAATAGGATGGGTATGTGTGGGAGGCGAGCAGTTCAGAGAATATGGAAGCTTGGGTTAATGGTTTAATGGTGGAGGAGGGAAGAAGAAATGGACAGAGGGTATGGTGAAGGGTGAAGGCCAGAAATGCATTTGGAAAGAGACGGTTAAGCAGACAATCAGCCGAGCAAATAAATGAAAAGGAATTTCAAATGAAATAAAAATGTAATTTAAGCCTGAAAAAAAATGTATGTAAACAAAAGATATCAGTTATTGGGAACGCACATAAATTCAGAGATGATAAATGCAAATGCCCGTTGGAATTATACAGGGGAAATTTGAATAGGCACAACAACTCAAAAGGCACGAACGTGTACCGATACGAATGGCGTTTCTCAAAGTGCAACGTACCCCGACCTCCGAATTTGACAATCGAATATACCGTAGAGATCGGCACGACGAGACCATCAAAACGGTATAAAGATATTAGTGATTCGATTGAATTATAAAAATTCGAAATTTCTATTAGCGGAAAGTGCAAGAAAAACACTGAAAAATAAGATCGACGGAGCCAAAGATGTCCGAATTTGGAAAAACGACAAACTGACATTTTGCTCAGAAGATGGTTTAGAATTTTTCTATTTAAAAATATTTAGGTTTCGGAAATATTTTATTTTCATCACTTTTTAACTGATTAAATTGAAGTGAATTTACGTGCGAAATAAACTTTCATATTTTTGGACGAAAATTTACCAGTTGCTATGTTTAACTAGACGCATTCCAAATATCTAATTTATATTTCAAAATTTTATCGTTTAAAATTTCACAAAATTTCAACTAATTACGTTATTAAAACAGTTGAAATTTTACGGGTCGTTACAGCCTACGTCTTCATTGAAAGGGGTAGATGCACCTTTTCCTTTTGTATTTCTTTATTGTGGCAAGTGAGAAGGAGCATGAGCCTTCGACTTTGTCAGCAAGTTCATCATAGGGGTTTCGAAGGTATTGAAATACTCTGGGTTTCGACGCAGAAGGTAGCTTTCGAAGACATTCTTGCAATTAAAAGCGGAACCCCTCTTAGTTGTGAAAGGTTTCAAACAGTTCGAAAGGCTTAGTTATGTTTTCGAAAGGGTTGTTCCAACAAAATATCTTTCTGAATAACTTGAATGAAGGCGAAACCATTGGTTTCGAAAGGTTTGGCACGTATGTGAGTGGCTATTATAAGCTGCCTTCGAAAGGTATTTCTTCATCTCGATTGAAAGTTGTTCTTCAACTCATTCGAAACGTCTTCATGCATGCGGAAGCACCTGCTTCGAATGGGAACCATTGAAGTGGAGGTGTGCTTTTGACCCTTTTGACCCCTTGTAAGCTTGTAACACACTTGACTTTTGGCTGTAGCATCCCTTCGACTCCTTCGAAAGGTTTTGTTAATGCTATCACCTCTTGGTTATCCTTCCTTTCTATTTGTTTCTACAAGGATAAAGTTAGAATTGGTGGTAACAATGTGTTTTAAATTTTTGTTTACAAATATATGTATAAATTTATAAGTGAAAATGTGACCGATAATCGGTTTCTTGAATTTCAACGGTTTAACGAACGGAAGTTGTTCGAAGTCATTTGAAACGTGATTATCCTCTTGTGCACATACATGTACATGCATATACATGTCACATGCACACCATAACATATATATATGTACATGTACACTTAAACATATACATATTACAAAATATTAAAATAATTTCCTAAGACTTAATACTTAAGCAACCAAAAAGCAAACATTAACTCACCTTAAAACACCATCATCACCACCATCAGCTCAACTTCACCTCACATGAGTAGGTGGGCTACCGTGCATGTAGGGGAGGCTAGGAGGGGTGTGGGTCGAGGGCAAAATGGTAATCTACCATTAGATATTTGTTCCAAATTTTCTCCTATAAATACCCATCCACTTTCTCATATTTTTTCACCACATTCTCATTATCTTCTTCTCCACTTCCAAGTTTTTTTCATGGCTTCAATGCTTAACAAAATAATGGAAAAATATTTAGCCAAAGAAAATTAAAATCATATAATACATATATGCTACCAAACCACTTCAAACGAAGACAAATCTCCTCCTCTCCACCTTAAAAGACCAACTCCACCTTCTCCATCCATCAAAGTCGTGAACTCCACCCTCTACAAAACTAGGCCGAGCCCTCCCATAGGTCTCAAGCTCGATTTCATTAACTTTGATTCGATCGTTGCGGATCTATAGCCGATTTTAGACTAGCCCGTGGGAACAATTAAGGTGAGAAACTCCTAAATTGTAGTATTATATGCTATTAGATGTTATATATGTTCGATTATGATTGTTGATGATGCTTGTTTAATATGAATGTTGAATATATATGCAAGTCACGGAAATACATGTCGATAACCACAAAGGAAATCACTTTCCTTTATTAAATGAATTGGTGTATATGGAATGTTGAACCTCTTTATATGATTTAAAAATGAGTTTGAAAGTTTTAAACGTATAAAAGTGTTTTGATGAAGTTTAAATGGCAATTGGAAATTGAGTTAGAAATAGGCACGTCGTGTAACGGTTGTTCGCGCTTTCACGCCATAAAAGTCAAACGAGTATATATAATGGAATATAGCTTGGAATTCTTCGAGATAAGAATTTTCTGAACTATTATATCTATAGTTCTCAAACAAAGAAATAAAATCGAGATTTTGATAAGTAGATTTTGAAATATGAGTAAAACAAGTTTTTGGAAAAATCGCGGTTTTGTAGTTTGGGATCCATAAAAGGATTTCTTTGAAAATGATATTTTAAAATTGTTTAAAAATATGAAATAAATTCTAAAAATCTCTTAAAATGTTTTAAAAGTGATTTGAGTTATAAAAATGAATTTCCAAATGATAAAAAGTAGTTTTGATCAATATAGCTTAAAAAGTACTTTCCTATAACTTTTGAAATATACTTTAAACACAACCGTTCTCTAAATCTTTTACAAATGTTTTCAAATGATTAATAAAGTATTCTAAAGATGATTTGAAGGATTTATGGAATGGTTAAATACTAAATGATTTAGAGTCGATCAAATTACTTGACCGCCTTATGGGTGGTAGAGAGATAGTGTCTAGGCTTGAGTTTGGAAAACCAGTTTCCTGCTCTCCCTGGCTATTTGGACTGGCTCGATGGATGGCATAGTAAATTTGGTTTACTCGGATCAAAATTTTCCAAAGTAGAAAAGATATGATTTTTTCAAATATAAATAACTTCGATTTTATGGAGATAATCTTCTTATACTCGGTGTTAAAGCTCGAAGAGGGAACTCGTACTATTCAAGGAATTTAAAAGGTGATCTCGTCGTTATTCCACCCATAGTACTTGTTGAATACGGGAATTGATATTTAGTAGAATTAGATGATTTTTATAGATTATGCTCACTTAATATTTACTAGTTTTGGATTAACATCCTAGATAACATGGTTTTAACTCCATCAAAATTTTGATTTCTAAATTAAGAAATTTATTTTAAGATTTAAATGAATTGATTTGGAAATATTTTCCGAAGTGAAAAATGAAATGATTTAGAATTATTCCAAGATTTAAAAAGGGTTTAAGTAATCAAAGGATTTGATAAGAGAGGTTTAATGATTCCCTATATACCAGAAAAAATGTTTTAAAGTTATATATCTCTAAAAGATATTTTTGATAAAAGGAATGAATTAATCAAATATTATTCACCTATCTGATTGACCTCTTTTATCGATGATTGGTTCGAAGAAACTGGGACTGGTTTGGATAATTCCTATCCGAAGATGACTTCGAACCAATTTACATATTCGAAGTGAAGACATGGATATGATTTGGAAGATGGAATGTAGGGCTGCTTGTCACTAACCCTCTGGGGAAATTTTCCATATCATTTTATGTGATAGTAATTCTTCATTTAGGATCTTCGATGCAAGAACTTCTCACAACTAATCCTACAGGTAACTCCCGATAGGATGTGGTAGAAGAATGGCTTCGGTTTGTCTTATTCCTGGGGAACTTTTATGGGCGAATGTCCAAGTTGCGTTTCTAGTTACATAAATTGATCTATATGATTGTATCATCTATTTGGTGGTGGTGAAGGCAAAATCTCTTAGCTTAACATCCTATCCTGAGATGTATGAGCTCAGGAGTTATACGTTTGTAGAAATTAGTTGCGTGACTATGGGATAGCAATGTGGCATTCAAAGTGGAATGTGCTATGTGAAATGTAATCTCTACCTCAAGCCTCATCACCCGATAATGGCTTAAACAGGGTATGCTGCAAGGCTATGTGATTCGCAGCCATTAAGTTATGGTCATCACCTTTCTAGATTACTCTCTATATAACGGGTATGTGGTGTATGCTATAGGGCTCCATATAGGTCGGTTACGACCGAGGTAATGTCATATTCGGTTTCTATCAAAGCCATGTATGAGTGCCAAATTGGGATAGACCGGTCTTGCCAAATGCGGAGGATTGTTTGTGTATCCTTAGTACATTCCTCTAGAGATGTAATGTACGTAAGGTAGTCCCTTACCTGCCCTTGTATGGAAATCCATTCTCTGAACGAGCCTTGTAAGAGTTTTGTTTGTAGAGCATAACATATCTGGTATTTAATAATGGTAACAATTTTAGATAAGATTAAGAAGTTTACTTGCACATTTTTTCAAACGGATGTCACTAAAAATACTATCAAATGATTTTGCATATCAAATGTTTCGGTTATCACAAGATAAAAACCCGTCCGTATTTATGTGTGGGTGTGGTCTTATGAGATAACTTTTCTTTTCAAATCTCTTATTTTGAGTTTCTCACACCAGTACCATGATTGAGCCGGAGTTTATTTTCCTTTCCCTTAAATTCTAGGTGCTCTAATTTTTCCGAGCAGCCTGGTGGTCAGGTTTAGTTCGAAGATATCTAGAAGAGCTCGGAGCATGGGGTTAGAATATTTTTCTAAAAATTGTTATCCATTTCCACCACACTTATTTAATATTGTATTCCACATTTGTAGGGACAGATATTTATAACCGTCTATGTTTAACTCTGATAAATGTATTTGAATTTCCATTGTAAAGATTATATGCTGAAATAATATATATTATTCCATCTGTGTGAGATTATGTTCAGTCTTTATTTTCTTTCTTACCCATGATAATCCGCCTCTCCGGCACTTGGATATGCAGGACGAGAATATTGAGGATGTATTAGTGTCGACTTCCGAGAGTCGAAGAAACGGGATGTCACATATGGTATTAGAGCTTAGGTTGGGTGCCTAAGTAAAATTCATTTAGGTTAGTAAAATTAACATAGGAATTTGAAAATGAGAACTACCTTAATTTTGATATATAAAAAAAATGGATAGGATATGGCCCGTACCTTCGACCGCGTTTATGGGTGATGTTTATTTTTAGGTGTACTTAATTGTTTGGTTTCGTTATATTTTTCCGTTCTCGGAATTTTGGGGATGAAATTATTTTAAGACGGAAGTCTGTAACGACACACATATTTATCACTTTGATAAATTATATGTATTTTTAAAAATTTTCAAATAAAAGGTTGATAATACAAATATTTTTGTTTTAAGTGATAATAAATAATAATAATCTTATTCTGAATAAATATTTACAAAAATATTTTCCTCGTAATTTAAATAGATAAAATGACCGAAAACCAATTTATTGATAAACAGCTCTATAATCGTAAAATGTCGCGTAAAGAGCTAGATACATACACTTATTTTTATAATTAAAGAAGAATATGGAATAAAATCAATCGTTTTATTTTTGGAAATAAAATGTGTTTTTGACATCGTTAATAATGCCCCAATAATTCATTAAATTTTATTATGATTTAGTGATTTAATAATTATTATAATTATTCAAATAATTGTTTCTAATAGTGATAATTCATTTTAAAGGGTTATAAAATGTTAATAAATTATTCATAATAGTTTTATAAAAACATATAATTGATATAAGAAAAAATCGATATCATTCTATCGATATAATAGCAATTACTGTAAATATTTGTTAATATAAATTTATATTGTTTTATAATTAAAATGCAATCATTTTAATTATTTAAAAATTATAAGAAATGAGTTTTCAAATTTTGTTTACAAATATATGTATATAAATTTATAAGCGAAAATGTGATCGATAATCGGTTTCCCGAATTTTAACGGTTTGACGAACGAAAGTTGTTCGAAGTCATTTGAAATGTTGTTATCCTCTTATGCACATACATGCACATGCATATACATGTCACATGCACACCATAACATATATATATATATATATGTACATGTATACTTAACCATATACATATTACACAATATTAAAATAATTTCCTATGACTTAATACATAAGCAACCAAAAAGCAAACATCAACTCACCTTACAACACCATCATCACCACCATCACCTCAACATCACCATCACATGAGTAGGTGGGCTGCTGTGGGTGTAAGGGAGGCTAGGAGGGGTGTGGGTCGAGGGCAAAATGGTAACTCTACCATTAGATATTTGTTCCAATTTTTCTCCTATAAATACCCATCCACTTTCTCATATTTTTTCACCACATTCTTATCATCTTCTTCTGCACTTCTAATTTTTTTTCATGGCTTCAATGCTTAACAAAATAATTGAAAAATATTTAGCAAAAGAAAATTAAAATCATATAATAAATATACGTTATCAAATCCACTTCAAATGAAGACAAATCTCCTCCTCTCCACCTTAAAAGACCACGACCACCTCCTCCATCCACCAAAGCCATGAACTCCACCCTCTACAAAGCTACGCTGAGCCATCCCATAGGTCTCAAGCTCGATTTCATTAACGTTGATTCGATCATAGCGGAGCTATAGCCGATTTTAGACTAGCCCGTGGGAAAAATGAAAGTTACAAACTCCTAAACTAGAGTATTAGATGTCATTGGTTGTTATATATGTTTGATTATAATTGTTGATGATGATTGTTTAATATGAATGTTGAATATATAAGCAAGTCACGAAAATACACGTCGATAACCACAAAGGAATTCACTTTCCTTTATTAAATGAATTGGTGTATATGGAATGTTAAACCTCTTTAAATGGTTTAAAAATGAGTTTGAAATGTTTTATAAACATATGAAAGTGTTTTGGTGAAGTTTAAATGGCAATTGGAAATTGAGTTAGAAATAGGTGTGTCGTGTAACGGCTGTTCGCGATTTCACGCCATAAAAGTCAAACAAGTATATAGAATGGAATATAGCTTGTAATTCTTCGAGATAAGAATTTTCCAAACTATTATATCCATAGTTTTCCAAATAAGAAAGAAAATCAAGATTTTGATAAGTATATTTTGAAATATGAGTAAAAGAAGTTTTTGGAAAAATCGCGGTTTTGCGGTTCGGAATCCATAAAAGGATTTCTTTGAAAATGATATTTTAAAATTGTTTAAAAATATGAAATAAATTCTAAAAATCTTCTAAAGTGTTTTAAAAGTGACTTGAGTTATAAAAATGAATTTCCAAATGATAAACAGTCATTTTGATCAATATAGCTTAAAAAGTACTTTCCGCAGCAATTTTCTACAGCACTTTTCTATAACTTTTGGAATATAGTTTTAAACACAACCGTTCTCCAAATGTTTTATAATGTTTCAAACGATTGATAAATTATTTTAAAGATGATTTGAAGGATTTATGGAATGGTTAAATACAAACTGATTTAAAGTCGATCAAATTACTTGACCGCCTTTTAGGAGGTAGAGAGATAGTGTCTAGGCTTTAGTTTGAAAAACCAGTTTCCTACTCTCCTTGGCTATCCGGACAGGCCCGATGGATGGGATAGTAAATTTGATTTACTCGGATCAAATTTTCCAAAGTAGAAAAGATATGATTTTCCCAAATATATAACTTGGATTTTATGGAGATAATCTTCTTATACTCGATGTTAAAGCCCGAAGAGGGAACTCGTACTATTCGAGGAATTTAAAAGGTATGTCGCCATTATTCCACCCATAGTACTTGTTGAATAAGGGAATTGATATTGTGTAGAATTAGATGATTTCTATAGATTCTGCTCATTTAATATTTACTGGTTTGGATTAACATCCTAGATAACATGGTTTTTACTCAATCAAAATTTTGAGTTTAAGAAATTTATGTTAAGATTTAAATGAAATGATTTGGAAATATTTTCCTAAGTGAAAAATTAAACGATTTAGAATTATTCCAAGATTTAAAAAGGGTTTAAGTAATCAAAGGATTTGATAAGACATGTTTAATGATTCTGTATATATCAAAAAGAAATGTCTTTAAGTTATATATCTCTAAAGGATATTTTTGATTAAAGGAATGAATTAATCAAATATTATTCACCTATCTACTTGACCACTTTTATCAATGATTGGTTCGGAGGAACCGGGGTCGGATTTGGGTAATTCCTATTTGGAGACCACTTCAAACCAATTTACATATTCAAAGTGAGGACATGGATATGATTTGGAAGATGGAATGTAGGGAAGCTTGTCACTAACCCTCGGGGGAAATTTCTCATATCATAATATATGGAAATAGTTCTTCATTTAAGATCTTCAAAGTAAGGACTTCTCGCTCTTAATCCTAAGGGTAACTCCCGACAGGATATGGTAGGAGAGTGCCTTCAGTTTGTTTTGTTCCTGGGCAACTTGTATTGACGAATGTCTTACATTGCATTTCAAGTTATATAAATTAATCTCTATGAACGTATCATTTGTTTAGGTGTAGAGAAGGAAACATCTCTTAGCTTAACACCCTTTCCTAAGACGTACGATCTTAGGAGTTATACGTTTGTAGAAATCAGTTGTGTGACTATGGGATGCCAATGTGGCATTCAAAGTGGAATGTGCTATGTGAAAGGTAATCGCTACCTCAAGCCTTATCACCCGGTAATGGCTTAAACAGGGTACACCGCAGGGCTATGTGGTTTGCAACCATCAAGGTATGGTCATCACCTTTCTATATTACTCGCTATATGTCGAGTATGTGGTGTATGCTATGGGGTCCCGGATAGGTTGGTTACGACTGGGATGATGTCATATTCGGTTTCTATCAAGGTCATGTATTAGTGCCAAATAGGGATAGACTGGTCTTGCCAGATGTGGAGGATTGTTTGTGTATCCTTGGTACATTCCTCAAGAGATGTAATGTACGAAAGGTAGTCCCTTACCTTCCATTGTATGGAAATCCATTCTTCGAACGAGCCCTGTAAGAGTTTTGTTTGTAGGGCCTAACATATCCAGAATTTAATAATGGTAGCAATTTTCGACTAAGATTAATAATTTTACTTGCAAATCTTTTCAAAGGAATGTCATTAAAAATAATATCAAATGATTTTGCGTATAAAATGTTTCGGTTATCATAAGGTAAAAACCCATCCGTATTTATGTCTGGGCAAGCTCTTATGAGATACCTTTTCTTTTCAAACCGCGTATTTTGAGTTTCTCACACCAGTCCCATAACTGACCCGGAGTTTATTTTCCTTTCCTTTAAACTCTGGGTGCCCTAATTTTCCCAGGCGTCCTGGTAGTCAGATTTAGTTCGAAGAAATCTAGAAGTGCTCGAAGCATAGGGTTAGGAGATTTTTCTGAAGATTGTTATCATTTCCACCATATTTATTTACTATTGTATTCTGCATTTGTAACGATGGATATTTATAACTGTCCATGTTTAACTCTGATAAATGTATTTGAATTTCCGCTATAAAGATTATATGTTGAAATAATATATGTTATTCCATCTATGTGAGATTATGTTCTATCTTTATTTTCTTTCTTACCCATGATAATTCGCCTTTCCAGCACTTGGATTTGCGGCACGAGAATACCAAGGATGTATTAGTGTCGATTTTCAAGAGTCGAAGAAATGGGATGTCACACAAACACACACAAAGATCTGATACACACGTACACACATACACACACGTACACATATATGTATGTATACACTCACATACATTCACACATGTATATAATAATTTACTGTTTAAACAATTATAGATTCATATATATGCAATGATTTGATTTCAATAGCGGTGCCCCATCTGATGCATTTATGATGACTTGCTTGCATGTATCACAGGATTCTAGCTTACATATGGTGCATTCCTGGTGAAGTGAAGAAGGTCATATTTAAAGAATTTATGGCAAAATAATCTTATTACATAACATACTATATAAATAAGTAAATAAATATATGTGTGTATGTGTGTATATATCATTTTGTGCATAATATATTCAATTTGCATTTGTAGAGGAAATTCTCTTGGAAAGAAGGTGTTCACGAAGAGCTAGTGCATAAGGATTGGTCGGCCGTAGTGTCCAAAAAATTCTGTGACTGGTATGCGTAGGTGCGGCAAGAAGCATCCAGCCCTTGCCTAGGAGATATACGAGCAGTTCTTGTAGTATTCGAAGACAGAAGAATTCAATAAAATATCAAAACATAATTTCAAAAGTAGGAACAAAAATCCCAAATTGCATATCGAAGGATCCAGATCATACATAGATCCCCATAATGATCTTGTATGTATTTATTTGCTAAATTTATTTAACATTTTAAATAAATTAAAATAGACTTATGTGATTGTGTACTAAATTCAAATTTCGGTACAAAGAGCAGCATAGTGAGCCTTCATCTTGGCAACTCTTTTGCATGACTCATACAATTGAGTCATAAGTTGGGTCAATCGCCAATAGCTGGGTAGATGATGCTTCCATCGAGTTTGCGGTATGTATACATGTATTTATATAATATTTACATATATATATATATATGTATGTATGTATGTATAAATTTTTAATGAATATGTAAAATACAAAATAGGCAAAATATCGGGCAAGGATTGAGGAGCTTTAGAGTCAACATATGGAGATAACAAGGGAAGTGGACGAAGATGTATTCCACGCACTCATTAGAGCTGCCGCAAAAAAGGTGACTCGTAAGCCCAGCTACGACAATATTCCGATGGTACATGATAATTTAAACATTCATTATATACATAATATGATAACAAGTATATATGTATATAAATCCATGTACATATAAAAGCATAGTATACTATATGTATGTATATATTGGTTTTAACTCCCAAGAATTACATGTATATTGTATGTATCCCAAAAATTGTTATTTTAAAAATAAATTGCGTTTGAGTTAAAATATATAAGTTAAGTCACTCAATAAATTAAATAAACATTCAATAAATTAAATAAGAGATGTATATTTTTTAAATCACACAATAAATTAAACAGATGAATAAGTTAAATCACTTAATTGATTAAACAAATGTATATACGATAGAGTTAAATTATAAATTTTGATTCAATAATTAAACAATAGTTTGTTTGTATAAGTTAAACCACCAAATAAATTGTGTATATATAATTGGGTTAAATTATGAATTTTGTTTCAATAAATTATACAAGAGTTTATTCGAGTTATATTATAGACTTTTTTAAATCACATAATAAATTAAACAAATATATAAATTAAGTCAACCATATAATTAAATAAATATATATAATTATGATAAATTATGAATTTTGTTTCAATATATTAAAAAGAGATATATATTTTTAAAATTCACACAATAGATTAAACAAATATATAAGTTAAATCACCCAATTAATCAAACAAATATATGACTAATGCAAATTCAAAAAAATTATTTCAATAAATACAATAGTTGAAATAAAAAATTGTTAGATTATTAACAAACAAATCTGGTTGAAATATAGAGATCATCATTAGATAGAGCTGTTATAATTATAATGTTGTAGAAGAAGAAAACCAATGTTTGAAGTTACACGTCGGTAAGCTAGAGAAGAAGCTCGGATTGCTTACGGAGCCATTTTCGCGATGCTTTCCGAACGAGGATATTTCTGATGATGGTGATGGTAATGGAGATGGTGGGCATGGTTTGCTCATGTAGGGAGTATTTGTATTGTTATTGTTTGGATGTTTGATTTGTATATTTATGATGATACTACTTCGATATTTGGTTTGTTCTTTAATGGTATTGATTGTATGTTTGTTTGGATATTATGATGTTGGATAGTGCTTATAATGTTATTATGTTGGGTCATATGCATTGTATTGTGCTGTTATTGAGAGGATATTGTGATTATATTTGATTGGTATTGTGATGATAGATAGATACATATTTAAATGTGTGATTGAGGTTAGAAATACAACAAAAATGCTGTAAATTTGTTTTAGCTAAGGTGTCGGTTTGGCATCTATGGGGCATCAAAAATATGAATTTGACAATTTAGCTAGGCAACGATAAGCATCGGAAAATCCTAGTTACATAATTTCAGATGTATTCGGCTAGGCAAAATGTCAAAAGACGGTGTCGGTAGGTCATCGAAAGTTAGCATCGATTAGGCATCGAAAGATGGCATCGGTAAATTTCCTATGCAAGACATTAATAAGGCATCAAAAAATAAATTTCGACCATAAATTTATTAACACCTTGTAAGGCGTCGATGTGCCATAAATAAGTCATTTAATGATGACTTACGGATTCCATATTGGCATTGGTAATTTACCGTATTCTTGTAGTGAGAAGTCATGCCCCAAGTTCACTTAGGCAGCAAAACCTGGTTGAGAAGGCAAAAGTTCATAATATTTAAGCTACCTTATTTTCGTGGATTTGCAAACGTTTTTCCATGCAATAAGTGAGAGAGTTAAGGGTATGCCCTATAGGCAAATATGTAATTTATTGTGTAATTTTAACTCTATGATGAATCTTGTTCGAAATGGATGTATGCTTTTTTGGTTTTTTTATTGTGTGTTTGTCATATAAGATATAGATAACTACTATGAGCATTATACATATATAAATTGAAAATCCCGAAGTAGAACATTATATCGATTACAGTTGTGAATCACTTATAACTATGCATATTGAATTGATCTAGTAATAATAATCAACTTTAAGTGTTCATAAATATTGGATGCTTAATTACTCATAACTGTTGGGGGCGTAAGGGGTTATGTACTTGTGATCATTAAATGGTTGCAGAATGACTCAACCGAGAGTCCTGTGTATATTTAACATATCTAAGTTAAAACATAGGATTTGACAACATATGGTGGTTTTTATACTTAAGAATATTGTGTAGCATATACGAGGAGGCCATGCTTTGATTTTAGTTAACAAATGGCATCACAACCATGCTATGTCTCCTTATAGGCATATGCCAAATTTTTTATAGTGAAACAACATTCAATAAAGGATTCGTCTCCTTCGAAATAGCAGGGTAATATCACCGTAATTAAAAGTCAACCCAAATTCAAAATCCGTGGCTATAGTACCTTCAGTTATTCAATAATTATTATTGTTTGAACCAAGGACTTTGAAGTTAGTCTTCGCAACTAACTATGAATATTATTTGAGTTTTTGATCATTAACCAAACATTAGATATCTAAATGATATAGTGAAAAACACAGATGTTATCGCTTAAGGGTGTATGCTTAATTAGATCAGAATATGATTTTCCTGGATTAGCTACGGAACATGTTCCATAATGCCACATTAATGAGGTCAAAACCAGTGTGGACTTTGGTATCAAATTTTATGATATTATTAATGAATGAGTTCTTACATGTGAGTTACACTATAGAGATTGACTGAGTGAATTCCAAAGCGACGTATTTATCAATATATTATAAACTAAATGGAGAAATTAATATAAATGTTATATTAATTAATTTAGGAGAATTAATACCGTTGGAGGATTATAGATTAATTAAATAATATATGCAAATGTTATACATATTTTTTAAATTAATTAAAATAGCTGAATGACGGTAAATTAAGTAAAATCAGTAATTAAATTGATTAAAAAATGATTTTGAATAATAACCAAAAATTATTTTTTTCTATTATATAGGCTGGCCCCATTTGATGAATATATATTTATGTGTTACTCTATTTATTTAAGATTTGGATTTATTTATGAAGAGGGGGATTAGATCTACGCTTATTCAGATAGGATTTCCACTATTATATATAACAGTGTCTCCATGAATCCTTAACGAAATTATTGTTTTAAAAATCAATTTGAAATATAAACATAAATTTAATATGATTAATAATTTACATTTACGTAGATATATTTAGTGTGCATGAGCGTATTATTCCATTTTACGTGCGCGCACGCGGGCACACATATGTTGTTATATAATTAATATGTTTGTGTGTGTGTATCTGTGTGTGTGTGTAATAAAAACACATTTATGTATGTGTATGTGTGTGTGTATTCATATAGTGTAAGTTTTAGCAGTATACATTAAATATAATATATAGTTATAAATCCCAATAGCTATATTTATGTGTATTTTATATTAACATATATACAATGTCTCACTGCACAAGTTACCCCATACACATACATTTATCTATATGTTATTTGCTCACATTTACGCATACACATCTGCACTTTGGTTACACACACATAGATATACCTATATCTATATATATATACATTACCTAGTTTTAAATATGTTTTAATAATCAATGAGAAAATTAAAACAAAGTAATAATAATTATTATCTTTTAAATTCCTTTTGATGCATTAAACGTGATTTAATGCACCAATTTATTAACATTAATACACTTAATGAAATCTTTAAAAAATCCTTTAAATATACTAATTTGATTTAATGCATCATTTATTAATAATAACACATCTAATGTAACTTTTCGAATACCTTTCAGTGCATTAAATGTGACTTAATATACCATTTAATTTGCATTAACACACCATAAGGTCTTGTGCTTTAAATTAATCAGAAATTTTTTTCAATATTTTGACCAAATTGCCCCCTAACCAAAGTACCCGATCCAGCAATGGTATTAAAGCTTACATTGTGTTAATGTAAATAACTACTCAACATTAGGGCCCACGTAAAGGAACGATCATAATATATGGGTGCCTAGAAAGGGTGTTTAACTAAGATGAAATGGAAACATCCAATCAATTGACCCATCCTAACATTCACTGAGTGATTTGAGTACTATGGTGTGCCCTATATGTAAGGCCTAAGAATATTTTAAGTCATAGGCTAAGTTAAAATATGCACATTTCAAACTAAATAAATATTTTAAATTTGAAAAGGTTTTAAATTTAAAATTGCAAATTCAAATATTAAAAAGGTTTTAAATTTTAAAATTAATAATTTTGAAATTGAAGTAAATTTTGAGTTCGAAATTCATAATTTGAATTTAAAACGGGTTCCAGATTTTTGAATTATATATTTATAAAGGTTAGAAATAATATTTATTTAAAAGAGTTTTAATTGAGTTAAATGATTATAAAAGTTACAATTATATATTAATTTTAATTTTTTGAATTATCAAAGAAGTTAATCTTTTTAAATTACAACATATTAAATAGATCAAAATGTTTAATTAATTATTAATTAAAAGTTGATTAATAATACACAATACACACAAAAGGTTAATTAAAATTACAAAATCATGTCAAGGACCACTAGCTCAATAGGTTAGTGGTATGGCGCTCTAGACGTAGGTTCTAGAGGTTATGAGTTCGAATGCCTAAGACATCAAAATGAGAGCTCTACTCAAATAAAGTACCACTCTTACTATCAAAAAAATATATAAAAGTTATAAATAAAATTAGATCTTATGTAAATAATATATGTGTATAAACTTAAAACCGATTAACGATTTAAAAATGAATACATTTGTATATATGATATGAATATATGATATTGGAAATGATATGAGTATTTAATATAATATATAAATGATATTTGACATCATTTAAATATTAACAAGTACATTGTTTTAAATCAATACCACTCTTAAATATTTTTTGAAATTAGGAAGTTTGAAATATAAATTTTCCTATATTATTTACATTTAAGTAGAATACTTGAATTTGTATATTTATTGGTACTCCCGAAGCTATACAGTATGTATAGTAATGTCTTAAATGTTCATAGCCTGCTAAGTACATTATATGCCCCTGCTAGCACTCTTAAAAGGGTATGGAATTCATACTTAGGGTGTTGAGAAATAATGGGTCATATGGAATGATGTTCTATATGGATTGTTGGTATTTCCTATTGTAACGGCCTAGAATTTCAAATGGTTTATATTTAAATGTCTGAATTATTTTGAATATTTAAATTGTGGGTTTAATGGGAATAAAAATGATTTTGAAAGCTTATTTGAATTATTTTTAAATAATTAATGATAATGGTAAACTTATAATTTATAATTAAAGTGATTAAACTTATTTTAATAATAACACTTTTTAATCGACATTTTGCGATTTCTTTGGGCCTCGATGTTCACAAGAGATAGAAATTCATCTCTCTTCTTGACTGAGAGGAAATATCTCAGCTCATCAAATCTTGGGGCATGATCGAATGTCCGCATAAACAAAATGTGAAGACAAGTCAAAATTGTGTATCCGTTGGGGTGAATCTAAAATGAGGCAATTTCCAAATTTAAAAGAGTCTCTCTCAATTAATGATTGAAGGGGGGCACTGCTCAATTCAAGCATATGTACCGATGGCAAGCAGTGTAACCCGAAGGTGGCATGTATGCAAGCTCGTTTTTCAATGAAAGGCGTAAGTCATTATCCAACATGCCATGCTATAAACAAATGTTGTGCATGACTTTTGCAGAAATTACGGTGGAAGCTCTCTCCAAAGGGTTGACTAAAACTCTAAAGTTTGGAGGAGTTCGATCTACAACCGAAACAACTGGAACCAACTGATCATATTCAGCTGGTGGTGTCGAAGAAGTAGGCGCTGTCGAAACCATTTGCGAAGGCATAACCGATGTCAACTTAGCTTTCGAGAGTGTCAGACTTTCTGGTTGGATTTACGACGGGATGATGGGTGCTTCATTCTATACAACAGAACTTGAATTTAACGCGGTTAGGTAATTCTATTTATAACTAAAAGTCCCCTTACGCTCAACACTTGAATTCTGGAAAAAAATTAACTTATGCCAACTCATAATATTCCAAGCGTTGATTGGGGCAAGTGTACTGTGTTATCTATTGGGATGGACTCGGTGTCCTGAACACTACAGATTCTCTATCCTGCAAAGATAGTTCACTTGCAGTGAAGAAAGGAAGAAGCTTTTCGTATCATTTATTAAAGTTATTCCTCCTACACTTACTCATTACCGAGCAATGATCGATAACGGACCCGCTTTCTGAAGCAACATGGAAAGTGTTTCTTATTCCAGGTACACCGACTATGCAATGATAGGACCAATCCAAAGTGAGCAACTATAGATGAACGGGTTTGGATCAAGTAGAGAATTTTAAGCATAAGTTGATTTTAGCTCTCTGGAAAGTGATAGTAGCATGAGTTGTATACAAGACGCTACCCAAAGCTATTATAACCTCCCAGAAAAACCAAAATCAATCCGCAAGACGGCGTGGCAGGATCAACGATGTAAATTGGTGTAAGTTAATTCAGACTCTGTGGATGAAGAAAGCAAAACATGTCAAGAACCAGGGCAAAACCCTGGCTTTGTTCCAGGAAGAATTCGAGAATCGATTTACTATCTTTTTTCACAAAGTCACAATCAGCTCGAATTTTCCATTGCATCCATCACCAACACAACCTCATCTCCAATCGATGATACTACACCAAAACTGACATTACCAACCTCTAGTCAGAAGGCAAATGTTTCCAATTTCAATTCGCTGGCGATCCAAGCTAGGCAAGATCGGTCGTGATTCAGACAGGTAATGTTTCAAGTGCTAGAAATTGGCTCGAAGTGGCGATGAGGTTCGGCGATGTTTCGGCAGGAAAGATCGACGAAGGTAGTGGTGTGAGCAAGCTTATGGTTTGGTTGCGTTTAGCTCAGTTCATAGAAAGGTTAGCTCAGGTCGTAGGAAGATTAGCTTGGTTCACAAGGATAGTGTGAAATGATGAAGGATCGGCCCAAACAAAGTTAAATAGGAGATTGGATGGAAGAAAATTTCCTAAGTCCTTGGATCGCTAGCGATCCGTCAAGTTGCAGTCAATTTTCTCCAAACTCGTCAAGTATGATCTAAGTGTTGTTTGCAGGCATGTAGAAATTTATGGGAGTGAAATTGATTTATCATTACGAGAAATGACGGTTCACATTGAAGACTCAACAGATAGCTGAATAGCCAAAGCCAAATTCGCATAATAGCCTCAACACGATCAATTAAACTTCACGAAAGAGGAACTCAAAAGCTGTTACTTCTAGAGCACACCTTATTTCCAACGAAGGCATAAACTAAGGGGAAAATGTTAATCGGGTTTTTAACCCAATAGAATTCAACGGGAACTAGAATATCCACGTCAATAAAACAACTCAAGAATCAACCGAAAGGACCAAAAAAAGAAGCTAAGAATGACCCAAGAGGAAAGATGGAAAAATAGGCTAAGGGGATGGAGCACTAGCGACCCATCACCTGTGGATCGCTAGTGATCCATAAGGATTGCTCATGGATCCTCCAAACTTCTTGCATCATGAACCAATATATTTTCTAGGAATGCCTATCAAGTTTCATGATATTCCAAGCAAGCTACTTCGAGATGTGAGCATTCGTCTGATTCCAATTATAGTTCAATACAACCTGTACATGAATCGCCATCAAAACAAGGCAACTCGTTATGAAATTACATGGAGAGCATTTGCATAAGGCAAGGAGCACGATCCAAGTGAAATGATCCAAAAATACTTTAACTACAAGGATTGCTAGCGATCCATGCCCTCTGGATCGCTAGCGACCCATCCAGTTAGATTAGTTTGCTGTGAACTTTTTGGAGCGCCTTCATACCATCAAATATAGGCTTCTGGTAAAGCAGCCTAGCCCAATAGCTCTCCAATCCCTATAAATACTCACCTATCTACAAAATAAAGAGGATATTCTTGACTGGAAACTAGAACTCTGCAGAAGTTATTCTTCACCCTTCTCCTCCCACACAATAGTCATCTAAGGGTTCACTGTGATTCTCCAGTGAACTCTTGCACTTTTGACTTGATCTAACTTTGGAGATTCAATCATATTGTAATTTGATTCCACTTGTAACAGCAGTAAGTTAATAGAAATTTATAAAGTGGATGTAGGCTTCATTAACATCCGAACCACTGTAAAATCTTCTTATTCCTTTACTTTTTCTACGACCTACAATTGCTTTCTCTATTTTATTTGCCTTGATAAATAGGGTTGTTGCTTTCATACTCAATCTAGTAAGTTGATTCATTTTTTGGGTTAACAAGTTATAATATAGACTTCAACCCAAATATATTCATTCCATACCAATATTGTAGATATTATATGCATCCATTCATGTTAATGTCGTTGGGGTTTGGCATAAACAATTGCATATTACTATAATGTAATTATTATAGACTATTTTATTTCTATTAAAAGCAAATACTTTTCACCAACACTTAATCCTGGTCAATTTTCTATTGGTTAAAAACAATCTTTATCCAATTTCCTTTTCAAAAATACTAGCGCAACCTATTTACCTTCTCAAAAATTCATTTTGCACCCCTTAATCAATATTATTATTTAATATTATTTATAAGCTTTTCTGGCTTATTAAATTCATAATAAATCATAATTGCATGGGAAAAATCCTCCAAATTCGCTAAAAATCTGATTTAACATATTCTTTAACATATAAAAATTTCAAAACCAAATCCTTATTCAATAGTTTTTAATAATTAAAACCAAAAATAATTGCTCTTTCTTTCTTTGAAAATTCATAAAATATTCCTATTAATTTGGAAAATTATGAAATTAAAAACCCATTTCCAAAATATTGTTTTACCCAACATATTAAAATTTTGAATCATTAGGAGTTCAAAAACTTAGGTTTTACCCTTAAAACATGTTAAATTAATTCCATAAAAATTCCCAGAATTCTTCATTAAATCCAGTAATGACGTAACCAATCCAAACATGAAATATTAACTCAATCAAATTGGAATTATATTATAAATATGAAATAAACATGAAAACTTGAGATGGATACTATTTTTCAGCTTAGATTGGATAACGGAGTTGAGATTTGATGGAGAATGATTTTCATAGCTTTCCTTTTGAATTTCCTTAGCTTTCTTCTTCAAATCCTTCTTAGTTATCGCAAGTCTCCATGGTTTTCGATTTGATTGTTGTGAAAATGAGAATAAAATGGGGGGGGAGGGTTTAAGAGATAAAAGAAAGATTTATTCCTAATTGGCCTCTCTCATTTATTCTTTTCTATATTATATTTTTAAAACAATCTTATTAGTTAATTAGTAATGACCTAACCTAATTAGTATTCAAATCCTAATGCCCTTATCATACCACACATTATCCTATTTATTTATTTAATTAAATTCTCTTAATAATGTTACTCAAAATTATGGGTGTTACAACAAGCCCAAAACACTTCACTTAATCATTTTCTTTTAAATCTTCATTAAAGATTAAATTACATTTATACGGGTTTAAGACAATTATTACTCAAACATTTTCACAACAACCCCAAACATTCCTTCTATAATTATCTCTTAAAAAAGTTCTTTTTTAAAAGATCCTATTATATTCCAAAGTTAACAAATAAATATACATTGACTTAACTTTACAAAATCATCCGTTATAACTTAAGTGTCATAATCCAATTCTTCCTTTATATGTTCATTAGAGGCTTTACTTACTTTTCCAAGCTTTATATAAATACTTTTGAGTACTAAAAACAATTTAAAGGAGATTATTCTAAGATAATTAATAAAATACAAAAAACAATTCAAAGGATATTATATTATATAAATTTAAATTAGTAACTAATTTTCTAAAAGCTATATATACTTTAAAAATAATTTAAAATACTTATGATATAGATTGAAACATTTTATTTAAAACATGCCTCCAAAATACTTATTTTATAACTTAATTAAAAATCATAAAACCATGTTCTATACTTTAAAACCCTCTACTTTAAAATCCATGAATAATTACAAAACAATTTTAATTTTGAACTTCTTTTAGAAATACTTTAATAACTTTTCATTCAAACTCCTTTACAAAGAGTTTAGAAAAAATATCTGAAGTATTCAACTGTTTTATACTTTATTTAAACAAAATTTTTGAAGTGCATCTATAGCGACCTTTCCGCTTTATAGAATTATCCCACTTCACTTCCCAATTTCTATTACTTTTCAAACCAATTCCTTTAGCTAAAACACAGTTGAACAGGTGTAGAACAACGATATATATATATATATATATATTTTCATAATATATCACAATTTAACCGATTTAACAAGTGTGAAGTACAAGGGATTTCGAAGTGCGTTTATAGCAAAAATTTTACTTCAACCATTCACACACGATTTCCAACTAAATCAAACAACAACATCAAACATGCAAATAAGTCTAGACCACGATACATATTTTAGAGAATTAAAAGAGAGATCATACAACACATATTGTTGTTATTTGCTTTCGAAAGCAATGAAGGGTCCAAAAGTAATAGCTTGCATTGTTATCAATTTTAATATATATATTTTGCACAACAAACAATTATTATAACAATATATAAATCAACCGATGAGTAAACTCACCTATGACCAAACCAATTCCAAACGTAGATAATCCCAATATGAGTGTAATGGCGAAGGCGGTGTCTCCATTGGATCTCATATGCAAAAGTTAAGAGTTTTATAAGATATCGAATAAATAACTTAATTAATGAGTTTAATTAATTACTAATCACCACTAGCTCTCTAAACCTTTCTTCCTATCCCCAAATCCATTACTATGAATGCACAAATCAAACCCAAAGCCACATCATTCATGACCATGAGTGATATGGTGCTTCGGTCGATGGAATTAAACACCGTCTATGCCAACGATTCTCTCTTCCCAAGCTCGATGCATCGACTCCAAAATGCCTAGCTCGGCCTCACAACGTTGATCACGACCTACAGCCCCAACCATGCCCTTTAACTATATCGGCTAACCAAACTAGAGCAATCCTAAACACTGCCAATGAACACCTCTTCGGACCACAAATCCAAATGCACATTCGATTTGACCACTGTCTTCTTCCTCCTTCTCATGACCTAACACCCCGCAAACGACAAATGAATTGTCACATTTTCCTCCTAGTGTTCACCTTCCATCGAGCAACCCAACCGACTCGTCTTCGCATAAGAAACTTGAATCCACCCCCGCCTCGGTCTATCACCTCCTCTAGCACCTCCAGATCCTAACCTTAGCCCATAGCACCTCAAGTCAAGCATCACCCAACTTCACTGCACACTAAACAACACATACCAATATGAAGCCCCCGACCACACGAGTTCAACGAATCAAATGATGTTGAATTTTGTTAAACCTAGCTCCCCAAACAATTGAATGAATAGAAAGGTAGTGGTAGCTAATTTTGGTGGAAGAAGAAAGGAAAAAGAAAATGAAAAGGATTTGAGAGTGCAGAGATGTATTTATAAGAAAATAAATGTTATATTTTAATTTTTGAAATTAATCGCTACACGTTTCGAGCTCGTACGACCGCACGGCACGTCCGATCGCTACGAATCTCGTCTATGCACATCACCTTATTATTCCTGTTTTGATGGCAACAGTTTCATCAAAACCCAAGATAGTGCACCGAAATAATAATTTCACAGTGGTGCAGCTTCAAAGTAATTTATCCCAGTTCAAGACCTAATATTTTTCATTAGGTGTCCTGAGGGATTTAATCGCCTTTAGACGATATGGGGTAAGTCTTCTCTTTTACTCATTGAGATTTAATATGATGGTGAGGTATTTTTAATAGACCCAATACTCCTTGCAGTTATTCTGAGGTCAAACTAAGATCCATCACTTGATCCTATCTTCTATACTCTAAAGGCCATAGACGCTTGAGAGAGATTGGACAAGTCTTTACTAACGGATGAGAATTTGCTTCGGTACAGGTTGTTGCATCCTAGGAGATCACCCATCGCCATTGAAGTTCCATCTCCTTCCCGTTCTAGGATTCGAACATGCTCCACTTCTTCATCGCACGACTCTAAAGAGGGCGATCTACCAGAAGGAGAAGGTCCATCCAGTGGATCAACTAAAGAAATTCATAAAGGAAAAGGCGTCACGATTGGAGCCAATTGCCTGATTAGGATGCCCTTGATCCCGGAGGTGGGGGAAGAGGAGTTCAAGCAGCATGAGGGCAAGGCTACGGTGATCAAGGAAAAGGAGGAGGATGAAATTGAGAACAGTAGTAGCTATGATTCCTCCTCTAATGAAGAGGAATTTGATGCAAGTTCCAGTGAAGGAAACTTCAAATCATGTGATGAAACTCCGAAAATGAGTCATATCCTCCCGGATTCACCTCCCCAATAGACTATTACTGAAGATGCTCCCCCATCAGCCGAACGACTTCATGGTTCTCCACCTAAGGAAACCGGTATCAACTTTGGGGACTTGAGCAACGTTTATATAAACATCAATGAAGTCATAGGAGATTATTTCAAGTTTGAGGGATTGTCTTCTCACCCCGGTCATGCTGTTTCTAGAGTTAGCTTGGCACACATTGTAGTCGCTTCCCAATCCAGTTTGTCAAGTACTTTTAGGCTGCTTATGGCGCGTTGCACATTTCACTAGGGTTATGTACACCTACATTGCATTATTTGAGTTCATTTTCTATCGCTAAAGTTCTTTATTCATTTTTTATATCAGCTACTATGGGAGGTGTAATGACCCTAAAAAAATGAAAGTTATATTTACTTTGAGAATTTCTGAAGAAAAAAAAAAAGTGGAGAAATATATATATATATATATATATATTTATATATTAAATGACATATTAAAATGGAAAAGCTTGTTAATAAATTAAATATGCATAGGAGTTCTGCTGGACAAAAATGCAAGGGGTTAAGGTGATTAAAAAATTGGGATTTAAAATAAATATAGTTTCATGCCTAAAGAATTATATAAATACATACATTTAATATATATGGAGTGTTTTCTGTTTTATTTAAAGATAGAATAAAATGAAGTTTAATAAAAAGGTTTACATGTCTTATAATTGTGCTAGACATAATTAGCATAATATATGTGATTTTTATTTAGATATAGGAGGAGTTACTGTTTTGACAATGAGGCAAAGATATATATATATATATACATACAGGATCAAATAAAAATTTCCATATCTTATATTTATTTCAAGCAAATAATATGGGTGAATGATTTTACATTACATGATTGGGTATGATAATATGCATGATTAAATGAAGATAATAGCTAGAGAGAAAACACAAGAAGTTTACAAATTCTTCAAACTTAGAAAAAAAATGAATAAAGGATCACATGCATATGGCATGAATAAAATAGAGACATGAAAATAACATGCAGTGTTTAAAATGTTTGATTCCCGAAATAACCAATTAAAGTAACCTAATGTGTGCATTTCCAATTTAGGACCACACAGGAATGTGATATGTACATGAACATCTAAGGGTATCAGGGGAATTACCCATTTTCTTAAACCCTAGAATGATTTTATAAATAACTGCACATAACCATATCCATCATTCTCTCGGGATCAAAACAAAAAAATAATATAGGAGAAGCAATAGCTTAAAACACTGAAAGGATCTACTGTTCAAAGGAGCAAGACAGTAAAAGAAAACACTAGGTGAGCATTAATCCTTTTTTATGCTATGGCACTAAGTCCTCTGGTAGGCAGCCTATAATGTTATGATTCATTTAAAAGAAAAAGATCCTTGAAATGATTTATTATGGGTGAGATGGATGTTTGGTTGTGTATTCTTGTTTGGTTGTGCTTTATTGTTTGGAGTTTTTAATCTATATGTGGGTTTTTCAAAGACAAAATGGTTTGGGCACTTTTGTTCTGCTTTATTATTATGAAGTATGGATCTACATTATTTAGGGAATAGGCAGCAAGACAGTGATCTAGCTTATGTCCATTTCTTAGATAATGAAGCATGAAGCTCAATATTCATATCACAAGTCAGAAGAGAATTTCTGGGTTTTTGAGGGGTTTCCTTAATAAAACCCTTATCCAATTATTCACAATAATATAGCAGGATCATGATGCTCAAATTATTTTTAGGAAGACCAAAGGAATGTTGTATTTCCTGTAATAAGGCTAATAAATAAAAATCATGGGGTTGAACCAGAAAGTATACAAGCAGTTATATCTTTCTGAAATATGAATGAATGAAAGAGAAACTAAATTGGTCACTTGGGAGTTAGTCAATGATCTGCTTGCTTCAGGTGGGAGCAAGTATATGCATGGTGCAACTGCACCCTGAGGCCTTTGTGTGTTGGAATAAATTAAGTAACCTGGGAGTTTCCTTCACAATTCATACATAGTGTTCATTTGACAAGGAGATGTAGACCATAAAATAAATAAGGAATGGGATTTATATATTTGGGTTATGAATATCTAGACAGGGAGTTAAATTAATCAGGATTAATGTGATGTTCTGATTAATTGCTGGGTGAGATTGCGAGAATAAAATCTGAGTTTCTTTATCTAGAAATGGAAGTATGAATATGTGTATAAAATTTTGATTAATGTTCATACCAGTATAAACTGACCCTTTTGGTTGCCCTTGCAATCATCCGGGTGTCTCAAAAATTCTTTGGGGCAGCTAAATGAATTGCTTGCAGGAAACTGAAGTTGGCTTGATGAGTGAAGAAGGCATTAGCTGCTAGTATAAATAAAAGAGACTTGTTTTAAATTTGCAGATGCTTGTAATGATGTTAATAGTCAGATCACATGTGGTAGTTGGAGTTAATTGTAGGGAGTTTTTTTTTAGTATTTGGATTAAAACTTGTACTTAAGTAAAACTTATTTTAAATGATCTTTGATAGAGTTTGATTACCTATTGATTTTATGATTATCTGATTTGGAGAAAACAAGGGGATAGACATAACACATAAATATAAAATGTGTATGTGATGATCTCTGGTTTTATTGCCTGAGCTTATTATATATATTTTTTTTAAAAATGATGGAGTTGACAAGATTTGGATAAGAATTATTAAAGTGGAATAAATGTATGCATGGTAGATAATTGATACTGATTTGTGCATATATTCTGATGAGTCTATAACATTGCATTAATGTACCTGATTTCAAGATAAAAAAAATTATAAAAGAAACAAACCTGGAAGCATTTTGTGTTTTTGGTTGTTAGCATAAATGGATGAATTCTCAGGAACATACATAAGGAAGAAATATGCTGGTGTTAGGAGAAGCTTTTGAAGAAGTTTATTTGAGAAACATGGGTCTGAAAGTGGTAAATAAGGGACTATGGCCGGCCTGGATGGCCATGGGTCAAACTCTTTGAGCCTGGAACCACTTCATTTCAATTAATGAAGTGTAAGTGCTCCTGGGACAAAACAAAGAAAACACCAAGCAGCCCTTAAATAACACCAAGCATTTCCAGTAAAACACCAAGTATTTAAGTCTGCACCATGTTAAACTTAAAAATGCAAAATGACTTCAATTGTTCAACCTGAAATGATAAATGGAAATTAGTTCCAATATCCATGCTTGCAAGTATAATTTGTAAGTAATCTCATGTAAACACTTGATGACTATCATAAGGTCAATTAAATATTATTTTAGTGTTAATAGAATTAGTTAGGCAAAAAGCCTAGATGGCATAAAAAAAAGATGTACTGTGCTCTGCAAGTCAAATATATATATATATATATAGTGTTATAATTTGCCAAAATGTACCTCTGGCAGTAGAACAAGACTTAGAAAAGAAATAAATGGCTATGTCAATAACTTGTATGGTATTTTGATTTCTGTTTGATTTAAATTCCCTCTGATAAAAAAAAAGAGAAACAATTGTATATCATCAAATATATGATTGTCTTAATTTGTTTGTACACTGATATGATTATATTGCTAAGTCTAGGGTCATGGGAAAAATATTTGGAAATTATATAAATATTCAAATATAAAAGAAATGGGGTTTAGTGGTGAATTCCTCTTGGATGTTTAGGAAAAAAAAATCTATGTGTTTTAGAGTGAGGGTCACCATAGTTGGTATCAGAGCTATGTTTTAAATAACATAGTAAATGTTGTTGTATGCATATGGATGTTTGAATGCATTGTTTGAATTATTGGTGTTGAATGCTTTTGTTTTATGTCAAAAAATATATGTGAGTGCATGTAATACATGCACAGTGTGCACAGAAATAAAAATGAACAAAAGTAGTGACACCAAGAATGATGGGGGTAAATAAACTAACATAAAAATCACATTTATAGCATTATGGTAGGACCAAGGCATCACACAGGTGCTGGATCATCACGTGAGCCACCTGTGATGAGCATGGAGGATTTTGTGAGAGCTTTAAGGTATGGAATGGCACCAAGGCAAGACAATCCTCATGAGGAACTCTCCAAACTGCTTAAGACATGTACCACTTTGGGAGGAAAGGATTTTGAAGGCACTGAAGGAGCTATAGGTGTTCAAACTTGGATAAGAACCATGGAGAGGGTCTTCACTGATATGCAAATCAATGACCAAAGGAAGAGACAGATAGCTTCAAGGAAATTGAAGGGTGTTGCACTGGATTGGTGGGAGGTTGTGACAGCAGGAAGACAAGAGGATACCATCACTTGGAATAATTTCAAGGACATGCTTGAGGCCAGATTTGTCCCAGCATCTGCCAAGGCCACACTGCTTGAAGACTTTATTAGGTTAAGGCAAGGAGGCATGAGTGTAAATGAATACACTTAGAAGTTTGAAGCATTATCCAAGTATGGAATGGTGTTAATAGGGAATGCAGAAGCAAAGAATGCAATGTACATTCAAGGCTTGAACCCTAGTCTGTCAAGGGCAATGTTGCCATACAAGGACAAAACCTTTGATCAAGTAATTAATCTAACTCTCTCATTTGAGCAACATGACACCGCAAGGGAGAAATTCAGGAATATGAAGCTCAATAAGAAGAAGGGTGGTCAGAACAAAGTGCAACCTTATGACAAGAGAAATGCAAGTAAAGGAGTTAAGAAAGGGGAAGGAGCAATAGCACCAGAAAGCAAGAAATTCACTCATTGTTTTAATTGTGGAAAAGCTGGACATTATAGTAACCAATGCCCTGACCCTAAAATACCTAGAGGAGGCTGCTAAATTGTGGAAAGATAGGTCATCTCAAGAAGGATTGCCCAGAGACCAATAGGGGAACAGCAAGGGTAGGAGCTTTGGCAGCAAGCAACACTGGGAATGTTGGGCAACTTGAAGGTATAATTCTAATTAATACCCAACCAATATCAGTAATATATGACACTGGTGCCTCACATTCACTAATATCTTTGGAAATTGTAAAGAAGTTAACACTTGCTTGTGTTTTTATTGAGCAACCCTTAACTGTACACAGCCCCATAGGGAGTCATTGTATATTAGGAATGAAGTGTGTTGGTCTGAAATTAATTATAGGGGGTTATGGCTTTGATTCAGATCTATATACTTTAAATTATCCTAGTATTGGGATTATTTTGGGGGTAGATTGGTTAATGAAAAATAAAGCAATTTTAAATTTAGAAAACCTTACTATTTCTTTGGAGACAAATAAAGGCAAAAGAATCACAGTTCTAAGTGAAACAGCAAAGAACACATGTTTTAATAAAATCTGGAGTATTAATGAAGTCCAAAAGGAATTTAAAATAGAAGAAATTCCAGTAGTTAATGAATTTATAGATGTGTTTGGAGAAGTGAGAGGAATTCCTCAGAATAGACTAGTAGAATTCAAAATAAAGTTAATGCCAGGAACAAATCCAATCATTAAGAAGCCTTATAGGATGGGTCCAAAAGAGTTAGTAGAATTAAAACATCAACTAGAAGAATTAGAAGAGAAAGGATTCATAAGATCAAGTAGTTCCAGTTGGGGTTCCCCGGTGCTCTTTGTCAAGAAACATGATGGAATAATGAGGTTGTGTGTAGACTATAGGGATTTAAACAAGGTAACCATTAAAAATAAGTACCCACTGCCTAGAATAGATGACCTATTTGATCAATTGCATGGAGCTAAAATATTTTCAAGGTTAGATTTAGCCTCTGGATTTCACCAAATGAAAATTGCAGAGGAAAGCATTGAGTACACAGCCTTTAACACAAGATATGGCCTTTATGAATTTCTAGTAATGCCATTTGGCTTGACCAATGCTCCCTCCTATTTTGTAGACTTGATGAACAGAATTTTTAGAGACTTTTTGGATAAGTTTGTCTTGGTATTTATAGATGACATATTAATTTATTCAAAAACAGAAAATGATCATGCCATGCACCTACATTTAGTACTATCCGGGCTTAGAGAACATGAATTAAAAGCCAAGTATTCAAAGTGTACATTTTGGCAACATGAAGTGAAATTCTTAGGACACATAGTGTCACAGCAAGGGGTGAGTGTGGATCCAAGCAAGGTCATTGCAGTTCAATCATGGAGTAGACCCAAAACAGTGACTGAGGTGAGGTCATTCTTAGGTTTGGCAGGGTACTATAGGAGGTTCATCAAGGATTTTTCAAGAATAACCGCACCAATGACCAAGCTAACAAAGAAGAACCAACCATATGTGTGGACTGAGCAGTGTGAACAAGCTTTTGAGAAGTTGAAACAAGCACTGGTGGAAGCTCCTGTCCTACAAATCCTAGAAGCAAATGAAGGAATGGTTGTATATACTGATGCTAGTGGGTCTGGGTTAGGTGCAGTGCTTATGCAACATGGCAAGGTGGTGGCATATGCATCAAGACAGCTTAAACCCAATGAAACCAAATATGCAACTCATGATCTAGAATTAGCTGCAATAGTGTTTGCATTAAAACTTTGGAGGCATTATTTGCTTGGAGCAAAATTTGAATTATTCACAGATCATCAAGCATTGAAATATTTATTTTCTCAAAAAGATTTAAATATAAGGCAAGCAAGGTGGTTGGAGTTTCTAGCTGCATATGATTTAGATATTTTGTACACCCCTGGAAAAGCCAATAGGGTGGCAGATGCCTTGAGTAGGCATCAAGTTAGGTTAGCAAGCCTAATGATTGATGAATTTAAAAACCTTGTAATGCTTGGGGAGGCAGATATATATAGCAAGAATGAGAAGAATTTTAGAAAACATGATGATATGGTGGAGTATGGTACACTGGGAATAATCACAGTGAAGTCTAATCTGGTGGAGAAAATTGGCGGCATGCAAGATCAAGATCAAAGTCTAAAGGAGAAGAAAGAAATGTTATTAAATAACATTGAGTCAGAGAATTTTAAAATAGATTCCTAGGGTTATTTGAGGAAAAATGATAAGCTTTGTGTACCAGACATTGTAGAGTTGAAGGAAGAAATCATGAATGAGCATCACAAGACCAAGTACACCATACACCCTGGTGGTACTAAAATGTATCATGATTTAAAAAGAAGCTACTTGTGGCCAGGAATGAAGCAAGCAGTGGCAAGATATGTGGCAAAGTGTTTCACATGTCAACAAATTAAAGCAGACTACCAAAAGCCCTCTCGCATGTTGCAATCTTTGGAGGTACCTCAGTGGAAATGGGAAAGTATTTCCATGGATTTTGTGGATGGTTTGCCTAGAACTAAGAAAGGCAATGATAGTATATGGGTAATTGTTGATAGACTAACCAAATCAGCTCACTTTGTCCCTGTCAGGTCAGATAAAAATGCATCTAGGCTTGCACAATTATTTATTAAGGAAGTGGTGAGGCTACATGGTATACCCAAGACTATTGTAAGTGATAGAGACACTTTGTTCACCTCAAGATTTTGGGAGAGCTTCCAAGAAGCAATGGGAACACAACTTTGTTTAAGCACTGCCTACCATCCTCAAAGTGATGGGAAAACAGAGATAGTGAATAAAATATTGGAAGATTTACTTAGAGCATGTGTGCTTGATTTTGGGGGTAATTGGGAGGATCATATCCACCTGGCAGAATTCACTTACAACAATAGCTATCAATCAACAATAGGAATGGCTCCCTTTGAAGCCTTGTATGGGAGACCCTGCATGTCTCCTACCTGTTGGTTGGAAGCAGGAGAGGGTGTAATATTGGGGCCAGATCATGTTAAATAAACTTCCAACATGATTTAATTAGTTAGGCATAGAATGAAGGCAGCACAATCAAGACAAAAGTCTTATGCAGATAGAAAGAGAAAGCCAATGGAGTTTGAAGTAGGAGAGCATGTTTTTCTGAAGGTATCACCAATGAAGAAGGTGTTCAGGTTTGGGAAATCTGGTAAGCTATCACCAAGATTTGTAGGACTATATGAAATTATGCAAAGAATCGGTGCTATGGCCTACAGACTTAAGTTACCTGAGGAGTTGAATGGTGTGCATCCAGTGTTTCATGTTTCTCAATTGAGAAAATGGGTGCATGATGAAGGGGCAATTCTGGAGTCACCTACTCAAATTCAAGTCCAAAAGAATTTGGTTTATACAAATGAACCAGTAGGGATAGTTGCCAAGGATGAGAAAAAGTTGAGGAACAAGGTGATCAAACTGGTAAAAATTCAATGGAGCTTGGACACTAATGATTGTACATGGGAGGTTGAAGATAAAATGAGGGCTAAATACCCCAATTTGTTTACTAATGGTGAGGTATGTTTAAGCAGGTTATGATGATTTTTCTAAATATTCTTATATATTGTTTGCTTTCATAAAATGTGAGTATGGGGTTATGGAGTTAAAACAGGCTATAGATATATATATATATTAAATGACATATTAAAATGGAAAAGCTTGTTAATAAATTAAATATGCATGGGAGTTCTGCTGGACAAAAATGCAAGGGGTTAAGGTGATTGAAAAATTGGGATTTAAAATAAATATAGTTTCATGCCTAAAGAATTATATAAATACATACATTTAATATATATGGAGTGTTTTCTGTTTTATTTAAACATAGAATAAAATGAAGATTAATAAAAAGGTTTACATGTCTTATAATTGTGCTAGAAATAATTAGCATAATATATGTGATTTTTATTTAGATATAGGAGGAGTTACTGTTTTGACAAAGAGGCAGAGATATATATATATATATATATATACATATAGGATCAAATAAAAATTTCCATATCTTATATTTATTTCAAGCAAATAATATGGGTGAAAGATTTTACATTACATGATTGGGTATGATAATATGCATGATTAAATGAAGATAATAGCTAGAGAGAAAACACAAGAAGTTTACAAATTCTTCAAACTTAGAAAAAAATGAATAAAGGATCACATGCATATGGCATGAATAAAATGGAGACATGAAAATAGCATGCAGTGTTTAAAATGTTTGATTCCCGAAATAACCAATTAAAGTAACCTAATGTGTGCATTTCCAATTTAGGACCACACAGGAATGTGATATGTACATGAACATCTAAGGGTATCAGGGGAATTACCCATTTTCTTAAACCATAGAATGATTTTATAAATAACTGCACATAACCATATCCATCATTCTCTCGGGATCAAAACAAAAAAAAAATAGGAGAAACAATAGCTTAAAACATTGAAAGGATCTGCTGTTCAGAGGAGCAAGACAGTAAAAGAAAACACTAGGTGAGCATTAATCCTTTTTTATGCTATGGCACTAAGTCCTCTGGTAGGCAGCCTATAATGTTATGATTCATTTAAAAGAAAACGATCCTTGAAATGATTTATTATGGGTGAGATGGATGTTTGGTTGTGTATTCTTGTTTGGTTGTGCTTTATTGTTTGGAGTTTTTAATCTATATGTGGGTTTTTCAAAGACAAAATGGTTTGGGCACTTTTGTTCTGCTTTATTATTATGAAGTATGGATCTACATTATTTAGGGAATAGGCAGCAAGACAGTGATCTAGCTTATGTCCATTTCTTAGATAATGAAGCATGAAGCTCAATATTCATATCACAAGTCAGAAGAGAATTTCTGGGTTTTTAAGGGGTTTCCTTAATAAAACCCTTATCCATTTATTCACAATAATATAGCAGGATCATGATGCTCAAATTATTTTTAGGAAGACCAAAGGAATGTTCTATTTCCTGTAATAAGGCTAATAAATAAAAATCATGGGGTTGAACCAGAAAGTATACAAGCAGTTATATCTTTCTGAAATATGAATGAATGAAAGAGAAACTAAATTGGTCACTTGGGAGTTACTGTCACATACGGGACTTTTCGACTTTCGAAAATTCGACATCGATACTCACTTTATCGACTGCCGAGAAATCGAGTGCCGGAAACTCCAATAGTGAGGGTTTTAAAAAGAAGAAAAAGGCAGAAGAAGAAAAAAGAAGAGAAGAACAACAGAACAACATCAGAAACAGAGACAATATCAGAATCTCACATATCGCAGCGGAACAATATACAATAGATAATTACTAGTCTTTTAAAACAAAGAACTATATCAGTTTATACATACATCAATCAGAGTCAATATACAACAATGGACAGTTATATAACTTGTCCTCATACAGAATACACAGCGGAATAAATACTATCAGATACAAATACTACGTCTCGTCCTCCAGCTTATCTCCAAAGCTCCAGAATATCCAGAATATCCTGATAACATAACTCTAGGCTGCCCGTGTGGAAATTGGTGGGCACCCAGAGTTTAGAAGGGAACAATAAACTCCGAGTCAGTCATGGTGACTGGTGTGAGATCGTAAAACAGTTATTTTTTATAACAACAAAATAATTTTAAAGTCAATTCGAAATGCTTTTGGAAAATGAAACTACCATAAGACCTCCCACCACACACACAATGCAAACGTAGAATTGGAGGAGATTTCTTCTTATGATAGTCAAAGATGCTTACTACGCAAAATCAAATCATTTTTGATATTATTATTAGTGCATAGTGTAGAAAACATTTCGAAAGTATAATATTAATCTTAGCCAACATACGACCAGTATCGTATGTCTACTATAGCTACCATCTAAACAATGGTGACCACCGTACGTAAATGGCAGGTTCTACAACTAATACCGTACAAGGTGCGTATTGGAGTTTGGATTTCCAACAAATGGTCAGGCTAAGGAACTTCCTATCCACGATGGGTATGTCCCTGGAATAGACGACCCGAGAACCTAACCGGATCTCTGCCAACACAAGGCCAGGTTACCTCTGCAAAAATAGGTAACTACTGACACGCGTATGCCATCCCCCGATCGTAACCGATCTTCCCGAGGATCCCCGATTTCCAACAAACCACATAGATAATAATGCAGCAACCACATAGGTTAAGTATCTGGGCTCCATACCATGATACCACCTCTATCCAGAAGGAATGACATACACTAAGGGGCGCTACTCCCTAGAACCTTGCTGCATCCTTCCTGTTTCGACCATTTCCGGGGTGTGAGGCTCGACGAAGTCTCGTCCACAAAGCTACGCTTTCTACAAAGCCCTGCTTCGGGTCAAACAAAAATGATCAACCTATGATCACAAAGATATAAGATCAAACAAATGATCATATCACAAATGATCAAACACTGATCATTTCACAGCAACACTCAGTATGCCACGTTACCAAATTGGGATATATCGCTGATAAATTTCAACTACATAACCTCTGAGCTCGTACGTCTCAGAGAAGGGTGTTAAGCTAAGAGAATAAATTCTCCGCCACCAACAGAAATGTATTTGAAAGAAATCAGCTTTATATCTCAAATTGTAACGTCAGACACACAATCCATACAAGTCTGTTCCGGGATCGAACAGAACCGAAGGCACTTCTCACGAAGCCCTTGCATATCCGGATAATTTTCTAATCACGTCCGGACTTCCCGTCACTAAGGGTGATAAAACCTCTAAATCGGAGATCAGCCGATGTAGAGTAACTCGACGGTAATCCTTCCGTTTTCAAAAATATCCAGTCTTCAACACCGGTCTTCAAATGCAATTCATAACGACGTATCACATATTCGGAATGGGTTATACGACCCCATGGTCCTTTCCCGGCTAACCCGAATAGTGAGCGCTTATTCAAAAATAAGTGTGGCATTCAAATTCATCCAATTCACAACAAATACCATTCAAGGTAATTATTGATAGTCGGTTATTTAACTATCAATAAAGATGCGCAACATCATCAGATTCCAAATAATTTTCCAAATTATCTCATTTTCAAAAATATCTTTACTAGATATAAAATTTCCACACTTCAAAAACAAATCAACGTTTATTTTTAAACAACTTCCCTTTCTTTTATAAATTCCATATTGAATTTATATTTTCGAATATCTACTAATATTCGATTTACAATCGTTTTCAAATATTCATTTTCATTTTATCTTTAAGAAGATAAAATCTCAAAACGTTTCATTTCATTTTGGAAAAGTATTTCCATACTTATTCAAAAATAAGTATTTCGCAAATCATTTATTTTCAACACTTGGAAAATATTCGATATACTTAAATCAATATTAAGTATATATTCATTCTTTAAGGAAATCATAAATTTTAACATCTATTTGAGTCAAAACGAATGTTGCGTAAAACATCGTTACGACGACTCAAAATCACTAGTATAGGGATTCGGATTTAAGATAGATATATAAATCCCAATACTACATAAAACATTTTCTTTTGAAAATCATTTACTATAACAACAGTGTTATAGTCCACCATTCCCTTATTTCTCGAAAACGTCTATTTCAACAATAAATGTTGAAATCTATGATTTCGATATTTTAACACGTTTTAAAACATCTTTTAAAACAATTACTTCATTTTCAATGTCACTTCTTCAAAAATAAATCCATTTTACTTAACAATATATTCACTGTCCAAAATCGTGAATATATCTTCTTAAAAAAAATCTTCTATATTTAATTTATCAAATTCAATCGATTTCGAATTTATAAACACGGTTATAAATTCTATTTTTATCTTAATAATAACCTCGACTTATAAATCTTCTTTTTATCAACTTCTATATTTTTACTTATCAAAATAAGTGATTTCGGATTTATAAACAACTTTTATAAATTTCAATTCTATTTATAAAAACTTCAATCCCAAATCAATTTCGATATTGATTTAAAAATTTATTTATCACTACTAAGTAAATTCCTCATTCTTTTCTCAAATTATTCAATATTCTGATTAAAATGGATTCTTCAAATTGAAATCATTTTACATTGATTTCCCAATTTATTTCAATTTACCAATTAATTTTCTAGTTGGATTTCCAGCTTATCTTCTTTTAATAATTTCCTTTTTAAGGAAATAAATTTCAATCGTTTCTTTCAATCTATTTAAAAATCCAAATTTTAAATTAAATTCTTCAATTTAAAATCACTATTTTACGAAATCCATTTATTTAGCATTTTCACTTTATTCTGGAATTTATTCATTACGATTATAAAAATTTACTTTTTATACTTTAAAAATTCCTTTCTTCAAAATTTCTTCAATTTCAAAAATTTATTCACTTAGAAATTTTCTACTTGAATTTCAAAAATTCAATTTCGTTTATCTTTGGAATCCAATGATATCAAACATCCATTCAGCTAAATTTTAGCTTCAAACAATTTCCAGATATCAATATGATTAATAGCATCACTACAATCATTCACAGATTCATATCACAATGGAAATAAATTCAATCAATGTGAGGGGTCCAGTTGGATCCCTCCAACCTGTTTCCCTGCATCCAAAGATGTTAGCACAATACCAATTCCGCTCCAGTACGGAATTATCGCGGTATGTGGGTTTTATAAAAATCCGCTTACTAACGGCGCAATAGGGTCTCATCCGCTATACGACGCGGGAAATCAATCAATCCAATATATACATATGCCAATATGTATATATTGCTATATATATATATATATATATATAGATATCCTACTATATCTAATACCACATCCAAATAGCAATCAAACAGACAATAATAACTGTAAAATCAAATTTCCTTCGAGTGAGAAAGATCTCACCTTTGCCCTTTTATTTTGCAATCCATTTCCATTTCAGCTCGTTCTTTACAAATTTTGACCTAGTATAAACATTTTATACCATCTATTAATATTCGAATCAACTGAATAATTATATTTTCATTTTAAAATTTTGATTCATTGGTGGTTTCATTTTAATAGTTAAATTAACTGATAGGTTTATTTAAAACCAATCCCTTCTTTAATAAATTTATTAAAAATAAAATTAAAAATAAATTTTTTAAAAACTAAATTTTCTTTAAAATCTTTTAATGGCTAATTCTCCTTTATTATTCAACTGTTTATATAGCCTAATTTCCTAATTTCTTAAAATAAAATATTAACTTTCAACACTTTTCTTAATTTTTTTTCTATAAATATTTATATATTTTCATACCTATACACTTTACTGTCTCACGAAAATATATATATATACATACAAAAATTGAAAACTGGCTTACATATCATATGAATTTGAATTAAAGAATAAATCGTTTTAATACCTTACTGCCAATTCGAAAACCAGATCGCGATCCATTGTTTGCCCTTGCTTCCGATCGATCTCGCGACCACGTTCCTGCTCGAGCGTCGCCTCGACTCTCGTGACTCCCGAATCTCGCGCGACCCATCTCGCGTGCGCCTCCAAAGTTCGGCATCGCCATTGCCACGCGCGCCTACGCACGCGCGTGCCCCAAACACCACCGCGCTCGCACGCGTTCGCCATTGATTTGCCTTCCAGCTTCTCCTCCTCGCGTGCGCGCCCACGCCTCTGCCCTAGTCGAGCTTCCCCCTTGACGAACGCGATTCGCCCCAGCCTCGTGAGATTCGCGAATTTGTAAATTGAGGCGGCCAAATTTTTCTTTTGAACTGAGAAAGGGGGAGGAAGAGGGAACGAATGCACGCTGACATTTCCCTTTGAACGAAAATACTTTCGTTTGTTTTCGATTTAATTTCACAGGGAATTTGCGGCCATTGATTGATTTTGCAATGAAGCTGAGAATTTTGTTTCATTCGTATAATTTTTTCTTTGATCGATATCATTTTGAAAAGAGGGAACAGATATTACGCGATTAACAGAGGGTAGTTCTGCTAAGAAAACTAGGGTGGCTGATGTTGACCAAATTCAAAATTTTAAATTCAATTGGATTTCGGTTAAATCTCAACGCGTTTACTCACCGTGCGCTCACATATCAACTCCGATAAATACGCAAGTTGAAATCCGATAATAATTCAATATTACGGACCCAATGGAACTGGTTTCGTCGAATTCCGAGACTGTGCCCCGGACGGCTATTTTTAATTTCGATTTAAACGATAAAATTTCAAAACTGAACAGAACAGTTTAAAATTCAATTCTGAAGCTCCTGTTATCTTCAGTATTATAAATACGAATTTTAGAAACTTTCGAAATATTTTTCTTCAACTGTAAATTGAAGATTTAAATTCTTATTCAACTTTCAATCGATTAAATTTTAAAGTTTAATCGCAGATTTCAAAATTATATCGGGGATTCAAATTAAATCATCGTTCAAATATTTAAAATAAATTAAATATTCTCAATTTAATTTGTTCAAAATTCTGGGTCGTTACAGACTTCCCCCCTTAAAAGAATTTCGTCCTCGAAATTACAAGTTAGGAAAAGTGGTCCTTAACTCGTCTATCATTTTTCACAATCCAATAATTTTATCAATTTTATCAAAACAAATCTTTCTACTAAAGATTCGTTATCAATTCAACTAACTTTCTAAGTTCAACTATAAGTTTTAAACAACATTGTTTTCTTAACAATTAAATTTTAAATTCAAATTCAAATTTTAACTTTCAAAATTTTTCTCAAAAATTTTCTAACGCCCTAAATTTCCGAAAAATTTCGCCAGCGTCTCCTTTGCGGGGCTAATACGGTACGACTACAAAACGTCCCTACGGACTCTCAGATTTCAAAAAGAAAAAGAAAAAGCCAAGCGGTTAGACAAGAAATCAGCAAAAACTCATATTATAATTCAAATACTTACCTTTTGTTGAACAATTCAAATTAATCTTCAAATTTAAAATCCCAATTCCTTTACACCTGTATATCCTACTAGCCATTATATCTAGTTACACATTCAAACATTTTGCAAATTTCACGACAAAAATTTCCAATTCATACTTCTTATATCATCTTTAAATCTACTATTGAAGTTACATATTCAATTTCATTAAATTTTACATTTCGAATTTCATTTGAATTCAATTCTCAATCCCAATCTAATTTGGATTCGGTTCAACTTCTGAATATTGAATTTTATCAGCTTTCTTTAATTCACAACTGCACTATTTTAAATTAGTTCCAATTACTAATTCATTACAATTCTAATTCATTTATTCACATTTGTTTTCAACATTCAGTTCCAATTCCAGTTTTATCTTCATTCAATCATCAACTTAGAAAAATTTCAATATCAGATTTTACTTAAGAATTTCGCTCTTCATTTCTTAGGTTCAATATAAATATTCCATGCAGACATTATATTTATTTTCGATTTACCACTTTGGTTCATAACTACTTATATTAAACTGGATTTCCAATAACATATGAATTTTAATTCATCTTTCAATTTACATTATTCAATTCAATTCATTTGCTTACGAATTCGAAATGAATTTCAACTTTCAATTTCATTTAATTGATTCACTTGTACTTACATTCATTTAACTTCATCCTTTATGTTAAATTTATTCTATCAACCTTTCAAATTGTATAAGTTATCAACTTGATAATCTTTCATAAATATGGTATCCCAGAGTCTTACCAATATTTCAAAAATCATTTTGAAAACAAATCAAATTATCTTTTGAATTTCCAAAACAAAATCCAATTTTCCGAACAACTTCCATTTAAAACAATTTGGCAGCAATTCCTCTTTTGGAAACCCGAAAATGAACACCAACGATGCCGCGGTCATCATCGAAGTTATTTTCCAGCGACCGAAAAGAGTTTAGAGCATTCATCTCTCTAAAATACTTTTCAAAACCTTTGAAATTCATTTTCAAATCAAAAAGAAATTTAAACTTTCCAGATCTCCAAAATTTTCAAATTCTTTTCAAAACTTTTCCAGAAACTTCTCTGGAATTTCCATTTTCATTTATAAATCACGTTTATAATTTACATTCCTTAATTTCATTTGTATGTGAATTTTATTTCTTAACTTTGGAGTTATAATTCCAATTTCTTATTTAATTTCAATGATAATAGATTAATATTATCACCTCTAACAACCATGCAACCATATACTATAGTACTTCATAGAAAAACATTTCTTTTCTATACAAAAATAGTTTTGGGCAAAATTATTTCATTTACCCCATTTTAAAACAATACTGTGCCAAATTGTTCTATTCAAGTGTTTAGAAACCCCTTCGATCCAGTTGCGCAGACTGTGCCGACGAAGGTTCATATACCACTCAATAAACCAATCATCACAATACAAAACAATTTTATATCCAATAACAAATACGCGCTCATATCTATTATTACACTCAACTCATTCTACAGTACTACAGACTCTATCTCTAATGAGTAACACCCAACAGAGCAGGGTTGTCGCTTAACCATATGCTCTGATACCACGCTGTCACGTACGGGACTTTTCGACTTTCGAAAATTCGACATCGATACTCAATTTATCGACTGCCGAGAAATCGAGTGCCGGAAACTCCAATAGTGAGGTTTTAAAAAGAAGAAAAGGCAGAAGAAGAAGAAAGAAGAGAAGAACAACAGAACAACATCAGAAACAGAGACAATATCAGAATCTCACATATCGCAGCGGAACAATATACAATAGATAATTACTAGTCTTTTAAAACAAAGAACTATATCAGTTTATACATACATCAATCAGAGTCAATATACAACAATGGACAGTTATATAACTTGTCCTCATACAGAATACACAGCGGAATAAATACTATCAGATACAAATACTACGTCTCGTCCTCCATCTTATCTCCAAAGCTCCAGAATATCCAGAATATCCTGATAACATAACTCTAGGCTGCCCGTGTGGAAATTGGTGGGCACCCAGAGTTTAGAAGGGAACAATAAACTCCAAGTCAGTCATGGTGACTGGTGTGAGATCGTAAAACAGTTATTTTTTATAACAACAAAATAATTTTAAAGTCAATTCGAAATGCTTTTGGAAAATGAAACTACCATAAGACCTCCCACCACACACACAATGCAAACGCAGAATTGGAGGAGATTTCTTCTTATGATAGTCAAAGATGCTTACTACGCAAAATCAAATCATTTTTGATATTATTATTAGTGCATAGTGTAGAAAACATTTCGAAAGTATAATATTAATCTTAGCCAACATACGACCAGTATCGTATGTCTACTATAGCTACCATCTAAACAGTGGTGACCACCGTACGTAAATGGCAGGTTCTACAACTAATATCGTACAAGGTGCGTATTGGAGTTTGGATTTCCAACAAATGGTCAGGCTAAGGAACTTCCTATCCACGATGGGTACGTCCCTGGAATAGACGACCCGAGAACCTAACCGGATCTCTGCCAACACAAGGCCGGGTTACCTCTGCAAAAATAGGTAACTACTAACACGCGTATGTCATCCCCCGATCGTAACCGATCTTCCCGAGGATCCCCAATTTCCAACAAACCACATAGATAATAATGCAGCAACCACATAGGTTAAGTATCTGGGCTCCATACCATTATACCACCTCTATCCAGAAGGAATGACATACACTAAGGGGCGCTACTCCTTAGAACCTTGCTGCATCCTTCCTGTTTCGACCATTTCTGGGGTGTGAGGCTCGACGAAGTCTCGTCCACAAAGCTACGCTTTCTACAAAGCCCTGCTTCGGGTCAAACAAAAATGATCAACCTATGATCACAAAGATATAAGATCAAACAAATGATCATATCACAAATGATCAAACACTGATCATTTCACAGCAACACTCAGTATGCCACGTTACCAAATTGGGATATATCGCTGATAAATTTCAACTACATAACCTCTGAGCTCGTACGTCTCAGAGAAGGGTGTTAAGCTAAGAGAATAAATTCTCCGCCACCAACAGAAATGTATTTGAAAGAAATCAGCTTTATATCTCAAATTGTAACGTCAGACACACAATCCATACAAGTCTGTTCCGGGATCGAACAGAACCGAAGGCACTTCTCACGAAGCCCTTGCATATCCGGATAATTTTCTAATCACGTCCGGACTTCCCGTCACTAAGGGTGATAAAACCTCTAAATCGGAGATCAGCCGATGTAGAGTAACTCGACGGTAATCCTTCCGTTTTCAAAAATATCCGGTCTTCAACATCGTTCTTCAAATGCAATTCATAACGACGTATCACATATTCGGAATGGGTTATACGACCCCATGGTCCTTTCCCGGCTAACCCGAATAGTGAGCGCTTATTCAAAAATAAGTGTGGCATTCAAATTCATCCAATTCACAACAAATACCATTCAAGGTAAATATTGATAGTCGGTTATTTAACTATCAATAAAGATGCGCAACATCATCAGATTCCAAATAATTTTCCAAATTATCTCATCTTCAAAAATATCTTTACTAGATATAAAATTTCCACACTTCAAAAATAAATCAACGTTTATTTTTAAACAACTTCCCTTTCTTTTATAAATTCCATATTGAATTTATATTTTCGAATATCTACTAATATTCGATTTACAATCGTTTTCAAATATTCATTTTCATTTTATCTTTAAGAAGATAAAATCTCAAAACGTTTCATTTCATTTTGGAAAAGTATTTCCATACTTATTCAAAAATAAGTATTTCGCAAATCATTTATTTTCAACACTTGGAAAATATTCGATATACTTAAATCAATATTAAGTATATATTCATTCTTTAAGGAAATCATAAATTTTAACATCTATTTGAGTCAAAACGAATGTTGCGTAAAACATCGTTACGACGACTCAAAATCACTAGTATAGGGATTCGGATTTAAGATAGATATATAAATCCCAATACTACATAAAACATTTTCTTTCGAAAATCATTTACTATAACAACAGTGTTATAGTCCACCATTCCCTTATTTCTCGAAAACGTCTATTTCAACAATAAATGTTGAAATCTATGATTTCGATATTTTAACACGTTTTAAAACATCTTTTAAAACAATTACTTCATTTTCAATGTCACTTCTTCAAAAATAAATCCATTTTACTTAACAATATATTCACTGTCCAAAATCGTGAATATATCTTCTTAAAAAAAATCTTCTATATTTAATTTATCAAATTCAATCGATTTCGAATTTATAAACACGGTTATAAATTCTATTTTTATCTTAATAATAACCTCGACTTATAAATCTTCTTTTTATCAACTTCTATATTTTTACTTATCAAAATAAGTGATTTCGGATTTATAAACAACTTTTATAAATTTCAATTCTATTTATAAAAACTTCAATCCCAAATCAATTTCGATATTGATTTAAAAATTTATTTATCACTACTAAGTAAATTCCTCATTTTTTTCTCAAATTATTCAATATTCTGTTTAAAATGGATTCTTCAAATTGAAATCATTTTACATTGATTTCCCAATTTATTTCAATTTACCAATTAATTTTCTAGTTGGATTTCCAGCTTATCTTCTTTTAATAATTTCCTTTTTAAGGAAATAAATTTCAATCGTTTCTTTAAATCTATTTAAAAATCCAAATTTTAAATTAAATTCTTCAATTTAAAATCACTATTTTACGAAATCCATTTATTTAGCATTTTCACTTTATTCTGGAATTTATTCAATACGATTATAAAAATTTACTTTTTATACTTTAAAAATTCCTTTCTTCAAAATTTCTTCAATTTCAAAAATTTATTCACTTAGAAATTTTCTACTTGAATTTCAAAAATTCAATTTCGTTTATCTTTGGAATCCAATGATATCAAACATCCATTCAGCTAAATTTTAGCTTCAAACAATTTCCCGATATCAATATGATTAATAGCATCACTACAATCATTCACAGATTCATATCACAATGGAAATAAATTCATTCAATGTGAGGTGTCCAGTTGGATCCCTCCAACCTGTTTCCCTGCATCCAAAGATGTTAGCACAATACCAATTCCGCTCCAGTACGGAATTATCGCGGTATATGGGTTTTATAAAAATCCGCTTACTAACGGCGCAATAGGGTCTCATCCGCTATACGAGGCGGGAAATCAATCAATCCAATATATACATATGCCAATATGTATATATTGCTATATATATATATATATATATATATAGATATATCCTACTATATCTAATACCACATCCAAATAGCAATCAAACAGACAATAATAACTGTAAAATCAAATTTCCTTCGAGTGAGAAAGATCTCACCTTTGCCCTTTTATTTTGCAATCCATTTCCATTTCAGCTCGTTCTTTACAGATTTTGACCTAGTATAAACATTTTATACCATCTATTAATATTCGAATCAACTGAATAATTATATTTTCATTTTAAAATTTTGATTCATTGGTGGTTTCATTTTAATAGTTAAATTAACTGATAGGTTTATTTAAAACCAATCCCTTCTTTAATAAATTTATTAAAAATAAAATTAAAAATAAAATTTTTAAAAACTAAATTTTCTTTAAAATCTTTTAATGTCTAATTCTCCTTTATTATTCAACTGTTTATATAGCCTAATTTCCTAATTTCTTAAAATAAAATATTAACTTTCAACACTTTTCTTAATTTTTTTTCTATAAATATTTATATATTTTCATACCTATACACTTTACTGTCTCACGAAAATATATATATATACATACAAAAATTGAAAACTGGCTTACATATCATATGAATTTGAATTAAAGAATAAATCGTTTTAATACCTTACTGCCAATTCGAAAACCAGATCGCGATCCATTGTTTTCCCTTGCTTCCGATCGATCTCGCGACCACGTTCCTGCTCGAGCGTCGCCTCGACTCTCGCGACTCCCGAATCTCGCGCGACCCATCTCGTGTACGCCTCCAAAGTTCGGCATCGCCATTGCCACGCGCGCCTACGCACGCGCGCCCCCCAAACACCACCGCGCTCGCACGTGTTCGCCATTGATTTGCCTTCCCGCTTCTCCTCCTCGCGTGCGCGCCCACGCCTCTGCCCTAGTCGAGCTTCCCCCTTGACGAACGCGATTCGCCCCAGCCTCGCGAGATTCGCGAATTTGTAAATTGAGGCGGCCAAATTTTTCTTTTGAACTGAGAAAGGGGGAGGAAGAGGGAACGAATGCACGCTGACATTTCCCTTTGAACGAAAATACTTTCGTTTGTTTTCGATTTAATTTCACAGGGAATTTGCGGCCATTGATTGATTTTGCAATGAAGCTGAGAATTTTGTTTCGTTCGTATAATTTTTTCTTTGATCGATATCATTCTGAAAAGAGGGAACAGATAGTATGCGATTAACAGAGGGTAGGTCTGCTAAGAAAACTAGGGTGGCTGATGTTGACCAAATTCAAAATTTTAAATTCAATTGGAATTCGGTTAAATCTCAACGCGTTTACTCACCGTGCGCTCACTTATCAACTCCGATAAATACGCAAGTTGAAATCCGATAATAATTCAATATTACGGACCCAATGGAACTGGTTTCGTCGAATTCCGAGACTGTGCCCCGGACGGCTATTTTTAATTTCGATTTAAACGATAAAATTTCAAAACTGAACAGAACAGTTTAAAATTCAATTCTGAAGCTCCTATTATCTTCAGTATTATAAATACGAATTTTAGAAACTTTCGAAATATTTTTCTTCAACTATAAATTGAAGATTTAAATTCTTATTCAACTTTCAATCGATTAAATTTTAAAGTTTAATCGCAGATTTCAAAATTATATCGGGGATTCAAATTAAATCATCGTTGAAATATTTAAAATAAATTAAATATTCTCAATTTAATTTGTTCAAAATTCTGGGTCGTTACAGTTAGTCAATGATCTGCTTGCTTCAGGTGGGAGCAAGTATATGCATGGTGCAACTACACCCTGAGACCTTTGTGTGATGGAATAAATTAAGTAACCTGGGAGTTTCCTTCACAATTCATACATAGTGTTCATTTGACAAGGAGATGTAGACCATAAAATAAATAAGGAGTGGGATTTATAAATTTGGGTTATGAATATCTAGACAGGGAGTTAAATTAATCAGGATTAATGTGATGTTCTGATTAATTGCTGGGTGAGATTGGGAGAATAAAATCTGAGTTTCTTTATCTAGAAATGGAAGTATGAATATGTGTATAAAATTTTGATTAATGTTCATACCAGTATAAACTGACCCTTTTGGTTGCCCTTGCAATCATCCGGGTGTCTCAAAAATTCTTTGGGGCAGCTAAATGAATTGCTTGCAGGAAATTGAAGTTGGCTTGATGAGTGAAGAAGGCATTAGCTGCTAGTATAAATAAAAGAGACTTGTTTTAAATTTGCAGATGCTTGTAATGATGTTAATAGTCAGATCACATGTGGTAGTTGGAGTTAATTGTAGGGAGTTTTTTTTTTGAGTATTTGGATTAAAACTTGTACTTAAGTAAAACTTATTTTAAATGATCTTTGATAGAGTTTGATTACCTATTGATTTTATGATTATCTGATTTGGAGAAAACAAGGGGATGGACATAACACATAAATATAAAATGTGTATGTGATGATCTCTGGTTTTATTGCCTGAGCTTATTATATATATTTTTTTTTAAAATGATGGAGTTGACAAGATTTGGATAAGAATTATTCAAGTGGAATAAATGTATGCATGGCAGATAATTGATACTGATTTGTGCATATATTCTGATGAGTCTATAACATTGCATTAATGTACCTGATTTCAAGATTAAAAAAAATTATAAAAGAAACAAACCTGTAAGCATTTTGTGTTTTTGGTTGTTAGCATAAATGGATGAATTCTCAGGAACATACATAAGGAAGAAATATGCTGGTGTTAGGAGAAGCTTTTGAAGAAGTTTATTTGAGAAACATGGGTCTGAAAGTGGTAAATAAGGGACTATGGTCGGCCTAGATGGCCATAGGTCAAACTCTTTGAGCCTGGAACCACTTCATTTCAATTAATGAAGTGTAAGTGCTCCCGGGACAAAACAAAGAAAACACCAAGCAGCCCTTAAATAACACCAAGCATTTCCAGTAAAACACCAAGTATTTAAGTCTGCACCATGTTAAACATAAAAATGCAAAATGACTTCAATTGTTCAACCTGAAATGATAAATGGAAATTAGTTCCAATATCCATGCCTGCAAGTATAATTTGTAAGTAATCTCATGTAAACACTTGATGACTATCATAAGGTCAATTAAATATTATTTTAGTGTTAATAGAATTAGTTAGGCAGAAAGCCTAGATGGCATAAAAAAAAGATGTACTGTGCTCTGCAAGTCAAATATATATATATAGTGTTATAATTTGCCAAAATGTACCTCTGGCAGTAGAACAAGACTTAGAAAAGAAATAAATGGCTATGTCAATAACTTGTATGGTATTTTGATTTCTGTTTGATTTAAATTCCCTCTGATAAAAAAAAGAAACAATTGTATATCATCAAATATATGATTGTCTTAATTTGTTTGTACACTGATATGATTATATTGGTAAGTCCAGGGTCTTGGGAAAAATATTTGGAAATTATATAAATATTCAAATATAAAAGAAATGGGGTTTAGTGGTGAATTCCTCTTGGATGTTTAGGAAAAAAAAATCTATGTGTTTTAGAGTGAGGGTCACCACAGGAGGTCGTCGACTTCATGAGGACCTTGAATAATTTACAGACGTACAACGTGGGTTAAGACAGACTTCAAATCGATATCAGCCTCGAGAAATTGAGGAAGAGTGGAGAAGGAGGAAAGATTTAGAAGCCGAAGTTCATCGTCGGGACAACATGGACCGAGGCAGAGTTTATAGGAGTTGTTATGAGAAATGGAAACTCCCGACGATTGGGAGGAACAATCCAAGAAATCAAACGTAGATCGTGGTTCTCATCCTTTTGAGCAATAAGCATTTGCCCCAGCTCCAGTCTCTATTAGAATTGAATTTCTGACTTCTACTTTTAAAGTCTCTCCATCAACCCAAACTCCGTCAACTCACATAGTGCTTGCTTCTGGTTCTTCATGCCCCAACAGAAGGCCAGCTTATATTCTTCCGTCTGGTGCCCCTAAGCTTGAAGCTCGCTCCCTGGATGGTTTCTGAAGGGGGTTAAATTTGATCGTGACCTACATATGATCTATAAGGATTATTTATGCTCCAAGCGATTTAGAGCGATTTGGATCAAGCTGAAGTATGGGAGAAATTATGTAAACAACTGTCGAAGACAAACCATAACAACTACCAAGATATTCTTTCCTTCGAGTAAGAAAAGAATGATTATAGAGGATGCTGATAGGACGTGATGCCAAAATTGAGCGATTGACAAAGGAGAGGGATGTTGTAATTCGAGAGAGCAAGAGCAACGCTGATTTGCTGAAGGAACTGAAAGAGGATTACACAAAAGTTGAGATCATGTAAAGAGACGAAATTAAAAAGGCCCATGCTAATGAGATTAAGCTAAAAAAGGAGCTTGAAATTTGAGAAAAGAACATCAAAGCTCATAAGAGAAATATTGTCGGTCCGGACGAAGCCGTCGAAGCTCATAAAAAGACAATTGCTGACTATGCGAGAATGGTGGAATCCCATGACAAGACCATTTCTGACCAGGCTTGAATGATTGCTTCGCTTCAAGAAAGACTCGTGCAGCCTAAACTTGAAAAGACCCAAGTTGAAGTTGAGTAGGCCGCTATGACAGTGGACTACTTGGAGATGCAGGATACCTTCGACATGAAGATGTAGAAGATGGATGGCACCATCTTTAATTTCTACGTCAACTCCTTGCTGCATCAGGGCAGCATAAGCTATCTTGGCACCAAATTCCCACGCACTCTTGTTGTGGTTTGGGAAGAAGTTCTAGCCTGTTTTCGAGAAAATAAGGATGTATACACCGAGCAAGAGTTGGAGGACGCCTACCTCAACGAAGAGTCGAAGAGGGCTTTGGTTGAAGGCCGAGAGATTATTCGGATTGAGAGGGAGCGAGAGGCCGCCGATGCTACTGCAACTACTAAAGCGCTATCAAAGCCTTTCAATTCCGGGCCTGGCGAATCATTAAAGCAGCCTCATGATCAGTCGGGAACTATTCCGAGTTCAGCCGGTACTGCTTTGATGTCTGCCCCTTCGGTCGCTATTTCGGAAACCTTGGGTGGTCCTGGACCTTCACCAAAGATCATGCAGCCATCCAAAGAAGGAGATGGTGGGGAGTATGAGGTTGAAATTCTTGGCACATTTCTTATGCAGGTAATCTTCTTGTTTCTCCCGAGCTTGAGAATTTTCAGCTTACGTCGCAAGGACAAGACGAATTGAATGCATTCATTTTTGATCTTATAGGACCGTCTTCTTTACCTATTGAACTGCCAATTTCTTTAGTCCGGGGGCCTGCTGCTATTTCAACTGCTTCGAAACTTGTTTTTGTAGCTGCTTCGATCACCACATCCGTGTCTGGCTCACAACCAGAGCTGAAATTCGAGAAGATTGCTGTGTTGCATGGCCTTGACGACCATTCTGTATTTCTGGAGGGTGATTTAACAGCAGCTGACACTCAAGAGCAGATAGATCAAGCGAGCAAGCTAAATAAAAATAAACAGCGGATGGTGGCAGTTAAGAGGGAAAAGATTGAGGAGATAAAATCTTCGAGGAGCTCCCGCAAGTCCCGGAAGCGCAAGACCAAGGGGGAGTCTTTCAAAGGGCTTGAAGAACAAGGAGAAGACATGGGCACGTAGGTGATAATTTATATCTCTAGTAGCAACACAACTCCTGGTGCGGATGCTGAGAGGAAGAAGAAACTTATGACCAAAGGCAGGAAAGTGGTGGAAAGAAACACTAACAGAGTCGAGTGATAATGGAGCCAGATACTAGAACATTCAAATTTGTTTGACATGTATTTTCTACAAGTGCAGAGTTTGCACTTATTACTTTTGTTGTTGTAGCATCTATTCTTTTCTTCTTGTCGGTCGATAATGTGTGGGTACGCCCTTCACATTTTGACTTTTTACAGAAAAAGTTATAAGGAATGAAAAGATTGATGTTTCTACTATCATCTCTTTTGTGTTCTTCCTTATTTATCATGTACTTAGCTTGTTTTTATACTACTTCGCCATGCCATGCCATGTTTCACGGTATACGATACCTTTTTTTCCACGATTTTACGCATTTTGTATGCATTTTTTAACTTTATAACTTGATTCGTTATGATTGCCAAAAATTTTTTTTTAGAGAAACAGGCTTGCGGAGTAGTTTTCCTTTCAACTAAATGTTGGTATGTGTATGCGCCCGACTTTATAGTGTTGTGTTCTCTGAATACTTGACAAATGGCCGGTTGATCCCAGCGATTCCTCGGATGTCTTTAGCCAATCTACTTTGCGGTTCCTATATTCGGGAACTTGTGACTTGAGTGTCTCGATTTCAGAGATTTTATCGGTCAACGGTCGGAATTCGTTGCCGATTCCTAGTTGTGCAACATTACCGCATTCATGTCAATTACTTTTGAAAGTGGAAGTTGATTCTTGTTAGTCCTACAATAGAGGAGTTTCTCGGTGTTGTCAGGACAATACCGGTACTTACAAGACCTTAGTGGTTTGCTGATGGTGCCGGAGCAACATCAAGTAGTGCTTGCGTGGAATGCACGGTTTTTAAGGTTTCGCGGCTTACGAAATGCGCAATCCTATGAGAGTGCGTGGCTTACGAAATGCACGGCTTTTAAGAGCGTGCACGGCTTACGAAATGCACGGCTTTTTATGAGTCCGCGACCTACAAAATGCGCGACTTATATAATTATATTTGCTTAGGCATGATTCCACAACCCATGAAGCGGTGCGTGGCTTACAAAATGTGCGACTTTGATTTGGACCTTCCCGGTGTTGCTAAAGCAACACTGGTTCTTAGAAGGCAGGGACTGAGTTCCATTGTTCCAACGATTTGAGTCGATTTGCTTACGTCGACTCGACGGGTAGGTGGGGCGTACTTGAGCGTGGTTCTACTATCTCAAGCACCGATTGGATGGTTTTCAGTCGATTGACCCCATCAACTAAGCAGGTTACTTATGTGAACATAGTTTTATTGGACCACAAAGCAAAGTAATTTTATTAATAAAAGTTGGGCAAGTTTTGCCTATTTATATGCCTCTAGTATTCTGGGATGGCTTATTTGTAGCAAATAGTAAATACATAAGATAGTCTTAAATAAAGTAACGATGCAGTGATTCGCTGTTCCAAGCTCGGGGAATTTGGGTTCCACCAACAGTTGTTAGCATGAATGTACCATCCCCAAACTTCTGGCCGATCATATAGAGCCCTTCCTAATTTGGTATGAATGTTCCTGGTACAGTGTAGACCCATTTGAGGACAAGGTACCCACTTCAAAAGTACGGTTATGGACTTTGCAATTGAAATATCATGCGACCTTTTTCTAGTGAGCAACAGTCCTTAACTCGGCTTCTTCCCTCTCCTCATCGACCATATCGAGCGACTCGAGTAGGAGCTGCTTGTTTTGCCTTCGGTTGAAGTTTTGCCTTTGCTGAGAGGGGACTTCCAGCTCAATTAGGATCATTGCTTCTGAACCATATGAGAGGGTGTACGGGAAGTGCCCGGTTGCAGATTTGTGCATTGTCCTGTAAGCCCACAACGAGAGTGGAAGTTCATTAATCCAATTTCCTTTAGTTTTAGTTAACCACTTTTTGATGGTGGACTTTAAGATCTTGTTCACTGCTTCCACTTGCTCGTTTGCCTGTGGATGTGCAACATCAGAAAAGCTTTTCTTGATTCGAAAGCGTTTGCAAAAATCTTTAAACCCAGCACTTTCGAATTGAGTCTCGTTATCCATGATGATTTTTTGTGGCACTACAAACCCACAAATAATGTTATTAGTGACAAAATTAATAACTTCCTTTGTGGTAATAGTGGCATTGGTTACACCGTCTGGCATAATCTGCTACATCAAGGTTTATTGTTAGCTAAAAATACCCATATTGGAGAACTTTCTTTGTGAGGGCTTGCCCCCCAGTGTGATCTCCATAGTCGCCTTCATGAATTTACCTAAGGATTTTTCGGGCTTCGTTGTTGGTCACAAACCTGAGCAAGGAGGTAGAGAATTCCCTTCGGTAGAGCATCCCATCATGTTATACAAATTGCGGTGCCTTTCGAAGTAGCTTTTTCCGTTGATTATTGTCTATAGGGAGTTTTTCTCTAAGTAGGTAGTTCTTGATCATTGTCATCTACGTTTCCGGTTCTTTGATTGTTTCAAAAATCAAGTCAATATCCATCTCGTTATGTTCAGAGTGGTCATAGTTTTGACTGGACTAGCTCCAAGGACTGAGCTTCTCCGGAACTTGCCAATTTGGCTATATTGTTTGCCTTTATGTTTATTCCCTCAAGATATGAGTTATGGTGTAATGTTCGAGGTCATTCAGTAGTTCCTACACTTTAGATAGATACGGGGCGAGGTTCCCTGCCCGAGCTTGGTATTCGCCTTTTGCTTGGCAAACGACTAGCTGAGAGTCGCTATAGATGTGTACAAACTTTATACAGAGTTCCTTTACAACTTTCAGCCCGGCTATCAATGCCTCGTTTTCCGCTTCATTATTTGTTGTAGGGAATTCCAAGCATAAGGCATAGCAATCAGATCGTCCTTCGGGAGTTTCGAGAACTACTCCTGCTCCCCAACAGAAGTTGTTAGATGCACCATAGATGAATAAATTCCAATGTATCTCCACTTCCGGAGTAATTTCTTCTTCGTTATCTCATATCATAAACTCAACAATGTAATCTGCCAGCGCTGCACGTTGATCGCCCATCGAAGGTGGTAAGGGATTTCAGATTGACTCAATTCGATGTTCCATTTGATAAGCCATCCAAAGGTGTCAAGGCGGTATGACACTTGCTTTAAGGGTTGATCTATTAGTACTTTGATCGGGTGTGCCTGGAAGTATGGTTGTAATTTTCTATATGCGATCAAGAGGCAATATGCTAATTTTTCCAATTTCGGATAGTTCTTCTTGACTCTAGTGAATCGTTTACTGATGTAATATATGGGTCGCTGGATCTTTGCTTCTTCTCGTCTAAGCACGACACTTAATGCATGGGGCGAGACTGCTAAGTAGATAAAAAAATCTTCTCCGTCTACCCACTACAACAAAACAGGCTTTTTACAACGGGCAATGCCCGTTGTAATATGTGTTTTACAACGGGCAGCGGACCGTTGTAATAGGTGATGTTGTAATAGGTCACCCATATTTTACAACGGTCATTTAATGTTGTAAAGACCGTTGTAGTAAAAAATTTTACAACGGTCGCAGACCGTTGTAATAGACTTTAATACAAGCTTCTTTGCCCGTTGCAAAATACTATGATACAAGATGAATAGCATGTTTTACAACATTCCCTGACCGTTGTAAAAAACATTTTAACAACGGTTTTCGACCGTTGTAATAGAGTATAATACAACGCGCTTTGACCGTTGTAAAAAATATTTTGACAACGGTTTTCGACCGTTGTAATAGATTATAATACAACGCGTTTTGACCGTTGTAATAGAGTATAATACAACGCACTTTGACCGTTGCAGAAAAAATGAAAATTTAAAAAAAAATTACAGCAACGTATAGGTAGCACATCCATACAAATAATGAATAATTTAACAGTAATAAATATTACGCACAAACAACCAAAATCAAATGCGAAAAGACTAAAAGATAGTCATAAAATTCCAACACTCCAAAAAGTCAGATAAGTTTACCTCCCAAATTCATAAAGCATCAATACATAACAGTCGGCTATAAATATCAAGTTCTAAGTACAATCATACTAGACTAAGGATATAAAGTCTTTGTGCCACGCGACGGTTGATCCAACGGCCTCTTTTATAGTGGACATCTCTGAATTTGGCCTAAATAAAAAAGCTTCTGGTTCCACCGCTACATCCACCCATACTTTCCAAGCTTCTGCTCCAAGCTTTACAAAATGTACCGACGCATCAGGATCAGTGCTTGCTATTGTCCCCTCTGCAACTACGTTCTTCTCCCAACTCAATAGCCTGCACTTTTTTTTCATCAAACCATCCACAATAACTCGTTCTTGCTGATCTTGAACCTGCTGCGTATTGTTGCTATCACGGTGTGACTGCAAGAAAAAAAGGGGGAATTAATTACATATTCTATTGCAACCGCGATTTCATGGAGTAATATTATTTTATGAAATTCATGTATTGTAAGAAAACATGATAATCCCATTATATGTGAATGTACATGTAAACTAATATGATCTTTAATGTAAACCAGTCGTATTCTCCATGTTATTAGGCGACTTTTCTTGTAACATTCTTTAATAATATGGGTATAGTGGTGGGGTCGTTAGGGTAATTTTGCTGGCATAAATAGATTTGCATAATATTAAAATACATGTAGAAAAAGTATAAAACTATATACGAAAAGAGTACACTCATTAATCTATCATGTCGACAAGGAATGGAAAGAACGAAAATGAATCAACTGTTGCAGCCAGAAGAGTGCAGAAATTATCAAATCAATGTTAATAATTCTTATAGCAATGTAAAATAAGCAGCTCAATGGCAACAAAATTGCATAGTGATAGACATATGTTACATAAGAAAACCGCTCAATTTCATTTCATGCTGCATCTTTCATCAGATTTTGAAGCATACCACTTGACATTTCAAATGTGCATGTCCAAACTTTTGCATAAGCTCTTCACTTCGTATGACACAACATACATAGTGGCAGCCCACTCCTGTGCATGCCTTCATCATTTCAAAAGTGTAACATCCCTTAAATAACATGCCTCCCATCCCTGTAGCGTACTCAGGTTCTATGCAGTAGCAAAATTACCCTAACGACCCCACCACTATACCCATATTATATCGTAAAAAAACTTTTGTAAACTAATATGATCTGTCACATTAGAGACACATTCCAGCAACAAATTCTCTAATATTTGACTCACCTTATCTACTGGCGAAAGGAGTAGCTCAAAAACTGATCAAAATTATTATGGTTTGAGATAGTTTCTCAACTTTTTTGATAGAAAATAAAAATAATCTTTTTCCCTCAATATTTACAACAGAATTTGAAGGCAAATGGCCAGATTTGTAAGGATTCAGTAGAGTTTGGCAAACAACAGCTAAAAATCATTATGGATTATGCTAAAAACATTATGCAGTTCATCTAAAGTTAGAGGCCGTTGAGGACATGTAGCCATAGTTTTCTTGATTATATTTGTTTATTTTTAATGGTATTCCAATTTCTTGGAGGAATATTGCAGAGACAAAATGATACTTGAAGCATGTGCAAGAGAACTTAACATGTTAAATGTTTAGTTGGAGAGAAGGATGTGGTTTATATACCCATTCATTCAAATTCTTTGAGGGTACTTTGACTTTATTTTTTGTTTTCTTCTTGTTTTAACTACTACTGTGTATTGGGTTATCAAATTACTATGAATCCAACCAATTATAAATCAACGAAAGTTGGGGCTACAAGCGATCATCACATGTGAAGAGAAATAATACACCCATTTTTTTAACAATCAGATTCAGTTCACAATTTAACTTATATATATAAATAAATCTGGGCAAATTGTTAAAGGAGAGTGATCATCATTCTAGTATAAGCCTTATCCCAAAAGTTAAAGTTCCAAATGGTATCAAAAATTTTAGGCCAATTTTTTGTTGCAGTCTTATTTACAAAATTATTGCAAAGGTATTAGGTAATAGATTGAACCAGAAACGCCTGAAGGAATTCTATATTGAGCTAGAATATTCAATATCTGACCAATATTGAAACAAAAATTAGAAACATTTGCCATATCATAGAATATTCAAGGTATAGCCAGAAGACAGGTAATATGTGTATACTATGATATGTCGTATCCTATGATGTCCATTTTTTCAAACAAATCTTCTAAACTGTCATTTCTAAACAAATTAGACGGTTATCATGGTTTCTGGTTGAAATTTGAAAACTGGTTATCTCTTTGTTGTAAATTTGCAATGAAAAACTGTTTTCATCAATGAAACATGCAAATTATGGCCTTGATGGACCTTCAGAACTCACATTTATAATTCAAATTCCAAATTAAATTCAATGCATAGATAAGAAAATGTAAACTCACATATCTGCCACATTATCATTTCAAAGTTTTAAATTTATATGTTTTTCAAAGTTTTAAATTTATATGTTTTTATTTATATATTCTAACCTGAGGTTTATGAATGTGAGGCATCTCCATATCTGCCACATTATCATTTCTTCTCTGTAAAAGTACAAGAGAATACTTAGTAATTCATAAGCACATATCACATATTTATTAACAATAGCTAATTTACTATAAACTTACTGTCATGATCAAATTAGTCAAGTAGTCTACTCTTGCCTCCAAATTAGTTAACATATCCCTTTGAACTATTACTTGATTTTCCAATGCAGCCACCTTTTTTGAATTATGTGCATAAACACCTATTTGAGATGGTGCTACACCAAAACCCATAGTAGAATCCCAGATAATATACTCAGAACTGGTTTAGCTTGTAGTTCGACTAATTCAGTAATTGTTAAAATAGCTATGAGTTTTTCAACATATGGATAAGATTTTATGATAAAAAAATTAAAAAAAATGAACAACAATGTAAAACAAGGCTAAAATAGCTAATGTTGACAAGTCTTACTGTAAATAGCCACATTTATTTATTGGGTTTTTAAATTTGTATATGAACCCCTTAACAGTCCTTATAGTTGAGTATTTTATCGAGTGCATTTAATTAAGAAAGTCGTTGATGCTCATCTTCTTTTCTGCGACATGACTGCAAATTGATATCATAAAGGCAACCAGTGATAAACATCAGCATGTAACGCAAATTAGTAGATGTTTCTGGAGTAAAAGATCACAATGCAACAGTTCCATTAGCTTTATCTCTTGTGTGGGGATGATAGCGGCAGTGTGCACACTTCAGAATCGTTGCCAACATGCTTCTACTGCCTCAGTGATGTTTACTTCTAACTTAGATTAATTTTTTTTTGTTATTGTTACTGTTTGTATTTATTACAATATATTTGTTTTGAAATATTATTCAGTACTCAATTGAAATATTTTGTTGGCTATTTATTGCGTTATTACTCGTATTGGCCCTGCCTTTTGTTGCATTGAACTTTAATAATTTATTTTTAGTCTTAAATAATTAAAAATAAAATGAACGATAATGATTGATATCGGGATACATGGTTGAATGGTCTTATACTTCAAAAACATATGGTTCAATTTTCATTTACACTTATGTTCTTTTCTGTTCTTTTGAGAAATTCTTTTAATGCATATTGGTAAAACTGATACAAACCATCTGTTACTTTGCAGAATTATGACACAAGTTCTGTAAAACTCAAAGGTTATTAACAAAAGATGCATTGCATACTGCTTATATGTTAGAATTTAAATTTTACATTTTCATTTTGCGGGTTTGTTAAATGAGCTATTCTTAGAAGGCTTCATGTTCAACTTCATCATTCACTGTACTTCACATGAGTTTATATATTTCAATACTTTTACATATTTTTTCAGAGGTACCAAATTAAGTTTCTAGTCAAAAATATAAGCAGACAAGTTGTTTTAACTTCATCGAATACTTTATATTTTATTTACTAGAAGTACTGTGTATTAACCAATATATATTGTCTCCAAAGCCTTTTCCCTAATTTTGTTTATTACACATGTTAGAAAAATATTAACTATTGAACAAAAAATGCAATAAATTGCAATTTCACTATATGAACCAATTTATCTGATTGATAGGATCCAATTTGCAAAATGCCTTATAAAAATTCTCCATTGAGTCAGTTTGTTAACTCTTTTCCTATTCAACTTCCTGATGGCTCTCTATAACATGTCCAAGTCTTTTATCAATGGAGGCCAGATATTTGTGATTTCTGTAAAGTGTTTTGACACACAGATGACATGTTTTTAAGCAATGGGAATGAGAAGGTCAGTTCAGAAGATGATAATAATAGATCCACTAAATCTGATGATAATGTGCACCTCAATAAGAATAATTTCAGTTCCCAAACCTGTGCTTAAAAATGCTTGGAATAAAGTTAATTCCATAAGGAAATATGTTAGGAAGCAAAACTCTAAAGATGTCTCTCCATATGTCTTGATACCGACAAACTCACTGGATTTTCTTATGTTTCTACATTTGCATAATGAACTACTTGTTCCAGAAGCCCGCTCGGGAGTATCTTTAATATAAACAAGGGCAAACTTGACTCTAACATCATTAGTTACAACATTGGGTACAGAATCCATAATTGCAGGTACCACTTAACCTATTTCTAATACATCACTGGGTACAGATTCCTAATGCACAGGCACATTATCACATTGACACTAAATTTGCACAGGCACATTATAAATTTGAAACACCGAATTTGCACAGGCACGTTATCATTTTGACATAGAATTTGCACCACTTTAACACTCTCTGTAGCAGCACATGACATAGCCACAATATTGATATTGATATTAACTTCAACTTTAGGAGAATTAGCAATAAAAGCTGCATTCACCACATATTTCAACTTTAGATCTCTTCCTAAAGACACTTCTAAAAGCACTCGCACATTCACCACACACTTCTAATAATAATATATATGACTCGTATGAAATTAACTAGGTATCCAATTGTAATAACAAGCATATCTAGTTCATTAAATCAAAAGCTAAAAATGGGAACTTATAGTAACTTAACGGATAAGGAAAAATATGTTAAGCACAATGTAGGCAGAGAAGAATGGAGCTTAGAATCGACAGAAGAAACAGTGAATTAGCTGGGAATTTCTTGTATACAAGTCAAATACAGAAATTAACTCCTCCTCTCAGCTCGTATTCATTTTCCTTATCCGTTAACAGTTTTTCGAAAATTGTAATAACATAAATATCCAATTCATTACCTTCAATTTTTCGAAAACCTAGTTTCGATCGAAATTTGAGAAGCCCTGATTCGATCGACAAGATGGCAGCTTCAATTTTTCGAAAACCCTAGGAACGAGCAGGAGCAGGAGCAAAGAAAACGAGCAGGAGCAGGAGCAAAAAGAAAGAGCAGGAGCAGGAGCAAAGAGAAGGAACGAAAATAAAAGGACTGTAGAAAAAAGCTCTTGGCCGTTGTAATTTGTGGATAGGTTAATTTGACTATGCACCTTTTACAACGGGAAAATTAGGACCGTTGTAAAGTTTTCATCTATTACAACAGGCCTGAATGGACCGTTGTAATAGATAGATATTACAACGGGCAACCAATGACCGTTGTAAAAAAGTGGTTGTATATGGCATCTTTTACAACGGGCCTGAATGGACCGTTGTAATAGACTTCTATTACAACGGGCAACAATTGCCCGTTGTAAAAAGTGCGTTGTAGTAGGATATTTTTGTTGTAGTGACCGGCTTGGATAGGATTAGAAGGTTTTCCATATGTCACAGTAGCTCTTAGAACGCAGTTTGACAAGCTTGATTCCATTAGAAGTTCTTCTTTCCCTTCTTTAGCACGTCAAAGAATGGTATACATTTGTCGGTTGCTTTTGAGATGAATCGATTTAGTGTTGCAACTTTTCCATTTAAGCTTTGTAACTCCTTCTTGTTCCTCAGGGCATTGACTTCCTATAAAGCAGTAATTTGTTCGGGATTTGCTTCAATGCCTCTAGCGCTTATAATGAATCCAAAGAACTTTCTAGAGGCTACCTCGAAGTGACACTTAAGTAGATTGAGTTTCATTCCATATTTATGGAGCATTTCAAACATTTCAACGAGTTTGTCCAAGTGATTTGCAGCTATGCACGATTTAACCAACATATCGTCTATATAAACTTCCATAGTCTTCTCGATTAGATGTTTGAACATGGCGTTCACTAGTCGCTGGTAGGTTGCCCCAACATTCTTTAAGCCGAATGGCATCAATTTGTAGCAGTATAATCCTAGAACAGTAATGAAACTGGTATTTTCCTAGTCAGGTTCATGCATCATGATCTGGTTGTACCCCGAGTTAGCATCCATAAATGATAGTAGTTCATGTCCAGTTGTCTCGTCCACAAGTTGGTCGATTCTAGGCAGGGGAAAGCTATCTTTTGGGCAAGCTTTGTTTAGATCTGAGTAGTCGATACAAGTTCGCCATTATCCATTGGACTTCTTAACTAACACTAGGTTTGATACCCATTCGGGGTAGGTTACATCGCGGATAAAACCATTCGCCATCAGCTTATTCACTTCTTCTCTCAGCGCTTTGGACCGTTTAGGTCCTAGGCTGTGTCTCTTCTGCTTCACTAGTGTATACTTATGATCAATATTAAGTGTGTGGCATGCAATTTCCGATGAAACCCCACACATATTGGAATATGTCTAAGCAAATACGTCCAGATTGGAGCGAAGAAATTTGTTGAGCTCAAGTCGCATCTTGTTTCCAATATGTGATCCAATTTTCAGGACCCATGTTGTGTCATCCATATCGACTGGGACAAACACCATCAATTCTACTTATGCTTCCCATTCCTCTCCTAAACTCTTCTTTCTAGGGTCCAAAGCCTTGTCAAATTGGCTATGGTCCCCAAGCCAGGGGCGGCTTTGTAGTTGCTATTCGGTAGGTTCACGAATATGGAGAATTCTCCCTACATTCTTCCCCTTTTCTTTTCTTCTAGACTCATGTAGTTCTACGATGTAGCATTCTCTAACAGCACTTTGGTCTCCTTTGATCACCCAAACTCCATTCTCTGTCGGAAATTTCACCATCATTGGGCTAAAGTAATCTTGAAATCTACCAAAGTAGGTCGTCCGAAGAAAGCATTGTAAGTGGATTTAACTTCTAAACCTTTTTGATCCAAAGTAGATAGCTAAATTTATGCCCGAGTTGGGTTCTCAGTGAAAGCACCAAAATGTTAACTCAGAAAATGGATCAACACCCTCTATTTAGTGTGAAAGCACCAGCCCTGATTATCAAGGAAAATAAAATAGAGAAAGCAATTCTAGATCGCAGGAAAAGTAAAGAAACAAGAAGATTTTTATAGTGGTTCGGTTATTAATAAAGCCTACATCCACTTTATAACTTTCTATTAACTGACTACTGTTATAATTGGAATCAGATTAAAATATGATTGGATCTCCTAAGTTAGATCAAGTCACAAGTGCAAGAGTTCACTAGAGAATCATAGTGAACCTTTTGATAACTACTGTATAGGAGGAGAAGAGTGAAGAATAACTTCTGCAGAGTTCTAGTAGCTAGTCTAAATGATCCCCTTTATGCTGTAGATAGGTGAATATTTATAGGGATTTGAAAGCTATTAGGCAAGGCCGCTTTATAGAAGCCTAAATTTTATGGTACGAAGGCGCTCCAAAAAGTTCATAATGAACCAACCTAACCTGATGGATCGCTAGCAATCCATAGGGCATGGATCGCTAGCGATCCATGTAGTTAAAGTATTTTTGGATCGTTTCAGTTGGATCGCGCTCCTTGCCTTATGTAAATGCTCTCCATGTAATTTCATAACGAATTGCTCTGGTTTGATGGTGATTCATGTACATGTTGTATTAAACTGTGACTGGAATCAAAAGAATACTCACTTCTTGAACTAGCTTGCTTGGAATATCATGAAACTTGATAGGCATCCCTAGAAAAGATATTAGTTCATGATATAAGAAGTTTGGAGGATCCATGAGCAATCCTTATGGATCGCTAGTGATTCATAGGTGATGGATCGCTAGCGACCCATCCGCTTAGCCTTTTTTGCATCTTTCCTCTTGGGTCTTTCTTAGCTTCTTCTTCTGGTCTTTTTGGTTGATTCTTGAGTTGTTTTGACTTGGCATGGATGTTCTAGTTCCCGTTGAATTCTGTTTGGTTAAAAACCAGGTTAACATAACTCTTGCAGCATTGAATCAATGTCGATATAGGTAAAACTATGCCAACCTCTCTTGTTTCTTTGTTTTGAAATCTATACATATGGCATTGATGCCGCAAGTTTTCTTCATGCTTTTAAACAATGTTGCATGCTTCATATTTAATGCCATAGCTTAAGGTAGTAATGCCGCAAAATATTTTTTCTAAAATTAAATACTTTAGGCAGTGATGCGCCTAGTATTACTTACAAGATAGAAGTATTATAGCAATGATGCTGCTTGTACATACATACTTTTAGCATCGATATAAAATAGCAATGATTCTACCTCTTATCAATTTTGGCATTCTATTTTATAGCAACATAGTAGCCCAGGTTTTACAAAATCAATATCAACTGTTTTGATGTAACACCCGAGATCTTTGGTGACATTATTTAGGATATTTAATTAGCTAAATTAAATAAAATAATGTGTTGATATGGGTGATTTTAATTAAGGGTAGCCGTGCCATTTAAACAATGAATTAAAATAAGAAGTTTAAATTGAAATGGAGGAGTAAAATAGGAAAGAGGCCATTCTTATACCCTAAACCCTTAGGCTGTGTATCATACACATTCATTTTTCATTTGAAATTTTTTATAACTAAAGGTCAGCCACCATTAACAAGAACAAGAGGAAGAAGATAGAGAAAAGCTAATGAAGAAGCTAATTCAAATCAAATCCATTCACATCTCAATCTCTTTAATCTCTAAAGCTAAGGTGAATAATGTTTACATCTCATTTTTGATTGCGTTTTTGGTTTTCAGTTGAATGTCGAGTACTTTGCATTGATTTGCCATGTTTTTGAATGATGGAATGATTATATATACATATTGACGATTTATGTATGCTCATATTGATTTTATGATATGTTTTAAGGTGAAAACCTTATAAAATGACATCCAAATGCCTTGCGAATTTTTATGAAGATCATAAATATTATTTTGGAGATGGGTTTCAATTTTCTGAAATTATGTGGAATTTATATGAATTTTCTACTAAAGAAAATGTTAATTTGGGTTAATAATTATTTTTGGTTAAATAATAAAAGATTTGGGTCTGAAATTTTTATAGGTTGGAAAACATATCAGAAGAGATTTTCTGGAATTTTGTATATTTTTCCTAAATGTTTTAATGGTTATATAAAATTTTTTTAAGGTATGAGACTTAAATGTTTTATATAATTTAAAGAGGAGAAGAAACATTTTGTAAAATAATTTAAATTATTAAATCTGGAAAGTCGGAAGCAATTTTAAAAATTGCAGCACTTTTTATTAGTAAAGAAAGAGGCAACCAATCATAATTAGACACATAAGGCAGGTTAGGTGGAAAGAACTATTTGCTACATGTTTTTCACTGTTTCGACACCGTTGGCACTAGGTTCTTCTTCCTCATCTTCGCTTCGGACACAGTTGAAACCAATGCACATGGTATTAGGGAACTGGTGTATAGTGAATTGGATGAAGGCGAGAGGTAGGGAGTCGAAACCAGGGGTTCCGAAGGGGTTGGGGCTTTGCTTTTATTTTTAAAGAAAAATGTGCCTGCTTGCTTTCAACTAAGATGCTTTCGACTTAGTTAGTTTTCGACTAGGTCAAATGATTTAAAGGAAATGGTTTCGATTGGGTTGCGCTTTTTTGTTAAATGATAGCTTTCGACTAAGTCGAAGCTCTTTTTACTGCTGCCTTTTTACCTTTCGACCCAGATGGTTTCTAAAGGGTTGCTTTGTTTTTAAAATATGGCCACTTCTCCAATGCTTTTGAAGGGATGGTTTCAAAACCATCACTTCTTTACTTAGGAAAGGGTTTCGAAATAGATGCTTTCGACTTAAATGATTTTAAGACCCTTTTTCTATAAGTAAAGTAGAACCTAGATGGTTTTGAAAGAGATAGTTTTTTCGAAACAGGTGCTTTCGACTTTAATGGGTTTCTGATCCTTTTGCTCAACTTGAAGGCAAAATCCAAATGGTTTCGACCGAGACTTTTTTCAAAGGTTTCGAAGGGGCAAACTTTTGAATGATTTCAAAAGGTTTCCACATGTTTTAAACTGAACCCAAAGTGCTTTCGAGAGGATTGAGTTTTGACTATTTCGAAAGGTTTTAATGAATGGTTTCGATAGGGGTGGTTCCCTAATGTTTCGAAAGGGTTGAAAGGAAGGGTTTTTCCTATGTTTTTTAAAGGCAATATTTTAAAGGTTTTAAAGGAGGATGTCTAATGTTTTGAAGCTTTCAGTGAAAAGAAAGGAAATATTTTTCCAATGTTTTTGAAAGGATTTTTATGGTTTCAAAAGGGTCTTTCAATGGTTTCGAAGGGGTTACCTTCAAGGGTTTCGAAAGGGGAGTTTAAAGGTTTTAAACAGTTTTGATAGTCATAAATAGGCAATATAGTCTAAATATTTTCAAGTTAAAAAGGGGTTTAACTTGCTTTGGAAGGATAGCTAATCCTCATTAAATTCCATCAACATTATTTTGAGTAAAGTATATATATCATTGCAAAATAGCTTACAGTAAAGCTAAGAATATATTTTCCTTGTATAAGTATGATTTGAAAGGTTAAATCATTTTGAAAAGGTTTTCAAGGAAAAAGACATAGGGTAGTTAACCCTAAAAAAATAATTCGGACACTTAGTCCATTTTGATTCAGACAAGAGTCCAGTTTGCGGGCAGGCGGTCCTGTTGTATGGACAGATAGTCCATTTGTAGCATAACGGACCTTGCTATTATGTTGTGGATAGATAGTCTACTTATTGCCTGCTTTCTAGACAGATAGTCCATTTATTAGCATAAAGGATATTGCTATTTGATATAATCAGATTGATTAACCAGTTTGGTTGCAGGAAAGGATTTTCAAATTATATGTTTTAAAGAGGATATTAGTGAGGGAAAACCCATTCTGCTAAGTGGTGTGGTCTCACTATATATCAGTAAACCGAGATGTAACAGAATTATTCACACTAGGCTTTATGTCCGACTCGAAGTTTTTGTTTCCCTTTCAACTCTCGAGTGCTCAAAATTGATTTGACTAGCCTAAGGGTTGAGGTTTTCAGGTTTTAGTTTTTTGGCGAATAAAGCTTTCGAAGACGAGCATGTGGTTGACAGATAGCTAATTAAGATTTGCAGTTTCACTTTGTTTTGATTCCGCTGTGTATATTAAGTCAGATATGACTATATTGCTTTGATCCACCAAGGGGGCATCGTCATATGTCGCTCTTGGCATATTTTTGTAATGATTATAATTAATCTTTACCTGGGAAACGATACGGGATTATGTAACTTAGATATGAATTTGTTTTGAAATGTAATCTGCAAAATGTTGTTTTTTGGAAATCTGTGATTTTGTTCATAATCAAGTACTTCTAATATTATGGATACCATTATCATTACCATATTTTGTCACCAGAAGTTAATACTATGGAAACTGCAGCATTTGTAGCGCTTAGCTTTTGACCTCTAGATATGGGATATTACAAATTGGTATCAGAGCTTGGTTTATGAAAAATTTTAAACTAAAAATGGTTTTTAAAACATAATCCTTGGGAATTAGAGCAAGAGTGGGGTATGGGATAACGCTATAGTAACGTATTTGTATTTTCTATATATAAGTAAACGCTTTATCTCTTGTCTCCTATCCTTTTTAGTTTATTTTTCTGTATCTCATGAGATTTGAATATTGATATGGAAGGTAGAAGAGGAAGAGTTAACCCAAGAGGGGAAGGCACCGAGGGGAATGCTAGACCTAGTACAAGGAGAACCCAAGGTCAGGCACAAGTAGAGAATGTAAGTGCTGGAGTCACGCAAGTGGACATGAGAGCTATGTATCGGTTTTTTGTGAATATGATGAAAGCTGGAGTTGCAGCTGGAATGGTAAGAGGAGATGTTACAAAGGCAGGAGTTTCAGAAGGTTCGGTAGTTAACAACTATGCTAAGCTGAGCGGAGATTACGCTAAGCTTGGAGCGAAGCCCTTTCTGAGGACACAGGATGCTATAGAAGTGGAAATTGGTTGTTACACTATGAAAGGATTTTTGCAGACTTGAGGCTCAATGATGAGTAGAAGAGGAGGTTGGCATCCAAACAGCTTCAAGGAGCCGCATTGTTTTGGTGGAACAGCATGACGGCTGGTGTGTAGGGGTGTAAATCGGTCGGACCGGACCTGTGACGACCCGGAATTTTTGAGCATTTGAAATAGGAATATTTAATTAATTTTAAATATTCAAAAGATAATTATTAACTTTAATTTCAAAATATCATTATTGATTAGACAAGTAATTATTGAATTTAAATTATTGAAATTGGTAAATTTTTGAATCTGGAACTTTAAGCCTGTTAAAAATAATTTGAAGACTTATAAAATTTATATAGATAATACTGAAATGGATAGAAGTGTTGGAATCGGCTTTAAAAATGGTTTGTTATGTTTTGAAATTTTATATCATTTAAATTGAATTTAAAAATAGCCTTCCGAGGCACAGTCTCGGAATTTCGACGAAACCAGTTCCATTGGATCCGTAATATTATATTATTATCGGATTTTAATTTTCGTATTGATTGGAGCGGTTGTGTGAGCATACGATATATAAACCGTTGAAATCTTATATTAGGAATTTAATTAAATTAATATAATTAGATATTTAGTCAGCAGAGAGATTTCTTTTCAGTAGCCATCGTTCTTTCACTTTAGCCACCTTCCTTTTGAGCAAGCGTACGCAGAAACAATTTTGGGTGCTAACGTCTTTTCATTGTCGCTTACCTTCTGAAGGAAGCTATGCTCTATTTTATCACGTTCGTTTCCTTCCTTTCACCCATACCCAAAACGAATTCACAAAGAAAATATTTCGTTCAAGTATAGGCAAATGGAAATGGTTGCCAAGATAAATCGTATTCTCCCCTTTTCTGTTTTTTTATTTTTCTTCCCGTTCGAATCGAATACAAAATAATGGCCGCTCTCCTCAATACCATTCAAAATCTTTCCAAATCAATTGCCAACGTCTTCTCGTTCGATAAATAAAGGGAAAATGAGCATCGCGATCTTGCTGTGAAGTTCTCGAGTATGGAAAGGGGGCGACTTCAGTTCTAAACGAACTCACTCAGAAGGGAATTGCGAGGGGATTCGCGACTTGGGTCGTGATTCGTGGTAGAAGGGGGGTGGCGACCGTGGTGTTGAGGCGTGGGTAGGGACGCGCGCTCGAAGACTGGGGGAAACAGTGGTTTCGATCGCGAGTCGCGCGGTGCTCTGATGGAGACTGGCATCGATGGTCTTCAAATTAGGGTTTCGGTGAGGTCGATTGCTGTGAAGTCGGGGAAGAAGCCGAAGTCGACTTCGATGGGGTCGGAGGAGGCGAGTCGTGTGTCTTGGGTTGGCAATTTCGAGGTATACTTCTTGAAGTTTATCCAGATAACTATATTATTGAAGATAAATATTTTTTTTCGGTATGAATTTGGATTGTTAATAAAACGGAAACTATTTGCCAGTTAAACTTCAAAATAAAAAAAAAATGAATTGTTTGATTAGTACAGATACTAATAAAATCATTAGTTAAAAATTTAACATTTATTAGCTTGGATCAAATTTATTAACCGGGAAGAGTTATTTATTTATAGGATGATAATAAAAAAATGATTTTTTAATTTTAGAGTTTACTGTAATAAGATAAATTATTTTCATATACAATTTGGATGGGAAATTATAAGTTTAAAACTAAATTTTCTAGTCACTTAATTAATAAACGATAATAAAATTATTTGGTTATTCTAATCTCTAAGAAAATTTATTTATGGAATTTAGTTAAAATAAAATATAATTTGCTAAGTTTTTAAAATAGTTTTTTTAAGGCAACTTATTGTTAAATTATCCTATTTAGTTATTATTGGAAGGCCAGTTTAAAAATTAAAATAATTAGTTAATTAAATATAACCAATGAGAATATTAATGAAATCGCACAAATTGTTATTCAAGGTCGAAACCTGAGAGGGAAACGAGCTGGGATGAAATTGAATATTTGTGGATGGCAAAACCAAAGAAAAGGTGAGTTAATCTCACTCAGCTGATTTTTTAATTTAAATTTAAATGGTTAAATTTAAATAATTGATTGAATGGTTGCATTGATTGAATATGCTATATTATATATAGTAGTATATAGCAATATATACATATTGGCATATGTATATATTTGAGTTGTTGATATTCCCGCATTATATAGCGGATGAGACCCTATGCGCCGCATAATAGCGGATGATTTTATATTAAACCCATATACCGCGATATTCCATCTCGAAGTGGAATTGGTATTGTGCTAACAGCTGTGGATGCAGGGAAACAGGTTGGAGGGATCCAACTGGATTCCTCAAAATATTTAGTTTTGTTTAAATATTCTGTGATATGATTGTTGATATCCTGTGATGATTTATATTGGATAATCTGGTTGGATTGAATTTCCCAGTATAATGAGTTATCAAAAGCAATTAAATTGGATTTTTGGAAAGAAATAAAAGAGTAAAATTCAAGTTAAATAATTCTAGTGAATTCGAATAAATTAAATAAGAAATTGTAAAAGAAATAAAGAAATTTCTAAATTCGAACAAATATGGGAAAGGAGGATTTTGAATTTAACAGGGAAGAAATAAATCTTTAACTAAAGTGATATTATTTAAAAATATAAAAGAATTGATTTTATTGAAATTTAAAGATTTAATTTAATTAAAATATTAATTGAAGAAGTTTGGAAATCCGAAATTGGTATTTTAGTTAAAAAGGGTTTTAACTCATAATAAGGAAATAAAAGATGAAAGTTAATGTATTTGAAATAATTGAAGTAAATAGGGAAATTTACTTCAAAGTAAAGTAAAATGGAAATCAATTGGAAATTGATTTAAGTGTTTAAAAACTTGGGTTTTTAAAAGAGAAATGAGATTTTGGAGATATAAACTGGGTTTATAAAGTAAAATAAAACATCAGTGGATATTTGAGAATATAAATTCAAGATGGGAATTTATAAAAGGATATGGATTGGTTTAAAAATAAATGTTGGTTTATTTTTAAAAGATGGAAATGAGAAGTGTATTTCTCTGGATTGCCAAGTACGTTTTTCCAAGGCAATTTTAAATACAAGTTAAAAGTTTAATATGTTTTAAAAAGCATATTTTAGAAGATTGATTATTTCTAAATGTTAAAGTCTAAAGTAAGTATTTTCAAAAATCTATTATTGTAGTAACTATATAAAAGTGATTTGGTATTATGTTTAAAGAGGAAATTTAGTTTATATTTATAAAGTGGTTTATTTTAAAGTATATATTTTTAATAAAGTACTAAAGTAGTTTAATTTCAATGTTATAAAGTATATTTAAATAAAGTGTTTTTAAATTATTTTAAAATTAAAAGTATTTTGTACTTGGCGATTCAGTGGAAATAAATATTTGGGAATGTATTCCGTAAGCGGGAACTGTTTTGAAATTGTTTCAAATGAGTTTTGAAAATTCGGAAATATATCTTGGAAAGATATTTGGGCAAATAAATAATGTGGGAAATTATTTATTGTGTGATGGTTGCTTGTGGATGTTAATTGATAGTTAAATAACCGACTATCAATATTGGCCAAATGCGTTGATCGTTTCGAAGAGACCGGGATCGGGTTTCCGTATACCGGGATTCTAGGTCTGGAGACTCGAATACCACTTCGATTCGGTTTGTACGTTTCGTGTAACGTGTTCAGAGTCGAAGATGGAGCAGTGAAGTGCAAGGGCTAGTCGCTACTAATCCTGAGGATATTTCCAAAATGGATGTAGTAGGAATAGTGCCTTCGGTTCCGTTCGAACCCGGGACGGACTTGTATGGACGAATGCTTTCGTGACATCGTCAGGTGGACGATGGGCATTCTAAGGGATATGTGCTATAAAGGTATCGTTTAGCCTCGAGCCTCATCAACCGGGAATGACTGAAAATCAGGGGTTATGCAGCAAGGCTTCATGGGTAGCCCCCACTTGAGAGTAAAGTCATCCCTGTCTAGATGTCCCTTTTATTTCGGCTTAGTGGTGCGGTTGCTGATCCCAACCGTGGGGTGATTTTATTTGGAATTATCCAGTAAGGGATGATTCCGGCCTTGTGTTGCAGGGGAGCGGGCGTACTCCTCGGTACTGTGATCTAGGCCACGTACTGTGACAGGTGGTACCCCAGTGCCTAGTCATTCGTTGGAAATCCATTCTCCCTACGTGCCTTGTACGAGTTTTGTTTGTATTACCCACTTTGTGGCTAGTATGCCGGAATTTAATAGATGTAACAATTTCGGCTATTTTAATAAGTATTTGTGAATAGACACTATTATAATATCAGAGGATTTTTATAAAAAGTGTTTTAGCTATCGTAAGGTAAAAACCCGACATGTTTATTTGTGGCGTGGTCTTACGAGATGCTTTTATTTCAAAAGGATTTTTGAAACTTTAATAATCAAATTGAGTGTGATTTTCTCACGCTGGTATTCCAGACTGACTCGGGTATTGTTTTATATGATGCTCGGGTCAGACCGAGTATTATAGGTTACAGGATATGATGCTGTGGAGCTCAGGAGACGAGCTGGATGACGATATGTACTCACGTACTTGTTATTATTTTTCCGCTGTGTATTCAGTTGTATGTTATGGATGTTGATGTACTCTGATGATGTATTCTGATGATGTATTATATAAACAGATATAGTTTTTGATTTGTGTAAAGATCTGTTGATATATATTATATTTTATTCCGCTGCGATGGATAGATTCTGATGTTGTTTTTCTATTTTTCTTCTTCTACCTCTTCTTCTTAACTAAAATGGTTCGATTTTCCGGGTCTGGAAAGTCGGGTCGTTACAGGTGGTATCAGAGCGAGGTTGGCGATAACCTTGGCTCTGGTGGGAAATTTTGAGAGTATAAATAGATATGAGCGCGTACTTGTTAGTGAATATAAAATGGTTTTATATTGTGTTGGTTGATTTATTGAGTGGTATATGAACCTTCGTCGGCACAGTCTGCGCAACTGTATCGAAGGGGTTTCTAAACGCTCGAATAGAACAATTCGACACAATATTGTTTTGAAACGGGTAGATGAAATAATTTTACCCGAAAAATGTATTTTGATATAAAAGAAATATTTCTTTAAATTATTATATATTTGGATGTTTGGATGAAAATATTCTGACAAATTAAAATTGAAAAAATATGGTAAGATTGTAAAATCAGAATGATTTACTTAACCAATGGATATTTGTATAAATATGAATTGTACAAATGAATTATAACTAAAAATTTGATTTAATCAAACGGTAAATTTAAACCCTGGATATTTGGAAGTGTTTTCAAAGTGTTTTGAAGATAAACACAAGCATTATTATTTTGGAAAGTATTTCTGGAAGGAAAATTGTTTTAAATAAATTTTTGAAAGGGATATAGCAATAAATTCATTTCAGTTGCTGGAAATAATTCGGAGGATGACGGCCGCATCTTCAGAATTTATTTTCGAACTCCTGAGTGACGAATTGCTGCCAAATTGATTTATTCAGAAAAGCTAGTTGTTTTTGAAATTTCCAAAGGAAATTTGTTTTGTTTTTGAAATTTCAAATGAAATTTGTAGGGAATGAAAATCCAGAATTGGTTTAAAAACGTGAGAAGTGTGATTTTGGAATAAGTGGAGATTTCAAAATGATTTGAAACTAAAAGCCGGGTACATAAGAATTCTAAATCTTTATTTGAATCAGATGGAGAAATAAAATTAAGTTGAGACAAATGAGCTTAAACTAAGTTTAATTTTGAGTTGGATTTGAAGCAAACTGAGAAAAATAAATCCAGTTGTATTTGGATTGTTGGAATCGAATTTAAATAAATTGTGATGGAAATGATATTAAGAGAATAATATGATTTGACTGAAGTTAAGTTAAATAAAATTAAATTGTAATGAAATTCAGTTGAATTATAAATAATATTGAGTGAAATTAAAATCCTTACATTAACAAGTAAGAGTAAGATGAATAAGAGATGTGCAGTTTGGAATAGAGATTTGGGTTAAATTAAATTTAGCTTGGATAATGGTAAAGGAATTAAATTTATTGGAAAATTAAATTAATTGTGGCTTGAATGGGAAGTTATAGCTAAGTAAATAAATTTGTTTGGTATTTTGGGAATGAATAAGATCCAGTACTTGAATTATAAAACCCGAGGAGATTAACTAGGGTGATTTGTAAGGATAAAAATCAAATATTGTATTGGTTAAAATGGAAGTAAACTAATTTGGAATAAATTAGTAAATCAAATATGTTAATGGAATTTGGATTTGGTAATAAAAGTGAAAGTGTGAATGAATAATGGAGTTGAAGTATAATAGTGATAATTTGAATTGTAAATAATTGCAAGTAAGTAGAAATGGATTGAAGTAGACTTGTTAGTAATAAAATACAATTCAGAAATAAATTATCAAATGCGGATTAGAATTTATATTGGATTCAGTAAATTTACCAATTAAATTATAAGTGTAATGGGATTAAAATAAATTGAATTGGAATCAATTCAAATTGGTTGTAAAACCCAAATAATCATTTATTCATATGGACATGGACGAGGCTGCATTAAATAAATCGTCGTTTGACGTAAACAAGGAAGTTAAAATTCTATAAGTTGATAGAAGTTAAATATATTGATTTTGAGATCAACTGAATTAAATATGAGTTTGTTTTGCTAAAATGAATCGAATGTGAGAGTTGAGTTGTAAACAATTTAAATTAATGGTGGAACCCTATAAATTGCTTATAAGTGTTGTTTAACTTGCATTGCTTATTAAAACGCTTATGTTGCTAGTTAAATATGAAAAATGTTGTTAAGTTGCATGATTTTGGCACTTACATCTTTAAATTAAGCAAGTACAGGTTCGGGGAAGCCGTATAGCTGATTTTGGGTTGCACTAATTGCTAAATAATAAGCCGCTTGCTTTAAAATGCTAAAAATGAGGTACGCTTACGCAAAGGAATTCAAAATAGGAAATATGAACTGTTTATATTGATATATTGTGATTTCCGGCCTGAGGCCGATGTATATATACATATTTGTGCATCCTGCGATATCGCAGAAGTCCCTCCGTACAAGGGAGACTCTGCCAAAAATTTTCGTAAATTTTGGAAGTTAGAAAATTTTTGAAATTTTTGAAAATTTTCATTAACGATAAATGATTTAAATTTGCTAAGCAAATAAAATTGAAACTAGATATTGAAATCTAATTCAAATGTGAATGTAAAGTGAAGTGAAATCGAAGGAACTAAAGAAGTGAAGTTTGCGAATAAACTGTTAATTGAAATTTAAATTAATTAGTAAGTGCAACTAATTAAATGTTCGAGTGGAAGCCAAATTGAAATCAAATGGAATTGTAAAGACAAAAGTAAATAGAAATGGATATGAACTACGATAATGAAGTGAAAATAAGTATAAGCAGTATGTAAAATATTTATTTTGAACTTAAGAAATATGGTGAGATTCTTAAGTAATTTGGTAATGAGGGAAAATTATTCTAAGTGAATAATTGAATAAAGATGTAAAATTGGAAGTTGTGAAATGGGATAATTGTGAATAAGTGAATGTGATCAAACTGAATGTGAATAAAAAAGAATTGATATAATTGGTAATCAATTGGAATTTATACGTAAGGTGTACGTATATTATTTGATCGCATAGCTATTTGATCCAGATTCGAACACATAATTTCGAGATAGTTTTATCGATCCGAATTAGGATTTTTCACTCGATTTTCGATGGCGAACCTGGATATGGATTGTTGGTTGATTCTGGTAATTCTCTATCGTAGTTATGACTATGCAAGGAGAATGACGGTTTCTGATCAAGAAACCAAATCTGAGTCCGCACTAGGAAGTCGGGTGGACGATACTAGTTCGGAAGTGAAATTGTGTGATCGATTGAGCGATCGAATGTGATATTGCGTACGGAAGATATATGTGCATCGTACGGGCTTAAGTAAAACAAATATTGAAAATTTGTAAGAAATGTCTAAAGTGGTTTTGAAGCTGTAATTGGATATTATTGCTTAGTAGGATATACAGGTGTATAAAAGCAATGGATAAATAGGGATTTTGATTTTTGAAGATAAAATTTAATGGCCCGACAAAAAGGTATGTATTTGAATTTCTATATGAAATTTGATTGGGTTTTTGATCCAGCCACTTGGCTTTTTGTTTTCTTTTTGAGATTGGGAGGCCGTAGAGCCATTTTGTAGTTGTACCGAGCTAGCCGCGCAAAGGAGACGCTGGCGGAATTTTTCGGAAATTTAGGGAGTTAGAAAAATTTTGGAAAATTTTGATAAGTTAAAATTTGAATTCAAATTTAAATTTGAATGGATAAGTAGGTGGTATGGGTTGAACTTATGAGTAAGTTTGGGAAGTTAAAAGATGATTAGTGTATCATTAATAAAAGATTGTTTGGGTGTTGTTAAAACTGTTTGGTTTTGGAAAATAGTAATGGGTATTGGATCATTCTTCCTAACTGGTAATTTCGGGGACGAAATTCTTTTAAGGGGGGAGGAATGTGACGACCCGGAATTTTTGAGCATTTGAAATAGGAATATTTAATTAATTTTAAATATTCAAAAGATAATTATTAACTTTAATTTCAAAATATCATTATTGATTAGACAAGTAATTATTGAATTTAAATTATTGAAATTGGTAAATTTTTGAATCTGGAACTTTAAGCCTGTTAAAAATAATTTGAAGACTTATAAAATTTATATAGATAATACTGAAATGGATAGAAGTGTTGGAATCGGCTTTAAAAATGGTTTGTTATGTTTTGAAATTTTATATCATTTAAATTGAATTTAAAAATAGCCTTCCGAGGCACAGTCTCGGAATTTCGACGAAACCAGTTCCATTGGATCCGTAATATTATATTATTATCGGATTTTAATTTTCGTATTGATTGGAGCGGTTGTGTGAGCATACGATATATAAACCGTTGAAATCTTATATTAGGAATTTAATTAAATTAATATAATTAGATATTTAGTCAGCAGAGAGATTTCTTTTCAGTAGCCATCGTTCTTTCACTTTAGCCACCTTCCTTTTGAGCAAGCGTACGCAGAAACAATTTTGGGTGCTAACGTCTTTTCATTGTCGCTTACCTTCTGAAGGAAGCTATGCTCTATTTTATCACGTTCGTTTCCTTCCTTTCACCCATACCCAAAACGAATTCACAAAGAAAATATTTCGTTCAAGTATAGGCAAATGGAAATGGTTGCCGAGATAAATCGTATTCTCCCCTTTTCTTTTTTTTTATTTTTCTTCCCGTTCGAATCGAATACAAAATAATGGCCGCTCTCCTCAATACCATTCAAAATCTTTCCAAATCAATTGCCAACGTCTTCTCGTTCGATAAATAAAGGGAAAATGAGCATCGCGATCTTGCTGTGAAGTTCTCGAGTATGGAAAGGGGGCGACTTCAGTTCTAAACGAACTCACTCAGAAGGGAATTGCGAGGGGATTCGCGACTTGGGTCGTGATTCGTGGTAGAAGGGGGGTGGCGACCGTGGTGTTGAGGCGTGGGTAGGGACGCGCGCTCGAAGACTGGGGGAAACAGTGGTTTCGATCGCGAGTCGCGCGGTGCTCTGATGGAGACTGGCATCGATGGTCTTCAAATTAGGGTTTCGGCGAGGTCGATTGCTGTGAAGTCGGGGAAGAAGCCGAAGTCGACTTCGATGGGGTCGGAGGAGGCGAGTCGTGTGTCTTGGGTTGGCAATTTCGAGGTATACTTCTTGAAGTTTATCCAGATAACTATATTATTGAAGATAAATATTTTTTTTCGGTATGAATTTGGATTGTTAATAAAACGGAAACTATTTGCCAGTTAAACTTCAAAATAAAAAAAAATGAATTGTTTGATTAGTACAGATACTAATAAAATCATTAGTTAAAAATTTAACATTTATTAGCTTGGATCAAATTTATTAACCGGGAAGAGTTATTTATTTATAGGATGATAATAAAAAAATGATTTTTTAATTTTAGAGTTTACTGTAATAAGATAAATTATTTTCATATACAATTTGGATGGGAAATTATAAGTTTAAAACTAAATTTTCTAGTCACTTAATTAATAAACGATAATAAAATTATTTGGTTATTCTAATCTCTAAGAAAATTTATTTATGGAATTTAGTTAAAATAAAATATAATTTGCTAAGTTTTTAAAATAGTTTTTTTAAGGCAACTTATTGTTAAATTATCCTATTTAGTTATTATTGGAAGGCCAGTTTAAAAATTAAAATAATTAGTTAATTAAATATATCCAATGAGAATATTAATGAAATCGCACAAATTGTTATTCAAGGTCGAAACCTGAGAGGGAAACGAGCTGGGATGAAATTGAATATTTGTGGATGGCAAAACCAAAGAAAAGGTGAGTTAATCTCACTCAGCTGATTTTTTAATTTAAATTTAAATGGTTAAATTTAAATAATTGATTGAATGGTTGCATTGATTGAATATGCTATATTATATATAGTAGTATATAGCAATATATACATATTGGCATATGTATATATTTGAGTTGTTGATATTCCCGCATTATATAGCGGATGAGACCCTATGCGCCGCATAATAGCGGATGATTTTATATTAAACCCATATACCGCGATATTCCATCTCGAAGTGGAATTGGTATTGTGCTAACAGCTGTGGATGCAGGGAAACAGGTTGGAGGGATCCAACTGGATTCCTCAAAATATTTAGTTTTGTTTAAATATTCTGTGATATGATTGTTGATATCCTGTGATGATTTATATTGGATAATCTGGTTGGATTGAATTTCCCAGTATAATGAGTTATCAAAAGCAATTAAATTGGATTTTTGGAAAGAAATAAAAGAGTAAAATTCAAGTTAAATAATTCTAGTGAATTCGAATAAATTAAATAAGAAATTGTAAAAGAAATAAAGAAATTTCTAAATTCGAACAAATATGGGAAAGGAGGATTTTGAATTTAACAGGGAAGAAATAAATCTTTAACTAAAGTGATATTATTTAAAAATATAAAAGAATTGATTTTATTGAAATTTAAAGATTTAATTTAATTAAAATATTAATTGAAGAAGTTTGGAAATCCGAAATTGGTATTTTAGTTAAAAAGGGTTTTAACTCATAATAAGGAAATAAAAGATGAAAGTTAATGTATTTGAAATAATTGAAGTAAATAGGGAAATTTACTTCAAAGTAAAGTAAAATGGAAATCAATTGGAAATTGATTTAAGTGTTTAAAAACTTGGGTTTTTAAAAGAGAAATGAGATTTTGGAGATATAAACTGGGTTTATAAAGTAAAATAAAACATCAGTGGATATTTGAGAATATAAATTCAAGATGGGAATTTATAAAAGGATATGGATTGGTTTAAAAATAAATGTTGGTTTATTTTTAAAAGATGGAAATGAGAAGTGTATTTCTCTGGATTGCCAAGTACGTTTTTCCAAGGCAATTTTAAATACAAGTTAAAAGTTTAATATGTTTTAAAAAGCATATTTTAGAAGATTGATTATTTCTAAATGTTAAAGTCTAAAGTAAGTATTTTCAAAAATCTATTATTGTAGTAATTATATAAAAGTGATTTGGTATTATGTTTAAAGAGGAAATTTAGTTTATATTTATAAAGTGGTTTATTTTAAAGTATATATTTTTAATAAAGTACTAAAGTAGTTTAATTTCAATGTTATAAAGTATATTTAAATAAAGTGTTTTTAAATTATTTTAAAATTAAAAGTATTTTGTACTTGGCGATTCAGTGGAAATAAATATTTGGGAATGTATTCCGTAAGCGGGAACTGTTTTGAAATTGTTTCAAATGAGTTTTGAAAATTCGGAAATATATCTTGGAAAGATATTTGGGCAAATAAATAATGTGGGAAATTATTTATTGTGTGATGGTTGCTTGTGGATGTTAATTGATAGTTAAATAACCGACTATCAATATTGGCCAAATGCGTTGATCGTTTCGAAGAGACCGGGATCGGGTTTCCGTATACCGGGATTCTAGGTCTGGAGACTCGAATACCACTTCGATTCGGTTTGTACGTTTCGTGTAACGTGTTCAGAGTCGAAGATGGAGCAGTGAAGTGCAAGGGCTAGTCGCTACTAATCCTGAGGATATTTCCAAAATGGATGTAGTAGGAATAGTGCCTTCGGTTCCGTTCGAACCCGGGATGGACTTGTATGGACGAATGCTTTCGTGACATCGTCAGGTGGACGATGGGCATTCTAAGGGATATGTGCTATAAAGGTATCGTTTAGCCTCGAGCCTCATCAACCGGGAATGACTGAAAATCAGGGGTTATGCAGCAAGGCTTCGTGGGTAGCCCCCACTTGAGAGTAAAGTCATCCCTGTCTAGATGTCCCTTTTATTTCGGCTTAGTGGTGCGGTTGCTGATCCCAACCGTGGGGTGATTTTATTTGGAATTATCCAGTAAGGGATGATTCCGGCCTTGTGTTGCAGGGGAGCGGGCGTACTCCTCGGTACTGTGATCTAGGCCACGTACTGTGACAGGTGGTACCCCAGTGCCTAGTCATTCGTTGGAAATCCATTCTCCCTACGTGCCTTGTACGAGTTTTGTTTGTATTACCCACTTTGTGGCTAGTATGCCGGAATTTAATAGATGTAACAATTTCGGCTATTTTAATAAGTATTTGTGAATAGACACTATTATAATATCAGAGGATTTTTATAAAAAGTGTTTTAGCTATCGTAAGGTAAAAACCCGACATGTTTATTTGTGGCGTGGTCTTACGAGATGCTTTTATTTCAAAAGGATTTTTGAAACTTTAATAATCAAATTGAGTGTGATTTTCTCACGCTGGTATTCCAGACTGACTCGGGTATTGTTTTATATGATGCTCGGGTCAGACCGAGTATTATAGGTTACAGGATATGATGCTGTGGAGCTCAGGAGACGAGCTGGATGACGATATGTACTCACGTACTTGTTATTATTTTTCCGCTGTGTATTCAGTTGTATGTTATGGATGTTGATGTACTCTGATGATGTATTCTGATGATGTATTATATAAACAGATATAGTTTTTGATTTGTGTAAAGATCTGTTGATATATATTATATTTTATTCCGCTGCGATGGATAGATTCTGATGTTGTTTTTCTATTTTTCTTCTTCTACCTCTTCTTCTTAACTAAAATGGTTCGATTTTCCGGGTCTGGAAAGTCGGGTCGTTACAGGACCGGACGGAGGTGTGTTCAGTTTATGTCCTAAATAAAATCGGACCGAACATAGACCGGACGAGATTTATGTTCGTACAAATTTTGTTGTCCTAACTCGTGTCCTAAATGAAATCGGACGGACTCGTACATACATTTTTCGGACACGGACCCAAACGGACACGGACGGACAATGCTATTTACATCAAATTTTATGTTGTTTAATAGAATTTCCATCAAATATACTGAACTATAAGAAATTCGGGCGAATTCGAACGAACTCGGACCGGACAATATTTTTTCTCGTACAAATTTTCTTGTCCTAGCTCGTGTCCTAAATGAAAATCGAACGGACTCGGACGGACGTATTTCGGTTACGGACATGAACGGGCATCGGACACTCATACAACATTTACAACCCTACTGGTGTGGACGAGGAAACTTTGTCATGGACAGATTTCAAGGGAAGGTTCCAGGAGAGGTTTATGTCTGCAATGGTACAGTCAGCTCTGATTAGGAAGTTTGCTGAGTTAGAGCAGTGAAGATGTCTATTTTGGAATATGCTATAATGTTTGAGGAGTTGGTCCGATATGGGTATGCTTCAATGGATACCGTGATGAAGAGGAACAAGAAGTTCATTAGGGGGTTGAAGCCTGAGTTAGTTAGGGCCACACTACCTCATATTAGAGATCCTTCTGACTTTGTTGTGGAGATGGCCTTAAGGTATGAGAAGGTTCTTGATTCTCTAGAGAAGAGTAAGGCTAAAGAAGTCCAGGTTGGGCAGAATCAGAAGAGGAAGTTCTTTCCTAAGAAAGGTGCTCAGAAGGGTGAGCAACTAAGAAAGGGAAGTCTGAGATTGTTTGCTTCAAATACAACAGAAGGGGTACTTTTCTTGTAACACCCTGCATTTTTATATAGTTAAAATATAACGTATAACGATAAGTAATGAAAATAAATAATTTTAGAATTATTGGAATATGGGTACGGAACATGAACCATTGCGTCTGGGGCGATTTTCTGATCAGTTTCCATAAATAACTTGTCAAAATCTGAACCAATATGAAGAAGTTATGAACGGAACAAAAACAAGAAACAAAATGAATAATAATAATAATAATAAATATATGCATATGGGCCGACCATAGGTCGACACGGCCACGCTGGTCGACCTCACGGTCGACCGGTGCTTAGAGGCGTTCCGCCGCCCGGTCGACCCGCATACGACCTGGATGAATTTTCGTCCAGGTACATACAGTGATGTGTTTTCTCATTTTTGCACGATCTGAGCCATACATTCTTCGATCCTATGGCTCCGAACGACCCTATGATGTGGTGACTCCAGGCTCAATCCAAGAATCCGACGGTCTGAGATCCCCAAGCTCCAACATAAATAGGACCCTAGGCCTAGCTATCTTCTCACAATTACATTTTCTCCCGTGGGTTCATTGCCAAAGGCTGAACCCTAAATAGAAAATATTTCTTTGGGTTCTTGGCCTAAGGTTGGACCCTAAACTAATTTCTTGGGAGAAGATCTTCTAAATTAAAATATTATACACCTTGGAAGAAGGGGATTCAGAAGGACTGTGGAGCCAAGCGGAGCACAAGTGAAGCTAAGGACGACAGGTGAGTGGATTTATTTATATATCTTTTAAGTTTAAGATATATGATCATTATATTCCCGTTTAGAAAATTTTATTCAATAATTAATCATATTAAATTATGCTGAACTATAAGAAAACTTGCAGTTTCTTTAGAGTATTAGTATTTATACACTATTTTCTATGCCTTATTTACATCTTTTTCTACGTTTTGGATTTTTTCTACAAGCGTCATTTTTCTTCTATCCTCTCCTTTTTCTTTGCGTATGGATTAGAATAGATTAACCGCGAATATGGATTAAATAATTAAGAAGAATGAAGGAAATTAGATTTAAAATAATAAAAGTTGAGGAATATAATTACTGTAATAAATTGCATTAAAACGGGAAAAGTTAATTTGGGAGTAATTATAAGATTAATTGGTTGGTTTAGAAAATAGGATACATTTCCATAACTTAATATCTAAAAGATAACGATAAATGTAACTGCCAGAATAAAATAAATAAAAATGGTGAATTAGTGTAAAATAGAGAAACCACTGTATTTTACACTACTCCAAAATAGTAAAGAGATATCTTGCGGTTACAGATTAATGTTTATAGTATTATCCAATATTAAGATATGGAAATGGATTATATAGTTTTCATAACCAACCAAATAAAATAGAATTAATTCCTAAAATAGCAGACAATAAAGCAAAGTATGATTTGAAACAAGAAAATTATTAATTTAAGAATTTAAGGCTATAAAAAAAATTAATGAGCCTAATCTGCATTTATTGCGTAGGCTATTTAGCTAGGCAATTTTTATGATAAGTGAATTATGTAATATTAGAGTTAAAGAAAATTCTATATCATAATAAAAGAAGGCAGACTAGAGCAGACAAGAAACGCTTGTAATTATATAACAGACTATAAAAGAAGAAAAGGTAACAATTACAAGTAGAATTATAATAGGTTATAATTATGAAATAAGAACGGAAAAGCTTATCGTGAGACTTATAATAAACTGGTAAGCAATAATAGTAGAGAATAATGATAGAAACTTATTTAAACAACTTATATTAAGTCGATAAGCAAATAAAACGGAAATAATAAAAAAGGCTTATTTTTATTGAACTTAAGGATTTATATATTAAGTTAAATAAGCAAGATAATGAATGTGGCTCAACTAACAGCATTTCCTATATGACCTATGGTTATCTCACAATAGTTAGAAATGAGACGAGGGGAAGAATATGCTAATTAAATTAAAATAAGGAGCCAACATAATAAGAAAGCAAACTAAACGCAAATTAAAAGATTAGACTTAGGGTCAAATAGAAGAATCGAAATGCGTTTGGAGCAGCCCAAAGGATGAAGCGCCTAACGAAGCAGTTCATCACGGATTTCAGCAACGGAGAAGAACGTCCAACTTAGTATTTTTGGGCTCCAAGGAAGTATGAGACTTCAACGGGACATGAGGATACTCTAGGATGGCCCTCTGGGTAGGCCTAACGAAGCTGTATCCCCGGAGGCAAGTCTGTTGGTGTTCCATCAAGAGAGTATGCCTTGACTGCATTTGCATTGTAGGCCTAACGAAGCAGACCTTTGTAGGCAATCAGAAGGGCTTGGTGTTCGGAGTAGGGTATTCGTATGTCAAGTACGTGCAAGTAAGTTTAAGGATAGTCGCATGCGGATATCGGCCAACATCAAGACCAAGAGCAATTTTGGGAAAGACTAGAGTTAAACCAACAGGCCAATGATTCTTTCACTATCGAGACATTGAATGGGGGCACCGCCAATTGGACGTTAGATTGTTTGCAGTAGGGCACGACCACTTAACTCTTTAGAAGTCTTTCGATCAGTTGTGGGGTAGCTGCGTGGGGCTATAGTCACGATGAGAAAGAGACAGACTAACTAGAATATATGTATTGTAGGCCTAAAGAAGCAGTCCTTTACAGATATAGAATATCTCCGACTGAGTTTCGTACAAGGTAGAGCTTCTTAGCAGGATTCAGATAGCAGACAGAATGATTACGTAGTCCTCAATGTACGCACTGGGTGGTACACTGTGGATGTGCGAGCACTTGTATAGACTAGTGCAGACGGCATTTTTGATTTTATAGTAAGTAGTGGAGTGTCTGTATTATAGGCCTTACGAAGCAGTCCTTTATAGATGTAGCTATGAAACGCTCGCAGAGCAAAACGATGTAGTATCTGTATTGTAGGTCTTACGAAGCAATTCTTTACAGATATTACTATGGAGCAAGACGATGGAGCATCTGTATTGTAAGCCTTATGAAGCAGTCCTTTACAGATGTAGTTATACAATGCTCTCGAAGCAAGACGATGGAGCACTTTTCGAGGAGGATACGGAAGGTACCATGGGTGGTACTTAGGACCAATATGGTCATTTGGCATATAGCTACATATATTTATATATTAGTTATTAGGTTTTAATCTACTATGGAGTAGATGGGCAAGATTCACGAATAGAGGTGAGAATATTATAACCTAATGAACCTAATATAAGAGTAAATCGAAATAAAAGGATATATGTGGAGTTAAGCCTAGAAGTATATAATTTATCCATTCACCAGAACTTTTGTTCTGAACCCCTCCTCATAACATCCTACATGTTAGGTAGATGGCAGAGACTTCTCAGCTATGTGACACTTGCTTAGGAAGTGTTATTATTTGGGTGAGTATTTACTTACTATTATATTTTAATCAATTCCGCTGTGAGATAATTAATTGATCTCTGATATATTTATCTTTGCCTATTTGCAGGATACCAGATTCCCAACTCGGATTTCAGTGGGCTTGGGTTTTAGCATTTTTATGAAAAATCCGGACCATTGGAGTTCTGGTTGTTACATTTGGTATCAGAGCCTAGGTTTAGATCCCTAGGTAGATAGTGAGTGAACGTATTTGTGTTTCTAATATAAATATAAATATATATATATATACACACACACACACACACTTAAAACCCAAAGAGAAGTCCATTCTTTCGAGTAAATCAATATTTGGAGAAAGTTTGGAAAACAATCTAGTGTATCAAAACTTCGAGTAAGGAAATTCCAGAAGCTATAAGACCTAGAATGGCAAAGGTTTTTGGATTCAATAGAGAATATTTGGAAAGGTGAAAGCAAATTAAAAAGCCACTTTTTAGTCTAGCCCAGCAATTAAACTCTTAAGAATTTGAAAAGTTTTGGAAGATTTTCAAGTTTTAAGTCTAGAAGTTTGCAGCTTATAATCGTACTAGTTTAAATATGGAAAGTTGGAGAGAAACAAATTTAAAGCATTTTTGAATTTGAAAATAGAGAAATATACAGTTGAAAAATATAGGTATTATTAACATTAATTGAAAACAAGTATTTTGGGCTGTAGTGACGATGTTTTACACAACATCTGTCTTTGCCAAGTAGAAATGTATTTTTGAAATCCTTATTTAAGTATGAAAAGGTTTATAAGTACGTAAAAATATTTTTCTAGCGGTAAAGAAATTGAAGCTGTTTTGAAAAAAAAATTATGGGTTGGGCGAATTAAGTGGTTGGAGCAAGTTTATGGACATTAATATGGATTCAGTTGAACTATGGAAGACGTCAAGACTCCACTGAGAGGGTGGAGAGCGAGCAAGGATATTTTGCCAAAGTCGTAACAAGGCAAGCATGCCATAGAAGTGAAAAAAAACGAGGGCTAGGACGACCTAAGGGTCGATAGGCCAGTCGATCGCACGGTTGATTGGTTCCCTGGTTCGTTTGCATGATTATAAATGCGTGCTTTCCCCTCCCTTTCATCATTTTCACTTCCCCCTCTCTAGACAGCAGCCAAAACCCATTTTCCCCCACTTCCATCAACCCAAACTCCTCCAAAACTCCACCGTTTCGCTTGCGGTTTGTATCAAATCAAAGCGTGTCGTGAGATCTACACGGATCCATACTCTGTTTCCATAGATCTGAGAGTTTTTCACCATTCCTCCAAGACGCTCTCTAGTTCACCTTTTCCCCACCTCACACCATAGGAGGTAGCTTGGTGTCAGAGCGATAGGCGGATAGTGCAGTCTTACTCCGATACAGCTGCGTACCAGTTTCTGCAAGGAAGGGCGGTGAAGTTTACTTTTTTCCAAGCACACGTTTAGAGCAGCTATTCTTGGGCACAGGGATGCGATAGATTCTTAGCCATGAGACATTCGAGCAGCGAGCGTATTCCAGGTTAGTACTTCTTTTTTATGCTAACTTACGTACTAGCGATGAGGATGAGGAGTTGGCCTTCCAGTCGGAGGTCAAGGGAGTTAGGATAGTTTTCACCTAGTCTCAGTTGACCAGTATTTTAGATATCAGAGGGTATGGCTTAGAGGTAGGGCAGATTGGATGACGGACATGGCCGTTTTGCAGCAGATTCTTTTAGACCCCCAACACCCCGATTGGAGCGCTAGGCAGTTGACCCCGTTAGCTAGGTTAGTTATTCGCATTATACAGCATTACCTTTTCCCCAAGACGGGGAGTTTTGATCAGATATACCCTATTGTGAGGCGGGCCACCTACGTCATATTTGGAGGATTGCAGGTGAACTGGGCTAGGATGATAATGGCCCAGTATATGATAGCGACTAGACTTCACAGATCTACTATGATTTACTGTCACCTTTGGACACGGGTCTTCAGGTGGGCCGAGGTTGAGATGGAGAGAGAGACTTACAATGAGCATGCCCACCCCATGATAAATTCATCCACTCTGAGGAGGATGCATATAGGATTGGCCCAGATTCAAGCTCCACGGGAGGAGCAGGAGCACAAGCAGCAGCCATCACCATAGCCCTCACCACATTGTCAGGCACTCCAGTAATTTCATGAGCATCAGCACTTTTCCTTGCCACCGTTTGGAGGTGGCGTAAGACATACCGAGTCGCCATGTCGGATTGGCCATCTGAGCCCACGACGTAGAGTACGTAGGGATATGGACATGGGTATGGATCTTAGGGAGAGGGAGCAGGACCCTTTCAGCCCCCTCCACCGATGAGCTACGAGGATCTGTATAGGGCCCTTGCCGAGAGGCAAGAGCGGCTCGCTAGGGAGCACACAGAGATTCTACAGGGACAACAGGAGATGATTAGGAGACAGGATGAGTTAGCTAGGTCTCAGCGTAAGGTTGAGGCGAGCACTAGGCGGCAGGAGGAGCGCCTTAGCTATTTAGATTCCTTTATTAGAGCCTTCCTGTATCAGGGTGGACAAGGGCATAGACCTCCTAGCCGAAGATGATGGCTATGTTAGCCTACGTATGACATATGTCATCTATCTAGTATTGTATTGTAGTAGGGTTTGTTTTCTCTTTTTAGTTATAAAATTGTACCCTAATGTATGCATTTAAAATTCTATGGTAGTATATCAGTGTCGATGCTTTTTCTCTTTATTTTTGTGATGTTCACAAATGGAGAATAAGGACATACGAACGTTATTATAAAAAGTAAGAGCGGAAATAAGAATAACAAAAAGGAAAACAACAAATTAAAGAGGCAACGAAAACGTCAACTAAAGATTTAAAAGGATATTTTCTTATGTAAACTATGCTTGGGAAAATAAAAGGGGTTTTTATAGCATAGCAACTCAAAATTCCAAGTACGGAGAAAGATGTACGAGAAAGAAAATTTGAGAAAAATGAAGTTTCTCTGTTTTCTGTCTTCTTTCTAACATAAGAACTTGAATTCAGAAAATTAGATTTTTCTAAAATCCGAATATTAAAAGTTATGTGTTAGGATTTGGATGAAGAACTGGTTGAACTACACCATTTAATAGGAGTGTGGAAAAATTTGGGTGAAAAATATTTTAATTTTTAGAAAAATTACATTCATATAGAAATTGCAATTATATTTAGGTTGTGCACATCATGTTTTAAAAGTAAACTTTTAAAATATAAAAAAAGCATTCATATAGGAGGTACCACTTGGAGATTTATGTACATGCATATACTTTGTCTCTAAAAGCACCTTTGCACAAAAGCAAGAATGGTTGAAAAATTGGATGTATACAAAATTGTTGTAATTAATGCGAGAGATTACACAAATTTGACCCTTGTCAAATTTCGGGGACAAAATTTCCTAAGTGTGGGAGAATGTAACACCCCACATTTTTATATAGTTAAAATGTAACGTATAACGATAAGTAATGAAAATAAATAATTTTGAAACTATCGGAGTATGGCTCCGGAACTTGTACCATTGTGTCCGGGGCGATTTTCTAATTAGTTTCCATATATAACTTGTCAAAATCTGAACCAATATGAAAAAGTTATGAAAGAAACAAATACAAGAAACAAAACGAAAATAATAATAAAAGTAAATATATATGCATATGGGCCGATCAGAGGTCGACCCGGGCACGCAGGTCAACCGCACGATCGACCGGTGCTTATAGGCGGTCGACCTCCCAATCGGTGCTTAGAGGCGGTCGACTGCCCGGTTGGCCCGCGTACGACCTGTACGAATTTTCATCCACATACGTATAGTGACATGTTTTATCGTTTTTGCACGATCTGAGCCATACGTTCTTCGATCCTATGGCTCCAGGCTCAATCCAAGAATCCGATGGTCTGAGATCACCTAGCTCAAATATAAATAGGACCCTAGGCCTAGCTATCTTCTCACAATTAGATTTTCTCCCGTGGGTTCATTGCCCAAGGCTGAACCCTAAATAGAAAATAATTATTCGGGTTCTTGGTCTAAGGCTGAACCCTAAAAAGAAAATAATTTCTAGGGAGAAGATCTTCTAAATTAAAATATTATACACCTTGGAAGAAGGTGATTCAGAAGGACTGTAGAGCCAAGCGGAGCACAAGCGAAGCTAAGGACGACATGTGAGTGGATTTATTTATATATCTTTTAAGTTAAAGATATATTGTTGTTAGATTTCCATTTAGAAAATTTTATTCAGTAATTAATCATATTAAATTATGTTGAACTATAAGAAAACTTGCAGTTTATTTACAGTATTAGTATTTATACATTGTTTTCTATGCCCTATTTACATCTTTTTCTATGTTTTGGATTTTTTATGCAAGCGTCGGTTTTCTTCTATCCTCTCCTTTTTCTTCGCGTATGGATTAGAATAGATTAAACTCGAATATGGATTAAATAATTAAGTATACTGAAATGAAGAAAATTAGATTTAAAATAATAAAAGTTGAGGAATAGAATTACTGTAATAAATTGCATTAAAATGGGAAAAGTTAATTTGGGAGTAATTATTAGATTAATTGGTTGGTTTAGAACATAGGATACATTTCCATAACTTAATATCTAAAAGATAACGATAAACGTAACTTCCAGAATAAAAGAAATAATAAGGGAGAATTAGTGTAAAATAGAGAAACTACTATATTTTACACTACTCCAAAATAGTAAAAGAGATATCTTGAAGTTACAGATTATTGTTTATAGTATTATCCAATATTAAGACATGGAAATGGATTATATAGTTTTCATAACCAACCAAATAAAATATAATTACTTCCTAAAATAGCAGACAATAAAGTAAAGTATAATTTGAAATGAGAAAATTATTAATTTAAGAATTTTAGGCTATAAGAAAATTAATGAGCCTAAGTCTGCATTTACTGCACAGGCTATTTAACTAGGCAATTATTGTTTGCACAAAAAATGGACAAACACCTCAAAGTCGTATGATTCAATAGTTCTTATGTTGTTCTTAGTGATTTTGGAGATTTATGCAGATATATGAAAAGCAGGGGCTAAATTGTAAAAAGACAAGCAAATTTATAGTGGTTTAGCCAGAATGTGCCTACGTCTACTTTATATGTTATTTCTCTTCTCTTGTTTTGATTACAAGTACAAAGCTTTGATACAAGTAAAAGAATGTTGTTTGAAAGTTCTATCCGTGCTTGAGCTCTCAAAACTTGTCCCCCATTGTTGTACCCCTGCCCCTCTATTTATAGAGTGAGGCTAGGGGTAGGGGTCTTCGAAGTATATAGCTGTTGATGGGCCTGGGCTGACGTGATCTGGCCTGGTGATGTTGGTTCGGTAGTGGATGGAGAAGTGGATTGGTCCGGTAGTGGGTGGTTTGGTAGAGGTTGAACCGGTGGAGGTTGATTCGGTAGTGGATGGTTCGGCGATTGGTTGGTCCGGTAGGGATACCTTGGGTTTGGTTCGGTAGGTAGTGGAGTGGCTGGTCCGGTAAGCAAGTGGTCCGGTAGGCAATGGAGTTGGACCGGAAGCAATTGGTCCTGTAGGCAATGGAGTTGGACCGGAAGCAAGTGGTCCGGTAGGCAATGGAGTTGGACCGGAAGCAAGTGGTCCGGTAGGCAATGGAGTTGGACCGGAAGCAAGTGGTCCGGTAGGCAATGGAGTTGGACCGGAAGCAAGTGGTCCGGTAGGAGCGTGGAGAAGCATGGCTCAGTGATTGGTGTATTTCGTCTGGTGCCTCCTTTCCCACTCTGATTCGGTGGTGGTATGAACGTACCTAACACTTGCCCCCCAAAGTAGGGCATATGCTCAGTATATGTCGTGCTTTGTTTTAGTTTGGACGACCATATTCGGCCAGAGAAACGAACCAGATGGTCTGGCACATCCAACCTTCCTTTATAAGTAGGAGACACATCCCTTCGTTATTCCTTACCGAACGAAATAGCTGTGTTAGCTCCTGAACTGCCGAGTCAATTATTGTGTCGAAACAACCTTAACTGTCGGACCAGGTAAATTTTCCTCTGCCGAACGAGTTTTCAAAGTTGATTCTCTTTATTTTACCGAATGATCCTAAGGGCTTTCGATGCCGAACGAACTTGATAATGAGCATACCGAATGGGCCTTTGGGTAACGAGAATGCCGAATGGGCCTTTGAGTAATGTGAATGCCGAATGGGCTTGAGTAATGTGAATGCCGAATGGGCCTTTGTTTAATGGGAATGCCGAATGAACTTGATTTTTTCACTTTTTATATCACGAGCGAAATTCCAGGCTATATGTACTTGCTTGTTTGTATTCTCTGTTTTAACAACATGTCTTTTCGACGTTGCAGATAATGTCTTGCAAAGCAGAAACTCGATCGGATAAAAAGAAGTCCCAGGGCGAAGGAGAATCTTCCGCAGTGCCCCCTGCTCAGCCAGGACCGGAACGTCACGGATCTACCCCGAGATCACTAGTGGATGGGTACGGTCCTCAGGAGCTTCTGAACTCCCCGCCTGATTGCTTTCCCAGCTCCCTTAAGGAAGAGCAGCTTGATGTCATCTCCTGTTCTTTCGGAATTGATAGGGCGCGCATGCTGTTGCCAAGGAGAGAAGTGATGCCATATGACCCTCCCGAAGGGTACTTCGCCTATAGCAGATACCACTGTATGTGTGGTGCCATCCCGCCTCTTAATGCTTGGGTAGCCAGCTTCCTTACATATCTAAAGGTGGCCCCATTCCAGCTTCAACCCAACTCCTATGCTATACTAGTGAGCCTCTTTGTCATCTTCCAGAGGAAGTATGGGCGTGCTCCTTCCAACCGGGAGATCCGGTACTTATATAATCTGAGGGGCTATAAGAAGGGGTCCCCATACATCAGCCTGGAGTCAGCGGTAACCTTCAAGCCGGTCTTGGATCTGTATTCTAAATACAGCATGTTCAAGAAGGAGTGGTTCTTTGTCAGGGACGACTCTGTTTCTATTCGGCGTTTCACCTCTGGATGTAAGTCGATGCTTTATTTATAATTTCCACTCTGACTACAATGCTCCTTCTCATACGTTTTCATTTTTGCTAGCGACAGGTGGCTTTACGGTTGTGGAGACTGATCGCCTGGTTCAGACGGCGGCTGAGATAGAAGCTATCCCCGGGAGAGATAGATCAGCTGTCTACCTGATCAGAAACGCGACCCTTCTGGAGTATAACTTGATCCTTCCACAGCAGTCAGTAGTCAAGCTGAGGGAAACGGTGGAGGAGAGGGTGGCTGCTCAGGCTAAGGGAGGTGTCACGGTAGAGAGTGGCAAGAGGAAACCTTTCACAAAACCTCCAGCCGTCGGAGGTAAGAAACTTAAGAAGTCGGACGGTCCTTCCCCGAGCAATTGTCCACTTACCCAGGGGGAGGAAGACGTAGAGGAGGAGAGAGGTGAGGGTGGGGGTGACCGGGAAGGTGGCGACGGTGGTGATGGCATCGGGGCCTTGCTTCCTGGGCAGGCAGGCGAGATTCAGGAGTGGACGGATGATGCATTCCACCAAGCTTTTGAGGGGCTGGACGGGGAACCGACTTTGACAGAGAAATCCGGGAAAGCTGACAGGGCTGGGACTGGTGCAAGCGAGCCTCCTCAGACTATTCCAGCCAAGGTGGCTTCGACGACTCAAGGTGAATTTTGACTCCTCCAGGCTCCATTTTTGATAGGGACTTAGGAATATTTTATGATCCGCTCCCGTCCTGGAATGAATCCAGGACTCATTGCAGTATCCTACTCCTCCCCAGGGTTTGTACAACCACAGATGTGTTTTCTTTCTTCTTTTATCTTTTTAATTTATCGTGTTTTCTCGAATTATGGATCAATGTAAGCTTGTGACACTTGTTCTTTATATCAGGAGCAGGTAAAACGGCCAAGGCCTCAGATCTTCGGCACAGGCTTGAACAATACAAGCTCTCTAAAGCTTCCGCCAAGCCGAAGACTCCAACCCACCGTTCCGGTGATGTAGTCGACTACCGTCCTCTTCTCGGGGTTATTGAAGAGGGTATTCAGAAGAGAAAGAGGAGTCATTCCTTATCCGAACCTTCACTCGGTCCCCAGCCCCCAATTCAGCCCCTTCATGATATCACAGAGGAGGATACTGAGTTCGCACTCTCTCCGCACCTGTCTGAAAATCCTACCGTTACGCAGATTGATCGTCCTGGTCTGGCTCGTAATCCATTTGCGGGTCACCCTGATCTGGATCCAGGTTCTCATGATATTACCTTTGACGAGGTTACCGGTGAGCACCTTCTTCCCCGCAATCCCATGGTACGGGTGCTTGATGAGGCTAAGTCCTTAGATCTCGATTTACTTACCACTCGGGTAATTACCATGGAAACGAGGCCAAGGCTAATATTGATTGGGTGGCGGAGGAGACTAGGAAGCTGATGGGGCATCATGCCCGGCTGGTTAAGGCTGGAGAGGAGATCGGGAGTGCCAACATCCGACTACGATTGATGGTTTCGGATCAGGCCAAACAGCTTGCTGATCAGGCCATTCAGATTTCTCAGCATGAGGCTGCCTCCAGGCGGTTGAGGAAGACTATGGAGGAGGCTAGTAAGGCGGAATTGCGGAAGATGGAGGCTGCTTGCAAGGAGCAGATAAATATGGCCATCTCGATAGTGGACGAGGTTCGGAGGGCGGATCTTGAGCAGGTAGAGGAGCTGTCGGGGAGGCTTGAAGCCGTAGAGCTTACTCAGGTCAGGCTAAAGGAGGAGATGGAGGTGATGAGGAGGTCCCTTCAGGCTGACTGCTCGCGATACCGACTGGAAAGGGATGCTGCCATTGCAAGGCTATCGGTTTCTGAGGCACGTATGAGGGAGTTTGAGGAAAATGAGGGGATGATGGACGATATGCTGCATGACATGTACTTTCGCACTTGGAAGCAGGGCAGCTTATCTTGGATGGACGACTACCCCCGGGTTATGGCTAGGATTTACCTCAGGGCTCTAGAGGAGGCCAAGGCTGAGGTGGATAAGGAGGGTGGAGCGGCTTTTAGGATGGATGTGGTCACTGCTCAGTTTACCAAGGAGGAGAAGACAGCGGTAAAAGAGGGGATGCGGTTGTTCGCTGTTGAGGAGGCAGGTGTGGAAGTAGGGGATGATGACCAAGACTATCAAGGGGAAGTTGCTGGTAATCTCTACTTCATTAGTTTCTTCTTTTGTTAACTCTGTTGCTTATCACTAATGATTTCTTTTTCTGACCGGACAGGTGGGCAACAGGACAAGGACAAGACTCCTACGCAGCCGGCTCCCTGATTAGACCTGGAGAATTCTTTTTGTGGATTTGACATGGCAGTATATGTTAGTCTTAAAACAATAGAGTAACTTTTAGGTTGTAATTCTTGCTACTTGTAATAAATAGCTTTATTCTTGATGTGCAATCCTTTAACTTAAGCTGATCTTGTCGTCTTTTGAACGTTTTTGCTATTTTGACATGTTGCCTAAGAAATATAGCTATGCATATTCTTGTAATTAAATTGTGTTTGGTGTCAGGTTCTTGTTTAAAACATAATTTCATGACTTGCAGTGTTAGCGTGAGGTGTGAACAAATTATAGGCATATATGAAAGAAGGAAATACCGCCCCTTATATTTTGCTTGTAGATGGCAACTTTGAATATCTTGTGTGGACGAGTAAGGGATGCGGTCCAGTATTTTGGTGTGAGTATCCGCTTCTATTAGTGAGTGTCTCCTGTTTTGTGTCCTGCACTTCAGGGATTGTTACAGAGGATAGGAGAAAAGTTTCTTAATTAAAATTGAAATATGTGAAATAGTAAAACTTCCAATCACGGAAGACCTTCGATGTGCTTAAGTTCGTGGCAAACGGGCTTTGTAGTCACTTTCCCTAGCTGTGGGTCTTGGAGACATTTGTCACCCATCTTACGCCTCCGCGGGGAGTTAATTCTTTTTTACCACAGCCGTACTTAAGACACATCGGAGCCGAGATCGCACACAGTAACTACCCGGGCCATTATGGCCCGTAATCGTGGGTATTATTCGATTTACTGTGGCCGGCTAGCGTGGGTGCCGATCGTCAACCGTGAACTTCCCCTGGCTGGCCACACCTTATGTTGGGGCTTATAATCGGTTCACAGTTGCCGGCGAGCCGAATGCCGTAATGAGCTGCCTCGGCTATAGTCGGCCTTCTCGGTGGCTTATAATTGGCTCATTACAGTTGGCTTTAAGGGCCGTCGCGAGCAATGAGTTGACCCGCAGTAGAGGGATGCTGGAGTGAAAGTGTCTCATTGGCGAGGGCATAGATTCGTATAGTACCTGTTAGGTCTTGTCTAGATGAAGTTGTGCTGTGGAGTGCCTCGATTTGAAATGTTGTATGCACAGGATTTTGTCCGACAGAAAAGGATAAAGTTAACAAGCAGCCAAGATATAAAGGAACAAGTTAAAAAAAGAGACAAGATTTTTTTAAAGTGGTTCGGCACGAAAATGCCTACGTCCACTGATTCTCTTTGTTAATTCACTTCATATGGGCAATACAAGTTAAGAAAAGTATCGACGGAGGTGTTGGATGTTCCATGCCCTCTGGAACACCTCTCCGTCCACTGTTGACAAAATATAAGCTCCGTTGTGGAGATCTTTATGGATTACATATGGTCCATCCCAGATTGGGTCTAGTGCTCCAGGGCGAGGGAAGATTCGCTTGAGGACAAGATCCCCTTCTCGTAAGGTACGATGCTTGACTTTGGAGTTGTATTGTGCCGCCACTTTCTGTTTGTGGGCTGCTGCTTTAAGGATTGCATCATTTCTTCTCTCCTCAACTAGATCCAAAGACATGTGAAGGAGTTCTTCGTTCTCTTCAGGGTTATAGTAGATCCTACGGTGGGAAGGCACAAAGGTTTCAACTGGGAGCATAGCCTCCGATCCGTATGCCAAAGAGAAAGGAGTGTGCCCCGTCGATGTTCTGAAAGATGTGCGATAGGCCCATAGTGCCGTAGGGAGTTCATCCACCCAAGCGCCCTTTGACTTTTCGAGCTTCTTTTTTATTAGAGTTTTCAGAATTTTGTTGACTGCTTTGACTTGTCCATTTGCCTGGGGATACACTACGGATGAGAAGCCTTTGTGAATTTCGTGTTCTTGGCATCAATTGGCGAATTACTCGCTGTCAAATTGAAGTCCATTGTCTGATATGATTTTGAGTGGGACTCCATACCTGCACAGAACATTTTTGATCAAGAAGTTGATAACTTTTGTTGAAGATACTTTATTCAAAGGTTCCGCTTCCGCCCATTTAGTGAAATAGTCGACTGCCACTATAGCATATTTGGCCCCGCCTCGGCCCATTGGCAGTTCGCCGATTAAGTCGATTCCCCATATTGCGAAGGGCCAAGGGCTGGTCATTTGAGTAATTTCAGTTGTTGGTAGCCGCGGAATCTTAGCAAACTTCTGGCATCTGTCACACTTTTTGACGAAATCTAAGGCGTCCTTGCTTAAGGTAGGCCAGAAATATCCATATCGGAGTGTCTTCTTTGCTAAAGTTTGCCCTCCGGTGTGATCTCCGCAGCTTCCCTGATGGATGTTAGATAAAATTTCCTTGGCTTCCCTCCCAGCGACATACCTTAATAACGGGTTAGAGTGTAACGACCCACTATTTTGGACCATTCAAATCGACAATAATCCACACATGTCGGACTTGAATAATGCAAAATAACAGATTTTAATAAAATTTGGAGCAAATAAAATCATTTACAGAATCACAGACACAGAAATATCAGAATAACTCGCAGCGGAATTTAAAATAACCATAGTGGTTCATGAAGCCACTAAAAATACATAGTCTAAAATCAAATACAAAATACATAGTCTGAAACCCAATACAGTTCTGAAACAAGTACAATAGAAATCCCAAATACACAAGTCTCCAAAACAAAAGCTGAAATAAGACAACTGAAACTGAAATAGGAAGATAACTAGATAAGCAGAATCTCCAGTGATTCTGAGCTCCAGAAAGGTGAATCCAAAGCTGTGAATACTCAGGCTGACCCGAGCGTAAAATAAAACATAACACTCGAGTCAGGATATACATACTTATACAATGTAAACCAACTCAAATGAACTATAGTAAAGGTACAGGTAACTTAGAAGATGCTTGGGACCGCCCATCCTCTAAGGATCCGTTAAAATATCTACTATGTAGTAATATTTGCTATTACAATAGTGCCTAAATAAGTAAAGTATAATCATATCGGAAAATAGCGTTAAGGGGATGGAGAACCTTAACGTGGTCGGATCTTAAAATCATAATCGTAGTAAAGCTCGATATGGTAGGTGACACGGCACAACTAGGCAATGCCAGGGTAGATATACCAATTACGCACACGGACTGATGGATACGCATAGCAGCCACTACCGTTCCACCTCGAACAACATTCCCAAATCGGAGGATGGCCATCTAGTCAAATCACAAGTAAGAGTATAATGTCGAAGAAATGTGTCCGAGAAGAGGTGCTACCTCACTGGTCCGAGATCGCTCCTGTTTTAGCCACCTTATGCCAACTCACGGGAGTTGGGTCCATGTAACGTACCTTAAGAACGTCGTCACCATCCTACTTCATTCTGGAATCTCCACCGCGTACACGGTTGTCAAAGTGGTTTTCGGTATCGACAGAGAGTATGTCCATATCCGATCCCGGTCTCTTTGCCAACCAATCGTTATTATAACCCGTGGTTATAGATTTAAAACAATTTACCAAATATACTTCGAATTAACCATTTAAAAACAAAGACATTATTCTTTTAAAAATCAAATATTAAATTTCCAAAATCTAACCCTTTCGGAGTTCACTTATTCTCTTAAAACAATAGCATTAAAATTTTCAGCTTCCACGGCATTTAAAAGTGTGGCGGTAAGTTATATTTGAAAACAATTTTTTTCAACAAAACAATATTTATAACTGTTATAACAGTTCAGTTTAAACAAAAATCATATTTCGGCCTACTGCAGTCCTTAACAAGTGCTACAGTAACCCTTTTATTAGTTCAGGTTAAATTTTTAGTTTCTTCTACAACAGCACTTACCAAGTACTATCATAGCCTTAGTTCATTTTAGTCTTTTGGTTCATTTATACAATCCACAACACTTAACAAGTGCTACTGATTCTACCTAGTTAAAACTTATAAAATCATACATTAAAAATGTTCATTTCAATCCTTTAACTAATTTATTTAAAGAGAAATTTTACAAGTTAAAACCAAAACTTACAAATTTGCTTATTACATCCATTTCAACATTTAAACTTAAACTCCATTTTTCCACCAATTTAAAACTAAATTTCATTTCAATTAAATTAACTTAAGTTTCCATCTTTCTTTTAATCAAAATTTCAAATTTAAGTTTCGTTTTAAAATCAATATTCCTCCATTTATTTATATTTATCACATAGAAAAATCATTTCTATTTTAAATAAATCACATAAAAATTCGGTTTAAATCAATTTAATATTATTACAATTTTTAAATTATTTAAAAATATTCAGAAAATACAGAAAAATAACCACGGGTCTGTATAATATTTTCTAGCCTAATTCAAGTGATATGGATACTATATCATTTTAATCCGTAATTTACAAAGAAAATCCGGGTTTTATCATTTCAAACCCGCAATCCCAAGTAAATAAAATTTTATTGAAAATCGTTCAGGCCTATCATTTCAGCCCATAACGACCTTCCCTTATTCTAAAGTCCGTTCGGGTATGTATCATTTCAACCCATAGTGATTCTATTCTACAGGGAACTTGCAGTGTGATTTAACAGAAAATAGAATAACAGTAAAATAGGAACAAAATATAACAGATGATACGATATGCAGTTTTAACAATTAACATCAACTATAAATAAATCACAGGTAATTAACATCATTTATTTATTTATTTATTTCTACACATTCAGTTGCGGTCGTTTCACAATCATATAAGTATGAATATTCGTGTGAGATTTACTCACCTCTACAGAGCTGGAGATTCAGAAAGAAAGAAGTACGATGTCAATCGAAAGCACGCGGATAGCACGATCAGTCGTTAGCGGATGCGCCAACTAGATTCAAACCAAAAGCACAATAAATAATCAAATCTAAGATTGCACGAATAACGAATTTTCAATGAAGCAAACAACGAAAAAAGTAACAGGTTAAAAATCGAAAGCAATAGCACGACCACTTTGAAATACCGATTATAACTTTTAAATTTGCAAAGTGACAAAACAAATTTTTTTTTTCTTTACAAAGGTCAAAGGCAAGGTATAACCAAGATTCAAAACAAACAAAAACAAACAGAGGTGACAACATAAACTTGTACATTTAATTTTTTTAAACAAAAGCTAGTAGAAAATAGGCTCGGCTACCAAAACAAAAGGGAACCAAACAATTTCCTTTTTCACTTCTCTGGTTCTCATACAAGGTCAGATGCAACAAAAAATAAAAATTTAAAACAAAGTTTGGTCAGGCAATATAACTTTGAGATAACAATGTAAAGGTGACACGAATCATGCATTCAAAAACCAAAATTGACAAAACCAATTCAATTCTTTTTTTTTCAAAACAAGGGACAGGAAGCAAGCTAAAGCTCAGATACCAGAACACGTGACAAATAAACTTTCTCGTTCTCCTTTTTTTTCAAACAAAGCCAGTATAAACTATATTATTTTCCTACAGAGTCTCGGCTAAACCCAATACCAGAAAAAAAACAAAACGAAGCAAGGTGCTCGCAACTTCACAACTACAGGCTCGCCAAGGGGTTTCGAGACAGGGGTGAATGGCTGGTCTCATGGTGGTGGGCTCGGCATGGAGGCCTGGGGACGTGACGTGGAGACGTGGAGGATCTGGCACGGGTTGGATCGCCTGGGTGGTTGGCTTTGGAGGCGACTGGTTGTGGCAGGGCATAGGGGATCTAGGCATGGAGTTGGAGGCAGGCAGGGTTGGGTTCGGTGGTGGCTTTGGCATACGTGGTGGTGGGTGCTGGTGGGTGTAGGGTCAGGCGACCGGTTTGGCTTTCGCATGGGGTGGAGGCGAAACTGTCATGGCAGGGAAAATGGTTAGGAGGTGACAAACACGGTTTAGCAAAATAAAACAAGGTACAACAGAAATATTTGAAGATAAATGAAAAGAAAAGGACGTGTACACTACCTTGGTAAAGACTCACGAGATTTCCCAAGAGATTGCAGAATAGTATATAATTTTTCTCTTTTGAACGAAAAAGGAAAAGGACAGGCTGCTTATAATTTATGAGAGAAGACGGAAAGTAAAGCTTTGAACGGTTAGAGGAATTTAAGGCAGAAAAAAAAATGTTGAACGAAACGTAAGGGTAGCAATAAACTTTCTCACGAACTAGTAAGATGCGAGATTTTTGAAATACCAACTGAAGTAACGCAAGGAAAAACTATGGACCGGGACAACAACGAATGGAAAAATGAAATGCCCCGAGGTGACGTATCACTTTAAGAACGGATGTAAAACATACGTAACGAAATGTAAATTTTAATTTTTTTCCGTTTCACACAAGTTACTACATTTTATATTTAAATCAATATTTCGAAATTGTATAATTTTAAAGAAAATTTCATTAAAATTTTAGGGCTGTTACACTCTCCCCCACTCAAAGCTTTTCGTCCTCGAAAAGGAACGAAGAAGGAAAACAAAGAAAGATAAGACAGAATAGCAAAAGTACCTGAAATAAACAATTCCGGATTCGAAGCACGAATGCTCTCTTCCGTCTCCCAGGTGCAATCCCGTTCATCAGTGCTCCACTGCACTTTGACCAGGTTGACAGATTTTCTTCTTAGCTGCTTCGTACCTCGATCGACGATACGAAGTGGCTTCCTCTCAACAGTCAGATTTGGCTCGATATCCAAACTATCAAGAGCAGAAGGCTGAATAATAAGAGATGGATCATGCAGATAGCGACGAAGATGAGATACATGAAAGACATTGTGTATTCCAGAAAATTTCTCGGGTAAATCCAGACGATAAGCAAGAGATCCAATTCTTTCCAAAATGCAGAAAGGACCTACAAATCTAGGAGAAAGCTTTCCTCTACGACCAAAACGAATAACATTCCTTAAGGGAGAAACATTAAGGAAAACCAAATCACCAACAGCAAACTCTAAACTCCGTCTTCGACGATCAGCGTACTTCTTCTGTCTATCTTGAGCAATCCTCATCTTCCTCTTAATCTCTTCAACTCTCTATGAAGTTTCTAAAACCATCTCAGGACCAAGAACCAAACGATTTCCGGATTCAATCCAACAAGAAGGAGATCTACAAGGTCGTCCGTAAAGAGCAGAAAATGGTGATGTCTCAATACTGGCCTGATAACTATTGTTATAAGTGAATTCGACAAGATGGAGATGATCTTCCCAAGATCCTCCATAATCAAGCACACAAGCACGAAGAAGATCTTCTAAAATCTGATTCACCCTTTCCGTTTGACCGTCGGTCTGTGGATGGTAAGCAGTGCTCAGATTTAGATGAGTACCCAAAGAATCCTGAAAGGCTTTCCAAAACCTACTGGTAAAGATAGGATCATGATCACAAACGATACTGAGAGGAACACCATGGAGACGAACAATCTCCCTCATGTAAATCTCAGATAAACTAGAAGCTGAACGGGTAGACTTGACCGGAATGAAATGAGCTGATTTGGTCAATCTATCCACAATAACCCAGATACTCTCATTTCCCTTCCTAGTCCTCGGTAAACCATCAATGAAATCCATAGAAACTTGTTCCCACTTCCAATTGGGAATCTCAAGAGGCTACAATAATCCAGGAGTCTTCTGATGATTCGCCTTGACTTGCTGACAAGTCGCACACCTATTGATGAAAATGGAAATATCTCGCTTCATACCTTTCCACCAATATAACTTCTTCATATCCTGATACATCTTGGTCACGCTTGGATGAATAGAAAGTCTGGACTGATGATTCTCTCGAAGTAACTCTTGTCTCAATCCATCAACATTCGGGACACAAATCCTATTATTAATCCTCAATACACCCTTATTGTCAATCTGAGCTCCATTACCTTCAAGACTACTACTTCCAACTCTGCTTCGAACACTCTCTTTAATAAATCTAAGCATCTGATCCTCATCCTGTCTAGCCATAATACGATCCACAAGAGGTGAAGAAACGACAATCTGACATAACAAAGCTTTCTTCCTACTCAAAGCATCTGCCACTACATTAGCCTTTCCCGGTGTATAGTTGATGTCGAGGTCATAAGAAGCAAGGAACTCTAACCACCTAACTTGTCTCTGATTCAAGTCCTTCTGAGAGAAAATATACCTCAAAGACTGATGATCTGTGAAAAGCTCGAACTTGGTACCCAACAGATGATGTCTCCAAAGCTTCAAAGCGAAAACAACTACAAGCAACTCTAGATCATGGGCAGCATAATTTACTTCATGAGTCTTCAACTGTCTACTAGCATAAGCAATCACTCTACCATCCTGCATCAGAACAGCTCCCAAACCTTCTCGACAAGCATCAGTGTATACCGTTAGTCCCTCATCTCCATTTGGAACGGTAAGAACAGGTGCGGAAGTAAGCTTGTCTTTTAACTCATTGAACGCGGCTTCACACTTATTATTCCAATTAAACTTAGCATTCTTCCAAGTTAAAGCAGTGAGAGGTGCAGCAATCCGAGCGAAATTCTCAATGAATCTCCGGTAATAACCGGCGAGGCCCAGAAAACTACGGATATCAGTAGGAGTCTTAGGAGTTTCCCAATCCTGCACAGAATAGGGAAAAAAGAAGGATAATAGGAAAGATAGAGTAAATTGAATGAAACAATGAAAGAGAAGGAAAGAAAGACATACATTGATCGCAGCGATCTTGACTGGATCAACTGAAACTCCATTACTAGAAACAATATGCCCGAGGAAACGGACTTCATCCTTCTAGAAATGGCATTTGGAAAATTTAGCTTTTAACTGATGCTTTCGAAGAGTCTCAAGAACAGATTTCAAATGTGACTCATGTTCTTCTTCAGACTTGGAGAAAATGAGGATATCATCCACAAAGACTAGAACAAATTTATTAAGCACATCACGGAAAACACGATTCATCAAGTCAACAAAGAAAGCGGGAGCATTAGTCAAACCAAAAGGCATGACTAACCATTCGAAGAATCCATTTTCAGTACGGAAAGCAGTCTTAGGAATACTTTCCTCAGCAACTCTGAGTTGGTGAAAACCTGTGGCAAGATCAAGCTGAGAGAAAACAGTAGCACCATAAAGCTGATCAAACATGTCATTGATGTGAGGCATTGGATATCTATTTTTCATAGTGAGTTTGTTCAACTCCCTATAATCAACACACACCCGAAGAGAACCATCGGACTTGGTGACGAAAACCACCGCAGCTCCCCATTCAGAAAAACTAGGTCTGATCAGAACCTTGGAAGATAGGTCTTCAATTTGTTTCCTTAACTCAACCTTCTCGCGGGGTGCCATTCTTCTAGGAGGAAGAACTATAAGTCGAGCTCCAGGAATGAGATCAATGCGGAAATCAATTTCCCGCTTGGGAGGTAAAGCAGTAACTTCACAAAATACATCCGGGTAGTGATTGACTACACGGGTCGACTGAAGATCATCAATAGAAGCATCAAGAGAAAAGATAAAGCTACCAGCATAATCATGAGGCATACGACCCTGAATAACCAAAGAATTTCCTCGATCATCCTTAAGAGAAACAATCTAGGATTTACACGAGATACGGGCATCGTGTCCATCAAGCCAATCACTTCCAAGCAACAAATCAAAAGCATCGAAACCAAGGATATAGAAATCGCCACTAAACCTATGATCGGAATGGAGGAGTTTCACATGTTTACAAATCTTATTAAGATTTGCGGGACCACCAATAGGATTAGAAACACATAGAGGAACAGAAGCATATTCAGGAGAAAGGAGATGTTCAAACTTATTACACAGGTCATCTGAAATAAAACTATGCGAAGCCCCAGTATCAAATAAAACACGAACAGGATGATGAAATAAAGTAAAGGTGCCTTGACACGGACAGCAAATACGCCAGATGGCTTTCCCTTCTGATATAAAGGACAGTCCTTCCTAAAATGACCCGGCTGAAGACAAACATGACAAAGATCGTTCCTGGAAACCTGAGGTGGAGGAACAGCAGCAACAGACTGATTAGGGCAACTATTGGCATAGTGTCCTTTCTTGTCACATTTGAAGCAAGTAATGGAGGAAAGATCAATAGGGTGTCTCTGGGAAGGAGCTGATGCTGAAGATCCCAAGCCCGCATGCTTGATCCAATTCTTCTTCTGCTGGTGGACGTTGGGCTTTCTCTTCTTGGAATTTGCAGAGGAAGATTGTGAGACATGAACACCAGAAGTAGCAGGACCCTTGGAAGTAGGGTTCTCATAGCGAATAGCCATATCCATGAGCTCAGTAAACGTGCCATGAACATGAGAAATAAGACGATCGTAGAACTCTGGGCGAGCTCCAGAAATGAACTTCTCGTTCTTCTTTAGCTGAGTGTCGATAAGACCAGGACCGAATTTGGAAAGTTCATTGAACTTCCGTTCATATTCTGAAAAAGACATGGTACCCTGCTTTAGGTCCATGAATTCACGGTAAAGCTAAGATTTCCCGGCTTCGGGCATCCATTTTTCCACAAAAGCCTCCCTGAAAGGAAAAATACAGAAACCAAACTTAAGATAGAATCAAAAGGAAAGGAAATGGGGAAAATTCAAGTTAACACAAAGGATACCTGAACTGCTCCCACGAAAGATCACCTTCGTTAGTGTGAGTCGTAACAGACTCCCACCAATCTAGGGCTGACTCTTGCAGCTGCCATGCTGCTAACTGACGCTTCTGGGCATCAGTGATCTCTAAACCAGTAAAGATTCTTTCCAAACTTCTTAGCCATTGCTGGGCTTCGATGATACTCTCTGAACCGGTGAACCTAGTGCCACCGAGCTGAGAGAATTCCTTGCAAAGAACTGTAAACTTAACGGGTGCAACAGGTGGAGGAACTGGGCAATACCACGACCCCTACCTCTAGCATTTCCACGATTCATCCTGGAAATATCAAGAATAAATTTAGGACAAGGTACAGAGAAGACAAAGATAAGTTAAGATAAAAATACGATAAGATCACTTGGATGAATATCCTAATAACAAAATTCCTAACAAGGTAGATACGGAAAGAAGGAAGTTTAGAAAATTTCTTCTTAAAACAAGAAAACTTTATATCAAAATAATCTTTGAAAAATCATTTGAGAAATCATTTTAAAATCATTTTATACTTTGAAAATACGTTCACTCACAAGGAAATGACTCTGAGTTTGATTTCACTCATTCTAGGGTATTTCTACCCTATATCTAATGAGTTTTTGCTCCATAGGCTAAGGTTTGCCTAAAACCTGGCTCTGATACCAAATGTAACGACCCACTATTTTGGACCATTCAAATCGACAATAATCCACACATGTCGGACTTGAATAATGCAAAATAACAGATTTTAATAAAATTTGGAGCAAATAAAATCATTCACAGAATCACAGACACAGAAATATCAGAATAACTCGCAGCGGAATTTAAAATAACCATAGTGGTTCATGAAGCCACTAAAAATACATAGTCTAAAATCAAATACAAAATACATAGTCTGAAACCCAATACAGTTCTGAAACAAGTACAATAGAAATCCCAAATACACAAGTCTCTAAAACAAAAGCTGAAATAAGACAACTGAAACTGAAATAGGAAGATAACTAGATAAGAAGAATCTCCAGTGATTCCGAGCTCCAGAAAGGTGAATCCAAAGCTGTGAATACTCAGGCTGACCCGAGCGTAAAATAAAACATAACACTCGAGTCAGGATATACATACTTATACAATGTAAACCAACTCAAATGAACTGTAGTAAAGGTACAAGTAACTTAGAAGATGCTTGGGACCGCCCATCCTCTAAGGATCCGTTAAAATATCTACTATGTAGTAATATTCGCTATTACAATAGTGCCTAAATAAGTAAAGTATAATCATATCGGAAAATAGCGTTAAGGGGATGGAGAACCTTAACGCGGTCGGATCTTAAAATCATAATCGTAGTAAAGCTCGATATGGTAGGTAACACGGCACAACTAGGCAATGCCAGGGTAGATATACCAATTACGCACACGGACTGATGGATACGCATAGCAGCCACTACCATTCCACCTCAAACAACATTCCCAAATCGGAGGATGGCCATCTAGTCAAATCACAAGTAAGAGTATAATGTCGAAGAAATGTGTCCGAGAAGAGGTGCTACCTCACTGGTCCGAGATCGCTCCTGTTTTAGCCACCTTATGCCAACTCACGGGAGTTGGGTCCACGTAACATACCTTAAGAACGTCGTCACCATCCTACTTCATTCTGGAATCTCCACCGCGTACATGGTTGTCAAAGTGGTTTTCGGTATCGACAAAGAGTATGTCCATATCCGATCCCGGTCTCTTTGCCAACCAATCGTTATTATAACCCGTGGTTATAGATTTAAAACAATTTACCAAATATACTTCGAATTAACCATTTAAAAACAAAGACATTATTCTTTTAAAAATCAAATATTAAATTTCCAAAATCTAACCCTTTCGGAGTTCACTTATTCTCTTAAAACAATAGCATTAAAATTTTCAGCTTCCACGGCATTTAAAAGTGTGGCGGTAAGTTATATTTGAAAACAATTTTTTTCAACAAAACAATATTTATAACTGTTATAACAGTTCAGTTTAAACAAAAATCATATTTCGGCCTACTGCAGTCCTTAACAAGTGCTACAGTAACCCTTTATTAGTTCAGGTTAAATTTTAAGTTTCTGCTACAACAGCACTTACCAAGTACTATCATAGCCTTAGTTCATTTTAGTCTTTTGGTTCATTTATACAATCCACAACACTTAACAAGTGCTATAGATTCTACCTAGTTAAAACTTATAAAATCATACATTAAAAATGTTCATTTCAATCCTTTAACTAATTTATTTAAAGAGAAATTTTACAAGTTAAAACCAAAACTTACAAATTTGCTTATTACATTCATTTCAACATTTAAACTTAAACTCCATTTTTCCACCAATTTAAAACTAAATTTCATTTCAATTAAATTAACTTAAGTTTCCATCTTTCTTTCATTTCAAATTTAAGTTTCGTTTTAAAATCAATATCCCTCCATTTATTTATATTTATCACATAGAAAAATCATTTCTATTTTAAATAAATCATTAAAAAATTCGGTTTAAATCAATTTAATATTATTACAATTTTTAAAATATTTAAAAATATTCAGAAAATACAAAAAAATAACCACGGGTATGTATAATATTTTCTAGCCTAATTCAAGTGATACGGATACTATATCATTTCAATCCATAATTTACAAAGAAAATCCGGGTTTTATCATTTCAAACCCGCAATCCCAAGTAAATAAAATTTTATTGAAAATCGTTCAGGCCTATCATTTCAGCCCATAACGACCTTCCCTTATTCTAAAGTCCGTTCGGGTATGTATCATTTCAACCCATAGTGATTCTATTCTACAGGGAACTTGTAGTGTGATTTAACAGAAAATAGAATAACAGTAAAATAGGAACAAAATATAACAGATGATACGATATGCAGTTTTAACAATTAACATCAACTATAAATAAATCACAGGTAATTAACATCATTTATTTATTTATATATTTATTTCTACACATTCAGTTGCGGTCGTTTCACAATCATATAAGTATGAATATTCATGTGAGATTTACTCACCTCTACAGAGCTGGAGATTCAGAAAGAAAGAAGTACGATGTCAATCGAAAGCACACGGATAGCACGATCAGTCGTTAGCGGATGCGCCAACTAGATTCAAACCAAAAGCACAATAAATAATCAAATCTATGATTGCACGAATAACGAATTTTCAATGAAGCAAACAACGAAAAAAGTAACAGGTTAAAAATCGAAAGCAATAGCACGACCACTTTGAAATACCAATTATAACTTTTAAATTTGCAAAGTGACAAAACAAATTTTTTTTTCTTTACAAAGGTTAAAGGCAAGATATAACCAAGATTCAAAACAAACAAAAACAAACAGAGGTGACAACATAAACTTGTACATTTAATTTTTTTAAACAAAAGCTAGTAGAAAATAGGCTCGGCTACCAAAACAAAAGAGAACCAAACAATTTCCTTTTTCACTTCTCTAGTTCTCATACAAGGTCAGATTCAACAAAAATTAAAAATTTAAAACAAAGTTTGGTCAGGCAATATAACTTTGAGATAACAATGTAAAGGTGACACGAATCATGCATTAAAAAACCAAAATTGACAAACCCAATTCAATTCTTTTTTTTTCAAAACAAGGGACAGGAAGCAAGCTAAAGCTCAGATACCAGAACATGTGACAAATAAACTTTCTCGTTCTCCTTTTTTTTCAAACAAAGCCAGTATAAACTATATTATTTTCCTACAGAGTCTCGGCTAAACCCAATACCACAAAAAACAAAACAAAATGAAGCAAGGTGCTTGCAACTTCACAACTACAGGCTCGCCAAGGGGTTTCGGGACAGGGGTGAATGGCTGGTCTCATGGTGGTGGGCTCGGCATGGAGGCCTGGGGACGTGACGTGGAGACGTAGAGGATCTGGCACGGGTTGGATCGCCTGGGTGGTTGGCTTTGAGGCGACTGGTTGTGGCAGGGCGTAGGGGATCTGGGCATGGAGTTGGAGGCAGGCAGGGTTGGGTTCGGTGGTGGCTTTGGCATACGTGGTGGTGGGTGCTGGTGGGTGTAGGGTTAGGCAACCGGTTTGGCTTTCCCATGGGGTGGAGGCAAAACTGTCGTGGCAGGGAAAATGGGTAGGAGGTGACAAACGCGGTTTAGCAAAATAAAACAAGGTACAACAGAAATATTTGAAGATAAATGAATAGAAAAGGACGTGTACAATACCTTGGTAAAGACTCACGAGATTTCCCAAGAGATTGCAGAATAGAATATAATTTTTCTCTTTTGAACGAAAAAGGAAAAGGACAGGCTGCTTATAATTTATGAGAGAAGACGGAAAGTAAAGCTTTGAACGGTTAGAGGAATTTAAGGCAGAAAAAAAAATGTTGAAGGAAACGTAAGGGTAGCAATAAACTTTCTCACGAACTAGTAAGATGCGAGATTTTTGAAATACCAACTGAAGTAACGCAAGGAAAAACTATGGACCGGGACAACAACCAATGGAAAAATGAAATGCCCCGAGGTAACGTATCACATTAAGAACGGATGTAAAACATACGTAACGAAATGTAAATTTTAATTTTTTTCCGTTTCACACAAGTTACTACATTTTATATTTAAATCAATATTTCGAAATTGTATAATTTTAAAGAAAATTTCGTTAAAATTTTAGGGCTGTTACATAGAGAATCCACGCCGATAGAGGACGTCTTCTTGTATTATGTAGCGGGATGCTTTCCTCAAGATTTTCTTGACTTCGTTCCACCCGTTGGGTAGCGTGCCGCTTTGTAGGTTGTCTCGGATGGGAGTTATCCAAGTTGCTTCTTCGGTTGTAGCTATCAGATTCACTTGCTCAAAACTTGGGCCCAGTTGCTTCAAGATGGTTACTGCCCTGAAGATGGCGATGTCTCTCACACTTGCTTGCTTCGCCAATTCGTCGGCCTCTTGGTTATCTTCCCGAGGGATGTTGTTGACTAGGTAGTGGTCCAATCGGCTGAGAAGTAACTTGGTCTTCTTTAGATATGCTATGAGTCGTTCTTCTCGAGCTTGGAATTCTCCTAGTATCTGGTTAACAATAAGTTGAGAATCGCTATGAAGACACAAAGAATTGGCTCCGATTTCTATGGCAAGTTCTAATCCAGCTATCACCGCTTCATATTCTGCATCGTTGTTGGTGGCAGCGAACTCCAACCTTATAGCATAGTGCAGCTTATTCCCCCTGGGAGTGATTATTACCACACCTGCCCCCGAGCCTTGTTCGTTCGATGCGCCATCCACAAAGAGATTCCACTTGATGTCCTTAGCTATTTCCAATTGCTCCTTATCTTCGTTGGTAGTGAATTCTGCAATGAAATCAGCCATGGCTTGTCCCTTGATGGCGGTGCGAGGGTGATAGGTGATATCATACTGACTTAGTTTAATGCACCATTTAAGTAGTCGCCCAGAAGTGTCGGGACGATGGAGTACCTGCCTCAGTGGTTGATCGGTCAGAACTTTGATGGAATGGGACTGGAAGTAGTGACGCAATTTCCGTGATGTGATTAGTAAACAGTATGCTAGCTTCTCGAGTTTAGGATATCTGACTTCTACCCCAGTAAACCTCTTGCTGACGAAGTAAACTGGCCACTACATGCGGTTGTCTTCCCTTACTAAGGCAGCGCTTAGGACGTGAGATGACACAGCAAGGTATAGGTATAATTCTTCGCCTTCGCTTGGAGTCGAGAGTACCGGTGGTTTTTGGAGGTGTTCGATTAAGTTAAGGAAAGCGGTTAAGCATTCGTCAGTCCATTCGAACTTTCCTTTGTCTTTCTTTAGAACTTCGAAAAAGGGAACGCACTTGTCTGTTGCCTTGGAGATGAATCGGCTTAGGGCGGCCCCTTTTCCATTCAAAATTTGCATTTCCTTCCGAGTGGAAGGTATCTTGATATCCCTTAGCGCTCGGACTTGTTCGGGGTTTGCTTCAATCCCTCTGGCATGTACGATGAATCCTAAGAACTTTCCTGATGACACTCCGAAGGAGCACTTTAGTGGATTCAACTTCATTCCACACTGTCGAAGTACCTGGAACATCTCGCCTAGGTGGCTTACGTGATCTTTGGCTTTCCTTGACTTTACCAGCATGTCATCCACATATACTTCCATAGTTTGTCTTATTAGCCCTGCAAACATCTTGTTGACGAGGCGTTGGTAGGTGGCTCCTGCATTTTTAAGTCCGAAAGGCATTACCTTATAGCAGTATAAACCCCGGTCGGTGACGAAACTAGTGTGGTCTTGGTCGGGAGCATGCATAGGAATTTGGTTATATCCTGAGTATGCGTCCATGAAGGATAGGAGCTCGTGCCCGGCTGTGCTGTCTACAAGTTGGTCGATTCGGGGAAGTGGGAAGCAATCCTTTGGGCATGCTTCGTTTAGGTTGGAAAAGTCAATGCAGGTTCGCCACTTCCCATTAGCCTTCTTTACCAGTACCGGGTTGGCGATCCATTCCGGGTAGATAGCTTCTCGTATGAAGTCATTGGCAAGTAGATTCTTTACTTCTTCATCGAGGGCTGCTGATCGTTCTGCCCCCATACTTCTCTTTCTTTGTTTTATGGGCGCCTTGGTAGGATCAATGTTTAATACGTGGCATGCTATGTCGGGGGAGATTCCAGTCATGTCAGCGTGTGACCATGCGAATACATCCAAGTTATGGTGGAGAAAATCGATGAGTTGTTCCTTCAATTCGGCTTTTAGTTGGTACCCAATCTTCAATAGTCTACTTGAGTCGTGCTTGTCTATAGATATAAACTCCATAGCCTCTGCAGGCTCGGCGGTGGCCTCCTTCTCTTTGTCCCTAGGGTCTAATTCATTGAAAGGGTCGCTGGTATATCGAAGAGGAGGGGCTTTCTTTAGTTGCTATGCTTCTAGACTTTTCGTGCAGAGGGAAATCTCTACACCCTTCCCTTTATCCTTCCTGTGGTTGTTGCTAAGTTCAGTCACATAGCAGTCTCGAGCAATGTCCTGGTCTCCTTCTACTTCCCCTATTCCATTGTCCGTTGGAAACTTCATCTTTAGGCACCATGGGGCTAGGACAATTTGGAAGTCAGACAAGGCTGGTCTTCCTAAGAAGGTGTTGTAGGCCGAATGGTTTTCTATTAGCACGAACGTCTGCTTCCGTACAATGGAGCAGGGATGGCTTCCAATCTCAACAAAGAGGTCCAGTTGCCCGAGTGGCATCTTAGCATCCCCAGTAAAACTGTGTAGTGGTTTATCGCAGGGAGATACATCCTTCATTGATAGCTTCATTTTGTCGAATGTGTGTTTGAACAGGATGTTTACTGAGCTTCCAGTGTCTACCAGGATTCGGTAAACTTCGGCGGGACCGAGTCGGGCAGAGATGACCATGGGATCCATGTGAGGGTACTGCCTTCCTTCTAGTTCACGCTTACCGAATGTGATGTCATTACTTTCTTTCCGCTTCGGGTGGCGCTCTTCTATAACCGAATTGACACAGTCTTTATTGTCTCTAAGCGACTTTCCATACCTTTCCATCTCTTTCCAGCTTCTGTCCGCGATGTGCGGTCCTCCTTAGATGGTATGGACCACTATTTTCTCTTGACTAGAGCTGCTAGCGTTGCGGTTTCTTCTGCCGGTGTCCGGTGAGGGTAGCCTTGGGTTTTCATTGGCAGGAGCTGGAGTCCTGTCCTGACTTTTTACATAACGTTCCAGTTTCTTCCTTCTGATGTGTTCCTCAATCAGATCCCGGAGATGATGGCATTCATTGGTATCATGCCCGTGAGATTCGTGGAAGCGGCAGAACTTTCCAGACTTCTGCGCGTTATCTGATTCCTTCTTGTATGGTGGGCATTTGTATCTAACTTTGCCTTGGGTGGCAAGGAAGATATTTTCGACGGTCTCGTTCAAAGGAGTGTAAGTGTCGAATCTCGGCCCAGACCGATATAGGCGCTTTTCTCCCTTCTTGCCCCCAGCATTGTCTCTAGAATCATTTCTTCGAACGTCCCTTGCCATAGCGGGGGCGTTGCCGTGAGTTGCCTTATTTTGCTGTCCTGACTGCCCCTCAACGGCAGCATCCTCAAGCCTCATGTATTTCTCGGCTTCATGGAAGAAATCGAGTAAAGTAGCTGGTTTTTCTTTCGTCAACCTTCTAGCAAATTTAGTGTTCGGATGCACACCACTACAGAGGGACATTAGGATAAGCTTCTCATCGGCATCTTGGACTACGGCTGCTGCGGCATTGAATCGGGTTAGGTATTGCTGCAGTTTTTCTCCAGGTTTCTGTTTGACGCTGGATAAGGAATAAGCGTCCTTAGGTTGTTCCACATGGATGCGGAACTGACTGATAAACTTTTCTTTTAACATTTCCCACGAGCTGATGGATCCCTGGGGTAGATGAGAGAACCAGGAGGTAGCGAGATCTGCTAAGAAGAGCGAAAAGCATTTGCATAGTACTCCCTCTGTTGCTCCACTCATGAGCATATGTTGCGTGTACCTCTGTAAGTGTACAACGGGGTCGGAGGTTCCTTTGTAAGGTTCCATTGTCGGCATCTTCCATTCTCGGGGGGTGATAGCAATTTCGATATTGCGGGCGAAAGGGCTGGTTACCCTAGCGCCTATCCCTCGATCTCTTTGCTCCCATTGGACACACTCTCTGAATAAGCGTGCCATCCTTTCATCAGAATTTGGAGCAGATAGAAATGAGTTTGGTTTTGTTCTATGGGATTGATTCCGTCCAGATGACCTGTAGGGATGGTATCGTCTATCGTTCCTCATATTTTCCAGCGGCTGCCTTTGATCTTCTGGGAGCATGCTGGGGTCAGCTACAGTTGGCTCTTGCCTTGATCTTCCCCTGCTGGGTTCTGATCTAAGCACTTCCTCGGGTCCAACTTCGGGCTGGACTCTAGCTCGGCCCCGTTCACCAGCGTTTCCGTGGTTAGGCAGTATGACAGGCTCAGCTACAGTTGACCTCCATCCGGTACCTCCCCCGTTGGGTTCGGTACCAAACGTTTCCTCAGGCCTAACTTCGGGCTGTGCTCGGTCTCGGCTCCTACCATGGCTACTTCCGCCGTTAGCTTCTTCCAAGAAGGAAGATCTTTGTTGTCTCTAAGATCCTCCAGACTGGGACTCGCCCCATGTTTCAGTGTTGCGGTTGGATTCTTCAGCATCCCTTAAGCGTGACATGAGATGGTCCACCAAGGCTTCCTGCTGGGACGTGAAGCGGTTAGTTACTTCAACCACAACTCTATCCAAATCTGCCCTAGTAATTGCTGCAGGCTGTTCTGTGGTTGGAGTGGTTGGGTTAGCCTGTCCTTCATTTGTTACTGTTGCTGGAGGAGGACGATTTACTTGATTTGTGACAGCTGGATCTGGAAGACTGCTGGATGCGATGTTTTTTCCTTTGTTAACATCCTTTCTCTATTTGGGAGGCATGTTTTCCAAGTGGTTGACGATGCTGTTAGGAAAACTTGTTAAGTGGATGAAGCTGAAGCTTCGAGCTTCTAGCTCTCAATGAAAGCACCAAAAATGTTTGCACAAAAAATGGACAAACACCTCAAAGTCGTATGATTCAATAGTTCTTATGTTGTTCTTAGTGATTTTGGAGATTTATGCAGATATATGAAAAGCAGGGGCTAAATTGTAAAAAGACACGCAAATTTATAGTGGTTCAGCCAGAATGTGTCTACGTCCACTTTATATGTTATTTCTCTTCTCTTGTTTTGATTACAAGTACAAAGCTTTGATACAAGTAAAAGAATGTTGTTTGAAAGTTTTATCCATGCTTGAGCTCTCAAAACTTGTCCCCCATTGTTGTACCCCTGCCCCTCTATTTATAGAGTGAGACTGGGGGTAGGGGTCTTCGAAGTATATAGCTGTTGATGGGCCTGGGCTGACGTGATCTGGCCTGGTGATGTTGGTTCGGTAGTGGATGGAGAAGTGGATTGGTCCGGTAGTGGGTGGTTTGGTAGAGGTTGAACCGGTGGAGGTTGATTCGGTAGTGGATGGTTCGGCGATTGGTTGGTCCGGTAGGGATACCTTTGGTTTGGTTCGGCAGGTAGTGGAGTGGCTGGTCCGGTAAGCAAGTGGCCCGGTAGGCAATGGAGTTGGACCGGAAGCAAGTGGTCCGGTAGGCAATGGAGTTGGACCGGAAGCAAGTGGTCCGGTAGGCAATGGAGTTGGACCGGAAGCAAGTGGTCCGGTAGGCAATGGAGTTGGACCGGAAGCAAGTGGTCTGGTAGGAGCGTGGAGAAGCATGGCTCGGTGGTTGGTGTATTTCGTCCGGTGCCTCCTTTCTCACTCTGATTCGGTGGTGGTATGAACGTACCTAACAATTATTATAATAAGTGAATTATGTAATATTAGAGAATTAAAGAAAATTCTATATCATAATAAAAGAAGGCAGACTAGAGTAGACAAGAAATACTTGTAATTATATAACAAACTATAAAAGAAGAAAAAGTAACAATTACAAGTAGAATAATAAAATAGGTTATAATTATGAAATAAGAACGAAAAGCTTATCGTGAGACTTATAATAAAGGGGAATTTTACCATAAGGGCCTCTTTCCATCAAACAATAAGTTTCTAGGACACAAGTTTAAAATAATTATTTCTAGGACCAAAGTTAATACACGTTACGTCTATTACTTTATCCCTCCATTCCGTTACTTTTTCTCTCGTTCCTTTTCCTTTTTCAGAACCCAGTAAAACAAAATCAAAATCTAAAATCGAAAAGTAGAGTTTTCTAAACGACTAGACAATTTGTGATCGAAGATTTCTGCCATTATTCAGTTAAACATCAATTTTTCTTCATCGATTCCTTTACAAGTATGTACTATTTTTTTATGTAAATGATTTAGGTACATGTTTTGGAGCTGGTTTATTGTTAAATGATATTAACTAACGAGTTCTTCGTAAAATAGTAAGCGTCAGATCTTACTTTATTCAACCATTTAAAAAGATCGAAGCATTTATCTTCTGATGTAAAGGATTTACGTACATTATTGAGTTATATTTTCATAATCACTGATACAAATGGTACATTATCTAATGCATGCAAGGTATTTGATGTTTTTCTCATGATATTAGTTACTACATATAATATATAGATATGTTAAACCCTAGGTAAAAAAGATAAAAGCATTTATGTTTTTATGTAAATGGTTTAAGTTGTTTGTTGTTTTGGAGCTGGTTTATTGTTAAATGATATTAATTAATAGTTCTTCACTCTGTCTAACATTTCATTATATATGACATTTTTTATGCAGCGTAAAAATGCATACAAGGTCTTCTAAGTCGAAGATATTCATTCGAAAAACAACTTGCATATTCATAAACGAAGGTGGAACCCAATGCATAAATATAAGACCTATTTCCAGTCCATTTTGTGATGAACACAACCAAAGACCATCACCATTTACAACTCCATTGGTAATTATTTTCATACTTATGTTTCCCATAATATTTAATTCTAATCTTCATTTTGTATATACGTAATAAATTGGAATCTAGATTCCATATTTTAAATAAAAAAATACCTAAATTTTTTGAGCTTACATTGTTTACCTTGGTTAGTCTGCTATTCTGTCACTACATTTACGTATACATGTGTGTGTGTGTGTGTGTGTTTCTGCATTCACTTCATATATTTTGTATTGGGTTGATGTGCATTGACTTGACTTGTTGCTTTATTTGCAGTCAGTTATCATCTAGCTTGTCTGCACTTGCATTCTCATCTTGTTAACATGTCTGCATTGGACTCTGGTTTCAATGTGTATGATGTTGCAAATTCACTTGATGTTTCATACATGTATATATGTAATGTTCGAACACTTCAGTCAGGTTTGGTTACTTCATTTTCATTGATGTTGAGTTGTTTTTATGGTGCATTTGTTTGTGTATGTTGTGCACTTGTTTGCACTGTCACTTTTGAATCTGAATATTCATTGATGTTGTAGCTTTCATGTTGCATTCATACATGTTGTACATGTAATTACTTCAAGGCTATTGTGATGATGAAATTCTAATAACTGATCACTAATTTGTAATGGATAATTTGTTGCTAATGCTTTGTTAAAAAAGATAAAAGAATTTATCTTTTTTATAAATAATATTTTGATGGCTATTTTGTGTTTCATTCTCTTTAAGTTTTCAGATTTCTAAATGACCATTACTTAAAAAACTAAAAAAGATAAAACAGATTATCTTTCTATACTTTGGAAGAAAAAATAGCCATTAGTACTACATAGTTACTCAACAAAAGGGTTTATTATACTTTATGTGCATTATGATTCTTGAGCAAAATGATATTATCTTCATAAATATGCAGAAATAAATTTAGGATCCTAATTAATGATATTATTTTCATGAATGTAGGATGAAGCTACACCAACATAGCAAATCTCACAAATGACTGAAAAAGAACATCTAACAAACTCAGATGACGAAGGAACAATTTCAGAAAAAACTAAATGAAGCAAGTTATGATTCTGAAGAAATAAATATTGAAACAGATGAGTCAGATGATGTTGGCAAATATGAAATTCAAAACAGGCTGAAAAGACAGAAAAAACATCTGTACAGTGGAACATACAGATGTAATTTAGATGCTGTGTACAAAGTTATGATGACGGTAAAGGAAAAAAACATTCTATCTTCAGAAGCAAAAAGTTATATCAACAAAACGCCATTCAAAAACTTTTTTAATATGTTTCTGACCAATGGCATAGAACGGCAAAACATACGGAAAAGTGCTTCAAATTTAGACCAACTAATTACTTCTTTCAGTATTAAAGAAAAAGCTTTCAAAATTGGAAACAAACTGCTGAAAATCACACCTGAAGAAGTTAGCCTTACATTTGGAATGAATTTATCTGGAGAGGATTTGTTTCCAATACCAACTTCAAATAAGGCCACAGCAATGGAAAGTTTTTCAGAGTTTCTGACTACAAATTTCGAAGAAAATGACATAATTAGCCAGAAGACAGTCACAAGAAGGTTGAAAAAAATGATAGAGGAAGAAAACGGGAATGAAGATTTAGTCAAATTGTTGTTGCTCTTGTTGATTATTACTTTTTTCTTTCCTAACAATCAGAACTACATGCAGTGGGGCTTCTTATCAAAGCTGTTAAACTTGAAAAAATTTAACTCAATCTCTTGGCCGAGAGCAATATGTGAAAATGTCATGAAAAATGTTCAAAAATACTATGCTAATTCAAGAAGCACACCTGGATGTACTATGGTCTTACTAGTATGATTTAAATATAAATAAATTTATACCAATGCTTTTTACAAAAATGTTAAATGTTAATGCTTATTTGCATGGTCTTATTGGCAGTATTGGTTTTGTGAAAGGACGCAAATCATCGATGAAAAAGAAAATTTGGAAAGCAAAATCCCAAGGATGAGAAAATGGGACTTGTCAAAATTAAAAGATTTGGACCTTGATGAAATAGACAATGATAAGGTATGCTACTTTTAAATACATAAGTACATAATGATTTAAGTACAATTCAGTTTCTGTCCAACTCCAAAGTTCTTCATTAATTTTACCATGCTTAAAAACTATAAAAGATAAAAACATTTATCTGTTAATGTAAATGATTTTATAATAACTTAGGCATTACTTATATTTGATATATAGTTATACATATTTAACATTTTTCTTGATTTATTCATATTTAAATTTATTACAGAAAACCAAATGAGTATAGAAAGTGTATGTGCAAGCTTAACTTGTCTAGTACTTCAATGACAATATATGTGAAAGCTTAACTTTAAATTTATTCATTGCAGATTTTAAAAAAATTTGCAGATGTAACAAAAGAAGAGAAAGAACTTCTTTCCAAAAAAATAAAAGATGAGTACCAGGAAGATACAAGCTTGAGAAAATCTGAAAAGGAATATGCTGATAACATAATGGAGCTACAATCAAAAGTCAATTTTTTGTGCTCTGAGATGAAAAAGGTTGAAGAACAATTAAAGGAGGAAAGATGTTTAAGAGAAGCAGCTGAAAATAGAATCCAAATTCTTGAAATGAAGCTTCAGAAATTGGAAAATTTAGAAAAGCATGAAGTGGAGGAAAAAGATAATTTGAACAAAAAAACTGAAGCTCAAAAAGGTAAAAAAAAATTGTTGGTATGATTCACATAAACAGTTCTGCTAATTTTCCAACTTTTGATATTATGCAAACTCAAGATTTCATACTAGAAAAGCAGACACAAGATAGATTAAAATCTGACAGTCTGAAAGAGCCTACTCAAGAAATTGCTTCTGAAAATCCAATTGTTGTTGAAGATATTGTCCTAAAAGAACCAAAAAAGAAGAAGAAGCCAAAGAATGTTGACAAATGTCCACTGCTCGAATATCTTACCGAAGAAAAAAAAGAAATTGTCAAAAAAAATTTCAAAATTCTTGGACGAAACAAGTAAGTAACTAAACTACTTTTGACTCAATTGAATTATGTTATTGTAGAAGTTCCACTCACGGCGTTCTGGTTGAATTGGGGGAAGATGTAGGTATTATTGCGGGGCAATCAATTGGGGAACCTGGGACTCAAGTTGAAACTAATTATTTTTAAGGACAAAACTGGGCCATTAGCATTTCTCTTTTCTTTTTAATGTACTGTCAGCTGTTTTATGTACAATTCATAAAATTCTTGTAGAGTATGACAATATATTTTTCTTAAACCTGTTATTAATATTTGGTTAACTTATGGTAGATCTGTACCATCCTTTAGTTAATATTGAAGGTGACAATTAAAAAAAGATAAAACTGATTATCTTTTGTATGTACTATCATATGTTTAATGTACAAGTCACAAATTTGTCAACCATTTTAACCATGTCATAATATGCAAACATTTTAACATTGTCATGTTTGGTAGTGCCATTCAATAAACATCCGATAATGTGTAAACTTTTTAAGTTATGGTTTAATCAGAGTTAATAAACAATTTGTCACTTGTGCCATTCAATAAACAACCTTGTATTGTTGGTGTACTACACAACGACTTGATGGATTAACTCAGTTTAACTTAAAAATTGCCAAATTGAGTCATTCTATCAAGTAGTTGAGTTGTATTATCGACAATCCAAGGCTGTTGAAATTTATTAAAATCTGAAGAAAAAAAAGAAATTTTTGGTGATGAATAGTTTGCTGGTTGATGTTCATGAAGATAAAAAAAGTTATTTAAGCACCTATTATTGTAAGCACCAAGTATTTTTATTTGCAACCTTACTTTTTTTAATGCACTGTACTTTAGTTAATAATCCAAGTGACAACTAAAAAAAGATAAAACAAAATATCTTTTTAATGCACTGTCAGCTGTTTTATGTACAATTCATAAAATTCCTGTAGAGTATGACAATATATTTTTCTTAAACCTGTTATTAATATTTGGTTAACTTATGGTAGATCTGTACCATCCTTTAGTTAATATTGAAGGTGACAATTAAAAAAAGATAAAACTGATTATCTTTTGTATGTACTGTCATATGTTTAATGTACAAGTCACAAATTTGTCAACCATTTTAACCATGTCATAATATGCAAACATTTTAACATTGTCATGTTTGGTAGTGCCATTCAATAAACATCCGATAATGTGTAAACTTTTTAAGTTATGGTTTAATCAGAGTTAATAAACAATTTGTCACTTGTGCCATTCAATAAACAACCTTGTATTGTTGGTGTACTACACAGCGACTTGATGGATTGACTCAGTTTAACTTAAAAATTGCCAAATTGAGTCATTCTATCAAGTAGTTGGGTTGTATCATCGACAATCCAAGGCTGTTGAAATTTGTTAAAATCTAAAGAAAAAAAAGAAATTTTTGGTGATGAATAGTTTGCTGGTTGATGTTCACGAAGATAAAAAAAGTTATTTAAGCAACTATTATTGTCAGCACCAAGTATTTTTATTTGCAACCTTACTTTTTTTAATGCACTGTATTTTAGTTAATAATCCAAGTGACAACTAAAAAAAGATAAAACAAAATATCTTTTTAATGTACTATCAGATGTTTTATGTACAATTCATAAAATTCCTGTATAGTATGACAGTATGACAATTCATAAAATTCCTGTACAGTATGTACTATTATTATTTTCTTTTGTTAAAAAATATTTCATTACATACTAATCTTACTTTTTCAGTATACCAATCTTAATTAATTTTCTTTTACACTGTAAGTGCATTACAACACAGAACATACTAATCTTAATTTTTTAGTGATGAAGCATTTACTTGTGACGATGAAAACTTCATCAGCATCACAAAAAGTATGATAGAAGAACTTCTCTATGGAGAATATATTTCTGGTCAAGTAAGTACAAAAAACTATACTTTGTGTCATTATAAATTCTTTTCTTTGCTTCATTATAAAATCTATTCTTAATCCATATTTTTTTTTGGAAATGTAGGTTATTGATTGGTTAAGGTTCAGAAAAACAAAATTTTTAGAACAAAGTTCTAGCATTATATATGTGAACACAACAGTGACAGTAAGTGTACTATAATGTAAAATTTAATTTGTTTCTAAGATAAATTTTTTGAAATTATTTTTTAACAGAAAAGCGCAACAGATGGAAACCTGGAAAAGATCAAAAAAAATATGTTTAATCCTTTTATTAAACAAGCACTTCTAAATCCATTATGTTGCAATATATTATTTCCTATACATGGCAACGGACATTGGAGCTTGCTAGAGCTAGTAGTGGAATCATGTTCATGGAACCATTATGATTCTCTACAATTGACCACAAGATCTAAGACATTAAGAAGTGGACATTCAAGGTTTGCTATTAATGTGGTAAGTAAAATACACTGAAAGTAAAAAAGATAAATAGATTTATCATTATTATTAAAAAAATTTATATATATATATATTTGGCAGAAAGCAGCGGTAAACAAAATCAATAAAGACTTACAGGACGCAGGCGAGAAAACAATTCGGGGAAAGTCTTCATTGATTAAAAATATTAACTGTGCTCAACAAAGCAACGGGTAATTTTCATAATCACTGATTAAAAATGTTTACCTAGGATTTAAGTACATTTTCAGTTATATTTTCATAATCACTGATACAAATGGTACATTATCTAATGCATTCAAGGTATTTGATGTTTTTCTCATGATATTAGTTATTACATAGAAAAGATAAAAGCATTTATGTTTTTATGTAAATGATATAAGTTGTTTGTTATTTTGGAGCTGGTTTATTGTTAAATGAAATTAATTAAAGAGTTCTTCATAAAATATTAAGTGTCAGATCTTACTTTATTCAACTATTAAAAAAGATGAAGCATTTATCTTTTGATGTAATGGATATAAGTACATGTTTAGTTATATTTTCATAATCACTGATACTGGAGATTTTTATACAACGATGAATGTTACACAATAACTAAAATTTTAAAAAATGCAGGTTCGACTGTGGAATTTTCGTAATGATGTTTATCCAAAAGTTAGCACAAGGAATGGACACAACATCAAAAATCAGTCTAGAACAAGTAAACGCATTTAGAGCACAGATAACTGCACAAATTCTCTCTGATGAACCATACTGCTGGACAATTGAAAAATTCTGCAGTTCAGCTTCAGCAACAAAAGATGTGAACTGACAATGATAGCAACAAATTCTTTGATGTCTAACAGTCCTTTTATCATACATTTCTTAAAATTTTATTTGACTGATGAATTTGTAATGGTTGACTTAGGCCATATTATTTGAATTGTAAAACCTACTTACAGATGTTGTAGACTTGAGTTTGTTTATGTGTATGCTGTGCACTTGTTTGCACTGTCACCTTTTAATCTGACTATACATTCATGTTGTGTCCTAGAAAAAAATTGGGCCGTATAATACAGAGTGTGTTGTGTAATGTGAAGGTTACTGTGATGTTAAGTAATTTGCTAGGATGAGGAAGATAGTGTGGATGGAAGTGCTATGTATTTAGTGTTGATGGTTGATGTGAATTTCAGGTTATAAAGGTCGTTTCTGTTGGTGTTGAGGATGTTTTATGTCAAATGACAGAAGTTTGAAGATAGTTATTGGAGTTGCAGTGCAGTGAGAGGTGATGGAAGTCCTGTGAGCTATTTTAGGTTGTGGCAAGTGCAAGGTTGGTCAGTTGTAGGCATAAGGGTAGATGTTAGTGGAAATGAATGATGAAAGTGATGATGCGTGAGAATGGGAAGAAGGAATGCTGGTTGAATACTGCTCTCTTGAAAAAAGAAGTTATTACAAAAAGATAAATAACTATTGGAGATGGATAGGTATTCCACCGTTATGAAAAATCAACAAATATTTCTGCACAAACAAAATTGAACAAATATTTCTGCACAAACAAAATTGAACAAATATTTCTGCACAAAGAAAATTTAAATCAATGACCGCAAATATACTTGGTCCTAAGCTTGTTTGAGGCCAATGATATATCAATTTATCTTTTTAAACAGAACAATTGCAAACAATAGTTCTTCCATACTTTCCATTTCCTGTTAGAAGAGTAACTACCACCTTCATCATTCACAACTTCAAGTGCCTCTGACTACTACTTACTTCACTGCCAACCTCCACTGCCTCACTTCTTAACTACAACACCTCCTCCTTTACAAAAGTCCAAATACCACTCTGTCATACTTCACTTACTAACCATACTTCCATCCCAAACCATTCACAACCTATAAACTTCACAGTTCTCTGACCATACAAGCAAATACTACTACACCACTATTTCATTCAATACAAACTGCAGCAACATTCCACACTCAACACTGTCAGAGAAGCCACAACCCACAATTCTTCTTCACTAACCATCAACTTACCAATTCCACACTGACTACCTACCGACAACCATCACAGTGCCTACCAGAAAAGCAGAAACTCATAAACAATTGCATACAACCAAAAGTAATCAAAATCAGATTATATCCAATTCAACATATGCAATAATCCAAATATTCAAGTCAAAGTATTCATAGAACAACCAATCAATCAAATACACTGCACTAATACAATCAACTCAATTATTCAAGTCAAAGTATTCATAGAACAACCAATCAATCAAATACACTGGACTAATACAATCAACTCAATTATTCAAGTCAGAGTATTTATAGAACAACCAATCAAATACATTGGACTAAAACAATCAACTCAAATATTCAAAGAACATCCTCTTCTATTATGTCCTTGTTTTTTACACTTTCCACATCTGTTTTGCTTAGCATGAAAGTCAGCCCCTTCAATCCTATTCATCCTAGGCCTACCAGCTCCACGAACAGGCTTAGGAGGAAGAACAATAGATGATTCTTCAGCTTCAATTGCTTCCTTATCAAAAGTTGGAATAGGATTGATCAAATGTGAATATGAAGCTCGATAATACTCAGTAGTAAAGTAATTCTCAATATATTCATAAACAGAATTTCTGGTTAAAGAAATACACTTCAAAGCATGCGCACAAGGAAAACCTGTCACTTTCCATTGATTGCAACTGCAAATGCGATTTTTAAGATCAACCTTTTGAGATGTTGGAGAATGAACTTCAAAAATATACCTACAAAATGTAAAATTAAAAATAGTTAAAATATGTACACAGATTGCATTTCCAAAAAATGATTATTAGCACTATATATATTCTCTCTAATCTATCTAATAAATAAGACCCAATTCATGTGCATAGAACTAATAGTGAAAAATAAGACTCATAAACCAAAACAAATAACAACAGGCATACTGTTCATATTCTTTAGAGAAAGTATATCTTATGTAAATTTTGATTTTGACTTTCTTTTTAAAAAAATGATAACCAATCTAGAAAAAAGAAAGCATAAAGGTTATAGTAAGAATTAAAACCAGTAAACCTTGACAGTGATTTCAATGGGTAAGGCATCCACTGATTAAGTGGAATTGACTAAAAACATTCCCTTGATGCACCAGATTTGACTTTTCCAAAAATATCAACAGGATTGTCCAAGTCAAGAACTAATATACCATAAGTAAAATGTACAGACTCATCCAGACAAAAATAATGAAAGAGCTAAGAATTACATACAGTGTTAATTACAATGCCACGACTGTCAAGATTCAAAAGATCCAGAGGGGTTTAAAATTTATAAATACCAACAAAATGAAATCATAACACAGGCTACATAGCAAGTTGAAAAAAGATAAATGCATTTATCATTTTTTTCAGAAACTATGAACATCATGTAAAAATATAGAAATAAATACATAGATGATTTAGAAACACTCCACCCAAATCCTTCTTCCTTCAATTTCAACAAACGAGCTTCCATTTTTGGACATAGCACACTAGTCCACTTTGATGCCTCTTCTCTACGATTAGACATTTGCATCATCAGTTTTACCCTAATTCCATCAAGACAAGCAGTAACAGGGAAACTTCTTTCATCCAAAATCCAAGAATTAAAACTCTCAGCTACATTGGACTTATTTTCGCCATATCGCTTCCCCGGAAAAAACAAATCAGCCCAATGATCATATGGTTTATCATTCAAGTACTGTATAGCTTTGGCACCTCTAATTTCTTTGTACTTGGACATGGCTTTTTCAAACTCATGATGATTAGAAGCTATAGCACAACGCTCAAGTAAATGAGCTACCCAAACACCCCTTCCACTTTTCATAATGCTAGCAATATTATTTTGCATATGATGCAAACAATAAGAATGATGACTATTTGGAAAAAAAATTGGAATACTTAACAATAAACCCCAGTGTCTATCACTTAAAAAAGTTAATATTCTATCACAACTGAGAGCATTCTTTAGGTGTTTTAAAAACCAACTCCAACACTCTTCATTTTCTTTGGGAACAAGAGCCATTGCTAATGGGAAACAACCTGGAAAAAAATAAAATAAAAATAATTCACTGTTTATGTATTACATTTGAAACAACAAAAAATTAATTCACTTTTTGTGTAAAAAAAAATTATAATTGAAACAGTATTACTAATAGTAGACAATCACATGTGTAGTCTACGCAGAAAGGGTAGATATTGCAAAGATATGATACATAATTCATGCATACAATACAAAGAATAATATTCAAACATTTAAAACATATATGCTTTTATCTTTTCTATATGCTGTTTAAATCATTTGTATACCTTACGTAAGAACTTCAAATAAAAAGAAAAATGATAAATATGTTCAACATGTAGTAGTATCTATGATATATAATGACGGCTTAATATGTTATTTAATTCTTTATATTAAAAGATAAATGCATTTATCCTTTTTAACTCATGTATACAATAACATTTTGTATATCAAATTAAAGAACATTATATCTTTTACAGTATTTGTTTTGGATCAAATTTACAATAAGAAGAGCATGACTGTCCATTGAACAATTGTACCTACTTTGTAACTAGTGCAACTAGATTGAAGATGTTAGAGATAAAAACATATATGCATTTATTGTTTGAAATATGACAGATTCTGGTAAATCCAGCATAAGCAGTAGGTATCATGATAAACTGAAAAAAATAAAACATCTAGATTATGTATCTATCAAAATAAAAATAAAAAAAAAACCAACATTAATCATCATTAATTTTCAGTTGAATTAAATTGTCAGTTTGAATTCATTTTTGAAACAACCAAATGCACTATATTTGAAACAGTACTATATAACAGTAGACTAATCACTTGAACAAAATGCAGTATGTACACAATAAAATTCAGTAGAACAATAACTTAAAGAAACAGTACTATGTAACATAAATACAACAGCAAAAAAAATTCAGTACCTTGATTCCCATTTTTCGCAGTGGCAGCCATCAAAATACCACTTCGCCCTTTCAAAAAGGTAGCATCCAAAAACACCATAGGACGACAATAGTTAAATCCAAATATACATGCCTCATAACATACAAAAACTCTCTCAAATTGATTTGTTTCAGAATCCACATCCATACTTGAATAACTATTTGGGTTATTTCTTTCCAATGCCTTCAAATACCAAACTAATTCATTGTAAGATTTCTTTTCATCACCAAAAATATCATTCATAGCCAATTTCTTACCCTTATAAGCAAAGTAATAGCTTAGCTCCACATCATAATCTCTTCTAAAACTTTTAATGATATCCTTGGTTTTTCTTTTTGGCTCATCACGAATTTGATTGACGATTAAACTTTTCACAAGATCACTATTAATGGTTGGACTACTAAGGGAACGAAATCCACCACCACAAGTATGAATCAAGTTAATGTTTTTAACAAATAGTTGGTCCAATTGCTTCAGTTTGCAAGAAGCATGAATCCTAAAAGGACAGCTAGCTACAGCACATCGAACTGTCAATCGTTCTTTACAATTCTTAATATACTGTACTTTAAATCCATTCTTCAAACAATAAGCACTAACTGTTCTACGGAATCCAATAGCAGAATCAAACTGTTGACCAACGCCAGTAAAAAATTCCATATTTGAATTCTTCTTCAACAACTCATGTAAATCCTTTTGTTGAGTAAAACCAGAATCTAAATCATCATCATAACCTAACATATTATTACTTGACTCAACACCAACAACTGAACCAGACTTGCTACTTTCACCAACAAAATTATCCATTGAATCATTCTTCAGCCGTAGAAAAAAAACCAAAAATTCTTCCTTTTTAAACCAAGACAAACACAATATAGCTTGAAGATCACTATCCGTTTCAATAAAGGTAGTCTTTGATTCTCGAATATAAAAAATATCAAAGCATAATGGAATAAAATTATTCCACTGCTCCCAAATCCTATTCCTAACATAAGAAATAGAAGCATCCAATCCAAAACGAGCACTAAAACAATTGTTATTGAAATCAAACACAACTATAACAGATGAATCACACCTGCAAAAAAAATGTAAAAAAAAAAAAAATATAACTATGTGAAACTGATCTTAAATAAAAACTAATAGCATAAGACTATTTAAATCATTTTTTATACCACTTTTTGAAAAAGATAAAACAATTTATCTTTTAGAGATCACTATCACTCTTTGGGATAACCTAATTACAACAGTGGAAAATATAACTATGTAAAACTGATCTTAAATAAAAACTAATAGCATAAAACCATTTAAATCATTTTATATACCACTTTTTGAAAAATGATAAAACAATTTATCTTTTACAGATCACTATCACTCTTTGGGATAACCTGATTACAATAGTGGAACACGTGGAAGAAAAGCATTCGTTGTGATTGTACCTATTCAAGTTTACATTGTTGAAAAATCATAGGTGAAAAAGATGATCTGCAAAAATATACTTAATGGTGAAAAAGAAGAGCTAAAAAATTATCATAACAAACACACACTAAGATCAATATGGTCTTTAAAACACATAATCACATTCAATAGCTGCCAAATTATTACTAGAGCCAGAATGGAATTTTGATACACCATTCTTAAACATCAAAACAATCAGAGTTTAATTGCAAACTAAAGAACAAACGAAGCTAAATACACAGTGATTGTGTTATAAGAATAAAACAATACCATTCAGAAGCCATTATTCCAACTACATCAAACAAAACCTTCCTCCAATAGATGAAAACAGCCTCCTGTGAAAAGAAACATACAGTAACATCATAAAAAATAGAATTGAGAATGAAAAACAGCAAATAAAAAAGAGACTCACCAAATGAAGAAAATCGCCTCACGATTTCCCACAATTAAAGTCGATTTTGATTTGAGAAGAAACTAACGCCTCACGACCGCTTCAATTGCACAAGAAACGACCGCTTTGATTGAACAAGATACGTCTAATTTTCACGACCGCCTAATTTGCAAGATCGGTAGATTTCAGAAGGTACGTAGTTCTTTGAGAAGATGAAGACGCACGCGCCTAATTTTCACGATCGGTAGATTTCAGAAGATACGTACTTGTTTGAGAAGATGAAGACGCACGCGCCTAATTTCCAAGATCGGCAGATTTCAGAATATACGTAGTTGTTTGAGAAGATGAAGACGAACGCGCCTAATTTCCACGATCGATTTCAGAAGATATTTATATGTTTGAGAAGATGAAGACGCACGCCGCACATAATTGTCCTCGAAAATAATAGTTTCAAACCCGTGTCCTGGAAAAAAAATGGGCCATATAATTAGGCCCTTCGTACCAATTTCCACTATAATAAACTGGTAAGCAATGATAGTGAGAATAATGATAGAAGCTTATTTAAACAACTTATATTAAGTCGATAAGCAAATTAAACAGAAATAATAAAAGAGGCTTATTTTATTGAACTTAATGATTTATATATTAAGTTAAATAAGCAAGATAATGAATGTGACTCATACTAACAGCATTCTCTATCAGACCTATGGTTATCTCATAATAGTTAGAAGTGAGACGAGGGCAAGAATATGCTAATTAAATTAAAATAAGGAGCCAACAGAATAAGAAAGCAAACTAAACGCAAATTAAAAGATTAGACTTAGGGTCTAATAGAAGAATCGAAATGCGTTTGGAGCAGCCCAAAGGATGAAGCGCCTAACGAAGCAGTTCATCACGGATTTCAACAATGGAGAAGCACGTCCAACTTAGTATTTTTGGGCTTCAAGGAAGTACGAGACTTCAATGGGACATGAGGATACTCTAAGATGGCCCTCTGGGTAGGTCTAACAAAGCTGTATCCCCGGAGGCAGGTCTGTAGGTGTTCCATCAAGAGAATATGCCTTGACTGCATTTGTATTGTAGGCCTAACGAAGCAGACCTTTGTTGGCAGTCAGAAGGGCTTGGTGTTCGGAGTAGGGTATTCGTATGTCCAGTACTTGCAAGTAAGTTTAAGGATAGTCGCATGCGGATTTCGTCCAACATCAAGACCAAGAGTGATTTCGGGAAAGACTAGAGTTAAACCAACAGGCCAATGATTCTTTCACTATCGAGACAATGGATGGGTGGGCACCGCCAATCGGATGTTAGATTGTTTGTAGTACGGCACGACCACTTAACTCTTTAGAAGTCTTTCGATTAGTTGAGGGGTGGCTGTGTGGGGCCATAGCCATGATGAGAAAGAGACAGACCAACTAGAATATCTGTATTGTAGGCCAAACGAAGCAGTCCTTTACAGATATAGAAAATCATCGACTGAGTTCCTTACAAGGTAGACCTTGTTGGTGGGATTCGGATATTAGACAGAACGATTACGTATACCTCAATGTACGCATTGGGTGGTACATTGTGGATGTCCGAGCACTGGTATAGACTAGTGCGGACGCGATTTACGTTTTCATAGTAAGTAGAGGAGCATCTCTATTGTAGGCCTTACAGAGCAGTCCTTTACAGATGTAGCTACGAAACGCTCGTAGAGCAAAACGATGGAGTATCTGTATTGTAGGCCTTACGAAGCAGTCCTTTACAGATATAACTACGGAGCAAGACGATGAAGCATCTGTATTGTAGGCCTTACGAAGCAGTTCTTTATAGATGTAGTTACAGAACGCTCTCGAAGCAAGACAATGGAGCCCTTTTCGAGGAGGATACGGAAGGTACCGTCGGTGGTACCTAGGACCAATATGGTCATTGGGCATATAGCTACATATATTTATATATTAGTTATTAGGTTATAATCTACTATGGAGTAGATGGGCACGATTCATGAATAGAGGTGAGAATATTGTAACGTAATGAACCTAATATAAGAGTAAATGGAAATAAAACGATATATGTGGAGTTAAGCCTAGAAGTTTATAATTTATTCATTCACCAGAACTTTTGTTCTAACCCCCTCCTCATAACATCATACAGGTTAGGTAGATGGCATAGACTTCTCATCTATGTGACACTTTCTTAGGAAGTGTTATTATTTGGGTGAGTATTTACTTACTATTATATTTAAATCAATTCCACTGTGAGATAATTAATTGAGCTCTGATATATTTATCTTTGCCTATTTGCAGGATACCAGATTCCCAACTCAGGTTTCCGTGGGCTTAGGTTTTTGCATTTTTGCGAAAAATAAGGGCCACTGGAGTTCAGGTTGTTTCATTGCTAATATGTGTCGTGCGGGAAAGGCAAAGGAGGTAATAGGGAAGAAGAATGTCTGGTGCTTCAACTGTGACCAGATTGGCCATTATAAGAACCAGTGCAAGGTGCCGACTAAGGATGGAAATGGAAAGGTGTATGCATTGGAGCCTGCTGCTTCTAAGCTAACAGCCTAAGTGAATGGAATGGCAGTCTTGGTAGGTACGCTTCCAATTCATTGTATGACTGTTAGCATTCTATTGGATATTGGTGCATCGCATTCTTTTATATCTAGATGTTTGATAAATAAGCTTAACCTAGAACCCACATATTTAGTTACTTCCTTACGGGTTGCGAATCCAATAGGAAGTTATGCAACTCTAGGGTTGAAATGTGACCAGTTAGAGTTTGACCTATTAAGTCATACTTTTGTTTGCAGTTTGCATGTGTTTGATTTAGTGGGGTTCGGGATTATTCTTGGTATGGATTGCTGAAGTGAGTAGAATGCTAGGATATTTTGCCGGGATAGGAAAATATTGCTTAGACACCCTAATTGTAGTGATCAGATTGTTTACACCATAGAAGGTTCTAGCGAGGAAGTGAATGCTTTGTTGGATGTTATGGAATTGGATGATGAGTTGAGTCAAGTTTTCGTGGTTGGAGAATTCGCAGATTTTTCTTAAGTATTTTAATGGTCATATAAAAATTATTTAAGTGTTTTATATAATTTAAAGAGGAGAAGGGGCTTTTTGTAAAATAATTTAAATTATTAAATCGGGAAAGTCGGCAGCACTTTTGAAAAATTGCAGTACTTTTTATTGGTAAAAAAAGAGGCAACCAATCACAATAAGACACATAAAGCAGGTTAGGTGGAAAGATATATTTACTACATGTTTTTCACTGTTTCAACAACGTCGTCACCAGGTTCCGTCTCCTCATCTTCGCTTCGGACACGGTCAAAACCAATGCACATGGTATCAAGGAACTGGTACATAGTGAATTGAATGAAGGCGGAAGGTAGGGAGTCGAAACCAGGGGTTCCGAAGGGGTTGGGGCTTTGCTTTTATTTTTAAAGGAAAATTCTCCTACTTGCTTTCGACTAAAGATGCTTTTGTCTTGGTTAGCTTTCGACTAGGTCAAATGATTTAAAGGAAATGGTTTCGATTGGGTTGTGCCTTCGTTTTTGAATGATAGCTTTCGACTAAATCGAAGCTCTTTATACTGCCACCTTTTTACATTTCGACCCAAATGGTTTTGAAAGGGTTGCTTTGTTTTTAAAATATGGCTACTTCTCCAATGCTTTCGAAGGAATGGTTTCGACACCATCACTTCTTTACTTAGAAAATGGTTTCGAAATAGATGCTTTTGACTTAAATGTTTTTAAGACCCTATTTCTATAAGTAAAGTAGAACCCAAATGGTTTCGAAACAGATGCTTTCGACTTTAATGGGTTTCTGTTCCTTTTGCTCTACTTAAAGGCAGAATCCAAATGGTTTCGACCGAGATGTTTTTGAAAGGTTTCGAAGGGGCAAATTTTTGAACGATTTCGAAAGGTTTCCACGTGTTTGAATTAAACCCAAAGTGCTTTTCAAAAGAATTGAGTTTTGACTGTTTCGAAAGGTTTTAATGAATGGTTTCAAAAGGGGTGGTTCCCTAGGGTTTCGAAAGGGTTGAAAGGAAGAGCTTTTCCTATGTTTTCGAAAGGCAATATTTTAAAGGTTTTAAAGGACGATGTCTACTGTTTTGAAGCTTTCGTTGAAAAGAAAGGAAAGGTTTTTTCAAGGTTTTCGAAAGGCTTTTTATGGTTTCAAAAGGTTCTTTCAATGGTTTCGAAGGGGTTACTTTTAAGGGTTTTGAAATTGTGGTTTAAAGGTTTTAAATAAAGGTTTAGAATGTAATAAATAGACAATATAGCCCAAGTATTTTCAAGTTAAAAATAGGTTTAACTTGTTTTGGCAGGATAGCTAATCCTTATTAAATTCCATCAACATTATTTTGAGTAAAGTATATATATCATGGAAAAATAGCTTAGAGTAAAGATAAGAATATATTTTCCTTGTATAAGTATGATTTAAAAGGTTAAATCATTTTGAAAAGGTTTTCAAGGAAAAAGATATAGGATAGTTAACCTTAAGAAAATAATTCGAACATTTAGTCCATTTTGATTCGGACAGTTAGTCCAGTTTGCGGGCAGTCGGCCCGGTTTTATGGACAGATAGTTTATTTGTAGCATAACAGACCTCGCTATTATGTTGTGGACAGATAGTCTACTTATTACCTGTTTTCTGGAGAGATAGTCCATTTATTAGCGTAAAGGATATTGCTATTTTGATATAATCTGATTGATTAACTAGTTTGGTTGCAGGAAAGGATTTGCAAAATATATGTTTTAAAGAGGATATTAGTGAGGGGAAACTCATTCCGTAAGCGGCGTGGTACCACTTAATATTCGTAAACCGAGATGTAACAGAATTATTCACACCAGGCTCTATGTCTGACTCGAAGTTTTTGTTTCCCCTTAAACTCTTGGGTGCTCAAGATTGATTTGAGTAAGCCGAGGGTTGAGGTTTTCAGGTTTTAGTCATTTGGCTAATAAAGCTTTTGATGACGTGTAGGTGGCTGGTGGATAGTTAATTAGGATTTGCAGTTTCACTTTGTTTTGATTCCGATGTGTATATTAAGTTAGATATGACTATATTGCTTCGATAAACCAAGGGGGCATCGTCATATGTCACTCTTGACGTATTGTTGTAATGATTATAATTAATCTTTACCTGTAAAACGATATGGGATTATGTAACTTGGATATGAATTTGTTTTGAAATGTAATCAGCAAAATGTTGTTTTTGGAAATATGTAATTTTGTTCATATTCAAGTGCTTCTGATATTATGGATACCATTAACAACCCTATTTTATCACCATAAGTTAATACTATGGATGACTGCAACATCTGTAGTGTTTAGCTGTTGACCTCTAGATACAAGATGTTACATTTGAGGCATTGATGTCGGAAGTCATCATCGTCGACCTTACTATTTTAAAGCAGCTAATATCAATAATTTGTAATATTGGCGTCGTATGACATCAATGTCGGACATATTGATGCCGCAAGTTTTCAATGAAAAACATATTCTAACTTATGGCGTTATGCCCTACAATGAAGAGGTGCGACGTCCTCATATTAATACCGAAAGTATACATGGCAGTATTAAAATGGAATATAAATTAGCATGAGAAATTGGTAAAGTAGCGGACTATATTTTCCTTATTTTATATTTGAATTAATGGGATTAATCATATATGATGATACAGGTTTTAAAGGAATAAATTATTGTTTAGCCCATGTTTTGATATGAAATAACCAAAGGTAGTTATTGCTTAAGATTAAGTAATTATAAGATGCAAATGACCATTGATTGAACATATTTGAATGATGGGTGCTATTTGTTCTTGTTATTATTTGATCAGTTACTTTCGCATGCTTATTATTGCCTTACTTACATCATCGTGACCTATAACTGCATTTTGGGGATAAATAATGGCAAAATGATAAGTTAGGTTGACCCAATGATGAGTATAGTCAAATTTAACTCTTGAGTGAGTAGAATTGCATCTAGGAGATTAGGTAGGTCAAACGTGTAGAATGCCCAGACTGATCAAAAGATTATAATTTGAGATATGATATTGGAAGGGTCTGTTAGTTCCTAAGATGATGGTTTTTATGAAAACAACCTTAGGACTTGTTATAAACTATATATACTAATATTCTTGTCTGGATATATATGTATATACAGGTACTGAGAATGAAGACTGTACAATATAAAGGTTCAAGATTGAGTATAGAGATTCAAGGCTGACGAATTCAAGACTGAAGAAATCAAGACTGAAGACTCATCAGCATTAAGAGTTCAAGATATCAAGAGTTCAAGATTTCAAGAGTTTAAGAGTTCAAGATATCAAGATAAGTAATAGTGTCTAGATTTATGTTAAAACTTCATAATAGCACTAAAATCTGTATTCGTATTTTAGTTGTGGAATGGAATTCACCTTCTCGCTTTAATAGTGGGATGGAACCCACGACCTTCTCTAGTGGAATGGAATCCATGAAATTTTCAAAATGATTTATTTTTTCAAAACTATCTTTTTAAAGTCATCTCTATCAATTTAAATAGGGGCATTTCACCAGAAGGACAAACTTGGCAGTCCAATTAGTTTCTAGGACACACATTCAAAGAAATTACTTTCATGGACAAAATCAGCAGAATAATTACTTTCAAGGACAAAGTCAGCAGTCAAATTACTTTCAAGGACATAATTTGTAAGACCCGAACTCGATGCTCGACAAACAACATCAAATTCGTATCGCCGGAGCTTGCAACAACATTAGATGATAGATAACACAGCGGAACTAAAAGATGATATCAGTGATACAACATGAATACAATATCCGATACATCAATTTGGTACAATGATAATCATCAACATCAGAGAAAATACAACAAAAAATACAGCGGAACTCGACACAATATGAGATGAGTCTTCACAGAATTCAATACTGCAACTCTAATCTAAAACTCCAAGGCTAAAGCACTAAACTCCAAGCAATTGATCTCCATCACGATGCCCAAAGATAAGCAACGTCAGTCGTCCGTGAACTCCAAAAACTGAACTAGTCCCAGATAATCTACTAGACCCGACTATCTGAAAAACCCAACTCTAGACTGCCCGTGTGGAAAATTTGTGGGCACCCAGAGTTTAGGAAGGGAACAATAAACTCTGGATCCGTCATGGGACTGGTATGAGCAAACAAAATAGTTTATCTTTAAACAAACAACAAAATTGTTCCCTTCCTAAACAACAAAAGGATTTTAAACATTGAAATTCGCAATGCTTTTTGGAAAATGAAACTACCATAATGCCTCCCGCCACACACACAATGCAGATGCAGAATTGGAGGAGATTTCTCCTTATGGTAGTCAAATATGCTTAATACGAGAAAACTCTTTCATATTATTACTAGTGCATAGTGTGGAAACATTTCGAAAATATAATATAAATCTTAGCCAGCATAGTTACCATTATACTATGCCTACTATAGCTACCATTTTAAATGGCAGGTTCTATAACTAAAACCGTACAGGGTTCGTATTGTTTCTTTGGATTTTCCAATAAATGTTCAGGCTAAGGAACTTCCTATGCCACATAGGAACGCCTCTGAAGTGACGCCCCGAGAACCTACCTGGCTCTCTGCCAACACAAGGCCGATTACCCCCTTCCCGGGTAGTAAACATGAGATATGCCACCCCCAGTCGTTTGCGACCTTTATCCGAGGATTCTCTACACCAACAACATCACACAGTAATAAATATACTATAGGGTCCACATGAGTAAGTATTTGGGCTCCATACCATGATACCACCCTCTTCCAGAAGGAATAGGCATACCCTAGGGGAGCTACCCCTGAAACCTTACCGCATTTTTCCTGTTTCGACCATTTCCGGTTTGTGAGGTCCGATGAGGTCTCGTCCACAAAGCTACGCTTTTCACAAAAGCCATGCTTTAATCAACAAATGATCAGCAACACACAACAACACTCAGCATGCCACACTACGAAATTGGGAGTATATCACCGATAACCTTCAACTACATAACCTCTAAGCTCGTACGTCTCAGAGAAGGGTGTTAAGCTAAGAGAATAAATCTCCGCCACCAAACAAAAATGTATTTAAAAGAAATCAGGTTTATATCTCAAAGTGTAGTGTCAGACATACGGCCATACAAGTCTGTTCCGGGTTCGAACAGAACCGAAGGCACTTCCAAAGAAGCCCTTGCAATCCGGGTGTTCACAATCCCGATCGGACTTCCCATCACTTAGGAAATCTCTATACCGGAGCCACTCAGTGCAGAGTCAATCGATAGGTTATCCTATCGTTCTCGCAAACACCCAGTCTTCAACACCGGTCTTCAAATGCTATCCATTTACGTCGTATCACTATTCGGAATGGGTTATATGACACAAAGTCCTCTCCCGGCTAAACCGAATAATGAGCACAATATTTCAAAACATATGGATATTGGGATTTCAATTAAGTCACAACTTATTACCCAAAACTTTTCTTCAAATGGTTTAAACACATTACCGTTTACAATCTTTTACACAAAAAGATTCATTTCACAAAGTTCACCCAGTTTCACAAAGATCTATTCATAGATTTTCAAATCAATTTCCATTTCAATTTGGATTAACTCGTCCAATCTTTAAACAAAGATTTAATTGATAGCTTTCAAAACAATCCCATTTCGACCTTTTATACAAAAGGTACACCTTTCCAATTCCAAAACAAAGTTCAACAATCTTTCACAAAGGTTTATTCATAACTCGGGAAACCATTTTCATCTCGAACTTGAAATTCTTTTGACACAAATTTGAAATTCATTCCTTATATGAAAGCTTCTATTATTTGAAAACAAATAGTTTCATTTCTGGAAAATCTGATTCATTTATACGAGTTAAAGTCCTTGGGTTAAATTCAAATTCTCAAAACCATACTTTTAAAATGGTTTTAATTTATATAAACACATTTATAACATCTTTAACCATAATTTCTAAACATGGAATTCAATTCCAAATTTTGAATTCAAATTCAAATTAAATTATTTAAATTGGAAACTTTACCAAGTTATTCAAAATAACTTTTATCTTAAAACTCCTTTTCAAAAGCTTTAACATTTAACCCAAATCCATTTCCAAAATCAATTGAAATTAAAATTTCAATTTCAAAAACATTAAATTTAAATCATTTGTGACTTAACCGATTTCCTTGTGAAATCCATATTTGTGTGTGTAAGAGTGTGCTCCAGGGGTTTTACACAGTAGTGCAACAATACAAATCATCACATCATCACAAATTTAAGCATATCAATATCGATAAGTAGTATATTCCTATAACGCTTATCTTCCATTTACCAATTCACAGATAAATAATATACATCCATCACAGATAAAATAATTTACATTCATCACAGCTTGAATTAAAACAAATTTACATCACAAAGCATCACATAGTAGAGAATATCAAACAATTTACGGCATTCAATAGAATACAGCCATCCATAAGTGAAACCAATTAAGATATCTGATTAATCTAAACCAGATCATTTGCCTATGGATAATTCCTAGTCCGGGTTAATTAAAAATTAATTAATTACAAACACTTAATTAATTATTCTTTAATTAATCATTAATTACCCTTTAATTAATAATCATTTCATAATAACTTTAACTAATTAACCTTTAATTAATTATTCTTAAATTAATTACCCTAATTAATTAACCACATTTATTAATTATTCTTTAAAGTAATTAACCCTTAATTACTTGGTTAATCATTCTTTGATCATTAATTTAGTCACACAAAGTAATTAGCTTTTAAATCAATTACACAAAGTAATTATACTTACTTAATTACATCCTTATCTTTTTAGTTCACTTCTTAATTAAGCTATTTGATTCTTTATTTAAAAATAGGCTTAAAAATTTATTAATGAAAGCATATATATATATATATATATTTAAAACACTTTAAACTTGATTAATTAAAATTATTTATATTTAAAATCTTGAATTAATCCAAAAATAAACACATATTGTATAAAAGAATTAGTTTAACAACATTTGTTAAAGCTTGATTAAACTTTTTAAAAACTTCTTTAATTTTAAAAATTTAAAACTGTTATATCCCAAACCCGAAACCAAATCGAGTGAAACCCGAGCCAGAACTTCTTTTACCCGAGCAAAGCCCCGAGACACTCGCGATTATCACACTACTTTGAGACAAACACTCGACTATACGCGATCAAACCCAAGCTATTTCTTCCTTCCTAAATCTACCAGACATCGATGATATCTCGTGCACGTGCACACCCAATCCAACCCCTTCCAATCAACATCCAGATCGTCAGTAAGTCGCCGACCACCTCGCCTAGACTTCCGGCCACCCAGACTGATGAACACCGATAAACTCAAAATTGAGCTATTCGACTACCTTCTAGAACCAATTCAATCACCTACAAACGCCACATCCCATCGCCTCAGGCCATCAGAAATGTCAAAACTCCAGCCACAGCTTCTCTGATGATCCACTAAACTTTTCCCCCAGGCCCGATTGACTCCGATCAATCCCTAACGACGCAGCGTCCATTAAAACCCAGCCAACCCCAAACCTGACTTAAACCGTAAAAGGGCTTCGCCATGCATCCACGACGAACCAGAAAATCGCCAAGCATTTTTCCCCCGACCACTGATCTTATAGCGAGCTTCAGCTAGAATCCCAAAGCCACTCGACTATGCAATCCTCAGAAATCGAACAAATCCTCGATTCTTGTAACAACCCGTAAATTTCAACTGTTTTAATAACGTTGATAATTGAAATTTTGCGAAATTTCAAACGACAAAATTTTGAAATATAAATTTGATATTTGGAATGCGTCTGGTTAAACATAGCAACTGGTAAATTTTCGTCCGAAAATATGAAAGTTTATTTCGCGCGTAAATTTACTTCAATTTAATCAGTTAAAAAGCGATGAAAATAAAATGTTTTCGGAACCTAAATATTTTTACATAGAAAATTCTAAACCATCTTCTGAGCAAGACGTCATTTTTCGTTTTTCAAAATTTCGGACTTCTTTAGCTCCGTCGATCTTATTTTTCTGTGTTTTTCTTGCATTTTCCGCTAGTTTAAAAATTCGAAATTTTATAATTCAATCGTACCACTGATATCCGTATGCCGTTTTGATCGACTCGTCGTACTGATCTCCACGGTATATTCGTATGTGTGTTTCGACATCCGGTGGATGGCGAAATCTGTAAATATTGGACCGTATCGGTATCCGTTTTAAACCCTTCCGATTTCCATGAGTCACTTCATCTACCTACCTGTCCAAATTAATAGCCGTTTGAAATTTCTAAATTCCCGTGCCTGACCTTTTGGTTTCCACTGTTTCCAATATTTTAACCGGTTGATTTGTTCTTTGCTCTTCTTTTGAAATAAATAATATAAGTAATGTTACGTTGGGAATTTAATAGCCTGCTCCTTCAATTGCATGCCTGCTTATGTGTGACTCATCACTTCCCTTCCTGTCACTTGAAAAGTAAATATGCAAAGCCTATTCAAGTTATAATTTGAAACAAATCTTCACGTCACTTCTCCCCCTCGTCCTCAGCCGCCTGCAAACCAAGCACGCCCTCGTGACAGCAAATCTCGACCTCACCACTCTCCCTCTCCTCCTCGCCCCAACCTTAGAAAAGCCTCGGCAAACTCGAGCCACCGACCTGCCAACCTCCTCTGTCCACGTCTCCACTTCGAGCAACCTCCCGACCTCCATAGTGTGTAGCAGCTCCGATGAGCACAGCCATGCCGAAGTGCCAAGCCTGCGATGGTCGCGCCTCCTCTGCCTCGTCCGCACGTTCCTTCTCACGTTCCTCCTTGTTCTTCCCTCTAGCCGCCGATATGCAGCTTGCCTCCTTCCACCCTTGTTTGCAGCCCCTGTGTTATTGCAAGGTATAAATGCTAGCTGTGTTGCTTTATATATATTTGTATAACTATGATATGCATATGTATTTTATAGTATAATTTTATAAACTTTTGTTATAAGTACAAGGCATGTTACAGATTCTTTTATAAAGGTAAGAATATTTTAATATATACTCATACAAGTTGTTTTCTACAAGTGTTTTCATATATCATCCGCTCTGGTTAGTATATATATTATATAAAGTAAAGTATATTTGTAAGTCTGGTAGTTGTCTGCACTACGGTTAGTAGTATAAAGTATAATATGTTTCAGTTTTTTGAGTATTTGGGTTTCAAAATATATGTTACTGTGAACTATCTATTATATTCAAATATCTGTTAAGTAATAATGTATATTAATAGAGTGTTGTTTTAAAGATTAGTATGGATGTTATAGAGATATTATATTTATTTTTTATTTGTTTGTATATATATATATTATTTATTAACAGTATTGCATTATATGAATGATAAATCTATATGGTTTCTTTTCAAATAGTTTGAAGTAACCAAGTTATGTTTGTTTATACAGTTATAAGTTTATAAAGCTATAAATGTTATTTTTTAATATATAATATAAGTTGTGTTTATATATTGTCAGTTGAGTTGGTAAGGTTATATAAATTTATTGGTTATCGGTTTGAGCTTATAAAGGGTTACGCATAAGTTTACATACATATTCGGTTGTTGTTTATAACCTGGTAGTGAAATATGTTAACTTATGAAAAATATATATATGAATCTAGATAAATGAAGTTGCATATGTATACGTGTCATTTACATCTAGTATGTGTATATCTATATTTTGTTTGATATGTGGTTCACGTTAGTTATAATAGTTTACTTTTCTTTTATATATTCCTAATGATTGCGTGTATATATAAGTTTGTATATATATGGTTTGTGAAGCTTATATATATAATTAGTTGCTTGTATGTGTATAGCCTTCATATATGTTGTTCATACATCTTCAGGCTGCATGTATTTGTTATACATCTTTGAGTCTGCATATTTATTTTATCTATCTAGTACATTTGGTGGGAATGATATTAATTAAATATTTGCTTTAAAATTAAATATTGATTTCATGGGAATGATAATAATAATAATATATATACATTTTCCGTTTACATCAAGCTAAATTGATCCATTCTCATCGATTTCATTTTATCAGCTTTGTTCATCGAACTTGTCTCCCTCGTGCTCTGCTTCGAAATTCGTGTTTGGATCCGTAACTCACTCCATTGTCTATTTTTCTCTAGCCTCGAAAGGTGAGCAATCACTCACGATTAATGTTCTTATATTTATTAAGTTTGATTTCAATTGAAACGACAATTGAAATATGCTGCTGTTAGTTATTTATATTGCTATATCTATGACATCATCTGTATCTGTTCACCTATGACACCTGACATCATTATCTGTTATTTATATTGATATATATATGTCATCATCTGTATCTGTTCACATGTGACGCCTGACACCGTCATCTGCTTAATTATACTGATGATATATACCTGTTACTGTTGTTATATTATTATCGTATCTGTTATCACTCTGCAAGTTCCCTTTTAGTATAGAATCACTATGGGTTGAAATGATACATACCTGAACGGACTTTAGAATAGGAGGGATCATTATGGGTTGAAATGATAAACCCAAGCGATTTTCAAATTAAATTGAATTTGGGATTTCGGGTTGAAAAGATATATACCCGAATATATATTTTAAATTGTGGATTGAAATGATAAATATCTGTATCACTTGACCATAGGATAGAAAATTATATACAGACACCGTTGGTCTATATATAAATGTTTTGAAAACCATTTCTACGGTTTTGAAAGAAATATATGGTTTTAATAAATAATGATTTTAAAGATTTATTAAAGTTGATTTAATAAAGTTGATTTGAATCAATATGAAATATGTTTAAGTATTTATGTAAAAATTATATTTTTAAATATAGAATTTATAATGTTTCGGGTTGAAAGATAAATTTGAATTGATTTGGAATTCTTAATTATTTAAGAATTATACTTAAATAAGTTGATTTGAAATCTATTAAATTTGAAATTTTAAGATACGTTTTATAACTTGAATTTGATTAAAAGTGACTTAAATGAATATTTCAAACTTATATAAATTTAATGGGATATTTTGTTTATTAATTTTTTTTTTAAATTGAAGTCGTATTTAGATGAATTGAAATGATTAAAGAAATATCTCGGAAACAAAATGTAATGAAATTAAATTGAGATATAAATGGGATTATCAAATTTAGTTTTGAAATGTCGAATATTTAAACTTGAAATATATTGAAATTGAAATGGTTTATTTATGGTTCAAATAGGCATTTGAAATCGATAATTTGAAAGGGTTTATTGAGAAACTAAATTGAATTGAAATTGATGATTTGAGATTTAATTAAAATTTAATTTTGGAATTCGAGTTTATGTGAATTGATTTGTGAAATTTAAGGAAGCTATTTTTATATAAAGTATTTAAACTATATCTAAAACTATTTATATTTTACTTTATAAATTTTAATATAAATTATTTTCATATAAATCCTTTTCAATATAAATTATTTTATTTTAACTTATAACTATTTTATATAAACTATTTTATTTAATAAACTATTTTTCTATATATACAAATTTTAATATCTAAACTGTTTAAGAGGAAAGTGTTAGGATTTCAAAGTGTTATGAATTTCAAGTTTTGATTTCCAAAGTGTTATGATTTTAAAAGACTTATGATTTCGAAAACAATATAACTTTGGAAAGTGATATGATTTTGGAAATTGATTTATTTGAAGTGAAAGTGATATCGTATTGATATGGTTTTGAAGTGGCAATGATATGTCGGTTTTGAAATATAACTATTTTGAAATTTTATTAAATGACCATCGGTGTAATAATACGTAGTTATTAAAGAGACCGGGATCGGATATCGACATACTCTCTGTCGATACCGAAACCACTTTAATAGCTAATATACGCGGAGTGTTGATCCAGAACGAAGTGGATGGTTTTGATGAACGCATTGACTGAAGAAAGAGAACGATTTTGGATGACCCTTGACATGACTAAAACAGAAGCCGCGCCGGGCCATTGAGGATCGCCATCTCTAGCGGACACACTTCTTCGATACCTTATCTATTACTTATGTTGTAAAGACCCAAAAGTTGGCCTTCGAAAATCGGCACCCGTACTTTACATCGTACTCGAATGCCGTAGATTCAAATGCCAAATCTGGTTCTCCGGAGCTTATAACACAATTAAGTAAATAACACAGCGGAAGAAAAGAATAATACATTGATATATAATATCTGATACAACAGAGTGATACCATGAATATCAATATACATCAGAGATATGATACAAGAAATAGCAGCGGAAAAGAAAATGATAACATCAGCAGCAGATAGAATATCTCCAATAGAATGCTCCAAGATAAGCAACGTCAGTCCATGAACTCCAAGAACTGAACTAGGTCCAGATAATCTACTAAACCTGAATATCTGAAAAACCCAACTCTAGACTGCTCGTGTGGAAAATTATGAGCACCCAGAGTTTAGGAAGGGAACAATAAACTCCGGATCAGTCATGGGACTGGTGTGAGCAACAAAAACAGTTTATCTTTAAAACAAACAACAATAGAATTTTAAAGTCAATTCGCAATGCTTTTGGAAAATGAAACTACCATAAGACCTCCCGCCACACACACAATGCAAACGCAGAATTGGAGGAGATTTCTTCTTATGATAGTCAAAGATGCTTACTACGTAAAATCATCTTGATATTATTATTAGTGCATAGTGCAGAAAACATTTCGAAAGTATAATATTAATCTTAGCCAGCATAGGTACCATTATACTATGCCTACTATAGCTACCATATTAGATGGTAGGTTCTACAACTAAAACCATACAAAGTTCGTATTTGGAAGATGGATTTCCAACAAATGGTCAGGCTAAGGAACTTCCTTCCACCGCATTGGATCGCCTCTGGCTGGACGTCCCGAGAGACAAACTGCTCTCTGCCAACAAGGCCGGGTTACCCCTGTAACAGGTAACTCACGAATATGCCACCTCCCGGTCCTTTGGGACCTTTATCCGAGCGCTCGTAACCATCATCACACATCATAAAGAAGGTGTATCCACATGAGTAAGTATCTGGGCTCCATACCATGATACCACCCCTTTCCAGAAGGAAATGACATACCCTAAAGGGCGCGACCCTCATAACCTTGCCGCAACGATCCTGTTTCGACCATTTCCGGGTTGTGAGGCCCTGACGAAGTCTCGTCCACAAAGCTACGCTTTTTCAAAAAAAGCCATGCTTTGGGTCAACAGATGATCAACCTATGATCACAAAGATAAATGATCAAACAAAAGATCATATCACAAATGATCAAACATTGATCATCACACAGCAACACTCAGCATGCCACATTACCAAATTGGGATATATCGCTGATAACTTCAACTACATAACCTCTGAGCTCGTACGTCTCAGAGAAGGGTGTTAAGCTAAGAGAATAAATTCTCTGCCACCAAACAGAAATGTATTTGAAAGAAATCGGCTTTATATCTCAAAGTGTAATGTCAGACATGTATCCATATAAGTCTGTTCCGGGTTCGAACAGAACCGAAGGCACTTCTCACGAAGCCCTTGCAAATCCGGATAACTTTCAATCACGTCCGGACTTCCCGTCACAAAAGAGTGATATAAATCTCTATACCGGGAGCTACCCAGTGCAGAGACATTCGATAGGTTGTCCTTTCATTTTCGAAAAATATCCGGTCTTCAACACCGGTCTTCAAATGCTATCCATATACGACGTATCACTATTCGGAATGGGTTATATGACACTAAGGTCCTCTCCCGGCTAAACCGAATAATGTGCGCAATATTTTAAAAACATATGGATATTGGGATTTCAATTAAGTCACAACTTATTACCCAAACTTTCTTTTCAAATGGTTTAACAAATTACCATTTTAATCTTTTTAAACAAAAAGATTCAATTCACAAAGTTCACTTAATTTCACAAAGATTCATTCACAGATTTTCCAAATCAATTTCCCTTTCAATTTGATTAATTCGTTAAATCAAAGATTTAACTCATAGCTTTCAAAACAATTTCATTTCGAATGGGTTAAACAAAACATCAATTTAAATCTGTTAAAAATAAACAGATTTAATTCATAGCTTTCGAAAAGAATTCATTCATAACTTGGAAAATCATTTTTTTCAATTTAATCTTGAAATTCCTTTACCTAAATTGGAATTTCACTTCTGATCTGAAAGCTTTTATTCCTTTAAAACAAATAGTTTTTTATTTGGAAATTTGATTCATTCATACGAGTTAAGGTTCTTGGATTAAATCCAAATTCCCAACTTATACTTTTAAAATGGTTTAAATTCATATAAACACATTTATATCATCTTTACTCCCTAGTTTCCAAATCATAGATTTAATTTCAAACTTGAATTCAAATTTAAATCAAATTATTTAAATTTTCAAAACTCGATTAAGTTATTCAAAATAACTTTAATATTTGGAATTCTATTTCAAAAGCTTTTCTTTGTAAACCCCAAATTTCCAATTTCAAAATCAATTGAAATTAAAATTTCAATTTCAAAACATCAAATTTAAATTATCTGTGACTTAACCGATTTCCACGTGAAATCCATATTTGTGTGTGTAAAAGTGTAGTCCAGGGGTTTTACACACAATAGTGCAACATCATACAATCATCACAGATCAGAATACAAAAATATAGTTGATAAGCGATATAAGCTATAACGCTTATCACTCATTCACAGATCACAGATATATATACAGATGTATCATAAGTAAATGAATAAATTACACACAACTAAATCCACAGAACAAACTATCATAAATCAGATAGGACAATCAATTCAAGGCATCACATATAAATAATCATTTATAAGCAGGATTTATTAATTGTTTAATCCTAATTGATTCAATTTATTTCAAATCAAATTTATTTACTTATGAATTGATTATCATATTCTGATTAATTAATTACAAATCATTTTATTTAAATTTATTTATTCTTAATTAATCATATTAATTATATCAACCTTTTAGACCAATTACATAAATAATTAACTTTAAATAAACAAAATCCAAAATTAATTACTATAAGTGATTAATCCTTAGTTAATTAACTTCATTTACTAATAACATTTCTTAATCACTTTCTTAAGAAATTTTCTTAGATTTAAATCATCATAAATCATTTCCAATTAATTTAATTTATTAATTTATAGGTAAAATAAATCATTCTTTAATTACCTTATTTATTAAATCATTTTGATTACCTTAATTATCTCTAGGATAATCTATTCCTTTATTAACGATTTAATAAATATTAATGTGTGGAACATTACGTTTTTGAATTTAAATTTAAATCACACTTTGAATATAAGATTCAACATGATTTACTCTTTAAAAACCTTAACCAAAGTTAAGTTAAATTTAACTTTTTAAAACACCTTTAGATTTTTTTTTTTACGGATTTTAAAACAAACTCGAGACAGTACACTACTTCGAGTTGCCTCCCTTTTTACTTCGAGAGATACCCGAGTTTCCCACTAAATTTCCCGAGTTCCCTCCTTCCTCACTTCTCTTCTTTTCTTTTTTTTTTCTTCTCTAAAAAGTTTACGTATAAACTGTTAGTTTTATATCCACTCCTCGAACTCGAGTACAACCCCGTGAATCCCTTCAACTGCTCGAGCTTCTCCCCGAGCCAACTCAAAACAACACCTTCTCCTCCATTTCCAGGCTACTGACATCCCCACAAACGTGTGCATGTTGCACACAGCTCCGATCATCTCCGGTCGTAACCGAGTATCTCAACAAGTCGACATTGGCCTCGACATTTACCCCGACCACCTAGGTGTCATAATCTCGTCGCGAATCGAAATCGAGACTTTCGGTTGAAAACTAGAACCAAAACGAATCACTAAAACCCCTCGCCGCTGACGATCCTTCCACCGGAAACCACACCATCGTGCCCAAAACTTCAACGTACGATGATGCAACAAATCCCCAAGGTCCCATTCATTCCGATGCAACATTGATGGTAATCAAATCTCGAATTCAACAGCCACCAAAACCTTGCCTTAAACCCTAAATCGAACCCGTATGCCCTCCACGATGGAATAAAAAATCGCTGAACAATTTTCTGATGATTCACAACACCCCAGCTTACTCCAGAATCGATCACGAGGTGAATCAATCAACCCGATCACGCGCATTTGATAAAAAACCCAAAACTTTTCGACTTTGAATTTCCCAACAAATATGGTATTAAAAATCTTGATTTTAGTTTTAAAATTCATGTTTTCGAATGTTGTTTCAGACCCTAACCCTGAGGCATTAAATCGTGATATTTAAATTCTCACTATTTTGAAGTTTGATCAGCTGTTACTGACTTCCAGTGATAATGCAAAGCTATTTTACTTAAGTAAAATTTTAAAACGAAAGTTTATGATGGGGCAAACTAGTTTGCTTTGAATCTTAAGTTTAAATCATGAAAAAATCATGAGGGTTCGAATTTAAGTCAAAACTTAAATCCTGGGAAGTATGAACAGAGGGAATCCAATTGCAATAGGCAAGCATGCTCTACATCCATATATACTCAGCAGTGATGCTTTTGTATATACATATATATACAATACACATTCATTCCAGAAACTCACATGAAGTTAAACAATTCAAAAACTTAAGCCTTTAAAAATGGTGCTACTCACTGGTGAAAACAAAGAAGCCTGACTAAAAACAAGGAGTTGCTCACCTTATTTTTGAAAGAAGAAGATCAGAGGAGAAGCTTTATGCCTGGAATGATTTGTTTGTGAATCTGGAACATGCAATTCTTTTCAAACTGCACTGCCCTTTCATTTTTGTTTTGATCATCACTCCCTCAGTGTGATATCCCGGGATTTCGAGAAGTTTAAAATGTGATAATCTCTTAATTTAAATTATTTTAAATTGATAAATTTGTTATTTTCAAATATTTTTATAACCAAATAATAATAATAATGATGTGATATTTTAATTATGGTATAGATTGATTTTTAATAAGGATAATTATCTAAATTATGATATGTTATAAATTTGATTTTAATATACTTATCATTTTCAAATTAATAAGTATTGTTTAAATATATATATATATATTGTCTTGAGTTGTTTTTAAATGAAATAATCATTTCAAACTTAATAATATGTTTATTTAAAAATATAAATGTTGAGTTGACTTTTAAATTGGATTTTTAAAAGTAAAATTTTAATTTGAATCTGGATTTAAATTTGAATCTTTAAAGATAAATATTTTAATATATTTGGGTCTAAAATTATATGAACAAAGTTTGTATTAAAATAAGATTTGTTTACAATATTTTCTTTAAAAGGAATTTTATTCATATAAATTTAGAAAGTGTTTATTTAACAAGTAAATAAATACAAAAGATATTTTTACACTTAAAAAAATGAATGAAATACATTGTATATGATTTTTAGAATATAAATGAGTTTTATTTTATTTTCTTTAAAGGTTTCATTTATGTATAATATATAAAAGCATTTATAATTTATAAATGTATTTAACTATTTAGGGAATACATATAAAAGCTTTTAAATTTTTTTTTAAAAAAATAATATGAAATTATATAATGACAAGTGTTAATAGATTAAGTCATGTTAGTAATATGTGTAAGATCATTAAACAATGTAGAAGATAAGTGTCATTTTTCTTTTCATTTTTCTTTAATTTTTAATAAACCATAAATTTAAGTTATAAAAGCCTACCTTTCCATTTCTCTTTTCTTTTCTAATCTCATTTTCTTCAAAGACCAAAACTAAAAACCAGGAAAACATATCAAACCGAAATCAAATCCTCAAATCAAACTGAGATTTTCTCAAACCAAACTGAAATCATTTCCAGTTCAAAACCTTGTAATCTGAAATCATCTCCAACCCAAAACTGGAAAGATTCTCTTAAACCAAGAATCTCAAAACTGAATTCATCTGCAAAAGCTTGATTCTCAAATTCAAATACCTGAAACCATATCTCTAAAACCAATTCAATTGCCTAAAAACCACATTTCAGATCATATCAAAGATCTGTAACCATTGTTCTCAGACCTGAAACCATATTTCAAACAAATCTGCAATGTTTTTCAAGACTATAATCAATTCCAAGAATGCATGCAAGTAGATCTGAAGTTTTCAAGAGCTTTTCAATTTTTAAAGAAATCAAAGTAGATGCAGTTCAAAAGTTTCCAGTTTTCAAGCCCTGTTCAAACTGTTTTAAACTTCTCTGCCTCTTTGAAAGGTGAGTAAACTATATTTTTAAAATTTTAAAAGTTAAGTAGAAATTTTCTGATTTGCATGTGAAATATGTGATGATTGCGTGCATATGTGTAAATAAGTGTAGAAATTTAGTATATATGATTTTATTGAAGTGTGCCTGTCTGATTGAATCCATATTGAATTTATGTTTATGACTTGAATTCATATTTATAACTTGACAATTCATTTTATAGTTCTAATCATAGAAAGCCCTGTTTTTCTGATAAGCAAGATCTGTGAGTAAAATATTTATTTAAAAGCCTAAGTAGATAGATGTCTGTTGCATGTGAAATTCTATGTTGAAGATTGCTTTGCCTGTATATATATAAGTAAATCTCTGAATATATGTATATGTTTGAAGTGTACATGTCTGATTTCATATGTATATCTCTGTTCATAATTCAGAGTTTAAAGTTTTGATCAAATTTCAAAATCTTTTCATCTGTTCTCTGTCAGGCTTTAGAATTCAAACAAGATTTGTTTGTTTAATTCTAATCTAAGTTTTGAAAATTTTAATTAAGCAAGAAAAGTAGAATATCACCTGTAAAAGAAAAATGACAGTAAGAATTTTATACATATGTCGAAATTCAAACTCTAAAATCCTAAGTTTTTCTTTTATAACCTGAATCGTTGACTTAAATCATGATTTTTAAGAGTAAATTCATAATTTTTAAAATTCTATTAAGTGAGATATCGGGTTTTGTTTAGAAAGTAAATTTTGGGTCTTTTCTGATGATCGATGGAGTTTGGTTGGTCGTGGTCATTTCTGGAGTTGGCGGTGAGGTCTTTGGTCAAGGCAAAAATGGGTGGTGAGTTGTCTGATGGTCGTGGCAACGGCGGCAGGTGGATTTATGTTTTAAGCCCTAAATTGGTCGAAGTCTGGAAACAGGGTAAATGCAGAGTCTATGGTGAATCGAGTTTCACGGGGCTTGGGAAAATGATAGCTTGAAGGTCAGCGAGTGTGTGGCCGGAGTTCCAGGAGTTCTGGTGGTCGGCGGCGGCAGTTCGAGGAAAATTTAGGCGATGGGTTAGTTCCAGGAATTTATCGAGTCACCTCGATTTCGATATAGAATTTGTTGGAGTGGTTGGGTTGTCGGAATCAGGTAGGATGGTGATCGTCGAGGTGCGAGGGTTGTCGGAGATGGTCGGAGCATCGCCAGTGGACTGTGCACGTGCACGTGAACGAGGATGAGTGTCAGTGTATCAGTTCGTTTAGTTTTTGGGTTCGTGGGTGTTTTTCTCGAAGTTGGTCTCGGGAAGAAAGGGTTTGAACTCGAGTAATATTATAGGGAGATACGCGAGAGAGTGAAACTGTTAAAAGTTTTACAGTTTAAACTTTAAAACAAACAGTGGTAAAATTTCTCGGGAAGGAACTCGTGAAAATAAGGCTTTGACTCGGGATTGTTTCCGGGTTGTATGCGAGAATTTTTAGAGAACTGTTATGTTCAAAACAGTTTTTAAATTTAAAAATAAACTTTGATTTAAATGAAAAGGATGTATTTGTTTTGTTCAAATATATATGAGTTAAACCCAAAGATAATGTTAAACCAGTTTTTTTAATATTTAAAATAAAAGTATGTTTTAAATTTAAATAATCAAGTTAAGTTTATTGTCTTGAAATTTCATTTCTTTGAAATGAATGATTTGAATAAATTAAATTGTATGAATTGATTTACTTAATTTTATTAAGTAAAATCTTAAGTTATTTTCAAACTAAATTTGAAAATAAGGTAATTAATAAGGAAATGGTTTGTCTTAAAACTTAATTTAAGTTTAATAATAATGGAATGAATAAAGAATGATTTATTAAATTAAATTAGTGAATGATTAAGGATAAGTGAATTAACAATTAAGTTTTCAAGTGTTTTATTAACTTGTAATTAAGGATTGTTAATTTATATAAAGGTAAGTAATTAATGATTATTTATTTTAACTTAATTAATAATTTAATTAAGTAAGTTAATTACTAAGATCAAATGTTTAATGATAATGTTTTATCTCAAGATTAATTAAGATTTTAAAGAATTGAAATTAACTAAGTTAATTTAGAAATTAAGATTAATTAATTTATTTAATTAATTATTGATAAGGATTAATTAAATGATTAAAGGTTAATTAAACTAGTAATTAAGAAGTACTTAATAAAGTTTTATTAGGAATAATTAAGTTTCCTAAATTAATAATTAAGAGATTATTAATTTATAATTAAAGTTAATTAAGGATTAATTAACTGTTATTAAGGGTTAATTAATTATCATTAAGGATTGATTAATAGGTAATTATGGATTAATTAAAGTGGTTAATTAATAATTAAGCTTTATTAATTAAGAGGTAATTAATTAGTTAATTAAGTTTAATTAATTAATTATAAAAGTAATTAAGGATTGATTACTTTGTATTAAAGGATATTAAGGATATTGTTAATAATTAAGGTTTATTAATTAATAGTTAAAGAATAATTAATCAAGGATTAATTAATTGTTTAAAGGGTAATTAAGGATGAGTTACTCGGTTATAATTTAGGAATGAATGTGATTTATTTAAGTAAATTAATTTGTTAATTAATTAAGAATAGTCACTTGGGAATTTATTAAGTATAATTACTTAATAAGATTTGTTAAATATAATTACTTAGTGTAAGTAATTGATAAATGAATTACAGTATGAAATTGGTGTAATTAATCAAAAAGGATTTATAAAAGAAATTAAAGTAATTAAGAATAGTTAATTACTGTTGATGATTATTTAAGGTTGATAAATGAAAGTAATTAATTAATGAATGATTAATTAATGTAATTAATTAAGGAATAATGTAATTAATTATAGTTAATTAATTAATTAATGTAATTAATTAAGGATCATTAATTATTGTAGTTAATGAGAGTAATTAAAGGTTAATTACTATAAATGATTAAGGATAATTAATTTGTTAAATTAATTAAAGGATAATTACTTTATGTAATTAATGAATAATTAATCAAGAGTGATTAATATTTAATGATTAATTAATTAAAAGGTTGTAATTAATTAATGATTGATTAAGCAAGGATAGGAATTAATTCTTAAGTAATTAATTTAATTTAAGTTGATTAAATTGATTATAATATGGATTAATAAATGATTGCTTATGGATGATTGTTTGAGTAGAATGTCTGATTTGGTTGATATCTCTTGGATGATATACTATGATATTCTGTGATATGATATTTAATATATCTGTGATAAATATGTGATATTTATATATGTTAATGCTCTGTGAATTCAAGTATTAAATTGAATTGAATTGTTTAAACCTTTAAACAACTTGGCCTTAAAAGATACGTTTTGGATTTCGATGAGACCGGGATCGGGTTTCCGTATACCGGATTTCCAGGTCTGGAGACCCGAATACCACATCGATCCAAATTAACGATAGGTCGTGAATCTCAAGTGAAGATGAAGATTCAGAGTGCAAGGGTTATTGTCGTTAACTCTGAGGGTGATTCCAAAACGAGTGTAACGAGATAATGCCTTCGGTTTCGTTCGAACCCGGAACGAACTTGTATGGATTGAATGCTTTCAAAACATCGTCAGGTGGACGATGAGCATTCTAAGTGATGTGTTCTGATTAAAGGTAATCGTGACCTCAAGCCTCATCAACCGGGAATGGCTAAAACAGGGGAGGTGCAGCAAGGCTTCGTGGGTAGCGCCCACTGAGAGTAAGGTCATCCCTGTCTAGATGTCCCTTTCTATTTTCGACTTAGTGGTGCGGTTGATGTACACAACCGTGGGGTGATTTTATTCGGAATTATCCAGTAAGGGATGGTTCCGGCTTTGTGTTGCAGGGGAGCGGGCGTACTCCTCGGTACGGTGATCTAGGCCACGTACTGTGACGGGCGGTACCCCAGTAGCCCTGCCATTGTATGGAAATCCAACTTCCAATAAGTGATAACGGTCTTGATTGTATACTTATGTATGCTGGAATTTAATAATGTAACAATTTCGGCTATTTCATATTTATTTGAAAACCCTAGACCTATTATAATACAATCGAATTTCCTATCAAATGTTTGGTTAGCGTAAGGTAAAAACTTACCCATGTTTATATGTGGGAAGTCTTACGTGATACCTTTTGATTTCAAAGATTTTGAAGTTAAGTAAGTTAAACCGTTTACTCACACCAGACCCATGTCTGACCCAAGTGTTTATTTCTGTTTTATATAAACTCTTGGGTACTCAAATTTTTACGAGTAGCCAAGAGAGTCAGGTTTGCTTTGACGAGTTATCTGGAGGAGCAATGGAGCAGGAGGCTTCAGCGCTGTAGAGATATAGTAGTTCCGCTGTGTTGATCTCTGAGTCATTGTTATCTGTGTTGTATCTTATATTGTAGAAACTAGACAGGTGTTTATAACTGTCTAGTATGGGTTGTATATGTTGTGTAACTCTGATAGTTGTTGTATATGATACTATGTAATAGTTTATGTTATTAATATAATTTATTCGTTCCGCTGTTCAGATTCTGTTGTTGTTTCTTTCTTTCTTCTCTTCTTTTCTCTTTCTATCCCTTTCTTTCTTATTAGCGATACGACTTTCTGGTCGATGAAAGCCGGGTCGTCACATTTGGTATCAGAGCAGTAGGTTGAGTGAATACCTAGGCTCTGGAGTGGTGTCTATCTTGAGAGAGCGTATTTGTAATTTTTCTATATATAACTATATATATTTATTTCTACCTATTTGTTGGGTTACCTGTTCGGGTTTTCCAATATGAGTTCTAAAGGTAGATAAGGTAGTGGTGTGTAAACACGACTACAAATGGTTGGAGTTTGAATGTTTGAGGTTGGAAATATATCTGTCGAGACTGTAGACCGAATACCGTCTCGAGTAAACTTTGATATGATATAAGGATTTCTCTGATCTCTGAAGGAAACCTGTTAAGGTTCGGAGTCCATCGTTGAAGTATAAGTTTGATCACGCTCGGGTGAGTGGATTTTTGAGAGTTTGGATCTGTTGGTTGAGCAGAAGCAAGTGATGGTATCTTGATAACTCAGGAGTAGTAGCTGCGTGATGAGATGCAGTAACTATGGATATCTCCGACGATGTTTCTGTTTAGAGAAAGTTTAAGGAAGTATATCTGCATTCGGTGATGTGGCTGAGTTCAGCATGATGTTTGTCTTCGGTTTGAGGTCCGAGTTTCTCTAGAAGCTTTGGATAAGGAGTCTTTGTCATCCGTGTTAGCGGTGCAGCTCGAGTGTTCTATGTTCTTGTTGGAAGATCTTTTGGCTTAGCTTTCTTAGAAGTGGAGTTCAGAAGCTGCGGAGTAAATTCATTTTTCAAATGGATTGGTCAAGCACTAGACTGTTCTGATGGATTAAGAAAGAACAGTAATTTTTGGATATTGGACTGGATAGGATCGCAAAAGTGACTTGCGATAGTTTGAGTGTTCACTTGGGAAATCTTTTGCTTGAGTTTGAGGCATCTCTAGAAGATGTAGGAGTTATAGAGTTGTCAGAGATTTTATGGGAAGTGTTGATCTAGTTTGTGTTCGAGTTCATAGACGACATCTAGATCAGAGTTGAGCAGCGAAAGCTTGGTAGTAATTGTTCTAGAGTAGAAGCAACCGGAAATTGCAGTGTTTGGATTATAGGGTTCCTACAGGAAGTTTTTCAAGATTTGAGGTCAGATTGGTGAGAGCATCTGTTTTGTCTTTTCTGGATAGGAGAAGTATTTGGAATCTACCGATGATTGTGGAGTAGAGTTTGAGTTCTGGATTTCTGTAGATCTTGAGAGGATCCGTTTATTGGATTGTTTGTGGTCCGGTTTGTTTCGAAAAGCATCAGCAATGGTTGAGCTGATCAGGAAAGGTGAAGGCAGCCCAGAATCGTCAGAAGAGTTCTGTGGATTAGAGATGGAGAATTTTGGAATTCGAAGTTGGAGACTTCGTTGTTATTTCTCCAGTAGAAGGGAGCAAATAAGATTGAGTAAGACTAGGAAGATAGCTCCGAGTATATTAGATCTTTCTGAGTTTTTGTGAGGATATGTGTTTTGGCTTCGGTATTGAATTACCAGTTTGGATTTAGTAGAGCGAGTAACCCAGTATCTGTATCGGGGAAACTCGGGATAATTTTAGGTAGTTTATCCGGATCTATGTCCGGATAGCTAGAGTTGTTTGTTCGGATAAAATTGTTTGTTTGGATAAAATTGTTTGTTTGGATGAATGGTTGTTTGATTGATAGTATATGGCTGTTAAGTATAATTGAATTGTTTTAAAATTGGTTGAAATAAATATAAAAACTTTTGGATTATCTCTTGTTTTAAATTTCGAGGACGAAATTCTTTTAAGGGGGGAGGAATGTGATATCCCGGGATTTCGAGAAGTTTAAAATGTGATAATCTCTTAATTTAAATTATTTTAAATTGATAAATTTGTTATTTTCAAATATTTTTATAACCAAATAATAATAATAATGATGTGATATTTTAATTATGGTATAGATTGATTTTTAATAAGGATAATTATCTAAATTATGATATGTTATAAATTTGATTTTAATATACTTATCATTTTCAAATTAATAAGTATTGTTTAAATATATATATATATTGTCTTGAGTTGTTTTTAAATGAAATAATCATTTCAAACTTAATAATATGTTTATTTAAAAATATAAATGTTGAGTTGACTTTTAAATTGGATTTTTAAAAGTAAAATTTTAATTTGAATCTGGATTTAAATTTGAATCTTTAAAGATAAATATTTTAATATATTTGGGTCTAAAATTATATGAACAAAGTTTGTATTAAAATAAGATTTGTTTACAATATTTTCTTTAAAAGGAATTTTATTCATATAAATTTAGAAAGTGTTTATTTAACAAGTAAATAAATACAAAAGATATTTTTACACTTAAAAAAATGAATGAAATACATTGTATATGATTTTTAGAATATAAATGAGTTTTATTTTATTTTCTTTAAAGGTTTCATTTATGTATAATATAGAAAAGCATTTATAATTTATAAATGTATTTAACTATTTAGGGAATACATATAAAAGCTTTTAAATTTTTTTTAAAAAAAAATAATATGAAATTATATAATGACAAGTGTTAATAGATTAAGTCATGTTAGTAATATGTGTAAGATCATTAAACAATGTAGAAGACAAGTGTCATTTTTCTTTAATTTTTAATAAACCATAAATTTAAGTTATAAAAGCCTACCTTTCCATTTCTCTTTTCTTTTCTAATCTCATTTTCTTCAAAGACCAAAACTAAAAACCAGGAAAACATATCAAACCGAAATCAAATCCTCAAATCAAACTGAGATTTTCTCAAACCAAACTGAAATCATTTCCAGTTCAAAACCTTGTAATCTGAAATCATCTCCAACCCAAAACTGGAAAGATTCTCTTAAACCAAGAATCTCAAAACTGAATTCATCTGCAAAAGCTTGATTCTCAAATTCAAATACCTGAAACCATATCTCTAAAACCAATTCAATTGCCTAAAAACCACATTTCAGATCATATCAAAGATCTGTAACCATTGTTCTCAGACCTGAAACCATATTTCAAACAAATCTGCAATGTTTTTCAAGACTATAATCAATTCCAAGAATGCATGCAAGTAGATCTGAAGTTTTCAAGAGCTTTTCAATTTTTAAAGAAATCAAAGTAGATGCAGTTCAAAAGTTTCCAGTTTTCAAGCCCTGTTCAAACTGTTTTAAACTTCTCTGCCTCTTTGAAAGGTGAGTAAACTATATTTTTAAAATTTTAAAAGTTAAGTAGAAATTTTCTGATTTGCATGTGAAATATGTGATGATTGCGTGCATATGTGTAAATAAGTGTAGAAATTTAGTATATATGATTTTATTGAAGTGTGCCTGTCTGATTGAATCCATATTGAATTTATGTTTATGACTTGAATTCATATTTATAACTTGACAATTCATTTTATAGTTCTAATCATAGAAAGCCCTGTTTTTCTTATAAGCAAGATCTGTGAGTAAAATATTTATTTAAAAGCCTAAGTAGATAGATGTCTGTTGCATGTGAAATTCTATGTTGAAGATTGCTTTGCCTGTATATATATAAGTAAATCTCTGAATATATGTATCTGTTTGAAGTGTACATGTCTGATTTCATATGTATATCTCTGTTCATAATTCAGAGTTTAAAGTTTTGATCAAATTTCAAAATCTTTTCATCTGTTCTCTGTCAGGCTTTAGAATTCAAACAAGATTTGTTTGTTTAATTCTAATCTAAGTTTTGAAAATTTTAATTAAGCAAGAAAAGTAGAATATCACCTGTAAAAGAAAAATGACAGTAAGAATTTTATACATATGTCGAAATTCAAACTCTAAAATCCTAAGTTTTTCTTTTATAACCTGAATCGTTGACTTAAATCATGATTTTTAAGAGTAAATTCATAATTTTTAAAATTCTATTAAGTGAGATATCGGGTTTTGTTTAGAAAGTAAATTTTGGGTCTTTTCTGATGATCGATGGAGTTTGGTTGGTCGTGGTCATTTCTGGAGTTGGCGGTGAGGTCTTTGGTCAAGGCAAAAATGGGTGGTGAGTTGTCTGATGGTCGTGGCAACGGCGGCAGGTGGATTTATGTTTTAAGCCCTAAATTGGTCGAAGTCTGGAAACAGGGTAAATGCAGAGTCTATGGTGAATCGAGTTTCACGGGGCTTGGGAAAATGATAGCTTGAAGGTCAGCGAGTGTGTGGCCGGAGTTCCAGGAGTTCTGGTGGTCGGCGGCGGCAGTTCGAGGAAAATTTAGGCGATGGGTTAGTTCCAGGAATTTATCGAGTCACCTCGATTTCGATATAGAATTTGTTGGAGTGGTTGGGTTGTCGGAATCAGGTAGGATGGTGATCGTCGAGGTGCGAGGGTTGTCGGAGATGGTCGGAGCATCGCCAGTGGACTGTGCACGTGCACGTGAACGAGGATGAGTGTCAGTGTATCAGTTCGTTTAGTTTTTGGGTTCGTGGGTGTTTTTCTCGAAGTTGGTCTCGGGAAGAAAGGGTTTGAACTCGAGTAATATTATAGGGAGATACGCGAGAGAGTGAAACTGTTAAAAGTTTTACAGTTTAAACTTTAAAACAAACAGTGGTAAAATTTCTCGGGAAGGAACTCGTGAAAATAAGGCTTTGACTCGGGATTGTTTCCGGGTTGTATGCGAGAATTTTTAGAGAACTGTTATGTTCAAAACAGTTTTTAAATTTAAAAATAAACTTTGATTTAAATGAAAAGGATGTATTTGTTTTGTTCAAATATATATGAGTTAAACCCAAAGATAATGTTAAACCAGTTTTTTTAATATTTAAAATAAAAGTATGTTTTAAATTTAAAAAATCAAGTTAAGTTTATTGTCTTGAAATTTCATTTCTTTGAAATGAATGATTTGAATAAATTAAATTGTATGAATTGATTTACTTAATTTTATTAAGTAAAATCTTAAGTTATTTTCAAACTAAATTTGAAAATAAGGTAATTAATAAGGAAATGGTTTGTCTTAAAACTTAATTTAAGTTTAATAATAATGGAATGAATAAAGAATGATTTATTAAATTAAATTAGTGAATGATTAAGGATAAGTGAATTAACAATTAAGTTTTCAAGTGTTTTATTAACTTGTAATTAAGGATTGTTAATTTATATAAAGGTAAGTAATTAATGATTATTTATTTTAACTTAATTAATAATTTAATTAAGTAAGTTAATTACTAAGATCAAATGTTTAATGATAATGTTTTATCTCAAGATTAATTAAGATTTTAAAGAATTGAAATTAACTAAGTTAATTTAGAAATTAAGATTAATTAATTTATTTAATTAATTATTGATAAGGATTAATTAAATGATTAAAGGTTAATTAAACTAGTAATTAAGAAGTACTTAATAAAGTTTTATTAGGAATAATTAAGTTTCCTAAATTAATAATTAAGAGATTATTAATTTATAATTAAAGTTAATTAAGGATTAATTAACTGTTATTAAGGGTTAATTAATTATCATTAAGGATTGATTAATAGGTAATTATGGATTAATTAAAGTGGTTAATTAATAATTAAGCTTTATTAATTAAGAGGTAATTAATTAGTTAATTAAGTTTAATTAATTAATTATAAAAGTAATTAAGGATTGATTACTTTGTATTAAAGGATATTAAGGATATTGTTAATAATTAAGGTTTATTAATTAATAGTTAAAGAATAATTAATCAAGGATTAATTAATTGTTTAAAGGGTAATTAAGGATGAGTTACTCGGTTATAATTTAGGAATGAATGTGATTTATTTAAGTAAATTAATTTGTTAATTAATTAAGAATAGTCACTTGGGAATTTATTAAGTATAATTACTTAATAAGATTTGTTAAATATAATTACTTAGTGTAAGTAATTGATAAATGAATTACAGTATGAAATTGGTGTAATTAATCAAAAAGGATTTATAAAAGAAATTAAAGTAATTAAGAATAGTTAATTACTGTTGATGATTATTTAAGGTTGATAAATGAAAGTAATTAATTAATGAATGATTAATTAATGTAATTAATTAAGGAATAATGTAATTAATTATAGTTAATTAATTAATTAATGTAATTAATTAAGGATCATTAATTATTGTAGTTAATGAGAGTAATTAAAGGTTAATTACTATAAATGATTAAGGATAATTAATTTGTTAAATTAATTAAAGGATAATTACTTTATGTAATTAATGAATAATTAATCAAGAGTGATTAATATTTAATGATTAATTAATTAAAAGGTTGTAATTAATTAATGATTGATTAAGCAAGGATAGGAATTAATTCTTAAGTAATTAATTTAATTTAAGTTGATTAAATTGATTATAATATGGATTAATAAATGATTGCTTATGGATGATTGTTTGAGTAGAATGTCTGATTTGGTTGATATCTCTTGGATGATATACTATGATATTCTGTGATATGATATTTAATATATCTGTGATAAATATGTGATATTTATATATGTTAATGCTCTGTGAATTCAAGTATTAAATTGAATTGAATTGTTTAAACCTTTAAACAACTTGGCCTTAAAAGATACGTTTTGGATTTCGATGAGACCGGGATCGGGTTTCCGTATACCGGATTTCCAGGTCTGGAGACCCGAATACCACATCGATCCAAATTAACGATAGGTCGTGAATCTCAAGTGAAGATGAAGATTCAGAGTGCAAGGGTTATTGTCGTTAACTCTGAGGGTGATTCCAAAACGAGTGTAACGAGATAATGCCTTCGGTTTCGTTCGAACCCGGAACGAACTTGTATGGATTGAATGCTTTCAAAACATCGTCAGGTGGACGATGAGCATTCTAAGTGATGTGTTCTGATTAAAGGTAATCGTGACCTCAAGCCTCATCAACCGGGAATGGCTAAAACAGGGGAGGTGCAGCAAGGCTTCGTGGGTAGCGCCCACTGAGAGTAAGGTCATCCCTGTCTAGATGTCCCTTTCTATTTTCGACTTAGTGGTGCGGTTGATGTACACAACCGTGGGGTGATTTTATTCGGAATTATCCAGTAAGGGATGGTTCCGGCTTTGTGTTGCAGGGGAGCGGGCGTACTCCTCGGTACGGTGATCTAGGCCACGTACTGTGACGGGCGGTACCCCAGTAGCCCTGCCATTGTATGGAAATCCAACTTCCAATAAGTGATAACGGTCTTGATTGTATACTTATGTATGCTGGAATTTAATAATGTAACAATTTCGGCTATTTCATATTTATTTGAAAACCCTAGACCTATTATAATACAATCGAATTTCCTATCAAATGTTTGGTTAGCGTAAGGTAAAAACTTACCCATGTTTATATGTGGGAAGTCTTACGTGATACCTTTTGATTTCAAAGATTTTGAAGTTAAGTAAGTTAAACCGTTTACTCACACCAGACCCATGTCTGACCCAAGTGTTTATTTCTGTTTTATATAAACTCTTGGGTACTCAAATTTTTACGAGTAGCCAAGAGAGTCAGGTTTGCTTTGACGAGTTATCTGGAGGAGCAATGGAGCAGGAGGCTTCAGCGCTGTAGAGATATAGTAGTTCCGCTGTGTTGATCTCTGAGTCATTGTTATCTGTGTTGTATCTTATATTGTAGAAACTAGACAGGTGTTTATAACTGTCTAGTATGGGTTGTATATGTTGTGTAACTCTGATAGTTGTTGTATATGATACTATGTAATAGTTTATGTTATTAATATAATTTATTCGTTCCGCTGTTCAGATTCTGTTGTTGTTTCTTTCTTTCTTCTCTTCTTTTCTCTTTCTATCCCTTTCTTTCTTATTAGCGATACGACTTTCTGGTCGATGAAAGCCGGGTCGTCACACTCAGGTCATAAAATACTAGAGTTAATTTTGTTTTAATTGCTTCAGATTTTTAAATTTATACTTTAATTATGGGTTTTATTAAATTTACTGACCTGAGCTTTGAAGCGAAAATGAGAATTGGAACTCTTTTCTTCTCTGTTCCAGGTTGAAAGCTTTGATCTTTCTTATGTCTACAGGTTTGCAAATTGATCTGGTTTGTTGTTTTGTTTTCCATTCTTGGAAACGTGATGCATATTTTCTGGTTTACTTAGTTTCGAATGATCAAAACTGAGATGAAGGTGGTTATATAAAAGAAAATGTACAGGTGATAATTTACTTTGTACAAGTAATGTCATATATATTTTTCTTTGTACCATCATTCAGAGATTTTTTTTTCTTTTTTTTTTTTCTTTTGCTTGCTGGCTGATAGATATGTTTTGGTGGCTATAGATATTGGCATTTATGGTTTTGTACAATCTACATATCTTATCTTATTTGTTTATTCATAGATATTGGTATTATCTTCTTTTCTTGTTGCAAGTACATTTCATATACATGTTTTCTTTTAAGGTTAGACTTATCTTTATTTGCATATACTCGAGCATATATTTCTTTGTACAACCTGACCTTGTTTGCTTCAGCCAAGACATATTTTTATTTGTTGTACAATGTAGGCAGGGATCTTTTATTCAATGGTGGCTGAGCATTAATTTGTTGGGTGTGCTTGCATTATTTTTCTTCCAGGTCTGCACTTACCTATATATATATTTGTTGTTTCTATTTTTGTTTACAACCTCATATTCGTATGTACTTAGATTTCTTTTAATATGTTGTTATATTTTTTTTTCTTTGTTGTTCTTTACCATACTTACTTCGGCTGATAGGTATCATATTGTGTACTTTGTTTTGTTTTGGTTTCACATTTATATGTGTTTTATTTACCTTGTTCATTTGCAAAAAGATATTGGTGACTTGCATTTATGACTTGTACAAAAAGATATATTTTGTTTTCTTTCTTTTGCAAGCTTTAATACTTCGGCTGAGATGATGGTGTTTGGTACATAGATATGTATATTTTTATTACTTTAGTATATTTTTAACCTCTTTGATAACTTTCAGCCTGCACACTTTTTATTTTGCTTATGTTATTCAAACTTAAACTATCAATATATAATTTACTTTCGTTATTTTATTTTAAACTTAACTATCCAATATTACATTCATTTACTATTATTTTTATTTTTATTTTCTAAACCACTTATTAACAATCTAAATTCAAATCAAATACATATTATATTATTTCAAATTTAGTGGGATATGTTCAAATACAGATATATATTCTCATATATACAAGAATTTAAATTTTTAAACGATTCATACAAATATACTTGGAGGTCGGGGAAACTCGCAATCCATTTATCGTTTTATTCCACAAATATAATTCAAAAATCGAATTAATTATCAATTTAAATATCTATAAGATTCGGGGTCGTTACAGACTTCCCCCCTTAAAAGAATTTCGTCCTCGAAATTGCCAAGGAGACACAAAGATAGATGAAGAATATTTCATCAATTAAAACTGAACATCTATTCTGCATTTGGCTTACCAAATCAGAATATCGATAATATATACAAGAACAAATCTGTTTGACACTTCACAAGATACTCGGTTTATCCAGATCTACGAAATATACAGTGGCATCGGTCAGTTCGAAGGGATAACTAACCATTCGTAGAATATACTGGGACCCAAAAGAATAGACAGATATATGGATACAATTTCAAATTTTCAGTTTAAACTAAAGTATACCTATTAACCATAACAATCAAAGCAACCAATACATCCAAACAAACAATTTTGGTCCATCCGGAGTTTATGTCCCATATTAATATATCGAATTCCTTCCTGGATTTACCAGAAACTATCGAAGAATTGAGAAAAGAATTGTTGAACAAAAGAAATAGATAGAGAAAAGATAGACAAAAAGATTGCTTCCTTATTGTTACAGGGTATTGACCATTCGTAGTCGTATTTCCCTGTCCCCTATCTCATCCTCTTCTTACACACATACTTACTATTAGTGGATAGCAAGAGAATTCACTGAGGCACACGAACGGATATCTGAGGATTACTCATTCTAGGGTATACTTCACCCTATCTCTAATGAGCTACTTAACGTGTTACACTCCTGAGCTAAAGTACAACCTTAGCTCTGATACCAAATGTAAAGACCCAAAAGTTAGCCTTCGAAAATCGGCACCCGTACTTTACATCGTACTCGAATGCCGTAGATTCAAATGCCAAATCTGGTTCTCCGGAGCTTATAACACAATTAAGTAAATAACACAGCGGAAGAAAAGAATAATACATTGATATATAATATCTGATACAACAGAGTGATACCATGAATATCAATATACATCAGAGATATGATACAAGAAATAGCAGCGGAAAAGAAAATGATAACATCAGCAGCAGATAGAATATCTCCAATAGAATGCTCCAAGATAAGCAACGTCAGTCCATGAACTCCAAGAACTGAACTAGGTCCAGATAATCTACTAAACCTGAATATCTGAAAAACCCAACTCTAGACTGCTCGTGTGGAAAATTATGAGCACCCAGAGTTTAGGAAGGGAACAATAAACTCCGGATCAGTCATGGGACTGGTGTGAGCAACAAAAACAGTTTATCTTTAAAACAAACAACAACAGAATTTTAAAGTCAATTCGCAATGCTTTTGGAAAATGAAACTACCATAAGACCTCCCGCCACACACACAATGCAAACGCAGAATTGGAGGAGATTTCTTCTTATGATAGTCAAAGATGCTTACTACGTAAAATCATCTTGATATTATTATTAGTGCATAGTGCAGAAAACATTTCGAAAGTATAATATTAATCTTAGCCAGCATAGGTACCATTATACTATGCCTACTATAGCTACCATATTAGATGGTAGGTTCTACAACTAAAACCGTACAAAGTTCGTATTTGGAAGATGGATTTCCAACAAATGGTCAGGCTAAGGAACTTCCTTCCACCGCATGGGATCACCTCTGGCTGGACGTCCCGAGAGACAAACTGCTCTCTGCCAACAAGGCCGGGTTACCCCTGTAACAGGTAACTCACGAATATGCCACCTCCCGGTCCTTTGGGACCTTTATCCGAGCGCTCGTAACCATCATCACACATCATAAAGAAGGTGTATCCACATGAGTAAGTATCTGGGCTCCATACCATGATACCACCCCTTTCCAGAAGGAAATGACATACCCTAAAGGGCGCGACCCTCATAACCTTGCCGCAACGATCCTGTTTCGACCATTTCCGGGTTGTGAGGTCCTGACGAAGTCTCGTCCACAAAGCTACGCTTTTTCAAAAAAAGCCATGCTTTGGGTCAACAGATGATCAACCTATGATCACAAAGATAAATGATCAAACAAAAGATCATATCACAAATGATCAAACATTGATCATCACACAGCAACACTCAGCATGCCACATTACCAAATTGGGATATATCGCTGATAACTTCAACTACATAACCTCTGAGCTCGTACGTCTTAGAGAAGGGTGTTAAGCTAAGAGAATAAATTCTCCGCCACCAAAAAGAAATGTATTTGAAAGAAATCGGCTTTATATCTCAAAGTGTAATGTCAGACATGTATCCATATAAGTCTGTTCCGGGTTCGAACAGAACCGAAGGCACTTCTCACGAAGCCCTTGCAAATCCGGATAACTTTCAATCACGTCCGGACTTCCCGTCACAAAAGAGTGATATAAATCTCTATACCGGGAGCTACCCAGTGCAGAGACATTCGACAGGTTGTCCTTTCATTTTCGAAAAATATCCGGTCTTCAACACCGGTCTTCAAATGCTATCCATATACGACGTATCACTATTCGGAATGGGTTATATGACACTAAGGTCCTCTCCCGGCTAAACCGAATAATGTGCGCAATATTTTAAAAACATATGGATATTGGGATTTCAATTAAGTCACAACTTATTACCCAAACTTTCTTTTCAAATGGTTTAACAAATTACCATTTTAATCTTTTTAAACAAAAAGATTCAATTCACAAAGTTCACTTAATTTCACAAAGATTAATTCACAGATTTTCCAAATCAATTTCCCTTTCAATTTGATTAATTCGTTAAATCAAAGATTTAACTCATAGCTTTCAAAACAATTTCATTTCGAATGGGTTAAACAAAACATCAATTTAAATCTGTTAAAAATAAACAGATTTAATTCGTAGCTTTCGAAAAGAATTCATTCATAACTTGGAAAATCATTTTTTTCAATTTAATCTTGAAATTCCTTTACCTAAATTGGAATTTCACTTCTGATCTGAAAGCTTTTATTCCTTTAAAACAAACAGTTTTTTATTTGGAAATTTGATTCATTCATACGAGTTAAGGTTCTTGGATTAAATCCAAATTCCCAACTTATACTTTTAAAATGGTTTAAATTCATATAAACACATTTATATCATCTTTACTCCCTAGTTTCCAAATCATAGATTTAATTTCAAACTTGAATTCAAATTTAAATCAAATTATTTAAATTTTCAAAACTCGATTAAGTTATTCAAAATAACTTTAATATTTGGAATTCTATTTCAAAAGCTTTTCTTTGTAAACCCTAAATTTCCAATTTCAAAATCAATTGAAATTAAAATTTCAATTTCAAAACATCAAATTTAAATTATCTGTGACTTAACCGATTTCCACGTGAAATCCATATTTGTGTGTGTAAAAGTGTAGTCCAGGGGTTTTACACACAATAGTGCAACATCATACAATCATCACAGATCAGAATACAAAAATATAGTTGATAAGCGATATAAGCTATAACGCTTATCACTCATTCACAGATCACAGATATATATACAGATGTATCATAAGTAAATGAATAAATTACACACAACTAAATCCACAGAACAAACTATCATAAATCAGATAGGACAATCAATTCAAGGCATCACATATAAATAATCATTTATAAGCAGGATTTATTAATTGTTTAATCCTAATTGATTCAATTTATTTCAAATCAAATTTATTTACTTATGAATTGATTATCATATTCTGATTAATTAATTACAAATCATTTTATTTAAATTTATTTATTCTTAATTAATCATATTAATTATATCAACCTTTTAGACCAATTACATAAATAATTAACTTTAAATAAACAAAATCCAAAATTAATTACTATAAGTGATTAATCCTTAGTTAATTAACTTCATTTACTAATAACATTTCTTAATCACTTTCTTAAGAAATTTTCTTAGATTTAAATCATCATAAATCATTTCCAATTAATTTAATTTATTAATTTATAGGTAAAATAAATCATTCTTTAATTACCTTATTTATTAAATCATTTTGATTACCTTAATTATCTCTAGGATAATCTATTCCTTTATTAACGATTTAATAAATATTAATGTGTGGAACATTACGTTTTTGAATTTAAATTTAAATCACACTTTGAATATAAGATTCAACATGATTTACTCTTTAAAAACCTTAACCAAAGTTAAGTTAAATTTAACTTGTTTAAAACACCTTTAGATTTTTTTTTTTTTTTACGGATTTTAAAACAAACTCGAGACAGTACACTACTTCGAGTTGCCTCCCTTTTTACTTCGAGAGATACCCGAGTTTCCCACTAAATTTCCCGAGTTCCCTCCTTCCTCACTTCTCTTCTTTTCTTTTTTTTTTCTTCTCTAAAAAGTTTACGTATAAACTGTTAGTTTTATGTCCACTCCTCGAACTCGAGTACAACCCCGTGAATCCCTTCAACTGCTCGAGCTTCTCCCCGAGCCAACTCAAAACAACACCTTCTCCTCCATTTCCAGGCTACTGACATCCCCACAAACTTGTGCATGTTGCACACAGCTTCGATCATCTCCGGTCGTAACCGAGTATCTCAACAAGTCGACATTGGCCTCGACATTTACCCCGACCACCTAGGTGTCATAATCTCGTCGCGAATCGAAATCGAGACTTTCGGTTGAAAACTGGAACCAAAACGAATCACTAAAACCCCTCGCCGCTGACGATCCTTCCACCGGAAACCACACCATCGTGCCCAAAGCTTCAACGTACGATGATGCAACAAATCCCCAAGGTCCCATTCATTCCGATGCAACATTGATGGTAATCAAATCTCGAATTCAACAGCCACCAAAACCTTGCCTTAAACCCTAAATCGAACCCGTATGCCCTCCACGATGGAATAAAAAATCGCTGAACAATTTTTTGATGATTCACAACACCCCAGCTTACTCCAGAATCGATCACGAGGTGAATCAATCAACCCGATCACGCGCATTTGATAAAAAACCCAAAACTTTTCGACTTTGAATTTCCCAACAAATATGGTATTAAAAATCTTGATTTTAGTTTTAAAATTCATGTTTTCGAATGTTGTTTCAGACCCTAACCCTGAGGCATTAAATCATGATATTTAAATTCTCACTATTTTGAAATTTGATCAGCTGTTACTGACTTCCAGTGATAATGCAAAGCTATTTTACTTAAGTAAAATTTTAAAACGAAAGTTTATGATGGGGCAAACTAGTTTGCTTTGAATCTTAAGTTTAAATCATGAAAAAATCATGAGGGTTCGAATTTAAGTCAAAACTTAAATCTTGGGAAGTATGAACAGAGGGAATCCAATTGCAACAGGCAAGCATGCTCTACATCCATATATACTCAGCAGTGATGCTTTTGTATATACATATATATACAGTACACATTCATTCCAGAAACTCACATGAAGTTAAACAATTCAAAAATTTAAGCCTTTAAAAATGGTGCTACTCACTGGTGAAAACAAAGAAGCCTGACTAAAAACAAGGAGTTGCTCACCTTATTTTTGAAAGAAGAAGATCAGAGGAGAAGCTTTATGCCTGGAATGATTTGTTTGTGAATCTGGAACATGCAATTCTTTTCAAACTGCACTGCCCTTTCATTTTTGTTTTGATCATCACTCCCTCAGGTCATAAAATACTAGAGTTAATTTTGTTTTAATTGCTTCAGATTTTTAAATTTATACTTTAATTATGGGTTTTATTAAATTTACTGACCTGAGCTTTGAAGCGAAAATGAGAATTGGAACTCTTTTCTTCTCTGTTCCAGGTTGAAAGCTTTGATCTTTCTTATGTCTACAGGTTAGCCAATTGATCTGGTTTGTTGTTTTGTTTTCCATTCTTGGAAACGTGATGCATATTTTCTGGTTTACTTAGTTTCGAATGATCAAAACTGAGATGAAGGTGGTTATATAAAAGAAAATGTACAGGTGATAATTTACTTTGTACAAGTAATGTCATATATATTTTTCTTTGTACCATCATTCAGAGATTTTTTTTTCTTTTTTTTTTCTTTTGCTTGCTGGCTGATAGATATGTTTTGGTGGCTATAGATATTGACATTTATGGTTTTGTACAATCTACATATCTTATCTTATTTGTTTATTCATAGATATTGGTATTATCTTCTTTTCTTGTTGCAAGTACATTTCATATACATGTTTTCTTTTAAGGTTAGACTTATCTTTATTTGCATATACTCGAGCATATATTTCTTTGTACAACCTGACCTTGTTTGCTTCAGCCAAGACATATTTTTATTTGTTGTACAATGTAGGCAGGGATCTTTTATTCAATGGTGGCTGAGCATTAATTTGTTGGGTGTGCTTGCATTATTTTTCTTCCAGGTCTGCACTTACCTATATATATATTTGTTGTTTCTATTTTTGTTTACAACCTCATATTCATATGTACTTAGATTTCTTTTAATATGTTGTTATATTTTTTTTTCTTTGTTGTTCTTTACCATACTTACTTCGGCTGATAGGTATCATATTGTGTACTTTGTTTTGTTTTGGTTTCACATTTATATGTGTTTTATTTACCTTGTTCATTTGCAAAAAGATATTGGTGACTTGCATTTATGACTTGTACAAAAAGATATATTTTGTTTTCTTTCTTTTGCAAGCTTTAATACTTCGGCTGAGATGATGGTGTTTGGTACATAGATATGTTTATTTTTATTACTTTAGTATATTTTTAACCTCTTTGATAACTTTCAGCCTGCACACTTTTTATTTTGCTTATGTTATTCAAACTTAAACTATCAATATATAATTTACTTTCGTTATTTTATTTTAAACTTAACTATCCAATATTACATTCATTTACTATTATTTTTATTTTTATTTTCTAAACCACTTATTAACAATCTAAATTCAAATCAAATACATATTATATTATTTCAAATTTAGTGGGATATGTTCAAATACAGATATATATTCTCATATATACAAGAATTTAAATTTTTAAACGATTCATACAAATATACTTGGAGGTCGGGGAAACTCGCAATCCATTTATCGTTTTATTCCACAAATATAATTCAAAAATCGAATTAATTATCAATTTAAATATCTATAAGATTCGGGGTCGTTACATATGTGATTTGATTTGGTTGCACCCCTTGATTTGGGAGTGTTGTTTCGCGGTGTTGGGGTAGTAGCTGCTATGCCCAACATCAGTCCGGATCAGGCAACTACTAGTATCCTACTTGGTATCGCCTCATGTACCTTGTCATACTGATTATCCTATTCGCAACCACTACGTTTTGGTTTGTACCTTTAGTATATGGATTGCCCTCTGGTGACTTCCGGTTTTGGGGAAAATACGGTCTTGTATAAGCTTTTGGGAATAAAAATGTGTTAAGGGGGATTATGGTAACGCCTTAACGCTATTTTGATATCGTACTTTACTGATTAGACATTATCTACTTAGCGTACACTATTACATAGTAGATAGTTTAACGGATCCTTAAGGGATGGTTATCCCAAACATCCTTTGGGTTATTTGTATTTCAGTCGTTATTTCACTTGAGTTGGATTTATTGATATAAGAATGTTAATCCTGACTCGACTGTTTTGTGTTTTCTTTACGCTCGGGTCAGACTGAGTGATACAGTATTCGAGACTCACCTTTGGAGTTGGAGCTTCGCTTGGAGATCCAGCTATCTATCCAGCTTTCAGTTATTCAGTTGATTCCAGTGATGTATTCAGATCTTGTATTTGACTATTGTATTGAGATATCTATGTATTCGAGACCTCTATTGTATCTTGTTTAACTCTGTTATATATATAGTAGCTTCATGAACTACTATTCTTTTGTTTCCGCTGCATTATTGTTATATTACTCTGTGTCTGTGATCTGTGATTATTTATTTATTGTATATGCTAAGTTTTGCCAAATTTAAATTAACAATCTATTATTTTGAATTATTCAAGTCTGACATGTGTGGATTATTGTCGATTTGAATGGTCCAAAATAGTGGGTCATTACAAGTGGTATCAGAGCTTTGGTAGCTCTAGGCAAAACTCAACATATAGGGTAAATGTATTTACAGAATCACTCTCATTCGAGTTTCAATCTCTTCCTTTGACTCAATTCCTTTGAATTTTTGGAACGTTCTCCTCGGTTTCGAAATTCATTCGTGTCCCTCACTATTCATCTTCTTTCATTTCTGGAGTATCATATAACTCCACTTCGAATAATCTTTATAATGAGTTGGCGGTCCTGCCAATCTCAAATTGATTTGTAAAGGGGTAAAACTCCTTTACAATAGGCATTGATTTACCAGAGATTTCTATATCCTCGGTTTACGCTGCTATCCATCTCCTGCTATACCTGAATTCTATTTCTTGAGATCGAATGTAGATTTGCCTCGAAATTCTGCATCGATCTAATTCTTGAAGTCACGGTTGACCCGGTTAAGGTTACCCGCGATTTATATAAGTTTGTCCATCTTCTGTTTGAAAACTCAATTATCTTATCTCCCTATCGGGTGTACCTTTTAGTTGAATTCTTTTAGTTAGAGTTTCTCTAATCTGAATCTTTATCTTTGTTTTGAAATCCATTCGAGGATATCTGAGTGAGGGAGTGTATTTGTAATTAATATTAAAATGTTTTATATATTGTGTTGTTTGAGTTGTTGATTTTGATTTGGGTTTTCGATCGATTCGTCGTATCAACGATATCGATAGGATTTCCAAAACACTTGGATAGAGCAAACTGACACAATATTATTTCAAATTTGGTAAATTGAATAGATTCGTATGATTATATTATATATATATATATAAGGATAGGATTTTCTGGAATTAAATAGTTAATTAAATTAGTTGTTGAATGATAATATTTGATTATCATTTATTGTTCTAAATGAATTTATAAACATGGTTTATAAATTGATTTGGAATCGAAATGAATTTTAAAAATCAAGAATTTGAGAATTTGATTTCCGGTGATTTCAACTTTGGTTTTAGAGTGTATATTATTAAAGGTATTTTCGAATAGAAACCGTTTTCAAAGAATTTTAAAATGTTGAAATCAGTACTCTTCTCTTTTGTCGCTGGAAAATAATTTCGGTGATGACTGCAGCGTCATCGACATTCATTTTCGAGTTTCGAAGTGGAGAGACAATTCTGTAGCTTTGCTATGGTTTTGTTTTGAAAAAAAATATATTTTGATTTGAATTATATATATGGGTATATTATTTTAAATTTAATTTGGATCAATATATATACTATACACATAATTATCTCTAAAAGGTTTGGAAATTTAATTTGATTTGAATTTCTGTGGTATGGCTTGATTTATTATATATATAAAGATAAAATTTTGATCTGATATATACTATATATATTTATCTCAAAATTGTTGAAGTAAATCGGAGATTTAAATTCTTAAGTTTATGATTTAAAGATGATTTCAATTATAAACTGAAGCCAAAAAAATTTGGAATAAATATTTAAACTTGAATAATAGAATTGGGAAAATTTTATTTGTATATTGTTCAACTGCATTCTAATACAACTTACCTAAATCATTCAGAAGTTGAATATGTAATTGGATAATATATAAGATAAATTGAATTTATAAATAAAATTTGAGTGTTATAATAAATGTTATACACTAAATTTTGATTATAAAGATGTTAATAGAGTTAGATACGATAATAAGTAAACTCAGTTAATAATGAAATAAATTTGTTTTGAAAGAATTAATAAATTTGTTTTGAAAGAATTAATAAATTTGTTTTGTAAAAATTAATAAATTGAAATTTGATCAACATATGAAAATACCTTGAATTTAAAAGAAATTAATAGATGTAAATTAATTTAAATCGAAACTTTATGTTTTAAATTAATTTATATGGGTTAAATATGTGTAAGTAGATATATTAAGTAGAATAAATTTAACAGTAATTTGGAATAAAGAAGAAATTAAAATTGTTGAAGAAAATATGATTATAATAAAATACTATTCAAAATTTATGGTTTTAGAAATTGTAAATTTAAGATAATTGGATAATAAGATAATGAATTTAGAAATAGTTGAGATTGATTTTAGTGAAATCAAATGGATTAAATCAATTATTAAATATCGATTAATTCAAATTTGAATTTGTATGGTTTAAATTAATTGTTATTTTGTATTTCAAATCTGTTTTCTTTCTGGTTGTTTCTATTCTCCTACCTCGTTCCTTTTCAGGGACGAAAAGTTTTGAGTGGGGTAGAGTGTAACGACCCGTAAATTTCAACTATTTTAATAACGTTATTAATTGAATTTTTACGAAATTTCAAACGACAAAATTTTGAAATATAAATTTGATATTTGGAATGCGTCTGGTTAAACATAGCAACTGGTAAATTTTCGTCCGAAAATATGAAAGTTTATTTCGCGTGTAAATTTACTTCAATTTAATCAGTTAAAAAGCGATGAAAATAAAATGTTTTCGGAACCTAAATATTTTTACATAGAAAATTCTAAACCATCTTCTGAGCAAGACGTCATTTTTCGTTTTTCAAAATTCGGACTTCTTTAGCTCCGTCGATCTTATTTTTCTGTGTTTTTCTTGCATTTTCCGCTAGTTTAAAAATTCGAAATTTTATAATTCAATCGTACCACTAATATCCGTATGCCGTTTTGATCGTCTCGTCGTACTGATCTCCACGGTATATTCGTATGTGTGTTTCGACGTCCGGTGGATGGCGAAATCTATAAATATTGGACCGTATCGGTATCCGTTTTAAAACCCTTCCGATTTCCATGAGTCACTTCATCTACCTACCTGTCCAAATTAATAGCCGTTTGAAATTTCTGAATTCCCGTGCCTGACCTTTTGGTTTCCACTGTTTCCAATATTTTAACCGGTTGATTTGTTCTTTGCTCTTCTTTTGAAATAAATAATATAAGTAATGTTACGTTGGGAATTTAATAGCCTGCTCCTTCAATTGCATGCCTGCTTATGTGTGACTCATCACTTCCCTTCCTGTCACTTGAAAAGTAAATATGCAAAGCCTATTCAAGTTATAATTTGAAACAAATCTTCACGTCACTTCTCCCCCTCGGCCTCAGCCGCCTGCAAACCAAGCACGCCCTCGTGACAGCAAATCTCGACCTCACCACTCTCCCTCTCCTCCTCGCCCCAACCTTAGAACAGCCTCGGCAAACTCGAGCCACCGACCTGCCAACCTCCTCTGTCCACGTCTCCACTTCGAGCAACCTCCCGACCTCCGTAGTGTGTAGCAGCTCCGATGAGCACAGCCATGCCGAAGTGCTAAGCCTACGATGGTCGCGCCTCCTCTGCCTCGTCCGCACGTTCCTTCTCACGTTCCTCCTTGTTCTTCCCTCTAGCCGCCGATATGCAGCTTGCCTCCTTCCACCCTTGTTTGCAGCCCCTGTGTTATTGCAAGGTATAAATGCTAGCTGTGTTGCTTTATATATATTTGTATAATTATGATATGCATATGTATTTTATAGTCTAATTTTATAAACTTTTGTTATAAGTACAAGGCATGTTACAGATTCTTTTATAAAGGTAAGAATATTTTAATATATACTCATACAAGTTTTTTTCTACAAGTGTTTTCATATATCATCCGCTCTGGTTAGTATATATATTATATAAAGTAAAGTATATTTGTAAGTCTGGTAGTTGTCTGCACTGCGGTTAGTAGTATAAAGTATAATATGTTTCAGTTTTTTGAGTATTTGGGTTTCAAAATATATGTTACTGTGAACTATCTATTATATTCAAATATCTGTTAAGTAATAATGTATATTAATAGAGTTTTGTTTTAAAGATTAGTATGGATGTTATAGAGATATTATATTTATTTTTGATTTGTTTGTATGTATATATATATATATATTATTTATTAACAGTATTGCATTATATGAATGATAAATCTATATGGTTTCTTTTCAAATAGTTTGAAGTAACCAAGTTATGTTTGTTTATACAGTTATAAGTTTATAAAGCTATAAATGTTATTTTTTTAATATATAATATAAGTTGTGTTTATATATTGTCAGTTGAGTTGGTAAGGTTATATAAATTTATTAGTTATCGGTTTGACCTTATAAAGGGTTACGCATAAGTTTACATACATATTCGGTTGTTGTTTATAACCTGGTAGTGAAATATGTTAACTTATGAAAAATATATATATGAATCTAGATTAATGAAGTTGCATATGTATACGTGTCATTTACATCTAGTATGTGTATATCTATATTTTGTTTGATATGTGGTTCACGTTAGTTATAATAGTTTACTTTTCTTTTATATATTCCTAATGATTGCGTGTATATATAAGTTTGTATATATATGGTTTGTGAAGCTTATATATATAATTAGTTGTTTGTATGTGTATAGCCTTCATATATGTTGTTCATACATCTTCAGGCTGCATGTATTTGTTATACATCTTTGAGTCTGCATATTTATTTTATCTATCTAGTACATTTGGTGGGAATGATATTAATTAAATATTTGCTTTAAAATTAAATATTGATTTCATGGGAATGATAATAATAATAATATATATACATTTTCCGTTTACATCAAGCTAAATTGATCCATTCACATCGATTTCATTTTATCAGCTTTGTTCATCGAACTTGTCTCCCTCGTGCTCTGCTTTGAAATTCGTGTTTGGATCCGTAACTCACTCCATTGTCTATTTTTCTCTAGCCTTGAAAGGTGAGCAATCACTCACAATTAATGTTCTTATATTTATTAAGTTTGATTTCAATTGAAACGACAATTGAAATATGCTGCTGTTAGTTATTTATATTGCTATATCTATGACATCATCTGTATCTGTTCACCTATGACACCTGACATCATTATCTGTTATTTATATTGATATATATATGTCATCATCTGTATCTGTTCACCTGTGACGCCTGACACCCTTATCTGCTTAATTATACTGATGATATATGCCTGTTACCGTTGTTATATTATTATCATATCTGTTATCACTCTTCAAGTTCCCTTTTAGTATAGAATCACTATGGGTTAAAATGATACATACCTGAACGGACTTTAGAATAGGAGAAAATCATTATGGGTTGAAATGATAAACCCAAGCGATTTTCAAATTAAATTGAATTTGGGATTTCGGGTTGAAAAGATATATACCCGAATATATATTTTAAATTGCGGATTGAAATGATAAATATCTGTATCACTTGACCATAGGATAGAAAATTATATACAGACACCGTTGGTCTATATATAAATGTTTTGAAAACCATTTCTACGGTTTTGAAAGAAATATATGGTTTTAATAAATAATGATTTTAAAGATTTATTAAAGTTGATTTAATAAAGTTGATTTGAATCAATATGAAATATGTTTAAGTATTTATGTAAAAATTATATTTTTAAATATAGAATTTATAATGTTTCGGGTTGAAAGATAAATTTGAATTGATTTGGAATTCTTAATTATTTAAGAATTATACTTAAATAAGTTGATTTGAAATCTATTAAATTTGAAATTTTAAGATACGTTTTATAACTTGAATTTGATTAAAAGTGACTTAAATGAATATTTCAAACTTATATAAATTTAATGGGATATTTTGTTTATTTAATTTTTTTTTAAATTGAAGTCGTATTTAGATGAATTGAAATGATTAAAGAAATATCTCGGAAACAAAATGTAATGAAATTAAATTGAGATATAAATGGGATTATCAAATTTAGTTTTGAAATGTCGAATATTTAAACTTGAAATATATTGAAATTGAAATGGTTTATTTATGGTTCAAATAGGCATTTGAAATCGATAATTTGAAAGGGTTTATTGAGAACCTAAATTGAATTAAAATTAATGATTTGAGATTTAATTAAATTTTAATTTTGGAATTCGAGTTTATGTGAATTGATTTGTGAAATTTAAGGAAGCTATTTTTATATAAAGTATTTAAACTATATCTAAAACTATTTATATTTTACTCTATAAATTTTAATATAAATTATTTTAATATAAATCCTTTTCAATATAAACTATTTTATTTTAACTTATAACTATTTTATATAAACTATTTTATTTAATAAACTATTTTTCTATATATAAAATTTTAATATCTAAACTGTTTAAGAGGAAAGTGTTAGGATTTCAATGTGTTATGAATTTCAAGTTTTGATTTCCAAAGTGTTATGATTTTAAAAGACTTATGATTTCGAAAAAAATATAACTTTGGAAAGTGATATGATTTTGGAAATTGATTTATTTGAAGTGAAAGTGATATCGTATTGATATGGTTTTGAAGTGGCAATGATATGTCGGTTTTGAAATATAACTATTTTGAAATTTTATTAAATGACCATCAGTGTAATAATACGTAGTTATTAAAGAGACCGGGATCGGATATCGACATACTCTCTGTCGATACCGAAACCACTTTAATAGCTAATATACGCGGAGTGTTGATCCAGAACGAAGTGGATGGTTTTGATGAACGCGTTGACTGAAGAAAGAGAACGATTTTGGATGACCCTTGACATGACTAAAACAGGAGCCGCGCCAAGCCATTGAGGATCGCCATCTCTAGCGGACACACTTCTTCGATACCTTATCTATTACTTATGTGATTCGATTTGGGTGCACCCCTTGATTTGGGAGTGTTGTTTCGCGGTGTTGGGGTAGTAGCTGCTATGCCCAACATCAGTCCGGATAAGGCAACTACTAGTATCCTAGTTGGTATCACCTCATGTACCTTATCATACTGATTATCCTATTCGCGACCACTACGTTTTGGTTTGTACCTTTAGTATATGGATTGCCCTCTGGTGACTTCCGGTTTTGGGGAAACTACGATCTTGTATATGCTCTTGGGAATAAAAATGTGTTAAGGGGGATTATGGTAACGCCTTAACGCTATTTTGATATCGTACTTTACTGATTAGACATTATCTACTTAGCGTACACTATTACATAGTAGATAGTTTAACGGATCCTTAAGGGATGGTTATCCCAAACATCCTTTGAGTTATTTGTATTTCAGTCGTTATTTCACTTGAGTTGGATTTATTGATATAAGAATGTTAATCTTGACTCGAGTGATTTGTGTTTTCTTTACGCTCGGGTCAAACTGAGTGATACAGTATTCGAGACTCACCTTTGGAGTTGGAGCTTCGCTTGGAGATCCAGCTATCTATCCAGCTTTCAGTTATTCAGTTGATTCCAGTGATGTATTCAGATCTTGTATTTGACTATTGTATTGAGATATCTATGTATTCGAGACCTCTGTTGTATCTTGTTTAACTCTGTTATATATATAGTAGCTTCATGAACTACTATTCTTTTGTTTCCGCTGCATTATTGTTATATTAGTCTGTGTCTGTGATCTGTGATTATTTATTAATTGTATATGCTAAGTTTTGCCAAATTTAAATTAACAATCTATTATTTTGAATTATTCAAGTCTGACATGTGTGGATTATTGTCGATTTGAATGGTCCAAAATAGTGGGTCGTTACAATTCTAATCAACTTCCAATATTCCATGATTTACACAGTTAAAAATCATGATATTTATCTCAAAAATCATAGTTTTTAGACTCGAATCTGATAATATAAACAAAACTTGAAATTATAAAACTTGATTTTTCTGATTTAAAATGCTCATTAATGTAATTTCTAATTTTCAAAATATTTATTCAATAATTATACTTGTGATCATTTTTAAAATTGATATCACAACATTACAATCACTTTTAATTTTGAAATTAAAGCCTAATATTGATTGGTTCGGGTGATATGAATTTTTGAATTTGTTTTCAAAACCTGGATCTTTAACAGAGATAGACAAACATATACACAGTCATATCTATATATACACATACAAACATATTTCATCCATACCAATATATTTAACAACATATATCCAATACATGCAAACCAGAATAAAATATATGGGTTTAAAGGTTTGCTCACATTGATTTCCAGAAGAAAGAACAGAGCTTATGATGACATAGGCTTTGAAAAACTGGCAAGCTGAAATCTTTCTCTTTAATTCTTTGATTTGAGTTGAGCTTGAGTGTTGTTTTAGTTGAATTATTGTTTGAGTTTTAATGATATTTGCTTCTGTATTTTTTCCAGCTTGGAATGGACGAAAATGAAATAAAGATGATGGACAAAAGGTTATTGTACATGGTGATATAATTTTGTTTTACAAATATAGGCAGAGATATTTTTCCTCTTGGTGGCTGAAATGAGAGCATTAATTGCCATGTACAATCTTCATGCTTATCCAAAATGCACATTCATTTTAACAATAAAAATTGTGATTTTATTTTATATGTTCACTTTTTCCATATTTAAGTATATATCTATTTCTATTTTTTTTTGTCTTTTACAAGTGTAATTTTTTTTTATACTTCATTTGTTTCTTTTTGAATATATTTATATATTTATCTTATATATTTGAATATACTTTATTTTTTCATATTTGAAAGTATTATATTTTCCTTCTTATACTTATAATTTTGTAATATAGGTGAATTTCTATATTTAATATGTTATTTAAATTAACTAATTTATTTACTATATATTTTACATACGTGGGTGTATTTCTAACTTAAATATTTATTTTTAACTTTAATACTTATCGTTTTGTATTTCTATATATTTATATTTATTTATTTATTTCTCTAACATAAACAATCAATTCTTAATTTGAAATTATTTAGTTTCATACTTATGTCAAATGTCTATATTTTTTTTTATTTTTTATTTTTAAACCATAAAAATAAAAATTCAAATCCAATGTACATATATATAAATTCAAATCCACTCATATATACACCTATACATATATATTCACATATATATACAAGATTTAAATTCGAATGATTTAACACATATTTTATTTGAATTTTGGGGAAACTCAAATAAATTTACCAATTAATTTTACAATTTTTATTCAAAAATTTAATTAATTATCAATTCAAAATTATTTAAAATTCGGGATCGTTACATAATTTCATAGGTTTTTAGGCCATAGAAACTTATTATTTTACGTTTTGTTCTTGAAAGTAATTATTTCAGTTGTGTGTCCTAGAAACTAATTCCACTTGCTAAAGAGGCCATTGTGGCTAATTTCCACATTTTAAATATTTTAGCCTTAAACTATTTTTATTTTCTTTTATATTTTGATTTCAAAATCATCTCTTGTTTTTAAAACTATCTTCTGGTTGTAATATTATAGCTTTAAATTTAAAAAATATATTATATACTTAGTTTTTAATATTACTTTTATATTATAGATTATATATTTTTAAGATTACTTTTAAAATCTCTTTTATAAGTTTAAACTATATGTAAAATGGTTTATAAACTTCAGAAATTGTTTTGACATGTTTTAGAAAGTAAATCTCTTTTAAAAGCAAAAATCAATTTTCAAAATTTACTAGGGCATGTCGACATACCCCATCCCCTCATGTCGACATGATGACCGTAGAAATTCAAATTTCAAATTTTCAAAAGAAGTGTCGATTCGTCATAACCTTTCGTGAATGGACATGACTGTTATTCTTCTATAAATACCAGTTGTTTTCAATGAATTTTAAGTTAGTTTTTCTTCATTTCTTCACTCATTCTTCTTCACTCAAGTATTCTCTTATATTTTAACAAAACTCTCCCGAAATCCTAAGTGAATCAAACTCGATCATCTCTAGTTTGATTCTCTGCCACTCTCTCTCAAAGATCTCAGTGCTATTCAGAGTTATAGGATAATTTGTAATCAAAGAAGTGTATCAAGTCTCTCTATCTATCAAAGTGATATTGGAAATGGTGTGATTGTGGCCCGTAAATCAATTGGGTGTTATTATAGCCCGTAAATCAATTAGGTGATCTTGTAGCTAAGTTAAATCAAGAGAGTTTGCCCTAGACTCGAGAGAGGAGGGTGTATCTCATGGCCTTGAAATGGAGGTTGTAATGTAGCAACCCGAAATTTGACCCGTAATAACTAATTTGTTAATTAATTAAATAATAAAAAAACGTTTTGAAATTATTAGAATTAAACCACGGAAGTTGCACCATTCTATCCATGGTAATTTTCTGGTCAACTTCCATATATAGAACGTCAGAAACCGAGCTAATATGACCATGTTATAAAATAAACAAAATAAGCAGAAATAAAACAATATATATATATATATATATATATATATATATTTATATGGTCAGGTCGACCGGCCGGTCAACCTGGGCAAGGGGACAGTCTACTCGCCTTGCATTTTGGTAGGCGAACGAATGTTAATTCATTCGAACGAATTAGCGGCTACCAAACACGTCATTTGCATCCCTTATTTCGATCTGGTCCCTCCGTTCTGCATCCGATGGCCCCTGTTCAGCCTATGACGTGATTGCATGCTATACAATCTCCAAATCCAACGGTCCGAGATCCACTTCTACACTCATAAATAGACCCCTAGACCTAACACTTTTTCGCATTCTAGGTTTTCTCCAATTGGGTTCACCTTTCTGGAAGGACCCTAAACGGAATAATTTTTCCAAAGGTGAAAATCATTCTAAATGAAATTATTTTACAACTCCAAGTGGATTCGGGAAGACCAGAGGAAAAGCTTAGGACCGGATGTGAGTGATTGTAACTATTTTAAGATTTCTTTAAGTAATTTAAAATAATAGGGTTTCCAATAGTTGTAGTTTTACTACGATTTTTGGAATAGACATTTCAGTAGTTTATTTACATTTTTTGAAATTATTTTCAGTATATTTCCTTTTAGTAATTTTTCTATTAATTATAGCTTTTTCGTTTATTTACAATTTATTACAGTATTTTATTTTATTTACTATTATTTATACGTTATTTACATCTTCTTCCTACGCCTTGAATTTTCTTTTGTTTTCAGTTTTCTTTTATTTCTCCTTCTTCTTTGCGTATGGATTAGAATAGAATTAACGAGAAATTGGATTAAATTATAATAATTCTAAAATAACGAAAGATAAGATGTAAATTATAAAGACGGTAATAAAATGGAATTAAGACTGAAATTATGCCTAATTATGATATTAATTGGACTGAATTAAAGAGATTAGCCTATTTATAATTATGAGATGTAAATTATAAAGACTGTAATATAAAAGGAAGTTTCTCCTAATTATAATTAGAATTGGACTAATTAAAGATAATTGGCATAGTTATAACTTAGAATTATAACTATATGAAGTAAAAGATGAAAGAAGCTTATTTTCACACTTAGACCTTAGGTTAAGTAATAAGCATGATTATAACGTAGGTTATAATAAGAAAAAGAATAGAATGGGGCTTATTTTAAGACTTGGGATAAATTAATAAGCGTAGAAAGTAAAAATGATAATAAAGGCTTATTTAAATAATTTACCTAAGTTAATAAGCAAAGATGAAAGTAGGACCTGTACCAAGTAGCATTCCCTATTAGACAAAACGGTGAGCCTAGGGCACACTTATGCTAAGAATGGTAGAAATTGGTCAAATAGAAGTCCAAATCACGGGGGATTTGGATAAGGGGCGCAACTAGAAATTGTTTGGATGAAGGGCCAGTACCAACAACATTTCACTATAGATTGTACGGTGATCTCACATTAGCCTGAAGTGAGATGAAGGCACACTATGTTGGAAGTTGGAGGTAATAAGAAGACCCAATAGGTGGAGCAAAAGGTAGCATGGGCATGGTGGCAGTTACGCGTGCGACTTCCATTCGGGTGCTCAGTAATAGCTCTGAGTTCCAAGCGCTAAGTATGGGTGTCTTTAGTAGACACCATTGCCTACTAGATATTGTTTGGATGAAGGGATAGTACCAACAACATTTCCTCTATAGATTCTATGGACACACGGTGATCTCACATTAGCCTGAAGTGAGATGAGGGACACGCTAGGTCGGAAGTTTGAGGTAATAAGAATGCCTAATAGGTGGAGCAAAAGGCCTCATGTGCATGGTGGCAGTTACTCGTGCGACTTTCATTCAAGTGCTCAGTAATAGCTATGAGTTCCAAGAGCTAAGTATGGGTGTCTTTAGTAGACACCATTGCCTTTTGTGTAGAGAGCAATACATGTCGCCTGGATCCACATTAGTAGCTTTGTGCATCTTCCGTAAATACCATTGGCTGTTGTATAGGGAGTTGTATAGTGGCTAGTCCATAGTAAGGTCTATGGAGTAGCAGGCCGATCAAAAAGGGTAGAATTAGGGTCGCATCCTAATTACAAGATTGGGAATTCAACCTAATTAAAGCGGAAATCAAGGACAAGTGCAAGCAATCAAAGTTAACCTATCTTATAAACTCAGCAATATTTAATCGTACTTATTTTCAGTTTATCCCCTTCCTATTTCCTTTATTTTCCTTATTTATGCTAGAACTGTTGTAGAGTCTATTACTTTTATCTTGCTTAAAGACTCTATAGTTACGATCATACACCAGACTTTTAGTCTGACCCACTCCTCTATTTTTCCCTTTCCCCGCTTAGGCAATCAAGGGAGAAGTCAGTAGATTGCTGCAGCTTGGAGTTTTCTTAGAGGCGATTTATTCTATGTATTTCTTTTATTTCAACTTTTGTTATTTCTATGTACTGGCTTATTATGAGGGATATTATGCACTCTGATTTTGAGACTATAAATTTTTATATCATAAGACATGATGGGTTTTGAGATATGGATGTTGTATTTGACTTATTTATGAAGTAATTATGAAGCTTTGTTTTAATTAAGTTATTATTTTAGTTTCCGCTGTTTTTACCTATTTTTGTATTGTGAATCTTAGTCTCTGTTAGTTTTATTATACCTACAATGCACCATGTCTTTTAATGTTTTTTTGGTATATTAAGGGGTGTGAGGTGTTTCACTTGGTATCAGAGCCTAAGGTTACAGGATTCCTAAAAATTTATTTTGAAAGTAAAGTATTTTCCAAAATAACTTGTTTTAAAAAGTATTTTTTAGAAAAGAACTCTTAGAAATAGTTTTTAAGTATAAAAGAGTTTTTCTAAAAATCCCCTCAAAGTCCAGTTCAACCTTCTTTCGATTCTTTCGTAGAGCTATGATACCAGGGGTGTAAGGGCAAGCGCCCAATACAACACCAGTAGGTGGAAATCCTTTTAATCTACCTACACCAGGTGTAACGACCCTAGATTTTAATTTAATTTAAAATAATAATTTATTGAATTTTGGAGTTAAATTAATAATTAAATGAATTTTTGAATAAAATAGTAAAATAAATCGATAAAATGGAAGCAAGTTTCCCCGATCGTATATGAGTGAATTTGAAAATAATAAATATATTGATATATATTTTGACTTGAGTTTAAACTGTAAATAAATGGGCCAAAGATAAATTATAATAATAATTATTTGAATTTATGATTTATGTTAGAAATAAAATTAAATATAAAACAATAACCATAATAACTTTATATATGTGTACACTAAAACAATAATAAGGTAAATAAATATTTCATGTAGACTATAGAGTTTAGGGGGAAAGTGAAACAAAACCAAAGTATATATGCATGTATATCAAGGGATAAGGCTGTAGCATATAGAACAAAGCAAACAAAAGTGAAGACAGCAAATTTTACTCAAGTATCCAAATAAACAAGACTAAAGAAACAAAATACATAAAGTATGTAGCCTGGAATAGACGTGCAGGCAAGTAAAAGGCAATTAATGCCACATCTCTAGCATCAAAACCAGTAAAGCAATGAATGCAAGCATCTCACCCATGCTATTGTACAAACTATACATCACCAGTACAAACAAAAATTATAATAATCCCTGTACATTCTTTTTTATACAACACTCTTATCATCAGTTCGATCATTTTTTATAAATCTGAGCAACCTCTAAAATGAACCCCATTTTCAAACTTAAACAAGAAAAAAAAAGCTTCAATTTAAAACAACAACTAAATCAAGTCAAGCCAAAACTTCAGCAAATACAACTTGAAGCCTAAGATCAAAATCAGAAACATGCAAGTGAATTCAAGCTGCTCTTTCAAGTCTCAACTACAACAACAACCCAAATTTAAACAACAGTTCAACATAATTTCAAGTTCTCCTCTATTCTTCTTTACCAGGTGAGCAACTTTGTTTTTCTAGACTTCTTTGTTTTGACCAAGTGAGTAAACAACTTAGGTTAATTTTAATCACTATATGATTCATGTTAAATATGGATGTGGGGATATCTTCTTAGTTTAAACACTTGGGTGTATGTATTTGAATTTGACAGAGCTAAGAGGTTCTTCTTCTTCAGTTTTATAGTTAGGATGAAACCCAATTGAAAACGACTCGATCTCTCCATTTCTACTCATTTTCGAGCTTTGATGTCTAAAGCAAAAAGGTGTATCTAAGTAAGGACTTTGTTCTAAAAATAATTTCACGAAGTAAAAACGTATACAAGAAGAAAAATTTAATTTTTACAGAGAATACTCAAAATTTTGAAATTTTCGAATTTAATAAAATCCTGATTCGAATATATAGCTTGAATCCTTACTTGAAGTCATGATTTTTAAAGTGAATTTGGTGATTTTTAGTGGTGAGTTTTGTGAGCAGTTTGGAGATGTTCGTTTGGGGCATTTTGATCAAATTCAAGTGATCGATGGAACTGGGGGTGGCCGGGTTTTGTCTGGAGATGGAGGAGCCTATGGTGATGGTGGGAAAAATAACCGGGGGTGGAATCGTCCATGGAGGTGGCAGCGGCAGGCAATTTTCTTTCGTAGCCCTAGTTTTTGTGAGGTCGAGATCTTCTATTCGTTCGCCAACTTAGGTTGACCGAGTTCAACGTGGTTCTGGGGGATGGAAGAGGGAGTGAAGACGAAGAGATGACCGAAGTTTCGTGATCTCCGGTAGTCAAGGGTGCATGAACGAGCCACGTTTCCAGGTGATGGCGAAGCTTGGTGACAGTTCCAGGTTTGGTTTTTGGCTCGAATCCAATTTCGAGTCCACCTAGAAGCAATCTGATGATTGAGTTGAAGTTTGGTGATGTTAGTGGATGGGGGATGATCGCCGTTGATGGTCGGAATCGTCCACAGCCTTCGTGCACGTGCACCGTGCACATTTTCGTGGGTCAGTGCTGTTTTTATTGGGTCTGGGTGATGATTTTTCTCGCGTGCGAACTAGGGGGTTACTCGGGGCATTGGGATGTTGACTCGAAGCAATTATAGTTTGGGTCTCGAGCCAAGTCTCGTTCTAGGTTTTGAACCAGAAACTGTTTTCTGTTTTGAAATTTGGAAATAAAACTTAAGTTTTTAAATTAATGTTTTAAAACTGGGTTCAAATCAAAACGCTAACATAATTCAAGATGAAATAAAAGTTTGATTTGAAAATTTATAAAGTTTCAAATTTAATTGTTTCAATAATTTAAAAACAATCAAATGTACGAGAGAAGACCTGAATAAAAAAAAAGAAAGAGATAGAATTGAATTTGAAATTGAAAACTTAAACAAGTTAAATCAGAAATCTAAATCTGGAATGAGTGGAACAATATCAGGTTGAAGATAAGCAAGTTTTAAGAAGAGGAAAAAAAAGGGGAATTTAATGTAAATTCTTATAAATTTTCTAATAAGATTTAAATTCCTTAAATCTAAGTTTTTAAGTTTGGTATGTTTTAAATTTTTTTTTTTTAATTTGAAATTTTATTCATTTTAACCCTTAAGTTTAAAATGAAATATGAAAAATAAATTTGAAACAAATTGTTTAAATTTGCTTTGTGATGATAATTAAAACATTAGATAGAAAATGTTTTAAATTTGAATTAGTGAGGATAAAATGATATGCACTCATTAAATTAGTTCAAGTGAATAATTGATTTAATTATTTAATCAAGAAATTAAGATTTGAGTTAAATTAATTAAGGTCAAATAAAATTGTAATTAAGAATAATTAATTGAGGATTAGTTATTAATTAAGTTAAATTAATTTTGTAAATAAGATTCATTAATTTAATAAGAGTCGTCTTTTAAACAAATGATTAGGGTTATTTAAATCAAGTAATTAAGATTTATTAAGTTACAGTTTAGAACTTAATTAATTAAATAATTAGTGATTAAATATATGATTGTAAAGGTTAATTAAATGATAATTAACAATAATTAAATTTAGTTTAATTACTTAAGAATAGTAATTAAATAATTATGAATAGTTAATGAGGATCATTTACTTGAAATTTATTTGATAATAAATGTTAAAAGAATTATTCATAGAATTTTAATCTGATTTAAATTTATCAGATAATTTAAATTGATCTTACTTATGAATGTTTGGATTCTGTTGATTGTCGAATTGTTTGATATCCCTGATATATGATGCTTTGTGATACACCCTGATCTATGTTGTGATCTGTGATAAAAATTATTCTGAGATGTAGTTTACTTACCTGTGATATATATCTGTGATCTGTGAATGAACGATAAGCGTATAGTTTATATCGCTTATCAACTATATCCTGTATTTTGTTATGTGATGATTGATGTTGCACTATTGTGTGTAAAACCCCTAGACCACACTGTTACACACACAAATATGGATTTCATGTGGAAATCGGTTAAGTCACAGATAATTTAAATTTGATGTTTTTGAAATTGAAATTTTAATTTCAATTGATTTTGAAATTGGAAATTTGGGTTTGAAGTGGAAAGTTTTTGAAATAGAATTTCAAGGATAAAAGTTATTTTGAATAACTTAATCAAGTTGTTAAAATTTAAATAATTTGAATTCAAGTTTGAAATTAAATCTATGATTGAAACTAGGGACTAAAGATGATATAAAATGTGTTTGTATGAATTTAACCATTTTAAAAGTATAAGTTGGGAATTTGGATTTAACCCAAGGATTTCAACTAGTATGAATGAATCAGATTTCCAAAGTAAAAACTGTTGTTTTTAAATGGTAAAAGCTTTCAGATAAGAAATGAAATTCCAGTTAATTAAAGGAATTTCAAGTAAATTGAAAAATGGATTTTTCCAAGTTATGAATTGTTTTGAAAGCTATGAATCAAATCTGTTATTTTTAACATATTTAAAATGATGTTTTGTTTAAACCATTAGAAATGAAATTGTTTTGAAAGCTATTAGTTAAATCTTTGATTTAAAGATTCAACGAATTAATTAAATTGAAATGGAAATCGATTTGGAAAATCTGTGAATGAATCTTTGTGAAATTAAGTGAACTTTGTGAATTGAATCTTTTTGTTTAAAAAGATTAAAATGGTAATTTGTTAAACCATTTGAAAAGAAAGTTGGGTTTAAATTGTGACTTAATTGAATTCTCAATATCCATATATTTTTGAATATTACGCTCACTATTCGGGTTAGCCGGGAAAGGACCTTTGGGTCGTATAACTCATTCCGAATAGTGATACGTCGTATATGGATAGCATTTGAAGACCGGTGTTGAAGACCGGATATTTTTCGAAAATGAAAGGACAACCTGTCGAATGTCTCTGCACTGAGTCGCGCCGGTATAGAGATTTATATCACTCTTTTGTGACGGGAAGTCCGGACGTGATTGAAAGTTATCCGGAATTGCAAGGGCTTCGTGAGAAGTGCCTTCGGTTCTGTTCGAACCCGGAACAGACTTATATGGATACATGTCTGACATTACACTTTGAGATATAAAGCCGATTTCTTTCAAATACATTTCTGTTTGGTGGCGGAGAATTTATTCTCTTAGCTTAACACCCTTCTCTGAGAAGTACGAGCTCAGAGGTTATGTAGTTGAAATTTATCAGCGATATATCCCAATTTGGTAATGTGACATGCTGAGTGCTGCTGTGTGATGATCAGTGTTTGATCATTTGCGATATGATCATTTGTTTGATCTTATATCTTTGTGATCATAGGTTGATCATCTGTTTGACCCAAAGCATGGCTTTGTGACAAAGCGTAGCTTTGTGGACGAGACTTCGTCGAGCCTCACACCCCGAAAATGGTCAAAACAGGAAGGATGCGGCAAGGTTCTAGGGAGTAGCGCCCCTTAGTGTATGTCATTCCTTCTGGATAAAGGTGGTATCATGGTATGGAGCCCAAATACTTAACCTCTGTGGTTGCTGCAAGTTTATTACTTTGTGGTTTGTTGGAAATCGGGGATCCTCGGGAAGATCGGTGACGATCGGGGGATGGCATACGCGTGTCAGTAGTTACCTATTTTTGCAGAGGTAACCCGGCCTTGTGTTGGCAGAGATCCGGTTAGGTTCTCGGGTCGTCTATTCCAGGGACATACCCATCGTGGAAAAGGAAGTTCCTTAGCCTGACCATTTGTTGGAAATCCATCTTCCAATACGAACTGTGTACGGTATTAGTTGTAGAACCTGAACGGTCGAATCTACGGCATTCGAGTATGATGTAAAGTATGGATGTCGATTTTCGAACGCGAAAATCCGGGATCGTTACATTTGGTATCAGAGCTAAGGTTGAACTTTAGCTCAGGAGTGTAACACATTAAGTAGCTCATTAGAGATAGAGTGAAGTAAACTCTAGAATGAGTAATCTCTCAGATATCCGTCTGAACGTCTCAGTAAATTCTCTTACTATCCACTGATAGTGAGTATGAGTGCAAGAAGAGGACGAGATAGGGGACAAGGGAATACGACTATAAATGGTCAATACCCTGCAACAGTGGAAACAATCTTTCTCTATCAATTTTCTTTGATTCGTTTCTAAATTCTTTTGATTTCTTCGTATCAGCTCCAGAAAGAAGTTTCAGTATGATGATGGCCCTACGAATCGTTGTAGGAAATTTTTACTTCGTATTTTCATCGGTTTCTTATCAGCTTTTTGATTTAAACCTTAATGAATTTGAAATTGGAAATTTTAAATTGAATTAAATCAATGAAACGATTTCGTTTGAAACCAAATTTGAAATTCTATTGTAATTTCTGTGAATACCAAAGTCCGAAGATGGACAAATTGGTATGTATTCTGTGATATTCCGACTTGAATTTGGAATCCATATATTGTGTTTGAGGAATTATAGGAGATCGAATCTGTCTATCTCTGTCTTTGTTTCGTGCCTGCGAATTTCGAGGACGAAATTCTTTTAAAGGGGGAAATTTGTAACGACCCTAGATTTTAATTTAATTTAAAATAATAATTTATTGAATTTTGGAGTTAAATTAATAATTAAATGAATTTTTGAATAAAATAGTAAAATAAATCGATAAAATGGAAGCAAGTTTCCCCGATCGTATATGAGTGAATTTGAAAATAATAAATATATTGATATATATTTTGACTTGAGTTTAAACTGTAAATAAATGGGCCAAAGATAAATTATAATAATAATTATTTGAATTTATGATTTATGTTAGAAATAAAATTAAATATAAAACAATAACCATAATAACTTTATATATGTGTACACTTAAACAATAGTAAGGTAAATAAATATTTCATGTAGACTATAGAGTTTAGGGGGAAAGTGAAACAAAACCAAAGTATATATGCATGTATATCAAGGGATAAGGCTGTAGCATATGGAACAAAGCAAACAAAAGTGAAGACAGCAAATTTTACTCAAGTATCCAAATAAACAAGACTAAAGAAACAAAATACATAAAGTATGTAGCCTGGAATAGACGTGCATGCAAGTAAAAGGCAATTAATGCCACATCTCTAGCATCAAAACCAGTAAAGCAATGAATGCAAGCATCTCACCCATGCTATTGTACAAACTATACATCACCAGTACAAACAAAAATTATAATAATCCCTGTACATTCTTTTTTATACAACACTCTTATCATCAGTTCGATCATTTTTTATAAATCTGAGCAACCTCTAAAATGAACCCCATTTTCAAACTTAAACAAGAAAAAAAAGCTTCAATTTAAAACAACAACTAAATCAAGTCAAGCCAAAACTTCAGCAAATACAACTTGAAGCCTAAGATCAAAATCAGAAACATGCAAGTGAATTCAAGCTGCTCTTTCAAGTCTCAACTACAACAACAACCCAAATTTAAACAACAGTTCAACATCATTTCAAGTTCTCCTCTGTTCTTCTTTACCAGGTGAGCAACTTTGTTTTTCTAGACTTCTTTGTTTTGACCAAGTGAGTAAACAACTTAGGTTAATTTTAATCACTATATGATTCATGTTAAATATGGATGTGGGGATATCTTCTTAGTTTAAACACTTGGGTGTATGTATTTGAATTTGACAGAGCTAAGAGGTTCTTCTTCTTCAGTTTTATAGTTAGGATGAAACCCAATTGAAAACGACTCGATCTCTCCATTTCTACTCATTTTCGAGCTTTGATGTTTAAAGCAAAAAGGTGTATCTAAGTAAGGACTTTGTTCTAAAAATAATTTCACGAAGTAAAAACGTATACAGGAAGAAAAATTTAATTTTTACAGAGAATACTCAAAATTTTGAAATTTTCGAATTTAATAAAATCCTGATTCGAATATATAGCTTGAATCCTTGCTTGAAGTCATGATTTTTAAAGTGAATTTGGTGATTTTTAGTGGTGAGTTTTGTGAGCAGTTTGGAGATGTTCGTTTGGGGCATTTTGATCAAATTCAAGTGATCGATGGAACTGGGGGTGGCCGGGTTTTGTCTGGAGATGGAGGAGCCTATGGTGATGGTGGGAAAAATAACCGGGGGTGGAATCGTCCATGGAGGTGGCAGCGGCAGGCAATTTTCTTTCGTAGCCCTAGTTTTTGTGAGGTCGAGATCTTCTATTCGTTCGCCAACTTAGGTTGACCGAGTTCAACGTGGTTCTGGGGGATGGAAGAGGGAGTGAAGACGAAGAGATGACCGAAGTTTCGTGATCTCCGGTGGTCAAGGGTGCATGAACGAGCCACGTTTCCAGGTGATGGCGAAGCTTGGTGACAGTTCCAGGTTTGGTTTTTGGCTCGAATCCAATTTCGAGTCCACTTGGAAGCAATCTGATGATTGAGTTGAAGTTTGGTGATGTTAGTGGATGGGGGATGATCGCCGTTGATGGTCGGAATCGTCCACAGCCTTCGTGCACGTGCACCGTGCACATTTTCGTGGGTCAGTGCTGTTTTTATTGGGTCTGGGTGATGATTTTTCTCGCGTGCGAACTAGGGGGTTACTCGGGGCATTGGGATGTTGACTCGAAGCAATTATAGTTTGGGTCTCGAGCCAAGTCTCGTTCCAGGTTTTGAACCAGAAACTGTTTTCTGTTTTGAAATTTGGAAATAAAACTTAAGTTTTTAAATTAATGTTTTAAAACTGGGTTCAAATCAAAACGCTAACATAATTCAAGATGAAATAAAAGTTTGATTTGAAAATTTATAAAGTTTCAAATTTAATTGTTTCAATAATTTAAAAACAATCAAATGTACGAGAGAAGACCTGAAAAAAAAAGAGATAGAATTGAATTTGAAATTGAAAACTTAAACAAGTTAAATCAGAAATCTAAATCTGGAATGAGTGGAACAATATCAGGTTGAAGATAAGCAAGTTTTAAGAAGAGGAAAAAAAAGGGGAATTTAATGTAAATTCTTATAAATTTTCTAATAAGATTTAAATTCCTTAAATCTAAGTTTTTAAGTTTGGTATGTTTTAATTTTTTTTTTAATTTGAAATTTTATTCATTTTAACCCTTAAGTTTAAAATGAAATATGAAAAATAAATTTGAAACAAATTGTTTAAATTTGCTTTGTGATGATAATTAAAACATTAGATAGAAAATGTTTTAAATTTGAATTAGTGAGGATAAAATGATATGCACTCATTAAATTAGTTCAAGTGAATAATTGATTTAATTATTTAATCAAGAAATTAAGATTTGAGTTAAATTAATTAAGGTCAAATAAAATTGTAATTAAGAATAATTAATTGAGGATTAGTTATTAATTAAGTTAAATTAATTTTGTAAATAAGATTCATTAATTTAATAAGAGTCGTCTTTTAAACAAATGATTAGGGTTATTTAAATCAAGTAATTAAGATTTATTAAGTTACAGTTTAGAACTTAATTAATTAAATAATTAGTGATTAAATATATGATTGTAAAGGTTAATTAAATGATAATTAACAATAATTAAATTTAGTTTAATTACTTAAGAATAGTAATTAAATAATTATGAATAGTTAATGAGGATCATTTACTTGAAATTTATTTGATAATAAATGTTAAAAGAATTATTCATAGAATTTTAATCTGATTTAAATTTATCAGATAATTTAAATTGATCTTACTTATGAATGTTTGGATTCTGTTGATTGTCGAATTGTTTGATATCCCTGATATATGATGCTTTGTGATACACCCTGATCTATGTTGTGATCTGTGATAAAAATTATTCTGAGATGTAGTTTACTTACCTGTGATATATATATGTGATCTGTGAATGAACGATAAGCGTATAGTTTATATCGCTTATCAACTATATCCTGTATTTTGTTATGTGATGATTGATGTTGCACTATTGTGTGTAAAACCTCTAGACCACACTGTTACACACACAAATATGGATTTCACGTGGAAATCGGTTAAGTCACAGATAATTTAAATTTGATGTTTTTGAAATTGAAATTTTAATTTCAATTGATTTTGAAATTGGAAATTTGGGTTTGAAGTGGAAAGCTTTTGAAATAGAATTTCAAGGATAAAAGTTATTTTGAATAACTTAATCAAGTTGTGAAAATTTAAATAATTTGAATTCAAGTTTGAAATTAAATCTATGATTGAAACTAGGGACTAAAGATGATATAAAATGTGTTTGTATGAATTTAACCATTTTAAAAGTATAAGTTGGGAATTTGGATTTAACCCAAGGATTTCAACTAGTATGAATGAATCAGATTTCCAAAGTAAAAACTGTTGTTTTTAAATGGTAAAAGCTTTCAGATAAGAAATGAAATTCCAGTTAATTAAAGGAATTTCAAGTAAATTGAAAAATGGATTTTTCCAAGTTATGAATTGTTTTGAAAGCTATGAATCAAATCTGTTATTTTTAACAGAATTAAAATGATGTTTTGTTTAAACCATTAGAAATGAAATTGTTTTGAAAGCTATTAGTTAAATCTTTGATTTGAAGATTCAACGAATTAATTAAATTGAAATGGAAATCGATTTGGAAAATCTGTGAATGAATCTTTGTGAAATTAAGTGAACTTTGTGAATTGAATCTTTTTGTTTAAAAAGATTAAAATGGTAATTTGTTAAACCATTTGAAAAGAAAGTTTGGTTTAAATTGTGACTTAATTGAATTCTCAATATCCATATATTTTTGAATATTACGCTCACTATTCGGGTTAGCCGGGAAAGGACCTTTGGGTCGTATAACTCATTCCGAATAGTGATACGTCGTATATGGATAGCATTTGAAGACCGGTGTTGAAGACCGGATATTTTTCGAAAATGAAAGGACAACCTGTCGAATGTCTCTGCACTGAGTCGTGCCGGTATAGAGATTTATATCACTCTTTTGTGACGGGAAGTCCGGACGTGATTGAAAGTTATCCGGAATTGCAAGGGCTTCGTGAGAAGTGCCTTCGGTTCTGTTCGAACCCGGAACAGACTTGTATGGATACATGTCTGACATTACACTTTGAGATATAAAGCCGATTTCTTTCAAATACATTTCTGTTTGGTGGCGGAGAATTTATTCTCTTAGCTTAACTCCCTTCTCTGAGACGTACGAGCTCAGAGGTTATGTAATTGAAATTTATCAGCGATATATCCCAATTTGGTAATGTGACATGCTGAGTGCTGCTGTGTGATGATCAGTGTTTGATCATTTGCGATATGATCATTTGTTTGATCTTATATCTTTGTGATCATAGGTTGATCATCTGTTTGACCCAAAGCATGGCTTTGTGACAAAGCGTAGCTTTGTGGACGAGACTTCGTCGAGCCTCACACCCCGGAAATGGTCAAAACATGAAGGATGCGGCAAGGTTCTAGGGAGTAGCGCCCCTTAGTGTATGTCATTCATTCTGGATAAAGGTGGTATCATGGTATGGAGCCCAGATACTTAACCTCTGTGGTTGCTGCAAGTTTATTACTTTGTGGTTTGTTGGAAATCGGGGATCCTCGGGAAGATCGGTAACGATCGGGGGATGGCATACGCGTGTCAGTAGTTACCTATTTTTGCAGAGGTAACCCGGCCTTGTGTTGGCAGAGATCCGGTTAGGTTCTCGGGTCGTCTATTCCAGGGATGTACCCATCATGGAAAAGGAAGTTCCTTAGCCTGACCATTTGTTGGAAATCCATCTTCCAATACGAACTGTGTACGATATTAGTTGTAGAACCTGCCATCTAATATGGTAGCTATAGTAGGCATAATATAATGGTACCTATGCTGGCTAAGATTTATATTCTACTTTCGAAATGTTTCTACACTATGAACTAATAATAATATCAAAAATGATTTGATTTTTGCGTAGTAAGCATCTTTGACTATCATAAGAAGAAATCTCCTCCAATTCTGCGTTTGCATTGTGTGTGTGGTGGGAGGTCTTATGGTAGTTTCATTTTCCAAAAGCATTGCGGATTTTAATGTTAAATTCTTTTGTGTTGTTTAAAGATAAACTGTTTTTGTTGCTCACACCAGTCCCATGACTGATCCGGAGTTTATTGTTCCCTTCCTAAACTCTGGGTGCCCACTATTTTCCACACGGGCAGTCTAGAGTTGGGTTTTTCAGATATTCAGGTTTAGTAGATTATCTGGAGCTAGTTCAGTTCTTGGAGTTCATGGACTGACGTTGCTTATCTTGGAGCATTCTATTGAAGACATTCTATTCCGCTGCTGATGTTATCTATTTTTCTTTCCGCTGCTATTTGTTGTATCATATCTCTGATGTATATAGATATTCATTGTATCATCATTGTATCTGGATATTGTATCAGATGTTGTATATCTATATTCTTTTTCTTCCGCTGTGATATTTACTTAACTGTGTTATAAGCTCCGGCGACTCGGATTTGAACGGTCGAATCTACGGCATTCGAGTACGATGTAAAGTATGGATGTCGATTTTCGAACGCGAAAATCCGGGATCGTTACACCAGGCGATTTTTCTAAGCTATGTAAGGAATTCACTAGCATAGGGGGCGGAATGTTTTCTGGAACGAAGGATTTCAAGGAGACGCAAGATAGGTTGGAAGATATGGAGCGAAAGTTTAGGCAGTTAGGTTTGGAGGACCGACAAAGTGATCAACCAATATCTTGGCAGTTGGAAGAAGAGCTTAAGGCGGTTCCTACAAGCTCTAAGAAGCCATGGTGGAAGCGCAAGAAGGACAAGAGGAAAAGGGAAGGCCCTGAGAAGCGAATCAAGAAAAAAGGGAGATGAAACCGTTGTAGAATGACCGGTCATTACGCAAGGGACTGTAAGAAGATTGGAATGAGGGGAAGGTGTTTCAATTGTGGACAGCTTGGTCACTTTAGTAATTTTTGTCCTCAGAAGATGGGGCAGGAAGGAGTGCACCTACAGCGCAGATTCAGGGTTTGGATGCAACACCTTCCAGCGGTGGAACGGATCGAGGTAGGAAATTTGGTTTCTATTTCTAATTTTCCCATTCAGACTCTTTTCGATCCTAGAACATCACACTCTTTCATCTCTAGTTCTTTGGTAGATAGTTTGCACTCAGACATCTCTTTAGTAGTAGACGCCATTGTTGTTTCAAACCCCATAGAAGGATCGGCACTCTTTTCTATGGTTTGTAGGGGTTTGAAAATTTATATCCTAGGCGTAGAATTTGACTATAACGCCTATATTTTGGGATTTTCGGGGTATGGGATGATTTTGGGAATAGATTGGCTATCCACATAGGGAGCTATATTAGATTGCGAGAGGAGAGTCGTTAGACTAGAGACATGCATCAGTAGGACTCTCGAGATTTCTTGCGACCCGTAAGGGTCAGTTATGTTGAGGTTCCTATATTCCCTCGATTCATCATCATCAGAGTTAGATTCGGTTCCTGTCATCAGAGATTTTCTAGACATCTTTGAGGAGGTTAGGGGACTACCCCCCTAAGAGAGAGATTGACTTCAGGATTTATTTTGCTAGCCAGTAGCATTACTTGTAGGGCATATGGCGCTTAGAGAAAGGAAGGGATTGAGCAAGCAGATCCGTGAGCTTTGGAGAAAGGTTTCATAAGAAGAAACATATCGGAATAGGAAACGCCGGTCATCTTCGGTACTAAAGCAGGTGGTTCCCTTCGACTTTGCATTAACTATAGAGAATCGAATAAGCTCACAAAGAAGAACCATTATCCACCCTCTAGGATAGATGATCTTTTCAACCAGTTAGTTGGCTCTTTAGTATTCTTCAGCTTATTTTAGCTACTGGATTTCATCAGCTTAGGGTCGCTGATGGTAACATTGATAAGACCACATTTAGGACACTAGACAGATTCTTTGGGTGGTTAATCATGACTTTTGGGCTAACCAATGTCCCAGCCTATTCTGTAGATTAGATGAACCATGTTTTGAGAGATGTCCTAAAATAAAGTTCGTGGTGGTATTCGTGGTCGACATTTTGGTGTATTCCAAGAAGTAAGGAAGAGCGTGTTATTCACCTAAAGGAGGTTATTTGTACGCTTCGTGTTCGTCAATTAAGAGCAGAGTTCTTGAAGTATCAGTTTTGAAGTGCGTTTATTGGGGCATAGAGAATGTCTACATATGGTAGGTATTTAAGAAACAGTTTTGTACATTTAGGATTGGGATTAGGGAAATCCAATGAGAGGTAAGCAAAGGTTAGAGATGTACAATAAAATTCAGTTGATAAGCAGAGAAGAAAGTCCATGTGTAGGTAATTGCAGAAATTATAATTATCTCAGACAAGTGGATTGACGGTGATGCCTTAGATTAAATATAAGTATACAAGATGAATAGGAGTAAAGCCTTTAGTTTAGGAAAATTACTTCGACGGTAGTAAGTAGGAAGACCCACTTTATGCTAAGCCCAATAAAATGAAATATTTGAAATTTTAAAAGTTGAAAGAAATTTTTTATTAGAATTGAAAATTTTCATTGTTAATATTTTCTTTCAGAAAAGAAACATGGGGTTTTTAAAGAATGGTATGAAATTTAAGTTGGTTTTTATATAATGAAAAATTGGAATTCTTTTTGAATATGGAGTATAAATATATAACTCACTAGTGTCATTGTAAGTAAACAAAGATTTTAAACATAAAAACCTAGAGTGTATCAAGTATTAAAAATGTAGATTACAACTTTTATTTTTGTAATAAGTGTTTTCGTGGAAAATAACTGGAGCATAGGCTATAACACTATTTTTATAGTAAGTAACTCTCAAGAGAAATATTTTTACATAGGTATATGAGATTTATTGGTATTTATTTAATTGAATCCATACACTAGTATTTTTTTGGGTTGTAGTAATGGTGTTTTACGCAACATCCGTTTTAACCCAAATAAAAATGTGTTTTAAAAGGTAATTTCTAAGTATAAAAAAAAATGGTTTGTAAAGTACACTTATTATTAATAAGTATAAGGAAGTGTTTTCACAGTTATGGAAATATTAAAACAGTTTTGAAGATGAGTTTTTCTAAAAGGAAAATGTGTAAGTTAGATATTAGAAAATATTTATCATGGAAGTATATAATTTAAACATATTTTAATATATTGGAATGAAAAGAATAATGGTATGATTTTCTATGAAACCAATAAAAAATTTTTGTGCAAGTTATAAGGAATACATGAAAGAGATATACAAGGTATGAAAAGCACCATATTTTGTATAACCTATTTCGAAAAATATAAAATAAATTCCTTCTAATTTCACATAAACATGAAATTCTCTTTTAAAAGGTTCATAGAGGATTTTAGCGTTAATAACTTCTCATAAGAGAAAGTAGTTCCAATACATTAAGATATGAGCCTGTCAGGTGTAATAAGAAGCTGTTCTGAAAACACATAAAGGATATTCTAAATATATTTTAAAACAAAATGGTTTGGTGAAAAAGTAAATAAGTTTCTGAATTGGAAAAAAAACTTAATAAAAGTAAAATTTGAAAATTCAAATTTTTATAGAAAACTGTAAAAGTCTTTAAAAGAAAGAGAGATATAAGTTTTAGACTTAAAAATTTGGAAGCTTTTCCCTCTAGGTTTGTGAAATAATATTAAGTGACTAAGTATTTTTAAAACTAATAGAAACTGAAAAGATAATACTTTTGAAGATAAAAATTTTGGGATTTGATATTTAGAATTTTTTTTAGAAACCTTAGTTTTTAAAACAAGGTGATAAATACCAAACCAAACTCTTAAATGTGGAATAGATAAGAATCATTTCCTAGGAGTAACGGAAAAGGTGTAAGGAGATAGCAGTAATTAGTTTTAGAAGTAATAATGGAAGTTTTCGTAAAGTGTATAGGACACTAGTAAGAACCTAGGAATGTTGATTCATGAAGAACGGTAAAATGAAATTAGTAGAATATTAAAACGAGCATGGTTGAGAATGAGTATTCTTGATTTTGGAAGAACTTGGGAAAAGCATCTTACTTTAGTGGAATTCATATGGTAGTAGTTTTCAAGTTGGCATTGGAATGGCACCTTTTGAAGCTCTTTTTGGGAACGCCGGGTAAGACGTCTTCATGTTTGTTGGAGTCTATGGAAAGGTTGCTTCTTTGTTCCGGCATGGTTAAAGAGATTTCGAAGAAGACTAATTTGATTAAGGGAAAATTCGTATCTCATATCCATGTCTTTTTGACAATAGGTTTTAGAATTTCCTTTTTCCATCTTTAGTTTTGAATAGGTTGTTTCCTTTATTATCCTTTGGGAGGGTAGAACTTAGGATTTAACCTATGGATGATAGGATTTGATGTAAACATGTTAATAGAACATGTTATGAATGATGTATGCTAATGATTGCAAGTGTTTGCTAGTGGATGCTATGGACGCATATAGGTACACTAGGCACTATTATTCCTTAAGGATCGGCCTAACTAGGACACTAGAGCATATGCATATGGATGTGTGCGCATTTTTATTTTATTTCCATGATTGTTATAAATGGATGATTATCACATGATTGTTGCATTTGGATGATGTTTGTAGCATGCATATAGAACTATCAGTTATCATTAGGAAATTTTTGCATTCATTTGGATACATGGCATGGACATGATTGCATAAAAAGGAGGTCAACTAAATCAGTGGACCGCCTAATCTTTTGCATTAGTTAGGGACATTTACACCACACTAATTGCATAAGTTTCATAAAATGAATTATAAAAACTTAAGGACAATGGATGAATGGTTGATGATTGAGTAGTTGGTTGTAGAATTGGATGAAAACATTTAGTACATTCTTTTATCCTTAGAGATTTCGAGGAAGAAATCCCTTAAGAAGGGGAGAATGTAAAAAATCGAAATTTAACCCATAATAATTAATTTTTTAATTAATTAAATAATAATATAACTTTGTGAAATTATTAGATTTAAGCCATGGAAGTTGCACCGTTGTGTCTGTGGCAATTTTTCAGTCATTTCCATATATAGAACGCCAAAAATCGAGCTAATATGACCAAGTTATAAAATAAAAAAAATCAGCAAAAAAAAATCAAAAAAAATATGATTGGGTCGACCGGCCGGTCGACCTGGGCAAGGGGGCGGTCGACCCGCCTTACATTTTGGCAGGGGAACGAACATTAATTCGTTCGAACAAATTAGCGGCCACCGAACACGTCATTTGCATCCCTTATTTCGATCTGGTCCCTCTGTTTCTGCATCCGATGGCCCCTATTCAGCCTATGACATGGTTGCATCCTATTCAATCTCCAAATCCAATGGTCCGAGATCCACTTCTACACATTTAAATAGACCCCTAGACCTTACAATTTTTCTCATTCTAGGTTTTCTCCAATTGGGTTCACCTTTCTGGGAAGGACCCTAAACGAAATAATTTTTCCAAAGGAAAAAATCATTATAAATTAAATTATTTTACAACTCCAAGAGGATCCGGGAACATCAAAGGAAAAGCTTAGGACCGGAGGTGAGTGATTGTAATTATTTTAAGATTTCTTTAAGTAATTTAAAATAATAGGGTTTCCAATAGTTGTAGTTTTACTACAATTTTTGGAATAGCCTTTTCAGTAGTTTATTTACAGTTTTTGGAATTATTTTGAGTCTAATATTATTTTCAGTAATTTTTCTATTAATTATAGCTTTTCCGTTTATTTACGGTTATTTACTGTTATTTATACGTTATTTACATCTTCTTCTTACGCCTTGGATTTTCTTCTATTTTCAGTTTTCTTTTATTTCCCCTTCTTTTTCGCGTAGGATTAGAATAGAATTAACGAGAAATTGGATTAAATTATAAGAATTCTAAAATAACGAAAGATAAGATGTAAATTATAAAGACTGTAATAAAATGAAATTAAGACTGAAATTATGCCTAATTATGATATTAATTAGACTGAATTAAAGAGATTGGCCTATTTATAATTATGAGATGTAAATTATAAAGACTGTAATATAAATGGAAATTTCTCCTAATTATAATTAGAATTGGACTAATTAAAGATAATTGGCATAGTTATAACTTATAATTATAACTATATGAAGTAAAAGATGAAAGAAACTTATTTTCACACTTAGACCTTGGGTTAAGTAATAAGCATGATTATAACGTAGGTTATAATAAGAAAAAGAATAGAATGGGGCTTATTTTAAGACTTGGGATAAATTAATAAGCGTAGAAAGTAAAAATGATAATAAAGGCTTATTTAAATAATTTACCTAAGTTAATAAGCAAAGATGATAGTAGGACCTGTACCAAGTAGCATTCCATATTAGACAAAACGGTGAGCCTAGGGCACACTTATGATAAGAATGGTAGTAATTGGTCAAATAGAAGTCCAAATCACGGGGGATTTGGATAAGGGGCGCAACTAGAAATTGTTTGGATGAAGGGCCAGTACCAACAACATTTCACTATAGATTCTACGGTGATCTCACATTAGCCTGAAGTGAGATGAAGGCACACTATGTTGGAAGTTGGAGGTAATAAGAAGACCCAATAGGTGGAGCAAAAGGTAGCATGGGCATGGTGGCAGTTACGCGTGCGACTTCCATTCGGGTGCTCAGTAATAGCTCTGAGTTCCAAGCGCTATGTATGGGTGTCTTTAGTAGAAACCATTGCCTTTTGTGTAGGGAGCTATATATGTCGTCCGGATCCACGGTAGTTGCTCTATGCAACTTCCGTAGATTCCATTGGCTGGTCCACGGTAAGGTCTATGGAGTAGCAGACCGATCAAAAAGGGTAGAATTAGGGTCACATCCTAATTACAGGATTAGGAATTCAGCCTAATCAAAGAAGAAATCAAGGACAAGTGCAAGCAATCAAAGTTAACCTATCTTATAAATTGAGCAATATTCAATCGTACTTATTTTCAGTTTATCCCCTTCCTATTTCCTTTATTATCCTTATTTATGCTAGAACTGTTGTAGAGTCTATTACATTTATCTTGCTTAAAGACTCTAGTAATTACTATTATTCACCAGACTTTTAGTCTGACCCACTCCTCTGTTTTCCCCTTTCCCCCCTTAGGCAATCAAGGGAGAAGTCAGCAGATTGTTACAGCTTGGAGTTTTCTTAGAGGAGATTTCTTCTATGTATTTCTTTTATTTCATCCTTTGTTCTTTCTATGTACTAGCATATTATCAGGGATATTATATAATCTAATTTTGAGACTATGAATTTTTATTTCATAAGACATGATGGGTTTTGAGATATGGATGTTGTATTTGACTTATTTATGAAGTAATTATGAAGTTTTGTTTTAATAAAGTTATTATTTTAGTTTCCGCTGTTTTTACCTATTTTTGTCTTGTGAATCTTAGTCTCTATTAGTTTTATTTATACCTACAATGCACCACGCCCTTTACTGTGTTCTTTTAGGTATATTAAGGGGTGTGGGGTGTTTCATTGTAATATCGACATTATATTTGAAAAGAAATCTGCATAAGAAATTGTGTGGGACTAGATGTAGGGTAACTCTGAACTAGTATAAAACTCCGTTGTGTTCTTTCCTTTACTGCTTTTATTTACCATTTGCATCTGTGTTTGATTCTGTGATTGTTTCTGTGTTTGTGAATTTGCATCTGTATGTGTTTAATTTGAAAAGATTTCAAAAATTCCATAAAATCCATTAAACACTATTCCCCCTTCCTCTAGTGTTAATCCAGCCTTAAGATCTGAAATCTGCATTTCCTATATTTGGTACCAGAGCATTGGTTTTCAAAATTATCATAATCTGAATTTTGTAAAAATGACAATTTTTGGAAATTCTGTTAACACTAGTTCAAAATTGTCCAAATCATCATTATCTCATAAGTCTACATATTGTTATTGTAAAAAATCAAGTCATCTACTGAATTGGTGTGTTGTGCAGGAACAGATGTGTTACATGGCTTTTGAAGAATCAACACTCAATGGACAAATGGTGCAAATCAAGAAAAACAAATGGATACTTGATAGTGGATGTTCAAGACACATGACTTGCAATCCGATGATACTGAATGACATAATTTATGAAGATGGAGGACTGGTCAACTTTGGAGACAATTCAAAAGGATATGTGATTGGCATAGGCAATGTCGGTAACTCTAAAACTCCTACTATTTCTGATGTTCTGTTAGTTAGGAATCTAAAACACAATTTACATAGCATAAGTCTGAAAGTGTATATGGATCGATAATATATAGTAAGACTAGTCTAGCAAGTGCGGAATTATAAATAATAGTAAATAACAGTAATAAAAATGACACCAGGGATTTTTATACTGGTTCGAACTTCCCGTTCTACGTCCAGTCCAAGACTCCTTTTGGAATTCCTCGAATAACCCTCACTTAACCCGGAGGAATAGGTATTACACCACCTGAGCAACCGAACAGGGCTTTTTCGCCTGTTTCCTGGAGATTTGACCAGGCAACTGAGTGCTCGGCATTGGGTAGTACTCGGCTTCCAGGACTACTCGGCATCTAGTAGTACTCGACATTTCGTAGTACTCGGCATCTAGAAGTACTCGGCATCTAGTAGCACTCGGTATCCAGAAATACTCAGCATCCAGGAGCACTCGGCATCCAGGAGTACTCGGCATCCAGGGGTACTCGGCATCCAGGAGCATTCGGCATCAGAAGGCGTTCGGCGTATACGGCTGCTCGGCATGGCTGTATTGTTGGTCAAAAGCTATCGCTCGCCAGAACCATCGTTCGGCCAGAGACATCGTTCAGCTAAAGGCAAACGTTCGGCCAGTGCCATCGTTCAGCCAGGGACATCGTTCGGTCAGAAGCATTGTTTGGTTAAAGCTATCGTTCGGCCAGCACCAACGTTCGGCCAGAGACAACGTTCGATCAAGCGCTTCGTTCGGCCAGAGGCACGTTCGGCTTCGACTGACATTCGTTCCACTCTTCCCACGCAGCAAGCATATCGTTCGGCATAGAGAAGGTGGTTCGGCATCATTGTGTTCGGCCTATTTGGTTCGTCATACGGCGACCACTGTATTTGGGCCAGAGTGTTCGGCTGCCGAGCCCACCTGGGAAGTCCAACCCATCTTTGTCTATAAATAGAGTGGCAGAGGCACAGTGAAAAGGACCTTTTTTTGGGAGAACCCTGGGGAGACTCTGCCATTTTTGAGACTCATATTCTTTACTTAGCAACTTCATTCAAGCATTTGATCTACGAATTGTATTTGTAATCAATCATTAAGAAGATCAATAAAGTGAAAACTCAAAGTGGACGTAGGCAATTACGCTGAACCACTATAAATCTAGTGTTCTTACTTTTTGCATTTTAATTAGCATTGTCTTCCTTGTTTAATTTATCTTCATCACTTATATATCTACACAATCTTTCTCTACGAGGTTAGTGACCAATTTTGGTGCTAACACTTTGGTGCTTTCATTGAGAATTGAATTCTCAGACCTCAAGGATCTTCTTTGAAGCTACTGGATTGAACAAATCCCCCAAAGAAGATCCGACCCATTGATAAGAGATCCGTTGATTCTACTCAGAGTTCATGCCAATAAATCTACAATGGCAAGACCACGTACCAGGTCAGCTTCTCATAATGCGGATGTCCATGAAACTGCCAACGTGCAACAAGCAGGACCTAGCAATCAGCCAGCGATTCCGGGTGTAGGAATTGCCGCCCAGGACCATACTCCAGTTGTCACCAGAATAGGGTTCAACGACTTGATGAGAGAACTCGGGGAAAGCAGGAGACAACTAGGAGAGCAGATGCAAGCTAACGACAACCTGATGGCACAACTCACTCAACAGCAGCAACAGAATGCTGGGGGCAATCCTGCTCCTTATTCCTCATCCGACAACTCAACTTCCTCTGATGAACCTCCTAGGCATAGACGCTGTAAGACTGAAGCTGCGTGGGCAGGTGCTGCTGTTCAGACAGCTGGAGACCGTGACCAAGCCGGAGCTGGAAACCTAGGAACTGGAGTGCAGGTGGAGGCTGGAGGCCCAGACCATCAAAACACTAACGATGTCGAACCTCAAGATGCACGTTTGGCAGATCGCCAGGAGAGGAGGCATCAGCCTGGTCAGTCACATAGAACAGACTCCAACCTTCCACCTCCCATACAGACACCAGATCTGACAGCCATGGTCAGGCAATTGATGAAAGAAAATCAAGGCTTATCGAATGATGATTGGGGAGTATCAAGAAGTCATACTCCATTCACAGATGTTGTGCTGTATGCGGCCTACCCCAGGAATTTTAGTATGTCTACTATCCCTGCATATGAGGGAAAGACTGACCCCAGACAGCATGTCATGAGGTACGAGTGGATGATGGATTCAGCTAGAGAAAAAGATGCCACCAAGTGTAGATGCTTTCCGATCACTCTATCTGGGATCGCTACTATGTGGTTTACCCGACTTCCTCCACGGTCCGTATCCAATTTCGAGGAGTTTGCAAAGAAGTTTATTGAGCAGTTCAGAATACACACTACTCGTCGAAAGGACGTAATGTCTCTGTCAAGTGTAATCCAAAATCCTGGGGAGTCATTGAAAGAATATTTACAAAGATTCCATGTTGCGGCAACTGAAGTCAGTAATCCCAATGATCATGCAATCCTAATGGCCGTAATGAGAGGTGTGGATCCGGATTCTGAATTTGGAGACTGGTTGGCAGGAAAACCTCCGACTACGCTAGAACGTTTTTACTCAAAGGCACATCAGTTCATAAGAAGAGAGGAAACTAGGTGGGTAAGGCGAGATAAGGCACCAGGACCTGTCCAAGAATCCGTGAAAAGCAACATTGCTGTGAAGCAGTCCGGAGACAACACAGAAAAGGTACAAGTAAATGTCCAGAACAAGCCTGGGCAGCCTAAGGAATCCGGAGGAAGAAATCAAGGGAAGAAGAGAGAAGCGGGGAAATGGAAGCCGAGAATCCCGAGCTACAACGAGTATACCCCGCTGAATGCGTCTCTTGAGAATATTTACCTCTCAACCTGTAATACCTTTCAGTACAGAAAGCCACGTCCAAAAGAGTCAACCGAGGAACAGAAACGGTCTGGAAAATACTGCCGCTTCCATGAGACCTACGGGCACAACACGGAAGAGTGCAAACACTTACACGATGCCATAGAGAAGTTGATCAGGTAGAAGAAGTTGCAGGAATTTGTGAAGGATCATCAGGAAGGAGGACAGGGAACATCCAAACCAGGTCGTGCACCAGCCCCGTGTCATCCCGAGGAGCCTGCCCGAACTGTGGGTAGACTAGTCATAAACACAATCATCGGCGGACCTCACCCCGCGGATAAGAATTGGCAAGAGATGGAGCGGTATGCAAGTTCCCTGAAGCATGCAGATTTTGAGTGTTGTTCGAACGTGGAGGATAGGACCCCAGCTAAGCAGCAGCGCGTAATGACAGATGATATAGTGTTCAGAAACAGAGATGATGACCAAGTAGAGGCTCCAACCATCGACCCGATGGTCATATCTGCGACGATCAGACCGGCTTATGTGAAAAGAATTCTGATTGATTGTGGAAGTTCTGTCAACATCATCTTCAAGAAGGCTTATGATCAGATGAAAATGGAAACAAAGGACTTGAAAACGTCCAAAGCTCGTATACACGGCTTTAATGGTGCAGCGACCAATGCGGTAGGATATGTTGAGTTACCAGTTGAACTGGGACAAGGCGAACGTTGGAGGGTGCGAATCCTACCCTTCGTAGTTTTGGATGTGGATTCTCCGTATAATGTATTCCTGGGCCGACCGGCCCTGGCTGAGTTTAGAGCATCATTAGCCCCATGGTGCCTGACTTTGAAATTCCCAACTGACAAAGGAGTAGGAGTTGTTCATGGTGACCAGGCGACAGGTCGTGCATGTTATGTGCAGAGCTCAGAGTGGCCCATCAGAGGGAGAAAGGAAAGGTTGCGGACATTCCGGTCCGCATCCTTAATAATGATGATTGACAAGTAGTGCCCGAGCCCTGGCTCGGGAATAATTCTCGGATCTTCAAAGACCTAGATCCGAAAGATGACGATGAGAAACCCAGGGAAGAAAAGGCAGCGCCGGCTGAATTAACAATTTACATTTTAGTCAGCCGAGACGATCCATCGCGAGTGCTGAAGATCGGATCACAACTCGGCCCCGCAATGACTGAAGACCTTAGTGATTTCCTCTGGGCAAATCTTGATGTTTTCGCTTGGGTGCATTCTGATATGTGCGGGATTTCTCCCGCCATTACGAGTCATATGTTGAACATAGACCAGAAATACGTCCCAGTTAAACAAAAGAGGAGAGGAATGGACCCAGAGAGGTCCGTTGCTCTCAGAGAGGAAGTGGACAAACTCAAAGCCAATGGGTTCGTCTGCGACGCCCTCTACCCCGAATGGGTATCGAATCCCGTGCTGGTGAAAAAGGCGAATGGGAAATGGAGAACTTGCGTACATTATTCCGACTTGAACAAAGCGTGCCCCAAGGATAGTTTCCCATTGCCTAGGATTGATCAGTTGGTCGACTCCACTGCAGGACATGAGCTGTTATCATTCATGGATGCATACTCGGGTTACAATCAAATCCCGATGCATATTCCGGACCAAGAACACACCAGCTTCGTTACAGATGTCGGGCTATATTGCTATGTAGTAATGCCCTTCGGACTGAAGAACGCAGGAGCGACTTATCAGCATTTGGTGAATCGAATGTTCAAAGACCAGCTTGGTAGAACAATGGAAGTCTATGTGGATGACATGATCGTGAAGTCACGACAGTCAAACAACCACATTCGAGACTTGGCTGAAATTTTTGACATACTCAGATATTATGGGTTGAAGATCAACCCTCTGAAGTGTTCCTTCGGCGTTGCGTCGGGAAAGTTTTTGGGATTCATTGTCAATGCTAGGGGAATTGAAGCCAACCCAGAAAAGATTCAAGCTATTCGAGATGTGTAGGTCCCGAGAACCATAAAACAGGTGCAGAGCTTGAATGGAAAAGTAGCTGCACTGAGTCGATTCATATCCAGCGCCACAGACAAGTGCATTCCTTTCTTTGATATAATAAAGAAAGGGAAGAGGAATTTCGAATGGACATCTAGTTGTGAGGAAGCATTCTGGGATCTGGTGAGGCATCTGGAGAGTCTACCAGTGCTGTCAAAACCAGTAGACCACGAGATGCTGTACATATACTTGGCTGTTTCCCAACATGCGATAAGTGCGGCTTTAGTTCGCGAGGAGGACCGAATCCAGAAGCCGGTGTATTATGTTAGCATGCGTTTAACGGGGACAGAGAGAAATTACCCTAAAATCGAGAAATTGGCCTATTGCTTGGTGATTGTCAACCCCTACGGCAGGTACTCCAACGACCAGAAACTTCTGGAAGATTGCTAAAATGGAATATCGAATTGAGCCAGTTCGATATCACCTACTTGCCACTAAGAACCATACAAGGGCAAGCGTTAGCAGATTTCATCGCTGAGTTTACCATACCCAATGAACCAGATATTCACGATGTCATTCCCCCTGTTCGATGGAAATTGTACACCGATGGAGCATCAAACGACCGTTGCTCTGGTGCTGGTGTAGTCCTGGTAACTCCGGAAAATCGATCGGTTTGTTACGCTCTGAAGCTCGATTTCCCGACTACAAATAACGAAGCAGAATATGAAGCACTGATTGCGGGCTTAAAACTCATTGGAGAACTCGGGGTAAAATCAGTTGAAATCTTCTGTGACTCACAGTTGGTGGTCTACAAGGTGCAAGGAGATTATCAAGCAAAGGGACAAAAGCTTGCTTCGTACCTTGTTCTGGTTCAAGAACTGCTGTCAAACCTTGAGCGTTATGACATTTCGCATATCCCGCGTGAATAGAACAAAGAAGCCAACTTATTGGCAAAATTCGCGAGCACTGGCGATGCTCAGCAAATGGGACTATTCCCCGTCGAGGCATTACATGCCCCAAGTATAGACGCAATGAAAGTTGATTCTGTGATGGAAATAGGAATCGAAAGGGAATCGTGGATAACCCCGTTCAAACTATACCTAACAACCGGGGCTTTACCAGAGAAAAGGAGCGAAAGACGATAGATCCTTCGGAAGGCCGCGCGATACGTAATGCAGGATGGATTAATGTATAGAAAGGGGTTCTCAGTCCCCTTATTACGATGCATCGCTCATGATGAGACAAAACGGGTCTTGAAGGAGGTACACGAGGGAGAATGCGGTGACCATACTAGGGGCGAACGCTAGCAAAAAAGATCCTCCGCTACGAATATTACTGGCCGACCGTAAATCGGGACGTTGTAGACTACGCAAGGAAATGTGACAAGTGTCAAAGATATGCGAAAGTCCCGAGGACTCCATCAATAGTACTCACACAAATGGTTAGTCCCTGGCCATTTGCAATCTGGGGGAATCGACATAATCGACTATTTGCCTATATCCAAAGGTGGTGCGAAATACGCGATAGTTGCAGTCGACTATTTCACAAAATAGGCTGAGGCAGAACCTTTGGCCACAATCACCTCAAAGAAGGTCATTAACTTCGTTGTACGAAACATTATATGCCGCTTTGGCCTCCCTCGTACCATCATTACGGACAACGGGACGCAATTTGAAAGCAGAGAGTTCAAAGAGTTCTGTTTAAAGTATGGCATTGAGAAGAAATTCGCCGCCGTTGCACACCCAAAAGCTAACGGACAAGTCGAGGCCGTTAACAAAATAATCAAGTCCATACTAAAGAAGCGTTTGGAGAAGGTCGGAGGCAAGTGGGTAGATGAGCTCCCGACGACATTATGGGCTTATAGAACTACCCACAAGTCCGCGACCGGCCACACTCCATTCGCCTTGGCATACGGCTCGGAAGCCGTTATACCCGTGGAACTTGAAGTTCCATCACACCGAGTGACATACTATGATCCCAAGACAAACCAAGACCTCTTGTTGGAATCGCTGGACTGCATCGATGAAAAACGTGAAGAGGCCGAATTAAGGGCTGCAGCGCATAGGCACCGAGTCAAGCGTTACTACGACGGCAGAGTCCGCCCAAGGATTTTTGATGTGGGTGATCTCGTTCTAAAACGAGTCTTCCCGGTACCATCACGTATGAATCCCAGCTGGGAAGGTCCGTACGTCATTGAACGGAAGCTTGGAGAGGGAACATTCAAGCTAGCGATCGTTGATGGAGCGACACTCCCCCGAGCATGGAACAGTGAACATTTGCAACATTATTACATTTAGTATGTTTCTTTCCTGTTTTAGGCACAGTTATTTCCCGTATTTCTTCGTTCAGTCGTAACTTAGTTTCCTTTCAGCCATGTAATAAGGCAGTTTAGTTGTTTTTCATTAATAAAGGCTTGAAGCCATATTTTTCATGAATTACTAACGTTTCTATATCTCATAGTCGGGTGATGAATTACTGGAGCTACATTATTCTGTATGATGTGCAAACTCGTATAAGCGATTTCAATCTCTGAGTCCCCAGAGTGCGGACCGGAGTACTCTAAGTCCCCGGAGCGCGGACCAGAGTATAAATGATTTCAATCTCTGAGTCCCCAGAGTGCGGACCGGAGTACTCTAAGTCCCCGAAGCGCGGACCAGAGTATAAACGATTTCAATCTCCGAGTCCCCAGAGCGCGGACCGGAGTTGTCTAAGTCCCCGGAGCGCGGACAAGACTATAAATGATTTCAATCTCCGAGTCCCCAGAGTGTGGACCGGAGTACTCTAAGTCCCCGGAGCGCGAACCAGAGTATAAATGATTTCAATATCTGAGTCCCTAGAGTGCGGACCGAAGTACTCTAAGTCCCCGGAGCGCAGACCAGAGTATAAAAGATTTCAATCTCCGAGTCCCCAGAGTGCGGACCGGAGTACTCTAACTCCCCGGAGTGCGGACCAGAGTATAAACGATTTCAATCTCCGAGTCCCCAGAGCGCGGACCGGAGTACTCTAAGTCCCCGGGGCGCGGACCAGAGTATAAACGATTTCAATCTCCGAGTCCCTAGAGTGCGGACCGGAGTACTCTAAATCCCCGGAGCGCGGACTAGAGTATAAACGATTTCAATCTCTGAGTCCCCAGAGCGTGGACCGGAGTACTCTAAGTCCCCAGAGCACGGACTAGAGTAGAAACGATTTCAATCTCCAAGTCCCTAGAGCGCGGACCGAAGTAGTCTAAGTCCCCGGAGCGAGGACTAGAGTATAAACGATTCGAACCTCCGAATCCCCTGAATGCGGATCAACTTACTCTAAATCCCTGGAGCGTAGACTTAGAAAAAAGTATAAGTACTCAAGAAATGTGGAACAAGAAGTATGCCACTCCGAGGAATGTTCGAACAACGCGAGAACGGATTGGGAAATAATGCAACTCATAAGAACTTGAGTTATGACCACAGTTAGTCAGCAAACCAAAAAAGCAAGAGAATCATTCAAGCGAAAAAGAAACTAAACTTCGTTCAATAGTTCAAAATGGGGTTACACGGTTATTCCTCCGAAACTTGAAGTCAAAAATCTATCTATACAAACTACGGAGACAAAAGATAAAAGCAGTTACAAGACTTAAGCAAAAAACTCGTCGAACGAGTATAGCAAATATTTCTTTGGTTTCTTCTTCTTGTCTTCCTTTGCTTTCTCGGATGACTCCTCTCCCTAACGCTTCTTCTTGGATTTCTTGCTTACTAAAGAAGCGGAGTCAGGAGTATGAGAAGGAACATCCAGTGGTTTGGACCTGCCTGGGAGAATGATCTTCAAAGGTCTGTTCCGCGGGTCGGTGAGTTCCAGTATTTCAGGCTCAATTTTGACCTCGGCTTTTTTCTTCTACTCTTCGGCGAGACGCTCTTTCATGCTCATCCTCGAAGTATGTTCGGAGGCGCCAGTGATCTCGATTTCATAGCTCCCTTCGGCAGGAGATGAAGTGTCAACTTATCATCATCTAGCGCCCCGATCACTTGAGCGTCAGGACCAGGAGTTACTCCCGCATGAGCAACATCGCTTGCTTTCTCTGCCTCCTCCTTGGCGTCATCGCTCCTCGGAGTTGGCTCGGGGTCAGAGCAGCCTACATGAAAACATAAAGAATGAATATTAGAACGAATAACCACTGCTGGAAAGTGACAGATCTTTTAACTTCTAAAAAAGAAGAGTTTCCTACTGGGTTCTGGATGGCTATCAGTTGCGCGTGGAGTTTCTCCCTCCAGAATAAGAGATAGCACATGAACGCGAGCCCAGGATCTTCAGGATCGTAGCCGGCATGCTGCTCGAATGGGTCAAGTGTTGGCCGACCGACCGGTTGAGCAGTGGGAGGAGCAGCAATATGAGGAGCCGTAGTCTTAGCCCCAGATGGGCCAGCTTCATCACTTTTCTCTTTTGGAAGGGGAGAGCCTTTGCTATAAAGCGCCAAAGCTACGGATAAATTTGCTGGCTCGTTCCCTCTAAGAAACTCCTTCACCAGGGCATCCTCATCGACTTCCTCAGAGCCCGACTCGGTTTTCCTAATCTTCACTAAAGTTTCCCAGGCCTCGGCTAAGGATTCGAGATAGCCCTCGCCCAAGAATGTCAAGTCGCGATGCATAAGGACGCGGGCGCCATACTCAGCCATCAACGGGTCAAACATGCACTTGACCTCTTCCCTGCCGGCTTCTGCAGCCGCCTCGAGGCGAGAGTCAATCTCCTCCGCGGCTTTTCTTTTGCCCTCCTCACGGGCTTCGTCTTTCATTTTTTCAACCCCAGCAAGTTCGTCATCGAGCTTCGCTTTCAAGAGCCGAGTAGCAACGATTTCATCACAATATCATTGTGACTCTTCTTGAGCAGCTACTTTATCCTCTTTCTCCTTGGAGAGTAATTCTTTCAGCTCTTTGACTTGTATGGCGAGCGCGTCCCTTTCTTTTTGGATAGAATCTTTTTCTAAGGCAAGGGCACCGCTGCACTGGTCTGCTTCATCAAGTTCCTTCTTGTGGGCCATCTCTAAACGAGTGACTGCCTCAGTGGTATCTTTTGCACTTTGCTCAGCGACTTCAAGCTTCGACTTATACGAATCGAGCTCTTCGTCTTGATGCTTGATGATGTTCTTGTCACAACCAGCCTCCAGTTTCAGACGATCAATTTCATATTGTCGCTCAACAGACACTTCCGAGATCTTTTCAACCAAGTGTACAAACGTGTCATGTTGAACATAGACGTCCTTGTTACAAGCAATGGCACTCTGCTTCACGTGCCCAGGGATATGATGAATAGCTGGGAGGAATTTCAGACCATCGAAATAGATTTTTGGGAATTTGGCCTTAAGATCGACCATCTTCTCTGCTACAGTTGGGTCAACCGCGGGAGTAGGTGGAGGAGGCTTTGAAAGTTCCGCTCTTTTTCGATGCTCCTGAGTTTGCCTTGTACTAGATGAACCGGAGTGTTGTTCTCGGGAAACATCGGGTTGGGACCCCTTCTGTGAAGGCTTCTCTCTATCCGGCTCAGTTGGAGGAAGAGGATCACGGGACTGTGAAGATTGGGAATATGCCTTCTTACGGTAAGACGAATCGCGGGGACGGTTGTCTCTATCTTCGTAATCATCTTTGTCCCTGCGTCTGCCCGAACCTGAATCCCGTCCGGGATGATGAAATATAGAAGAGCCGTGAAGGCGATCGAGTCTGTGGGAGTGCCCCATGTCACCTACAAAGAATAAAGATAACAACGAGTTAAGAAAAATCCGGGAAATAAGAAAAAAAACTAGAAGTGTATGATGGAATGCGTATGTGCGTGTGTGTTCTAGTGTTCCCCTCGACGGACCAGTTCTTTTATCTTTACTAATCGGAGTATTGTCTCCCTGGAGTGGGAGTTGAACTCCCGCATTGCCTCTAGCGGGCGAAGAAAACTTGAGGGCTTCAGGATCGTCAAACCCGTAATTAAGTATATCGTCAGGGATGGAAAGATTCGACAAACCCCTTAGAGAACTTTCCATGTGCTATGAGGAAGCCTCTTTCTCTGGCGGGATGAGCGTAACTTTTGAAGTTCCACCAACTTTCTCCTTCCGTATCTTGTATTTTAACTTTTTCTTTCCCTTCGAAGGGGAGGATGACGTTTCAATGTCGTGAACTTCGACCGCCGGATTCCAAGCGGGACCCACATTCTCGCCTTGAGTTTCGGGAGCTTCATCCTCCTTATGCTCACCCTCTTCGTGCGCATCGGGAATGTGGCGTGATGAAGATCCAGCTTGTTTTTTCCCTTTACCGGATGCTGGCTTGGGAATGGAAACGCCCTCCGGAAGGCTAATCCGACGGCCAGGGGCTAGCAAGCCGAACCTCGACAATGACTCATTTGAAATGATGGTTCGGATGTCTCGTTCCTCGGCAGGAAGAGCTCTAATGGCTTCGACGGCCTCAGAATATCCTCGGCCCTCCAGACGCGGATTAATACCTGAAAAGATGAAATGAGGAGTTAGGAAAAGCATAACTCCGATTAAACACGCATGATGACTCAGCAAAGAGACTTACTGCCTTCAACCCATCTCCTCGCAAAACCGGGGGGGGAATGCACATAAAACCATTCCTTTTTGTACAGGGCGAATTTGCTACATGCTCCTGTCAAGATTTGGCATTTGTGGTACGGCTCGAGGAACATGAAGGAGGGACTATCTTTCCGCCTCTTGATCATATAAATGTATCTGATGTCGCCAGAAGTTGAAGGCCTAGAGAAGACGACCATGAAGAGTAGGTAGGTCCCGTATATAAACGCGTGACCATTTGGATGCAGCTGGGATGGGGCAATGTCTATGTACTGCAACACGTCCCGAAGGAATAAATTGAATGGAGGCACGCTGCCCATCCAGCACATGAACTTGTTGCAGGTGGTATATCCGACTGGGGGTAGGTGAGGACGATCGTGTCGCAACGGGACCAAGACATCGGCGAAAGGAATCCCATGGATGGAGCATATTCGTCGAAGTGCGACTTCATTAATATTCGAAGCCTGTGAGTCGATCGGATTGTCTAAGAGAATGGTTGCCTCCAGGGCATCAGAAGCCAAGTTATGGGCAGGGGAAGTCGACAGATTTGAAGTATCAGCGGCTTGTCGCCTTGAAGATGAACCATGCCTATCAGATATAGTGGCGGATCTAGACTTTTTAAACATCCCCAATAAATAATGAATCTGTCTAAGTGCCTGTGAAAACTATACTTGAAAAACGTTGAATGTTAGAATTAACAATACGAGTACTCCCCCCACGTGGTGTGTAAACTAGTGCAAGCAATCGTGTATAAGCAATGAGAATCTAGAGATTACAAAGATACGAAAACGAGTTTCGAATCGTTGCCTTCGAAGACCGTCATCGCTGACCGTCTCAAAAAGCCCGCCTTGTGGTGACTACAGTTCCAGATTCGGAAAATGTATAATTAATAAGTGTTCGGCTAAAGTTTTGTCCGACCAAAATAGGTTTCAGCATTCACAATCGTTCGGTTAAGTGTTGTTCAGTGCTTATGATTGTTCGGCATTTGAATTCTTCGAACTAAGTGTTGTTCGATGCTTATGATTGTTCGGCGTTTGTATTGTTCGGCCTAGGTTTGGTTCGGCATTTGAATTGTTCGGCCTAAGTGTAGTTCGGCATTTATGCTGTTCGGCACTTACAATTGCTCGGCATTTGTATTGTTCGGCATAGGTTTGGTTCGGCATTTATGTTTGTTTGGCCTAAGGTAGTTCGGAATTTATGTTTGTTCGGCCTAAGCTTGGTTCAACATTTGTATTGTTCGACTTAAGTGTGGTTCGGCATTTGTGTTTGTTCGGCCTAAGTGTAATACAGCGTTTGTGACTGTTCGGCGAAGCATCGTTCGGCCAGAAGCTCGTTCGATCGAGACAACGCTCGACACACCTCCCTTAACAACGACTTCGTTCCCATCTTATTTCTCCATCTATGCCAAACTACGAGGGTGAATCGTTCGGCAGGTCATGCTAGACTTTACCATTCGACGCCCCTAACCATCTCCTACTTCTCCTATGCTCTTTCCTCCACCAATCTCGTTCGGCACAAAAGATTTATGCCGAACCACAATACGTCTACCAAACAGCTTCTAAGAAAGCTCGTCTCTGCCCACTCTTTCATCCACCCTCATCGCGTGACTCTGGCAACATTTTAAGATATTTTAATCAAGGCTCGACCTACCCCATCAATTAGGGAGTTCGAGCGTAAAGACCATGTTTAGGTGGAAGAGTTGGTACCTAGTTGATAGGATGAAGATTTGGGAGGAGTCGACGAATAGTTGGAGAATGTTAACTGGGAGCTTCGGCAGGTGCAAGGCAGGGGTGTTGGAAGTGTAAAAAGGGAAGAAGGAAGGAGGTGCCGGCTTTTATAGGGAAAAAGAAGAAGTCGAAAAGGCTACATCCGGCGGAATCGGTCAAAGTCACAACGTTCGGCATTGGCATACAATGACGTTCGGCAATTGAAGAGCGCTTGGTTTCCAGTGCATCGTTCGGCATTTATACCACGCTCGGCACACGCCTCAACTGCTGATATTCTCAAAAAGGCATCTCCATTTGAAGTTAGTCAAGGATTTGAAACGGAACATGAAGGTTACACGAATCAAAGCGTATCACGATTCAGTCACGTAATACACTTTGGGGGGCAAGTGTTTCCTGGAGATTTGACCAGGCAACTGAGTGCTCAACATTGGGTAGTACTCGGCTTCCAGGACTACTCAGCATCTAGTAGTACTCGGAATTTCGTAGTACTCGGCATCCAGAAGTACTCGGCATCTAGTAGCACTCGGTATCCAGAAGTACTCGGCATCCAGGAGCACTCGGCATCCAGAAGAACTCGGCATCCAGGAGCACTCGGCATCCAGGAGCACTCGGCATCTAGGAGTACTCGGCATCCAGGGGTACTCGGCATCGAGGAGCATTCGGCATCAGAAGGCGTTCGGCATATACGACTGCTCGGCATGGCTGTATTGTTCGTCAAAAGCTATCGTTCGGCCCGAACCATCGTTCAGCCAGAGACATCGTTCAACTAAAGGCAAACGTTCGGCCAGTGCCATCGTTCGGCCAGGGACATCGTTCGGTCAGAAGCATTGTTTGGTTAAACCTATCGTTCGGCCAACACCAACGTTCGGCCAGGGACAACGTTCGATCAAGCGCTTCGTTCGGCCAGAGGCACGTTCGGCTTCGACTGACATTCGTTCCACTCTTCCCATGCAGCAAGCATATCGTTCGGTATAGAGAAGGTGGTTCGGCATCATTGTGTTCGGCCTATTTGGTTCGGCATACGGCGACCACTGTATTTGGGCCAGAGTGTTCGGCTGCCGAGCCCACCTGGGAAGTCCAACCCATCTTTGTCTATAAATAGAGGGGCAGGGGCACAGTGAAAAGGACCTTTTTTTTGGGAGAACACTGGGGAGACTCTGCCATTTTTGAGACTCATCTTCTTTACTTAGTGTTTGTACCAAAAATGCCACAACACTCTTCGGAAGTTTTTGAAGAGATAAAAGTGAAGAATGAAAATTAAAACTGTGAATTATCTAACAAAAACTCCAAATAACAGAAAGTAAATTGCAAAGACAAGCGATTTAGAGTGGTTCGGCATTTTGCCTACGTCCACTATGAAGTTTGATGATTTTATTGCTCAATACTTGAAGGTTACAGTAGTTTATAATGTAATACAACTGAATTTAAATGCTAAGTGTCAATCTAAAGCAGCGGCGGTGTTCTGGAGTAGATCTGGCAGAATCTGGGCGCTCTTCAGTACTTAGAATTATCCGACCTCTTTTCTGAATGACTAGGGGCTCTATTTATAGGTGTAGGAGGCTGATATTTCGCCTAAAATGAGGGAAGACCAGTTCTGGTACGTCAGGGGGCCCACATGGCCGAAATCTGGAGATTCGGGCCCAACTTGGGATCGATTCGACCCTTGGTTCGAATCGATCAAGAAATCATCCAATCAAGCTGAAATTTGGCGTGGACATTCTTCATCATGTGCTTAAGATTCTGTGAAAATTTCATGGCATTTGGACTTGTAGAACTTGAGTTATGATCGATTCAAGATTGCAGTTTCGGTGAAGATGGTGGTTCGAATCGACCCCTTCGAATCGATAGGGTCGAATCGATGCCAGGTGTATGTGCGCAGTGATGTGGCACGCGCTTTTCTCGAGTTGATCCGGTTTTTCCTTAGAGTTTTACTGGGTCGACTCCTGAGTTTTAGCCACGTTTACTTGGTGGACTCGAGACGTTGGATTCGAAGGCTCTCCTCCTTCGAATCGATGGAACAAGAGCTTGTCGAATCGATCAGAATATGCTACTGTGGATCGATTCGAAGCTGTCTCAATATGGGGGATTCGAAGGCAATGGAATCGAAGGCATATTCCTTCGACTCGATCGAATAGATATTTTCTATGTATCGATCAAGGCAGGCCTCTGGTCGATTGATACGAAGGCTTCCCAGTTGATGGATTCGAAGATGGCCGTGGGATGGAGTCGAAGTTCTTCGACAAGACAGTTATGGCATGGAGTCGAGGCTTATTCAATTGCATGGATTCGAAGGAAGGGATGCTCAATGGATTCGAACTATCGGGTTCGCTTGATGGAGTCGAAGCAATTCTCCTTTGATCGATTCGAACTTAGCCTTTTCCTCATGGATTCGAGGCAATGCTTTTCTGATGGATTCGAACATAGGCTTCGCCTATGGATTCGAACTAAGGATGGTCTACTCCATTTTTTGTCGACGATATCTCGAGCATACGAACTCGGATTGACTTGAAACTTGGATCGTTGGTTCCCACGGCTTTTCTTGACGTGACTTATCAATTGTAGCCCGATCCGGACTGGAACAAATTTCGTCGACATCCATAGCGATCCTTGCACGTAACCGATTTTCGAGACGATTCGTCACCAGTCTCTAGTCAAGTCCTTGGTGTCACGGCCTTGCCAAAAGGCGGGATAACATTTGCCCCCCAAAGTACGTCTTGTGTAAACATGACGTGCTTTGACAAGCTGTAGTCTCTGACTGGATGGCTATGACATGCTTTATCGAAGGTTGCATTCTGTATCGCAGTAATCGACCATCGTATAATTGTGATTGGCTGTTAGGTTTTTTGAGTCATGACGAGATGAATATTTGATCCCTATAAATGACAAAGGTTAAACACTAGTCAAACATATGTGCATATATGTACCACTTTGGCTTTGGTGAACGTTGCATGTTTGCAAGTTGTTGCCAGTTTGGTTTGTTATCGAATTCTGCATCGATCCTCTCCTGAATCGATTTGAGATTCGAGTTTAATCAGTGCATTAATGATTATTTATGACTATCCCTCGGTATCGATCCTCTCCTGAACCGTTGTACAAGGTAGTCAAGCAATAATTTTATATTCGAAGCAATGCTTTTACTCCCATTCGATCGTTTCCGATGGATTCGAGAAGGTTACTCGAATTGATACTCTTCGTTGTGCTACAAGTCGATAGTTTTGAAGTTGGCACTCCAAATCGGTGGGGCACAGCGACTTTGATTCATCTTCGGTTAACTGCCTCGATCCGATGGAACTTCGAAACGATGGTTTTCGGTTGGATTCGAAGCTTGGATGGATTTGTAATTGAGGGATTCGAACTTGGCTATTCGAATCGATGGAGTCGAACGTCCCCCTGACCCTTCTGACGCCGTGCTTCAAATCGATGCTATGGATTTGTAATTGAGGGATTCGAACTTGGCTGTTCGAATCGATGGAGTCGAACGTCCCCCTGACCCTTCTGATGCCGTGCTTCGAATCGATGCTATGGATTCGAAGGAAAAGCCTCGAAGTTGTCTGGTGTAGATATTTGAGTCCGAATCGACGAAGTCATCTGGTCAGCTTCGAATCGATGGATGCCTTGCAGCGATCGATTTGAAGATACTCATTCGAATCGATGAGGTGGACCCGTTATTTCCGGTTGCGCTCGACCGGGAGACGAATCGTCTCGTTTCCCCTATATATACCGGGGTCCTGTTCATTTTTAACTTTTTACTTTTACTGTTTCCTTGCCTTCTTCTTCGTATCGACCTCTCCAAGGCCAGGACAAACGTGCTTCCCTCGAAACGATCGATCCCCTTCACGTTTTCATTCGTAGTAAAATCAGGTACTCAAGGGATCGATTCGAGAGGAGACAAATAGAACTTAGAAATTTTTGCATTGATTCAGTATTTCCTTCTGAAAATTTTGAGGAGTGATGAGATCTGAACGAAGTGGGTCGACTCGATGGAATCGAGGAGTGAAACCTTTCGAGTTATATCGACCAGAGTGTCGTCTTCCATTGCTTCGCATCGATCCAGGCACGAGTCATTCGAATCGATTTTGAATGCATAGCTTCGAATCGATGGTTTTAAGAGAAAAAAGGAAAGAAAGCTCGTGGCAATCGATTCGAAGTAGCGATATTCCGATCGATTCGAAGGATCTCAATTTTGATCGATTCGAAGTCATGCATAGATCATGGATTCGAAGTGTTCCTCTATCGTAATGTTGCATCGAGTCGAACCATATGGATTCGAAGCACTTGGAACCAAACTTCATCGATTCGACCCGCATCGATTCGCGCCGATGGATTCGAACGTCTTTGTCCTAGGAGACCATTACTTTTTGACTTGCTCCATCATATGAACTACGACCAGTTTCAAGTTAATCTCTGATGAACTTAATGAACTTTAGCATACTTGACTCCGACGAGCTTCGGCCTTGCACAATCGAACTTGACTGAAAGACTTGAACTTGAATTTCCTTTGAAGCTCGTCGATGGAACTATGACTCAACCAATAATACAACTGATTTATACTTGAAGTTGGTTCGTAGCGTTTGGATGGTGTGGAAGTGACGGTCAACGATGACGGTCATTTTCATTCTCAAATTCCCAAGCTATGTTGTACGGACATCTTGCTTCAATCTGTTAAATTTGCTTAAGTAATGCACAACACTTGCACTGCATGACACTTTCATACACACTACACTGGGGCATGCACGGGCTGTTTACGAACTTAACGTTGCTTTCTGATGAGTTAGTTAAATATGGAATCTTCGAGCTCCCAACAATAAGAGGTACAGAGCTCAACTCCTCCGGTGCTTGAGATTCCCGATATTCCTGCCGATGTAATCGATCCAGCTCCAGATGAATTGCCAGAGGCTATATTTATTGAGGATCCTGTTGATTTGGTTCAATCTAACATCTCCGAATCCTTGTTGGGCCGAATATGCTTGAAGCATAACATATCTTTAGGTGACGTATTATTGCCCAGTGCCACTGATAGACCACACAATCCGCCTGAAGGATATACAGCATTCTATCGCCATGCTTGCGCGACCGGAACTCTCCCTCCTTTCAACCAATATATCAGAGGGATGTTATCCTACCTAGGAATTGCTCCCTCGCAACTTCATCCCAATGGGCACGCATTGCTGAACAGTGCCTTTGTCATACTTATGGACTGTCTCTTCCGCCCGCCAAGGCCCGCCGAGATCAGACACATATTTAACTTCAAGAGTAGGGGTGATAGCCCGTCTTTTACATTTCTGGAGGCAGTTAGGAATTGCCAAGTTGTAGTGGGAGCTTGGACCCGACTGAGTTATTTGAAGAACGAGTGGTTCTATGTTCGGTGCCCTCCGGATTTCGCTAGGCGATGGTTGTCTAGATGTAAGCGCCTTAACCTCTTTTCTTGACCAATAGCTCTTTGGTATTAAAATTGACACTTCATTCCCTTTACAGCCATTATCTCCAGACCCGATGGAGGGCGTTTCAAGGGTATCGTTCGAAGTCTTCAAGTAGTTCCAAGCGAGTTGAGACATATTGACTCGGTGCTAAACGATTACAACTTAAGAATTCTTGGTTTGATCGACGTCAATCAAAGTATATTCGTTGAGGGATTGGCAAAGCCCGCCTCCAGGAAGGAAGATAAGAAGAAAACCAAGAAGAGAAAAGCGAAGAAGTCACTCGAAATCAGAATAATCGAGGCGAGTGATGAAGAAAGAACCCATACGGATTCGGAGCCAATGGCTGACCTCTCGGGAAACTTGGAGGAGTCGGGAGGAAGACGGAAAGGCAAGGCCGTCGTTTCCAAAAAACTTAAGTCTAAGGGGTGGAAATCTGTGGATGTGTCTCCTCCCATTTCCGGAGTTATGATTTCTGAGGCCGCCCCTTCTCATTCGAGAGACATTTTCAGAGGGCTTGACGATATTCCCATCCCAGATTATATATCAATTTCTCATAATCCTGGGTTGGAGGAATTTCAAGATGTCCTAAACATGAACGAGCCCTTTCCTTTAAGTGCGGTCAACACTTCCGGTCGGTTTGGGGGTTTACACATTTACACACACTTCCACAGCACTTCATGACTTTTGCATAGTAAACATTGCTTTATGGGATCCTAATCCGTAATTTTTTTTTATCGCAGGTGAGATGTCAGGACGTGGCTCTACTCAGGATAGGCTTCGGAATGTGCGCCAATCTTCTCCATTTTACGATTCCCGCAGGAGAGAGACAGATAGGGATCATGGGCGAAGCTATTCAAGTCAAGAACGTTATGATAGAGACAGAGATTACTCGCGTGGCCGTTCTGGCTATGATTATTCCGACAGAGACCGGGGATACCAGTACCGACCCCGATCTCGCTCTCCTCCACCTCCTAGGGCCCCAGCAGACCTCCCAGGGCCTTCTCATCAGCAGCAGCTGCCTTCTCAATCTTCTCGGCCGGATGCTCAGCGGCCAAGAATGGAACCGACAACAGCCGCTATAATAGAACAAGCTCTGGCTGAGTTGACAAGCGAGGGAGCTGCTAAACTCGCCCAAATGAAAAATGACTACCCTGAAATTTGCATGGATGGCTATGTCTTCCCTCCTAACTTTAAAAGAATTCCTTCGGATGCTGAGACCACTGCTCATAGTTATATCCGCGACTTCTACGCTCAGTATAAGGAGTGGTACAAGGCAGCCGTGAAGGCTTCTAGAGTAGCTTTTGACCGGGCGAAGATTATTGCTGAACGTGATGCTGACATTGTTAAACAGAAATGCATCATTCAGGTTCTTCAACCTGAAGTGGAGACGTCCCGGAAGTCAGAGCTTGAAACACTTCAGAAACAAGAAGATGTCGTGGCCAAACTGGCGAGGATGCAGCAGGAACACTGCGCCACGGTAGAAGAGATGGGCCACCGCAACACCACCATTGCAGCTGAGCGAGACCTAGCCGTTAAAGAGCTGAACGAGCTCAAGGCCAAATTTTCTAAAATGGTGAAGGATAAGGACGACGCAAACGCCACTACTCAAGAGGCTTGTGACCAAGCAGTATCTCTCAGAGCCAAACTTGCTGCGGCGGCGGTCAAGGCTAAGTCTGCAGAAGCAGAAATTCAGGAAAAGATTTTGGAGGAGAGGTCCAGGCTAGATTCTGAGTTTGATGATCTCTTAGTCACGTACAACGCTAATGTGCTGGAACACAGGAATCTAGCGTGGCTGGGAGATGACTCCATGATCTTGTACAATGCCTGGACCCAGCTAGTGGATGAAAAGAGAGCAGCGCATCCAGATGAAACACTTGACGACTTTGAGTTGGAGATGCGTTTGCTCACCGAAGATGAGAGGAAGGTCCTTCATGAGGCGGCGATTTCTATGGCGAAAGAAAAGCTTGGCGTTCAACCTCTAGAGACAGGCGAAGGCTCGGGGACCGCGCATCACGAGGCAAGTGTTGGAGCTGTAATTCCAACATTGCCCGAAACCACTGGTGCGGTAGATCCCCAGTCTGTTCCTGCATATAATCCTGACCAACCGTTATTATCTTCCGCCGATGATTTCGCCCATGTTTCGGTCCAGACTAAGGAAGGTATTTGAATGCTTCTCGTAGTTTAGTTGTGAAGAACTTTAAGCAACACATTTGGCTAACAATCTTCGTTTCGTCGCATTTCAGTGACTGAAGTCGTTGTTTCTACGCCTCTTGCTCTATCAGTTCCACATCAAACACAAGGGGTTGTTTTTACTAAAGCCATCACAACTTCTACCTTGATCGACGAAGAGGGAGATGCAAATATGTTTTCTTTCAGTGCTCAAATGATTGAGGAGCTTCTCAATGAACCCATCGATCCCTCTGTCAACCCGTCCGATGATATGAGTGGGGCTGCTCCGGCCGTTAGTTCATCTATGCCAGTTATTGGCACATCCGATGCGGCCCAAGTATCCCGCGAGGACGACATTATTGCTGAGATTGATGCCGAGATGGCAGCAGGGAATGCTGGTATGAATCCGCCCGGGCCTGCCCCGTTAATGGTGATTTCACCGGGCGGTACTGTAGTGATTGAAACTGCTCCTGTCCCTCCTCCTGCTACTACTCCTATGCCTCCAGCTCGACCTCCTAGAAGAATTTCCTTCACCTCCAGTTCTGAGGAAGACGTTGACATTATATCGCTGCCGGAGGGCAAGCCTGAAAAGAGTAAGCGGTCGAGGAGAAAGTCAGGCAGCGGATCTGGTGGAGCTACCCCGAAGAAGAAGATAAGGAAGAAGAAAGATTGAACTCTTTCTTTAAATCTTTGTTGCGTAGGGTAGCATTTTGTTGATTTTTCTGTAGCCGTGTACAGATGTGGATTCGGCTCCCACTAGCAGAATTTTCTTTAAACACTTTGTAATCAGATTCTTTTTGTTGATAGTGGAAATGAAAATTTATTCCCTTTCTGTCTTCAACTTGTTGTGTGTTATGGTTCTGCCCCCGGTATTGGGGATAAGTGTGGAGTTGACGTATGTTTATACTCCGTCTCGCGCTCTGGGAGTATGGAGTTGAGTAAATGTTTACACTCCGTCTCGCACTCTGGGAGTACGGAGTTGAATGAATGTTTATACTCCGCCTCGCACTCTGGGAGTACGGAGTTAAGTAAAATGTTTGTACCCAGCTCGCGCTCTCGGAGTACTCTGGGATTTTGTAAATATTTATACTCCACCTCGCAGTCTGGGAGTATGGAGTTAGGAAAATGTTTATACTCCGCCTCGCACTCTGGGAGTACGAAGTTAGGAAAAATGTTTATACCCCGCCTCGCACTCTGGGAGTACGGAGTTAAGTAAAATGTTTATACTCCGCCTCGCACTCTAGGAGCACGGAGTTAAGTAAAATGTTTATACTCCGCCTTGCACTCTGGGAGTACGGAGTTAAGTGAAGGGTTGTCGTGTATCAACCCATTTCTTGGCCTGATGTGATGGCTTGCCCCCGAACTCGGGTTTCATTTAGTGAGTGGTTGATTGCTTCAAAGCCACTCCCTACTTGAATAAATTCCACTGTGTGATGGAATTTAGCTCTTCGTGCATTGTGATGTTGTACATTGTATTTAATGAATCACAGCTCTGGCTCGAAGAGATGGCATTTTATTGCTGAAATAAGAAAATATGGCAAATCAGTTGCCTTATTACAAATTCTAATTTCGAAATGCAAAAGTATATTGCTGAATAAAAAACATAATGAAATAAATAAAGCCTGTCATATGTAGTAGCGACGGAGACTCTCGCTATTCCAGGCCCTTGGTAAAACTAGACCGTCCACGGTTGATAGTTTGAATGTGCCATCCCCAAGTCTTTCTGTAATCACGTACGGTCCTTCCCAATTTGGTTTCATGTGTGAAGGAACTGGGTAGATTCTCTTGAGGACAAGATCACCGAGTTCAAAGGTTCGGGGTCGAACTTTGGTGTTATATAACCAGGCGACCCGACTTCGGTATGCGGCGGCTCTCAAATCAGCTTCTTCCCGTTTCTCATCCAACAGATCCAAAGATTCAGCGAGTAATATAGCATTTGTTTTTGGATCGTAATAAGTTACGCGGTGAGAAAATACTTCTGTCTCAACTGGAATAACGGCCTCCGAGCCATAGGATAAGGAAAATGGGGTGTGTCCAGTTGCGGTCTTGTGAGTTGTTCGATAAGCCCATAATGCCATAGGAAGTTCATCGACCCATTTGCCCCCAGCCTTTTCCAGTCGTTTCTTTAAGATGGATTTGATAACTTTGTTAACAGCTTCGACCTGACCGTTTGCTTGTGGATGTGCGACTGCAGAGAACTTTTTATGAATATGAAATCGTTGGCAGAAATTCTTGAACTCCGAACTTTCGAATTAGGTCCCATTATCGGTGATGATGGTATGCGGGAGTCCAAATCGACAAATGATATTGCGGACTACAAAGTTTATTACTTTCTTCGACGTAATCGTTGCGAGAGCTTCGGCCTCGGCCCATTTCGTGAAGTAGTCAACTGCGACGATGGCATACTTCGCACCACCTCTTGCCAGAGGTAAAGCGCCGATGATATCGATACCCCACATAGCGAACGGCCAGGGACTGACCATTTGAGTTATCTCGGTAGGTGGGGCTCTTGGAATTCGAGCGTGTTTCTGGCACTTGTCGCACTTTCTGGCATAATTGGCTGCATCTCGGTTCCCTGTCGGCCAGTAATATCCATATCGGAGTATTTTCTTAGCAAGCACTTGTCCACCGGTGTGATCGCCACATTCTCCTTTGTGCACATCATGTAACACTCGTTTGACTTCGTCGTGAGCGATACACCGGAGGAGTGGAACAGAATAACCTTTTCTATACATGATCTCGTCCTGAATGATGAACCGCGAAGCTTTTCATAGAACTTGCCTTTTCTCATTTCGGTGCTCAAGCAATATCCCATTCTTAATATAATTTCGATACGGAGTCATCCATGATTCTCTGCTGGGAGAGGTTTCCAACACATCATTCGTTTTTATTTGATCGATGCTTGGGAGAGACAAAGTTTCGACCGGGACATGTCCCATTTGCTGTGCTTCACCTGTGCTGGCCAACTTTGCCAATGAATCGGCCTTTTGATTGCGATCTCGCGGTATATAGTAAATGGCATAATAATCAAACTGATTCAGTGCTTCCTGAACTCGGGCTAGATAAGCAGCTAACCTTCGATCTCTTGCTTGATATTCTCCCCGTACCTGGAACACAACCAACTGTGAATCACAATAAATTTCTATAGCGATAATTCTCAGATCTCTGGCAAGCTTTAACCCAGTCAATAGAGCTTCATATTCGGCTTCATTGTTGGTTGCGTGAAAATCAAACTTCAAAGCATAGCATATGGATCGACCTTCTGGGGTTTCTAGTACAACGCCAGCACCCGAACACCGATCGTTTGATGCACCGTCTGTATAAAGTTTCCAGACATATTCAGGAGATTCGCTAGTTTCGGGTAAGTCGTCTGGAATAGTAAATTCAGCTATGAAGTCAGCCAGGACTTGCCCTTGAATGGCTCTCCGCGGAGCATAAGTAATGTCAAATTGACTCAGTTCGATATTCCACTTGAGTAACCTTCCAGACGTCTCAGGCCGCGTGAGGACCTGTCGTAATGGCTGATCGATATACACAGTAAGCGGATGAGCTTGGAAATAAGGACGAAGCTTTCTTGAGGCAATGACCAAGCAATAAGCCAGTTTCTCCAACCTGGGGTAATTTCTTTCAGCTCCGGTCAATCTTTTACTAACATAGTAGACCGGTTTCTACACTCGATCCTCTTCTCGGACCAGAGCCGCACTGATCGCGTGCTCTGATACAGCCAGATAAAGGTATAATTGTTCGTGATCAATCGGTTTTGACAAGATCGGTGGTGTAGAGAGATGCTGAACCAGCGATCGGAATGCGCCTTCACATTCCATGGTCCATTCAAAGTTTTGTTTTCCCTTCCGAATTAGATCAAAGAAAGGAATGCATTTATCAGTGGATTTTGAAATGAACATGCTTAGCGCTGCTACCTTCCCGTTGAGACTCTGGACTTGCTTTATGGTCCTTGGAGTTTGCAAATTCCTTATTGCCCAGATCTTTTCGGGATTTGCTTCTATCCCACGAGCGTTGACGATGAAACCGAGGAACTTTCCGGATGCAACGCCAAAGTGGCACTTCAACGGGTTAAGCTTCATTCCATATTCACGTAGGATGCGGAACATTGAATCTAAATACCTGACGTGATCTGTGGAAAATCGGGACTTAACTAACATGTCATCCACATAAACTTCCATGGTCTTCCCGATCTGGTCAGCGAACATTCGATTAACTAAGCATTGGTAAGTCGCTCCGGCATTCTTTAAACCAAAAGGCATGACTCTGTAACAGTAGAGTCCCAGGTCGGTCACGAAACTGGTATGTTCTTGATCGGGTAGATGCATAGGTATTTGATTATAACCGGAATAAGCATCCATAAAGGATAACAATTCATGGCCTGCAGTTGAGTCTACGAGTTGGTCGATTCGAGGAAGTGGAAAACTATCTTTTGGACAAGCTTTGTTTAAGTCAGAGTAGTCGACACAAGTTCTCCATTTCCCATTCGGTTTTCGAACCATTACCGGATTTGACACCCACTCTGGGTATAGAGCATCTCGGATGAAACCATTTGATTGCAACTTGTCAATTTCTTCTTTAAGGGCGGCAGATCTCTCTGGATCCATACCACGCCTCTTTTGCTTGACCGGAACATGTCGCGGATCAATATTCAAGGAGTGACTTGCAAAGTTCGGTGATATTCCGCACATGTCAGAGTGCGTCCAGGCAAAGACATCGAGATTTGCTTGAAGGAATTCAACCAATTCCTGTTGTATCTGTTTTCCCAGTTGAGATCCAACTTTTAGTACTTTTGAGTCGTCATCCTCACTGACTGGGACGTCCACAGTCAGTTCGGCTGGAGACGCTTGATTCTCTTTGACTTCATCTTTATCTTCGTTATCTCTAGGGTCAAGATCTTTAAGGAATTGGTAGTGGTGCCCGGGCCGGGGCCCGGGCGCTAGTTGTCAATTATCAGTAAAACGGACGCAGAGAGATTCCTCTACGCCCTTTCCTTTCTCCTTCTTCTGTGCTTCATGCAACTCAGCAACATAACAGGCTCTTCCTGCTGCCTGATCTCCTTGAACGATTCCTATACCATGGTCAGTTGGGAATTTTAAAGTCAAACACCACGGGGCAATGGCTGCCCTGAATTCAGCAAGGGCTGGTCGACCCAGGAATGCATTGTACGGTGAAGCGATGTCAAGAACAACGAATTGCAGCAGTCGGACTCTCCTGCGTTCTCCAATCCCTAGTTCTACTGGTAGTTCCACTACCCCAGTGGGTATTGTTGCACTCCCATTGAAGCCGTGAACTCGAGATTGGCAGGGTTTCAAGTCTTTTGCTTCCATCTTCATTAAATCGTAAGCTCGTTTGAATAGAATGTTTACAGAACTCCCACTGTCAACCAGGATCCTCTTCATTTAAGCAGGACCAACCTGGGCAGATATGACCAGCGGATCAATTGTTGGGGCTTCGATTTTGTCAGCATCTCTGCTTCTAAATATGATGTCGTCAGACATCGTCTTTTGTTGCTTAGCCGGGGTTCCATCCTCACAATTACTGCAGCATTCGAAGCTCGCATGCCTGATAGAGCTTGCATACGACTCCATTTCCCTCCAGCTCCTGTCCGCTGGATGAGGACCACCACTTATGGTATTGATAACTAGCCTCCGGCCTGTACGAGCGGGTTCCTCTTGTCTTTCTTGGTCTTGCACACGGTTTGGGTTTGATGGGCCCGCACTACCAGACTGCGGTGCCCGCACGAATTGATCTAACTTTCTCTCTCTGATCAACTTTTCTATGAGATCCTGTAAATGATAACAGTCATTAGTATTGTGGCCATAACTCTCATGAAACCTACAAAACTTTCCTGTCTGAATCTGCCTCTCTGATGACCGCTTCAGAGCGGGTTTCTTATACTGTTCAGTGTTGTAAGTTTGCAGGTACGCATTTTCCAGCGATGTGTTTAATGGTGTATAACTTTCGAACATTAGAGCCCTACGCCGTGGGCTTGGATTCGGATCTCTCTTCTTATTTTGACCATTGCTACCTCTTGGCTGAGTTTGTTTGTTCTGTATGTTTAACTGAACTTTTCCGGAATTATCACCGGACTGTTTAACTGCTACATTGCTTTGTATTCCCTCATTTCCGGGTTTCGCATCGTCCTGCTTCCTAGACTGTTTCGTGTCCTCTTGCCGTAAGAATTGAGCGGCTTTAGAGTAGAAACGGTCCAACGATGCGGGTGGCTTTCCGGCTAACCAGTTTCCAAATTCAAAATTGGGATCAATTCCCTTTGTCAAGGCCATTAAAATTGAGTTGTCGTTGGGATTACTAATTTCCACACACGCCGCATGGAATCTCTCCAAGTAACGCCTTAGTATTTCCCCACGAGCTTGGGTAACACTGGACAGGGTGTTAACATCTTTGGGTCTAGCGACATGCATGCGAAATTGTTCAACAAATTTCTTAGCCAATTGGTCAAATGAAGAGATAGATCTTGGAGGTAATCTTGTAAACCACATTGTTGCAATTCCTCCCAGTGAGATGGGGAAACTTCGACATTTCACTGCATCATCGGCCCTTGCGGCGCTCATTGACCATTCATATTTCAATATGTACTGGTTGGGATCAGAATTTCCTTCGTACATAGGGAGAGTTGGCATTCTGAATCGCCGAGGAGGTTCAGCGTATAGTATCTCGTCCGTGAAAGGATTATGACTCCGAGAAATCCCCCAATCGTCATTGGTAAGACCTTGGCTTTCGCGGATCATCTGACGTATCATAGTCGAGATGTCCGACATTGCTACATTTTGAGCATGCTGAGCTAAGGTGTGGTCGGGTTCCACAGTGCGAGTTTGGACCGGGCGCTGTTGACGGTCCAAGTTTCGCCTCCTTGGCTCAGCATCTTCCGGGCCGTATGGTTCAGAAGTACGTCCCTGCTGTTGATTGCTTGAATCTGGAAGATGTCGGGTATCAACCCTTGTTTCTACTGTGGCAGCTGTGACATGATTGTCCGTAGTATATTGTGGAGTACGACCACCTCGTGCTGATGGCCCAGCCTGGAAGCTGGTTGACGGTCCTACCCTCAACTGTCCGACAGTTAGGGCGGGTTGATATCCAGCAGCTTGAGCATGACTTCCGTCCAATCGGGGACGGGTAGATCTATGATGATAGTCATATGAGGCAGAACTTTCAGTGGATGAGCGGGAAACATCATCTCTTCTGGATCTCCTACGGCCCTGGCGGTTCAGTTGGTTTGTCAATTCAATATTAGCATGCAACCGTTCGGCCAATTGTTGCCGACTCTGAGTCAACTCTTGAAGCAACACCTGGAACTCTTGTCTAGTGACTGCCCCAGATGGATCTGAGTGGGCAGTGTTGTCTTGGTTGGATGGCTGCTGTTGAGTAGGATTCTGTCCATCCCTACCTTCTTGTCCAGCAGCTGTAGAAGTGGTTCTCGTGCTAACCATTTTGAATGATGAATCCTTTTCCTATACTTTATGCAAATCTGAATAGAATGGAAGGATGATGAATTAGGAGATCTGGATCTTCCTCTTGGATTTGTGCAATCCGGTATCGATGGTAGATCCAAGGAGCAGGAGAAAAAAGCTGGTTTTTTCTCAGTGAAAGCACCAAAGTGTTTTTACCAAAAATGGGCACAACACTCTTCGAAAGTTTTTGAAGAGATTAAAGTGAAGAATGAAAATTAAAACTGTGAATTATCTAACAAAAACTCCAAATAACAGAAAGTAAATTGCAAAGACAAGCGATTTAGAGTGGTTCGGCGTTTTGCCTACGTCCACTATGAAGTTTGATGATTTTATTGCTCGATACTTGAAGGTTACAGTAGTTTATAATGTAATACAACTGAATTTAAATGCTAAGTGTCAATCTAAAGCAGCGGTGGTGTTCTGGAGTAGATCTGGCAGAATCTGGACGCTCTTCAGTACTTAGAATTATCCGACCTCTTTTCTGAATGACTAGGGGCTCTATTTATAGGTGTAGGAGGCTGATATTTCGCCTAAAATGAGGGGAGACCAGTTCTGGTACGTCAGGGGGCCCACATGGCCGAAATCTGAAGATCCGGGCCCACCTTGGGATCGATTCGACCCTTGGTTCGAATCGATCAAGAAATCATCCAATCGAGCTGAAATTTGGTGTGGACATTCTTCATCATGTGCTTAAGCTTCTGTGAAAATTTCATGGCATTTGGACTTGTAGAACTTGAGTTATGATCGATTCAAGATTGCAGTTTCGGTGAAGATGGTGGTTCGAATCGACCCCTTCGAATCGATAGGGTCAAATCGATGCCAGGTGTATGTGCGCGGTGATGTGGCGCGCGCTTTTCTCGAGTTGATCCGGTTTTTCCTCCGAGTTTTACTGGGTCGACTCCTGAGTTTTAGCCGCGTTTACTTGGTGGACTCGAGACGTTGGATTCGAAGGCTCTCCTCCTTCGAATCGATGGAACAGGAGCTTGTTCGAATCGATCAGGATATGCTACTGTGGATCGATTCGAAGCTGTCTCAATATGGGGGATTCGAAGGCAATGGAATCGAAGGCATATTCCTTCGACTCGATCGAATAGATATTTTCTATGTATCGATCAAGGCAGGCCTCCGGTCGATTGATACGAAGGCTTCCAAGTTGATGGATTCGAAGATGGTCGTGGGATGGAGTCGAAGTTCTTTGACAAGACAGTTATGGCATGGAGTCGAGGCTTATTCAATTGCATGGATTCGAAGGAAGGGATGCTCAATGGATTCGAACTATCGGGTTCGCTTGATGGAGTCGAAGCAATTCTCCTTTGATCGATTCGAACTTAGCCTTTTCCTCATGGATTCGAGGCAATGCTTTTCTGATGGATTCGAACATAGGCTTCGCCTATGGATTCGAACTAAGGATGGTCTACTCCATTTTTTGTCGACGATATCTCGAGCATACGAACTCGGATTGACTTGAAACTTGGATCGTTGGTTCCCACGGCTTTGCTTGACGTGACTTATCAATTGTAGCCCGATCCGGACTCGAACAAATTTCGTCGACATCCATAACGATCCTTGCGCGTAACCGATTTTCGAGACGATCCGTCACCGGTCTCTAGTCAAGTCCTTGGTGTCACGGCCTTGCCAAAAGGCGGGATAACACTTAGCAACTTCATTCAAGCATTTGATCTACGAATTGTATTTGTAATCAATCATTAAGAAGATCAATAAAGTGAAAACTCAAAGTGGACGTAGGCAATTACGCTGAACCACTATAAATCTGGTGTTCTTACTTTCTGCATTTAAATTAGCATTGTCTTCCTTGTTTAATTTATCTTCATCACTTATATCTCTACACAATCTTTCTCTACGAGGTTAGGGACCAATTTTGGTGCTAACATCGCCTAAGCAACCGAATAGGACTTCAAATACAATTTATAAATTGTTTCTTGACTTGTGTGTTCTTGAGTAACACGAATATAGTTAATATAGTACACCCTTCCTATAATCTTCTTGATATGATGATTTGAATGTTCAATTGTAGGAAGTAGAGATTTGAAAATCACTTGAGATTATAATAATATAAAGCAAGAATAGATAGAAAGAATTGGTAATTGAAATAGTGGATTTTCATCTCTATTTATAGTATTGAATAATTTTAATTCAATAGTTGCAACCATAAGAAGGAGTGCAACTCTTGGTGAAGAAGACAACTCTTCAAAATTTGAATTTTCATGAAGAGATGCTTCAGTTTGTCAAGTTCAGATGTCTGAGAAAAAATATTCAGATGGCTAAGTAAGTTTAAAAAGTCAAAGAGGCAGAGGAAACAATTTCAGTGAACACAGACGTCTGATGTTTAATTCAGACGTCTGTCGTTAATGACAGATGTCTATATTAAATTTTTAGACGTCTGTCTTCAGTTAAAATAGAAAATAGTAATCCGGGAAGTACAAAAGTCTCGACTTTATTATCAGACGTCAGTTATTGATAACAAACGGCTATATAAAAGTTCAGACGTCTGAACCTGTACTGATTTGTTCCTCTTTCTTATTTTAGTGATTCTGAACTTGAGATATCTATAATTTTTTGAAAATAGTTTTATATCTTTAAATAGTTAAGGACTATTTGTGTGTGTGTGTGTGTTGTTATCATCATATCAGAGATTGTACAAAAATAGCTAACCGGAAATAATAATCAAAATACTTGAGACCTTGAGCTTTGTTTGTTGACGATAGGATAATAACTTTTCTTTGTAGATTCCTGCAAGAATATTTGATATCATAGTATATAGTTTGAAATATATAGTTGTCACATTAAAATCGAAGAAGGCGGGTTCCAACATTCTCCCCCTTTTTGATGATGACAACTATATAATTCAATGGTTAGTATAAACCATACCTTTTGCTCCCCTTGTCAACATGACCATATTATATAGCAGAATGATTAATATTTCTCCCCCTTTGTCATTAACAAAAAGAAATTTGGAAGGAGTTTAGAAATGTGATGATAGAACACATTGTTTGAACAGGTTCCACATCTTAATACACTAAATACAGAGAAGTATATAGAACAAGTCACATATAGATACAGAAGCGACAAAAAGATACAGACATACATAGTTTATAAAAAAGATACAGAAAATAAAAGAAACCACTTATAGAACAAGTCACATATTGAGAAAAATATGACAAGTTATACAGAAGTGACAAAAGTGACAAAAGGACGCAAATAGTACACCAAAGAAAGTTTTTAAAGATTACAAACCATAGTAGAAATCAAAACATAATAGAGAGTAGAAAAGCCGAAGAGAAGTATCTTGTCTAAGAGTCTCCCCATGTTGGAGATGGAGGAGGTGAAGATCCATTAGAGTTCTTCCACATACGTCGAAGAATAGTCTTAACATTCTTCATCTCTCTTGCATTTTCTTGTACTTTGGTATCAAGATTATCAAATCTAGAGTTTATGGATGAAAAGCCTTGGGCAATTTGATTAGAAAGCTTCTTTTGATTTTTAGAAATGATGATATCAGATTTGAGCTTCTCACTTTTGGTATAGCTTTTTAAATTTCCAGAAATTTGTTCAATATCCGAGTTTTCTTGAATTGAACTTTGGATAAAAGTTTGCTCTATGGCTTCGTCATCCTCATCTTCATCTTCTTCTTCATCTCCATTATCTCCCTCTTCTCCAATATTTGGTTCTTCTCCATTGGGACCAGAGGTATCCATTTTAGATTTACCTTTTTGTTTTTGGAGTGCCAGTTGTTGAGCTTTATAATCAGGGTAGGTAAGATATACCGGAGGGGATTTCGGTGATCCCATAAGGCTAAAAAACGAATATTGGATACTTTAATTTTTTCAAATTCAATAGACGGACTTTGAATGGAAAAATCAGCAAGTATCCGGGTAATGTAAGGAGCATAGATAAGTGATCTCTTTTTAGAATCATGATATGTACGAAACTCATCATAAAAATATTGAGCCCAATTAATCTGATGATTTCCAAAGATTTCTTGAAGTGCTTTATCTTCATGATCATAAATAATTTCGTGACTTCCTTGCCGGGGAAAAATTGTTTTAATGAGCATCCGTAGTAACAATCTAGGTCGTGGACGAAGATGATTCGACCTATCTTTAGACTGTCCGGGTTCGAAAAGATGATATTCTATTTGATTAAGATCATCACCTTCTAACTTAAAGTCTTCCAATTCTATCCCGTCGTTGGTACATTTCAAAATACGTGCAATGTCATCCGGAGTTATTTTCAGAATATTTCCAAATACGCTTGTCCATAGCGTTCCTTTTTCTCTATGAAGCCTAATTTTGGGATTATTGACATTGGCTAGAAATAATAGAACACTAAGCCTACATATATTTACTTGATTGTCTTTGTAGTCAATGAGACTAGTGATGTTAGACCTATCAGTAAATAACTTAATTCTATAAGTAGGAAAGTGATCGAGATCGTGGGAAATACCATGAAATGAAGACAGAGAAGAGAGATATTTGAATCGAGCCATACTTCTGGGTTTGTGGTACAGCCAAGCTTCGATTTGTTCATCAGTTGGAAGAACGTGAGGAGATGGTTGAGAAGATTCTCCCTTTTTCCCTTTTGATTTGGATTTAGGCGCCATTGATGAGAGAGAACTTAGGTTTTTTTGATTTGAATTTGGAAATAGAAGAAATGAATAGCCGTGTAGAAGAGGGGTAAGTTTTATTTGATTTTGAGGTTCCGAATTTCAATAGGGTTTCATACGTCTAAATAAAATATAGACGTTTGATGTCCTGTAGAGAGTAAAAGCAGATTGAAAAAACAATAGAGTTTATACGTCTCAAAATTTTAATAGACGGCTAAATTTAACGACAGACGTCTGAAGTGTTTTCTTCAGACGGCTTAGAGGTCTAAATTTAAAACAGAGAGTGAAAAACATTTTAAACTAAATTCAGACGTCTAAATTTTTTATTACAGACGTCTAAATTCAATTATAGATGTCTGTGGTATAATTTCCAAACGGCTCAAACAAGGACAAAGAATTTAAAACTTTTTAGACTGAAGTCAGACGTCTGATATATTTTCTCCAGACTTCTGTGTGGCTGATTTTTAGTATTTTAATTTTTAAGAAAAAAAATAACCCTACACATATATATTTCTTTAAAGTACATACAACCACAATGAACAATCATAAATCTCATATATATATATATATATAGAGAGATATATATATATATACTTTATTTTGAAGTCTTCGGAGTTTTTGATTTCGGAGACTTTTCATTATATAATTCGATTTGATTGTTATCGTCAAATGGTTTAATTGGAGACCCCTGCGGTTGACGTTCCCAAGAATTTGGAGAAATATGAGGACGTTGAGGTGAATGAATATATGCATTTGTGTTGATCGGAGATGAACCACATATTTTTGCAGCACATCGTTCAAGGAAACTAAGTCTTCTACCATGACTCTTTTGCTCAAAATACATTTCACGCTGAAGATTAAGTGTTTCCCTCTGATAGTGATGTAAGTCATCTATTTTTTCTTTAGTAGTTGGGGATGGAAATAAATTTCTTCGCGTGCGTTTATTTTCTGGCGTATATCCCGTATGTTGACTTTGTGGTGGACATATCGGAATATAGGCAGGAGTTGGAGTTGGAAGTTCAGAAGATCCTGAGCTTGGAGTTTCAAAGTCAATTAAAGAATATCCAGATGAATAATGAGAGGAAGGCTCATCTGAAGATGAACCGGCCATGGTGTAGATGAACAGTGCAAAATTAAAAAACATGATTGATTTTCTTCTTTCACCTTTTTATTTGAAATAAGCTGAATGAAAGTTTTCTTCTGAATGAGAGTAATTATATATAAAACTGAAAGCTAAACAATGAATAGTTCAGATTAAATGTAGAATGATTTAATTTTAACCAGAAGAAAATGTGAGGACGAAAAACAAGTTTGTATTGACCTTTAAATAGTAAAACTGAAGTAAGCTGAAGTAAGATCAAATCCCAGCTTATACAGAAAATAAACTTTATAAATTTTTGAATGAGAAGATTCCAAGATCTCGTCTCAATTTTACAAAAGTGTTTTCATTTAATGGTTTGGTAAAAATATCTGCCAATTGATTTTCCGAAGATACGAATTCTAGATTGATTATATCTTTTTCAATATTATCACGTAGAAAATGATGACGAATATCAATTTGTTTTGTTCATGAATGATTTACTGGATTTTTAGATAAGTTTATAGCACTAGAATTATCACAGAAAATTGTTGATTTAGATAAGTTAAAACCAAAATATTGAAGAGTTTGTTGCATATAAATAACTTGAGCACATGCCAAAGCTGCAGATATATATTCTGCTTCACAAGTAGAAAGTGATACGCAATTTTGTTTCTTACTAAACCAAGATACTAGAGACCGTCCAATAAAGTGACAAGTCCCACTAGTATTTTTTCTATTCGTCCGACTTCCTCCAAAATCAGCATCACTATATGAAACTAATTCAAAAGGACATTCTTTTGGATAGAATAGTCCAAAATCTTTGGTTTTGTTGAGATAACGTAAAATACGTTTTACTACTCTAATGTGTGATTCTTTAGGATCTGCTTGAAATCGTGCACACAAACAAACACTCATCATTATATCGGGTCTACTAGCGGTTAAATATAATAAAGATCCAATCATACTACGATATAATTTTTGGTCTACACTCTTGCCGTTTTCATCTTTTTCAAGATGTATAGTTGTACTCATAGGAGTTGGTTTGGCAGAAGTATTTTCCATACCAAAACGTTTAATTAAATTATTACAATATTTTTCTTAATTTATAAAAATGCCATTATTAACTTGTTTAATTTGTAGTCCAAGAAAAAATGTTAATTCTCCCATGTGAGACATCTCAAATTCATTTGTCATTATTTTAGAAAATTCTTGACATAATTTATTATTGGTTGATCCAAAAATAATGTCATCCACATAGATTTGAACAATTAATATATCAAGTTTCTTTTTCTTAATAAAAAGAGTTTGATCAACCTTTCCAATTTCAAAACCAGAGTCGATTAAATAACTTTTTAAACGATCATACCAAGGACGAGGTGCTTGTTTTAAACCGTATAAAGCTTTTTCATGTTTATAAACATGGTCTGGAAATTGTTCGTGTATAAACAAGGGAGGTTGTTCAACATAAACATTTTCTTTAATAAACCCATTTAAAAATGCACTTTTAACATCCATTTGATATAGTTTAAAATCATGAAAGCAAGCATAGGCTAATAAGATTTGTATTGCTTCTAATCTCGCGACAGGAGCAAATGTTTCTTCACAGTCAATTCCTTCTTCTTGATTATAACCTTGTGCAACTAATCTAGCTTTATTTCTAGTGATATTTCCATTTTCATCAGCTTTATTTTTAAAAACCCATTTTGTACCAATAACTGATTGATCATTAAGCCTTGGAACTAAATCCCAAACGTCATTTCTTTCGAATTGATTTAGTTCTTCTTGCATAGCAATTGTAACGACCCGTAAATTTCAGTGGTTTTATTTATTTAATTAATTGAATTTGTAAAATTTTAAACGATAAATTTTTGAAATAAAAATTTGATATTTGAAATGCGTCCAATTAATCATAGCAACTAGTAAATTTTCATCAGATAATTTGGAAGTTTATTTTTTTGTGTAAATTTATTCCAATTTATATCAGTTAAAATTGATGATAATAAAATGTTTTCCAAACCTAAATATTTTTACATAGAAAATTTGTAATTCATCTTTTGAGTGAGACGTCATCTTTCGTTTTGTCAAATTTGGACATCTATTGCTCCGTCGATCTTATTTTCGGCAAAATAGCAGCATTTCAGTACCGATTACCGACTTTTGATCGGATAATCGTACCACTGATATCTGTATACCATTTTGATCATCTCGTCGAGCTGATCTCAACAGTGTATTCATTTGGGTACTTCCGAAATCCGGTACGCGATGAAATCCGTGAAACGATTTATCGTACCGGTACACATTGAAAACTCTTGGGTTACTGGAGCCTTCATCTTTGTATCTTTAACAAACAGTCACTAATAACCTTTTATATCCCTAGATATTTATACCAAACTTTTCCAATCCCACCGGTTGCTTTTATTTTGGTTGCATTCATTTTTGGTTGTCGGTTGCAATTTACAAATACAATATAGAAACGTTAATGCCTGTTTGCATGTCCGCCTTCCTCTGCACTTTTTCTTCCCCTCTTTTGAAACCCATCACCACAACATCCTCAACCCGTTCGAGCACGTCCTCACCATGCTGTTCGAACGCCGTCAACCCCAAAGGAAGCCATCTGCTCCGCCTCACTCTATTGGGAGCCGACTTCAACTTGCCACAAACCCAAGTGCAGCCACGCAAGCTCCTTCGCATGCTTGGCCTCCCACCGATCTCTCTGCCTCGTGCTACCATCGACCGAGATCTCATCTTGTTATAGCAACTACTCAAAAAAAAAATTATATTAGAAGGTATATATTTATTGTTCAGAATTATGGTGTTAAGTGTTTGTATATATACATATATTATATACGGTTCGACATTCCTTTAAACTGTGGTTATTTACATCTGTTAGTTTCTAAGTTATATATATATTTGGTTGTTATGTAATTTATGTAAATACTTGTATATACCAGTTATCGTATATATACATATATATATATTGTATATTTAGTTTATATTTGAGTCTAGTTTAAGTTGCATACCGTATGTTATATTTAGTGTTGCTATAAATTCTCTTCTAACAACATATTTTTGTTATACTGTATGTCTATACAAGCTTATTTTATAATATAGTGAGGTTGATTTATATGTACGTACGTTAAACTATCAGGTTTGATGATTTAAATTGATAATATATTTACACTCTGTTTTCCAAAAATACTAGTTTGCTTGCTCTGTTTCGATTTTTTACTAGCTTGATTGACGTGAAGGGTTTAATTGTACATATTATTATATATATCTTTTACATGTATCAGTTTGTATTCTTTCGGTTGTAGCCTGTGGGTATAAGTTTGGTGAACATTTTAATATATATGATGTTTGTATATGTTGGTTAGGTGAATAATTTGTATACCGGTTTCATGTATGTGTATACCTCTAGTCTAAGTCCTATTGTTCGTATATATAAAACTGCTCTTTATACATGCGTTCCTATCGTATATAGGTTTATATACAAGTTATATATATAGATTTTGAAAATTATATATTTACCTTTTTGCGTTGGGTACTATGTGTGTGTGGTTGCTTTTAAAGCAGTTGAGTTTATGGCTATATTATATTTTATAATTTGTTTAAGTTGCAAAAATCTTGTACTAGTCTGTACATATATCTTATGTTTATAATGTATAAAAGCATATGACTATAAAAATCTGCATATGTTGGTCAGTGTATGTTTTATAAGTTGTTGTTTTATGTTGGAGTCTTTGTTGATTTCATTCGTATACTATATGTTTGATATATTGATTTTATTTTTAAGCCTTGTTTATATAAAAGTATACATATTTTATAACAGTATATATATTATTTGAATATAAAGTCTATGAAGATTGGTTTGTATATATATGTTTATATGACCTATTTGTATTTTATTCGATATATATACTTGTTTATAAGTATATATATACATATATAAATTGTCAGGAGTATTGTTTTGAAATAAGTATATATCTTCCATTCATATCAAATCGATCTGATCCGTTTCATCAATTCCTTTTATCAGCTTTGTCGTCAAATTAAGCATTCAATCTTTCATTGATTTGGAATTCGTGCTTGGATCCGTAACTCATTCTATTGTATATTCTCTCTAGCCACGAAAGGTGAGCAATCACTTTGATTAATGTTCTTATATTTCTTAAATTTGATTTTAATTGAAACATCAATTGAAATATACTGCTGCTAGTTATTTATATTGTTATATATGCTATTGACTGTATCTGTTCACCTGTGACATCTGACATCATTATCTGTTATTTATACTGATGATATATGCCTGTTACTATTGTTGTTTTATCATATCTGTTATCACTCTGCAAGTTCCCTGTTAGTATAGAAATCACTATGGGTTGAAATGATACATACCCGAACGGACTTTAGAATAAGAGAAAATCGTTATGGGTTGAAATGATAAACCCAAGCGATTTTCATTGAATTGAATTTGGGATTTCGGGTTGAAAAGATATATACCCGAATATGTTTTAAATTGCGGATTGAAATGATAAATATCCGTACCACTTGACCATAGGATAGAAAATTATATACAGGCACCGTCGGTCCATATATAAATGTTTTGAAAATGATTTCTTTGGTTTTGAAAAGAAATATATGGTTTTGATAAATACTGATTTTAAAGATTTATTAAAGTTGATTTAATAAAGTCGATAAGTAATATATTAAGTATTTATTTAATATCTTTATAGAGTTTTTAACGATTTGAAATTGGTTTGAAATTTTATTTATTTAAGGATTTTACTTAAATAAGTTTGATTTGAAATTTATAAAATTTGAAATTTTGAAGCTATGATTTTTGTATTTGATTAAAAGTGATTTAAATGAATATTTCAAGTTTAAATAAGTTGAAGGAAATATTTAGTTATTGTAATTTGGGGTTTGTTTTAAATGATATTGGATTTATTGAGTAAATATTTTCAAAACTAAATAATGATAATAAAGTGAATTTGATATATATATATGAAATGATCGAATTTAGTTTTGAATGTTGATTTTTTGAAGCTTTGAAATATTTTGAAATTGAAATGGTTTATTTTGTGGTTCAAATCAGTATTTGAAATTGATATAATTTGAAATGATTTATTGAGAAATTGAATTGAGTTGAAATTTGCGATTTGAGATTTGATTAAATTAAAATTTTGGAATTCGAGTCAATTTGAATCGATTTGTGAAATTTGAGTAAACTATTTTATTTTATAAAGTAATTTTAAATTATATTTAAAACTATTGATATTTTACTTTATAAATTATTTTAATATAAACTATTTTAATATAAATCGTTTTCTTTTTATATAAATTATTTCATTTTAAACTATTTTAACTTATAACTATTTTTATAAACTAATTTATTTATAAACTATTTTATTATATATACTAATTTTAATATCTAAACTGTGTAAAAGAAAAGTGTAACGACCCGATATTTTTGGACCATTCGCGTCCATTATAAGTGTATAGGTAGACACTCATGCCGGAGTTGAATTGCTCAAAATACCGCGTTGTTAATTTAAATTTGGCAAAACTGAACATATACAGTAAATAAATAATCACAGATCACAGACACAGAGTAATAAGTGCAGCGGAAATAAAAGAGATAGTAGTTCATGAAGCTACTATATAAATATATAAAATACATCAGAGTTAAACCAGATACAACGGAAGAGTAACACGATACATCAGATACAAATCAGAATACATCACTGGAATCATCGAATGCTGAAAGCAGAATAGATGGCTGGATCTTCAAGCAACGCTCCAACTCCAAAGGTGAGTCTCGAAAGCTGAACCACTCAGTCTGACCCGAGCGTAAAGCAAAACACAAAACACTCGATTCAGGATTAACATTCTTATATCAATAAATCCAACTCAAGTGAAATAGCAATTGAAATACCAGTAACTCAAAGGATGTTTGGAATAACCATCCTTTAAGGATCCGTCAAACTATCTACTATGTAGTAATGTACGATAAGTAGATAATGTCTATCAGTAATAATAAAGATATCAAAATAGCGTTAAGTCATGGCCCATTCCACCCTTAACACATTTATATTCCCAAAATCATATACAAGACCGTAGTTTCCCCAAAACCGGAAGTCACCAGAGGGCAATCCATATACTAAAGGTACAAATCAAAATCGTAGTGGTCGCGCATAAATGGAATACAAGTATGACAAGGTACATGAGGCGATACCAACTAGGATACTAGTAGTTGCCTGATCCGGACTGATGTTGGGCATAGCAGCTACTACCCCAACACCGCGAAACAACACTCCCAAAATCGAGGGGTGCACCCAAATCGAATCACAAAAGTAATAGATATGGTATCGAAGAAGTGTGTCCGCTAGAGATGGCGATCCTCAATGGCCCGGCGGGGTTCCTGTTTTAGTCATGTCAAGGGTCATCCAAAATCGTTCTCTTTCTTCAGTCAACGCGTTCACCAAAACCATCCACTTCGTTCTGGATCAACACTCCGCGTATAGTTATTAAAGTGGTTTCGGTTCAGATAGAGAGTATATCCATTACCGATCCCGGTCTCTTTAATAACTTTCGTAATTATTACACCGATTGGTCGTTTATATATTTCAAAAACCAAATCAATTTCAATTTCAAATAGAATTCGTAAATCAACAATTCATTTGTCTTTCTAAAACAATTTCCAAATTTTCGTTTCAAAACTTCCAATTTTCCGTTTCAAAATCTTATAATTCAATTTCAATTTCTATTTAAAACAATTCAAATATTGATTCAAGTTCGTATATAAGTTTCATTCCGAAATCATTTAAATAAATTCTATTTAACATTCAAATCAATTTAAACTCATTTATCGATTTCGTTCAATATTCGTTAAGTTACTTTATCATTCAAAACCATTTCTATTAAATTTCCAATTCATTTAATCAATTCTTAAGTTCAACTTCATTAAAACAAAACTTACAATTTTGAATTAAACTAAATTCGTCAAATCAATTCTCCAATTACAAGTCTTACATTAATTCCAAAAATATCACATTTCATTTTTGTTAAAGAAATCCAATTTCACTTATTTACTTCCTTAAATAATTTTCCAAAACTTAATTAATAATGAAACTCAATTTCAATTCTTTACGAAGTAAAATTCACTTATTCAAAAGTTCAATTTTTCTTATTAAAGAATTTCAATTCAATTTAATCATTTAATAATTCATTATTAAATAGTTCAAAACTTAATTATTAAATAATTTCAAAGTTTAATAATTTCAAACTTAATTATAATTTCAAACTTAATTATTAAATCATTTCAAACTTAATTCAATCATTTCTCAAATTAAACAACATTCTTTCATTGATTACATTTTTAATCTTTTGTTTTAGATTATTAAATATTACCATTTTCCTTTCATCAAAATTCAAATTTCAACTTCATTTCAAAACCATATTATTTTTTCAAATAAAATCTTCAATTTTATTTTTAAATCAAATTATTGACCAATCGGGTTTTATTTAATTTCCTATCCTAGGTCAAAGTTCATTTTGGGTATTTATCATTTCAACCCGATTCCAATTCAATTCAAAATCAAAACATAGCAAAGGGAACTTGCAGTGTGATAACTGGGATGGTGTCAAAGTAAATAAACAAGCAATAACAATCCAATAATCAATTCAAATAATCCCGAAATAACCGTATTAATTCGCATTGTTATTTGTACGAATTAATATAATTATTTCTAGAGTCTACACTATCATTTCATGTAGATTAAAGATTATTACATTACGGTTTTCACTTGTCATTCAATTTACAATTTCATACATCATCAATTTAACAACATACATTCAGTGGTTCAAGGTGTAATTAAACAAATCATACGTGTCAATAAATTTTGACAGTTAAATGGGTCATATTATACAAATGTCATTTAATAAAATTTAACATTTAATCATCCTATATCAAGTTCAATTGCATAATATTTATCACTTAACACTAACAAATTAACGTCCAATAAAACATCAACAATAAATCAATTATCAGTTAAACTGTATTATCATCGCATAAATAATTAACAAATAATGGTGTCAGATGTCACAGGTGAACTAATACAGATAATAGCATATATAACAGTGTAATTAACTAACAGCAGCATATTTCAATTGTCGTTTCAATTGAAATCAAATTTAATAAATAAAAGAACGTTAATCGTGAGTGATTGCTCACCTTTCGAGGCTAGAGACGAACGAGATTGGGATGAGTTACGAATCCAAGCACGAATTTCAAAGCAAAGCAGGATTGACACGACTCGACGAATAGAGCTGATAGATAGGAATCAATGAAATAATCAGTACCATTTTGATGTAACTGAAACCGAAGAAAATATATATTTTAAATTCTCTCTAAAATCAATTCTTAAACATATATTTAAAATGAGATATATACATCAAATTAATAATTTAAATTTAAGACGAATAAAAACATGTGTATATATAACTTACATAAATACATAACAAATGTTTATATCCATATTCAAACAATACATACTGCATAACTTTTTAAATAAACATTTATATATTGAGACCTTATATATACTACTGACATGAATTATACTTCTTGATATATGTGTAACCCATGCAATTCCATATATACCCTTACACCCACATATCAATTTACCTAACTCATATAGCATAACATTTGTACAAAACTATTTTGAAGTTAAAAGCTGTATAAAATTTGTATACATGAACTAATATATAACATATATCTAGTCTTCATTGTTTACATAAATTAATTTATAAATATATTTCCACTCACAGATAATATACTTTTATGCTCAGTCAAACTTATAATATAGTATACATACTGCTTTATAAACAATTGTATTTATATATCTAAAGAACTAGCATGTACTGAGATGAACACAGAATATGCACTTAAGTACCTTGTATATATCACACTTACACTATATTGAATTATGAACATATATGTATTACAACCAAATGTACAACTTAGTATATCCTATACATATAATTATCCAGTAACTTGCAGCAGTTTACAACAACCCTTTACACAAAATATTGTAACTTATATATACGGTTATATAAACTCACATATATAAAATAACTTTATATAAAATATATATATACTAATATATAACAAATATATATAAGAGGAAAGGCTTACGACTAAGGAGAACTGCTCGCTCCAAGGAGTTGGAGCCGTGGCGCCTCAGCCATGCAGTCGGAGAGGAGGGGAAGGTACTTGGGTTTGAGTTGTTGTCAGGGTAGAGAGGTTGGTTGCTGTCAATGTGATGAGGCGGAGGGGTGGCATTGGCGGCAGAGGTCTCGGCGATGGGAGGAAACTCCGGTGGCTGCTGTTAGGCGAGGGAATGGGTTGCAAGGCAGTGGAAGACCGGTAGGGGCTGGTGAGAGTGGACAAGCTGTTGGGGTTTTCGGAGGAGGACCGAGCTCAGGCGGATAACGACGTTGGTGTTGGGCTCGTGGAGATCTGTTTCTGGGTGCAGCTCGTGTTGGAGGACGTGTGGTGTTGTAGGTCGATATTAGGAGTTGACGGGGTTGAGGAGATGGAGGGTTTGAGGAATTAAGTGGCGCTGCTTGGTGGAGTTGAGATGTCAGAAGGCGGATGCGAAGTCGAGAAGGATAAGGAAGGGTACAGGAAGAAGACGAGCGGTGCTCATGCAATATAAGGTTTAAAAAAAAATTTCTTTATCACAATAATGAACGTATTTAAAAGAATGAAACAAAATACATATTAATACTATTTTGAGGAGAGAAGTGGACGTGAGGAATCTTTCAAGAAGATGATGAACAGCTAGCAAAAGGAAGGGATGTGAGAAGATCTAGGGACAAACCAAAGAAATGTGAATATGAGAACGTGATGTCAGAGAATTATAAATTTGTTGTGACTTGAATTGCACAGTCTTCATTGTTTTGAAATATGAATCGATTCCCCAATTTTCCAAGCTACAACTATAATTCCCAACCACTCAAATGAATACACATTCAAATAAATTTTATTTTGTCAAATTTCGAATGGATACGGCTACACTTTTGGGCTGAATATTATTTAACTGGTCCGTTTGGAACGGTTAAATTAACCCGACGTTTCACCGGATTCCAATTTGCACAAATGAATATACTGTTTTGATCAGTGCGACGAGACGATTAAAATGGCATACAGATGTCCGTGGTACGGTTGAATTTATAAAATTCGAATTTTTCTACTGGCGGAAAATGCGAGAAAAACGCTGAAAAATAAGATCGACGGAGCCAAAGATGTCCGAATTTGGAAAAACGACAAACTGACATCCTGCTCAGAAGATGGTTTAGAATTTTTCTATGTAAAAATATTTAGGTTTCGGAAACATTTTATTTTCATCTCTTTTTAACTGATTAAATTGAAGTAAATTTACGCGCGAAATAAACTTTCGTATTTTCGGACGAAAATTTACCAGTTGCTATGTTTAACTAGACGCATTTTAAATATAAAATTTTTATTTCAAAATTTTATCGTTTAAAATTTCACAAAATTTCAATTAATTACGTTATTAAAACGGTTAAAATTTACGGGTCGTTACACTCTCCCCCACTCGAAACTTTTCGTCCCCGAAAAGGAACGAGGTAGGAGAATAGAAACAACTAGAAAGAAACAGATTTGAAATACAAAATAACAATTAATTTAAACCATATAAATTCAAAATTTAAATTAATTGATATTCAATAATTGATTTAATCCATTTGATTTCACTAAAATCAATCTCAACTATTTCTAAATTTATTATCTTATTATCCAATTATCTTAAATTTAAAATTTCTAACCATAAATTTGAATAGTACTTTATTATAATCATATTTTCTTCAACAATTTTAAATTCTTCTTTATTCCAAATTACTGTTAAATTTATTCTACTTAATATATCTACTCACATAAATTAATTTTAAAACATAAAAGTTCGATTTAAATTAAATTACATCTATTAATTTCTTTTAAATTCAAGGTATTTTCATATGTTGATCAAATTTCAATTAATTAATTCTTTCAAAACAAATTTATTAATTCTTTTCCAAACAAATTTATTTATCTTATCTATTATTCAATTAACTTATTATTCTGGCATCTTTATTAGCATTAACATCTAAGTATATACATTTATTATAAACACTCAAATTTTATTTATAAAATCATTTCATATAGTATATTACCCAATTACATTTTAACTTCTGAATAATTTAGGTAAGTTATAGTGAAATGCAATTTAGTACTATACAAATAAAATTATCAAATTCAATTATCTCAAGTTTAAATACTTATTCAAATTTTGGTGTTACTTATAATTAAAGTCATCCTTTAACCAAATTTAAGAATTTGATTTCCGATTAACTTTAAACAATTTAGAGATATATATAATATGTTTATATCAATCAAATTAAATTTTAAAATAAGATACTTATATATATATATAAATCAAATTATACCGAAGAAATTCAAATCAAAATATTTTTCAAAACAAACCGTAGCAAAGCTACAGAATAGTATCTTCACTTCGAAACTCGAAAATGAAAGTCGATGATGCGGCCTCCATCACCGAAATTATTTTCCAGCGACAAAGAGAAGAGCACTGATTTCAACATTTTAAAATTCTTTGGAAACGATTTCTATTCGAAAATACTTCCAATAATATATACTTAAAAAAATTTAAAAAAAACAAAGTTCGAAATCACCGGAAACTAATAAATTCTCAAATTTCTGAATTAAATTCATTTCAAATTCCAATCAATTTATAACCAAGTTTATAAATTCATTTATTTATATTATGCAATAGTCAATGGTTTACAAAACAATAAATGAAAATCAAATATTATTATTTCAGACAACAAATTCAATAACAATTTAATTTCAAAAAAACTTATATTTATATAAAATATAATCATTCAAAACTATTTTGTTTATCAAATTTGAAAACAACATTTTAATATAAATTTAGAAATACATTTCTTTGCTCGACGATACAGGAATGGATTTTCAAAATAAGGATAGGGATTCAAATTTGATGGACTTAAATCAAAGAGAAATTTGATTCGAAGATAGGTTTGAAACAAAGACGAGATAATTAAATAACAAAATAAGGCGATGGATAAGTTTATATAAATCGCGGGTAACCTTAACCGGGTCGACCGTGACTTCAAAATAAGATCGATGTAGAATTCCGAGGTAAATCGACATTCGATCTCAAGAAATAGAATTCAGGTATAGCAGGAGATAGATAGCATCGAAAACCGAGGATACAGAAATCTCCGGTAAATCGATGCCTATTATAAAGGAGTTTTGCTCCTTTACGAATCAATCGAAGATTGGCGAGACCGCCGATCTACTATAAGGGTCATTCGGAGTGGAGTTAAGTGATGCTCCAGAATTGAAAGGAGACGAATAGTGAGGGATACGAATGAATTTCGAAACCGAAGGAACGTTCCAAAATTCAAAAGAATTGAGTCAAAGGAAGAGATTGAAACTCGAATGAGTGCGATTCTGTAAATACATTTACTCTATATGTTGAGTTTTGCCTAGAGCTACCAAAGCTCTGATACCAACTGTAACGACCCGATATTTTTGGACCATTCGCGTCCATTATAAGTGTATAGGTAGACACTCATGCCGGAGTTGAATTGCTCAAAATACCGCGTTGTTAATTTAAATTTGGCAAAACTGAACATATACAGTAAATAAATAATCACAGATCACAGACACAGAGTAATAAGTGCAGCGGAAATAAAAGAGATAGTAGTTCATGAAGCTACTATATAAATATATAAAATACATCAGAGTTAAACCAGATACAACGGAAGAGTAACACGATACATCAGATACAAATCAGAATACATCACTGGAATCATCGAATGCTGAAAGAAGAATAGATGGCTGGATCTTCAAGCAACGCTCCAACTCCAAAGGTGAGTCTCGAAAGCTGAACCACTCAGTCTGACCCGAGCGTAAAGCAAAACACAAAACACTCGAGTCAGGATTAACATTCTTATATCAATAAATCCAAATCAAGTGAAATAGCAATTGAAATACCAGTAACTCAAAGGATGTTTGGAATAACCATCCTTTAAGGATCCGTCAAACTATCTACTATGTAGTAATGTACGATAAGTAGATAATGTCTATCAGTAATAATAAAGATATCAAAATAGCGTTAAGTCATGGCCCATTCCACCCTTAACACATTTATATTCCCAAAAGCATATACAAGACCGTAGTTTCCCCAAAACCGGAAGTCACCAGAGGGCAATCCATATACTAAAGGTACAAATCAAAATCGTAGTGGTCGCGCATAAATGGAATACAAGTATGACAAGGTACATGAGGCGATACCAACTAGGATACTAGTAGTTGCCTGATCCGGACTGATGTTGGGCATAGCAGCTACTACCCCAACACCGCGAAACAACACTCCAAAAATCGAGGGGTGCACCCAAATCGAATCACAAAAGTAATAGATATGGTATCGAAGAAGTGTGTCCGCTAGAGATGGCGATCCTCAATGGCCCGGCGCGGCTCCTATTTTAGTCATGTCAAGGGTCATCCAAAATCGTTCTCTTTCTTCAGTCAACACGTTCACCAAAACCATCCACTTCGTTCTGGATCAACACTCCGCGTATAGTTATTAAAGTGGTTTCGGTTCAGATAGAGAGTATATCCATTACCGATCCCGGTCTCTTTAATAACTGTGACGACCCAACTTTCCACTACTGGAAAATCACGCCGTTTTTAAGAAAGAAAGGGGTGAGAAATAGAAAAGATAGAGAAGAAGAAGAAACAACATCAGAATCTCAACAGCGGAACGAATAAAATATAATATATCACATAAGAGAATACATAATATCATATACATCTGAGTTACACAGATAATACATCACATACTAGACAGTTATAAACACCTGTCTAGTTAATACAACTCGATACAACACAATACAGAGATACCAACACAACGGAACACTATACATATCTATAACGCTGAAGCCTCCTGCTCCATTGCTCCTCCACGATTCGTCAAAGCTAACCTGAATCCCTTGGCTACCCGTAAAAATTTGGGTACCCGAGAGTTTAAGAAAAACAGGAAATAAACTCCGGGTCAGACATGGGTCTGGTATGAGTAACAGGTTAAAGTTTCTTAACTTTGAAAATCCTTTGAAAACAAAAGGTATCACGTAAGACATCCCACACATAAACATGGAAATGTTTTTACCTTACGCTAACCAAAACTTTTGATAGGAAATCCAGTGATATTATAATAGTGTCTAGGGTTTTCAAGTAAAATACAGAAATAGCTGAAATGCTTACATCTCACATTCCAACATAGTTGGGCACAATCAAAACGTACGGCACTTATTGGAGATTGGATTCCATACAATGGCAGGGCTACTGGGGTACCGCCCGTCACAGTACCTGGCCTAGATCAGCGTACCGAGGAGTACGCCCGCTCCCCTGCAACACAAGGCCGGAACCATCCCTTACTGGACAGTCCCGAACAAGACAACCCCGGCAGTTGGAGCTCAAAACTGCCCACACAGCCGAAAATAAAAAGGGACATCTAGACAGGGGTATATCTCGCTCTCAAGTGGGTGCTACCCACGAAGCCTTGCTGCACCTCCCCTGTTTTAGCCATTCCCGGTTGATGAGGCTTGAGGTCACGATTACCTTATCAGAACTCATCACTTAGAATGCTCATCGTCCGCCTGACGATGTGCTGAAAGCATTCAATCCATACAAGTTCGTTCCGGGTTCGAACGAAACCGAAGGCATTATCTCGTTACACTCGTATTGGAATCACCCTCAGAGTTAACGACAATAACCCTTGCATTCTGAATCACCATCTCGAACCTATAAGTACTATCTCCGTCAAACTCATTACGGAATCACCCACAGAGTTATACTGACGAATAGTTCTTATACCTCGAGTCTTCACTTGCTCCACTTGGATTTCACGACCTAACGTTATTTTGGATCGATGTGGTATTCGGGTCTCCAGACCTGGAATCCCGGTATACGGAAACCCGATCCCGGTCTCATCGAAATCCAAACCGTGTCTTTTAAGGCCAAGTTGTTTTAAAGTTAAAACAATTCATTTTAGTTATCTATATACACACAGATAGATAGTTCACAATATCACAGATAGATAATCTACAACATCACAGATAGATAATCTACAATATCACATAAATAGACAATCCATATCACAGCATTATTTATCTCATATCTGAGATTTTAAACCACTCAAGGAAATCAATATCATCCATCAATACATAAGCAATGATTCATAAACACATCATCTATAATTAATTTAAAATGAATTAAATTAATTACTTAATCTCTAATTAATTTAAAGTAAATTAAATTAATTACTTCATTCTATAAATCCTGCTTACTTAACCATTAATTAATTACAAATCAATTAATTAATCATTCTCTAGATTTCCATCTTAATTAATCATCCTGGATTAATTATCCTTTAATTACATTCAAGTAATTATCTTTCAATTAATTTCACAAATTAATTATCTTTAACCAAAAACCGTAATTAACCTTTAATTACTCTTTTTATTAATTAACCATAATTAATTACATTTATCCTTAATTAATTACAATTAATTAATTACTCAAAATCACTTATTATTGATTAATTAGTTTTAATGAATCAATTCTTAATCAATTATAGAAATTAATGATCCCTAATTATATTTCAATTAATTATTTCATTAAAATTAATTTATTAACTAACTACACTTATTAATTAGTCTTGATTAATCTCATTCAGTAATTAACTACTCTTAATTACTTCACTTAAGAAATTAATTACTCCTTTAATTAATTATCTCAATTAATCCCTTGATTAATTTTACAAAGTAATTTAATCCAAATTACTTTCATTATTAAATCATCTTCAATTAATTACATATAGTAATTACCACTAATTACTTCATCCCGTAATTATACTTCATTTATTATATTTAAGCAATTACTTATCAAATCATTCAATGATAAATTTAAATTAATTAAACTAAATTAATTAACTTAAACAAATCAAATTAAACTCAATTAATTATATTAAGTAATATTCCTTTAATTGCTTCACTTAAGTAATTATACTTAACTATTTTCACAATTGATTCTCTTAATCAATTTATCTAATTAATTATTAAAATTTATCACATAAATACATTATTTAACAAATCTTAAGTTAATGACCTTCATTAACTAATTACAATTCTTAATTTCCTTTCTTAAGAATTTAAACTTAGATTAACCAATTTAAACTTAGAGTTACTAATTAAATTAATCCAAATCATTTATTATCCATTATGGTTTACTTAAAATTAATGAATTACAAATCATTAAATTTTCATTTAACTTTAAGGTGAAATTCATCTCTTATTAATGATTTGATTATCACTTACCCATTTATTTTCAAATTTCCCTTTTAAATTCATTTTATTTCAAGATTTAAAATGAACCCCAATTTATCTTAAATAAAGTTTAAACAGATTTTTAAACCCTTTAAATTTCACATGCTAACTAATATTTTTGTTACAAAGGAAATTTTAAAGAGTTAAAATCAAGTTCTCTTTAAATCCACATATTCAAAGTATACCTCCACATTAAAACCCTTCTAAACATTTAAATTAATCAAACTTTATTTTATTACAATAATTCTGGAATTCAAATTTAAATCTAAGTCCAGGTTTCAGATTTGATTACTTGATTACATCCTTCCTTCACAATTCAAAATACATTTTAAATTCAATTTCTTTTTAAATACACTTACATACTTAAACACTCTTAAGTTAGTTATACAATTTGAATTTCCAAAACTTTATTTATTCCAAACTAAGTTTCAGATTTAACTTGAATTTATACTTGTACCTTTGATTAAAACTTAGTTTAACTTTGTTTTGCAATTTAAATTTAAACTTCAGAAACAGAATAAGGTTTTGAAACCTGAACTAAGCATTTACTCGAGCCTCCCCACTTTGCTTCGAGTCCAGACTAGATTTACTTCGGGTAAATCTCGAAATCACCCAGGGGAAAACCCGAGTCATCCCCTGTTCTCCTCATCCTCTTTTTATTTTTTTAAAACCTGCTTGGTTTTAAATTCTGAGAACACTTTCACTCGCGTACGACCCCAAATATCACTCGAGCCATCACCCGATTTTCTCGAGACCACTTCGAGTAGAACTCTCCTTCCCAAACTCTATGAACTGATACCAGCATCACCGTACACGTGCACAGCCAACCATCCCCTTCCGACCATCAACGACGACCTCTACAAGTCGACGTTCCTCCCACTTAACAACCCCAACCATCAGAACTTCGCTCCTATCTTGAAATCGAATTCGAGTATATTACCCAACCTGGAAACAAAACTGGAATCACAAACAAACCCTGTCAACGCCTCGCCCACGATCGTCCGACCACCATCACCCTTGAAATTTCGGCCACGTCTTCGGTTATACCAAAGCTTCCTTTCCCCAGAGTCTCGTTGAACTCGATCAATCGAAGGGGACAAACGAATCGAAACACTGTGCCTTCGTCGAAACCATTCTTAAACCCTAAATCCCATTCGAGTTAAAAATTCTTGCATTAGAAATTTTTTTAAACATTTTTCCTATATCCACACATCAATGATTTAACTCCACAACAAATTCCAGCATCAACAATTTATTAGATCAACAGAAATTTACAAAAGAATGATTTTTATTCAACGGTAAACTGCTCTTTTATTTTTCCATTAAAAATTCCCATTTCTGTTTTAAAAATCAAGTTTTAGTTTTTGCTTTTGATTCATGCACCTGAAACTAAAATCTACGACGAATAATTTTTGACTAAATTTAAGGTTTCACTGAGTATTCTTATTTCCTGAACAATACCCAGTCATTTTAACTAATTATATATATTTAAATTAACATTTAGGGTAAAACATTCATACTTCATTTGTATTCCAACACATAACAGAGCCTAGATCACGAGATAAAGAATTTTGGAAACAAACTTATCTAGGAAATTTATAACAGAGGTGTTAAGTGCCACAGATGTACACATCAGATATGCATGCACACATGTATTCAAATCACAGAGTAACACTTATATATGCAGAAACAAAGTATCATTCATCACAAAGCTTCAGAAGCAAGCAACATCTACTTACTATAGTTTTTAAATTTTAAAATGTTACTCACCAGCTTTGAAAGTTGAAGAACAGAGCACCAGAACCAAATTTGAAACAGCCTTAAACCTTAAAGCTTGAGTGTTGAACTGGAATATTCTTTGATAACTTCTCAGGTTTGCAAAGAACAGGTTTTAAAAATGCATGCAGGTTTAAATTGTTTTGGTTTGAAAAGAGTGACAGTTTTAGGTAAATGGTTTGATTCCAGAATTGAATAACAGGTTGAAGAATTTAGTTTTCTGGTTTGAAGAGAGGTTGATCACTGATTAGAATGAGTTTGTAAAAATGGAAGTGCTTACTTATTTTTCTCCTGGTTTGCTTATTTTTTTTTGATAAACGAAATGAAATGGGAAAGGTTGATAAAGAAAAGAGTTTACAGGCTATGTTACTTCACTGGTACAAGATTGTTCAGAGATTCTTATCTATGGGTATGGAGGCTGATATGATCTTGCTTGTACTAGGGATGTTCAACATTTAATGCCCACGTCCTTTATGTCCACTTATACTTATCCCTATCTCAATTTCGTATGTACTTAGGCTGGTATATACTTTTCTTTATACCATTTGTATACAAAGATATTCCATATTTTTACTTTATTTTGTTATGCCTGCAACCTGTATATCCAGTTCATTTCCTTGCCTAGCATAATTACTTACAGCCTTGCATCTATACATGTTTCCAGAACTATCAAAGTGTTTAATTTTACTTTGTCTATCTTTGCCTACAAACTACTTATAGGTCACATACAAGATACTTTTCTTTCTTTTACTTAACTTTGTTTATTTGCCTTTGCTCTTATCTTTGAAATATAATTAAGTATATTTATAGTTTATTAACATATGGTTAGAATTTAGGTGATGAGTTTACTTTTATACTTAGTTTATTTCCTTCTTCGATTTTCTAATCCAAATACTTAATTTTATTCCCTATATATATTTATTATTTATATTTGTGAATTACATTATAGAAAATGAAACAAAACTATGTATATATATATATATACAAATAGAAGCTTATACATATATATATAACAAGATGTTTAATTTGAAAATAACACTTCTAATTTAAATCTATTTATATTTACATATATAACAATACATTAATAAATGTATTTTGAAACAACAATTTGTCAAATTTAATTAATTTATAAAAGAGGCTATAACTTCCTATTATTGTTTAAATGAATAAATGTCTCATATTTATTAAACCATATTTTAAAAAAACAAACCCTTTTTATTTTAATTCTTGAACTTAAGCTAAGATATATATTTAAATCAATTAAACATTTACCTTAACTATTTTAAAACTATATATTCTATATTAACTCCTAATTTCCAAATTACCAAAAATATATTAGAATTTGGAAACAAGCTTTATTTATTTATTAGATTCCAACCAAAGATTTCTATTTACAATATACACAAATATATATACATTATAAATAGAAAACAGTTTATTAGCTTTTTAAAAGATAAATTATCAGTTAAAAGAAAATTATTATATCAATTCTAAATTTACCAACAAGAACTTATCAAATCAATTTGATTTTAAATGCAGATTATTAAATTGATATTGTCAGAAATTCCGGGATGTCACATTCCTCCCCTCTTAAAAGAATTTCGTCCCCGAAATTTTAAACAAAGGTAATTTAATAATCTTATTAAAGATTTTATTTTAAAACACAAGCATATATCAATCATATGCTAACAACCATAGCAACCAACACATCCAATCAAACAAACAATCAAAACTAACTATCCAGACAAAATACTGGATAGAATTCTCTCGAGTTTCCCCGAGTATAAATACCGGGTTACTCGCTCTATAGAATCCAAACAATCAATAATACTAAGCTACAGAGCTACCACTCATCTAGATCTACAGACTAGACAAGATATCAGACTATAGACAAGTCTGACTCAACATCCAAAACTCCCTGAACTGCTGGCTCCACAATCAGAGATAGATCTTACACGTACTCCCTCAGAGATACGTGAAACACATCGAATTCCAGTTATCCAAACTGACAATTCACTCCAGAAGATCAAACACTTACCCTCACCAGAACCAGAGAAAATCCAAGATATCTCGGAGCTGACTTCCCAGTCTTACTAAACTTACCTTCGGTCGTAGAAAGCTTATCCAAAATCAAATTACCAACTTAAAAATCCAAATCCCTCCGTCTCTTATCCACAAAACTCTTCGGATGATCCTGGGCTGCCTCCATCCCTACTGATCAGCTCATCCTTCGTTGATGCTTCAAAACAACTCATCAAAATGATCCACTCACGATCAATCCAATAACACAACTCTACTCCTCAAACATCAGAAGACTGAATTACTTCTCCTATCCGAAAAGATAAAACAGATGCACCTCCAAACTGCTTCCGCTGCACAACTCTGATCCGGAGAAGATGAAAATGCTGGTGATACACACGAGCACCAACTGAACCACACATCTCGGAATATGGTTCACAATCCATAAAGAAGAAACTCAGAAATCCCAAAAGATCTCTGACTAACCAAGAGAACACTCAACTATCGCAAGTCACTTTTGCGATCAACCCAATCTAATATCCAAAGAAAACTGCTCTCTCTCTCTATCAATCAGAACAGCTCAAGCTTATCTAGCCAATCCATCAAAGAAAATGGATCCACTCTGCTGCTTCTGAACTACACCTCTGGAAACTGCTGACAGATGACCTCCTTGACTGCACACAGAACAAATCTGAACTGCGACGCTGCTACTGATGCCAAAAACTTCCTAGTCCAAACTCCTCGAGAAACTCAGGCCTCAAAGCCAAACAAAAACACTCAGCTGAATGTAGCCTCAACACCGAAACAGACACGCTTCCTTAAACTTGCTCCAAAGAACATCTTCGGAGACATCCATAGTCACTGTATCTCATCACACAGCTACTGATTCCTGAGGTATCAAGATACCATCACTAGCTTCTACTCACTGACAGATCCAAATTCTACTCAAAAATGGACTCCGAACCCTCACAGACATTCTTCGGAAATTGGTGAAATCCTTACACCACACAAAGATTCACTCGAGACGGTATTAGATCTACAGTCTCGGCAGAAACACTTCCATCCTCATCAGACTCCAATCATTGGTAGTCGTGTTATACACACCACTACCCTATTCTACCTTTATAACTTATATTGGAAAACCCGAACAGGTAACCCAACAGATAGGTAGAAATATATAAATATATATATCAAAAATACAAGTACGCTCTCTCAAGATAGACACCACTCCAGAGCCTAGGTATTCACTCAACCTAACGCTCTGATACCACGTGTGACGACCCAACTTTCCACTACCGGAAAATCACGCCGTTTTTAAGAAAGAAAGGGGTGAGAAATAGAAAAGATAGAGAAGAAGAAGAAACAACATCAGAATCTCAACAGCGGAACGAATAAAATATAATATATCACATAAGAGAATACATAATATCATATACATCTGAGTTACACAGATAATACATCACATACTAGACAGTTATAAACACCTGTCTAGTTAATACAACTCGATACAACACAATACAGAGATACCAACACAACGGAACACTATACATATCTATAACGCTGAAGCCTCCTGCTCCATTGCTCCTCCACGATTCGTCAAAGCTAACCTGAATCCCTTGGCTACCCGTAAAAATTTGGGTACCCGAGAGTTTAAGAAAAACAGGAAATAAACTCCGGGTCAGACATGGGTCTGGTATGAGTAACAGGTTAAAGTTTCTTAACTTTGAAAATCCTTTGAAAACAAAAGGTATCACGTAAGACATCCCACACATAAACATGGAAATGTTTTTACCTTACGCTAACCAAAACTTTTGATAGGAAATCCAGTGATATTATAATAGTGTCTAGGGTTTTCAAGTAAAATACAGAAATAGCTGAAATGCTTACATCTCACATTCCAACATAGTTGGGCACAATCAAAACGTACGGCACTTATTGGAGATTGGATTCCATACAATGGCAGGGCTACTGGGGTACCGCCCGTCATAGTACCTGGCCTAGATCAGCGTACCGAGGAGTACGCCCGCTCCCCTGCAACACAAGGCCGGAACCATCCCTTACTGGACAGTCCCGAACAAGACAACCCCGGCAGTTGGAGCTCAAAACTGCCCACACAGCCGAAAATAAAAAGGGACATCTAGACAGGGGTATATCTCGCTCTCAAGTGGGTGCTACCCACGAAGCCTTGCTGCACCTCCCCTGTTTTAGCCATTCCCGGTTGATGAGGCTTGAGGTCACGATTACCTTATCAGAACTCATCACTTAGAATGCTCATCGTCCGCCTGACGATGTGCTGAAAGCATTCAATCCATACAAGTTCGTTCCGGGTTCGAACGAAACCGAAGGCATTATCTCGTTACACTCGTATTGGAATCACCCTCAGAGTTAACGACAATAACCCTTGCATTCTGAATCACCATCTCGAACCTATAAGTACTATCTCCGTCAAACTCATTACGGAATCACCCACAGAGTTATACTGACGAATAGTTCTTATACCTCGAGTCTTCACTTGCTCCACTTGGATTTCACGACCTAACGTTATTTTGGATCGATGTGGTATTCGGGTCTCCAGACCTGGAATCCCGGTATACGGAAACCCGATCCCGGTCTCATCGAAATCCAAACCGTGTCTTTTAAGGCCAAGTTGTTTTAAAGTTAAAACAATTCATTTTAGTTATCTATATACACATAGATAGATAGTTCACAATATCACAGATAGATAATCTACAACATCACAGATAGATAATCTACAATATCACATAAATAGACAATCCATATCACAGCATTATTTATCTCATATCTGAGATTTTAAACCACTCAAGGAAATCAATATCATCCATCAATACATAAGCAATGATTCATAAACACATCATCTATAATTAATTTAAAATGAATTAAATTAATTACTTAATCTCTAATTAATTTAAAGTAAATTAAATTAATTACTTCATTCTATAAATCCTGCTTACTTAACCATTAATTAATTACAAATCAATTAATTAATCATTCTCTAGATTTCCATCTTAATTAATCATCCTGGATTAATTATCCTTTAATTACATTCAAGTAATTATCTTTCAATTAATTTCACAAATTAATTATCTTTAACCAAAAACCGTAATTAACCTTTAATTACTCTTTTTATTAATTAACCATAATTAATTACATTTATCCTTAATTAATTACAATTAATTAATTACTCAAAATAACTTATTATTGATTAATTAGTTTTAATGAATCAATTCTTAATCAATTATAGAAATTAATGATCCCTAATTATATTTCAATTAATTATTTCATTAAAATTAATTTATTAACTAACTACACTTATTAATCAGTCTTGATTAATCTCATTCAGTAATTAACTACTCTTAATTACTTCACTTAAGAAATTAATTACTCCTTTAATTAATTATCTCAATTAATCCCTTGATTAATTTTACAAAGTAATTTAATCCAAATTACTTTCATTATTAAATCATCTTCAATTAATTACATATAGTAATTACCATTAATTACTTCATCCCGTAATTATACTTTATTTATTATATTTAAGCAATTACTTATCAAATCATTCAATGATAAATTTAAATTAATTAAACTAAATTAATTAACTTAAACAAATCAAATTAAACTCAATTAATTATATTAAGTAATATTCCTTTAATTGCTTCACTTAAGTAATTATACTTAACTATTTTCACAATTGATTCTCTTAATCAATTTATCTAATTAATTATTAAAATTTATCACATAAATACATTATTTAACAAATCTTAAGTTAATGACCTTCATTAACTAATTACAATTCTTAATTTCCTTTCTTAAGAATTTAAACTTAGATTAATCAATTTAAACTTAGAGTTACTAATTAAATTAATCCAAATCATTTATTATCCATTATGGTTTACTTAAAATTAATGAATTACAAATCATTAAATTTTCATTTAACTTTAAGGTGAAATTCATCTCTTATTAATGATTTGATTATCACTTACCCATTTATTTTCAAATTTCCCTTTTAAATTCATTTTATTTCAAGATTTAAAATGAACCCCAATTTATCTTAAATAAAGTTTAAACAGATTTTTAAACCCTTTAAATTTCACATGCTAACTAATATTTTTGTTACAAAGGAAATTTTAAAGAGTTAAAATCAAGTTCTCTTTAAATCCACATATTCAAAGTATACCTCCACATTAAAACCCTTCTAAACATTTAAATTAATCAAACTTTATTTTATTACAATAATTCTGGAATTCAAATTTAAATCTAAGTCCAGGTTTCAAATTTGATTACTTGATTACATCCTTCCTTCACAATTCAAAATACATTTTAAATTCAATTTCTTTTTAAATACGCTTACATACTTAAACACTCTTAAGTTAGTTATACAATTTGAATTTCCAAAACTTTATTTATTCCAAACTAAGTTTCAGATTTAACTTGAATTTATACTTGTACCTTTGATTAAAACTTAGTTTAACTTTGTTTTGCAATTTAAATTTAAACTTCAGAAACAGAATAAGGTTTTGAAACCTGAACTAAGCATTTACTCGAGCCTCCCCACTTTGCTTCGAGTCCAGACTAGATTTACTTCGGGTAAATCTCGAAATCACCCAGGGGAAAACCCGAGTCATCCCCTGTTCTCCTCATCCTCTTTTTATTTTTTTAAAACCTGCTTGGTTTTAAATTCTGAGAACACTTTCACTCCCGTACGACCCCAAATATCACTCGAGCCATCACCCGATTTTCTCGAGACCACTTCGAGTAGAACTCTCCTTCCCAAACTCTGTGAACTGATACCAGCATCACCGTACACGTGCACAGCCAACCATCCCCTTCCGACCATCAACGACGACCTCTACAAGTCGACGTTCCTCCCACTTAACAACCCCAACCATCAGAACTTCGCTCCTATCTCGAAATCGAATTCAAGTATATTACCCAACCTGGAAACAAAACTGGAATCACAAACAAACCCTGTCAACGCCTCGCCCACGATCGTCCGACCACCATCACCCTTGAAATTTCGGCCACGTCTTCGGTTATACCAAAGCTTCCTTTCCCCAGAGTCTCGTTGAACTCGATCAATCGAAGGGGACAAACGAATCGAAACACTGTGCCTTCGTCGAAACCATTCTTAAACCCTAAATCCCATTCGAGTTAAAAATTCTTGCATTAGAAATTTTTTTAAACATTTTTCCTATATCCACACATCAATGATTTAACTCCACAACAAATTCCAGCATCAACAATTTATTAGATCAACAGAAATTTATAAAAGAATGATTTTTATTCAACGGTAAACTGCTCTTTTATTTTTCCATTAAAAATTCCCAATTCTGTTTTAAAAATCAAGTTTTAGTTTTTGCTTTTGATTCATGCACCTGAAACTAAAATCTACGACGAATAATTTTTGACTAAATTTAAGGTTTCACTGAGTATTCTTATTTCCTGAACAATACCCAGTCATTTTAACTAATTATATATATTTAAATTAACATTTAGGGTAAAACATTCATACTTCATTTGTATTCCAACACATAACAGAGCCTAGATCACGAGATAAAGAATTTTGGAAACAAACTTATCTAGGAAATTTAGAACAGAGGTGTTAAGTGCCACAGATGTACACATCAGATATGCATGCACACATGTATTCAAATCACAGAGTAACACTTATATATGCAAAAACAAAGTATCATTCATCACAAAGCTTCAGAAGCAAGCAACATCTACTTACTATAGTTTTTAAATTTTAAAATGTTACTCACCAGCTTCGAAAGTTGAAGAACAGAGCACCAGAACCAAATTTGAAACAGCCTTAAACCTTAAAGCTTGAGTGTTGAACTGGAATATTCTTTGATAACTTCTCAGGTTTGCAAAGAACAGGTTTTAAAAATGCATGCAGGTTTAAATTGTTTTGGTTTGAAAAGAGTGACAGTTTTAGGTAAATGGTTTGATTCCAGAATTGAATAACAGGTTGAAGAATTTAGTTTTCTGGTTTGAAGAGAGGTTGATCACTGATTAGAATGAGTTTGTAAAAATGGAAGTGCTTACTTATTTTTCTCCTGGTTTGCTTATTTTTTTTTTTTTTGATAAACGAAATGAAATGGGAAAGGTTGATAAAGAAAAGAGTTTACAGGCTATGTTACTTCACTGGTACAAGATTGTTCAGAGATTCTTCTCTATGGGTATGGAGGCTGATATGATCTTGCTTGTACTAGGGATGTTCAACATTTAATGCCCACGTCCTTTATGTCCACTTATACTTATCCCTATCTCAATTTCGTATGTACTTAGGCTGGTATATACTTTTCTTTATACCATTTGTATACAAAGATATTCCATATTTTTACTTTATTTTGTTATGCCTGCAACCTGTATATCCAGTTCATTTCCTTGCCTAGCATAATTACTTACAGCCTTGCATCTATACATGTTTCCAGAACTATCAAAGTGTTTAATTTTACTTTGTCTATCTTTGCCTACAAACTACTTATAGGTCACATACAAGATACTTTTCTTTCTTTTACTTAACTTTGTTTATTTGCCTTTGCTCTTATCTTTGAAATATAATTAAGTATATTTATAGTTTATTAACATATGGTTAGAATTTAGGTGATGAGTTTACTTTTATACTTAGTTTATTTCCTTCTTCGATTTTCTAATCCAAATACTTAATTTTATTCCCTATATATATTTATTATTTATATTTGTGAATTACATTATAGAAAATGAAACAAAACTATGTATATATATATATACAAATATAAGCTTATACATATATATATAACAAGATGTTTAATTTGAAAATAACACTTCTAATTTAAATCTATTTATATTTACATATATAACAATACATTAATAAATGTATTTTGAAACAACAATTTGTCAAATTTAATTAATTTATAAAAGAGGCTATAACTTCCTATTATTGTTTAAATGAATAAATGTCTCATATTTATTAAACCATATTTTAAAAAAACAAACCCTTTTTATTTTAATTCTTGAACTTAAGCTAAGATATATATTTAAATCAATTAAACATTTACCTTAACTATTTTAAAACTATATATTCTATATTAACTCCTAATTTCCAAATTACCAAAAATATATTAGAATTTGGAAACAAGCTTTATTTATTTATTAGATTCCAACCAAAGATTTCTATTTACAATATACACAAATATATATACATTATAAATAGAAAACAGTTTATTAGCTTTTTAAAAGATAAATTATCAGTTAAAAGAAAATTATTATATCAATTCTAAATTTACCAACAAGAACTTATCAAATCAATTTGATTTTAAATGCAGATTATTAAATTGATATTGTCAGAAATTCCGGGATGTCACAATAACTTTCGTAATTATTACACCGATTGGTCGTTTATATATTTCAAAAACCAAATCAATTTCAATTTCAAATAGAATTCGTAAATCAACATTTCATTTGTCTTTCTAAATCAATTTCCAAATTTTCGTTTCAAAACTTCCAATTTTCCGTTTCAAAATCTTATAATTCAATTTCAATTTCTATTTAAAACAATTCAAATATTGATTCAAGTTCGTATATAAGTTTCATTCCGAAATCATTTAAATAAATTCTATTTAACATTCAAATCAATTTAAACTCATTTATCGATTTCGTTCAATATTCGTTAAGTTACTTTATCATTCAAAACAATTTCTATTAAATTTCCAATTCATTTAATCAATTCTTAAGTTCAACTTCATTAAAACAAAACTTACAATTTTGAATTAAACTAAATTCGTCAAATCAATTCTCCAATTACAAGTCTTACATTAATTCCAAAAATATCACATTTCATTTTTGTTAAAGAAATCCAATTTCACTTATTTACTTCCTTAAATAATTTTCCAAAACTTAATTAATAATGAAACTCAATTTCAATTCTTTACGAAGTAAAATTCACTTATTCAAAAGTTCAATTTTTCTTATTAAAGAATTTCAATTCAATTTAATCATTTAATAATTCATTATTAAATAGTTCAAAACTTAATTATTAAATAATTTCAAAGTTTAATAATTTCAAACTTAATTATAATTTCAAACTTAATTATTAAATCATTTCAAACTTAATTCAATCATTTCTCAAATTAAACAACATTCTTTCATTGATTACATTTTTAATCGTTTGTTTCAGATTATTAAATATTACCATTTTCCTTTCATCAAAATTCAAATTTCAACTTCATTTCAAAACCATATTATTTTTTCAAATAAAATCTTCAATTTTATTTTTAAATCAAATTATTGACCAATCGGGTTTTATTTAATTTCCTATCCTAGGTCAAAGTTCATTTTGGGTATTTATCATTTCAACCCGATTCCAATTCAATTCAAAATCAAAACATAGCAAAGGGAACTTGCAGTGTGATAACTGGGATGGTGTCAAAGTAAATAAACAAGCAATAACAACAATCAATAACAATCCAATAATCAATTCAAATAATCCCGAAATAACCGTATTAATTCGCATTGTTATTTGTACGAATTAATATAATTATTTCTAGAGTCTACACTATCATTTCATGTAGATTAAAGATTATTACATTACGGTTTTCACTTGTCATTCAATTTACAATTTCATACATCATCAATTTAACAACATACATTCAGCGGTTCAAGGTGTAATTAAACAAATCATACGTGTCAATAAATTTTGACAGTTAAATGGGTCATATTATACAAATGTCATTTAATCAAATTTAACATTTAATCATCCTATATCAAGTTCAATTGCATACTATTTATCACTTAACACTAACAAATTAACGTCCAATAAAACATCAACAATAAATCAATTATCAGTTAAACTGTATTATCATCGCATAAATAATTAACAAATAATGGTGTCAGATGTCACAGGTGAACTGATACAGATAATAGCATATATAACAGTGTAATTAACTAACAGCAGCATATTTCAATTGTCGTTTCAATTGAAATCAAATTTAATAAATAAAAGAACGTTAATCGTGAGTGATTGCTCACCTTTCGAGGCTAGAGACGAACGAGATTGGGATGAGTTACGAATCCAAGCCCGAATTTCAAAGCAAAGCAGGATTGACACGACTCGACGAATAGAGCTGATAGATAGGAATCAATGAAATAATCAGTACCATTTTGATGTAACTAAAACCGAAGAAAATATATATTTTAAATTCTCTCTAAAATCAATTCTTAAACATATATTTAAAATGAGATATATACATCAAATTAATAATTTAAATTTAAGACGAATAAAAACATGTGTATATATAACTTACATAAATACATAACAAATGTTTATATCCATATTCAAACAATACATACTGCATAACTTTTTAAATAAACATTTATATATTGAGACCTTATATATACTACTGACATGAATTATACTTCTTGATATATGTGTAACCCATGCAATTCCATATATACCCTTACACCCACATATCAATTTACCTAACTCATATAGCATAACATTTGTACAAAACTATTTTGAAGTTAAAAGCTGTATAAAATTTGTATACATGAACTAATATATAACATATATCTAGTCTTCATTGTTTACATAAATTAATTTATAAATATATTTCCACTCACAGATAATATACTTTTATGCTCAGTCAAACTTATAATATAGTATACATACTGCTTTATAAACAATTGTATTTATATATCTAAAGAACTAGCATGTACTGAGATGAACACAGAATATGCACTTAAGTACCTTGTATATATCACACGTACACTATATTGAATTATGAACATATATGTATTACAACCAAATGTACAACTTAGTATATCCTATACATATAATTATCCAGTAACTTGCAGCAGTTTACAACAACCCTTTACACAAAATATTGTAACTTATATATACGGTTATATAAACTCACATATATAAAATAACTTTATATAAAATATATATATACTAATATATAACAAATATATATAAGAGGAAAGGCTTACGACTAAGGAGAACTGCTCGCTCCAAGGAGTTGGAGCCGTGGCGCCTCAGCCATGCAGTCGGAGAGGAGGGGAAGGTACTTGGGTTTGAGTTGTTGTCAGGGTAGAGAGGTTGGTTGCTGTCAATGTGATGAGGCGGAGGGGTGGCATTGGCGGCAGAGGTCTCGGCGATGGGAGGAAACTCATGTAACATCCCGAAAATTTTCGACTTTCGAAAATTCAACATCGATACTCACTTTATCGACTGCTGAGCCATCGAATGCCGGAAACCCGAAAAGTTATGGTTTTAAGAAAGGAGAAATAGATAGAAGAAGAAGAAAAGAAGAAAAAGAAAGAAGAATAGAAAACAGAAACAGAAAACAATATCAGAATCTCACATATCGCAGCGGAACAATATATAATAGATAAATGAATATCATTTAAAAACAAAAGAATTATATCTGTTATTACATCACATCACATCATATCATCAGAGTCAATATACAACAATGGACAGTTATATAACTTGTCCTCATACAGAATACACAGCGGAATAAATATATCAGATACAAATACTACGACTCGTCATCCAGCTTATCTCCAAAGCTCCAGAATATCCAGAATATCCTGATAACATAACTCTAGGCTGCCCGTGTGGAAATTGGTGGGCACCCAGAGTTTAGAAGGGAACAATAAACTCCGAGTCAGTCATGGTGACTGGTGTGAGATCGTAAAACAGTTATTTTTTTTTAAATAATCAACAGAAAATTTTTAAAGTAAATTCGCAATGCTTTTGGAAAATGAAACTACCATAAGACCTCCCGCCACACACACAATGCAAACGCAGAATTGGAGGAGATTTCTTCTTATGATAGTCAAAGATGCTTACTACGCAAAATCAAATTCTTTTTGATATTATTATTAGTGCATAGTGTAGAAAACATTTCGAAAGTACAATATAAATCTTAGCCAGCATAGGCATTCCGCACTTATGCCTACTATAGCTACTATGTTCAATAGCAGGTTACCGCCACATTCCATAGCAGGTAATACAACTAAAACCGTACACGTCACGTATTGTTTCTTTGGATTTCCAACGAATGGTCAGGCTAAGGAACTTCCTATCCACGATGGGTACGTCCCTGGAATAGACGACCCGAGAACCTAACCGGATCTCTGCCAACACAAGGCCGGGTTACCTCTGCAAAAATAGGTAACTACTGACACGCGTATGCCATCCCCCGATCGTCACCGATCTTCCCGAGGATCCCCGATTCGCAACAAACCACATAGATAATAATAATGCAGTAACCACAGAGGTTAAGTATCTGGGCTCCATACCATGATACCACCTTTATCCAGAAGGAATGACATACACTACGGGGCGCTACTCCCTAGAACCTTGCTGCATCCTTCCTGTTTCGACCATTTCCGGGGTGTGAGGCTCGACGAAGTCTCGTCCACAAAGCTACGCTTTCTTAAAAAGCCCTGCTTCGAGTCAAACAAAATGATCAACCTATGATCACAAAGATATAAGATCAAACAAATGATCATATCGCAAATGATCAAACACTGATCATTTCACAGCAACACTCAGTATGCCACGTTACCAAATTGGGATATATCGCTGATAAATTTCAACTACATAACCTCTGAGCTCGTACGTCTCAGAGAAGGGTGTTAAGCTAAGAGAATAAATTCTCCGCCACCAACAGAAATGTATTTGAAAGAAATCAGCTTTATATCTCAAATTGTAACGTCAGACATACAATCCATATAAGTCTGTTCCGGGATCGAACAGAACCGAAGGCACTTCTCACGAAGCCCTTGCAATTCCGGATAATTTTCAATCACGTCGGGACTTCCCGTCACTAAGGTTGATAAAACCTCTAAATCGAAGATCAGTCGATGTAGAGTAACTCGACGGTAATCCTTCCGTTTTCAAAAATATCCGGTCTTCAACACCGGTCTTCGAATGCAATTCATAACGACGTATCACATATTCGGAATGGGTTATACGACCCCATGGTCCTTTCCCGGCTAAACCGAATAGTGAGCGTTTATTTAAAATAAGTGTGGCATTCAAGTTCATCCAATTCACAACAAATACCTATCTAAAGGTAATTATTGATAGTCGGTTATTTAACTATCAATAAAGATGCGCAACATCATCAGATTCCAAATAATTCTCCAAATTATTTTATCTCCAAAAATATCTTTACTAGATATAGAATTTCCACACTTAACCGTTTGAAAACAATTTCAAATCAATTCCCACATTTCTTTTTATCTTTTGAAGATAAAATCTCAAAACAGTTCATTTCATATTGGAAAAGCATTTCCACACTTATTCAAAAATAAGTATTTCGCAAATCTATTTATTTTCAACATTTGAAAATATTCACTATACTTAAATCAATATTTGAGTATATATTTCATTCTTTAAGGAAATCTATTTTCTATAACAACATCAATTTGAGTCAAAACGAATGTTACGTAAAACATCGTTACGACGACTCAAAAATCACTAGTATAGGGATTCGAGATTAAAATAGATATGTAAATCCCAATACTAGATAAAAACATTTCCTTTCGGAAATCATTTACTATAACAATAGTGTTATAGTTCACCATTTCCTTATATTTCTCGAAAACGTCTATTTCAACAATAAATGTTGAAATCTATGCTTTCGATTCATAACACATTTTAAAACACCTTTAAAATGTTTAACTTCATTTTTAAAATATTACTTCTTCAAAAATGAATCCATTTTACTTAACAATATATTCACTGTCCAAAATCGTGAATAAAATTTACTTAACCCCATTTCAATCACTCCTACACATTTTTATTTCAATAAAAATTCGCTATTCAAAATCGTGAATATATCTTCTTAAATAATCTTCTATATTAAATTTATCACATTCAATCTATTTTCGAATTTATAAGCACGTTTATAAATTCTATTTCTCTTTTAATAACAACTTCGACTTATAAACCTTCTTTTATCAACTTCTATATTTAACTTATCAAAATAAGTGACTTTGGGTTTATAACAACTTTTATAAATTTTAATTCTACTTATAAAAGCTTCCATACCAAATCAATCTCAATATTGATTTCTAATTTTATTTTCAACGTTTGAATAAAACTTCCATATTGATTTCTCAAAAATTCATTTCTAAATATTAAATCAATTACAGATTGATTTCTAATTTTATTTATCACTACTAAATAAATTCCTTATTTTTCTCAAATTATTCAATATTCTGTTTTAAAATGGATTCTTCAAATTGAAATCATTTTTCATTGATTTCACAACTTATTTCAATTTACCAATTAAATTTCTAATTGGATTTCCAACTTATCTTCTTTTAAATAAATTCCTTCTTAAGAAAATAAATTTCAATCGTTTCTTTCAATCTATTTAAAAATCCAAATTTAAATTAATTTCTTCAATTTATAATCATGATTATACGAAATTCATTTATTTAACATTTTCACTTTATTCTGGAAATAAATTCGATAAGATTATAAAAATTAACTTTTTATACTTTAAAATTCCTTGCTTCAAAATTTATTCAATTTCAAAAATTGATTCACTTAGAAATTTTCTACTTGAATTTCAAAAATTCAATTTCGTTTATCTTTGGAATCCAATGATGTCAAAACATCCATTCAGCTAAATTTTAGCTTTCAAACAATTTCCAGATATCAATATGATTAATAGCATCACTATAATCATTCACAGATTCATATCACAATAGAAATAAATTAAATCAAAGTGAGGGGTCCAGTTGGATCCCTCCAACCTGTTTCCCTGCATCCAAAGATGTTAGCACAATACCAATTCCGCTCTAGTACGGAATTATCGCGGTATATAGGTTTTTATAAATCCGCTTACTAACGGCGCAATAGGGTCTCATCCGCTATACGAGGCGGGAAATCATCAATCCAATATATACATATGCCAATATGTATATACTGCTATATATATAGATATATCCTATCATATCTAATAGCACATCCAATAGTAATCAAATCATCAATCAATAAATAACTGAAAATTCCACTTTTCATTTGAGTGAGAAAAAAATCTCACCTTAGCTTTTTAATTTGCCATCCATTTTCCCCTTTTGATCGATTCTTCATTTTAGACCTTGTATAACAATTTTAGACAATCGATTAATATTCGAATTAAATCGAGTAACCAATTTTCGCTTTGATAGTTTTAATCATTCACTGATTTTTATTTTAAACCATTTTCTTTTAATAAATCTGTTTAACTAAAAATTAACTTTAAAACTAAATTTCCTTTAACCAGTTAATTTTTTTTTTTTCAAAACATATCTATATATATACCTTATTATTATTATTTTTCTGTCTATATATCTTATTTAAATCAAAATATAAATTTTCTAAAACTTACATTAAAATCAATACTGCTCACTTTTAAAATTTCCAAAACAGTTGTCTTTTTAAATCACACTGCATATTATTATTTTTGAAAAAGAAAATAAATTATACCTTTACTGAAAAATGCAAACTCAGGCTCGACCATTGCCGAAGTTCGCCATCTCCTTTCATCGCCGCCCCATCCAAACTCAGGTCGCGACATCGCTCTCAAACGCCATGGTGAATCACGAACTCGAACAAATGATGAAGCCCTAGTCTCGCGAGTCGCCCCCGTGTACCCAGCCCATGCCGCCGCTTGCCGTTGATTTGCGATTGCCAGAAATCGCGACTGCCAGAAATCGCGACCCCTATCCATAGTCCTTCGAATTCGCGAAACTAGATGTCGACGTTGCCCACCACAACTTCAAGAACGCGATCTGCTCGCGAGCCCTAGCTTGATGGAGATCCAATTCAAATCGAACGAATTCGATTCGCTATGTATTCGATGATGATGCAAAGAGAGGTGGGAGGGACGGTGGCTGTTTTGAGCAGAAAGGCTTCGATCTTTGTTTTAAATATTTTGTTTAATTTTGATTTTGAAACTGAAGAGGGGAGAACGGGATTTTCATTCGTTCGAACGAAAGTGAGGATGAAGGGAAAAAAAAAGGAATCGGCCATTGTTATATATTTTTATTTCTTTCGTTTGTTTTGAACGAGAAGGGATATTAAAAATGAACGAAGCAGAAGAAGATGTGATTTCAGGGAACGAGATGATGGTGTTTTGTACGAGAGGAAACATTTGTGTGCTGAAGTTAACAGGCTACAGTGTTTTGAGTTGAGGCCAAAAGTGCTGATGTTGACCAAATACAAATTTAAATTTAAATTGAATTCGATAAAGATTCAACGCCTTTATGTGTCGTACGTTCACATAACAGCTCCGATAAATACGAAATTTGAAATCCGGTAATAACAAACTATTACGGACCCAATGAAACTGGTTTCGTCGGATTCCGAGACTGTGCCTCGGAACGCTACTTTCAAATATCGATTGAACGATATAAATTTCAAAACTGAACAGACACTTAAAATTTAAATTTTTACCACTTCCATTATCTTCAGTATCATCAATACGAATTTTAAAAGCTTTCAGATTTTTTTTAATCAGCTTAAAATTGAAGATTTAAATTTTTATTTAACATTCAATAGATTAAATTCTGAAATTTAATCGCCAATTTCAATATTATATCGAGGATTCAAATTAAATCATCGTTCAAATATTTAAAATTAATTAAATATTCTCAATTAAATTCGTTCAAAATTCTGGGTCGTTACAAACTTCCCCCCTTAAAAGAATTTCGTCCTCGAAATTACAAGTTAGGGAAAAATGTCCTTAACTCGTCTACTATTTTTCAACATCTAATAGTTTTATCAAATTTCAAAACAAATCTCTCTACTACAGATTCGTTATTATTCCAACTAAATTTCAACTTCTACTTTAAGTTTCAAACAATCGTTGTTTTACTACTTTATTCAAATTTAAATTCAAATTTAAACTTTAAACTTTCAAATTTTCTCAAAATTTTTCTAACACCCGAAATTTTCGAAAAATTTCGCCAGCGTCTCCTTTGCGCGGCTAATACGGCACGACTACAAAACGTCCCTACGGACTCTCAGATTTCAAAAAGAAAAAGAAAAAGCCATGCGGCTAGAGAGAAATCATCAAAAACTCATATTATAATTCAAATACATACCTTTTTCGAGCAATTCGAATTATCTGTGAAATCAAAATTCCAATTCCTTTATACCTGTATATCCTACTAGCCATGATATCTAGTTACATATATTCAAACCATTTCGTACATTCAATTACAAAATTTTCAATATAACTGCTTATATCATCTTTAAGTTCGCTATTGAAGTTATATATCCATTATGATTCAATCTTTACATTTCAATTTCATTTGAATCTAATTCATAACTTCAATTCTATTTGAATTCAATTTACTTCTGAATATTAAATTCCATCAACTATCTTTATTCACAACTGCACTATTCTAAATTAGTTTCAGTTACTAACTCATTACAAATTCCAATTTATTTTATTCAAATTTGTTTTTAACATTCAGTTTCAATTCCAGTTTTATTCACTTCATTCAATTAGCTTCAATGAATTTACACTTACATCCATTCTTCCATATCAATTTACTTTCATTAGATTGATTAACATCCAATACATTTATTTATTCAATTGCTAATCCATTTAACATTTCAAGTTGAATTTCACTTATATAACTCAAGTTCATATTCAATTCAGTAATAAATTTTGATACCCAAAATCAAATTCATTCGTTAAATGGATTTTTTATTTAAACTTTAAGAGTTATCAACTTCATAATATTTCATAAATATTCTTATAAAGTATTCCAGAGTCTTTTCAACCTTTCAAAACCATTTTGAAAACAATTCAAATTTATCTTTTGAATTTTCAAAACAAAACTCAATTTTCCAAACAACTTTCATTTAAAACAATTTGGCAGCAATTCCTCTTTTGGAAACCCGAAAATGAACACCGGTGATGTCGCGATCATCATCGGAATTATTTTCCAGCGACCAAAAAGAGTTTAGAGCTTTTATCTCTCTAAAATACTTTTCAAACCTTTGAAATTCATTTTCAAACCAAAAAGATTTTAAACTTTTCAAATCTCTAAAATTTACAAATTCCTTTCAAAACATTTCCAAATACTCCTCTGGAATTCCGTTTCAAATTATAAGTCACATTTATAATTTATATTCTCAAATTTCATTCGTATATGGATTAATTTCTTAATTTTGGAGTTACGATTTCAATTTCTTATAAAAATTCAAGGTTATTATTTTCCTAACAACCATGCAATCATACACTATAATAATTCATAGAAAATCGTTTCTTTTCTATACAAAAATAGCTTTGGGTAAAATTATCTCATTTACCCTATTTAAAACAATACTGTGCCGAATTGTTCTATTCAAGCGTTTAGAAACCCCTTCGATACAGTTTTGCAAGACTGTGCCGACGAAGGTTCATATACCACTCAATAAACCAATCATCACAATATAAAACAATTTTATATTCAAATAACAAATACGCGCTCATATCTATAATTACACTCAAACTCATTCTAGAGTACTGCTGACTCTATCTCTAATGAGTAACACCCAACAGAGCAGGGTTGTCGCTTAACCATATGCTCTGATACCAAATGTAACATCCCGAAAATTTTCGACTTTCGAAAATTCAACATCGATACTCACTTTATCGACTGCTGAGCCATCGAATGCCGGAAACCCGAAAAGTTATGGTTTTAAGAAAGAAGAAATAGGTAGAAGAAGAAGAAAAGAAGAAAAAGAAAGAAGAATAGAAAACAGAAACAGAAAACAATATCAGAATCTCACATATCGCAGCGGAACAATATATAATAGATAAATGAATATCATTTAAAAACAAAAGAATTATATCTGTTATTACATTACATCACATCATATCATCAGAGTCAATATACAACAATGGACAGTTATATAACTTGTCCTCATACAGAATACACAGCGGAATAAATATATCAGATACAAATGCTACGACTCGTCATCCAGCTTATCTCCAAAGCTCCAGAATATCCAGAATATCCTGATAACATAACTCTAGGCTGCCCGTGTGGAAATTGGTGGGCACCCAGAGTTTAGAAGGGAACAATAAACTCCGAGTCAGTCATGGTGACTGGTGTGAGATCGTAAAACAGTTATTTTTTTTTAAATAATCAACAGAAAATTTTTAAAGTAAATTCGCAATGCTTTTGGAAAATGAAACTACCATAAGACCTCCCGCCACACACACAATGCAAACGCAGAATTGGAGGAGATTTCTTCTTATGATAGTCAAAGATGCTTACTACGCAAAATCAAATTCTTTTTGATATTATTATTAGTGCATAGTGTAGAAAACATTTCGAAAGTACAATATAAATCTTAGCCAGCATAGGCATTCCGCACTTATGCCTACTATAGCTACTATGTTCAATAGCAGGTTACCGCCACATTCCATAGCAGGTAATACAACTAAAACCGTACACGTCACGTATTGTTTCTTTGGATTTCCAACGAATGGTCAGGCTAAGGAACTTCCTATCCACGATGGGTATGTCCCTGGAATAGACGACCCGAGAACCTAACCGGATCTCTGCCAACACAAGGCCGGGTTACCTCTGCAAAAATAGGTAACTACTGACACGCGTATGCCATCCCCCGATCGTCACCGATCTTCCCGAGGATCCCCGATTCGCAACAAACCACATAGATAATAATAATGCAGTAACCACAGAGGTTAAGTATCTGGGCTCCATACCATGATACCACCTTTATCCAGAAGGAATGACATACACTACGGGGCGCTACTCCCTAGAACCTTGCTGCATCCTTCCTGTTTCGACCATTTCCGGGGTGTGAGGCTCGACGAAGTCTCGTCCACAAAGCTACGCTTTCTTAAAAAGCCCTGCTTCGGGTCAAACAAAATGATCAACCTATGATCACAAAGATATAAGATCAAACAAATGATCATATCGCAAATGATCAAACACTGATCATTTCACAGCAACACTCAGTATGCCACGTTACCAAATTGGGATATATCGCTGATAAATTTCAACTACATAACCTCTGAGCTCGTACGTCTCAGAGAAGGGTGTTAAGCTAAGAGAATAAATTCTCCGCCACCAACAGAAATGTATTTGAAAGAAATCAGCTTTATATCTCAAATTGTAACGTCAGACATACAATCCATATAAGTCTGTTTCGGGATCGAACAGAACCGAAGGCACTTCTCACGAATCCCTTGCAATTCCGGATAATTTTCAATCACGTCGGGACTTCCCGTCACTAAGGGTGATAAAACCTCTAAATCGAAGATCAGTCGATGTAGAGTAACTCGACGGTAATCCTTCCGTTTTCAAAAATATCCGGTCTTCAACACCGGTCTTCGAATGCAATTCATAATGACGTATCACATATTCGGAATGGGTTATACGACCCCATGGTCCTTTCCCGGCTAAACCGAATAGTGAGCGTTTATTTAAAATAAGTGTGGCATTCAAGTTCATCCAATTCACAACAAATACCTATCTAAAGGTAATTATTGATAGTCGGTTATTTAACTATCAATAAAGATGCGCAACATCATCAGATTCCAAATAATTCTCCAAATTATTTTATCTCCAAAAATATCTTTACTAGATATAGAATTTCCACACTTAACCGTTTGAAAACAATTTCAAATCAATTCCCACATTTCTTTTTATCTTTTGAAGATAAAATCTCAAAACAGTTCATTTCATATTGGAAAAGCATTTCCACACTTATTCAAAAATAAGTATTTCGCAAATCTATTTATTTTCAACATTTGAAAATATTCACTATACTTAAATCAATATTTGAGTATATATTTCATTCTTTAAGGAAATCTATTTTCTATAACAACATCAATTTGAGTCAAAACGAATGTTACGTAAAACATCGTTACGACGACTCAAAAATCACTAGTATAGGGATTCGAGATTAAAATAGATATGTAAATCCCAATACTAGATAAAAACATTTCCTTTCGGAAATCATTTACTATAACAATAGTGTTATAGTTCACCATTTCCTTATATTTCTCGAAAACGTCTATTTCAACAATAAATGTTGAAATCTATGCTTTCGATTCATAACACATTTTAAAACACCTTTAAAATGTTTAACTTCATTTTTAAAATATTACTTCTTCAAAAATGAATCCATTTTACTTAACAATATATTCACTGTCCAAAATCGTGAATAAAATTTACTTAACCCCATTTCAATCACTCCTACACATTTTTATTTCAATAAAAATTCGCTATTCAAAATCGTGAATATATCTTCTTAAATAATCTTCTATATTAAATTTATCACATTCAATCTATTTTCGAATTTATAAGCACGTTTATAAATTCTATTTCTCTTTTAATAACAACTTCGACTTATAAACCTTCTTTTATCAACTTCTATATTTAACTTATCAAAATAAGTGACTTTGGGTTTATAACAACTTTTATAAATTTTAATTCTACTTATAAAAGCTTCCATACCAAATCAATCTCAATATTGATTTCTAATTTTATTTTCAACGTTTGAATAAAACTTCCATATTGATTTCTCAAAAATTCATTTCTAAATATTAAATCAATTACAGATTGATTTCTAATTTTATTTATCACTACTAAATAAATTCCTTATTTTTCTCAAATTATTCAATATTCTGTTTTAAAATGGATTCTTCAAATTGAAATCATTTTTCATTGATTTCACAACTTATTTCAATTTACCAATTAAATTTCTAATTGGATTTCCAACTTATCTTCTTTTAAATAAATTCCTTCTTAAGAAAATAAATTTCAATCGTTTCTTTCAATCTATTTAAAAATCCAAATTTAAATTAATTTCTTCAATTTATAATCACGATTATACGAAATTCATTTATTTAACATTTTCACTTTATTCTGGAAATAAATTCGATAAGATTATAAAAATTAACTTTTTATACTTTAAAATTCCTTGCTTCAAAATTTATTCAATTTCAAAAATTGATTCACTTAGAAATTTTCTACTTGAATTTCAAAAATTCAATTTCGTTTATCTTTGGAATCCAATGATGTCAAAACATCCATTCAGCTAAATTTTAGCTTTCAAACAATTTCCAGATATCAATATGATTAATAGCATCACTATAATCATTCACAGATTCATATCACAATAGAAATAAATTAAATCAAAGTGAGGGGTCCAGTTGGATCCCTCCAACCTGTTTCCCTGCATCCAAAGATGTTAGCACAATACCAATTCCGCTCCAGTACGGAATTATCGCGGTATATAGGTTTTTATAAATCCGCTTACTAACGGCGCAATAGGGTCTCATCCGCTATACGAGGCGGGAAATCATCAATCCAATATATACATATGCCAATATGTATATACTGCTATATATATAGATATATCCTATCATATCTAATAGCACATCCAATAGCAATCAAATCATCAATCAATAAATAACTGAAAATTCCACTTTTCATTTGAGTGAGAAAAAAATCTCACCTTAGCTTTTTAATTTGCCATCCATTTTCCCCTTTTGATCGATTCTTCATTTTAGACCTTGTATAACAATTTTAGACAATCGATTAATATTCGAATTAAATCGAGTAACCAATTTTCGCTTTGATAGTTTTAATCATTCACTGATTTTTATTTTAAACCATTTTCTTTTAATAAATCTGTTTAACTAAAAATTAACTTTAAAACTAAATTTCCTTTAACCAGTTATTTTTTTTTTTCAAAACTTATCTATATATATACCTTATTATTATTATTTTTCTGTCTATATATCTTATTTAAATCAAAATATAAATTTTCTAAAAATTACATTAAAATCAATACTGCTCACTTTTAAAATTTCCAAAACAGTTGTCTTTTTAAATCACACTGCATATTATTATTTTTGAAAAAGAAAATAAATTATACCTTTACTGAAAAATGCAAACTCAGGCTCGACCATTGCCGAAGTTCGCCATCTCCTTTCATCGCCGCCCCATCCAAACTCAGGTCGCGACATCGCTCTCAAACGCCGTGGTGAATCACGAACTCGAACAGATGATGAAGCCCTAGTCTTGCGAGTCGCCCCCGTGTACCCAGCCCATGCCGCCGCTTGCCGTTGATTTGCGATTGCCAGAAATCGCGACTGCCAGAAATCGCGACCCCTATCCATAGTCCTTCGAATTCGCGAAACTAGATGTCGACGTTGCCCACCACAACTTCAAGAACGCGATCTGCTCGCGAGCCCTAGCTTGATGGAGATCCAATTCAAATCGAACGAATTCGATTCGCTATGTATTCGATGATGATGCAAAGAGAGGTGGGAGGGACGGTGGCTGTTTTGAGCAGAAAGGCTTCGATCTTTGTTTTAAATATTTTGTTTAATTTTGATTTTGAAACTGAAGAGGGGAGAACGGGATTTTCATTCGTTCGAACGAAAGTGAGGATGAAGGGAAAAAAAAGGAATCGGCCATTGTTATATATTTTTATTTCTTTCGTTTGTTTTGAACGAGAAGGGATATTAAAAATGAACGAAGCAGAAGAAGATGTGATTTCAGGGAACGAGATGATGGTGTTTTGTGTAACAACCCTGTATTTTACAAATATTTTTAAATTGATTTTTCCAGATTCAAAAGCTTTATTTATGAAAAAGAATAAATTTTGTTATTTTAAATATAAACTTTGATTTTGATATGGATTAGAATTACAAATATGACTGAATAGAATAATTTTCCAAAAAGTGAATTTTGGTTAAAATAGTCAAACTTTGACTTTTAAATTTAAATTTTAAATATTTGAAATTATAAATTTTATCTTTTATTATGAAAATAGATTTAATAACATGAATACTGCTTTTCGTTTCGTTGAAAACGGAGTTAAACTGCAAAAGATATGTACATTTCAATTTTGAGTATAAATTGTTTATTTTGCAATTTTGTTATTTTAAATTGTATAAATTATATTTTTCTTTGTCATATTTTATTTTAATATGTGTTAATATGTTATTTTATGTATATTTTGTCTTTTAAATATTTATAAAGTGATGTTTGAATTTTTCCAAAGCTCATTGAATTTATTTTCTATTTTAAAGGTAGTTTCCATTTTTCTGCTATTTTCTTCATTTAAATTGTATTTAATTAAAATTTATTTATTCATTTTTATGTATGCATTTTTTTTTATGTTTTTATCTTTATTTATAAATATTTTTCATGTACATACAATTTTCCCAAAGTTCATTTCATTTATTTTCAAATTTTCAAGCCTAATTTACATTTTCTTTGTTATTTTCTTAATTTAATTATATTTAATTAATATTTATTTATTTATTTTTGTTTATTTACTATATTTTCGTGTTTTATCTGTATTTATACATATTTTACATGTATTTAAAATTTAAAAAGAAATGGTGGAAATTTGAAAGGTTTTATAACTCTTGTAACTCCAATGTCCTTTTATCTACCGACCTTTCATTTCTCAACCTCCTCTTTATTGATTTTTGGCCGTACCTTTACTCCATCTTTCAGCCACATTCCTCACTCTTTCTCACGAAAATTTTATCATCTTTCTTGAGAAAAAAACTCACGGCCATTTGTTTTACAAAAATTTGGTAAATTCTATCATCTTTCTTCTTGTTTTTATGATTTTTCTATTGATTGTTGCATTGATCCTTCTTGTGTTTTGCTAGGCCTAGCCTCTACCACCACCACCACCATCCTCTCCACCATCATTTGCAGCAGCTCCTCCTCCTAATCCTCTGCCATGATCATGCCATACCATTCCCTTGACCAAAATCCCACAAAAACTTGCACAAAACTCCTTAAAACATTGCCTAGACCACACATATCATCACCTACCCTCCATATCTTGCTTTGGCCGCCACCTACTCCACCTCCACCACCAATAGACGACCTGAAACCCACTACCACACCTGTACCTAACCCCCTACAGATCTGGCCGTGCCTAAGGTTGCCTTGGTCGTGGCCTTTGGTTGCATGAAATCATGTTTGTTTGCCCTATAGTTGTAGTTCCATGCACACATACCTTTGCATCATCTTTTCCTATGTATGGACGACTTGTTGAACCCAAAACCTGATCCAAACCTGATCCAAAACCCTTCCATTACAGTGCTTTTACAGCCCATTGCTGAAGCATATGAGGTAAAAAGCAAGTGCAAGCATTTCTATTTGATTCTGTGCAGTCTATTCTAGTGTAGTTTTGATCGTAGCTGATTTGAAACTCATCGTTGTTATATTGTTTTGTTTGACTTGTATTCAAGGGATTTGATACTTTGGCTCCTCCACTCTTATTTGAATCGTGTTATCGTGCTTGTTTGGATCTCATTCGTGCATTCGTCGTTGTGTCTCCAGCACAAAACGGTGAGTTATTCTCACCAGACAATATGTACCTATATAACTAGTAAATTGACACCCTACGAATCTGTAAAAATATATTATCATGTTATATATGCTTATATTATTATCATATGATGTTCACACCTGTTATTACACCTGTTATATCATATGTTACTTTTATTTAATGTTATTCTATTATTTATATCTGTTATCACCATTGCAAGTTCCCTGTAGACTAGAATCACTATGGGTTGAAATGATACATACCCGAACGGACTTTAGAATAGGAAAAAAATCGTTATGGGCTGAAATGATAGGCCTGAATGGTTTTTATTTAATTTATTTTAACTTGGGATTGCGGGTTTGAAATGATAGAACCCGGATTTTTCTTTTTAAACTGCGGATCGAAATGATACATATCCGTATCACTTGACCTAGGCTAGAAAACTATATACAGGCCCGTGGTTATTTTATAAAGTGTTTTGGATATTTTTAAGTATTTTAAAAATTATAAATTTATGAAATTTGATTTAAATAGATTTTGAAATGTTTAAAATAAAGAAATTATGATTTTTCTATGTGTTAAAAATGTAATTAATGAATGGTTTAACTGGATTTTTGAAATATAACTTAAGTTGGAAATTTGGAATTTGGTTAAAAATGATATTTAAGTTATATAAATAAAATGGATATTAAATTTTATTTGGAAATGGTAAATATGATAATTTGATTAAATGTGAATTTAAGTGATTTATTAAAGTATTATTGATTTTTTTCTATGAATTTAAGTGGTTAAATAAATGAATGTTTAAAAGTGATCTTTTAAAATATAACTTGACTTGGAAATGTGAAATTTGGTTTTAATTAAAGGTTTTAGTTAATTAAATAAAATTGGAAATTTAGTTAAATTTGTGAAATGGTAATTTAAATTTGAAGTGTTAAGTTATTTGTTGAAATGTGAAGAATTGGAAACTTTTACACTTAAATTTATTAAGTAAATTGTTGAAAATTGGATTTAATTATAAGAAATTTATTGTGAAAAAGATACATGTTAAATGATATGTAAATGAATATTTTAAATGTTAAATTATGATTTTTAAAATGTTTAAAGAGTTTAAAATGAAGTTATTTAATTGCTGGAAATACACTAAAAAGCTGGAAATCACTTTTAATAGCATTCAGAAATGCTATGGTTCTGAATTACACTAAAAATTGAATAAAAGGGCTACTACAGCATTTCTGAAATGCTGCAGTTGCTGTAGTTGAACTTATAGGCTAATATTGAACCCAGGTCTATTATAGCATTCTCTGGAAATGCTATAATGGTCTGCAGTCTTTGCTGAAACCAAATTTAACCCTTGTTTTGAAATCTGAACTACCGCAGCACTTCTGAAATGCTGTCTTTTCTGTTTTGAACTATAATTCAACTAAAACTGAGTTTTAACAGCAGTTTTAAGTGCTGTCTTTGCTGAATTAAAAATGTTTTCAAATATAACTTATAGCAGTTGTTTTTAAATGCTGTGAAATGCTGAAATTTTAATAATTAGGGTTTTTGACTTAGTAAACGAACTCAGAATGGTTTGAAATTTTGGAAATTGAATACTTGATTTGAAAATATAATAATTACACTTTTAAAAGGTTTTAATGAATTACTTTGATTGGAATAAACTATTTAAAGGTGATTTGAAATGATAGTAAATGAACGATATCTTTGAATTTAAAAGGTATTTAAAGTTGAATATTTGGATTTGAACTGATAGGATATTTTATTTTAAAAAAAATGGTTTGAAATGAAGTTTTGTAAGGATATGATATTTTATGATATTAAAATGATTTGAAATGAAGTTTTGAAATGATATGATATTTTAAAAAATATGGAAATGGTTTGGAATTGATTTAATCTTTATTTTGATAAAGATTTGGATTTGAAATGATATTCTATTTTGAAGTATAAACTGTTTTTAAACTTATAACCACGGGTTATAATAACGTTGGGTTGTTAAAGAGACCGGGATCGGATATGGACATACTCTCTGTCTTACCGAAAACCACTTTGGCAACTGTGTACGCGGTGGAGATTCCAGAATGAAGTAGGATGGTGGCGACGTTCTTAAGGTATGTTACGTGGACCCAACTCCCGTGAGTTGGCATAAGGTGGCTAAAACAGGAGCGATCTCGGACCAGTGAGGTAGCACCTCTTCTCGGACACATTTCTTCGATATTATACTCTTACTTGTGATTGATTAGATGGCCATCCTCCGATTTGGGAGTGTTGTTCGAGGTGGAACGGTAGTGGCTGCTATGCGTATCCATCAGTCCGTGTGCGTAATTGGTATATCTACCCTGGCATTGCCTAGTTGTGCCGTGTCACCTACCATATCGAGCTTTACTACGATTATGATTTTAAGATCCGACCGCGTTAAGGTTCTCCATCCCCTTAACGCTATTTTCTATATGATTATACTTTACTTATTTAGACACTATTATAATAGCGAATATTACTACATAGTAGATATTTTAACGGATCCTTAGAGGATGGGCGGTCCCAAGCATCTTCTAAGTTACTTGTACCTTTATTACAGTTCACTTGAGTTGGTTTACATTATATAAGTATATATTGTCCTGACTCGAGTGTTTTGTGTTTTGCTTTACGCTCGGGTCAGCCTGAGTTATTCACAGATTTGGATTTCCACTCTCTTGGAGATTTGAATCGCTGGAGATTATCTGCTTGTCATGTCCTATCTATTTCAGTTCCGTTGTTCTACTCAGCTTGTACTTGGTTATTTTATTGAGACTTTTGTTGTACTCTATTTCTTCTGTTGTATCTTATGTAACTCTGATATATTTATATAGTAGCTTCATGAACTACTATTTCTTTTACTTCCGCTGCATTATTTTACTCTGTGTCTGTGATCTGTGATTATATTTATTTACTGTATATTCTGAGATTTGCCAAATTTTATTTACAACGCGGTATTTTGAGCAATTCAACTCCGGCATGAGTGTCTACCTATACACTTATAATGGATGCGAATGGTTGAAAATATCGGGTCGTTACAGTTGGTATCAGAGCTTTGGCTTTGAGGCAAAACTCAGCATATGGAGTAGATTTATTTACAAAATCACTTTCGTTCGAGTTTGAATCTTTTCCTCTTGATTCGAATTTCCTTTGAATTTTTGGAACGTTCCCTACGGTTCCAAAATTCATTCTTGTCCCTCACTATTCATCTTCTTTTGATTTTGGAGTATCACATAACTCCACTTCGAATGATCTTTATAGTAAATTGGCGGTCTCGCCAATATTCTAATTTTCTTGTAAAGGGTTGAAAATCCTTTACAATCAGCATCGATTAACCAGAGATTTATATTTATCCTTGGTTTAGATGCTAATATCTTTTGTTATTCCAAACTCTATCTCTTGAGATCGAAGGTAGATTTACCCCAGAAAATCCACATTTGATCTTATCCATTAAGTCACGGTTGACCCGGTTAAGGTTGTCCGCGATTTATCTAAGCTTACCCATCTCTCTACTCTGTTTAATCATCTTGTCTTTTGTTCCAATCTATCTTCCAAACATTTTGAACTGTACTTGTAAATTAATGTTTTGTTTTATATTGTGTTGTATGAGTTGTTGATGTTGATTTGGGTTTCCGATCGATTCGTCTGATCAACGCTATCGATAGGATTTCTAAAACACTTTGACAGAACAAATTGACACAATATTATTTTAAAATTTGGTTAATGAAATAAATTTGGATATATAATTTTATGGAACTTAATAAATTGATTTAAATTGATAATTTGAAATGATAATACTTGATTTATCATTTATTGTTCTACAAATGAATTTATAAATAGTTGTTTATAAATTTATTTGGGAACTGAAATGAATTTAAAATAAGAAATTTAAAGAATTTAATTTCCGATGGATTTCAAACTTTGTGTTTAAAATTTTTAAAAGGATATTATTTAAAGTATTTTTGAATAAAAATTTGTCTCTAAAGGATTTTAAAGTTTAAAAATTTAGTGCTCTTCTCTTTGTCGCTGGAAAATAATTTCGGTGATGACTGCAGCATCATCGACATTCATTTTCGAGTTTTGAACTGAAGAGACCGTTCTGTAGTCTTACTACAGCTTTTTTTTGAAAGATTTAATTTATTTGAATTTCTAAATATGATTTGATTTATAATATATATAGATAAATGATTTAAATTGATTTGACATATTATGTACATATATTTATTTATCTCTAAATGGTTTGAAGGGAATCGAAAATTAATTCTTACATTTTTTCTTCTTAATTTCAATTATAAAAAGAAAAATCAAAAAAAAAAAAATTGGATAAAGGATTCAAACTTGAGATAATTGAATCAGAAATTTTTATTTGTATAACACACAATTTCATTCCAATATAACTTACCTAAATTACACAGAAGTTGAATATGAAATTGGATAATATACAATACAGAAAGGATTTTATAAATAAAATTTGAGTGGTTATAATAAATGCTATACACATAAATTTTAGTTATAAAGATTAACAGAGGTAAATAGTGAAAAAGGAATTTAAAGAGATTTTATTTAAATAACTTAATAATCAAATTTAATTTACTATGGAACCTTAAGTCTAACCTAGGAATTTTAATAAAGGCTATTTCCTAAAATGAATATGTTGTATAATAAATAATGTATCTTTGAATAGATAAAATAAAATACATTTGAATTGGACTTTTGGTAATAAAGTTTATTTAACTTGAATTCATAGTTTAATTGATGTCTAAATGAATAAATGTGTAAAGAAATTTGATTGTTATATTTGCTATGATAAATACTTTATTTATGAAATTGATATGTCTTGAAAAATGAATAATTATGATTTAAATAGTTAAAATGTATTTTAACATCACTAAAACTTGATAATTGAGAATTTGGTTTTCAAATGGAAATTTTAAGTGTAACTTATTAAAGGAATATCTATTTATGAAATGGGTATTTTAAATAAAGTGTTAGGTTATGTGTTAAATTAAGAGCTAACTAAAATAGTGAACTTTTAACTTAATAAATGAAGTATAGTTTGATTTGAATATTCCATTCATAAAAGTTTGTTTTAATAAGTCATAAGTTAAATGATATCCAAATGAATATTTCTGATATTAAACTGATTTGAAATATTAATATATCTACTGTAGCATTTTATAAGTGCTGCTGTTTTGAAAATACAGTGTTTTGGAAATTTTTATAATTGAATGAACTTAGAAATGTTACAACTTTAAAATGAATATTGTTTGATCTTGGATTAAAATGGTTTAAATGAAGATTATTTTTAAAAAGGTGTTATGATTTTCTAAGTGTTATGTTTTTTTTTTGGTAACATTTCCAAAGTGTTATGATTTTAGTAGTATGATTTCCAAATGATTAACATCCCTAAATTGTTATGATTTCAAAGCATTATTGTTTCAAATTTATTATCTTATTTTGTTTTTCAAACTATCTTTTGGTTGTCCTTAATTCTCTTATCTTGTTACAGAATGTGAAGGCTATTGCTTATACCAGTCTGTTTAGAAATCTTTCTATATAATCTTGGATACTCACTTTTGAATCTGAACACTGTTTTTCAATTCATAGACCGTCGGTCAAGTGAAAAGGGAGATTCAGACTCTAGGGGATCTTTTTCGTGCTTATATTCTTGATTTGATCACCTCCATCTTGTTAAACTTACCTATAACAATAGTTATCAGGTGTAATTCCAATCTTCTTATCATCTTGTCTTAATTCTATTTCATTCTATCTTTTTCTGTGCTTTCCCGTACCTCGTTCCTTTTCGAGGACGAAAAGCTTTGAGTGAGGGAGAGTGTAACAACCCTGTATTTTACAAATATTTTTAAATTGATTTTTCCAGATTCAAAAGCTTTATTTATGAAAAAGAATAAATTTTGTTATTTTAAATATAAACTTTGATTTTGATATGGATTAGAATTACAAATATGACTGAATAGAATAATTTTCCAAAAAGTGAATTTTGGTTAAAATAGTCAAACTTTGACTTTTAAATTTAAATTTTAAATATTTGAAATTATAAATTTTATCTTTTATTATGAAAATAGATTTAATAACATGAATACTGCTTTTCGTTTCGTTGAAAACGGAGTTAAACTGCAAAAGATATGTACATTTCAATTTTGAGTATAAATTGTTTATTTTGCAATTTTGTTATTTTAAATTGTATAAATTATATTTTTCTTTGTCATATTTTATTTTAATATGTGTTAATATGTTATTTTATGTATATTTTGTCTTTTAAATATTTATAAAGTGATGTTTGAATTTTTCCAAAGCTCATTGAATTTATTTTCTATTTTAAAGGTAGTTTCCATTTTTCTGCTATTTTCTTCATTTAAATTGTATTTAATTAAAATTTATTTATTCATTTTTATGTATGCATTTTTTTTTATGTTTTTATCTTTATTTATAAATATTTTTCATGTACATACAATTTTCCCAAAGTTCATTTCATTTATTTTCAAATTTTCAAGCCTAATTTACATTTTCTTTGTTATTTTCTTAATTTAATTATATTTAATTAATATTTATTTATTTATTTTTGTTTATTTACTATATTTTCGTGTTTTATCTGTATTTATACATATTTTACATGTATTTAAAATTTAAAAAGAAATGGTGGAAATTTGAAAGGTTTTATAACTCTTGTAACTCCAATGTCCTTTTATCTACCGACCTTTCATTTCTCAACCTCCTCTTTATTGATTTTTGGCCGTACCTTTACTCCATCTTTCAGCCACATTCCTCACTCTTTCTCACGAAAATTTTATCATCTTTCTTGAGAAAAAAACTCACGGCCATTTGTTTTACAAAAATTTGGTAAATTCTATCATCTTTCTTCTTGTTTTTATGATTTTTCTATTGATTGTTGCATTGATCCTTCTTGTGTTTTGCTAGGCCTAGCCTCTACCACCACCACCACCATCCTCTCCACCATCATTTGCAGCAGCTCCTCCTCCTAATCCTCTGCCATGATCATGCCATACCATTCCCTTGACCAAAATCCCACAAAAACTTGCACAAAACTCCTTAAAACATTGCCTAGACCACACATATCATCACCTACCCTCCATATCTTGCTTTGGCCGCCACCTACTCCACCTCCACCACCAATAGACGACCTGAAACCCACTACCACACCTGTACCTAACCCCCTACAGATCTGGCCGTGCCTAAGGTTGCCTTGGTCGTGGCCTTTGGTTGCATGAAATCATGTTTGTTTGCCCTATAGTTGTAGTTCCATGCACACATACCTTTGCATCATCTTTTCCTATGTATGGACGACTTGTTGAACCCAAAACCTGATCCAAACCTGATCCAAAACCCTTCCATTACAGTGCTTTTACAGCCCATTGCTGAAGCATATGAGGTAAAAAGCAAGTGCAAGCATTTCTATTTGATTCTGTGCAGTCTATTCTAGTGTAGTTTTGATCGTAGCTGATTTGAAACTCATCGTTGTTATATTGTTTTGTTTGACTTGTATTCAAGGGATTTGATACTTTGGCTCCTCCACTCTTATTTGAATCGTGTTATCGTGCTTGTTTGGATCTCATTCGTGCATTCGTCGTTGTGTCTCCAGCACAAAACGGTGAGTTATTCTCACCAGACAATATGTACCTATATAACTAGTAAATTGACACCCTACGAATCTGTAAAAATATATTATCATGTTATATATGCTTATATTATTATCATATGATGTTCACACCTGTTATTACACCTGTTATATCATATGTTACTTTTATTTAATGTTATTCTATTATTTATATCTGTTATCACCATTGCAAGTTCCCTGTAGACTAGAATCACTATGGGTTGAAATGATACATACCCGAACGGACTTTAGAATAGGAAAAAAATCGTTATGGGCTGAAATGATAGGCCTGAATGGTTTTTATTTAATTTATTTTAACTTGGGATTGCGGGTTTGAAATGATAGAACCCGGATTTTTCTTTTTAAAATGCGGATCGAAATGATACATATCCGTATCACTTGACCTAGGCTAGAAAACTATATACAGGCCCGTGGTTATTTTATAAAGTGTTTTGGATATTTTTAAGTATTTTAAAAATTATAAATTTATGAAATTTGATTTAAATAGATTTTGAAATGTTTAAAATAAAGAAATTATGATTTTTCTATGTGTTAAAAATGTAATTAATGAATGGTTTAACTGGATTTTTGAAATATAACTTAAGTTGGAAATTTGGAATTTGGTTAAAAATGATATTTAAGTTATATAAATAAAATGGATATTAAATTTTATTTGGAAATGGTAAATATGATAATTTGATTAAATGTGAATTTAAGTGATTTATTAAAGTATTATTGATTTTTTTCTATGAATTTAAGTGGTTAAATAAATGAATGTTTAAAAGTGATCTTTTAAAATATAACTTGACTTGGAAATGTGAAATTTGGTTTTAATTAAAGGTTTTAGTTAATTAAATAAAATTGGAAATTTAGTTAAATTTGTGAAATGGTAATTTAAATTTGAAGTGTTAAGTTATTTGTTGAAATGTGAAGAATTGGAAACTTTTACACTTAAATTTATTAAGTAAATTGTTGAAAATTGGATTTAATTATAAGAAATTTATTGTGAAAAAGATACATGTTAAATGATATGTAAATGAATATTTTAAATGTTAAATTATGATTTTTAAAATGTTTAAAGAGTTTAAAATGAAGTTATTTAATTGCTGGAAATACACTAAAAAGCTGGAAATCACTTTTAATAGCATTCAGAAATGCTATGGTTCTGAATTACACTAAAAATTGAATAAAAGGGCTACTACAGCATTTCTGAAATGCTGCAGTTGCTGTAGTTGAACTTATAGGCTAATATTGAACCCAGGTCTATTATAGCATTCTCTGGAAATGCTATAATGGTCTGCAGTCTTTGCTGAAACCAAATTTAACCCTTGTTTTGAAATCTGAACTACCGCAGCACTTCTGAAATGCTGTCTTTTCTGTTTTGAACTATAATTCAACTAAAACTGAGTTTTAACAGCAGTTTTAAGTGCTGTCTTTGCTGAATTAAAAATGTTTTCAAATATAACTTATAGCAGTTGTTTTTAAATGCTGTGAAATGCTGAAATTTTAATAATTAGGGTTTTTGACTTAGTAAACGAACTCAGAATGGTTTGAAATTTTGGAAATTGAATACTTGATTTGAAAATATAATAATTACACTTTTAAAAGGTTTTAATGAATTACTTTGATTGGAATAAACTATTTAAAGGTGATTTGAAATGATAGTAAATGAACGATATCTTTGAATTTAAAAGGTATTTAAAGTTGAATATTTGGATTTGAACTGATAGGATATTTTATTTTAAAAAAATGGTTTGAAATGAAGTTTTGTAAGGATATGATATTTTATGATATTAAAATGATTTGAAATGAAGTTTTGAAATGATATGATATTTTAAAAAATATGGAAATGGTTTGGAATTGATTTAATCTTTATTTTGATAAAGATTTGGATTTGAAATGATATTCTATTTTGAAGTATAAACTGTCACATACCAAAATTTTCGACTTTCGAAAATTCGACATCGATACTCACTTTATCGACTGCCGAGAAATCGAGTGCCGGAAACTCCAATAGTGAGGGTTTTAGAAAGGAGAAAAAGGTAGAAGAAGAAGATAGAAGAAAAAGAAAGAAAAACAAGAGAACAACATCAGAACAAGAGCAGAACAGAAAACAATATCAGAATCTCACATATCGCAGCGGAACAATATATAATAGATAAATGAATATCATTTAAAAACAAAGGAATTATATCTGTTATTACATTACATCACATCATATCATCAGAGTCAATAAACAACAATGGACAGTTATATAACTTGTCCTCATACAGAATACACAGCGGAATAAATACTATCAGATACAAATACTACGTCTCGTCATCCAGCTTATCTCCAAAGCTCCAGAATATCCAGATAACCTGATAATCTAACTCTAGGCTGCCCGTGTGGAAATTGGTGGGCACCCAGAGTTTAGAAGGGGAACAATAAACTCCGAGTCAGTCATGGTGACTGGTGTGAGATCGTAAAACAGTTATTCTTTAAAACTAAACAGCAGAGAATTTTTAAAGTCAATTCGCAATGCTTTTGGAAAATGAAACTACCATAAGACCTCCCACCACACACACAATGCAAACGCAGACTTGGAGGAGATTTCTTCTTATGTTAGTCAAAGATGCTTACTACGCAAAATCAAATCATTTTTGATATTATTATTAGTGCATAGTGGAAAATCATTTCGAAAGTAGAATATAAATCTTAGCCAGCATAGGTACCATTATATTATGCCTGCTATAGCTGCCTCCTGAGGAGACAGGTTATACAATTGAAATCGTAAAGGCTCGTATTGTTTCTTTGGATTTCCAACAAATGGTCAGGCTAAGGAACTTCCTATCCACGATGGGTACGTCCCTGGAATAGACGACCCGAGAAATAACCTAACATTACGGTTAGATCTCTGCCAACACAAGGCCGGGTTACCTCTGCAAAAGTAGGTAACTACTGACACGCGTATGCCATCCCCCGATCGTCACCGATCTTCCCGAGGATCCCCGATTCGCAACAAACCACATAGATAATAATAATGCAGTAACCACAGAGGTTAAGTATCTGGGCTCCATACCATGATACCACCTTTATCCAGAAGGAATGACATACACTAAGGGGCGCTACTCCCTAGAACCTTGCTGCATTCGTCCTGTTTCGACCATTTCCGGGGTGTGAGGCTCGACGAAGTCTCGTCCACAAAGCTACGCTTTCTCAAAAAGCCCTGCTTTGGGTCAAACAAAATGATCAACCTATGATCACAAAGATATAAGATCAAACAAATGATCATATCACGAATGACCAAACACTGATCATTTCACAGCAACACTCAGTATGCCACGTTACCAAATTGGGATATATCGCTGATAAATTTCAACTACATAACCTCTGAGCTCGTACGTCTCAGAGAAGGGTGTTAAGCTAAGAGAATAAATTCTCCGCCACCAACAGAAATGTATTTGAAAGAAATCAGCTTTATATCTCAAATTGTAACGTCAGACACACAATCCATACAAGTCTGTTCCGGGATCGAACAGAACCGAAGGCACTTCTCACGAAGCCCTTGCATTTCCGGATAATTTTCAATCACGTCAGGACTTCCCGTCACTAAGGGTGATAAAACCTCTAAATCGAAGATCAGTCGATGTAGAGTAACTCGACGGTAATCCTTCCGTTTTCAAAAATATCCGGTCTTCAACACCGGTCTTCAAATGCGATTCATAACGACGTATCACATATTCGGAATGGGTTATACGACCCCATGGTCCTTTCCCGGTTAACCCGAATAGTGAGCGATTTTTTCAAAAATAAGTGTGGCATTCAAATTCATCCAATTCACAACAAATACCTACTCAAGGTAATTATTGATAGTCGGTTATTTAACTATCAATAAAGATGCGCAACATCATCAGATTCCAAATAATTTTCCAAATTATTTATCTTCAAAAATATCTTTTACTAGATATAAATTTTCCACACTTAACCATTTGAAAACAAATTTCAAATATTCACTTTTCAATTTATCTTTAAAAGATAAAATTTCAAACCCTTCGTTTCATATTGGAAAAGCAATTCCATACTTATTATTTAAAAATAAGTAATTCACAAATCATTTATTTTCAACGTTTGAAAATATTCAATATACTTAAATCAATATTAAGTATATATTCATTCATTAAGGAAATCATTCTCTTTAAACACATTTATTCGAGTCAAAACGAATGTTACATAAAACATCGTTACGACGACTCGAAATCACTAGTATAGGGATTCGGAATTAAGATAGATATATAAATCCCAATACTACATCAATTACATTTCCTTTCGGAAATCATTTACTATAACAACAGTGTTATAGTCCATCATTTCCTTATTCTTCTCGAAAACGTCTATTTCAACAATAATGTTGAAATCTATGATTTCGATATTTAACACGTTTTAAAACATCCTTTAAAACAATTACTTCACTTCAAATATCACTTTTCCAAAATTATATCCATTTTACTTAACAATATATTCACTGTCCAAAATCGTGAATATACTTCACTAATTTCATTTCACTATTTTCTACACGTTTTATTTCAATGATAATTCGCTATCCAAAATCGCGAATATATCTCCTTTAAAAATCTTCTATATTTAATTTATCAAATCCAATTGATTTCGAATTTATAAATACGGTTATAAATTCTATTTCTATTTATAAAAACTTCAGTTTATAAATCTTCTTTATTTACCAATTCAATTCACAATTCAATTTATATACCACAATCCATATTATAAGTTAAATACTTATAATTTCATTTATTTACAAAGATCATTCTTTTAAAACTTTACAGCTGTAAAATTTACCCTTTTATAAACCCATTTTAACGTCATTTCCAAATACTACATCAATTACAGATTGATTTCCAAAATTTTATCATTTCTAAATAATTTTCCTTATTCTTTCCCATTTATTCAATATTCTATTTTTAAAAGAATTCTTCAATTTGAAATCATTTTTACATTGATTTCCCAAGTTATTTCAATTCATAAATTTAATTTCTAATTGGACTTCCAACTTATTTCATTTTAAATAAATTCCTTTAAAGAGAATAAATTTCTTTGTCTCTTTCAATCTATTTAAAAATCCAAATTTAAATTAAATTCTTCAATTTATAATCACTGTTTTATGAAATTCATTTATTTAGCAATTTCACTTTATTCTGGAATTTATTCCATAAGGTTATAAAAATTAACTTTTTATACTTTAAAAATTCCTTTCTTCAAAATTATTAAATTTCTAAAATTGATTCATTTAGAAATTTCTATTTTGATTTCAAAAATCCAATTTCGTATATTTTGGAATCCAATGATATCAAACATCCATTCGGCCAATTTTTATTTTCAAACAATTCCCAATCATCAATATCATCGATCGTATCAATATAATCATTCACAGGATTATCATATCACAAGAAAATAAATTCACAACAATATTGAGGGGTCCAGTTGGATCCCTCCAACCTGTTTCCCTGCATCCAAAGACGTCAGCACAATACCAATTCCGCTCCAGTACGGAATTATCGCGGTATATAGGTTTTTATAAATCCGCTTACTAACGGCGAAATAGGGTCTCATCCGCTATACGAGGCGGGAATCATCAATCCAGTATATACATATGCCAATATGTATATACTGCTATATATATAGATATATCCTATCATATCTAATACAAACAACAATCCTAGCAATCAAACAATAACTGTAAAAATTCCACATTTTATTCGAGTGAGAAAAATCTCACCTTTGCTTTTAATTTGCCATCCATTTTCTTTTCCTGCTTGTTTTCCTTGATTTATACCTTGTATAACAATTTATATAAATTTATTAATATTCGAATATAAATCGAATAATAAATTCTCATTTGACTACTTTGATTTAATTTTCTTTAGATAAATTTCATATCTTCACGATTTATAATTATTTCATTTTTTTAAATTCCTGTTTCAACCCTATATAGTTTCTAGTAAATAAATTTTCTGGTCTTAATTTACGCATTAAATTCAAATAGAAAAATTCTTTTAACCAAATTTCTTTTAATAAATTTATTTAACAAGAAATTAAATTTAAAACAAATTTCTCCTTTAACAAAATATTTTCCAGGATTTTAAACCACCAGGTTAATAAAATTATAAACTTTACTTTATTGAAATTTGCAAACACTCCCCTTTTTATAATTCCACTTTAACAAAAAATGAAATTTAAAATTTAAATTTCCTTAAATACAATATCTTAAGATTTACAGCTTAACTGTTATTATTATTTACCTAACCTATATGCATTTTTTTCTCTACCTGTTTATATATGTATAAACTAAATACATAAAAAAAATTAAAATGCAGATTCAATACCTCAACTTCCTGACAGAGACAAGAACGAAACCCTTCTCCCCTAATCGCGACTACAGGCGCCGCCTCGAACTGCACAGTCGCCTCGCCACCAATACTGCAGTACCCCCTTGCTTCGCGTCGCCTTCGAACGCCACGCCGCCACTGCGACCGCCCCAGCCTCGCGACATCGCCACTGCCGTCCCTAAAGCCCATCGCGACGCGCCGCCTATCAATGCGAACTCCCAAATCGAGACCACCACGAACCCCACCGGACTCTTCTAGGCGCTCGCCTGCGCCTCGACTTGATGGCGACTCCCCTCCTCCAGACTCGATCACGCGCACGCTCGCGAGCGTCACCTGAGTCGCCGCTCAGACAAAAATCGAAGTCGCGAACATCCCCCCCATTGTCGCGATGAAGACGCGATTTTTTTATTCGCTATTTTTTTTTTATTTAACTGAGGAGAAAGGGATTCGGCCGGCTCTAATTTGATTTGCGAACGAAATTGGAAAGAGGGAGGGAAGGAGACGAGAAGGGCACAGCAGCATTCGTTTTATTCTTTCTTCGACCATTATTTGATTTCAATTTTTGAACTGAGGAAGTATAGAAGAAGGTTGCGTGATTAAAACGAGAAAAGGGGACAAGGTCGATATCTAGTGGCTTATTTCAGAGGAGGTCGGCTGATGGAAAAAAGATTTGACAGGTGAAATGATAAATGATATTTAAATTAAAACGATTAATTATTATCTAGGCGTTAATATTTCGTACGATCGCACGATAACTCCGAAAGCTACGAAATTTGAAATCTTACAATAATATCACCTTACGGATCCGATGAAACTGGTTTCGTCGAAATCCGAGACTGCGCCTCGGACGGCTATTTTTAAATATCGGCTGAACGATAAAACTTTCTAAACTGAACAAATAACTGTAAACTTCAATTCTGAAGCTTCTATTATCTTCAGTGTTATCAATACGAATTTTAAAAACTTTCGAAATATTTTTCTTCGACTTAAAATCGAAGATACAAATTTTTATTCAGCATTCACTAGATTAAATTTTATAACTTAATCACCAATTTCAAACTTAGATCGGGGATTCAAATTAAATCATCGTTCAAATATTTAAAATTAATTAAATATCCTCAATTTAATTTGTTCGAAATTCTGGGTCGTTACAGACTTCCCCCCTTAAAAGAATTTCGTCCTCGAAATTTACAAGTTAGGAAAAAATGTCCTTAACTCGTCTACTATCTTTCAACATTCAATAGTTTTATCAATTTATCAAAACAAATCTTTCTATTAAAGATTCGTTATCATTCAACTAAATTTCCAACTTCAATTCTAAGTTTCAAAACAACATTGTTTACTTCAAAATTCAAATTCGAGTTTAAATTCAAATTTAAACTTTCAAAATTTCTCAAAATTTTTCTAACGCCCTAAATTTCCGAAAAATTTCGCCAGCGTCTCCTTTGCGCGGCTAATACGGCACGACTACAAAACGTCCCTACGGACTCTCAGATTTCAAAAAGAAAAAGAAAAAGCCAAGCGGCTAGAGAGAAATCATCAAAAACTCATATTATAATTTAAATACATACCTTTTTCGAGCAATTCAAATTATCTGTGAAATCAAATCCAAATTCCTTTACACCTGTATATCCTACTAGCCATAATATCTAGTTACAACATCCAACTATTTTGCAAATTCTGTTACAAAAATTTCAATATAACTGCTTATATCATCATTACTTCACTATTGAAGCTACATATCTATTTCATTCAATTTTTCATTTCAATTTTTCATTTCAATTTTTCATTTCAATTTTTCATTTGAATTTACTTTACCATTTCAATTCAATTCAATTTGGATTCTATTTATCTCCTGAATATTGAATTTTATCGATCCGTTTCAATTACTAATTCATTTCTAATTCTAATCCACTTACAAATTCAAATCTGCTTTCAACATTCAGTTTTAATTCCAGTTTTATCTTCATTCAATTAGCTTCACTTACTAATTTTAGTTTAATACTTCACAATCCAATTCAAATTCAGTCTTACATTCTTACAAATTCAAAATGAATCTTAACATTTCAATTTTATTCTCTTGCGCTTAAAATCGCAATTTTATTTGTTTGTTCTCACATTCTTTCATTTTCAATTCGAATCCCAATTTTATTCTTTTGTTCAATTATCAACTTAGAATAATTTCAATATCAAGTTTCACTTAAAGAATTTCACTCTTCATTTAATTGATTCACTTATACTTACTTTGATTTAACTTCATTCCTTAAGTTAAATTTATTCGACCAAAATTCAAATTGTATAAGTTATCAACTTAGTTATATTTCATAGTATTCCAGAGTCTTAGCAACATTTCAAAACCATTTTGAAAACAATTCAAATTATCCTTTGAATTTACTAAAACAAAAATCCAAATTTTCAAACAACTTCCATTTAAAATAATTTGGCAGCAATTTCTCTTTTGGAAACCCGAAAATGAACACCGACGATGCCGCGGTCATCATCGAAGTTATTTTCCAGCGACCGAAAAGAGTTTAGAGCTTTTCATCTCTTCAGAACATTTTTTTTTTCAAACCCTTTGAAATTCATTTTCAAATCAAAAAGACTTTAAACTTCCAAATCTCCAAAATTTTCAAATCCTTTTCAAAACATTTCCAAAAACTTCTCTGGAATTCCGTTTCAAATTACAAATCACATTTATAATTTATATTCTCAAATTCCTTTTGTATATGGATTTATTTCTTAACTTGGGAGTTACGATTTCAATTTCTTATTCAATTTCATATAATGATGATAATAATTAATATTACCACTTCTAACAACCATGCAACCATATACTATAGTAATTTACAGAAAACCATTTCTTTTATATACAAAAATAGTTTTGGATAAAATTATTTCATTTACCCTATTTAAAACAATATTGTGTCGGTTTATCTTGTTTAAAAGTTTAGAAACCCCTATCGACTACAGTTAGCTAGACTGCACCGACCAGAATCCATAAACAATCAACCGATAAGTCAACACAATACAAAACAATTTTATATTCAAATAACAAATACGCGCTCATATCTATTATTACACTCAACTCATTCTAGAGTACTACTGACTCTATCTCTAATGAGTAACACCCAACAGAGCAGGGTTGTCGTTTAACCATATGCTCTGATACCACTTTGTCACATACCAAAATTTTCGACTTTCGAAAATTCGACATCGATACTCACTTTATCGACTGCCGAGAAATCGAGTGCCGGAAACTCCAATAGTGAGGGTTTTAGAAAGGAGAAAAAGGTAGAAGAAGAAGATAGAAGAAAAAGAAAGAAAAACAAGAGAACAACATCAGAACAAGAGCAGAACAGAAAACAATATCAGAATCTCACATATCGCAGCGGAACAATATATAATAGATAAATGAATATCATTTAAAAACAAAGGAATTATATCTGTTATTACATTACATCACATCATATCATCAGAGTCAATAAACAACAATGGACAGTTATATAACTTGTCCTCATACAGAATACACAGCGGAATAAATACTATCAGATACAAATACTACGTCTCGTCATCCAGCTTATCTCCAAAGCTCCAGAATATCCAGATAACCTGATAATCTAACTCTAGGCTGCCCGTGTGGAAATTGGTGGGCACCCAGAGTTTAGAAGGGGAACAATAAACTCCGAGTCAGTCATGGTGACTGGTGTGAGATCGTAAAACAGTTATTCTTTAAAACTAAACAGCAGAGAATTTTTAAAGTCAATTCGCAATGCTTTTGGAAAATGAAACTACCATAAGACCTCCCACCACACACACAATGCAAACGCAGACTTGGAGGAGATTTCTTCTTATGTTAGTCAAAGATGCTTACTACGCAAAATCAAATCATTTTTGATATTATTATTAGTGCATAGTGGAAAATCATTTCGAAAGTAGAATATAAATCTTAGCCAGCATAGGTACCATTATATTATGCCTGCTATAGCTGCCTCCTGAGGAGACAGGTTATACAATTGAAATCGTAAAGGCTCGTATTGTTTCTTTGGATTTCCAACAAATGGTCAGGCTAAGGAACTTCCTATCCACGATGGGTACGTCCCTGGAATAGACGACCCGAGAAATAACCTAACATTACGGTTAGATCTCTGCCAACACAAGGCCGGGTTACCTCTGCAAAAGTAGGTAACTACTGACACGCGTATGCCATCCCCCGATCGTCACCGATCTTCCCGAGGATCCCCGATTCGCAACAAACCACATAGATAATAATAATGCAGTAACCACAGAGGTTAAGTATCTGGGCTCCATACCATGATACCACCTTTATCCAGAAGGAATGACATACACTAAGGGGCGCTACTCCCTAGAACCTTGCTGCATTCGTCCTGTTTCGACCATTTCCGGGGTGTGAGGCTCGACGAAGTCTCGTCCACAAAGCTACGCTTTCTCAAAAAGCCCTGCTTTGGGTCAAACAAAATGATCAACCTATGATCACAAAGATATAAGATCAAACAAATGATCATATCACGAATGACCAAACACTGATCATTTCACAGCAACACTCAGTATGCCACGTTACCAAATTGGGATATATCGCTGATAAATTTCAACTACATAACCTCTGAGCTCGTACGTCTCAGAGAAGGGTGTTAAGCTAAGAGAATAAATTCTCCGCCACCAACAGAAATGTATTTGAAAGAAATCAGCTTTATATCTCAAATTGTAACGTCAGACACACAATCCATACAAGTCTGTTCCGGGATCGAACAGAACCGAAGGCACTTCTCACGAAGCCCTTGCATTTCCGGATAATTTTCAATCACGTCAGGACTTCCCGTCACTAAGGGTGATAAAACCTCTAAATCGAAGATCAGTCGATGTAGAGTAACTCGACGGTAATCCTTCCGTTTTCAAAAATATCCGGTCTTCAACACCGGTCTTCAAATGCGATTCATAACGACGTATCACATATTCGGAATGGGTTATACGACCCCATGGTCCTTTCCCGGTTAACCCGAATAGTGAGCGATTTTTTCAAAAATAAGTGTGGCATTCAAATTCATCCAATTCACAACAAATACCTACTCAAGGTAATTATTGATAGTCGGTTATTTAACTATCAATAAAGATGCGCAACATCATCAGATTCCAAATAATTTTCCAAATTATTTATCTTCAAAAATATCTTTTACTAGATATAAGTTTTCCACACTTAACCATTTGAAAACAAATTTCAAATATTCACTTTTCAATTTATCTTTAAAAGATAAAATTTCAAACCCTTCGTTTCATATTGGAAAAGCAATTCCATACTTATTATTTAAAAATAAGTAATTCACAAATCATTTATTTTCAACGTTTGAAAATATTCAATATACTTAAATCAATATTAAGTATATATTCATTCATTAAGGAAATCATTCTCTTTAAACACATTTATTCGAGTCAAAACGAATGTTACATAAAACATCGTTACGACGACTCGAAATCACTAGTATAGGGATTCGGAATTAAGATAGATATATAAATCCCAATACTACATCAATTACATTTCCTTTCGGAAATCATTTACTATAACAACAGTGTTATAGTCCATCATTTCCTTATTCTTCTCGAAAACGTCTATTTCAACAATAATGTTGAAATCTATGATTTCGATATTTAACACGTTTTAAAACATCCTTTAAAACAATTACTTCACTTCAAATATCACTTTTCCAAAATTATATCCATTTTACTTAACAATATATTCACTGTCCAAAATCGTGAATATACTTCACTAATTTCATTTCACTATTTTCTACACGTTTTATTTCAATGATAATTCGCTATCCAAAATCGCGAATATATCTCCTTTAAAAATCTTCTATATTTAATTTATCAAATCCAATTGATTTCGAATTTATAAATACGGTTATAAATTCTATTTCTATTTATAAAAACTTCAGTTTATAAATCTTCTTTATTTACCAATTCAATTCACAATTCAATTTATATACCACAATCCATATTATAAGTTAAATACTTATAATTTCATTTATTTACAAAGATCATTCTTTTAAAACTTTACAGCTGTAAAATTTACCCTTTTATAAACCCATTTTAACGTCATTTCCAAATACTACATCAATTACAGATTGATTTCCAAAATTTTATCATTTCTAAATAATTTTCCTTATTCTTTCCCATTTATTCAATATTCTATTTTTAAAAGAATTCTTCAATTTGAAATCATTTTTACATTGATTTCCCAAGTTATTTCAATTCATAAATTTAATTTCTAATTGGACTTCCAACTTATTTCATTTTAAATAAATTCCTTTGAAGAGAATAAATTTCTTTGTCTCTTTCAATCTATTTAAAAATCCAAATTTAAATTAAATTCTTCAATTTATAATCACTGTTTTATGAAATTCATTTATTTAGCAATTTCACTTTATTCTGGAATTTATTCCATAAGGTTATAAAAATTAACTTTTTATACTTTAAAAATTCCTTTCTTCAAAATTATTAAATTTCTAAAATTGATTCATTTAGAAATTTCTATTTTGATTTCAAAAATCCAATTTCGTATATTTTGGAATCCAATGATATCAAACATCCATTCGGCCAATTTTTATTTTCAAACAATTCCCAATCATCAATATCATCGATCGTATCAATATAATCATTCACAGGATTATCATATCACAAGAAAATAAATTCACAACAATATTGAGGGGTCCAGTTGGATCCCTCCAACCTGTTTCCCTGCATCCAAAGACGTCAGCACAATACCAATTCCGCTCCAGTACGGAATTATCGCGGTATATAGGTTTTTATAAATCCGCTTACTAACGGCGAAATAGGGTCTCATCCGCTATACGAGGCGGGAATCATCAATCCAGTATATACATATGCCAATATGTATATACTGCTATATATATAGATATATCCTATCATATCTAATACAAACAGCAATCCTAGCAATCAAACAATAACTGTAAAAATTCCACATTTTATTCGAGTGAGAAAAATCTCACCTTTGCTTTTAATTTGCCATCCATTTTCTTTTCCTGCTTGTTTTCCTTGATTTATACCTTGTATAACAATTTATATAAATTTATTAATATTCGAATATAAATCGAATAATAAATTCTCATTTGACTACTTTGATTTAATTTTCTTTAGATAAATTTCATATCTTCACGATTTATAATTATTTCATTTTTTTAAATTCCTGTTTCAACCCTATATAGTTTCTAGTAAATAAATTTTCTGGTCTTAATTTACGCATTAAATTCAAATAGAAAAATTCTTTTAACCAAATTTCTTTTAATAAATTTATTTAACAAGAAATTAAATTTAAAACAAATTTCTCCTTTAACAAAATATTTTCCAGGATTTTAAACCACCAGGTTAATAAAATTATAAACTTTACTTTATTGAAATTTGCAAACACTCCCCTTTTTATAATTCCACTTTAACAAAAAATGAAATTTAAAATTTAAATTTCCTTAAATACAATATCTTAAGATTTACAGCTTAACTGTTATTATTATTTACCTAACCTATATGCATTTTTTTCTCTACCTGTTTATATATGTATAAACTAAATACATAAAAAAAATTAAAATGCAGATTCAATACCTCAACTTCCTGACAGAGACAAGAACGAAACCCTTCTCCCCTAATCGCGACTACAGGCGCCGCCTCGAACTGCACAGTCGCCTCGCCACCAATACTGCAGTACCCCCTTGCTTCGCGTCGCCTTCGAACGCCACGCCGCCACTGCGACCGCCCCAGCCTCGCGACATCGCCACTGCCGTCCCTAAAGCCCATCGCGACGCGCCGCCTATCAATGCGAACTCCCAAATCGAGACCACCACGAACCCCACCGGACTCTTCTAGGCGCTCGCCTGCGCCTCGACTTGATGGCGACTCCCCTCCTCCAGACTCGATCACGCGCACGCTCGCGAGCGTCACCTGAGTCGCCGCTCAGACAAAAATCGAAGTCGCGAACATCCCCCCCATTGTCGCGATGAAGACGTGATTTTTTTATTCGCTATTTTTTTTTTATTTAACTGAGGAGAAAGGGATTCGGCCGGCTCTAATTTGATTTGCGAACGAAATTGGAAAGAGGGAGGGAAGGAGACGAGAAGGGCACAGCAGCATTCGTTTTATTCTTTCTTCGACCATTATTTGATTTCAATTTTTGAACTGAGGAAGTACAGAAGAAGGTTGCGTGATTAAAACGAGAAAAGGGGACAAGGTCGATATCTAGTGGCTTATTTCAGAGGAGGTCGGCTGATGGAAAAAAGATTTGACAGGTGAAATGATAAATGATATTTAAATTAAAACGATTAATTATTATCTAGGCGTTAATATTTCGTACGATCGCACGATAACTCCGAAAGCTACGAAATTTGAAATCTTACAATAATATCACCTTACGGATCCGATGAAACTGGTTTCGTCGAAATCCGAGACTGCGCCTCGGACGGCTATTTTTAAATATCGGCTGAACGATAAAACTTTCTAAACTGAACAAATAACTGTAAACTTCAATTCTGAAGCTTCTATTATCTTCAGTGTTATCAATACGAATTTTAAAAACTTTCGAAATATTTTTCTTCGACTTAAAATCGAAGATACAAATTTTTATTCAGCATTCACTAGATTAAATTTTATAACTTAATCACCAATTTCAAACTTAGATCGGGGATTCAAATTAAATCATCGTTCAAATATTTAAAATTAATTAAATATCCTCAATTTAATTTGTTCGAAATTCTGGGTCGTTACATAAACTGTTTTTAAACTTATAACCACGGGTTATAATAACGTTGGGTTGTTAAAGAGACCGGGATCGGATATGGACATACTCTCTGTCTTACCGAAAACCACTTTGGCAACTGTGTACGCGGTGGAGATTCCAGAATGAAGTAGGATGGTGGCGACGTTCTTAAGGTATGTTACGTGGACCCAACTCCCGTGAGTTGGCATAAGGTGGCTAAAACAGGAGCGATCTCGGACCAATGAGGTAGCACCTCTTCTCGGACACATTTCTTCGATATTATACTCTTACTTGTGATTGATTAGATGGCCATCCTCCGATTTGGGAGTGTTGTTCGAGGTGGAACGGTAGTGGCTGCTATGCGTATCCATCAGTCCGTGTGCGTAATTGGTATATCTACCCTGGCATTGCCTAGTTGTGCCGTGTCACCTACCATATCGAGCTTTACTACGATTATGATTTTAAGATCCGACCGCGTTAAGGTTCTCCATCCCCTTAACGCTATTTTCTATATGATTATACTTTACTTATTTAGACACTATTATAATAGCGAATATTACTACATAGTAGATATTTTAACGGATCCTTAGAGGATGGGCGGTCCCAAGCATCTTCTAAGTTACTTGTACCTTTATTACAGTTCACTTGAGTTGGTTTACATTATATAAGTATATATTGTCCTGACTCGAGTGTTTTGTGTTTTGCTTTACGCTCGGGTCAGCCTGAGTTATTCACAGATTTGGATTTCCACTCTCTTGGAGATTTGAATCGCTGGAGATTATCTGCTTGTCATGTCCTATCTATTTCAGTTCCGTTGTTCTACTCAGCTTGTACTTGGTTATTTTATTGAGACTTTTGTTGTACTCTATTTCTTCTGTTGTATCTTATGTAACTCTGATATATTTATATAGTAGCTTCATGAACTACTATTTCTTTTACTTCCGCTGCATTATTTTACTCTGTGTCTGTGATCTGTGATTATATTTATTTACTGTATATTCTGAGATTTGCCAAATTTTATTTACAACGCGGTATTTTGAGCAATTCAACTCCGGCATGAGTGTCTACCTATACACTTATAATGGATGCGAATGGTTGAAAATATCGGGTCGTTACATTTTGTACGAGAGGAAACATTTGCGTGCTGAAGTTAACAGGCTACAGTGTTTTGAGTTGAGGCCAAAAGTGCTGATGTTGACCAAATACAAATTTAAATTTAAATTGAATTCGATAAAGATTCAACGCCTTTATGTGTCGTACGTTCACATAACAGCTCCGATAAATACGAAATTTGAAATCTGGTAATAACAAACTATTACGGACCCAATGAAACTGGTTTCGTCGGATTCCGAGACTGTGCCTCGGAACGCTACTTTTAAATATCGGTTGAACGATATAAATTTCAAAACTGAACAGACACTTAAAATTTAAATTTTTACCACTTCCATTATCTTCAGTATCATCAATACGAATTTTAAAAGCTTTCAGATTATTTTTAATCAGCTTAAAATTGAAGATTTAAATTTTTATTTAACATTCAATAGATTAAATTCTGAAATTTAATCGCCAATTTCAATATTATATCGAGGATTCAAATTAAATCATCGTTCAAATATTTAAAATTAATTAAATATTCTCAATTAAATTCGTTCAAAATTCTGGGTCGTTACAACTCAGGTGGCTGCTGTTAGGCGAGGGAATGGGTTGCAAGGTAGTGGAAGACCGGTAGGGGCTGGTGAGAGTGGACAAGCTGTTGGCGTTTTCGAAGGAGGACCGAGCTCAGGCGGATAACGGCGTTGGTGTTGGGCTCGTGGAGATCTGTTTCTGGGTGCAGCTCGTGTTGGAGGACGTGTGGTGTTGTAGGTCGATATTAGGAGTTGACGGGGTTGAGGAGATGGAGGGTTTGAGGAATTAAGTGGCGCTGCTTGGTGGAGTTGAGATGTCAGAAGGCGGATGCGAAGTCGAGAAGGATAAGGAAGGGTACAGGAAGAAGACGAGCGGTGCTCATGCAATATAAGGTTTAAAAAAAATTTCTTTATCACAATAATGAACGTATTTAAAAGAATGAAACAAAATACATATTAATACTATTTTGAGGAGAGAAGTGGACGTGAGGAATCTTTCAAGAAGATGATGAACAGCTAGCAAAAGGAAGGGATGTGAGAAGATCTAGGGACAAACCAAAGAAATGTGAATATGAGAACGTGATGTCAGAGAATTATAAATTTGTTGTGACTTGAATTGCACAGTCTTCATTGTTTTGAAATATGAATCGATTCCCCAATTTTCCAAGCTACAACTATAATTCCCAACCACTCAAATGAATACACATTCAAATAAATTTTATTTTGTCAAATTTCGAATGGATACGGCTACACTTTTGGGCTGAATATTATTTAACTGGTCCGTTTGGAACGGTTAAATTAACCTGACGTTTCACCGGATTCCAATTTGCACAAATGAATATACCTCTTTTGATCAGTGCGACGAGACGATTAAAATGGCATACAGATGTCCGTGGTACGGTTGAATTTATAAAATTCGAATTTTTCTACTGGCGGAAAATGCGAGAAAAACGCTGAAAAATAAGATCGACGGAGCCAAAGATGTCCGAATTTGGAAAAACGACAAACTGACATCCTGCTCAGAAGATGGTTTAGAATTTTTCTATGTAAAAATATTTAGGTTTCGGAAACATTTTATTTTCATCGCTTTTTAACTGATTAAATTGAAGTAAATTTACGCGCGAAATAAACTTTCGTATTTTCGGACGAAAATTTACCAGTTGCTATGTTTAACTAGACGCATTTCAAATATAAAATTTTTATTTCAAAATTTTATCGTTTAAAATTTCACAAAATTTCAATTAATTACGTTATTAGAACGGTTAAAATTTACGAGTCGTTACAAAAAGTGTTATGATTTCCAAAATGCTATGATTTCAAAGCGGTGATTTACAAAGTGTTTTGATTTTTAAAAGACTATGATTTCGAAAGCGTTATAACTTTGGAAAAGTACTATGATTTTGGAAGTGAATATTTTTCAAATGAAAATGATATCGCATTGATTTGGTTATTGAATTGAAAATGATATTTTGGTTTTGAAGTATAAACTATTTTGAAATGACCACGGTGTTATAATAACGATTGGTTGTTAAAGAGACCGGGATCGGATATGGACATACTCTCTGTCTATACCGAAAACCACTTTGACAACTGTGTACGCGGTGGAGTTTCCAGAATGAAGTAGGATGGTGGCGACAATCCTAAGGTATATACGTGGACCCAACTCCCGTGAGTTGGCATAAGGTGACTAAAACAGGAGCGATCTCGGGCCAGTGAGGTAGCACCTCGTATCGGACACACTTCTTCGATTTCATTCTATTACTTGTTGATTTTGGTGGCCACCCTTCGATTTGGGAGTGTTGTTCGAGGTGGAACGGTAGTGGCTGCTATGCGTATCCATCAGTCCGTGTGCGTAATTGGTATATCTACCCTGACATTGCCTTGTGTGCCGTGTCACCTACCATATCGAGCTTTACTATGATTATGATTTTAAGATCCGACCGCGTTAAGGTTCTCCATCCCCTTAACGCTATTTTCTATATGATTATACTTTACTAATTAGACACTATTGTATATAGCGTATATTACTACATAGTAAATAGTTTAACGGATCCTTAGGGATGGTTATCCCAAACATCCTTTAAGTTACTTGTATTTCAGTTGATATTTCACTTGAGTTGGGTTTATTGATATAAGAATGTTAATCCTGACTCGAGTGTTTTGTGTTTTGCTTTACGCTCGGGTCAGACTGAGTGATACAGCATTTGAGACTCACCTTTGGAGTTGGAGCTTCGCTTGGAGATCCAGCTATCTATCGATCCCGCTTTCCGTTATTCAGTTGATTCTAGTGATGTATTCAGATCTTGTATTTGATTATTGTATTGAGACATCTATTGTATTCGAGACTTCTGTTGTATCTTGTTTGACTCTGTTATATATATAGTAGCTTCATGAACTACTATCCTTTTCTTTCCGCTGCATTATTGTTATATTACTCTGTGTCTGTGATCCGTAATTATTTTATTTACTATGTATGCTGAGTTTTGCCAAATTTTATTTAAAACACGGTATTTTGAGCAATTCAACTCCGGCATGAGTATCTACCTATACACTTATATTGGATGCGAATGGTCCAAAATACTGGGTCGTTACATGTGGTATTAGAGCTCTGGTTTTAGGCAAAATTCAGCATATAGAGTAAAATTCAATTACAGAATCACTTTCGTTCGAGCTTGAATTCCTTCTTCTTTGACTCGATAACTTTGAATTTTGGAACGTTCCCTTTGGTTCCAAAGTCAATTCGTGTCTCCCCTATTCGTGTCTTTTTATTCTGGAGTATCCCATAACTCCACTTCGAATAATCTCTATAATAAATCGGTGGTCTCCCTGATCTTTGAATGATTGTAAAGGGGTGAAAATCCTTTGCAAGAAGCATTGATTCACTGAAGATTTCTGCATCCTCGGTTTACGATGCTGTTATCTTTTGCTATACCCAAAGTCTATCTCTGGCGATCGAATGTCGATTTGCTCAGAATTCTTCATTGATCTTATCTTGAAGTCACGATTGACCCAGTTAAGGTTACCCGCAATTTATAATAAAATTATCCATCTTCCAATTTGAAGTTCAATCATCTTATCTCCCTATCGAGTCTATATTTTAGTTGAATTCTATTTAATTAGAGTTCTTCTACTTTGAATCCCTATCCTTGTTTTGAAATCTATTCTGGAATTTTCAAGTAAGGTAGTGTATTTGTAATTAGTATTTAAATATTTTATATAATGTGTTGTTTGAGTTATTGATGTTGATTTGGATTTTCGATCGATTCGTCTGATCAACGCTATCGATAGGATTTCCAAAACACTTGAACAGAACAAACTGACACAATATTGTTTTTCAAATTGGTAAATGAAATAAATTTGTATGATTATATTATATATATAAGTATAATTTTCTGAAATTTAATAAGTTAATTAAATTGGTTGTTTGAAATCATAATATTTGATTATCATTTATTATTCTATAATGAATTTATAAACGTGGTTTATAAATTGATTTGGAATTTTAAATGAATTTAATTCAGAAATTTGAGAATTTAGTTTTCGGTAATTTCGAACATTGGTTTTAAAATTTTAAAGTATATATTATTGAAAGTATTTTCAAATAGAAATCGTTTTCAAAGAATTTTAAAATGTTGAAATCAGTATTCTTCTCTTTTGTCGCTGGAAAATAATTTCGATGATGGCGGCCGCATCATCGACATTCATTTTCGAGTTTCGAAGTGAAGAGACCATTCTGTAGCTTTGCTACACTTTGTTTTGAAAAACATATTTGATTTGAATTTCTTAAATATGATTTGAATTATAATATATATAGGTATATGATTATGAATTTGATTTGATATATATATACACACTTATCTATAAAATGGTTTGAAGTTAATCGGGAATCAAATTCCTAAATTTATGATAAGGTGATTTCAATTATAAAATATAGCCAAATTTTGGATAAATATTTAAATTTGAAATAATTGAATTGGAAAAAAAATTTACTTGTATAATACTCAATTACATTCCAATATAACTTACCTTAATTTTCAGAAGTTAAAAATGTAATTGGATAATACACAATATAAAATGAATTTATAAGGAAAGATTTGAGTGTTATAATAAATGTTATACACTTAAATTTTACCATAAAGATGTTAATAGAGAGAAATAGAATAATAAGTTAAATGAATAATAGATGAGACAAATAAATTTCTTTTGAAGGAATTAATAAATTGAAATTAGATTAACTTATGGAAATATCTTGAATTTAAAATCAATTATTAAATATAAATTGATTTAAACTAAAATTTATATGGTTTAAATTAATTTATATGGTTTAAATATATGTAATAAGATATATTAAGTGGAATAAACTTAATAATAATTTGGAATAAAAGAATTAAATTTGTTGAAAAAAAATATGAGTATAATAAATGATATATTATACAAATTGATGATTTAGAAATTTTAATTGAGGATGAATAGACAATAAGATAATGAGTTTAGAAACAGATAGATTGATTTAACTTAAGTGAAACCAAGTGGATTAAACCAAATTGTTAAATATTAATTAGTTTAATTTGAAATTATATGGTTTAAATTAATTGTTTTATCTTGTCTTTTAATCTATTTTTCTTTTTTGGTTGCTTCTACTCTCCTACCTCCTTCCTTTTCGGGGACGAAAAGTTTTGAGTGGGGGAGAGTGTAACGACCCGTAAATTTCAGTGGTTTTATTTATTTAATTAATTGAATTTGTAAAATTTTAAACGATAAATTTTTGAAATAAAAATTTGATATTTGAAATGCGTCTAATTAATCATAGCAACTAATAAATTTTCATCAGATAATTTGGAAGTTTATTTTTTTGTGTAATTTTATTTCAATTTATATCAGTTAAAATTGATGATAATAAAATGTTTTCCAAACCTAAATATTCTTAAATAGAAAATTTGTAATTCATCTTTTGAGTGAGACGTCATCTTTCGTTTCGTCAAATTTGGACATCTATTGCTCCGTCGATCTTATTTTCGACAAAATAGCAGCATTTCGGTACCGATTACCGACTTTTGATCGGATAATCGTACCACTGATATCTGTATACCATTTTGATCATCTCGTCGAGCTGATCTCAACAGTGTATTCATTTGGGTACTTCGGAAATCCGGTACGCGATGAAATCTATGAAACGATTTATCGTACCGGTACACATTGAAAACTCTTGGGTTACTGGAGCCTTCATCTTTGTATCTTTAACAAACAGTCACTATTAACCTTTTATATCCCTAGATATTTATACCAAACTTTTCCAATCCCACTGGTTGCTTTTATTTTGGTTGCATTCATTTTTGGTTGCCGGTTGCAATTTACAAATACAATATAGAAACGTTAATGCCTGTTTGCATGTCCGCCTTCCTCTGCACTTTTTCTTCCCCTCTTTTGAAACCCATCACCACAACATCCTCAACCCGTTCGAGCAAGTCCTCACCATGCTGTTCGAACGCCGTCAACCCCAAAGGAAGCCATCTGCTCCGCCTCACTCTATTGGCAGCCGACTTCAACTTGCCACAAACCCAAGTGCAGCCACGCAAGCTCCTTCGCATGCTTGGCCTCCCACCGATCTCTCTGCCTCGTGCTACCATCGACCGAGATCTCATCTTGTTATAGCAACTACTCAAAAAAAAAATTATATTAGAAGGTATATATTTATTGTTCAGAATTATGGTGTTAAGTGTTTGTATATATACATATATTATATACGGTTTGACATTTCTTTAAACTGTGGTTATTTACATCTGTTAGTTTCTAAGTTATATATATATTTGGTTGTTATGTAATTTATGTAAATACTTGTATATACCAGTTATCGTATATATACATATATATATATTGTATATTTAGTTTATATTTGAGTCTAGTTTAAGTTGCATACCGTATGTTATATTTAGTGTTGCTATAAATTCTCTTCTAACAACATATTTTTGTTATACTGTATGTCTATACAAGCTTATTTTATAATATAGTGAGGTTGATTTATATGTACGTACGTTAAACTATCAGGTTTGATGATTTAAATTGATAATATATTTACACTCTGTTTTCCAGAAATGCTAGTTTGCTTGCTCTGTTTCGATTTTTTACTAGCTTGATTGACGTGAAGGGTTTAATTGTACATATTATTATATATATCTTTTACATGTATCAGTTTATATTCTTTCGGTTGTAGCCTATGGGTATAAGTTTGGTGAACATTTTAATATATATGATGTTTGTATATGTTGGTTAGGTGAATAATTTGTATACCGGTTTCGTGTATGTGTATACCTCTAGTCTAAGTCCTATTGTTCGTATATATAAAACTGCTCTTTATACATGCGTTCCTATCGTATATAGGTTTATATACAAGTTATATATATAGATTTTGAAAATTATATATTTACTTTTTTGCGTTGGGTACTATGTGTGTGTGGTTGCTTTTAAAGCAGTTGAGTTTATGGCTATATTATATTTTATAATTTGTTTAAGTTGCGAAAATCTTGTACTAGTCTGTACATATATCTTATGTTTATAATGTATAAAAGCATATGACTATAAAAATCTGCATATGTTGGTCTGTGTATGTTTTATAAGTTGTTGTTTTATGTTGGAGTCTTTGTTGATTTCATTCGTATACTATATGTTTGATATATTGATTTTATTTTTAAGCCTTGTTTATATAAAAGTTGTAATATCCCGGAAATTTGAGCAATATCAATTTAGTAATCTGTTAAATGATTAAATTGATATTAATGATCTTTGATAATAAATTTGAATTTGATTTAATAATCTAATTAAATAAATATTTAATTAGTGAATTTTATCTTTTAAAAACTAATAAAATGATTTCTATTTATGATGTATATATATGTGTATATATATTGTAAATAGATAGGCTTTGGTTTGAAATTTAATAAATAAATAAAGTCTTGTTTTAAATTTCTAATATACATTTTAATAGTTTTGGATTTTAAAATATATGTATGAACTTTTATTTATAAGTATAATTGATTTTATTTTCTTTAAAGAAATTTATATATATATAGATAAGTATTTAATAAATTAAGAAAAGGGCTTTATTAACATTATAAAATAAATATGAATTACTTAAAAAGACAAATGTTAATTTATTAAGTAACCATGGTGACATGTGTTAGCTCCTAAGGCTTTTATTTACATATAAATATATGCAAATTTCTTAAAATACAAGTGTTATCATATTAAGACTCAAAGTAATATGTGTAAATTTATGAACTAAGATATAAGACAAGTGTCCATCTTTTAAATTTCCATTTTCTTTTATTTTTAAGAAATTATTTTCAGCTTATATAAACAATTTTCTTTATCTTCATTTCCTTTCTGATCTTCATTCCTAAAACTAAGAAAAACTGAATATAAACTCCTCTCTTAACAAATCAGTAAATTAACTTACTCTCAATTCAAAATCCTCATAACAAATCTATCTTCCTCTCTAAAAACAATCTGCAATTCAAATCCTTTTCAAGATCTAAAAACCCGATAACCATTTCTTCAATCTCAAATCAAAGACTGCAAGTGTAAACCATGTAGCCTGCATTTTTCTTCAATCTGGAATCTAAGCAAGACTGCAATTTCTTCTTTTCGAATCTGAAAGTAAGCAACCTGATCTAGAGCAACATCTAAACAAAGCAAGATTTTAGAGCATGCATGCAAGTCTCCAAATCAAATATTCAAGTTTTAATAGCAAATACATTCAGATCTTAAATTCAAAAGCTTTTCAAGTTAAAACCTGGAAAGTTTCTCTGTTCACTTTTAAAAGGTGAGTAACTTTCATTTTTTAAAACTTAAAGCATATGATATATGTTTGCATGTGATAATATTGGCTTGTATTGTAGATTTTAATTTGAATTTATATGAATTAGTATAAATATATATGAGCCTGTCAGTTTACACATAAAAAAACCTATTCCCTGTTATTTATCAAGTGAGTAAACTTTTGAATTAAAATCTAAGTATCAAATTGCATGTGAATTAATGAGTTCGTAATTACTTTGCATGTCTGAAATTATGTATGCTCTTGTATATTTGAAAGGAATGTGTATATCTGTTATTTCTAAAGTATCTACTTATGAATTCAATACTCTGCCTATAGCTGTGAACAATAGATTCCCCTATATTTGATGTAGATAAAATAGGTTAGAAATAAAATTTGAATGTATGTTTGAAATATATTATGCATGTCTGTTTTTAAATACATGTATATATGAATTATTGAAACTAGGTGTACATGTTTGTTGTTTAAATATATCTCTGTTTATTCTTCAGAGTTTGAAGTTTTGATCGAAAATCAAAATCGTTTCATAAATTCTCTGTTAGGCTTTAGGATTCGAATAGGATTTGTTGTTAAATCCTAATCTAAGTCCTAGAATTAAAATTAAGTAAGGAAAATTTAAACATCACTTGGAAAAGAAAGTGACAGTAGGAATTTTAATAAATGTTAAAATTCAAACTATAAAATCTTGTGATTTTCTTTTATAATCTAAATACTTATCTTAGAAAATGATTTGTAAGAGTTAAATCAAAATTTTTAAGATAGTATTGAACGAGATATCCAGGATTGATTAGAAAATGGGTTTTTGATCTTCTCTGATGATCAAGTAATTTGGGATGAACGGGGTTGTTTCTGGAGCTAGATGGTTGATCAGGGAAGTAAGGAAAAATAGTAGAAGTGGTGATGGTTCACTGTGGTGGCGGCAATAAGTAGAACTAAGATTTTAACCTAGTTTGGTTGAGGGTCGAATGGGTGATCATTTCTTCATCTCTGGATGTTCGAGTGGCTCGAGGCTACGGGTATATGTGGTGTAGGAGATTGGCAAGGAGTGGACGAAGTGATTAAAACTCTGGTGGTCGGAATTTGACTGGCGATGCTTTTTCCTGGAAATTGGTTTGGGTTCCAGTTCAACTGGATGGCTCGATTTTAAATCATGGCATGTGATGATGTTTTGATGTTTGCGATGTGTTACTGGAGCGATAGTGGGTGTGTGTGAAGGACTGGTAATGGTCGGAAGTACGCCGTTGGTGGTGCAAGGTGCACCTGATGTCAGTGTGTCAGTTGAATTGGGTTTGGGTTTCGTGGGTGTTTTCCTCGAAGTTGATCTCGGGGAAGGAGGCCTTTGGCTCGAGTAAATATAGGGAGGTACGCGAGTGTTTAAGTTGTAATTGTTTTAACAGTTTTAAGTTGCAAAAAAATAGTTTTAAATTTACTCGAGAGGAACTTGGGGAAAAAGGGACTTGGGCTCGGGTTTGACTTCGAGTCGTTTGCAAGTGGGGTGAAAACAGGTTTTGACAGTTAATTTTTTTTTAAAACCAAACTGTTTAAGGTAAATCAAACTCTGTTTAAAGGTGAAGATATATTTGTTTATTTCAAGTATATATGAGTTTAAATCCAAAGTAAAAGTTTTAAACCAGTTTTTAAAATTTAAATAAAATAAGTTTTAAAAATTTAAAACAATTAAGTTAAATCAATTATCTTAAAATTTCAATTAAGTTAAATCAATTATCTTAAAATTTCATTCTTTGTAATGGAAAATTTAATTTGTATGATTTGTCTAACTTAATTGTATAAATTGAAACCTTAAGTTATTTTCAAATTTAATTTGGAAATAAGGTAATTAATAGAAAAATGTTTTATCTTAAAACTTAATTGAAGTGATAATAAATGGAAATAAATAAAGAGTGATTTATAATTTAATTAGTTAATGGTTAAGGATGGCAAATTAACAATTAAAGTTTTCAAGATTTATTAACTTGTAATTAAGGATTGTTAATAAATAATTAAGGATAAGTAATTAATTATTTATTTTAAAACTTAATTAATGATTTTAATTAAGTAAGTTAATTACTAAGATCAATTGTTTTAATGATAATGTTTTATCTTGAAATAATTAAGATTTTTAATGAATTAAACTAAATTAAGTTTAATTAATTTATTTAATTAAATTTTGATAAGGATTAATTAAGGGTTAATTAAAATAGTAATTAAGGGGTACTTAATAAAGTTTTATTAAGTAATAATTAAGTTTTCTTAATTTATAATTAAGAAATTATTAATCTAAAATAAAAGGTAATTAAGGATTAATTAACTATTATTAAGGGATTAATTAATTATCATTAAAGATTGATTAATAGATAATTATGGATTAATTAAATTGGTAATTAAGGTTGTTAATTAATAATTAAGTTTTTAATTAATAACTAAGAATAATTAATTAGTTAATTAAGTTAAATTTATTTTTTTATAAAAGTAATTAAGGATTGATTATTTTGTATTAAGAATATTGATTAATAATTAAGGTTTATTAATTAATAGTTAAAGAATAATTAATCAAGGATTAATTAATTTGTTAAAAGGGTAATTAAGGATGAGTTACTTAGTTATAATTTAAGAAATGAATGTGATTTATTTAAGTTAATTAATTTGTTAATTAATTAAGGATAGTCACTTGGTAATTGATTAAGTGTAGTTACTTAATAAGATTGGTTAAGTATAATTACTTAGTGTAAGTAATTAATAAATGAATTACTATATGTAATTGGTGAATTTAATCAAAAAGGATTTATGAAAGAAACTAAAGTAATTAAGAATAGTTAATTACTGTTAATGATTATTTAAGGTTGATTAATGGAAGTAATTAATTAATGCATGATTAATTAATGTAATTAATTAAGGAATAATGTAATTAATTATAGTTAATTAATTAATTAATGTAATTAATTAAGGATCATTAATTATTGTAGTTAATGAGAGTAATTAAAGGTTAATTACTATAAATGATTAAGGATAATTAATTTGTGAAACTAATTAAAGGGTAATTACTTTATGTAATTAATGAATAATTAATCAAGAGTGATTAATATTTAATGATTAATTAATTAAATGGATTGTAATTAATTAATGGTTGATTAAGCAAAGATAGAAATTAATTCTTAAGTAATTAATTTAATTTAAGTGGATTAAATTAATTTTAATAGAGATTAATAAATGGTTGCTTATGAATGATGGTTGAGTAGAATGTCTGATTTGGTTGATATCTATTGGATGATACTATGATATTCTGTGATATGATACTGGATATATCTGTGATAAATATGTGATATTTATCTATGTTAATGCTATGTGAATTCAAGTATTAAATTGAATTGAATTGTTTAAACCTTTAAATAACTTGGCCTTAAAAGATACGTTTTGGATTTCGATGAGACCGGGATCGGGTTTCCGTATACCGGTATTCCAGGTCTGGAGACCCGAATACCACATCGATCCAAATTTACGATAGATCGTGAATCTCAAGTGAAGATGAAGATTCAGAGTGCAAGGGTTATTGTCGTTAACTCTGAGGGTGATTCCAAAACGAGTGTAACGAGATAATGCCTTCGGTTTCGTTCGAACCCGGAACGAACTTGTATGGATTGAATGCTTTTAGCACATCGTCAGGCGGATGATGAGCATTCTAAGTGATATGTTCTGATTAAAGGTAATCGTAACCTCAAGCCTCATCAACCGGGAATGGCTAAAACAGAAGAGGTGCAGCAAGGTTTCGTGGGTAGCACCCACTGAGAGCAAGATAGATCCCTGTCTAGAGGTCCCTTTATTTTATTCGGCTTAGTGTGTGGTTGGTCGCGCCAACTACGGGATTGTCTTGTTCGGAATTATCCAGTAAGGGATGGTTCCGGCTTTGTGTTGCAGGGGAGCGGGCGTACTCCTCGGTACGGTGATCTAGGCCACGTACTGTGACGGGCGGTACCCCAGTAGCCCTGCCATTGTATGGAATCCAAGCTCCAATAAGTGCCGTACGTATTAGTTGTGCCCAACTATGTTGGAATGTGAGATGTAAGCATTTCAGCTATTTCTATATTTTACTTGAAAACCCTAGACCCTATTATAATAAAATCAGATTTCCTATCAAATGTTTTGGTTAGCGTAAGGTAAAAACTTACCCATGTTTATTTGTGGGGAGTCTTACGTGATACCTTTTCTTTCTAAAGGTTTTGAAGTTAAGCAAGTTTAACCTGTTACTCACACCAGACCCATGTCTGACCCTAGTTTTTATTTCTGTTTTATAAACTCTTGGGTACTCAAATTTTTACGAGTAGCCAAGGGATTCAGGTTTAGCTTTGACGAATATTCTGGAGGAGCAATGGAGCAAGAGGCTTCGGCGTTCGTAGATATAGTATTCCGCTGTGTTGATATCTGTGATAGTGTCTTGTCTTGTATTTGAGTTGTAATGTCTAGACAGATGATTATAACTGTCTAGTAAGTGATGTATATGCTGTGTAACTCTGTAAATTATTGTATACTATGTAATAGTTTATGTTATTAATATAATTTATTCGTTCCGCTGTGAGATCGTTGTTGTTGTTTCTTTCTTTCTTCTCTTCTTTTCTATTTTCTACCCCTTTCTTTCTTAATAATGATGCGACTTTCTATGGAGAGAAAGTCGTGGTCGTTACAGTGGTATCAGAGCAGTAGGTTGAGTGAATACCTAGGCTCTGAAGTGGTGTCTATCTTGAGAGCGCGTAATTGTTAGTTATATAAAAATGATTTTATATTGTGTTAATTGATCGGTTGAGTGGTATATGGATTCTGGTCAATACGAGTAGCTAACATTATTGATAGGGATCTCTAAACACTTGAACCAGGCCAACGGACACAATATTGTTTTAAAGAGGTAAATGAAATAATTTTACCCAGATATATTTTCTATATATAAAAAGTATCATTTTAAATGTATATGGTATTTGTAACGATTGGTTGAGATGATAATAATTTATCATCTAGGATTAGGAGTCTGAGTGTTGAGGTTGGAAGAGTATCTGTCGAGACTGTAAACCTAATACCGTCTCGAGTGAACTTTACAGTTGTGTAAGGATTTCACAATCTCTGAAGGAAACCTGTTAAGGTTCGGAGTTCATCTTAGGAGTTGGATGAATAGAGTAGATCTATTGGATGAGCTGAAGAGAGTGATGGTATTTTGGTAACCTCAGGAAGTAATAGCTGTGTGATGAGACACGATGGCTATGGACGCTTCTGAAGATGTTTCTTCTGGAGCAAGTTTGAAGAAGTAGGTCTGCTTCGGTGTTATGGCTGAGTCCAGCGGGGTGTTTCTGTTTGCTTTGAAGTCCGAGTTTCTCGAGGAGTTTTGGAGTAAGAAGTCTTTGGTCTATGGCAGCAGTGCAGCTCGGAGTGTTCTGTGTTGGCAGGAAGTTTCTGTCTGAGCAGTTTTTCTGGAGATGAAGTTCCGAAGCAGCAGAGTGAATCCATTTCTTCGATGAATTGGTAAGTAAGGCATAAGCTGTTCTGATTTGATAAGAGAGAACAGTATCTTTGGAAATTAGGCCGGGCTGATCGCAAAAGTGACTTGCGATAGTTTGAGTATTCTTTTGGGTATCTGAGATTTTCTGGGATATGTTGTCTAGTCTGTGCTTGTGTTCTTCATCAGCATTTTCATTTTACTCCAGATCAGAATGGTGCAGCGGAAGCAGTTTGGCAAGTGCTCCTATTTGTCTTTTCAAGATAGGAGAAGTTAGTTTGAAATCTACTGATGTTTGGTAGTAGAGTTTGTGTTTTGGATTTGGGGTAGATCTTGGAGGATCATTTGGTTGAGTTATTTTTTTAACCCGGTTTATTTCTAGAAGCATCGGCGAAGGTTGAGCTGATCAGAAAGGATTTGTAGGAAGCCGAGATCGTCTGAAGATTTTGTGGATAAGAGACGAAGGAATTTGAAATTCGAAGTTGGAGACTTCGTTGTTGTGAAGTTTTTCTCTGATTAAAGGGAGCTATAAGATTGGGTAAGTCTGGGAAGTTAGCTCCGAGTTATTTTGGATCTTTTCTGTGATCTAATTTGGATAAGTACTTTGATCTACAAGGTTGAATTGTCAGTTTGGATAACTGGAATTCAGTGTATTCTACGTATCTCTGAGAGAGTACGTGTTTGATCTATCTCTGGTTTTGGAACCAGCAGTTCTGGAAGATTTGGTTGTTCAGTCAGACTCGTCTGTAGTTTGATATCTTGTTTAGTTCTATAGATCTAGATGAGTAAGAACTCTATAGCTTAGTATTGTTGATTGTTTGGATTTTGTAGAGCGAGTATCCCGGTATATTTATACTTGGGGAAACTCGAGGAGATTGTATTCAGAATTTTGTTTGGATAATTAGAATTGTTTGATTGGATGAATTGTTTGCTATGGTTGTTAGCATATGGATGATAATATATGCTTGTGATTTAAATAGATTATTAAATTACCTTTGTTTAAATTTCGGGGACGAAATTTTTTTTAAGGGGGGAGGAATGTAATATCCCGGAAATTTGAGCAATATCAATTTAGTAATCTGTTAAATGATTAAATTGATATTGATGATCTTTGATAATAAATTTGAATTTGATTTAATAATCTAATTAAATAAATATTTAATTAGTGAATTTTATCTTTTAAAAACTAATAAAATGATTTCTATTTATGATGTATATATATGTGTATATATATTGTAAATAGATAGGCTTTGGTTTGAAATTTAATAAATAAATAAAGTCTTGTTTTAAATTTCTAATATACATTTTAATAGTTTTGGATTTTAAAATATATGTATGAACTTTTATTTATAAGTATAATTGATTTTATTTTCTTTAAAGAAATTTATATATATATATAGATAAGTATTTAATAAATTAAGAAAAGGGCTTTATTAACATTATAAAATAAATATGAATTACTTAAAAAGACAAATGTTAATTTATTAAGTAACCATGGTGACATGTGTTAGCTCCTAAGGCTTTTATTTACATATAAATATATGCAAATTTCTTAAAATACAAGTGTTATCATATTAAGACTCAAAGTAATATGTGTAAATTTATGAACTAAGATATAAGACAAGTGTCCATCTTTTAAATTTCCATTTTCTTTTATTTTTAAGAAATTATTTTCAGCTTATATAAACAATTTTCTTTATCTTCATTTCCTTTCTGATCTTCATTCCTAAAACTAAGAAAAACTGAATATAAACTCCTCTCTTAACAAATCAGTAAATTAACTTACTCTCAATTCAAAATCCTCATAACAAATCTATCTTCCTCTCTAAAAACAATCTGCAATTCAAATCCTTTTCAAGATCTAAAAACCCGATAACCATTTCTTCAATCTCAAATCAAAGACTGCAAGTGTAAACCCTGTAGCCTGCATTTTTCTTCAATCTGGAATCTAAGCAAGACTGCAATTTCTTCTTTTCGAATCTGAAAGTAAGCAACCTGATCTAGAGCAACATCTAAACAAAGCAAGATTTTAGAGCATGCATGCAAGTCTCCAAATCAAATATTCAAGTTTTAATAGCAAAGACATTCAGATCTTAAATTCAAAAGCTTTTCAAGTTAAAACCTGGAAAGTTTCTCTGTTCACTTTTAAAAGGTGAGTAACTTTCATTTTTTAAAACTTAAAGCATATGATATATGTTTGCATGTGATAATATTGGCTTGTATTGTAGATTTTAATTTGAATTTATATGAATTAGTATAAATATATATGAGCCTGTCAGTTTACACATAAAAAAACCTATTCCCTGTTATTTATCAAGTGAGTAAACTTTTGAATTAAAATCTAAGTATCAAATTGCATGTGAATTAATGAGTTGGTAATTACTTTGCATGTCTGAAATTATGTATGCTCTTGTATATTTGAAAGGAATGTGTATATCTGTTATTTCTAAAGTATCTACTTATGAGTTCAATACTCTGCCTATAACTGTGAACAATAGATTCCCCTATATTTGATGTAGATAAAATAGGTTAGAAATAAAATTTGAATGTATGTTTGAAATATATTATGCATGTCTGTTTTTAAATACATGTATATATGAATTATTGAAACTAGGTGTACATGTTTGTTGTTTAAATATATCTCTGTTTATTCTTCAGAGTTTGAAGTTTTGATCGAAAATCAAAATCGTTTCATAAATTCTCTGTTAGGCTTTAGGATTCGAATAGGATTTTTTGTTAAATCCTAATCTAAGTCCTAGAATTAAAATTAAGTAAGGAAAATTTAAACATCACTTGGAAAAGAAAGTGACAGTAGGAATTTTAATAAATGTTAAAATTAAAACTATAAAATCTTGTGATTTTCTTTTATAATCTAAATACTTATCTTAGAAAATGATTTGTAAGAGTTAAATCAAAATTTTTAAGATAGTATTGAACGAGATATCCAGGATTGATTAGAAAATGGGTTTTTGATCTTCTCTGATGATCAAGTAATTTGGGATGAACGGGGTTGTTTCTGGAGCTAGATGGTTGATCAGGGAAGTAAGGAAAAATAGTAGAAGTGGTGATGGTTCACTGTGGTGGCGGCAATAAGTAGAACTAAGATTTTAACCTAGTTTGGTTGAGGGTCGAATGGGTGATCATTTCTTCGTCTCTGGATGTTCGAGTGGCTCGAGGCTACGGGTATATGTGGTGTAGGAGATTGGCAAGGAGTGGACGAAGTGATTAAAACTCTGGTGGTCGGAATTTGACTGGCGATGCTTTTTCCTGGAAATTGGTTTGGGTTCCAGTTCAACTGGATGGCTCGATTTTAAATCATGGCATGTGATGATGTTTTGATGTTTGCGATGTGTTACTGGAGTGATAGTGGGTGTGTGTGAAGGACTGGTAATGGTCGGAAGTACGCCGTTGGTGGTGCAAGGTGCACCTGATGTCAGTGTGTCAGTTGAATTGGGTTTGGGTTTCGTGGGTGTTTTCCTCGAAGTTGATCTCGGGGAAGGAGGCCTTTGGCTCGAGTAAATATAGGGAGGTACGCGAGTGTTTAAGTTGTAATTGTTTTAACAGTTTTAAGTTGCAAACAAATAGTTTTAAATTTACTCGAGAGGAACTTGGGGAAAAAGGGACTTGGGCTCGGGTTTGACTTTGAGTCGTTTGCAAGAGGAGTGAAAACAGGTTTTGACAGTTAAATTTTTTTTTAAACCAAACTGTTTAAGGTAAATCAAACTCTGTTTAAAGGTGAAGATATATTTGTTTATTTCAAGTATATATGAGTTTAAATCCAAAGTAAAAGTTTTAAACCAGTTTTTAAAATTTAAATAAAATAAGTTTTAAAAATTTAAAACAATTAAGTTAAATCAATTATCTTAAAATTTCAATTAAGTTAAATCAATTATCTTAAAATTTCATTCTTTGTAATGGAAAATTTAATTTGTATGATTTGTCTAACTTAATTGTATAAATTGAAACCTTAAGTTATTTTCAAATTTAATTTGGAAATAAGGTAATTAATAGAAAAATGTTTTATCTTAAAACTTAATTGAAGTGATAATAAATGGAAATAAATAAAGAGTGATTTATAATTTAATTAGTTAATGGTTAAGGATGGCAAATTAACAATTAAAGTTTTCAAGATTTATTAACTTGTAATTAAGGATTGTTAATAAATAATTAAGGATAAGTAATTAATTATTTATTTTAAAACTTAATTAATGATTTTAATTAAGTAAGTTAATTACTAAGATCAATTGTTTTAATGATAATGTTTTATCTTGAAATAATTAAGATTTTTAATGAATTAAACTAAAATAAGTTTAATTAATTTATTTAATTAAATTTTGATAAGGATTAATTAAGGGTTAATTAAAATAGTAATTAAGGGGTACTTAATAAAGTTTTATTAAGTAATAATTAAGTTTTCTTAATTTATAATTAAGAAATTATTAATCTAAAATAAAAGTTAATTAAGGATTAATTAACTATTATTAAGGGATTAATTAATTATCATTAAAGATTGATTAATAGATAATTATGGATTAATTAAATTGGTAATTAAGGTTGTTAATTAATAATTAAGTTTTTAATTAATAACTAAGAATAATTAATTAGTTAATTAAGTTAAATTTTTTTTTTATAAAAGTAATTAAGGATTGATTATTTTGTATTAAGAATATTGATTATTAATTAAGGTTTATTAATTAATAGTTAAAGAATAATTAATCAAGGATTAATTAATTTGTTAAAAGGGTAATTAAGGATGAGTTACTTAGTTATAATTTAAGAAATGAATGTGATTTATTTAAGTTAATTAATTTGTTAATTAATTAAGGATAGTCACTTGGTAATTGATTAAGTGTAGTTACTTAATAAGATTGGTTAAGTATAATTACTTAGTGTAAGTAATTAATAAATGAATTACTATATGTAATTGGTGAATTTAATCAAAAAGGATTTATGAAAGAAATTAAAGTAATTAAGAATAGTTAATTACTGTTAATGATTATTTAAGGTTGATTAATGGAAGTAATTAATTAATGCATGATTAATTAATGTAATTAATTAAGGAATAATGTAATTAATTATAGTTAATTAATTAATGTAATTAATTAAGGATCATTAATTATTGTAGTTAATGAGAGTAATTAAAGGTTAATTACTATAAATGATTAAGGATAATTAATTTGTGAAATTAATTAAAGGGTAATTACTTTATGTAATTAATGAATAATTAATCAAGAGTGATTAATATTTAATGTTAATTAATTAAATGGATTGTAATTAATTAATGGTTGATTAAGCAAAGATAGAAATTAATTCTTAAGTAATTAATTTAATTTAAGTGGATTAAATTAATTTTAATAGAGATTAATAAATGGTTGCTTATGAATGATGGTTGAGTAGAATGTCTGATTTGGTTGATATCTATTGGATGATACTATGATATTCTGTGATATGATACTGGATATATCTGTGATAAATATGTGATATTTATCTATGTTAATGCTATGTGAATTCAAGTATTAAATTGAATTGAATTGTTTAAACCTTTAAATAACTTGGCCTTAAAAGATACGTTTTGGATTTCGATGAGACCGGGATCGGGTTTCCGTATACCGGTATTCCAGGTCTGGAGACCCGAATACCACATCGATCCAAATTTACGATAGATCGTGAATCTCAAGTGAAGATGAAGATTCAGAGTGCAAGGGTTATTGTCGTTAACTCTGAGGGTGATTCCAAAACGAGTGTAACGAGATAATGCCTTCGGTTTCGTTCGAACCCGGAACGAACTTGTATGGATTGAATGCTTTCAGCACATCGTCAGGCGGATGATGAGCATTCTAAGTGATATGTTCTGATTAAAGGTAATCGTAACCTCAAGCCTCATCAACCGGGAATGGCTAAAACAGGGGAGGTGCAGCAAGGTTTCGTGGGTAGCACCCACTGTGTAACGACCCGTATTTTTACGGATCGAAAAGTTCGTTCAAATCTGGAATTTTCAACATTTTTGGTTGTTTCAGATTTTGGGAAGAATTTTGGTTAAGTCCTAAGTCGTAGCCGACTTATGGGTTCTGGACGAGTTAGGAAGTCTGGACGAGTTAAGGACTAAAGTATAGGTCGGCGGCGACCTAAGGAATTAACCGGGTTAAGGAAGTTAAGTCATAGAGTGGCTTAGGACGAGTGACCGACTTAAGGGAGTAGCCTATCTAAGAAGATGACCGACTTATAGTATTGACCGACTTAAGATAGGAAATGACCTAAGAGATAGGTCGGCAGTGATCTAAGGAAATTAAGTCGTGACCGAGTTAAGTGTTAAGTCGGCTGACCGAGTTAACGACTTAGGAGTTTGGCGATAGGATGTGAGTGACCTAAGTCTAGAAGTTATGTTGTAACTCAGTTGAGTCGTGGCTGAGTTAGGGAGATAGAGAGATGAGTCGTATACCAGCTAGGTTGTAACCGACCTAGGGGTTAGCTGCTTAGTTATAAGTCGTAGTCTGCTAAGTCGGTAGGTCGTTCAGGGGAGCATGTGTTAAGTCGAAGCTTGGTTAAGTCGGAGGCCTTTTCAGTTAAGTCGTAGGCGCATGCCATAAGTCGTAACCGACTTAGGAGACAGCTGTTTTGTTGCGAGTCATAGGCAGATGAGTTTTTAGGTCGGCAAGGCATTAGGTCGTAGGTCGGCATGGTGTTAAGTCGGCACCGACTTAAGAAGATAGTCGAGTTACGACTTAGGGCTGTTTTCTGCTATAAATAGGAGAGCTTCTCTTCATTTTTGGGATCCAGATTTTGAAGCAACGAAGTGCTGCCATTTTGAGAGCTCGACTTCTACACTTCTTCACTTCTTTTCTCCACTCTAATCTAGTGCTTCCATCCATCCAAATCGAAGATCAAGATTGAAGATTCAAGAGCTTAGATTGAAGATCTTCATCTTTTCAAGAGAGATTTCTTCGTTTGAAGCGGATCCGTGATAGATCAAGCTTCATCCTTCGCTGTCCAGATCTGAAGTGTGTTGATTTGGGTTTGTTTAGGTGATTTGGTGAGTGGTGATTATCTCTCACACGGATCCAAAGGAGTATATCGGATTGTTGGCTCGATTTGGTGTTAAAATAGAGATTTCCATGCATTTCCTTCATCCTATGTGTAGATCCATATAGATCCATTGTTCATGATGATGTTACATCCATTTTATCATGTGTTAACCTATGCAAGTTCATTCATCAAGTTTGTAGAGATATAATCCATGTTTTCATGCTATTTGGACTTTCAACTCTTTAATTACGAAAATGCCATTATTGTTATAATTGTCTACTTAGATCATTTTTGAATGCTTGATTGTTTGGATTGATGTTTGATTTGATTGATTGTTATGAACTAGATGATTGATGATTAGATTTAGACCGAAGACGATTCAAAAGCTAAGGGAAAGGCTCTTGAATTGGGAAAGCTGCTCGTGGCATATGTAGCGGGATGATGAAGCTCTTATGCATAGATTTGATGATGTGATGATGAGATGAGGCTTTGCGAGGATGTAATGAAGCGAGGCAATCATGTGATGAAGACTTGGTCTAATCCAGACGGGATCATTCCAAGCATGTTGATAACTCGGTGATATGATTCGAGTTGAAGATAATGAATGGATATGAGAATAGTCGTCGAGGAGGATGACTAGGAGGCTTGGATAGCATCGTTGTTGAAGGTTCTAGCATGCTCTAAGCAAGAGTACGTTTGGGCAGATTCGATAGTCCCGACGGCCAACTGTTGATGGTCGAGTACTCTGGGCAGATTCGATAGTCCTAGGCACGGGCTGCGACGACGTGCGGGAGTTATGTCTAGAACCGGGGTTTCCATTAGCCCTTGACGGACGGCTGAAAGAATGTGCCGGTCATTCAATTAACGGTGATATCGAAGCAATGATAACAGTGATAGCCAGAGTCATGGATGTTTGGTTGTATCGTCATTCGGACTCAAGAGCGGTATTTTCTGGGTGCTTATCTGATTTAGGCCTTGGTACTTGGAAAACATCGCCCTTGACTCGAGTGATAGTAGCTTTACTTTAAATTGTATGCTCTGCTATGTTTGCTTCTGCTTAGTGTGTGTCTGGGGGCTATCACTGTAGAATGAGGTTGGAGTGGTAGGGTTGTATTCCTATTCCTTTTTCCTTTATGCTCTTTTGGTATGTTGTTAGTTAATTTACTGCTCACTAAGACGGTTGTTTGACTCAAGGCTTTATGTTTTAATTCTTATTGCCTTGGGCTGTTCGTCCATTTTGGGACGGGCAGACTAGGTAGCAGGTGACAGGTGCTGTTCTCTTCTCACGATGCTGATGTCGAAGACGAGCTGGAGGGTTGCATATTATCTTCTTATTATATGTACTGGATATTCTGCTGTTTTGTATTCTCTGAGAGATATGTAGTGAGGCTGGATGTATTGACTATGTGGATGCTTGTATTCAACTATTATGGAGTTTTATATGATGTCATTCTGTTCTGTAAAGCTTCACTATACATATGTTCTATTGTATTTTGTCCATGGCTGTGAGTAATACGATAGATTCTGTTGTTTTAAATTTTACCTTGACAATCGTCCATGGTCGCCTGACACACTTTACAGCGCTCTATCTATAGATTCGGTGCAGGGGTCATGGGCGGTCGTCACATTTGGTATCAGAGCATTGGTTAATCGATTTACCCAACGCTCGCTGAAGTAACTACGTATGAGAGACGTAATTGTATTTTGATGGATGATTACTATATATAATATAGTAGCTTGGTAGAGTTTGAGTCCTTTATGCAGTTGTTTCTCTAGATGTTCTGATCATTCCTTTTTATAGATATTGAGAATGAGTCGAAGAGGGAGACCAGCTGCTAGGGAAGGCCGTGCTACTGAAGAGACTGCTGATTATGCAGCCATGTTCGAAGCTATGATGACTTCGATCATGAGGAGGATACCAGTTCCGGGGGCAGCAGTTGATGTTGGAGTTCAAGTCCAAACTCCGAAACCAGTGGATTTTGCTAAGTTGTGCAAGGATTATTCTGCTCTTGGAGGGAAGGTTTTCTTAGGAACAGAATCAACTATTGAGGTCCAGAGGTGGATAGATGCTTGTAGAAGGATCTTTGGTGATTTGGGAATTGATGATGCAACTAAGAGGAAGTTGGCATCAAGGCAGCTTCAAGGGAGAGCTTCTGATTGGTGGAACTCTATTACCATCACTACTCCGGAAGAAGAGATTACTTGGGAGCAATTCCAAGTCAGATTTGAAGCTAAGTTCATCTCTACAGCTCAGAAGTCTGTTCTGTTCAAGAAATTTGTAGAGCTCAAGCAGGGTGGAAGATCTGTTCTTGAGTATGTTTCTGAGTTTGAAGCTTTGTCCAAGTATGCTCGGTCATATATTGAATCTGCTTATCAGAAGAATGAGAAGTTTGTGACCGGCTTGGATAGTTATCTTGGGAGACAATTGGTGGATCATTTGGATGATTCATTTGAGAAGCTTGTGGAGAAAGCTCTTAGGCATGAGAGTCTGTTTCCTAAGGAAGGATCTGTTGTTGCTGTGACCAAGGGAGAATCTAAACCACAGCAGGGTGGAAACCAGAAGAGGAAGCAGCAGCAGCAGAAGGGTAAGGATGGCCAGAAGAAGCCGAAAGGCGAGGTGACTTGCTACAATTGTCAACAGAAGGGCCATTTCTCTAAGGATTGTAAGAATCCGAAGGCGCCGATGAAGTGTCACAACTGTGACAAGCCGGGACATTTCAGGAAGAATTGTCCAGAACCGAGGAAGGACAGGCAGATTGTGCAAGCTTATGCTTTGGGGGCTGTTCCGTCGTCTTCGAAAGCTCCTACTGCTGAAGAGAAGGGAAAGAGTGTGGTTGTTCAAGGTACTCTTTTCCTATGTGGTGTTCCAGTTAGAGTTCTGTTTGATACTGGAGCGTCGCATTCATTTGTTTGTAATGAACTAGTGGGCCGGTTAGATTTGAAGCCGGATATTGTTGATAGGCCATTGGTTGTGACTAATCCAGTTGGGGGTTCGTCTTGTTTGTGTATGTTATGCCGTGGTCTAGTTGTGTCGAGTCATGGTTGCTCTTTTGTTTGTGATTGCTTTGTTCTGAACTTTGCGGGGTTCGGAATTATTTTGGGTATGGACTGGCTTAGGAAGTATGCGGCTAAGGTTGATTGTGAGAGGCTAGAGGTGACAGTCGAGAATGTGGAGGGGCGAAAGGTTGTGATACGATGTAAGCATGAAGAAGGCGTCTTCATGAGCTTCATGTATTCGCTAGTTGTTCCACGGGATGGACTGTCATCAGTGCCGATCGCTAATGGATTCGAGGATGTCTTTGACGAAGTCAAAGGGTTGCCGCTGCATAGAGAGATCGAGTTTCGTATAGATCTAGTTGAAGGAGCCAGACCTGTTGTGATGCCTCTTAGGCGGATGGCGCCTAAGGAACAGCAGGAGTTGAGGGTGCAAGTTGATGACCTTTTACAGAAAGGATTCATTCGGCGTAGTGTGTCCGAGTGGGGTGCACCAGTTGTGTTTGCAACCAAGGCAGATGGGTCGTTGAGATTGTGTGTGGATTATCGTGAGCTGAATAAAGTGACTAAGAAGAACAAGTATCCATTGCCGAGGATAGACGACTTGTTTGATCAGCTTCACGAAGCAAAGGTGTTTTCTCAGATGGATTTGGCAACGGGATTTCACCAGTTGAGAGTAGCTAAGGATAGTGTGCCGAAGACTGCTTTTAGGACACCATCCGGTTTCTTTGAGTGGCTGGTAATGCCGTTTGGATTGACTAACGCACCGGCATATTTTGTGGATCTTATGAATAGAGTGTTCAGAGATCAGTTGAACAAGTTCGTACTTGTGTTCATGGATGATATTCTGATTTATTCTAGAACTGAAGAAGAGCACAAGACGCACTTGCGTATTGTTTTGGAAATCTTACGGAAACATCAGCTGAAGGCTAAGTTTTCGAAGTGTCACTTCTGGAAGAGTGAAGTGAGGTTCTTAGGCCATGTGATTTCTGGAAATGGAATAGCGGTTGATCCCGCTAAGGTGGCAGCAATCCAGGATTGGGTTAGACCTAAGAATGCATCTGATGTGAGAAGTTTTCTTGGATTAGCAGGATATTATCGACGGTTTATCAAAGACTTCTCCAAGATAGCTGCACCATTAACAGGATTGACGAAGAAGAACCAAGTGTTCAGTTGGGATGCTAAGTGTGAGCAAGCTTTCGGAATCCTGAAAGAGCGATTGACGAGTGCTCCTGTTTTGACTATTCCTAGTGGGAATGATGAGATGGTGGTTTACACCGACGCATGTGGTACTGGACTTGGAGCAGTGCTGATGTAGAAGGATAAAGTTGTTGCGTATGCCAGTCGACAACTGAAGCCGCATGAAAGGAATTACCCGACTCATGATTTGGAGTTAGCGGCGATTGTATTTGCTCTGAAGATGTGGAGGCATTATTTGTTGGGAGTTCGATTCGAGTTGTTTACGGATCACAAGTGGTTGAAGTATCTTTTCTCCCAAAAGGATTTGAATCTTCGGCAGCAACGTTGGCTAGAGTTTTTAGCATCATATGATTTTGGTATAGCTTATACTCCGGGAAAAGGTAACGCAGTGGCAGATGCGTTAAGTCGAAGACATGCAGGATTGGGAGCCATGTTCTCAGAATGGAAGAATCTCGAGTATTTAGCTGGATTTGACTTCAGGCCTAGATGCGAATTGGAACCTGAGATGTTGGCAAACTTATCAATAAGACCCACTCTTGTGGAAAGGATTGGCGAGGGCCAAAAGCGAGATGATAAGCTTGTCAAGATTATCCGTGAATTGGAATCTGGATTGGATCCAGAAAAGGATAAAAGATTCGAGGTCGATCGAGAGGGTTGGCTTCGGAAGCAAGGACGACTAGTTGTTCCCGATATAGATGAATTGAGGAATGAAGTTCTGAAGGAAAGTCATCACTCGAAGTTGACAATTCATCCAGGTGGAAACAAGATGTATCGGGATATGAAGAGAACCTACTATTGGGAAGGTATGAAGAAGGATGTTGGAAATTTTATTTCCAAATGTATGAACTGCCAGTTGGTAAAAGCCGAACAGAAGAAGCCAAGCGGATTGCTTCAGCCATTAGAAGTTCCTACATGGAAGTGGGAACAAGTGTCGATGGATTTTATCGATGGATTGCCTAGGACCAGAACGGGAAATGAAGGAATTTGGGTCATTGTGGATCGTCTGACGAAGAGTGCACGATTCATTCCTGTTCGATCGACTAGGACTGCATCAAAGTTGGCTGAGTTGTATGTTAAGTGGATAGTTCGATTCCATGGTATTCCGAAGAGTATAGTGAGCGATCGAGATCCATTGTTCACTAGTGGATTTTGGAAGAGCTTCCAAGAAGTTTTGGGAACCGAGTTGTGTTTGAGTACAGCTTATCACCCTAAAACAGATGGTCAGACCGAGAGAGTCAACCGAGTTTTGGAAGATCTTCTCAGAGCTTGTGTTCTGGATTTCGGAGGATCATGGGAAGATCACCTTCATTTGGTGGAGTTTGCATACAACAACAGTTACCAGTCAAGCATTGGTATGGCACCGTATGAAGCATTGTATGGAAGACCGTGTAACTCTCCGGCATGTTGGTTGGAAACTGGAGAGAAGCTGATACTTGGGCCAGAGATGATTCAGCAGACCTCAGATTGCATAGAGATCATTCGGCAACGAATGAAGGCAGCCCAAGACCGTCAGAAGAGTTATGCTCATAAGCGTCGAAAGGATTTGGAATTCGACGTTGGTGATATGGTTTTTGTGAAGATTTCTCCACTGAAGAATGTTATCTGATTCGGGAAGAAAGGAAAATTGACTCCGAGATTTGTTGGACCATTCCCGATCATCGAGCGAATTGGAAAGCTCGCTTATAGATTGGAGTTACCGGAGAAGATGTCGGGTGTGCACAATGTTTTTCACGTATCATATCTACGGAAGTATGTGCACGACTCGAGTACGGTAGTTTCTGCTGATAGCTGTGAAGATTTTGAAGTTGTTCCAGTTGATAGAAGACCTCGTAAGCCGCTTCGTGTTGTTGAAACTGACACGAAACAGCTTAGGAGGAAGATAGTTAAGTTGCTCAAGATACAATGGAGTGACGATGATAACGACTGTACGTGGGAGGTGGAAGAGAGGATGAAAGCAGCTCATCCTGAACTCTTCGAGGTATGGCCCTAAGGTGTCGTGTCATCTAACGAAATTGTAACTTGTTCTAGTTTTAGAATTCTGCATGCTAAGCTAGAATTGGATGCATGATTTGTTGATTGCTATGGATGGTAGGCGTGCAGAATAGTTTTTGATTGCTTTGTTTGTTTGGAATTTCGGGGGCGAAATTCCTAAGGGGGAGAGAATGTAACGACCCGTATTTTTACGGATCGAAAAGTTCGTTCAAATCTGGAATTTTCAACATTTTTGGTTGTTTCAGATTTTGGGAAGAATTTTGGTTAAGTCCTAAGTCGTAGCCGACTTATGGGTTCTGGACGAGTTAGGAAGTCTGGACGAGTTAAGGACTAAAGTATAGGTCGGCGGCGACCTAAGGAATTAACCGGGTTAAGGAAGTTAAGTCATAGAGTGGCTTAGGACGAGTGACCGACTTAAGGGAGTAGCCTATCTAAGAAGATGACCGATTTATAGTATTGACCGACTTAAGATAGGAAATGACCTAAGAGATAGGTCGGCAGTGATCTAAGGAAATTAAGTCGTGACCGAGTTAAGTGTTAAGTCGGCTGACCGAGTTAACGACTTAGGAGTTTGGCGATAGGATGTGAGCGACCTAAGTCTAGAAGTTATGTTGTAACTCAGTTGAGTCGTGGCCGAGTTAGGGAGATAGAGAGATGAGTCGTATACCAGCTAGGTTGTAACCGACCTAGGGGTTAGCTTCTTAGTTATAAGTCGTAGTCTGCTAAGTCGGTAGGTCGTTCAGGGGAGCATGTGTTAAGTCGAAGCTTGGTTAAGTCGGAGGCCTTTTCAGTTAAGTCGTAGGCGCATGCCATAAGTCGTAACCGACTTAGGAGACAGCTGTTTTGTTGCGAGTCATAGGCAGATGAGTTTTTAGGTCGGCAAGGCATTAGGTCGTAGGTCGGCATGGTGTTAAGTCGGCACCGACTTAAGAAGATAGCCGAGTTACGACTTAGGGCTGTTTTCTGCTATAAATAGGAGAGCTTCTCTTCATTTTTGGGATCCGGATTTTGAAGCAACGAAGTGCTGCCATTTTGAGAGCTCGACTTCTACACTTCTTCACTTCTTTTCTCCACTCTAATCTAGTGCTTCCATCCATCCAAATCGAAGATCAAGATTGAAGATTCAAGAGCTTAGATTGAAGATCTTCATCTTTTCAAGAGAGATTTCTTCGTTTGAAGCGGATCCGTGATAGATCAAGCTTCATCCTTCGCTGTCCAGATTTGAAGTGTGTTGATTTGGGTTTGTTTAGGTGATTTGGTGAGTGGTGATTATCTCTCACACGGATCCAAAGGAGTATATCGGATTGTTGGCTCGATTTGGTGTTAAAATAGAGATTTCCATGCATTTTCTTCATCCTATGTGTAGATCCATATAGATCCATTGTTCATGATGATGTTACATCCATTTTATCATGTGTTAACCTATGCAAGTTCATTCATCAAGTTTGTAGAGATATAATCCATGTTTTCATGCTATTTGGACTTTCAACTCTTTAATTACGAAAATGCCATTATTGTTATAATTGTCTACTTAGATCATTTTTGAATGCTTGATTGTTTGGATTGATGTTTGATTTGATTGATTGTTATGAACTAGATGATTGATGATTAGATTTAGACCGAAGACGATTCAAAAGCTAAGGGAAAGGCTCTTGAATTGGGAAAGCTGCTCGTGGCATATGTAGCGGGATGATGAAGCTCTTATGCATAGATTTGATGATGTGATGATGAGATGAGGCTTTGCGAGGATGTAATGAAGCGAGGCAATCATGTGATGAAGACTTGGTCTAATCCAGACGGGATCATTCCAAGCATGTTGATAACTCGGTGATATGATTCGAGTTGAAGATAATGAATGGATATGAGAATAGTCATCGAGGAGGATGACTAGGAGGCTTGGATAGCATCGTTGTTGAAGGTTCTAGCATGCTCTAAGCAAGAGTACGTTTGGGCAGATTCGATAGTCCCGACGGCCAACTGTTGATGGTCGAGTACTCTGGGCAGATTCGATAGTCCTAGGCACGGGCTGCGACGACGTGCGGGAGTTATGTCTAGAACCGGGGTTTCCATTAGCCCTTGACGGACGGCTGAAAGAATGTGCCAGTCATTCAATTAACGGTGATATCGAAGCAATGATAACAGTGATAGCCAGAGTCATGGATGTTTGGTTGTATCGTCATTCGGACTCAAGAGCGGTATTTTCTGGGTGCTTATCTGATTTAGGCCTTGGTACTTGGAAAACATCGCCCTTGACTCGAGTGATAGTAGCTTTACTTTAAATTGTATGCTCTGCTATGTTTGCTTCTGCTTAGTGTGTGTCTGGGGGCTATCACTGTAGAATGAGGTTGGAGTGGTAGGGTTATATTCCTATTCCTTTTTCCTTTATGCTCTTTTGGTATGTTGTTAGTTAATTTACTGCTCACTAAGACGGTTGTCTGACTCAAGGCTTTATGTTTTAATTCTTATTGCCTTGGGCTGTTCGTCCATTTTGGGACGGGCAGACTAGGTAGCAGGTGACAGGTGCTGTTCTCTTCTCACGATGCTGATGTCGAAGACGAGCTGGAGGGTTGCATATTATCTTCTTATTATATGTACTGGATATTCCGCTGTTTTGTATTCTCTGAGAGATATGTAGTGAGGCTGGATGTATTGACTATGTGGATGCTTGTATTCAACTATTATGGAGTTTTATATGATGTCATTTTGTTCTGTAAAGCTTCACTATACATATGTTCTATTGTATTTTGTCCATGCGCTGTGAGTAATACGATAGATTCTGTTGTTTTAAATTTTACCTTGACAATCGTCCATGGTCGCCTGGCACACTTTACAGCGCTCTATCTATAGATTCGGTGCAGGGGTCATGGGCGGTCGTCACACACTGAGAGCAAGATAGATCCCTGTCTAGAGGTCCCTTTATTTTATTCGGCTTAGTGTGTGGTTGGTCGCGCCAACTACGGGATTGTCTTGTTCGGAATTATCCAGTAAGGGATGGTTCCGGCTTTGTGTTGCAGGGGAGCGGGCGTACTCCTCGGTACGGTGATCTAGGCCATGTACTGTGACGGGTGGTACCCCAGTAGCCCTGCCATTGTATGGAATCCAAACTCCAATAAGTGCCGTACGTATTAGTTGTGCCCAACTATGTTGGAATGTGAGATGTAAGCATTTCAGCTATTTCTATATTTTACTTGAAAACCCTAGACCCTATTATAATAAAATCAGATTTCCTATCAAATGTTTTGGTTAGCGTAAGGTAAAAACTTACCCATGTTTATTTGTGGGGAGTCTTACGTGATACCTTTTCTTTCTAAAGGTTTTGAAGTTAAGCAAGTTTAACTTGTTACTCACACCAGACCCATGTCTGACCCAAGTGTTTATTTTTGTTTTATAAACTCTTGGGTACTCAAATTTTTACGAGTAGCCAAGGGATTCAGGTTTAGCTTTGACGAATATTCTGGAGGAGCAATGGAGCAGGAGGCTTCGGCGTTCGTAGATATAGTATTCCGCTGTGTTGATATCTGTGATAGTGTCTTGTCTTGTATTTGAGTTGTAATGTCTAGACAGATGATTATAACTGTCTAGTAAGTGATGTATATGCTGTGTAACTCTGTAAATTATTGTATACTATGTAATAGTTTATGTTATTAATATAATTTATTCGTTCTGCTGTGAGATCGTTGTTGTTGTTTCTTTCTTTCTTCTCTTCTTTTCTATTTTCTACCCCTTTCTTTCTTAATAATGATGCGACTTTCTGTGGAGAGTAAGTCGTGGTCGTTACAAAAGTATACATATTTTATAACAGTATATATATTATTTGAATATAAAGTCTATGAAGATTGGTTTGTATATATATGTTTATATGACCTATTTGTATTTTATTCGATATATATACTTGTTTATAAGTATATATATACATATATAAATTGCCAGGAGTATTGTTTTGAAATAAGTATATATCTTCCATTCATATCAAATCGATCTGATCTGTTTCATCAATTCCTTTTATCAGCTTTGTCGTCAAATTCGCATTCAAACTTGCTTTGATTTGGAATTCGTGCTTGGATCCGTAACTCATTCTATTGTATATTCTCTCTAGCCACGAAAGGTGAGCAATCACTCTGATTAACGTTCTTATAGTTATTAAATTTGATTTCAATTGAAACATCAATTGAAATATACTGCTACTAGTTATTTATATTCTTATATATGTTATTGACTGTATTTGTTCACCTGTGACATCTGACATCATTATCTGTTATTTATACTGATGATATATGCCTGTTACTGTTGTTGTTTTATCATATTTGTTATCACTCTGCAAGTTCCCTGTTAGTATAGAAATCACTATGGGTTGAAACGATACATACCCGAACGGTCTTTAGAATAAGAGAAAATCGTTATGGGTTGAAATGATAAACCCAAGCGATTTTCATTGAATTGAATTTCGATTTCGGGTTGAAAAGATATATACCCGAATATGTTTTAAATTGCAGATTGAAATGATAAATATACGTACCACTTGACCATAGGATAGAAAATTATATACAGGCACCGTTGGTCCATATATAAATGTTTTGAAAATGATTTCTTTGGTTTTGAAAAGAAATATATGGTTTTGATAAATACTGATTTTAAAGATTTATTAAAGTTGATTTAATAAAGTCGATAAGTAATATATTAAGTATTTATTTAATATCTTTATAGAGTTTTTAACGATTTGAAATTGGTTTGAAATTTTATTTATTTAAGGATTTTACTTAAATAAGTTTGATTTGAAATTTATAAAATTTGAAATTTTGAAGCTATGATTTTTGTATTTGATTAAAAGTGATTTAAATGAATATTTCAAGTTTAAATAAGTTGAAGGAAATATTTAGTTATTGTAATTTGGGGTTTGTTTTAAATGATATTGGATTTATTGAGTAAATATTTTCAAAACTAAATAATGATAATAAAGTGAATTTGATATATATATATATGAAATGATCGAATTTAGTTTTGAATGTTGATTTTTTGAAGCTTTGAAATATTTTGAAATTGAAATGGTTTATTTTGTGGTTCAAATCTGTATTTGAAATCGATATAATTTGAAATGATTTATTAAGAAATTGAATTGAGTTGAAATTTGTGATTTGAGATTTGATTAAATTAAAATTTTGGAATTCGAGTCAATTTGAATCGATTTGTGAAATTTGAGTAAACTATTTTATTTTATAAAGTAATTTTAAATTATATTTAAAACTATTGATATTTTACTTTATAAATTATTTTAATATAAACTATTTTAATATAAATCATTTTCTTTTTATATAAATTATTTCATTTTAAACTATTTTAACTTATAACTATTTTTATAAACTAATTTATTTATAAACTATTTTATTATATATACTAATTTTAATATCTAAACTTTGTAAAAGAAAAGTGTTATGATTTCCAAAATGCTATGATTTCAAAGCGGTGATTTACAAAGTGTTTTGATTTTTAAAAGACTATGATTTCGAAAGCGTTATAACTTTGGAAAAGTACTATGATTTTGGAAGTGAATATTTTTGAAATGAAAATGATATCGTATTGATTTGGTTATTGAATTGAAAATGATATTTTGGTTTTGAAGTATAAACTATTTTGAAATGACCACGATGTTATAATAACGATTGGTTGTTAAAGAGACCGGGATCGGATATGGACAGACTCTCTGTCGATACCGAAAACCACTTTGACAACTGTGTACGCGGTGGAGTTTCCAGAATGAAGTAGGATGGTGGCGACAATCCTAAGGTATATACGTGGACGCAACTCCCGTGAGTTGGCATAAGGTGACTAAAACAGGAGCGATCTCGGGCCAGTGAGGTAGCACCTCGTATCGGACACACTTCTTCGATTTCATTCTATTACTTGTTGATTTTGGTGGCCACCCTTCGATTTGGGAGTGTTGTTCGAGGTGGAACGGTAGTGGCTGCTATGCGTATCCATCAGTCCGTGTGCGTAATTGGTATATCTACCCTGGCATTGCCTTGTGTGCCGTGTCACCTACCATATCGAGCTTTACTACGATTATGATTTTAAGATCCGACCGCGTTAAGGTTCTCCATCCCCTTAACGCTATTTTCTATATGATTATACTTTACTAATTAGACACTACTGTATATAGCGTATATTACTACATAGTAAATAGTTTAACGGATCCTTAGGGATGGTTATCCCAAACATCCTTTAAGTTACTTGTATTTCAGTTGATATTTCACTTGAGTTGGGTTTATTGATATAAGAATGTTAATCCTGACTCGAGTGTTTTGTGTTTTGCTTTACGCTCGGGTCAGACTGAGTGATACAGCATTTGAGACTCACCTTTGGAGTTGGAGCTTCGCTTGGAGATCTAGCTATCTATCGATCCCGCTTTCCGTTATTCAGTTGATTCCAGTGATGTATTCAGATCTTGTATTTAATTATTGTATTGAGACATCTATTGTATTCGAGACTTCTGTTGTATCTTGTTTGACTCTGTTATATATATAGTAGCTTCATGAACTACTATCCTTTTGTTTCTGCTGCATTATTGTTATATTACTCTGTGTCTGTGATCTGTAATTATTTTATTTACTGTATATGCTGAGTTTTTCCAAATTTTATTTACAACACAGTATTTTGAGCAATTCAACTCCGGCATGAGTGTCTACCTATACACTTATATTGGATGCGAATGGTCCAAAATACTGGGTCGTTACAGCAATAATCCAATAATTATCAGTTGAGGCTTCTTTAATATTTTTAAGTTCTATATTAGAAAGAAAAGCTATATGACCCATTTGATTTAGTTGATTATGTGTTTTAAATCTTTCATCAATTTCTCCTATTATATTTTGAATTGGATGATCTTTTAAAATTCTCGGTGGAGATTTTAATTCCTTTTCACTTTGGTTTTCAGAAGAAGTGTTTTCAGGTATATTGATGTCAATATTTGAATTTGAATTAATTATAATATCTTCATCCTTATTTGTGTTAGATTTGAAATTTTCATCAAATGATACATGAAGTGTTTCTTCAATTATTTTAGTTCTTTTATTATAGATTCTATATGCTTTGCTACGTTCTGAATATTCGATGAATATACATTCATCCGATTTTGGATCAAATTTTCCAAGTTGATCTTTCGTATTTAGAGCAAAACATTTCGAACCAAAAACTTTAAAGTAAGATATATTAGGTTTTCTACCGTTGAAAAGTTCATATGGAGTGTGTTTAGTTAAAGGTCGAATAGAGACACGATTTAGGACATAACAAGCAGTAGCAACGGCTTCTGCCCAAAATTGTTTTGGAACAGTGGTTCCATTCAATAAAGTCCTAGCACATTCTTGAAGTGTTCTATTTTTACGTTCAACAACTCCATTTTGTTGAGGAGTTCTTGGAAATGAAAAGTTATGAAATATTCCTTTCTTATTACAAAATTTCTCAAACATTTCATTTTCAAATTCACCTCCATGATCACTTCTAATGTTTTTAATTTTTAGATTTTTAATATTTTGAATTCGTTTAGCAAAGATTTTGAAATTTTCAAATGTATCACTTTTGTTTTTCATAAAAAAGGTCCAGGTATATCTAGAGAAGTCATCAATTATTACAAAAACATATCTATTGTGATTAATAGATTGAGTCTGAGTTGGTCCAAATAAGTCTAGATGTAACAACTCAAGAGGTTGTAAAGTTGAGATGATCTTCTTAGATTTAAAAGAAGATTTAGTTAGTTTTCCTAGTTGGCAAGCATCACAAATGCTATTTACCTTAAAATTCATTTTAGGTAAACCTTTTACTAAATTGTTTTTGGATAATTTATTAATAGCTTTGAAATTTATATGACAAAATCTTTTATGCCATAGCCAAGGATCATTTTCTTTGACTAATAAGCACATATTTGTATTAAGATTTATTTTCATATTCAGAATATAAATATTACGATCTCTAACTCCTTCGAAAATAAGATTTTTTCTATGATAAAAAATATTGCATTTATTTTCAGAAAATACTATGTTAAAACCTTTATCACATAATTAACTAATACTTAGTAAGTTGTGTTTTAAATTTTTAACTAATAAAACATTTGTAATAAGAGGTAAATTAGATGTACCGTCATTGCTCACATCGCCTTTGCCGATGATGTAACCTTTGGAATTATCTCCAAAAGTGACAGATCCTCTGTCTGAGTAGATAATGTTTGTTAACATATTTATGTCGCCTGTCATGTGTTTTGAGCAACCACTGTCTAGAATCCATTTTCCTCTTTTCTTAATCGGTACCTGCAAAAAAATATTGAAATTCTATTGGTACCCACTTCCTCTGTTAGGGTCCTAAGGGTTAAATCTTAGGAAGCCAAACCCAGTTGGGTTTAGAGTTCCCTTTAAAAATAAAGTTTTCATTCTTATGTACAGAATTAATGAATGATTTAATGTAGTTATTCCTAATCAAATTGTTATTAGTCTTTGGAACCCAAATCATAATTGATTTTGGATGAACAATTTTTGAAGAAGATTTTTGAGCAGATATAGATTCCTTTTTCTTAAAATTAGTATATAATGAACCATTATTTTTAGAATGACTTTGTATTGGTTTTTTATATCCTAACCCCTTTTTATTTGATTAGGTTTGAGAATTCTCAATTATTTTAGAGAGACTCTCTCTTCCACTGTTAAATTTAGAAACATTTTTAGAAATATTTTCCAATTTTGTTTTAAGATGTGATACTTCTATATCAAGTGTTTTAATATTAGAGTTTAAATCATAATTTTCTTTTGTTAATTTAACATTCTCATATTTATGTCTTTCTATTTCACTGCTTAAATCAGTGAATTGAGATTTTATATTAACATAAGATTCTTGAGACTTTACTAACTCTTCCTCTAATATTTTCTTTTCATCTTTTAACATGTCAGATTCTATTTCAGTTCTATTTAATTTTCCTAAAGCATCTTTATATTTACTCTTTAGGATTCTAAGTTTATCTAACAATTCAGAGTTTATTTCTATTAAATCGTCAAAAGTTAGATCACTTACATCATCATTTGTTGCCATAAAACAAACGTTGGCTTGTTCTGAATCACTGTCACTATCATTATCTGATGAAGAAGATTCGGTATCATCCCATGTAACTGAGAAGGCTTGCTTCTTTTTAAATTTGTCCTACTTGAGATTATATTCTTTCTTCCGATCAGGACAATCTTTCTTTATGTGTCCCTTCTTGTGACATTCGTAGCATTCAAGAGATGAGCTTGATGGCTTATTGAGACCCTTGTTATTTCCAAATTTACTGCCGTTTTTGAATTTTAAGAACTTTTTGAAATTTTTAGCTATAAATGCCATATCATCTTCTGATTCAGAATCTTCTTTTTCTGCTTGAAAAACGATAGTTTTCTAGTCTTGTGCTTATGCTCGTCTTGCCTATAAGTTTACTTCATAGGACATTAGATTACCTATTAACTCTTCTATTTTTATGGTTGAAATATCATTAGCTTCCTCGATAGCTAAGACTTTTCGTTCCCATTCATCAGTTAAAGAGTTAAGGATTTTTGAAACAATATCAGGTTCAGTAAAAGTAACTTCTAAAGCTAATAGTGAGTGATAGATATCCTGGAATCTAGATTACATTTCACTAATACTTTCTCCTTGTTTCATTCTAAAATTTTGAAATTGGTTTTTAAGCATAGAAATCTTGCTTTGTTTTACTTTATTTGTTCCTTCGTGTGTAACCTTAAGTGTATTCCAAATTTCATATCTAGTTTTACAAATACTGACTCGATTAAATTCATTTTTCTCTAATGCGCAAAATAACATGTTCATTGCTTTTGCGTTTGCAGTAGCATCTAGTTTTTGTGTATTAGACCATGCAGCATATTCTGTAGTAGGAATAGTATATTCAGTTTGAATGATATTCCAGGTTTCAAATCCACTAGCTTGCATAAAAATTCTCATTCTAGTTGACCAATAACTATAATTTAATCCGTTAAACAATGGTGGTCGTGTAGTGGCTTGTCCCTCAGTAAAACTGTTGCTAGTGTTATTGTCCATATCAGATAACTGTGTTATAGTTATGTGATAACCTTGCTCCGATAATAAATGAAAGTGTATATGGATCGATAATATATAGTAAGACTAGTCTAGCAAGTGCAGAATTATAAATAATAGTAAATAACAGTAATAAAAATGACACCAGAGATTTTTATACTGGTTCGAACTTCCCGTTCTACGTCCAATCCCAGACTCCTTCTGGTATTCCTCGAATAACCGTCACTTAACCCGGAGGAATAGGTATTACACCGCCTGAGCAACCGAACAGGACTTTTTCGCCTAAGCAACCGAATAGGACTTCAAATACAATTTATAAATTGTTTCTTGACTTGTGTGTTCTTGAGTAACACAAATATAGTAAATATAGTACACCCTTCCTATAATCTTCTTGATATGATGATTTGAATGTTCAATTGTAGGAAGTAGAGATTTGAAAATCACTTGAGATTATAATAATATAAAGCAAGAATATATAGAAAGAATTGGTAATTGAAATATTGGATTTTCATCTCTATTTATAGTATTGAATAATTTTAATTCAATAGTTGCAACCATAAGAAGGAGTGCAACTCTTGGTGAAGAAGACAACTCTTCAAAATTTTAATTTTCATGAAGAGATGCTTTAGTTCGTCAAGTTCAGATGTCTGAGAAAAAATATTCAGATGGCTAAGTAAGTTTAAAAAGTCAAAGAGGCAGAGGAAACAATTTCAGTGAACACAGACGTCTGATGTTTAATTCAGACGTCTGTCGTTAATGACAGGTGTCTGTATTAAATTTTTAGACGTCTGTCTTCAGTTAAAATAGAAAATAGTAATCCAGGAAGTACAGATGTCTCGACTTTATTATCAGACGTCTGTTATTGATAACAAATGGCTATATAAAAGTTCAGACGTCTGAACTTGTACTGATTTGTTCCTCTTTCTTATTTTAGTGATTCTAAACTTGAGATATTTATAATTTTTTGAAAATACTTTTATATCTTTAAATAGTTAAGGACTATTTGTGTGTGTGTGTGTTGTTATCATCATATCAGAGATTGTACAAAAATAGCTAACCGGAAATAATAATCAAAATACTTGAGACCTTGAGCTTTGTTTGATGACGATAGGATAATAACTTTTCTTTGTAGATTCCTGCAAGAATATTTGATATCATAGTATATAGTTTGAAATATATAGTTGTCACATTAAAATCGAAGAAGGCAGGTTCCAACAAAGTCAACTATGTGATATGGCTACAAAATTAAATTTGAAAAGGATAAGTGTCACATACCGAAATTTTCGACTTTCGAAAATTCGACATCGATACTCACTTTATCGACTACCGAGCAATCGAGTGCCGGAAACTCCAATAGTGAGGGTTTTAAAAAGAAGAAAAAGTAAGAAGAAGAAGAAAAGATAGAAGAAAAAGAAAGAAAAGAGAAAGAAAGAAGAAGAAAGAAGAACAACAGAACAACATCAGAACAGAAAACAATATCAGAATCTTACACATCGCAGCGGAACAACATATAATAGATAAATTAATAATCTTTAAACAAAGAACTATAGCCTTTTATACATACATCAATCAAAGTCAATATACAACAATGGACAGTTATATAACTTGTCCTCATACAGAATACACAGCGGAATAAATACTATAAGATACAAATACTACGTCTCGTCATCCAGCTTACTTCCAAAGCTCCAGAATATCCAGAATATCCTGATAACATAACTCTAGGCTGCCTGTGTGGAAATTTATGGGCACCCAGAGTTTAGAAGGGAACAATAAACTCCGAGTCAGTCATGGTGACTGGTGTGAGATCGTAAAACAGTTATTTTTCACAAAGAAAATAAAACAAATTCGCAATGCTTTTGGAAAATGAAACTACCATAAGACCTCCCACCACACACACAATGCAAACGCAGAATTGGAGGAGATTTCTTCTTATGATAGTCAAAGATGCTTACTACGCAAAATCAAATCATTTTTGATATTATTATTAGTGCATAGTGTAGAAAACATTTCGAAAGTAGAATATAAATCTTAGCCAGCATAGACATTCCGAACTATGCCTACTATAGCTACCATCCAAACAGTGGTGACCACCATAAGTGAATGGCAGGTTCTACAACTAATACCGTACAAGTGTCGTATTGTTTCTTTGGATTTCCAACAAATGGTCAGGCTAAGGAACTTCCTATCCACGATGGGTACGTCCCTGGAATAGACGACCCGAGAACCTAACCGGATCTCTGCCAACACAAGGTCGGGTTACCTCTGCAAAAGTAGGTAACTACTGACACGCGTATGCCATCCCCCGATCGTAACCGATCTTCCCGAGGATCCCCGATTTCCAACAACCACAAAGTAATAAATTTGCAGCAACCACATAGGTTAAGTATCTGGGCTCCATACCATGATACCACCTCTATCCAGAAGGAATGACATACACTAAGGGGCGCTACTCCCTAGAACCTTGCCGCATCCTTCCTGTTTCGACCATTTCCGGGGTGTGAGGCTCGACGAAGTCTCGTTCACAAAGCTACGCTTTCTACAAAGCCCTGCTTCGTGTCAAACAAAATGATCAACCTATGATCACAAAGATATAAGATCAAACAAATGATCATATCGCAAATGATCAAACACTGATCATTTCACAGCAACACTCAGTATGCCACGTTACCAAATTGGGAGGATATCGCTGAAAAATTTCAACTACATAACCTCTGAGCTCGTACGTCTCAGAGAAGGGTGTTAAGCTAAGAGAATAAATTCTCCGCCACCAACAGAAATGTATTTGAAAGAAATCAGCTTTATATCTCAAATTGTAACGTCAGACACACAATCCATACAAGTCTGTTCCGGGATCGAACAGAACCGAAGGCACTTCTCACGAAGCCCTTGCATATCCGGATAAATTTCTAATCACGTCCGGACTTCCCGTCACTAAGGGTGATAAAACCTCTAAACCGGAGATCAGCCGATGTAGAGTAACTCGACGGTAATCCTTCCGTTTTCAAAAATATCCGGTCTTCAACACCGGTCTTCGAATGCGATTCATAACGACGTATCACATATTCGGAATGGGTTATATGACCCCATGGTCCTTTCCCGGCTAACCCGAATAGTGAGCGTTTATTTAAAAACAAGTGTGGCATTCAAATTCATCCAATTCACAACAAATACCATTCAAGGTAATTATTGATAGTCGGTTATTTAACTATCAATAAAGATGCGCAACATCATCAGATTCCAAATAATTTTCCAAATTATTTCATCTTCAAAAATATCTTTACTAGATATAAAATTTCCACACTTACCCATTTGAAAACAATTTCAAATCAATTTCCACACTTCAAAAATAAATCAATATTTATTTTTAAACAACTTCGCTTTCTTTTATAAATTCCGTATTGAATTTATATTTTCGAATATCTACTGATATTTGATTTTCAAATCGTTTTCAATATTCAATCTCAATTTATCTTTACAAGGATAAATTCTCAAAACGTTCATTTCATATTGGAAAAGCAATTCCATACTTATTTAATAATAAGTATTTCACAAATCTATTTATTTTCAACATTTGAAAATATTCGATATACTTAAATCAAATTAAGTATATAGTTCATTCTTTAAGGAAATCATTAATTTTAACATCTATTTGAGTCAAAACGAATGTTACGTAAAACATCGTTACGACGACTCAAAATCACTAGTATGGGGATTCGGATTTAAGATAGATATAAAAATCCCAATACTACATAAAACATTTCCTTCCGGAAATCATTTACTATAACAACAGTGTTATAGTCCACCATTTCCTTAAATTTCTCGAAAACGTCTATTTCAACAATAAATGTTGAAATCTATGTTTCGATATTTAACACGTTTTAAAAACATCTTTAAAACAATCTTTATTTTAAAATATCACTTCTTCAAAAATGAATCCATTTTATTCAATAATATATTCACTGTCCAAAATCGTGAATATAATTCACTTAACCCAATTTCAATCATTTCTACACATTTTTATTTCAATAAAAATTCGCTATCCAAAATCGCGAATATATCTTCTTTAATAATCTTCTATATTCAATTTATCAAATTCAACCGATTTCGAATTTATAAAACAACGTTTATAAATTCCATTTCCTATCTTCTATAACAACTCCGGGTTATAAATCTCATTTTATTAACTTCTATAATTCACTTATAAAAATAAGTGATTTCGGATTTATAAACAACTTTTATAAATCGCATTTATACTTTATAACAATTTCAACTTATAAAATCATTTCATTTAGCAATTTCTATTTATATCCCATCTAAGTGCAAAAGTCAAATTTATAAGTAAATTCCTCATAAATCTTTTATTCTACAATATTTATTCACTTTATAATTTCACGTTATAAATCTATTAATTTCATTCACTTATACTTCTTTTTAACACTTATAAAAATTCGTTTTATAAGTCCAATATTTTTTTTTATACAAATCGTTTATAGTTATTTAAAAATCCCAACTTAAACCCTTTTATAAATAAATCAACTATTTATTTCAAAAATCACACTTTGGTTAAATTTCACCAAAAATCTTAACTTTTATAACTTTAAAATTTTAAACGTTTATTTGTTTAAAATAAATCAATTCAAAATTCAATAAAACATTTACTTTCAAAAATCACTTTAAAATCCTTTTAAATTAAAAGTCGTTATTTTTAACACTTCAAAATTTTGAATCCAATGATGCAACGCACCAATTAGTCCATCACAACATCAAACATCATATATCAACATATGATAACAGAATATACATCAATATCTGTAAATAAATAAATACTAGTGAGGAATCCAGTTGGATCCCTCCAACCTGTTTCCCTGCATCCAAAGATGTTAGCACAATACCAATTCCACTTCGAGGTGGAATATCGCGGTATATGGGTTTTATAAAAATAATCCGCTTACTAACGGCACAATAGGGTCTCATCCGCTATACGAGGCGGGAAATCAATCAATCCAATATATACCTATGCCAATATGTATATATTGCTATATATATAGATATATCCTACTATATCTAACATCACATCAACATAGCAATCATATCAAACAATCAATAACTGCAATCAATTTTTGAGTGAGAAAAATCTCACCTTAGCCTTTAATTTGCCATCCATTTCCATTCCAGTTTGTTTTCTCGACTTTATTTGACCTTGTATAAACATTTAATACAATTTATCAATATTCGAAATAATCGAATAACAATTTCTTTTCAATGGATTAAATTGATTAACACCTTTAATTTGAACTAATCTAAAAATTAATTTCCTATTAGTTAAATTAATTTAGCCAAATTATTCTATTAACAAATTTTCTATTTTCTTATAATCGTTCAAAAATCTGCTTTACACTTAAAAAAATCAATTTATTGTTACATTAAAAGTTTTAATGTAAATTAATTTCAGTTTTTATTTTTAATTTAAATATTGAATAAAAAGGTTAAATTAAATTTCAAAACATTGCTAATTCGAAATTTCGTTTGGGCCTAACCCAAAATAACAGCAAACCCGAGACTTTCTCTCCTCCCCTCGTCCCTGTTTTTTTCTTTTCCTTTCCTTTCCATTTTGTTTTCTTTGAAAAGTTTAAGTATAAGCTGAAATTTTTATCACCACTTCTCAAACTCGAGTCTGACTTCATGCAAACACTCCACTACCTCGAACACTTCCCCGAGCTTTCTTCCCTAACATCACGACCACCCAGGCACATAAGTGCACCGTGCACGTGCACTGATGGCCGCCAGCGATCTGACTCCACCACCCATTGTCGACAAGTCGCCGATCCACTCCACAGTCGATTCCGACCATCGTTCTGTCATCACGCGCCTCAAATCAAAATCGAAGCAGTTCGCACCCATCTCCTGGAACAACACTTCGCCTGAACCCCTTAATCCCACGATTCCGACCATCATTCGCCACGAAATTCTGGCCACATCACCGCAAGGTCTCCATGCTACTATCCCCTAAACATCACGCAACTCGATCTCTCGTGGATGACGAATGAGCCAAAAATTCCCACTCCTCACAAAACTAGGTTTAGAAATGAAAACCTCACGCCGCCGCCACCATGACCAACTGTTGACCACCCCACCATTTTCCCTCGACTCACCGAAGGCCCCTCTATCGCCAGCCCAAGCCTCAATCAACACGAGACAGTGGGTCGCCTTAGAATGCCAAAATTTCAAATTTCGAACAAACCCATACTGCGTCTTAAACCCCCATCTAAAAATTTTGATTCTTGCTTTAAAAATCCAATTTTAGTTTAAGGATTCAAGTTATAAACCTGAATTTGTAAATTAAGAGATTTGAAATTTGACCATTTTAAAGTTTCACTCAGTACCTTGGTTTCCAGAAATATTTACATTTATTAACTTGAATGAATTACCAAACTAAAACTTGTAGTTAAACAAACAATTTTATTTAAAACTTAAGTTTAAACAGAGAATAAACAAAAAGATTTTGAATTTCTTTTGCAAACCAAAGCCTGGAAACTAAACACAGGGAGTACTCTGTTAATCCACCTGCCTTGTATATCATATATTCATATGTACTAATTAGAATTAAATTAATATTCACTCATTCCATACTTACTCAACATGAATATTCAACAGATATATAAGCATAACCATTAAGAGTGAGGTTACTCACCTGTAGGTAGGAAGGACAGGGACCAGATTTGATTTTTCTTTTTATTTTGATTATCTCCAGATTTCAGTTGAAAACAAGTTGAAGTTTTTATTTTTATTTCTTTACAATATTCTTTCACAGGCTTCAGATTTCCAGGTTTGCTCTGGAACTTCACTTGATTGTTTGATCTGGTTTTGTTTAAATTTTTAGAAGGTGATATCACTTCAGATTTTCTTGGCTTGAAATGGACGAAACTAAAAAGAAGAAATTGATTGATATATAGAAGATGTATGCAGGCTTGCATAAATGAGAAGTATGCAGTGTGTTTTTGTTTTGTACAATAGGTATGGCTGGAGATATTATCTTGTACTTGTATTTTTATTTGTTTAACCTATTTCTTTGCTCTATTTCGGCTGAGATGTGTTAGAGGTATGTTTCTAGAGATAGAAACATGTAATGCATATGTACTTTTGTCCTACTTCCTATTTTCTTGTTTATAGCCTAGCCTAGCTTACTTCCTTTGTTATGTTATTTTATACTTGAATAGTCTTCTGCCTTGTTCTTGCCTTACATACTTATACTTGAATATATTTGGATATCCGGGAAACTCGCTTCTATAAATTGATAAATTTCACAGTTTTACTCAAAAATTCATTTAATTATCAATTAATATTAAATTAAAATCTAGGGTCGTTACAAACTTCCCTCCTTAAAAGAATTTCGTCCCGAAATTATAAGTTAGGAAAAATGCCCTTAACTCGTCTACTATCTTTCTCAAATTCAATAATTTTTTATCAATTTATCGAGACAAATCTTTCTACTAAAGATTCGTTATTAATTTGACTAACTTTCCAACTTCAGTTTTAAGTTTCAAAACAACATTGTTTACTTCAAAATTCAATTTCGAGTTTAAATTCAAATTTTAACTTTCAAATTTTCTCAAAATTTTCTAACACTCGAAATTTTCGAAAAATTTCGCCAGCGTCTCCTTTGCGCGGCTAGTACGGTACGACTACAAAACGTCCCTCCGGACTCTCAGATTTCAAAAAGAAAAGAAAAATGCCAAGCGGCTAGAGAAGAAATCAGCAAAAACTCATATTATAATTCAAATACTTACCTTTTGTCGAGCAATTCAAATTCTCTTCAAAATTAAAATCTCAATTCCTTTACACCTGTATATCCTACTAGCCATAATATCTAGTTATCCATTCAAACCATTTTGCAAATTCTATTGCAAAATTTTCAATATAAACTACTTATACATTTTTACTTCACTATTGAAGTTATCAATTCATTTTCATTCAATTTTACATTTCACATTCATTTGAATTTAATTCACAATTTCCAATCTAATTTGGATTCAATCCAACTTCTGAATATTGAATTTCATCGATTAACTTTCATTTACAACTGCTTATTTTAAATTAGTTCCAATTAATAATTCATCACAAATTCTATTCTCTTTATTCGAAAATTTATTTTCAATTCACTATTTTGGTTTATAACCACTTATATTAAACTGGATTTCCAATAACATATGAATTTTAATCCATCTTTCAATTTACATTATTCAATTCAATTCATTTGCTTACGAATTCGAAATGAATTTCAACTTTCAATTTCATTTTCATTTAATTGATTCACTTGTACTTGCTTTGATTTAACTTCATTCTTTTAAGTTAAATTTATTCTATCAAGATTCAATTTGTATAAGTTATCAATTCAATAATATTCCATAAATATTTTTATATAGCATTCCAGAGTCTTTTCAACCTTTCAAAGCCATTTTGAAAACAATTCAAATTATCCTTTTGAATTTCCAAACAAAACCCAATTTTCCAAACAACTCTCATTTAAAAAAATTTGACAGCAATTTCCTCTTTTGGAAACCCGAAAATGAACACCAATGATGCCGCGGTCATCATCGAAGTTATTTTCCAGCGACCGAAAAAGAGTTTAGAGCTTTTCATTCCTTCAGAACATTTTTCAAAACTTTTGAAATTCATTTCCAACTCCAAAAATGATTTAAACTTTCCAAATCTCCAAAATTTTCAAATTCTTTTCAAAAACATTTCCAAAAACTTCCCTGGAATTCCGTTTTAAATTATAAGTCACAATTATAATTTACATTCTTTAATTTCATTTGTATATGAATTTTATTTCTTAACCTTGGAGTTACGATTTCAATTTTCTTATTCAATTTCATATAATAATGATAACATTTCAATATTATCACTTTCCTAACATCCATGCATCCATATACTATGATAATTCATAGAAAATGATTTCTTTTATATACAAAAATATTTTTGGGTAAAATTATTTCATTTACCCTATTTAAAACAATACTGTGTCGGTTTATCTTGTTTAGAGTTTAGAAACCCCTATCGATTACAGTTAGCTAGACTGCACCGACCAGAATCTATAAACAATCAACCGATAAGTCAACACAATACAAAACAAATTTATAATCACTAACAAATACGCACTCGTATCTATTATTACACTCAACTCATTCTAGAGTACTGCTGACTCTATCTCTAATGAGTAACACCCAACAAAGCAGGGTTGTCGCTTAACCATATGCTCTGATACCACTTTGTCACATACCGAAATTTTCGACTTTCGAAAATTCGACATCGATACTCACTTTATCGACTACCGAGCAATCGAGTGCCGGAAACTCCAATAGTGAGGATTTTAAAAAGAAGAAAAAGTAAGAAGAAGAAGAAAAGATAGAAGAAAAAGAAAGAAAAGAGAAAGAAAGAAGAAGAAAGAAGAACAACAGAACAACATCAGAACATAAAACAATATCAGAATCTTACACATCGCAGCGGAACAACATATAATAGATAAATTAATAATCTTTAAACAAAGAACTATAGCCTTTTATACATACATCAATCAGAGTCAATATACAACAATGGACAGTTATATAACTTGTCCTCATACAGAATACATAGCGGAATAAATACTATAAGATACAAATACTACGTCTCGTCATCCAGCTTACTTCCAAAGCTCCAGAATATCTAGAATATCCTGATAACATAACTCTAGGCTGCCCGTGTGGAAATTTGTGGGCACCCAGAGTTTAGAAGGGAACAATAAACTCCGAGTCAGTCATGGTGACTGGTGTGAGATCGTAAAACAGTTATTTTTCACAAAGAAAATAAAACAAATTCGCAATGCTTTTGGAAAATGAAACTACCATAAGACCTCCCACCACACACACAATGCAAACGCAGAATTGGAGGAGATTTCTTCTTATGATAGTCAAAGATGCTTACTACGCAAAATCAAATCATTTTTGATATTATTATTAGTGCATAGTGTAGAAAACATTTCGAAAGTAGAATATAAATCTTAGCCAGCATAGACATTCCGAACTATGCCTACTATAGCTACCATCCAAACAGTGGTGACCACCATAAGTGAATGGCAGGTTCTTCAACTAATACCGTACAAGTGTCGTATTGTTTCTTTGGATTTCCAACAAATGGTCAGGCTAAGGAACTTCCTATCCACGATGGGTACGTCCCTGGAATAGACGACCCAAGAACCTAACCGGATCTCTGCCAACACAAGGCCGGGTTACCTCTGCAAAAGTAGGTAACTACTGACACGCGTATGCCATCCCCCGATCGTAACCGATCTTCCCGAGGATCCCCAATTTCCAACAACCACAAAGTAATAAATTTGCAGCAACCACATAGGTTAAGTATCTGGGCTCCATACCATGATACCACCTCTATCCAGAAGGAATGACATACACTAAGGGGCGCTACTCCCTAGAACCTTGCCGCATCCTTCCTGTTTCGACCATTTCCGGGGTGTGAGGCTCGACGAAGTCTCGTCCACAAAGCTACGCTTTCTACAAAGCCCTACTTCGGGTCAAACAAAATGATCAACCTATGATCACAAAGATATAAGATCAAACAAATGATCATATCGCAAATGATCAAACACTGATCATTTCACAGCAACACTCAGTATGCCACGTTACCAAATTGGGAGGATATCACTGAAAAATTTCAACTACATAACCTCTGAGCTCGTACGTCTCAGAGAAGGGTGTTAAGCTAAGAGAATAAATTCTCCGCCACCAACAAAAATGTATTTGAAAGAAATCAGCTTTATATCTCAAATTGTAACGTCAGACACACAATCCATACAAGTCTGTTCCGGGATCGAACAGAACCGAAGGCACTTCTCACGAAGCCCTTGCATATCCGGATAAATTTCTAATCACGTCCGGACTTCCCGTCACTAAGGGTGATAAAACCTCTAAACCGGAGATCAGCCGATGTAGAGTAACTCGACGGTAATCCTTCCGTTTTCAAAAATATCCGGTCTTCAACACCGGTCTTCGAATGCGATTCATAACGACGTATCACATATTCGGAATGGGTTATATGACCCCATGGTCCTTTCCCGGCTAACCCGAATAGTGAGCGTTTATTTAAAAACAAGTGTGGCATTCAAATTCATCCAATTCACAACAAATACCATTCAAGGTAATTATTGATAGTCGGTTATTTAACTATCAATAAAGATGCGCAACATCATCAGATTCCAAATAATTTTCCAAATTATTTCATCTTCAAAAATATCTTTACTAGATATAAAATTTCCACACTTACCTATTTGAAAACAATTTCAAATCAATTTCCACACTTCAAAAATAAATCAATATTTATTTTTAAACAACTTCGCTTTCTTTTATAAATTCCGTATTGAATTTATATTTTCGAATATCTACTGATATTCGATTTTCAAATCGTTTTCAATATTCAATCTCAATTTATCTTTACAAGTATAAATTCTCAGAACGTTCATTTCATATTGGAAAAGCAATTCCATACTTATTTAATAATAAGTATTTCACAAATCTATTTATTTTCAACATTTGAAAATATTCGATATACTTAAATCAAATTAAGTATATAGTTCATTCTTTAAGGAAATCATTAATTTTAACATCTATTTGAGTCAAAACGAATGTTACGTAAAACATCGTTACGACGACTCGAAATCACTAGTATGGGGATTCGGATTTAAGATAGATATATAAATCCCAATACTACATAAAACATTTCCTTCCGGAAATCATTTACTATAACAACAGTGTTATAGTCCACCATTTCCTTAAATTTCTCGAAAACGTCTATTTCAACAATAAATGTTGAAATCTATGTTTCGATATTTAACACGTTTTAAAAACATCTTTAAAACAATCTTTATTTTAAAATATCACTTCTTCAAAAATGAATCCATTTTATTCAATAATATATTCACTGTCCAAAATCGTGAATATAATTCACTTAACCCAATTTCAATCATTTCTACACATTTTTATTTCAATAAAAATTCGCTATCCAAAATCGCGAATATATCTTCTTTAATAATCTTCTATATTCAATTTATCAAATTCAACCGATTTCGAATTTATAAAACAACGTTTATAAATTCCATTTCCTATCTTCTATAACAACTCCGGGTTATAAATCTCATTTTATTAACTTCTATAATTCACTTATAAAAATAAGTGATTTCGGATTTATAAACAACTTTTATAAATCGCATTTATACTTTATAACAATTTCAACTTATAAAATCATTTCATTTAGCAATTTCTATTTATATCCCATCTAAGTGCAAAAGTCAAATTTATAAGTAAATTCCTCATAAATCTTTTATTCTACAATATCTATTCACTTTATAATTTCACGTTATAAATCTATTAATTTCATTCACTTATACTTCTTTTTAACACTTATAAAAATTCGTTTTATAAGTCCAATATTTTTTTTTTATACAAATCGTTTATAGTTATTTAAAAATCCCGACTTAAACCCTTTTATAAATAAATCAACTATTTATTTCAAAAATCACACTTTGGTTAAATTTCACCAAAAATCTTAACTTTTATAACTTTAAAATTTTAAACGTTTATTTGTTTAAAATAAATCAATTCAAAATTCAATAAAACATTTACTTTCAAAAATCACTTTAAAATCCTTTTAAATTAAAAGTCGTTATTTTTAACACTTCAAAATTTTGAATCCAATGATGCAACGCACCAATTAGTCCATCACAACATCAAACATCATATATCAACATATGATAACAGAATATACATCAATATCTGTAAATAAATAAATACTAGTGAGGAATCCAGTTGGATCCCTCCAATCTGTTTCCCTGCATCCAAAGACGTTAGCACAATACCAATTCCACTTCGAGGTGGAATATCGCGGTATATGGGTTTTATAAAAATAATCCGCTTACTAACGGCGCAATAGGGTCTCATCCGCTATACGAGGCGGGAAATCAATCAATCCAATATATGCATATGCCAATATGTATATATTGCTATATATATATAGATATATCCTACTATATCTAACATCACATCAACATAGCAATCATATCAAACAATCAATAACTGCAATCAATTTTTGAGTGAGAAAAATCTCACCTTAGCCATTAATTTGCCATCCATTTCCATTCCAGTTTGTTTTCTCGACTTTATTTGACCTTGTATAAACATTTAATACAATTTATCAATATTCAAAATAATCGAATAACAATTTCTTTTCAATGGATTAAATTGATTAACACCTTTAATTTGAACTAATCTAAAAATTAATTTCCTATTAGTTAAATTAATTTAGCCAAATTATTCTATTAACAAATTTTCTATTTTCTTATAATCGTTCAAAAATCTGCTTTACACTTAAAAAAATCAATTTATTGTTACATTAAAAGTTTTAATGTAATTTAATTTCAGTTTTTATTTTTAATTTAAATATTGAATAAAAAGGTTAAATTAAATTTCAAAACATTGCTAATTCGAAATTTCGTTTGGGCCTAACCTAAAATAACAGCAAACCCGAGACTTTCTCTCCTCCCCTCGTCCCTGTTTTTTTCTTTTCCTTTCCTTTCCATTTTGTTTTCTTTGAAAAGTTTAAGTATAAGCTGAAATTTTTATCACCACTTCTCAAACTCGAGTCTGACTTCATGCAAACACTCAACTACCTCGAACACTTCCCCGAGCTTTCTTCCCTAACATCACGACCACCCAGGCACATAAGTGCACCGTGCACGTGCACTGATGGCCGCCAGCAGTCTGACTCCACCACCCATTGTCGACAAGTCGCCGATCCACTCCACAGTCGATTCCGACCATCGTTCTGTCATCACGCTCCTCAAATCAAAATCGAAGCAGTTCGCACCCATCTCCTGGAACAACACTTCGCCTGAACCCCTTAATCCCACGATTCCGACCATCATTCGCCACGAAATTCTGGCCACATCACCGCAAGGTCTCCATGCTACTATCCCCTAAACATCACGCAACTCGATCTCTCGTGGATGACGAATGAGCCAAAAATTCCCACTCCTCACAAAACTAGGTTTAGAAATGAAAACCTCACGCCGCCGCCACCATGACCAACTGTTGACCACCCCACCATTTTCCCTCGACTCACCGAAGGCCCCTCTATCGCCAGCCCAAGCCTCAATCAACACGAGACAGTGGGTCGCCTTAGAATGCCAAAATTTCAAATTTCGAACAAACCCATATTGCGTCTTAAACCCCCATCTAAAAATTTTGATTCTTGCTTTAAAAATCCAATTTTAGTTTAAGGATTCAAGTTATAAACCTGAATTTGTAAATTAAGAGATTTGAAATTTGACCATTTTAAAGTTTCACTCAGTACCTTGGTTTCCAGAAATATTTACATTTATTAACTTGAATGAATTACCAAACTAAAACTTATAGTTAAACAAACAATTTTATTTAAAACTTAAGTTTAAACAGAGAATAAACAAAAAGATTTTGAATTTCTTTTGCAAACCAAAGCCTGGAAACTAAACACAGGGAGTACTCTGTTAATCCACCTGCCTTGTATATCATATATTCATATGTACTAATTAGAATTAAATTAATATTCACTCATTCCATACTTACTCAACATGAATATTCAACAGATATATAAGCATAACCATTAAGAGTGAGGTTACTCACCTGTAGGTAGGAAGGACAGGGACCAGATTTGATTTTTCTTTTTATTTTGATTATCTCCAGATTTCAGTTGAAAACAAGTTGAAGTTTTTATTTTTATTTCTTTACAATATTCTTTCACAGGCTTCAGATTTCCAGGTTTGCTCTGGAACTTCACTTGATTGTTTGATCTGGTTTTGTTTAAATTTTTAGAAGGTGATATCACTTCAGATTTTCTTGGCTTGAAATGGACGAAACTAAAAAGAAGAAATTGATTGATATATAGAAGATGTATGCAGGCTTGCATAAATGAGAAGTATGCAGTGTGTTTTTGTTTTGTACAATAGGTATGGCTGGAGATATTATCTTGTACTTGTATTTTTATTTGTTTAACCTATTTCTTTGCTCTATTTCGGCTTAGATGTGTTAGAGGTATGTTTCTAGAGGTAGAAACATGTAATGCATATGTACTTTTGTCCTACTTCCTATTTTCTTGTTTATAGCCTAGCCTAGCTTACTTACTTTGTTATGTTATTTTATACTTGAATAGTCTTCTGCCTTGTTCTTACCTTACATACTTATACTTGAATATATTTGGATATCCGGGAAACTCGCTTCTATAAATTGATAAATTTCACAGTTTTACTCAAAAATTCATTTAATTACCAATTAATATTAAATTAAAATCTAGGGTCGTTACAATAAGTGTCACATCGAAGATAATAAATCATATATTATCTTTGAAGGAATTAGGAAGAAAAATATTTATATTCTCTGTATGAAAATCTCAATTGATAACCTATGTTTTTTGGCTAATACAAGTGACCCTTGGATTTGGCATAAAAGATTTGGGTATTTTAATTTCAAACTCTTATTTGGACTTTCAAACTTGATCTAGTGAGAGGTATCCCTAAAATGGATTTTAAAGTAGATAATATATGTGATGCTTGTCAATTAGGAAAACTTAGGAAGAGTTCATTCAAATTAATAGATATGATTTCAACTTCAAAACCCCTTGAGTTACTTCATTTAGATCTATTTGGTCCATCTCAAATTCAGTCAATAAATCATAGTAAATATGTTTTGGTAATTGTAGATGATTATTCTAGATTTACATGGACATTGTTTCTGAAACTTAAAAGTGATGCTTTTGATTTATTTAAAACTTTTGCAAAAAGTATTCAAAATCAACTTTCTTTAAAAATCAAAACTATTCGTAATGATAACGGTGGAGACTTTGAAAATGAAAATTTTGAGAACCAAGAACTCCACAACAAAACGGAATGGTAGAGCATAAAATAGGACGATTCAAGAGTGTGCAAGAACTATGCTTTCAAATAGTAAATTACCAAGAAATTTTTGGGCTAAAGCAATCGCTACAGCTTGTTACATTTTGAATAGAATTTTAATTAGACATTTAACCAATAAAACACCATATGGACTTCTTTTCAATAAGAAACCAAAGGTATCTTATTTTTAAGTTTTTGAAAGTAAATGCTTTAATTAAAATACAAAGGACAATTTGGATAAATTTGATCCTAAATCCGACAAAGGAATATTTATCGGATATTCTAATAAAAGTAAAGCATACAAAGATTTCAATTTAAAAACTAAAACCATTGAAGAAACAATGCATGAATCTTTTGATTAAAATTTCAAAAATTTTGTTCAAATAAATAATGAAGATGATTTTGTTACTCTAACTAATGAATCAAATGAAACAAATTGTGAAACTATTCATCCTAATAAAAGGATCAGGCTTTTAAAAAATCATCCTCTAGAAAATATACTAGGAAATATTGAATCTGTTGTTAGAACTAGAAATCAACTAAACAAGATGAGTAATGTAGCTATTATATCAACTATTGAACCCAAAAATCCAAAGGAAGCATCATCTGATGATTCATGGATTCTTGCTATGCAAGAAGAACCGAATCAATTCACCAGAAATGATGTATTGGAACTTGTTCCTCGACCCGAGGACAAAACTATAATAGGAACTAAATGGGTTTATAATAATAAAATGAATGAACAGGGTGAGGTCGTTAGAAAAAAACTCGGTTAGTCGCCCAAGGTTATTGTCAAGAAGAAGGAATAGACTATGATGAAACTTTTGCACCCGTAGCAAGATTAAAAGCCATTATAATTCTACTTACTTTCGCAAATCATAACAATTTAAAATTATATCAAATGGATGTCAAAAGTGTATTTTTAAATGGTTTTGTTAAAGAAGATGTTTATGTTGAACAACCCCCACTTTTTGAAGATGAAAAGTTTCCAAATCATGTTTACAAATTAAAGAAAGCTTTATATGGTCTGAAACAAGCTCCTAGAGCCTAGTATGATAGACTAAGATCTTACCTATTACAATCAAATTTTGAAATTGGTAATGTAGATAATACTCTTTTTATTCAAAGAAACTAAAATGATATCCAATTAGTACAGATTTATGTAGATGATATAATTTTTGGATCAACAAACAATGAAATGAACAAAGAGTTTTCTGAAATAATGACAAAAGAGTTTGAGATGAATCATATGGGTGATCTTACTTTCTTTTAAGGATTGCAAATAAAACAATTAGATAGTGGTATTTTCATTAGACAAGAAAAGTATGCTAGGGATCTAATTAATACGTTTTTTATGACCACTGCAAGTGGAAAACCCACTCCTATGGCAACCAATGAAGCCTTAAATAAAGAAGACATGTCAAAAGATGTTGATAAAAAACTATACAAGGGAATGATTGGATCGCTACTCTATATAACTGCGAGTAGGCCTGATATCATGCATAGTGTCGGTCTCTGTGCAAGGTACCAATCTCAACCCAAAGAGTCCCATTTAAAAGCTGTTAAACGTATCCTAAGATATGTTAAACACACTTTAGACTATGGCCTATTTTACCTTAAATATGATTCATTTGATTTAATCTCATATTGTGATACTGACTATGCTGGTTATGAATCAGACCGAAAAAGTACAAGTGGAACTTGTCACTTTTTAGAACATTCTCTGGTTTCGTGGTTTAGTAAACAGAAAATATTGTCTCACTATCAACAACTGAAGCTGAATATATCTCTGCTCCTTTGGCTTGTTCTCAAGTTATCTATATGCAACAGACTCTAAATGATTTTGGATTAAATGTTTCAAAATCACCAATTTATTGTGACAATACAAGTGCAATAAATTTATCCAAAAATCCTACTCATCATGCCAGAACCAAACAAATTGATATCAGACATCATTTTCTCAGAGATAATATAAGTAAAGAGATTATTTCTCTTGAATTTATCAACATTGAGAATCAAATAGCTAATATTCTGACCAAACCCTTGAATCAATCAACCTTTATTAAATTAAGAAGAGAACTAGGTATTTGTTCTATAACTGAGATATAGAATATAGATATAGTAACATCATATATGATGAAATTAGATTTATGTTTCGCTTATTATACTTCGTTATTAGCATTTAGTTCCATAGTATTAGTTTAAGGGGGAGTTATGTAATTTAGGATTAGTTTTGTTGAAGGCAAAGGGGGAGAATTATAAAATAGGTTAGATAGGCTTAGATTAAGGGGGAGTTAGTAGATTAAGGGGGACTCGGAGTAGAATCAGAAGTTTGGTGGAGTAGATTTTATAAACAAAGGTTGTCATCATCAAAAAGAGGGAGATTGTTAGTACCTGAGATGATGGTTGTGAAAAAAACAACCATAGGACTTGTTATAAAATATATATACCAATATTCTTTTCTAGATATATATGTATATGCAGGATATATATATATATATATATATGCAGGTACTGAGAATGAAGACTGTACAATATAAAGATTCAAGACTGAGTATAGAGACTCAAGATTGATGAATTTAAGACTGAAGAAATCAAGACCGAAGACTCATGAGTATCAAGAGTTCAAGATATCAAGAGTTCAAGATTTCAAGAGTTCAAGAGTTCAAGATATCAAGATAAGTAATAGTGTCTAGATTTATGTTAAAACTTCATAATAGCACTAAAATCTTTACTCGGATTTTAATTGTGGAATGGAATCCACCTTCTCGCTTTATTAGTGGGATGGAACTCACGACCTTCTCTAGTGGAATGGAATTCATGAAATTTTCAAAATGATTTATTTTTCAAATTTATGTTTTTAAAGTCATCTCTATCAATTTAAATATTTTAGCCTTAAACTATTTTTATTATCTTTTATATTTTGATTTCAAAATCATCCCTTGTTTTTAAAACTAACTCCTGGTTTTAATATTATAGCTTTAAATTTCAAAAATATATTATATACTTAGTTTTTAATATTACTTTTATATTATAGATTATATATTTTTAAGATTACTTTTTAAATCTCTTTTATAAGTTTAAACTATACTTAAAATGGTTTATAAACTTCAGAAATTGTTTTGAAAAGTTTTAGAATGAAAATATCTTTTAAAAGCAAAAATCAATTTTCATTACTAGGGCATGTCGACATACCCCATCCCCCCATGTCGACATGGTGACCGTAGAAATTCAAATGCCAAATTTTTAAAAGAAGTGTCTATTCGTCATAACCTTTTGCGAATGGACATAACTATTATTCTTCTATAAATACCAGTTGTTTTCAACGAATTTTAAGTTAGTTTTTCTTTATTTCTTCACTCCTTCTCCACTCAAGTATTCTCTTATATTTTAACAAAACTCTGCCAAATCCTAAGTGAATCAAACTCGATCATCTCTAGTTTGATTCTCTGCCACTCTCTCTCAATGATCTCAGTGCTATTCAGAGTTATAGGATCGTTTATAATCAAAGAAGCGTATCGAGTCTCTCTATCTATCAAAGTGATATTGGAAACGGTGTGATTGTGGCCCGTAAATCAATTGGGTGTGATTGTAGCCCTTAAATCAATTAGGTGATATTGTAGCCTGGTTAAATCAAGAGAGTTTGCTCTAGACTTGGAGACAGGAGGGTGTATCTCATGGCCTTGAAATCGAGGTTGTAATATCGACATTATATTTGAAAAGAGATCTACATAAGAAATTGTATGGGATTGGATGTAAGGTAACTCCAAACCAGTATAAAATTCTGGTGTGTTCTTTCTTTTACTGCTTTTATTTACCATTTGCATCTATGTCTGATTCTGTCATTGTCTCTATGTTTGTGAAATTGCATCTGTATGTGTTTAATTTGAAAAGATTTCAAAAATTCCATAAAATCCATTAAAGACTATTCACCCCCCTCTAGTGTTAATCCAGCCTTAAGATCTGTAATCCGCGTTTCCTATAGGGTCCAATAGGTTCATATTCATCCCCTTAAAGCTATGGCTCGAGTAATGTTATTAGAGAAAACCCAATAGGTTTTTAGTGATCCCATGAAAACTATAGTTTAAGAAATGTTATTGGAAAATTCCTATAGGTTCATAGTGATCCCATGAAAACTATGATTGGAAAGTGTTATTAGTGGAAGCCAATAGGTTCTTAGTGATCCCATGAAAACTATGATTTAGGACAGGTTGGCCCTAAGAATTTTGACAGGTTATTAGTCTGCCCATGAAAACTAAAAGGTTCATAGTGACCCTAGGAAAACTAGGAGTTGAGCCGAATAGTCGATTTTGTGAGAATGGGTGAACTTAGAGTAGATATAACCTTAAATTGACAGATGATTCAAACTTACCCACATTGCATACCTACATAAGATTATGTTATGTTGTTCTCACTATTGTGGTTGCAAGTGCATGACTATGATTGACATATTTTGGATAAGATACTAGTGAGGGGAAAACCAGTCGCTCAATAGCGTACTCTTACTAGATATCTATTTAGTTCGAGATGGAAAGTGATTATTCATGCTAGATTTTTCATCTTACATGAAGTTTATGTTTTCCCCCTAAACTCTCGGTTGCTCATTTGAGTAGGTCGAGAGGAAGGATTTTTAGGTTAGATTAATAAGCATCCGGAGACGTGCAAGAGGCAAGCTAGCTAATATTAGGAGTTTTTATTTCCACTATATTCTTTAAAGCTTATGCTATGTTTGAATGAATGTAATGATAGAATTTATAACCACCAAGTATTAGACTTTGATCAACCAAGGGGGCATGTTCATATGTCGCTCTTGGAGTATTTTGTAATTATTATATTTTCTTTGAACATGGGCAACTATTAGGATTATGTAATGAATGTGAAAATTTTATTTTGGAATGTAGTGAAAGTTTGATTAATGAAATATGCTTGAATTTTTTTTCATATTCATGTGCTTTTGATGTCATTGATAAGATTAACATAACCGTGACTCCAGCATTAGTAGCGCTTATTTTTGGGCCTCAAAATGAGGTAGGTTACAATTTGGCATCAGAACATAGGGTTATGAGAAATTTAAAAGATTAAAAGATTTTGAAAACATAGTCTAATGAATCAAAGAATAATATTGGGGGTATGAGATAACACTATAGTAATGTACGTGTATTTACTATATATAAATATGTATTATCCCCTCTCTTATACGTTCTGTTGTTTCTTATTAAGGCTCATGTGTAGATTACGAGAAAGCAAGATATGGAAGCAGGATATTGAAGAGTGAATCTAGGTGAGGAAACACTACAACGAATGGAAATGTTCGACCTAATACTAGAAAGAACTAGGGTTGACAGGAAAATACTAACCAAAATGCAAACGCCAATATAGTTGTTGGGCCCCACCTATAGATATATGGACTGTGTATCGATTCTTTATCAATATGATGCAAGCTAGAGTAGTTACCGGTTTGACTGGGGGTAATGCTGTTAATGCGAGAGGTGCTAATCCCCTGGTGCCAGTTGGCAATAACTATGCCAAACTGAACCGTGATTATACTAGTCTTGGAGGAAAGCCTTTTCTTGTAACTGAGGATGCTATTAAAGTGGAGAACAAGCTATTTCATTGTGAGAGGATCTTTTCTGATCTAGTGTTGAACGATGAGTAGAAAAGGAGAGTGACTTCTAGGCAGTTGCAAGGAGCATCACTTTACTAGTGGAATGAGGTAACTATTGGTGTGCCTGATGAGGAACCAACTTGGGCTAAGTTTAGGAAAAGGCTTAAGGAGAGGTTCTCGTCTAAAGTAGCCAAGTCAACCTTTCTTAGGAAGTTTATGGAATTAGAGCAAGGGGAAATGTCAGTGTTGGAATATGCTACTAAGTTTGATGAGTTATCTAGGTATGGATATGCTACCATCGACACTGTGATTAAGAGGAATGAAAAATTTATCCAGGGGTTAAAGCTATAGATTGTTAGAGCAACAATGCCACATCTGTGAGATCTAAGTAATGTAGTGATGGAGATGGTGATAAGGAACGAGGAAATGCTTTCTACTTTTAGGAAAGAAATGTTAGTGGAGACTCAGAATTTTCAGGGCAAGAAGAGAAAGTTCTTCATCAAGAAGGGAGCTCAAAAGGGTGGAGCTGCCAAGAAAGGGAAAGCTGATATTGCATGCTTTATGTGTGACAAGAAAAAACATTTTTCTCATAAGTGTCAAACCGGTAAGGGAAAGAAGGTTATGGAAAAGAAAGGTGTGAAGTGTTTCAACTACGACCAAATAGGGCACTATAAGAATCACTGTCCAAAACCGGAGAGAGCTGATAAAGGAAACATGTTTGCTTTGGAACTGTCTACATCGAGACCGATTGCTATAGTGAAAGGAAAGTCTATAATGGAAGGTATGCTTCTAACTCATAGCATATTAGTTAGGGTATTGTTTGATACAGGTGTATCACATTCTTTTATCTTACTACATTTGGTAGATAAGTTAAACCTAGAACCATCTTACCTTGCTACTTCCTTAGGATTGCAAATCCAATAGGAGGTTATTCAACTCTTGGAATGAGATGTGACTAGTTAGAACTTGAGTTATTAGGTCATATAGTGTGTTTGATTTTGCGAGTTTTCAGATTATTTTGGGTATGGACTTGTTGAGCAGATATGAGGCTAGGATATTTTGCTTGAATAGGAAGATATCATTAAGACACCCTAATAGCTGCGATCAAATTATATACTTAGTAGAGAATGCAAGTTTTGATGTTTGTGCTTTGTTGAGTGCAATGGAAGTAGAAGACAAAGTAAATCAGGGTTTTAGTTGTAAGAGAGTATGCAGATGTCTTTGAGCTTGTTACAGGACTACCACCGAAAAGAGCTGTTGAGTTTTATATAGATCTTATGCCTAAAGCTGAACTCGTAAGTAGATCTTCTAGCAGAATGACACCTAATGAGATAAACAAGTTAAAGGTGTAGCTGGTGGACTTAGAAGGAACAAATATTATTAGACCAAGCAGTTCGGCTTGGAGAGTGGCTGCGGTGTTCATAATGAAACCGGACGGGTCGTTGAGATTACTTATTGACTACCATAAGTTGAATGAGAAGACGATAAAGAATAGATATCCTTTGCTGAGAATTTATGATTTATTTGATCAATTGAGCGAAGCCAAAGTATTTTCCCACTTGGATTTGGTGGCAAGTTCCATCAATTGAGGGTGGCAAAGGACAGTATCCTTTGATGGCATTTCGAACAAGATATGGTCCTTTCGAGTGGTTAGTAATGCCATTCGGATTAACTAATGCATCTGCTTTCTTTGTGGACTTAATGAACCGATTTTCTGAAAGCACTTGTATTGGTTCGTGTTGGTATTCGTTGATGACATTTTAATATATTATAAGGATGAGGGAGATAATGAGATCCTTCTTATAATAGTGCTAGAGACACTAAGGCAGCATCAACTAAGCGAAGTTTTCAAAGTGTCATTTTTGGAAGAAAGAAGTGAAGTTTCTTGGTCATGTACTTTCAAAAGAAGGGTTATCCGTGAATCCAGCTAAGATTGAAGCTGCAGATGATTGGAAGAGACCAAAAACGGTGACTAAGATAAAGAGTTTTCTTAGATTAACTGGCTATTACCGGAGATTCACTAAGAATTTCTCTTGGATAGCAGCACTTTAACTAAACTAATCAGAAAGGACATAAAGTTTATTTGGTTTAGCAAAGGCGAGGAAGCATTCCAGAAGCTAAAACATTTATTGACTAATGCATTCGTGTTAGTTGTGCCATATGGTAATCAGGATTTGGTGGTGTATACAGATTCATGTGGGACATGATTAGAAGCTGTGTTGATGCAAAGAGGTAAAGTTGAAAGTACTGCTAAGGATCGTAATATGGAATATAATCTAAGTTATCAACTAGTGCGGAATATGATAAAAGTAAATAGTAAAGTAAATGACACCAGAGATTTTTATACAGGTTCGAACTCCCATTCTACGTCCAGTCCCCGACTCCTTCTGGAATTTATAATGACCCACTATTTTGGACCATTCAAATCGACAATAATCCGCACATGTCGGACTTGAATAATTCAAAATAATAGATTGTTAATTTAAATTTGGCAAAACTTAGCATATACAATAAATAAATAATCACAGATCACAGACACAGAGTAATATAACAATAATGCAGCGGAAACAAAAGAATAGTAGTTCATGAAGCTACTATATATATATATAACAGAGTTAAACAAGATACAACAGAGGTCTTGAATACATAGATATCTCAATATAATAGTCAAATACAAGATCTGAATAAATCACTGAAATCAACTGAATAATTGGAAGCTGGATAGATAGCTGGATCTCCAAGTGAAGCTCCAACTCCAAAGGTGAGTCTCGAATACTGTATCACTCAGCTGCCTCGAGCGTAAAGAAAACACAAAATACTCGAGTCAGGATTAACATTCTTATATCAATAAATCCAACTCAAGTGAAATAACGACTGAAATACAAGTGACTCAAAGGATGTTTGGGATAACCATCCTCTAAGGATCCATTAAACTATCTATATATACAATAGAATATGCTAAGTAGATATTGTCTAATCAGTAAAGTACGATATCAAAATAGCGTTAAGTCATGGCCCATTCCACCCTTAACACATTTTAATTCCCAAGAGCATATACAAGACCGTAGTTTCCCCAAAACCGAAAGTCACAAGAGGGCAATCCATATACTAAAGGTACAAACCAAAATCGTAGTGGTCGCGAATAGGATAATCAGTATGACAAGGTACATGAGGCAATACCAACTAGGATACTAGTAGTTGCGTGATCTGGACTGATGTTGGGCATAGCAGCTACTACCCCAACACCGCGAAACAACACTCCCATAATCGAGGGGTGCACCCAAATCGAATCACAAAAGTAATAGATATGGTAACGAAGAAGTGTGTCCGCTAGAGGTGGCGAACCTTAATGGCCCGGCGCGGCTCCTGTTTTAGTCATGTCAGGGGTCATCCAAAATCGTTCTCTTTCTTCAGTCAACGAGTTCATCAAAACCATCCACTTCATTCAGGATCAACACTCCGCGTATATTAGTTATTAAAGTGGTTTCGGTATCGACAGAGAGTATGTCCATATCCGATCCCGGTCTCTTTAATAACTACGTATTATTACACCGATGGTCATTTAATAAATTTTCAAAATAGTTATATTTCAAAACCGACATATCATTGCCATTTCAAAACCATATCAATACTATATCACTTTTCCTTTAAATAAGTCCATTTCCAAAATAATATCACTTTCCAAAGTTATATCGCTTTCGAAATCATAAGTCTTTTAAAATCATAACACTTTGGAAATCAAAACTTGAAATTCATAATACTTTGAAATCCTAACACTTCCCTCTTAAACAGTTTATATATTAAAAATTTTATATATAGAAAAATAGTTTATAAAATAAAATAGTTTATATAAAATAGTTATAAGTTAAAATAAAATAATTTATATTGAAAATGATTTATATTAAAATAATTTATATTAAAATTTATAAAGTAAAATATAAATAGTTTTAGATATAGTTTAAATACTTTATATAAAATTAGCTTCCTCAGATTTCACAAATCAATTCACATAAACTCGAATTCCAAACTTAATATTTAATTAAATCTCAAATCATCAATTTCAATTCAATTTAGTTTCTCAATAAACCCTTTCAAATTATCGATTTCAAATGCCTATTTGAACCATAAATAAACCATTTCAATTTCAATATATTTCAAGTTTAAATATTCGACATTTCAAAACTAAATTTGATAATTCCATTTATATCTCAATTTAATTTCATTACATTTTGTTTCTGAGATATTTCTTTAATCATTTCGATACATCAAAATACAACTTCAATTTACAAATTTATATAGACAAAATATCCCATTTAAATTTATATAAGTTTGAAACATTCATTTAAGCCACTTCTTAATTAATTCAAGTTATAAAACTTATCTTAAAATTTCAAATTTAATAGATTTCAAATTAACTTATTTTAGTATAATTCTTAAATAATTAAGAATTCCAAATCAATTCAAATTTATCTTTCAACTTGAAACATTATAAATTCTATATTTAAAAATATAAATTTTACATCAATACTTGAACATATTTCATATTGATTCAAATCAACTTTATTAAATCAACTTTAATAATCTTTAAAATCATTATTTATTTAAAACCATATATTTCTTTCAAAACCGTAGAAATGTTTCAAAACATTTATATATAGACCAACGGTGTCTGTATATAATTTTCTATCCTATGGTCAAGTGATACGGATATTTATCATTTCAATCCACAATTTAAAATATATTCGGGTATATATCTTTCAACCCGAAATCCCAAATTCAATTTAATTTGAAACTCGCTTGGGTTTATCATTTCAACCCATAACGATTTTCTCCTATTCTAAAGTCCGTTCGGGTATGTATCATTTCAACCCATAGTGATTCTATACTAACAGATACTTGTAGAGTGATAACAGATATGATAATAATATAACAATGGTAACAGGCATATATCATCAGTATATATAACAAATAAGGGGGTCAGATGTCACAGGTGAACAGATACAGATGATGGCATATATATATCAATATAAATAATAGATAATGATGTCAGGTGTCATAGGTGAACAGATACAAATGATGTCATAGATATAGCAATATAAATAACTAACAGCAGCATATTTCAATTGTCGTTTCAATTGAAATCAAAATTAATAAATATAAGAACGTTAATCGTGAGTGATTGCTCACCTTTCGAGGCTAGAGATGCACGAGAAGATGACACGGATACGCACACTGATAATGACATAGAGATTGAGTTACGAATCCAAGCAAAACAAATCGGCACGAATTCAACGATCAAAGCTGTAACGTATCGGGTTTTGCCCGCTCGAAAATCAACATCCGTACTTCACATTGTACTAGAATGCCGCAGATTCGACCGTTCAAATCCGATTCGCCGGAGCTATAACACAATTAAGTAAATAACACAGCGGAAGAAAAGAATAATACATTGATATACAATATCTGATACAACAGAGTGATACAATGAATATCAATATACATCAGAGATATGATACAAGAAATAGTAGCGGAAAAGAATATCTCCAATAGAGTGCTCCAATCCATAGCTAGCTCCAAATAATCTACTCAACCTGAATATCTGAAAGAACCCAACTCTAGACTGCCCGTGTGGAAAATAGTGGGCACCCAGAGTTTAGGAAGGGAATAATAAACTCCGGATCAGTCATGGGACTGGTGTGAGCAACAAAAACAGTTTATCTTTTAAACAAACAACAAAGAGTTTTAAAACATTGAAATCCGCAATGCTTTTGGAAAATGAAACTACCATAAGACCTCCTGCCACACACACAATGCAAACGCAGAATTGGAGGAGATTTCTTCTTATGATAGTCAAACATGCTTACTACGCAAATCATTGGATTATTATTATTAGTGCATAGTGCAGAAAACATTTCGAAAGTATAATATTAATCTTAGCCAACATACGACCAGTATCGTATGCCTACTATAGCTACTATGTTCAATAGCAGGTTACCGCCACATTCCATAGCAGGTAATACAACTAAAACCGTACACGTCACATATTGTTTCTTTGGATTCTCCAACAAATGGTCAGGCTAAGGAACTTCCTTCCGCCGCATGGGAACGCCTCTGGCGGGACGTCCCGAGAGACAAACTGCTCTCTGCCAACAAGGCCGGGTTACCCCTGTAATAGGTAACTCACGAATATGCCACCTCCCGGTCCTTTGGGACCTTTATCCGAGCGCTCGATATCCAACATCACACATAATAAGTGTATCCACATGAGTAAGTATCTGGGCTCCATACCATGATACCACCCCTTTCCAGAAGGAAATGACATACCCTAAAGGGCGCGACCCTCATAACCTTGCCGCAACATTCCTGTTTCGACCATTTCCGGGTTGTGAGGCCCTGACGAAGTCTCGTCCACAAAGCTACGCTTTTCAAAAAGCCACGCTTTGGGTCAACAGATGATCAACCTATGATCACAAAGATAAATGATCAAACAAATGATCATATCACAAATGATCAAACACTGATCATCACACAGCAACACTCAGCATGTCACATTACCAAATTGGGATATATCGCTGATAAATTTCAACTACATAACCTCTGAGCTCGTACGTCTCAGAGAAGGGTGTTAAGCTAAGAGAATAAATTCTCCGCCACCAACAGAAATGTATTTGAAAGAAATCTGCTTTATATCTCAAAGTGTAATGTCAGACATGTATCCATACAAGTCTGTTCCGGGTTCGAACAGAACCGAAGGCACTTCTTACGAAGCCCTTGCAAATCCGGGTATTCACGATCCCGTCCGGACTTCCCATCACAAAAGGTGATAAAATCTCTATATCGGGGCCAGTCGATGCAGAGACATTCGACGAGTTGTCCTTTCGTTTTCGCAAATATCCGGTCTTCACCACCGGTCTTCAAATGCGATCCATATACGACGTATCACTATTCGGAATGGGTTATATGACACAAAGGTCCTCTCCCGGCTAAACCGAATAACGAGCGCAATCTTTAAAAACATATGGATATTGGGATTTCAATTAAGTCACAACTTATTACCCAAAATCTTTCTTTCAAATGGTTTGAACAAATTACCATTTTTTAAATCTTTAAACAAAAAGATTCATTTTGACAACCCTCAAGGGTTTAAACAATTTTCACACTTTAATCTTTTAAACAAAAGATTCATTCACAGATTTTCCAAATTAATTCCCATTTCAATTTAACTCGTTAAATCTTTAAATCAAAGATTTAACTCATAGCTTTCAAAACAATTTCATTTCAAATGGTTTAAACAAATCATCATCTTTTTTAAATCTGTTAAAAATAAACAGATTCAATTCATAGCTTTCTAAAAGGATTCATTCATAACTTAGAAAACCATTTTTTTCAATCCAATCTTGAAATTCCTTTAATTAAATTGGAATTTCATTTCTTATATGAAAGCTTTTATCATTTGAAAACAAACAGTTTTCATTTTGGAAATCTGATTCATTCATACGAGTTGAAATCTTTGGGTTAAATCTAAATTCTCAAAATTATACTTTTAAATGGTTAAATTTCATACAAACACATTTATAACATTTTCAATCCTTAGTTTCAAATCATAGGATTCAATTTCAAACTTGAATTCAAATTTAAATCAAATTATTTAAATTTTCAAAACTCGATTAATTTATTCAAAATAACTTTTATCTTTGAAATTCCATTTCAAAAGTTCTTTCACTTTTAAACCCAAATTTCTAATTTCAAAATCAATTGAAATTAAAATTTCAATTTCAAAAACATTAAATTTAAATTATCTGTGACTTAACCGATTTCCACGTGAAATCCATATTTGTGTGTGTATGGTGTAGTCCAGGGGTTTCACACAAAGGTGCAACATCAATCATCACAGATATATCGATAAGCGGTATAATCGATAACGCTTATCTTCATTCACAGATTCATAGATAAAATAAATTTATCGGTCACAAAGATTAACTATTATAATTCGATGTGGGTTTCGGAGAACCAATTGGAATCCGACTCCCTGTCGCATCGAAATTCAAGTGCCGTTTTACGGGCCAAGGGTTTCATATTCACATAGTAATATATCCTAGAAACAGAAATCACAGATCACGTCAAAACAATTCATAGCACAAAGCATAATATCAAACAGCTTGACAATCAATAGGATTCAAAACATCCATAAGTAAACTCAGTTAATTATTTGATTAATTTAGATCAGATGGGTCACCAATCATGATTAATTAACATTAATTAATTTCAAATCATTTGATTGATTGTCCTTTAATCATTAATTAAATTAATTAATCAACTTTTAATAAATTAAATAATTAACCTTTAATTACTCAATTATCCTTTAATTAATCTCTTAACTTATTAAACATCTTTAAATTAACCTTCTTTGAAATTAATTATCATTAACAATTCTTAATTACAAATAAATTAGACACTTTAATTTTTTTTAATTTACCAATTGATTAATCATTAATCCTTAATTAGTTTCCCCATTAGTTAACTACTATTTATTTATTAATTAACTTTAAGTAGTTAATTAAAATTCCTAATTTCAAATTGGTTAAACACAAAGTCATTAATATCGAGTTACTACTTTCTTTAAATCTTAAGCTACTTACTTAATTCCAAGTACAAATTAATTTACAATCTTAATTAACTTTCAATTTAAATTAACTTATCATCTTGTATTTGCAAACCTTCTTAATAAGTTTAAAAAATCAAATCTTTGCTTAAACTTGCCAACATCATTACTTAATTAATACCAAACTTTGTTTAACAAAATGACTTAAGATTTTATTGGGCTAACCCCTAGAAAATGAACCCCGAGGGAAATCTTATGTTTACTCGAGTAAAACTCGAGTTTTCCCTTACCCTTTCCCGAGTTCCCCTCTCTTCCTCATACCTTTCTTCTTCTACAACTTCTTCTGTTTCTTAAGTTAAAACTGTAGTTATACAAACATACTCACCCACTTCCAGGGTTCACTCGAAGTAACACCACAATTTCCTCGAGTAACAACTCGCGGCAATCATGTCTTGGAAACGCTGACACCATCGTTGCCGTGCACATGCACGGCACGTCGCCGTCACTCCGGCGAACCACGTCGCCTCCTGCAACCCACAAAACGACCTCACACTCGAATCTAAATCCCAATTCGACGCGAAATATTCGAAATCAGAATATCCCCCATTCGCTCGAACCAGCTACTCGAACACTCCCATAGAAAAACGCCTCGACCCACTAACGTCGACCACCAGTGGCAACATAGCTCCGCCCACACCTCGGCCATATTCTCCTCTACCATCACCCAGACGCGCGTGCAACTCGGTCGATCCATGGCGACGAGATCACTTTGTTTACAGACCATTTCAACTCGAACTTAAAAACCCTAAACTCGACTTGTCCAAACAAGTTATGCAATAGATAATTTTTTTAGCATTTTTCCTGAATTCGTAAATCATCATACTATCTTCACAACGAATTCCAGCATCAAAAATTTATTAACCCAACAGAAATTTGTAAAAATGTAAAATCTGTTCAACTGTTAATTGCTCGTGGCATACACCACTAAAAACCTCCATTTTTATTTTAAAAATCCTATCTTTAGCTGTTAATTCAAGTTATGCCAATGAATCAATGTTTTAAATCATTTGAATTTATCACATATTTGTCTATTTCCTGGAAAACTGGATTTACAGAGTCTGTACTTCATTATCATGCAGAGAACAAATTTTTATGCCATAATTTAAATCTAAACAACCTTGTTTGTTGATACTTTAAGCCTAACAAAGGTTGATGATAATGTTTTTGAATCTTAATTTAATATTTGACTTTGTAACTTCAACAGAGAATACCAGTATGTTAAAAAAAATTTGAACAAACTTATATATATATATGTATAACACAGAAACTATATTCAAAGCCAAAGCATATACAAACCATATTATCAATGAATTCTGTACTGTTTTTAATTAAACTTAAAGCTTTGAAGTTTATGTTTACTCACCTGGCTTAAAACAGAAAGCTTGATTTTATTTTTGGTTTCTACTGTTATTTCATATCCTGGAGTTAATTTCTGGGTAAAACATTTGAAACTATTTTTAGAATTTGTATAACATTGTTATGAACAAATTTTATTCATAAATCATAGCCTGAATTTATTTGTATGGGGAGATAAAGATTTTAAAAGAAGTTCGAGCCTATAGAAGTAACAAAGACAGTTTGTATATATATTTATATAGATATATATACATTCAAGCAGAGCAATTTAAAGCATATGTCCAGCCAAGATAAATCATGCAAACATGTCAAACAACTTCATTTCAAGCATCATCAAAAGGTAAACAGATTTAAGCCTTCGGGTTTAGAAGTTTGCTCACCAATTTTCCAGAAAAAAAAAACAGAGCCTTCTTGGTTTGAATCCGGCTTTGAAAAATTTGCAGCTGAAACCTCTCTTCCATTATCTGATTGGTGTTGTTGTTTTAGTTGAATTTTATTGAAGTTTTGAATGATATTTTCTCAGTTTTACTTAGCTAAGAATGGAACGAACTGGAAATAAGATGATGGAAAAGTTTACTGGGTGATAAATTACTTGCACAGGGAGATATATTATTTTTTTGTACAAGTTGATATTATTTGGTTTATACAACATCAGGGATATTTTTATCAAGTGGTGGCTGAAATGAGATGGCATTAATTGCCTTTGTACAAACTTGAATATATATCTTCTTTTATTCATACACATCCAATCTTTGCTCTTCTTTTCGGCTGAAAATTGTTTGGTGGCTAAAGAGATTTGCATTTATTAAGTGTACCATATTTATATAATTTTCTTCTTCCATTTCGGCTGATGGAGTATGGCATAAATTTACCATGTACCATATATCTTCATTTGCAAGTCAAAGAGACTTATATATTTTTTCTTGTTTTGTTTTAGTTCTTTAATAAAATTTGATGTCTTCCTTTCTTGTCTTGTATTTTGTCTTTGTAGTATTACTCTATACATATTTATATTTTATTTCTAACTTAAATGTTCATTATTAATTTATTTTTAAACTCGTATCAATTATTAATATTTTTATATTCATCTTTAAACCATTTATATTAAGATTTAAATTCAAATCAAATATACACATATATATTCAATTTACTCATATATGTCCGTATACATATATATTCACATATATACATATATATACAATATTTTAAATTTTAAATGATTTAACATAGAATTTATTAGTTGCTCGGGGAAACTCGAATCACTTTACAATTAATTTTACAAATTGTCTTCAAAAATTCAATTAATTATCAATTTAAATTTGATTAAAATCCGGGGTCGTTACAGACTTCCCCCCTTAAAAGAATTTCGTCCTCGAAATTGCCAAGGAGACAACAAAGATAGATGAAGAATGTTTCATTGAATCAAACTGAACATTCTGCATTTGGCTTACCAAATTAGAATATCAATAATAGATACAAGAACGAATCTATTTAACACTTCAGAAGATACTCGGGTTATCCAAATCTACGAAATATACAGTGGCATCGGTCAGTTCGAAGGGATAACTAACCATTCGTAGAATATATCCGGACCCAAAGAATAGATAGATATATGGATACAATTTCAAAACTTTTAGTTTAAAAACTAAGTATACTTATCAACCATAACAATCAAAGCAAACAATTCATCCAAACCAACAATTTGGCCTATCCGGAGTTCATGTCCCTTATTATCATATCGAATCTCCTTCCTCGATCTACCAGGAACTATCGAAGGATTCAGAAAAGATGGCGAACTAAAGAGATTGATAGAGAAAAGATTGCTTCCTTATTGTTACAGAGTATTGACCGATTATAGTCATATTTCCCTGTCCCCTATCTCATCCTCTTCTCGCACTCATACTCACTATCAGTGGATAGTAAGAGAATTTACTGAGACATTCGAACGGATATCTGAGAATTACTCATTCTAGAGTTTACTTCACTCTATCTCTAATGAGCTACTTAACGTGTTACACTCCTGAGCTAAAGTTCAACCTTAGCTCTGATACCACATGTAACGTATCGGGTTTTGCCCGCTCGAAAATCAACATCCGTACTTCACATTGTACTAGAATGCCGCAGATTCGACCGTTCAAATCCGATTCGCCGGAGCTATAACACAATTAAGTAAACAACACAGCGGAAGAAAAGAATAATACATTGATATACAATATCTGATACAACAGAGTGATACAATGAATATCAATATACATCAGAGATATGATACAAGAAATAGCAGCGGAAAAGAATATCTCCAATAGAGTGCTCCAATCCATAGCTAGCTCCAAATAATCTACTCAACCTGAATATCTGAAAGAACCCAACTCTAGACTGCCCGTGTGGAAAATAGTGGGCACCCAGAGTTTAGGAAGGGAACAATAAACTCCGGATCAGTCATGGGACTGGTGTGAGCAACAAAAACAGTTTATCTTTTAAACAAACAACAAAGAGTTTTAAAACATTGAAATCCGCAATGCTTTTGGAAAATGAAACTACCATAAGACCTCCTGCCACACACACAATGCAAACGCAGAATTGGAGGAGATTTCTTCTTATGATAGTCAAACATGCTTACTACGCAAATCATTGGATTATTATTATTAGTGCATAGTGCAGAAAACATTTCGAAAGTATAATATTAATCTTAGCCAACATACGACCAGTATCGTATGCCTACTATAGCTACTATGTTCAATAGCAGGTTACCGCCACATTCCATGGCAGGTAATACAACTAAAACCGTACACGTCACGTATTGTTTCTTTGGATTCTCCAACAAATGGTCAGGCTAAGGAACTTCCTTCCGCCGCATGGGAACGCCTCTGGCGGGACGTCCCGAGAGACAAACTGCTCTCTGCCAACAAGGCCGGGTTACCCCTGTAACAGGTAACTCACGAATATGCCACCTCCCGGTCCTTTGGGACCTTTATCCGAGCGCTCGATATCCAACATCACACATAATAAGTGTATCCACATGAGTAAGTATCTGGGCTCCATACCATGATACCACCCCTTTCCAGAAGGAAATGACATACCCTAAAGGGCGCGACCCTCATAACCTTGCCGCAACATTCCTGTTTCGACCATTTCCGGGTTGTGAGGCCCTGACGAAGTCTCGTCCACAAAGCTACGCTTTTTCAAAAATCCACGCTTTGGGTCAACAGATGATCAACCTATGATCACAAAGATAAATGATCAAACAAATGATCATATCACAAATGATCAAACATTGATCATCACACAGCAACACTCAGCATGTCACATTACCAAATTGGGATATATCGCTGATAAATTTCAACTACATAACCTCTGAGCTCGTACGTCTCAGAGAAGGGTGTTAAGCTAAGAGAATAAATTCTCCGCCACCAACAGAAATGTATTTGAAAGAAATCTGCTTTATATCTCAAAGTGTAATGTCAGACATGTATCCATACAAGTCTGTTCTGGGTTCGAACAGAACCGAAGGCACTTCTTACGAAGCCCTTGCAAATCCGGGTATTCACGATCCCGTCCGGACTTCCCATCACAAAGGGTGATGAAATCTCTATATCGGGGCCAGTCGATGCAGAGACATTTGACGAGTTGTCCTTTCGTTTTCACAAATATCCGGTCTTCACCACCGGTCTTCAAATGCGATCCATATACGACGTATCACTATTCGGAATGGGTTATATGACACAAAGGTCCTCTCCCAGCTAAACCGAATAACGAGCGCAATCTTTAAAAACATATGGATATTGGGATTTCAATTAAGTCACAACTTATTACCCAAAATCTTTCTTTCAAATGGTTTGAACAAATTACCATTTTTTAAATCTTTAAACAAAAAGATTCATTTTGACAACCCTCAAGGGTTTAAACAATTTTCACACTTTAATCTTTTAAACAAAAGATTCATTCACAGATTTTCCAAATTAATTCCCATTTCAATTTAACTCGTTAAATCTTTAAATCAAAGATTTAACTCATAGCTTTCAAAACAATTTCATTTCAAATGGTTTAAACAAATCATCATCTTTTTTAAATCTGTTAAAAATAAACAGATTCAATTCATAGCTTTCTAAAAGGATTCATTCATAACTTAGAAAACCATTTTTTTTAATCCAATCTTGAAATTCCTTTAATTAAATTGGAATTTCATTTCTTATATGAAAGCTTTTATCATTTGAAAACAAACAGTTTTCATTTTGGAAATCTGATTCATTCATACGAGTTGAAATCTTTGGGTTAAATCTAAATTCTCAAAATTATACTTTTAAATGGTTAAATTTCATACAAACACATTTATAACATTTTCAATCCTTAGTTTCAAATCATAGGATTCAATTTCAAACTTGAATTCAAATTTAAATCAAATTATTTAAATTTTCAAAACTCGATTAAGTTATTCAAAATAACTTTTATCTTTGAAATTCCATTTCAAAAGTTCTTTCACTTTTAAACCCAAATTTCTAATTTCAAAATCAATTGAAATTAAAATTTCAATTTCAAAAACATTAAATTTAAATTATCTGTGACTTAACCGATTTCCACGTGAAATCCATATTTGTGTGTGTATGGTGTAGTCCAGGGGTTTCACACAAAGGTGCAACATCAATCATCACAGATATATCGATAAGCGGTATAATCGATAACGCTTATCTTCATTCACAGATTCATAGATAAAATAAATTTATCGGTCACAAAGATTAACTATTATAATTCGATGTGGGTTTCGGAGAACCAATTGGAATCCGACTCCCTATCGCATCGAAATTCAAGTGCCGTTTTACGGGCCAATGGTTTCATATTCACATAGTAATATATCCTAGAAACAGAAATCACAGATCACGTCAAAACAATTCATAGCACAAAGCATAATATCAAACAGCTTGACAATCAATAGGATTCAAAACATCCATAAGTAAACTCAGTTAATTATTTGATTAATTTAGATCAGATGGGTCACCAATCATGATTAATTAACATTAATTAATTTCAAATCATTTGATTGATTGTCCTTTAATCATTAATTAAATTAATTAATCAACTTTTAATAAATTAAATAATTAACCTTTAATTACTCAATTATCCTTTAATTAATCTCTTAACTTATTAAACATCTTTAAATTAACCTTCTTTGAAATTAATTATCATTAACAATTCTTAATTACAAATAAATTAGACACTTTATTTTTGTTTTAATTTACCAATTGATTAATCATTAATCCTTAATTAGTTTCCCCATTAGTTAACTACTATTTATTTATTAATTAACTTTAAGTAGTTAATTAAAATTCCTAATTTCAAATTGGTTAAACACAAAGTCATTAATATCGAGTTACTACTTTCTTTAAATCTTAAGCTACTTATTTAATTCCAAGTACAAATTAATTTACAATCTTAATTAACTTTCAATTTAAATTAACTTATCATCTTGTATTTGAAAACCTTCTTAATAAGTTTAAAAAATCAAATCTTTGCTTAAACTTGCCAACATCATTACTTAATTAATACCAAACTTTGTTTAACAAAATGACTTAAGATTTTATTGGGCTAACCCCTAGAAAATGAACCCCGAGGGAAATCTTATGTTTACTCGAGTAAAACTCGAGTTTTCCCTTACCCTTTCCCGAGTTCCCCTCTCTTCCTCATACCTTTCTTCTTCTACAACTTCTTCTGTTTCTTAAGTTAAAACTGTAGTTATACAAACATACTCACGCACTTCCAGGGTTCACTCGAAGTAACACCACGATTTCCTCGAGTAACAACTCGCGGCAATCATGTCTTGGAAACGCTGACACCATCGTTGCTGTGCACATGCACGGCACGTCGCCGTCACTCCGGCGAACCACGTCGCCTCCTGCAACCCACAAAACGACCTCACACTCGAATCTAAATCCCAATTCGACGCGAAACATTCGAAATCAGAATATCCCCCATTCGCTCGAACCAGCTACTCGAACACTCCCATAGAAAAACGCCTCGACCCACTAACGTCGACCACCAGTGGCAACATAGCTCCACCCACACCTCGGCCATATTCTCCTCTACCATCACCCAAACGCGCGTGCAACTCGGCCGATCCATGGCGACGAGATCACTTCGTTTACAGACCATTTCAACTCGAACTTAAAAACCCTCAACTCGACTTGTCCAAACAAGTTATGCAATAGATAATTTTTTTAGCATTTTTCCTGAATTCGTATATCATCATACTATCTTCACAACGAATTCCAGCATCAAAAATTTATTAACCCAACAGAAATTTGTAAAAATGTAAAATCTGTTCAACTGTGAATTGCTCGTGGCATACACCACTAAAAACCTCCATTTTTATTTTAAAAATCCTATCTTTAGCTGTTAATTCAAGTTATGCCAATGAATCAATGTTTTAAATCATTTGAATTTATCACATATTTGTCTATTTCCTGGAAAACTGGATTTACAGAGTCTGTACTTCATTATCATGCAGAGAACAAATTTTTATGCCATAATTTAAATCTAAACAGCCTTGTCTGTTGATACTTTAAGCCTAACAAAGGTTGATGATAATGTTTTTGAATCTTAATTTAATATTTGACTCTGTAACTTCAACAGAGAATACCAGTATGTTAAAAAAAATTTGAACAAACTTATATATATATGTATAACACAGAAACTATATTCAAAGCCAAAGCATATACAAACCATATTATCAATGAATTCTGTACTGTTTTTAATTAAACTTAAAGCTTTGAAGTTTATGTCTACTCACCTGGCTTAAAACAGAAAGCTTGATTTTATTTTTGGTTTCTACTGTTATTTCATATCCTGGAGTTAATTTCTGGGTAAAACATTTGAAACTATTTTTAGAATTTGTATAACATTGTTATGAACAAATTTTATTCATAAATCATAGCCTGAATTTATTTGTATAGGGAGATAAAGATTTTAAAAGAAGTTCGAGCCTATAGAAGTAACAAAGACAGTTTGTATATATATTTATATAGATATATATACATTCAAGCAGAGCAATTTAAAGCATATGTCCAGCCAAGATAAATCATGCAAACATGTCAAACAACTTCATTTCAAGCATCATCAAAAGGTAAACAGATTTAAGCCTTCGGGTTTAGAAGTTTGCTTACCAATTTTCCAGAAAAAAAAAACAGAGCCTTCTTGGTTTGAATCCGGCTTTGAAAAATTTGCAGCTGAAACCTCTCTTCCATTATCTGATTGGTGTTGTTGTTTTAGTTGAATTTTATTGAAGTTTTGAATGATATTTTCTCAGTTTTACTTAGCTAAGAATGGAACGAACTGGAAATAAGATGATGGAAAAGTTTACTGGGTGATAAATTACTTGCACAGGGAGATATATTATTTTTTTGTACAAGTTGATATTATTTGGTTTATACAACATCAGGGATATTTTTATCAAGTGGTGGTTGAAATGAGATGGCATTAATTGCCTTTGTACAAACTTGAATATATATCTTCTTTTATTCATACACATCCAATCTTTGCTCTTCTTTTCGGCTGAAAATTGTTTGGTGGCTAAAGAGATTTGCATTTATTAAGTGTACCATATTTATATAATTTTCTTCTTCCATTTCGGCTGATGGAGTATGGCATAAATTTACCATGTACCACATATCTTCATTTGCAAGTCAAAGAGACTTATATATTTTTTCTTGTTTTGTTTTAGTTCTTTAATAAAATTTGATGTCTTCCTTTCTTGTCTTGTATTTTGTCTTTGTAGTATTACTCTATACATATTTATATTTTATTTCTAACTTAAATGTTCATTATTAATTTATTTTTAAACTCGTATCAATTATTAATATTTTTATATTCATCTTTAAACCATTTATATTAAGATTTAAATTCAAATCAAATATACACATATATATTCAATTTACTCATATATGTCCGTATACATATATATTCACATATATACATATATATACAATATTTTAAATTTTAAATGATTTAACATAGAATTTATTAGTTGCTCGGGGAAACTCGAATCACTTTACAATTAATTTTACAAATTGTCTTCAAAAATTCAATTAATTATCAATTTAAATTTGATTAAAATCCGGGGTCGTTACAAAAGATGATAACAGAAATCGATGAAATCAAATCACAACATTCAACATAGCAACAAATAAAACATGTCATGCGTCAAAGTTTAACAATATAATTTTATGTGCTACCGAGATCGAAATGGTCTGAAATTTGGTATGAATAAAGATCAAAACTTGTATTTAAACTGCAAAAGAATCACTTGATTTGGACAAGAGACGAGAAAAGTTATGATGTCACGAACATAGACTCAGGCCATGTTTGCAGCAGTGTAAAATAATTTGTAAGTACAAAAGAACAGCTGTCTGGGTCTAACTTCCAGATCCTCGACCACTAAACAAACGATGTCGGATTTGGTTGAAATTTGACAGGCATAAACTAGGTAACTTTGACTTCTTTTTAAAAATCAAATCAACCCATTCCGACGTAAGACAGAAGAGATACGATGCGTCAAACATGAACTCAGGTCGTGTTTGCAGCAGTGTAAAATAATTCCAAGTACAAAAGAACAGCTGTCTGGGTCTAACTTCCAGATCCTTGACCACTAATCAAACGATGTCGGATTTTACTGAAATTTGACAGGCATAAACTAGGTAACTTAGACTCTTTTTTAAAAATAGAATCAACCCATTCCGATAAAACATGAGTGAGATATGATATCGCGAACATGCAGTCTAACTACTGTTCAAAAAAAATAACAAAAAATAACATGCAAAACTTATGAACTGTAGTCATACGTAATACAATATACTTCTATATATACAGTCTAATATACAACTAACATATTGCATCTAATGTAAACATACTATGGAAAAATATGCAGACCACCTATTAACTAATATATATCAACTTACTAATATATCACTTTAAAAAGAAAAATGAAAACAACTTATCTACAGTACTAAAACCAATAACACATACTATAGAATACTAATATATATCAATAGACGAAATCAGATAACAAGTTTCAAAACAACTAGCACATCTACATATACTTGCTAAATATATAAGTAAACCCATTATATACATGCAACTTACTTCATATATATATTATATATTTTAAAAGCCAAACCATAACATTCTTATTTTAAAATCAAATATATTGTAATACTTCTAGATCACCTATATAGTATAACATAGTAACTTGTAAGCTACTCTATAGGTATATAAACTTAATATGTTTTATAATATACAAACCGTACATACACATAGCTGTTACTTGTAAAACAATATATATAGCATATAAAACTAACAATGTATAAAACTTCAAATATATAACTTATGGAATAAACGAACTATACAGACATTATATAAATAGCTTACTAGACTTATACAAAATAACATGTTCAAATAGCCTGCAAATATAAATGTATCAAAATATATTACCTGCAACTTAAGTTCCTACATACAATTTACTTGAAACATATATACATCTATATACAAACAATATAAACAGAATAATGCAAACCAAAGCTTCAAGTTATATACCTATATATATAAGCGGGGAAGAAGGCTGCCAACTGGAAAGAATGAGCAAGTGGAGATGGTTGCGTGATGCATGGCATGGAGGCGTAGAAAGGTGTGCTGTTCGGCGTACAGGCTGAGAAGCGGTTGATCATGGAAGGTCTCGGAGTTGTCTGGGTGGTGGAGGGCAGCTTGGGACGGGCGGTTGGGCTGGTGGGAGAGGCCTGGGCGGAGGGGAGTGGGCCGGGCGGAGGGCAGGGCGGGGAGCAGCTGGTGGCGTGGGCGAAGTCGGAGCGGGCTGGTGGTGGCAGAGGATGAAGAGGAGAATGTGGAGTCGGTGGAGATGCTGTCACGCGACCGAGGGGAAGGAGGTGCTTTGGTCTGAGGGGTTGCGTTGAGTGAGAGGGCGGAAGATGCAGAACGGTTGTGAAGGGTAGCAGCTAATAAAATTTGGAGCAGCAAATATTGAGGCCGAACATCAAGAAGACAGGGGAGAAAATATAAAGAGGAAGAAGGAAAGATTTAAACTTACTGTAGAATTTATTTTGTGCATAAGAAAAGAAAGGATGGCTACAGAGGAACTACAGTGCAAGATAATATATATTTTTTTATTGTTGCTTTTCAAATCAACGCAGATAAACAAAGAGAAAATGAAAATCAAATCATGGGAAAAGCAAATGTCACAAATCAAATAGCTGTCTGCAACGTTATAATTACGATTCATTAAATGCTAGGCTGCGCAGTTCAAATCTTGAAAGCAAAGAACCAAAGGGTTAAAATTTTCGGTACCGGTACGCACTGTTTTTATTATTCCATTTTCTTCGCGTACCGAACCTCAAAAGACGGAAATAAATATAGTACGGAGATCAGCACGACGAGACAATCAAAACGGTATACAGATGTCAGTGGTATGGTTGAATTATAAAAATTCGAATTTTCTAATAGCGGAAAATGCAAGAAACACGTTGAAAAATAAGATCGACAGAGCTAAAGATGTCCGAATTTGGAAAAACGACAAACTGAAATCTTGCTCAGAAGATGGTTTAGAATTTTTCTTTGTAAAAATATTTAGGTTTCGGAAACATTTTATTTTCATCGTTTTTTAACAGATTAAATTGAAGTAAATTTACGCGCGAAATAAACATTCATATTTTCGGATGAAAATTTACCAGTTGCTATGTTTAGTTAAACGCATTCCAAATATCAAATTTATATTTCAAAATTTTATCGTTAAATTTTCACAAAATTTCAGTTAATTACGTTATAAAAACAGTTAAAATTTACGGGTCGTTACACTCTCCCCCACTCAAAACTTTTCATCCCCGAAAAGGAACGAGGTAGGAGAATAGAAACGGCCAGAAAGAAAACAGATTTGAAATACACAATAACAATTGATTTAAACCATATAAATTCAAATTTAAATTAATTGATATTCAATACTTGATTTTATCCATTTGATTTCACTAAAATCAATCTCAACTATTTCTAAATTCATTATCTTATTATCCAATTATCTTCAATTTACAATTTCTAAAACCATAAATTTGAATAGTCTTTTATTATAATCATTTTTTTTCAGCAATTTTAAATTCTTCTTTATTCCAAATTATTGTTAAATTTATTCTACTTAATATATCAAATCATATATATTTAACCCATATAAATTAATTTAAACCATAAAAGTTTCGATTTAAATTAATTTATATTTACTAATTGCTTTTAAATTCAAGGTATTTTCATAAGTTGATCAAATTTCAATTTGTTAATTCTTTCAGAACAAATTTATCATATTCATCTCATTTAGTTAACTTATTATTTTATCCACTTATTAGCATATATATTTTTTTATCTAAGTGTAAAACATTTATTATAAACACTCAAATTTTATATTGTATATTATCCAATTACATTTTTAACTTCTGAATAATTTAGGTAAGTTATATTGAAATGCAATTTAGTACTATACAAATAATATTTTCAAATCCAATTATTTCAAGCTTAAATATTTATCCAAAATTTTGCTTTATTTACAATTGAAAACTTCCTTTAACATAATTTTAAGAATTAAATTTCCGTTTAACTTCAAACCCTTTAGAGATAATTATGTATATACTATATATATTAAATCAAATTAAATTTAAAATAATATTCCCATATATATATATATATTGTAACAACCCGCATATCTATCGATTTTATATTTAAATATTTTATCGTTAGTCGGATGTTAGTCCGAAAAGCTACTTTTTGCATACGGTCAAATTAGGACTCGAGACCACCCCCATTGAGTTCAAAATGACGTTTGCGATCTTTTTGAGTGTAAACTTCGATATGTTTGGAGATAGTGAAATTTTCAACACTTTTTCCCGCCTTTGACTTTGGTTTGGACTGCACCCCTTTAGTTCAGCCCAACCATCTTCCTCACTCTATCAAAACACTTCAAGCTTTGTCAAAAATGGTGGTGGGAAGTGGAAATTAAAACTCCAAATACAAATTCTATTGCAAATCCGAGATTCAACATCAAATTCACGTGAAGACCATTGATTCAAGCCTGTTGGTGTTCTTGCTTTGCTCTCAAATCTCCATCTTCATCAAATTCCGTGAAAAGGTGAGATTTTTGATCTCACATCTTGCCTATATCTATCTTGGACTGTTGGGAATGGTTCCCTATCCTTTTAGCATCAGAATTTGCATTTGGTTTGGATTGGATTGGTGAAAAACCCAAAATTTTAGTGTTTTTGGTGAAAAACTGCACTTAGGTCGTTCTGCCTTCGCTAGGTCGTTCGCGAGTTAAGCCTAAGTCGTAGGTCGTTCGTGTTGAAAAGTCACACGGAGCATAAGTCGTTCCAGGCCTTAAGTCGTTCTGGGTGTGCTAAGTCGTTCGCGAGTTAAGTGCTAAGTCGTGCGCGAGTTAAGAGTTAGGTCGTTGCCTTCTGCTACCTCGTCCTGGCTTAGGTCGTACTGGGATAAGTCGTTAGGTCGTATAGACCTTAGCTCGTAGCTCGTATTTGAGCTTAAGTCGTAGCTCGTATGGCTCTTAAGTCCTAGGTCGTTGGCTTTTAAATCGTTAAGTCGTAGGTCGCTGCTTCTACTAAGTCGCTAGGCCATGCCAACTCCGCTAGCTCGCAACTGTTAAGTCGTATGACCTTAAGTCGTAGGTCGTCCCCGACCTAACTCCACTAGGTCGTTCCAGCCTTAGCTCGTAGCTCGAATTGGAGCTTAGGTCGTTAAGTCGTTCGTTCCACTAAGTCGTTCAAGGCTTAGGTCGTTAAGTCGTTCATTTGCTAAGTCGTAGCTCGCTCGACTTTGTTAGGTCGTAGGTCGCTCGCCTCCCTTAACTCCAGTTAGGTCGCTTGACCTTAAGTCGTAAGTCGCTTGCCTCCCTTAAGTCGTAAGTCGCTTGCCTTCCTTAAGTCGTTCATCTGGTTGAGTCGCACCATTCCTTAGCTCGGTCATGCTACCACTGGACTTCCACTTTGATGCATTTTGAAAAGCATTCATCAGAACCCCGTATTACTCTGCGTAGGCAATCTTATCTGAAAAGCATTCATTAGAACTTCCACTTTGATGCATTTTGAGCTGATTTCCTTGGATTTTATTCACGTCTCCGAATGTGAATTTTTGTGATAGATTGTTCCAACAATCATTTTATGACTTGTCACTTTATGAAGGTTTTAATACTAGTAGTAAATATCAAAAATCTTTCATCAAATCGATTTCAACACTATTTTTAATATCAAAAGCTCGTTTTCTCAAACCGATTTTCAATCTACTAATATATATAAGCCTTTACTTCACTCGAATGAGAAATCGACTTAAACGACTTAGTAAAACGAGTGGTATGAAACGCTTGCGTTCACTTCGTCGGTTAGCTCTTGGACTTGTTCGATTGAACCCTTTTCGTGACAATTTCCTAGTGAAGATTTACAGCTTGTTCGTAAATATTTAAGTTAAGCAAGTGGTTATGGGACATGAAGCTAAATTCATATATTTACTAGCTTGGTGTGATTGACACTTCTCGCTGATCATGATGATCATTTTATGATTTAGACTAGCAATTGTGCGATGTCTCTTTGTTTGCAAGGTTAGACTAGACCGCAGTAGTGTGATTCCGACTCACACATATCTCTTTGTCCGCAAGGTCAGTCTAGACCGCAGTAGTGTGATTCCGACTCACACATACCTTTTTGTTTGCGAGGTTAGGCTAGATACCACTTGTGTGATTCCATTCACACATACCTTTTTGCTTTTTGGTTAGCCTAGGCCTCAATCAGTGTGATTCCGACTCACACATATGGGGTAGCGCCCCATGGTCTTCGGACCATCGTGTGATAGGCCTCTTTCTCTTTTTTATGATTTCTGGATTTCTTGTTTGATTTCTGGATTTTTATGTCATTGGCTTGTTATGAGTACAAGTTTAGGGTATGATGCCCTCTTTGGATCTTTGAGAAGATTCTCGTGATATTGATCATTTCTCATCGGTTGATCTCCTGTTGATCATCATTTTCATACTTATAGTAGTATGTCAGTATGGATATTCTATGTTTATGCCATGTCTTTTATTATATATCATGTCATCTGATATTTATAGTTAGACTGATCCGTTTATTATTTTCTTAAATAATACTCGGGTCAGACCGAGATGTTACAGGTGCTTATGCTTGACTTCCTTCTGGGATTTGCTACTCTGACTTTTGGCTGACTATTTAGTTTAGCAGTTTTTGTTGTATACACTTGAGATATGGACTCATAGTTGTATTCTTTTGGTATAGCACGTGTTGCTATTCTTTTGTATTATTGTGGAACTTTTTGACCACTACTCTGATGTACACTTTCATGTGTTAGTTATATATTCATATCTTCTTCCGCCTTTGTGATATGGATGTCTGTGACTGCTATGTGTTATGTTTATTTCTATGTTTGTTTCCGAAGATTATTTTATAGCCACCGTGTGATAATCAATTACATGGATGGTCGCTCCTCAACAGCCTTATTCTCCGTGCTAGTTGACAGCACTACATCGTAGTGTCCTTGGCTAGCGTGGGTATCGAGGTGGGGTGTCACATATATATATATATATATATATATAAATCAAGTCATACTTAAGAAATTCAAATTTAAAACATTTCCCAAACAAAACCGTAGCAAAGCAACAGAATGGTTTCTCCACTTTGAAACTCGAAAATGAATGTCGATGATGCGGCCGCCATTACCGAAATTATTTTCCAGCGACAAAGAGAAGAGCACTGATTTCAACATTTTTAATTTTTTTTTGAAAATCATTTATATTCGAAAATAATTTAAATTATACACATTTAAATCTTTAAAACCAAAGTTTGAAATCATCGGAAATTAAATTCTCAAATTTCTGATTTAAATTCATTTCAAATTTCAAATCAAATTATAACCAAGTTTTATAAATTTATTTATTTATATTATGCGATAGTCAATGGTTTACAAAACAATAAATGAAAATCAAATATTATCATTTTTTTAACAACAATTTCATTAACACTTTAATTTCAGAAAACTTATATTTATATATAATATAATCATCCAAAACTATTTTGTTTACCAAATTTGAAAACAACATTGTGTCAGTTTGTTCTGTTTAAGTGTTTTGGAAATCCTATCTGTAATATCCCGGAAATTTTAACAATATCAATTTAATAATCTGTTAAATAATTAAATTGATATTGATGATCTTTGATAATAAGATTTGAATTTAATTTAATAATCTGATTAAATTAGTATTAATTGGTGATTTTATCTTTTAAAAGTTAATAAGATATTTTCTATTTGAATATATATATTTATTTATATATATTGTAAATAGAAGCTTTGGGTAAATTGGGAATTTAGATTTAATTTAATTGAATTTGAATTTAAGCTTTGAAATTCAAGAGAATAAATATTTAAATTGTTTGGATATTATAATATTTGTATAACTTTTAATTATAAATATAATTGGTTTTGTTTCTTTAAAATGATTTATATATATATAGATAAGTGTTTAATAAATAAGAAAAAGGCTTTTTAATTACTTTAAAATAAATAGAAATAAGATAAATACTTAAAAGACATGTGTCTTTATCTAATGACTTGTTTTAACATGTGTTAAGTAATGAATTAATCTATTGACAAGTGTCATTTAATTTTGTTTTTCTTTTATTTGTATTTTTAACTAATTTCAGCTTATATAAACATATACTTCATTCTATTCATTTTTTTTTCTATTCTCTTCAATTCAAAGTTAACAAAACTTCAGCTGAAAACAATTCCTCAAAACAAAAATCAATACACTGTAAACATCTTCCAAAATCAAAAGCCAAATCCTATAACCAATTCTCTAAAACAATCTGATCATCAAAAATCCTTCAAACCAGAGATTTATCAAACCTAAAACCTGTAATTCATTTTCAAATCAAAACCTGTAAATCAAATCCTTCAAACTAGAAATTCAAAAGCCTGCATTTCTTCAACCTGGGATCTATTCAAAGCAAACTCAAAATAAAGTCTTAAGTCATCTTCAACAAGTTTCAATAGCATCTGCAACTGCAGTCTTTAAATCAGAAGCAATTGCCACATTCAAAGTTTAAAGTTTCAAAAACAAAAGCATTTCAGTTTTAAAGATTCAAAGGTTTTCAAAGTTTTTCAAAAATCAAAGGCTCTGTCTCTGTTTTAAATCAGGTGAGTAACTTCATTTTTTAAAAAAAATTTAAAGTAGGTAAATTTGGTTGCATGCTATGTAATTTGAAATGAATATATATTATGAAATCTGCTGTGAATATATATATGAATATATATTTGTGTGCATGTTTGTTTATCTGTAGCATTTCTGTTTCTTTGATTTCAAGCTTCTGTTTTATATAAAAACCATTATCTCTTGATTTAATCTTGGTTTGGATTTAAGACTTAAACAAAATATAACAGAACTGTTCTCTGTTTCTTTTTAACCTGGTGAGCAAACCCTTTGATTCTGTTATTATATTGTGATGGTTGGATTGATTCGTAAAGTATGTGACGAAGATTAGTTGCATGGTTGTTAGAAATATATGTACGACTGTATATATACACACAAATAAGTGTGTACATGTCTATTTTTATGCAACCATGTCTCTGCTTAGTTTACAGGCTCATCTCCCCTAAAGAAAGATTCAATTTCTCCTTATTTAATACATTATAGGCTATGGTGTCTTAAGAGTATATGTTTGTATGAAGGGAATACAATATTTAAAAATAATTTCAAATGAAATTACTAAGTATTCTTCTGGAAATATTGAATTATACAGTTAGAACAAATATATCAGAAAAATTCAACAAATATAATTGAAAGCTTTATATATATATTCTGGTTCGCATTCAAAAATAATGATTTTTGGCGATCGAATTTTAATTTATAAATTTGTAAACGAGGAGGATTTGTGAGTTGAACTGGAAACTTGTTTCTGTCAATTTCCGTCGATTGACAAATTTATCTTCGTTGAGATCATGATGGAAGGTAGCTGGGGTGTCGAAGATTGGTGGAAAAATGGAGTTATATTTTTCTGATAATCGTGGTGCTTTGATGATGATGATTTAGGGTTTTAAGGCTAGTTTTACTCGTATGGGTTTGAAGAGGAACTGCGTCAATCTCGAGGTGTTTCAGGCGATCGGTCATGGGGGAATCGGAGCTGGATATCATGGCGTGGCTTTGGGTTGAACGACATGAGGCCTGGAGGTCGGAGGTGACGATCAGCGATCGATTTCCGATCAGATATGGGTTCCTGTTTTGTTTGAGATTGTTCGTTTTCGTTTGACCATAAATATTGTAGTTCCGTTTGGTCGAGTTGTTCGTTGAGATCGTTTGCAGCTTGGTGAATGCCGGAGAGATGGTCGGAACGTCGCCGTGGGTTGGGGCACGTGCACGTCTGGGTAGGGTGGTTGTGTTTTTGGGGAAGATGGGGAGCAACTCGGGTTGTTCTCGTGATTATTTGGTGGAAGACTTGAAGTAAATGAAGATAGGCTCGGGTTGAAATTTTGTTACAGGGTTTAAAAGCAACCTGTTTTAAAATTTTAAATCTGAAATTTAAATTGTAAAGCAAAGATTTAAAAAAAAGTTTAAATCTAAATTAAAATCAGGATGCAAGTTGGTTTGAATTCCAGTTTCGGAATAAAATAAAGTTTTGAATAAAAATGTTTTAAAACCACTTGAATGTGTAAAGCTTATTAAAGTTAAAATTGTAATTATTTGAAATCTTTTATTTTGAAATGGAATTTAAGATAAATTTAAAAGCAAAAAGGTTTCAAATGGTTTGTAAATGATAATTAAGCCATTAATAAGTATGACGTTTTTATCTTAAGTAAATTAAGATTAATGATTTGTAATTCATTAAATTAATAAGAGATTTAAAAGGTAATTAAGGGTTGTAAGTTGATTAATTTAAAGATTAATTAAATTGAAATCAAGGATCATTAATTAGATAAGATTTGATAAGTTAAGATTATTAATTAATGGTTAGAAATAAATTAATCAAGTAATTTAGAATTAATTAAGTTATTGTTAGGTACTAAATTAATTAAGTAATTAGAGATTAATTTATTTGTAATTAGAATTAATTAATTTGTAATTAATAATGGTTAATTAAAGTTTAATTATTTAAGAAAAATAATTAAAGAATAGTTAATAGTTAATGAAGGTCATTAACTTGAGATTATTTAAATAAATAATTAATGTGATTAATTTTGATAATTAATTAGATTAATTGATTTAAAGATAATTATTTGTGAAAATGGTTTAAATGTAATTACTTAATAAAAGTAATTAAGGAATTAATTAATCATTGGTAATTAATTGAGTTAATTTGATTTAGTTAAGTTAATTAATTAAGTTTAATTAATTTAAATTAATCAATGGATGATTTGATAAATAATTACTTAATTGTAATTAATAAGTATGATTATTTAGGAAGTAAATAATAAGATAATTACTTGAAGTAATTAATTGATGGTTATGTATTAAGGAAAGTAATTTAAGTTTAATTACTTTGAATAATTAATCAAGGGATTAATTAAGAAATTAATTAAGGAGAATTAATTTAGTAAATGAAAGTAATTAAGGGTAGTTAATTACTGATTGAAGATTAATCAAGGTGATTAATAAATGTTGTTTAATTTAAAGTTAATTACTTAATGTAATTAATTTAATTAAGTAATTAATAATTAATTTGTAATTAAGGATCATTAATTAATATAATTAATGATGTAATTAAGAATTGATTAATTAAGAAATAATTATTAAATGAAATGATTAATTTGTAATTAATTAAGGTTTAATATAATTAATTATAGTGATTAATTTAATTAATTATAGTTAATTAATTAATGAAGTAATTAAAGGTTAATTACTATAAGTGGTTAAGGTTAATTAATTTGAGTAATTAATTAAAAATAAATTACTTAAAGGTAATTAAAAGATAATTAATCAAAGATGATTAATTGAAAAAGGTAATTAAAAGATAATTAATCAAAGATGCTTAATTGAAAAAGGTAATTAGAGGATAATTAATTAATTTGTAATTAATTAATGTTTAAGTAAGAAGGATTTATAAAATAAAAGTAATTAATTTAATTAACTTTAAATTAATTAGAGATGATATAGATCATTACTTATGGAGAGATGATAATACTGAATGCTTTGCATTTGATTGATATCTCTGATGAGATATATGCTATGTGATATGGATGTTTAGTTGAATTGTGATAATATGGATTATCTGATGATATTGATAATGTTGATTATCTATTGTGAATTATCTTTCTAAGTGTATAAAGATAATTGAATTAAATTGTTTTAACCTTTAAAACAACTTGGCCTTAAAAGATACGTTTTGGATTTCGATGAGACCGGGATCGGGTTTCCGTATACCGGATTTCCAGGTCTGGAGACCCGAATACCACATCAATCCAAATTTACGTTAGGTAGTGAAATCCAAATGGAGCAAGTGAAGACTCGAGGTGTAAGAACGATTCTTTGTCAGTATAACTCTGTGGGTGATTCCGTAATGAGTTGACGGAGATAGTACTTTCAGATTCGAGATAAAGATTTAGAGTGCAAGGGTTATTGTCGTTAACTCTGAGGGTGATTCCAATACGAGTGTAACGAGATAATGCCTTCGGTTTCGTTCGAACCCGGAACGAACTTGTATGGATTGAATGCTTTCAGCACATCGTCAGGTGGACGATGAGCATTCTAAGATAGATGTGTTCTTTTAAAAGGTAATCGTGACCTCAAGCCTCACAAACCGGGAATGGCTAAAACAGGGGAGGTGCAGCAAGGTTAGTGGGTAGCACCCAAGTAGGACAAGATTACCTCTGTCTAGATGTCCCTTTCTATTTTCGACTTAGTGTGTGCGGTTGAATCATGACAACCGTGAGGTATCTTGTGCGGGAATTATCCAGTAAGGGATCTTCCGGCCTTCTGTTGCAGGGGATTGGGAGTGATCCTCAGTACGGTGATCTAGGCCACGTACTGTGACGGGCGGTACCCCGGTAGCCCTGCCATTGATGGAATCCAAACTCCAATAAGTGCCGTACGTTTTAGTTGTGCCCAACTATGTTGGAACGTGAGATGTAAGCATTCCAGCTATTTCATATTTATTTGAAAACCCTAGACCTATTATAATACAATCGAATTTCCTATCAAATGTTTTGGTTAGCGTAAGGTAAAAACTTACCCATATTTATTGGTAGGGAGTCTTACGTGATACCTTTTCTTTCAAAAGGTTTTGAAGTTAAACAAGTTTAACCTGTTACTCACACCAGACCCATGTCTGACCCAAGTTGTTTATTTCTGTTTTATAAACTCTTGGGTACTCAAATTTTTACGAGTAGCCAAGGGATTCAGGTTTAGCTTTGACGAGTAATCTGGAGGAGCAATGGAGCAGGAGGCTTCGGCGTTGTAGATATAGATAGTAGTTTTCCGCTGTGTTGATCTTTGTATTGATCTGTATTGTGTTGAGATGTAATAACTAGACAGATGTTTATAACTGTCTAGTATGTGATGTGTAATCTGTGTAACTCTGATAGATGATGTATATGATACTATGTAATATTTATGTGATATATTATATTTCGTTTCGTTTCCGCTGTGAGTATCTGTTGTTGTTTTCTTTTCTCTTCTTCTCTTTTCTATTTCTCACCCCTTTCTTTCTTTCTGTCGATGCGATTTTCCGGGAGTGGAAAGTCGGGTCGTCACAGTTGGTATCAGAGCTCTAGGTTGAGCGAATACCTAGCTCTGGAGTGGTATCTATCGTGAGAGAGCGTATTTGTAATTTTTATATAACTATATATATATATATATTCTACCTATATTGTTGGGTTACCCGTACAGGTTCTCCAATATAAGATATAAAGGTAGATAGGGTAGTAGTGTATGAAACACGACTACCAATGGTTGGAATTAAGGTTGGAAGTGTATTTGTCGAGACTGTAGACCTAATACCGTCTCGAGTGAGCTTTGGGTGGTATAAGGATTTCATCGAATCTCTGAAGGAAACCTGTTAAGGTTCGGAGTTTATCTGTAAAGTTTGGATGAGTAGAGTTGGATCTGTCGGTTGAACAGAAGCAAGTGATGGTATCTTGATACCTCAGGTAATAGTAGCTGTGTGATGAGATGCAGTGACGATGGATGTTCCCGAATATGTTTTCTTTGGAACGAGTTTAAGGAAGTGTGTCTGTTTCAGTGTTATGGCTGAGTTCAGCATGGTGTTTCTGTTTAGTTTGGAGTTCGAGTTTCTCGAAGAGCTTTGGTTAGGAATCTTTGGCATCTGTGGTAGCAGTGCAGCTTGGAGTGTTCTGTAATGGCAGGAAGTTTTTCTGAATGAGTAGTTTTTCTGAAGGTGAAGTTCAGAAGCAGCAAAGTGCATCCATTTCTTAGATGGATTGGATGGTTAAGTATGAGCTGTTCTGATTTCTAAAGAGGAACAGTTTTCTTGGAAATAGGATGGGTTGATCGCAAAAGTGACTTGCGATAGTTTGAGGGTTCTCTTGGGTTATCAGAGTTTTTCTGAGTGTCTTCAGAGAAGTCAGGAGTTGTCCGCATCTGAAGGTTGATTTTTCTTATCGACTGGATTCCAGGAGTAGTACCGGTAGTTCAGTCTAGTTGAAGGATGTTTCCTAGAGATGGAGTTGGTGCAGCAACTCAAGTTTTGATGAAGTATCTGAGTTTTATTTATGGATCAGTGAACCTTATTTCTGGAATGAGTTGTCCAGTCTGTGCTTGTGTTCTACCTCAGATCAGAATTGAGCAGCGAAAGCAGTTCGGAGTATATCTCTGGATAGGAGAAGTAAGTTTGGAATCTACTGATGTTGTGAAGTAAAGTTATGTTTGGATCTCTTCTGTGTTCTGATTTGGATAAGTATTGGGTTTTCAGGATTGAATTGTCAGTTTGGACAATTAGAATTCATTGAGTTTTATGTATCTCTGAGAGGTACGTGTAAGATCTATCTCTGGTTTTAGAATCAGCAGTTCTGGAAGGTTTAGTTGTTGAGTCAGACTCGTCTGTAGTCTGATATTCTGTTTAGTTCTGTAGATCTAGATGAATAGGAGATCTATAGCTTAGTAGTTTAGATTGTTGTAGAGCGAGTATCCCGGTATATATATACTTGGGGAAACTCGAGGAATTCTATCTAGAATTTTGTCTGGATAGTTAGATTTGATTAATTGGATGAATTGGTTGCTATGGTTGTTAGCATATGGATGATAGTATATGCTTGTGTTTTAAAATTTAAAATCATTAATAAGATTATTAAATTACCTTTGTTTAAATTTCGGGGACGAAATTATTTTAAGGGGGAAGGAATGTAATATCCCGGAAATTTTAACAATATCAATTTAATAATCTGTTAAATAATTAAATTGATATTGATGATCTTTGATAATAAGATTTGAATTTAATTTAATAATCTGATTAAATTAGTATTAATTGGTGATTTTATCTTTTAAAAGTTAATAAGATATTTTCTATTTGAATATATATATTTATTTATATATATTGTAAATAGAAGCTTTGGGTAAATTGGGAATTTAGATTTAATTTAATTGAATTTGAATTTAAGCTTTGAAATTCAAGAGAATAAATATTTAAATTGTTTGGATATTATAATATTTGTATAACTTTTAATTATAAATATAATTGGTTTTGTTTCTTTAAAATGATTTATATATATATATAGATAAGTGTTTAATAAATAAGAAAAAGGCTTTTTAATTACTTTAAAATAAATAGAAATAAGATAAATACTTAAAAGACATGTGTCTTTATCTAATGACTTGTTTTAACATGTGTTAAGTAATGAATTAATCTATTGACAAGTGTCATTTAATTTTGTTTTTCTTTTATTTGTATTTTTAACTAATTTCAGCTTATATAAACATATACTTCATTCTCTTCATTTTTTTTTCTATTCTCTTCAATTCAAAGTTAACAAAACTTCAGTTGAAAAAAATTCCTCAAAACAAAAATCAATACATTGTAAACATCTTCCAAAATCAAAAGCCAAATCCTATAACCAATTCTCTAAAACAATCTGATCATCAAAAAGCCTTCAAAACAGAGATTTATCAAACCTAAAACCTGTAATTCATTTTCAAATCAAAACCTGTAAATCAAATCTTTCAAACCAGAAATTCAAAAGCCTGCATTTCTTCAACCTGGGATCTATTCAAAGCAAACTCAAAATAAAGTCTTAAGTCATCTTCAACAAGTTTCAATAGCATCTGCAACTGCAGTCTTTAAATCAGAAGCAATTGCCACATTCAAAGTTTAAAGTTTCAAAAACAAAAGCATTTCAGTTTTAAAGATTCAAAGGTTTTCAAAGTTTTTCAAAAATCAAAGGCTCTGTCTCTGTTTTAAATCAGGTGAGTAACTTCATTTTTAAAAAAAAAATTAAAGTAGGTAAATTTGGTTGCATGCTATGTAATTTGAAATGAATATATATTATGAAATCTGCTGTGAATATATATATGAATATATATATGTGTGCATGTTTGTTTATCTGTAGCATTTCTGTTTCTTTGATTTCAAGCTTCTGTTTTATATAAAAACCATTATCTCTTGATTTAATCTTGGTTTGGATTTAAGACTTAAACAAAATATAACAGAACTGTTCTCTGTTTCTTTTTAACCTGGTGAGCAAACCCTTTGATTCTGTTATTATATTGTGATGGTTGGATTGATTCGTAAAGTATGTGATGAAGATTAGTTGCATGGTTGTTAGAAATATATGTACGACTGTATATATACACACAAATAAGTGTGTACATGTCTATTTTTATGCAACCATGTCTCTGCTTAGTTTACAGGCTCATCTCCCCTAAAGAAAGATTCAATTTCTCCTTATTTAAGACATTATAGGCTATGGTGTCTTAAGAGTATATGTTTGTATGAAGGGAATACAATATTTAAAAATAATTTCAAATGAAATTACTAAGTATTCTTCTGGAAATATTGAATTATACAGTTAGAACAAATATATCAGAAAAATTCAACAAATATAATTGAAAGCTTTATATATATATTCTGGTTCGCATTCAAAAATAATGATTTTTGGCGATCGAATTTTAATTTATAAATTTGTAAACGAGGAGGATTTGTGAGTTGAACTGGAAACTTGTTTCTGTCAATTTCCGTCGATTGACAAATTTATCTTCGTTGAGATCATGATGGAAGGCAGCTGGGGTGTCGAAGATTGGTGGAAAAATGGAGTTATATTTTTCTAATAATCGTGGTGCTTTGATGATGATGATTTAGGGTTTTAAGGCTAGTTTTACTCGTATGGGTTTGAAGAGGAACTGCGTCAATCTCGAGGTGTTTCAGGCGATCGGTCATGGGGGAATCGGAGCTGGATATCATGGCGTGGCTTTGGGTTGAACGACATGAGGCCTGGAGGTCGGAGGTGACGATCAGCGATCGATTTCCGATCAGATATGGGTTCCTGTTTTGTTTGAGATTGTTTGTTTTCGTTTGACCATAAATTTTGTAGTTCCGTTTGGTCGAGTTGTTCGTTGAGATCGTTTGCAGCTTGGTGAATGCCGGAGAGATGGTCGGAACGTCGCCGTGGGTTGGTGCACGTGCACGTCTGGGTAGGGTGGTTGTGTTTTTGGGGAAGATGGGGAGCAACTCGGGTTGTTCTCGTGATTATTTGGTGGAAGACTCGAAGTAAATGAAGATAGGCTCGGGTTGAAATTTTGTTACAGGGTTTAAAAGCAACCTGTTTTAAAAATTTAAATCTGAAATTTAAATTGTAAAGCAAAGATTTAAAAAAAAGTTTAAATCTAAATTAAAATCAGGATGCAAGTTGGTTTGAATTCTAGTTTCGGAATAAAATAAAGTTTTGAATAAAAATGTTTTAAAACCACTTGAATGTGTAAAGCTTGTTAAAGTTAAAATTGTAATTATTTGAAATCTTTTATTTTGAAATGGAATTTAAGATAAATTTAAAAGCAAAAAGGTTTCAAATGGTTTGTAAATGATAATTAAGCCATTAATAAGTATGACGTTTTTATCTTAAGTAAATTAAGATTAATGATTTGTAATTCATTAAATTAATAAGAGATTTAAAAGGTAATTAAGGGTTGTAAGTTGATTAATTTAAAGATTAATTAAATTGAAATCAAGGATCATTAATTAGATAAGATTTGATAAGTTAAGATTATTAATTAATGGTTAGAAATAAATTAATCAAGTAATTTAGAATTAATTAAGTTATTGTTAGGTACTAAATTAATTAAGTAATTAGAGATTAATTTATTTGTAATTAGAATTAATTAATTTGTAATTAATAATGGTTAATTAAAGTTTAATTATTTAAGAAAAATAATTAAAGAATAGTTAATAGTTAATGAAGGTCATTAACTTGAGATTATTTAAATAAATAATTAATGTGATTAATTTTGATAATTAATTAGATTAATTGATTTAAAGATAATTATTTGTGAAAATGGTTTAAATGTAATTACTTAATAAAAGTAATTAAGGAATTAATTAATCATTGGTAATTAATTGAGTTAATTTGATTTAGTTAAGTTAATTAATTAAGTTTAATTAATTTAAATTAATCAATGGATGATTTGATAAATAATTACTTAATTGTAATTAATAAGTATGATTATTTAGGAAGTAAATAATAAGATAATTACTTGAATTAATTAATTGATGGTTATGTATTAAGGAAAGTAATTTAAGTTTAATTACTTTGAATAATTAATCAAGGGATTAATTAAGAAATTAATTAAGGAGAATTAATTTAGTAAATGAAAGTAATTAAGGGTAGTTAATTACTGATTGAAGATTAACCAAGGTGATTAATAAATGTTGTTTAATTTAAAGTTAATTACTTAATGTAATTAATTTAATTAAGTAATTAATAATTAATTTGTAATTAAGGATCATTAATTAATATAATTAATGATGTAATTAAGAATTGATTAATTAAGAAATAATTATTAAATGAAATGATTAATTTGTAATTAATTAAGGTTTAATATAATTAATTATAGTGATTAATTTAATTAATTATAGTTAATTAATTAATGAAGTAATTAAAGGTTAATTACTATAAGTGGTTAAGGTTAATTAATTTGAGTAATTAATTAAAAATAAATTACTTAAAGGTAATTAAAAGATAATTAATCAAAGATGATTAATTGAAAAAGGTAATTAAAAGATAATTAATCAAAGATGATTAATTGAAAAAGGTAATTAGAGGATAATTAATTAATTTGTAATTAATTAATGTTTAAGTAAGAAGGATTTATAAAATAAAAGTAATTAATTTAATTAACTTTAAATTAATTAGAGATGATATAGATCATTACTTATGGAGAGATGATAATACTGAATGCTTTGCATTTGATTGATATCTCTGATGAGATATATGCTATGTGATATGGATGTTTAGTTGAATTGTGATAATATGGATTATCTGATGATATTGATAATGTTGATTATCTATTGTGAATTATCTTTCTAAGTGTATAAAGATAATTGAATTAAATTGTTTTAACCTTTAAAACAACTTGGCCTTAAAAGATACGTTTTGGATTTCGATGAGACCGGGATCGGGTTTCCGTATACCGGATTTCCAGGTCTGGAGACCCGAATACCACATCGATCCAAATTTACGTTAGGTAGTGAAATCCAAATGGAGCAAGTGAAGACTCGAGGTGTAAGAACGATTCTTTGTCAGTATAACTCTGTGGGTGATTCCGTAATGAGTTGACGGAGATAGTACTTTCAGATTCGAGATAAAGATTTAGAGTGCAAGGGTTATTGTCGTTAACTCTGAGGGTGATTCCAATACAAGTGTAACGAGATAATGCCTTCGGTTTCGTTCGAACCCGGAACGAACTTGTATGGATTGAATGCTTTCAGCACATCGTCAGGTGGACGATGAGCATTCTAAGATAGATGTGTTCTTTTAAAAGGTAATCGTGACCTCAAGCCTCACAAACCGGGAATGGCTAAAACAGGGGAGGTGCAGCAAGGTTAGTGGGTAGCACCCAAGTAGGACAAGATTACCTCTGTCTAGATGTCCCTTTCTATTTTCGACTTAGTGTGTGCGGTTGAATCATGACAACCGTGAGGTATCTTGTGCGGGAATTATCCAGTAAGGGATGTTCCGGCCTTGTGTTGCAGGGGATTGGGAGTGATCCTCGGTACGGTGATCTAGGCCACGTACTGTGACGGGCGGTACCCCGGTAGCCCTGCCATTGATGGAATCCAAACTCCAATAAGTGCCGTACGTTTTAGTTGTGCCCAACTATGTTGGAACGTGAGATGTAAGCATTCCAGCTATTTCATATTTATTTGAAAACCCTAGACCTATTATAATACAATCTAATTTCCTATCAAATGTTTTGGTTAGCGTAAGGTAAAAACTTACCCATATTTATTGGTGGGGAGTCTTACGTGATACCTTTTCTTTCAAAAGGTTTTGAAGTTAAACAAGTTTAACCTGTTACTCACACCAGACCCATGTTGTGATATCCTAGAATTTTAGGCAAATAATTATGTAATAATCTTCTTTATAAATCAATTAATAATCTAAAAATTTATCCTTTTTCCTAAGCAAATAAAATAAATATTAATTTGAATATGTATAAGTAAAATTTAAAAAGAATTTGAATTTGAAATTCAAATGTAAATAATCTTAAAAATAAATTGAGTTTAAAATAATAAATATAAAGCTTTGATATGTGTTTATAAAATAAGAAGTACAATATAAATAAATAATGTATAAACATTTTCTCATGCAAAGGAATTTACAAGTGTTAATATTTAACATATTCAACTTAACAAGTGTAATTATCTTGAAACAAGAATTGAACAAGTGTCCTTAATCTCTTTTTATTTTTCAAAATAATTAATAAATGAGAAAACTAAGTTATATTAACATCTCCATGCCCCTCTTTCATTTCTTTTATCAGTCCATTTTCTAAATCAAAACAAAGAAATCAGATCTGAAGTAAATTAAAACAAGAAGGAATAAAAAGAAATTTCTGTTCGAATTCAACTAGAAGTTCAAGTTCAAAACTCAAAGCAAAGCTCATAATCAAACTTGAAAGCTAGTAGATCAACTTCAAATCATATATCAGATCATCTCAAACATCAACAAAATCAAGCAGATTCAAATCAAAGCAAGTTGGAGATTTGATTCAACTCTGTTTCAGATCAAAGCAAGTTCAGTTCAAAACCAAACAAGTTTTTCCAGATTTTCAAATTCAAACAATTCATAGGCTTTGTCTCTCTCTGTTTTCAAAATACTGTCCGGCATCTTATAACTGTGAGCAAACTTCTATCTTTCAAACTGAATCTATTATATATAAGTTGCATGTTAACAATCTTCTCTGTTTCAATATCCTATGAGCAAACCCACATAATTCTGCCTTGATACTTTGATGTGTGTTTGATATTGATGTATGATGAAAAGAAAATTTCTTGTTTAGTTGATAAATATGCCTGCATGCTTATATTTAAAAGTGGATATATATGTGTGTATGATATATATGGCTCTGCTTAGTAACAGGTTATCAAATTCAAGAAAAATTCCAGATCTTTTTATTTAAACCAATGCAAGTTAGGTTTCCTGAAAGAAAATGTTTATACCAATGTTAAGTAAAATAAAAATGATGATTCAAGTGGATCTATTGAGTAACTATCTCAAAAACAAAGTTTTACAGTAATGATCAAACTTATGTCAGAAAATCAAATAAATTAATTTCACGTTTAGATCTTATAATCTGATTGGTATGGGAAAATAATGAATTTTAATGTGAAGATTATGATTTATAGTTTGAGATAGAGTGAGTAATTCGAAGTTGATCAGAAATTGATTTTTTGTCAATTTACGGCGATCACATGAGTTTTGAAGGTCGTGATTCTTAAAGAAGATAGATGGAGCATCGTGGAGCTTAGGAAAAATCTTGATTGTATTTATAAAATACTACGGCGATAGGAGTTCATCGATCTAGGGTTTAATGTCCAGTTTTTGGTCGAGAGTGTTTTCTGGAAATGGCGGCGTCATGGTGTACTTTGAGGGATGCGGTATAGGGGGAAAAGCTGGAGTGTAGGGAGACGAAGTTTTGGTTGGAGTCTCTGGATCATCGGTGGTCTATGGTGGTGGAACGTGTGGTCGGTGGCAGATCGTTCGAGTTTCAGTTTTGGAACGAATGGCTCGTTTCCTGATTTATGGGTTGATCGAGGTAGCTGGGAGGTCGGAGTGATGGAGCAGGTCGACAGCAACTTGGTGGCGGTGGCGGAGTAGGTCGGAGTGGTTCCGATGATCTGTACACGTGCACATGGGTTGGATGTATCGGTAGTTATTGGGATACTGTTGGTTTTGGGGAAGATGACTTTTGACTCGAGATTGCCTTCGGGAATTTGGGTGGATGGCTCGGGTTGGGCTCCGGAATATTCGCGTGGTTTAAACATAATTAACAGGTTTTGAGAATTTTAAACTTAAAACTAAATTTAAGAAAAAAAAAGGGGAAGAAGAGGATGCTCGGGAAAAGAATGAGGAAACTCGGGTTTAGTTCGAGTAATCCCTAGGATTTTCTCAAGTAAAATGATTATGTTTAAAATGTTAAAAGATAACATGAGTAAGTTTTATTAATTCACTTAAATCAATATTTTAGATAAAGGTGTTTATTTGAATATTAGTTTAAATTAAGTTGATTTTTAAAGTTGTTTAAAACTTAATTAATAACGTGATTAAATTAAGAAGATTTAATGTGTATAATCATTAACTAAACTTAAGAATTAAGTTAAATTTTAGATTAATGATAATTTAATTCAAAGTTTATTTAATATGATTTTTAAGAAGTTAATTAAGATAATTACTTTTTGAAAGTAATTAAATGGAAGTAATTAAGGATAAATTACTTAAGTGTAATTTATTTAAATATGGAATAATTGAGGAAATTAATTAAAGAATAATTAATTAATGGAAGTAATTAAAGGATCATTAATTAATTAATTAATTAATGAGATTGATTAAAATTATTGTAAATGGTTAAGGTTAATTCGTTTATATAATTAATTAAAGGCTAATTACTTAATATAATTAAAAAGAAATTAATCAAGAATGATTAATAAAAAGGGGAAGTAAAGAATAATTACTTATTGTAATCAAGGAATAATTAATCAAGGAAGATTAATTAAGATAAATAATTAAGAAATGATTAATTAATTTATAATTAGTTAATGTTAAGTAAGATGGATTAAGGTAATCCAAGTAATTAAAGGTTAGTAATTAATTTAATTAGAGATTAATTAAATTAATTAAGAATGAATTAACTTGTTATGGATTGGTTGAATGTTATTAGATGCCTTGGATTAGTTGATATATCTGATATGTGATTGTGATATGAGATGTTTTGGATGAATTGTGATAATGTAAGTTATCTATCTGTGCTAGAATTGCTATGTGAATATGTTATCCTGAATTTAAATTAAATTGTTTAATTTAAACATCTTGGCTTAAAAAGGATGACATTGGATTCGAAGAGACAGGAGTCGGGTATTAGTTAATACCCGAAACCACTTCGATTTGAAATCTTCTATAATTCTTTATAGATTGATATGTGAAATCAAATAGGCCGGTTTGGAATAATATGGACCATTTAAACTAAGTTGGATACTTAGATATTGTTTTGTGAAAATAAGTGTTGACTATATAAGTTGTTTACTTATAGTGAAGTATGAGTTACCCCGGGTTTATATAAGTTCTATGAATTGAAATTTCATGTTAGATGAGTTTACTCACGCTGGTTTCCAGCCTGACCCGGGTGTTACTTTGATGTAATGCTCGGGTCAGACCGAGTATTACAGATTTTCAGGTTAGGACGTTCTGGAGCTCAGGTGGCGAGCTGGATGGCAGGAACGTATGGAGTGTATTCCGCTGAGCATATTACTGTTATTTATCTGAGACATGTTAATTCTAACTGTCTAGTATATTTATAAATGGTTGTAACTCTGATGTAGTGAATGTAAAATAACAATTACAGCTTTTTTTGTGTAAAGAATATTATTTGATATTATATTTTATCCGCTGCGAATGTGAGAATATGTGATTCTGAGTTTTGTTTTCTATTCTTCTTCTACCTCTTTCTTTTTCTTTTCCTTAACAATTCGGAATTTTCGGAATCGAAAATCCCGGGTCGTTACATTTGGTATTAGAGCAAAGATTAAGCAAGAACCTTGGCTCTGTTAGGGTTTACTCATTAAGGATAGGGTCAATTGTACCCTAGAATGAGTTGAGTGTATATATATATGAGAGCGTACTTGTTATTTTCTTATATAAAGATTTTAAAATGGTTCTAAAATTAAATGATATTTATATAAGTTATCTTTTGATATATATAGAAATAATTTTTCTAATTATTAAATATATTAAAGAAATTGGTTGTTGAATTAATTGGAATAAAATAAAATAATGAGAATTAAGGGGTAATAGTAATACAACCAAATTGAAATTGAATGAAGATAAGTTTGAAATGGATCCAAACTGAAATTAAAAATCCAATTGGAATTGAAGATAATTTAAAATTGTGAAATTTTAAATCTAAATCCAGAAAACTTGAAAATTGTTTTAAAGAAGTTTGTTTTGAATTAAAACCAAAGGTGGTTTAAAAATTTAAAGTATAACTTGGTGTGTAAAGGAAGTAAATATGTATAAATGAGGATATACATAATACCAATGATGATTTGAAATAAACACTTAGTGTTGAGTTTTAAATTGGAATGTGATGTAAAACCCAAAGTAAAGTAAGTTTTTAAACTTAAAAGGGGAAAGACTATTAATCTGAAGTTTAAAATTTGAATGGGAATTCAAATTGTGAAAAGTTGACCGGATTAAGTAAATTTAACTTGGAGGAAGTTAAATAAGTTTGAATAAATAACTTGAATTGGAAATTTCAAGATGAAATTTAAATTTAACTTGGGTAGTTAAATGGTTAATTTAAATGGAAGTTATGAGTGATCTCAAAATGGGTTTGAGATCTGAAAATTGAAAATGGATAATAAATTAGAATCTGAAGATTAAATTGTTTTTGAATTCTTATTTGAACTTTGTAATAAGTTAAGTAAAGATAATTTTGAAATTTGAATTCAGAATTAAAAGGTTTAAAGATTTAATTTGTTAAAATAAAAAAATAAAGGTTGAATTAATTTAAAAGTGAAGGAATTTAAGGAATTAAATCAATATTTAAAAATTTTAACTTGAATTTATATAATTCGAGATAGTTTAAAATTGAGATTTAAATTGAATTAGTTCAAACTGAATTTGATTTGAATAAATGGGAATTGTGATTTAAGATGAATAAGTTTTAAATACGAATGGAAAATTTGAATTGAATTAATTTAAAATAAAAATTGAAGATTGAATGAGTTCAAAAAATTCAAATGGGAATTGGGATTAATTCATATAGAAATTGAAATGATTTGAAATTTAAGTGGATTCAATTTGAAATTAGTTTGAATAATTTGAAATTGTAATTAAAATGAATATGTTTAAAATCAAATGGAATTTGATTTGAAATTTGGAAAGGAATTAAGATTAATTCAACTTGAATTGGGATTGAATAAAATTCAATGGAAATTGAAGTATTGAGTCAATTTAAATGGAAGTGGAAATTTAAATTGAATTAATGGGAAATTAATTGGAAATGGAGATTGGGAAATTAAACAGTTTGGCTCTGGATTATTTTCAAATTGTTTTAATACAAGTATATGTTTCCAAACTATTTACTATACAATCTTTCTTCTTAAACCCCAAACTATCTTATACTTATTTTACAATTATTTTAAAACTATTTAACTATTTTGAAACTGTCTTATAAACTAATTACTATTTTTCAGTTACTTATATATAATCATTTTTTTAAAAAAACTATTTTGCAATCATCTAACTATTTTATACCTACTTAACTATTTTACAGCTATTTTACAAACTAATAACTATTTTCAACTGCTTATCTATTTTAAAATTTTTTCAAGCTATTTTTAAATTTAAATTGGTCAGAGTTCAAACTGTTGTAATTGAAGTAATAACTCAATTGGAAATGGAAGCAATTGAGATTAAGTGAATAAAATTAAAGGAAATATGAATAGAAAAGGAAACTGATTTGGCTAATAACCAATAAAGATAAATACGTAGGATATACGTATATTATTCTATTCGCATAGTGATTTGATCCAGATTCGAGCACAGAATTTCGAGATAGTATTATCGATCCGAGTTGGGATTTTTCGCTCGATTTTCGACGGCGAACCTGGATATGGATTGTTGATTAGTTCTGGATATTCTCTATCATGGTTACGACTATGCAAGGAGAATGACGGTTTCTGATCAAGAAACCAGATCTGAGTCCGCACTAGGAAGCCGGGTGGACAATACTAGTTCGGAAGTGAAATTGTGTGATCGATTGAGCGATCAGATTGATATAGCGTACGGATGATATGTGTACATCGTACGGGTTTGAATGAAATTGGCATTTAAAATTTGAGGATAAGAAATTTGAAATGGTTTTCGAAAATGAAAGGTACATTATGTGAAATATAATGGAATTGGGTATTTCTTTGGTTGAAATTTACTTTATGGAGATAAGTAAATGGTAAATAACTTTATAAAGAAGTCAAACTTGAATATTTGATTTGGCAATAAATAAAGTTGTATTTTGTAATATGATAAACTTCCCTTATTAAATCTAGCCAGAATAAAAAGGGATTTTGGAAGTATTTGAAGTATAAAAGAGGTTTTATACAAGTTGAGGTGATCCAAAGATTTTCAAAGTTATATATATCTATATCTATATATATAAAGGATCTTATGAGAATGATTTTGAAAAAGATTTTGGAAACCTATGAATTTGGAAAAGGCTTTTGATTTTTGGGAAAATCAATTTTGGATTTTGGAAAGCCTAGTTTGAGAATTATCGATTTTGGTAATCGATTTTGTGTAAAGGAGATTTTGATAAATCATAAAGGGTATGATTTGAAGATACTATAAGTATATAGTATAAAATGTTTTGAGTATAGCTCTGGGGAAAAAGGCGCTCCCTTGAAATGAACTTCTCAGGAGTACCACTGGGTGGTACTGCCTTGAGCCCCAAGGGGGGTTTCTAAAGTTGATCCTGTGAGGAGTCCGGAATAAACTAGTTCCTGAGGATTATTTTTGTAGCGAAAGTCGAGGGGCTGGTGCCCACAGAGGCATTTGGGTTATGCTGTGACGACAGTTTAACTCGATGTCACTGCGATCTACTGCAGACTATAGCGAAAGTCATGTGTGCCGCTGAGAGCCAACTGTCTACGTTTGATTTTATATCGGTAGACTGTGACACTATGGTAACATAGCGAAAGTCGTTTGTGCCGCTGAGAGCCAACAGTCTGCGTTTGATTTTATATCGGTAGACTGCGACCTATGTGGGAGAAGTTTCATTTTGACAGCGAAATCGTGTGTGCCGCTGAGAGCCAACAGTTACATGGACTTTTGCTGTGATGGCAACGTAACCCTGGATGTAACTGCGATCTGTTGTGGGTTCCATGCTGTTATCAGTTACATGGACTTTTGCTGCGATGGCAACTTAACCCGTGATGTAACTGTGACCATGGATGGGAGTGATGATTTCCAGAGCATTCTCACCAAAGATGTTTCCTCTATTTCCAAAAATGTTTTCTATATTTTCAATAAATTATTTTCCAAGTATTTTCACTGGGTGTTGAAAACGGGTCTGCTAAGATCTTATAGATTTTCAGTCTTACATCTGATCAACGAATGACCGAATTTCTGTGAGAACGATGATGGATTTGTTAAAACATCGAGTTATAAAAGTATTTTTATAAAACTATTTTGGCAATATTATATAGATTTTTAAGTATTTTAAAATAAAATAAAAATGATAAGAGAATGATTTATCTGATAATAAGTAAATAAGTAAATTCTGGCTTCGTTCCTTTTCGAGGACGAAAAGATTCTAAGGGGGGAGGAATGTGATATCCTGGAATTTTAGGCAAATAATTATGTAATAATCTTCTTTATAAATCAATTAATAATCTAAAAATTTATCCTTTTTCCTAAGCAAATAAAATAAATATTAATTTGAATATGTATAAGTAAAATTTAAAAAGAATTTGAATTTGAAATTCAAATGTAAATAATCTTAAAAATAAATTGAGTTTAAAATAATAAATATAAAGCTTTGATATGTGTTTATAAAATAAGAAGTACAATATAAATAAATAATGTATAAACATTTTCTCATGCAAAGGAATTTACAAGTGTTAATATTTAACATATTCAACTTAACAAGTGTAATTATCTTGAAACAAGAATTGAACAAGTGTCCTTAATCTCTTTTTATTTTTCAAAATAATTAATAAATGAGAAAACTAAGTTATATTAACATCTCCATGCTCCTCTTTCATTTCTTTTATCAGTCCATTTTCTAAATCAAAACAAAGAAATCAGATCTGAAGTAAATTAAAACAAGAAGGAATAAAAAGAAATTTCTGTTCGAATTCAACTAGAAGTTCAAGTTCAAAACTCAAAGCAAAGTTCATAATCAAACTTGAAAGCTAGTAGATCAACTTCAAATCATATATCAGATCATCTCAAACATCAACAAAATCAAGCAGATTCAAATCAAAGCAAGTTGGAGATTTGATTCAACTCTGTTTCAGATCAAAGCAAGTTCAGTTCAAAACCAAACAAGTTTTTCCAGATTTTCAAATTCAAACAATTCATAGGCTTTGTCTCTCTCTGTTTTCAAAATACTGTCCGGCATCTTATTACTGTGAGCAAACTTCTATCTTTCAAACTGAATCTATTATATATAAGTTGCATGTTAACAATCTTCTCTGTTTCAATATCCTATGAGCAAACCCACATAATTCTGCCTCGATACTTTGATGTGTGTTTGATATTGATGTATGATGAAAAGAAAATTTCTTGTTTAGTTGATAAATATGCCTGCATGCTTATATTTAAAAGTGGATATATATGTGTGTATGATATATATGGCTCTGCTTAGTAACAGGTTATCAAATTCAAGAAAAATTCCAGATCTTTTTATTTAAACCAATGCAAGTTAGGTTTCCTGAAAGAAAATGTTTATACCAATGTTAAGTAAAATAAAAATGATGATTCAAGTGGATCTATTGAGTAACTATCTCAAAAACAAAGTTTTACAGTAATTATCAAACTTATGTCAGAAAATCAAATAAATTAATTTCACGTTTAGATCTTATAATCTGATTGGTATGGGAAAATAATGAATTTTAATGTGAAGATTATGATTTATAGTTTGAGATAGAGTGAGTAATTCGAAGTTGATCAGAAATTGATTTTTTGTCAATTTACGGCGATCACATGAGTTTTGAAGGTCGTGATTCTTAAAGAAGATAGATGGAGCATCGTGGAGCTTAGGAAAAATCTTGATTGTATTTATAAAATACTACGGCGATAGGAGTTCATCGATCTAGGGTTTAATGTCCAGTTTTTGGTCGAGAGTGTTTTCTGGAAATGGCGGCGTCATGGTGTACTTTGAGGGATGCGGTATAGGGGGAAAAGCTGGAGTGTAGGGAGACGAAGTTTTGGTTGGAGTCTCGGGATCATCGGTGGTCTATGGTGGTGGAACGTGTGGTCGGTGGCAGATCGTTCGAGTTTCAGTTTTGGAACGAATGGCTCGTTTCCTGATTTATGGGTTGATCGAGGTAGCTGGGAGGTCGGAGTGATGGAGCAGGTCGACAGCAACTTGGTGGCGGTGGCGGAGTAGGTCGGAGTGGTTCCGATGATCTGTACACGTGCACATGGGTTGGATGTATCGGTAGTTATTGGGATACTGTTGGTTTTGGGGAAGATGACTTTTGACTCGAGATTGCCTTCGGGAATTTGGGTGGATGGCTCGGGTTGGGCTCCGGAATATTCGCGTGGTTTAAACATAATTAACAGGTTTTGAGAATTTTAAACTTAAAACTAAATTTAAGAAAAAAAAAGGGGAAGAAGAGGATGCTCGGGAAAAGAATGAGGAAACTCGGGTTTAGTTCGAGTAATCCCTAGGATTTTCTCAAGTAAAATGATTATGTTTAAAATGTTAAAAGATAACATGAGTAAGTTTTATTAATTCACTTAAATCAATATTTTAGATAAAGGTGTTTATTTGAATATTAGTTTAAATTAAGTTGATTTTTAAAGTTGTTTAAAACTTAATTAATAACGTGATTAAATTAAGAAGATTTAATGTGTTTAATCATTAACTAAACTTAAGAATTAAGTTAAATTTTAGATTAATGATAATTTAATTCAAAGTTTATTTAATATGATTTTTAAGAAGTTAATTAAGATAATTAATTTTTGAAAGTAATTAAATGGAAGTAATTAAGGATAAATTACTTAAGTGTAATTTATTTAAATATGGAATAATTGAGGAAATTAATTAAAGAATAATTAATTAATGGAAGTAATTAAAGGATCATTAATTAATTAATTAATTAATGAGATTGATTAAAATTATTGTAAATGGTTAAGGTTAATTCATTTATATAATTAATTAAAGGCTAATTACTTAATATAATTAAAAAGAAATTAATCAAGAATGATTAATAAAAAGGGGAAGTAAAGAATAATTACTTATTGTAATCAAGGAATAATTAATCAAGGAAGATTAATTAAGATAAATAATTAAGAAATGATTAATTAATTTATAATTAGTTAATGTTAAGTAAGATGGATTAAGGTAATCCAAGTAATTAAAGGTTAGTAATTAATTTAATTAGAGATTAATTAAATTAATTAAGAATGAATTAACTTGTTATGGATTGGTTGAATGTTATTAGATGCCTTGGATTAGTTGATATATCTGATATGTGATTGTGATATGAGATGTTTTGGATGAATTGTGATAATGTAAGTTATCTATCTGTGCTAGAATTGCTATGTGAATATGTTATCCTGAATTTAAATTAAATTGTTTAATTTAAACATCTTGGCTTAAAAAGGATGACATTGGATTCGAAGAGACAGGAGTCGGGTATTAGTTAATACCCGAAACCACTTCGATTTGAAATCTTCTATAATTCTTTATAGATTGATATGTGAAATCAAATAGGCCGGTTTGGAATAATATGGACCATTTAAACTAAGTTGGATACTTAGATTTTGTTTTGTGAAAATAAGTGTTGACTATATAAGTTGTTTACTTATAGTGAAGTATGAGTTACCCCGGGTTTATATAAGTTCTATGAATTGAAATTTCATGTTAGATGAGTTTACTCACGCTGGTTTCCAGCCTGACCCGGGTGTTACTTTGATGTAATGCTCGGGTCAGACCGAGTATTACAGATTTTCAGGTTAGGACGTTCTGGAGCTCAGGTGGCGAGCTGGATGGCAGGAACATATGGAGTGTATTCCGCTGAGCATATTACTGTTATTTATCTGAGACATGTTAATTCTAACTGTCTAGTATATTTATAAATGGTTGTAACTCTGATGTAGTGAATGTAAAATAACAATTACAGCTTTTTTGTGTAAAGAATACTATTTGATATTATATTTTATCCGCTGCGAATGTGAGAATATGTGATTCTGAGTTTTGTTTTCTATTCTTCTTCTACCTCTTTCTTTTTCTTTTCCTTAACAATTCGGAATTTTCGGAATCGAAAATCCCGGGTCGTTACACATGTCTGATCCAAGTTGTTTATTTCTGTTTTATAAACTCTTGGGTACTCAAATTTTTACGAGTAGCCAAGGGATTCAGGTTTAGCTTTGACGATAATCTGGAGGAGCAATGGAGCAGGAGGCTTCGGCGTTGTAGATATAGATAGTAGTTTTCCGCTGTGTTGATCTTTGTATTGATCTGTATTGTGTTGAGATGTAATAACTAGACAGATGTTTATAACTGTCTAGTATGTGATGTGTAATCTGTGTAACTCTGATAGATGATGTATATGATACTATGTAATATTTATGTGATATATTATATTTCGTTTTGTTTCCGCTGTGAGTATCTGTTGTTGTTTTCTTTTCTCTTCTTCTCTTTTCTATTTCTCACCCCTTTCTTTCTTTCTGTCGATGCGATTTTCCGGGAGTGGAAAGTCGGGTCGTCACACTATCGATAGTGTTGATCAGACGAATCGATCGGAAACCCAAATCAACATCAACAACTCAAACAACACAGCATATATTAAAACATATATATATATATATTAGTTTACAAATACATTTCTTTGCTCGACGATACAGGTATGAATTTTCAAAATAAGGATAGGGTTTCAAATTTGATGGGCTCAAATCAAAGAGAATTTTGATTCGAAAATAAGTTTGAAACAGAAGATAAGATAATTCAATTATCATAATCGGGAGATGGATGAGTTTATTTAATTCACGGACAACCTTAACCGGGTCGTCCGTAACTTCAAGAATAAGATCGATGCTGAATTCCGAGGTAAATCAACACTCGATCTCAAGAGATGGAATTTCAGGTATAGCAGGTAATAGATAGCATCGTAAACCGAGGATACAGAAATTTCCGGTAAATCGATGCCTATTATAAAGGAGTTTAATCCTTTACGAATCATTCGAAGATTGGCGAGACCGCCGATCTATTATAGATAACATTCAGAATGGAGTTATGGGGTGCTCCAGGATTGAAAGAAGACAAATAGTGAGGGACACGAAGGAATTTTATTTTGGAATCGCAGGGAACGTTCCAAAATTCAAATGAATCGAGTCAAAAGGAAGAGGTTGAAACTCGAATGGGAGTGATTCTGTAAATACATTTACCCTACATGTTAAGTTTTGCCTAGAGCTACCAAAGCTCTGATACCAACTATAACGACCCACTATTTTGGACCATTCAAATCGACAATAATCCGCACATGTTGGACTTGAATAATTCAAAATAATAGATTGTTAATTTAAATTTGGCAAAACTTAGCATATACAATAAATAAATAATCACAGACACAGAGTAATATAACAATAATGCAGCGGAAACAAAAGAATAGTAGTTCATGAAGCTACTATATATATATAACAGAGTTAAACAAGATACAACAGAGGTCTCGAATACATAGATATCTCAATATAATAGTCAAATACAAGATCTGAATACATCACTGAAATCAACTGAATATTTGGAAGCTGGATAGATAGCTGGATCTCCAAGCGAAGCTCCAACTCCAAAGGTGAGTCTCGAATACTGTATCACTCAGTCTGACCCGAGCGTAAAGAAAACACAAAACACTCGAGTCAGGATTAACATTCTTATATCAATAAATCCAACTCAAGTGAAATAACGACTGAAATACAAGTGACTCAAAGGATGTTTGGGATAACCATCCTCTAAGGATCCATTAAACTATCTATATATACAGTAGAATACGCTAAGTAGATATTGTCTAATCAGTAAAGCACGATATCAAAATAGCGTTAAGTCATGGCCCATTCCACCCTTAACACATTTTAATTCCCAAGAGCATATACAAGACCGTAGTTTCCCCAAAACCGGAAGTCACCAGAGGGCAATCCAGATACTAAAGGTACAAACCAAAATCGTAGTGGTCGCGAATAGGATAATCAGTATGACAAGGTACATGAGGCAATACCAACTAGGATACTAGTAGTTGCATGATCTGGACTGATGTTGGGCATAGCAGCTACTACCCCAATACCACGAAACAACACTCCCATAATCGAGGGGTGCACCCAAATCGAATCACAAAAGTAATAGATATGGTAACGAAGAAGTCTGTCCGCTAGAGGTGGCGAACCTCAATGGCCCGGCGCGGCTCCTGTTTTAGTCATGTCAGGGGTCATCCAAAATCGACTGTAACGACCCGGAATTTTGGACCATTCGCATCCATTATAAGTGTATAGGTAGACAGTCATGCCGGAGTTGAATTGCTCAAAATACCGCGTTGTTAATTTAAATTTGGCAAAACTGAACATATACAGTAAATAAATAATCACAGAACACAGACACAGAGTAATAATTGCAGCGGAAATAAAAGAAATAGTAGTTCATGAAGCTACTATATGAATATATAAAATACAACAGAGTTTACAACAGAAGAGTAATACGATACATCAGAGTTAAACCAGATACAATGGAAGAGTAACACGATACATCAGATACAAATCAGAATACATCACTGAAATCATCGAATACAGAAAGCAGAATAGATGGCTGGATCTTCCAACAAAGCTCCAACTCCAAAGGTGAGTCTCGAAAGCTAAACTACCCAGTCTGACCCGAGCGTAAAGCAAAAACACAAGACACTCGAGTCAAGATTAACATTCTTATATTAATAAATCCAACTCAAGTGAAATAGCAATTGAAATACAAGTAACTCAAAGGATTTTTGGAATAACCATCCTTTAAGGATCCGTTAAACTATCTACTAGGTAGTAATATACGCTAAGTAGATAATGTCTATCAGTAATATAAAAAGATATCAAAATAGCGTTAAGTCATGGCCCATTCCACCCTTAACACATTTTTATTCCCAAAATCATATACAAGACCGTAGTTTCCCCAAAACCGGAAGTCACCAGAGGGCAATCCATATACTAAAGGTACAAATCAAAATCGTAGTGGTCGCGCATAAATGGAATACAAGTATGACAAGGCACATGAGGCAATACCCAAGGTAGTGATACTACCGTTCGCCTGATCCGGACTGGTGAGAACGCAACACCGAGAAACAACACTCCCAAAATCAAGGGTGCACCAATCGACAACAAGTAATAAGTAGTTCGAAGAAGTGTGTCCACTTGAGGTAGCTAATCCTCCATTGGCCCGGCACAGCTCCTGTTTTAGTCATTTCCAATTTGACACAAGTGTCAAGGCTATCCATTATCGTTCACTTTCTTCAGTCAACACGTACATCAATCCAACCACTTCATTCTGGATCATCACTCCGTGTATAGTTATTAAAGTGGTTTCGGTTCAGATAGAGAGTATATCCATTACCGATCCCGGTCTCTTTAATAACTTTCGTAATTATTACACTGATTGGTCATTTATATATTTCAAAACCAAATCAATTTCAATTTCAATTTCAATTCGTAAACCAACATTTCATTTGTCTTTCAAAAACCAATTTCCAAAATTTACGTTTCAAAACTTCAATTTACCATTTCAAAATCTTATAATTCAATTTCAATATCTATTTAAACAATTCAAATATTGGTTCAAGTTCGTATATAAGTTTCATTCCGAAATCATTTAAATTAATTTAATTTAACATTCAAATCAATTTAACTCCATTTATCGATTTCATTCAATATTCGTTAAGTTACTTTATCATTCAAAACAATTTCTATTAAATTTCCAATTCATTAAATCCATTTTTAAAATTCAACTTCATTATATCAAAACTTTCAAATTGAATTAAATTAAATTCATCAAATCAAATTCTTTAAATTTCAAGTCTTACATTAATTCCAAAAATATCACATTCTCATTTCTTGTTGCAGAAATTCAATTTCACTTATTTACTTTCTTGAATAATTTTCCAAAACTTAATTAATAAAGAAAACTCAATTTCAATTATTTATGAAGTAAATTTCTCTTATTCAAAAGTTCAATTTTTCTTATTAAAGAATTTCAATTCAACTTAATCATTAAATAATTCAATCTTATTTAATTATTAAATAATTCAAAACTTAATTATTAAATAATTTCAAAGCTTAATAATTTCAACTTAATTATAATTTCAAAATTAACTATTAAATTATTTCAAAGTTTAATAATTTAAAACTTAATTATAATTTCAAACTTAATTATTAAATCATTTCAAAGTTTAATAATTTCAAACTTAATTATAATTTCAAACTTAATTATTAAATCATTTCAAAGTTAATTCAATCATTTCTCAAATTTAACAACGTTCTTTCATCAATTCCAATGTTAATATTTTGTTTCATATTTTTAAATATTAACATTTTCCTTTCACTAAAATTCAAATTTCAACTTCATTTCAAAACCATATTTAAAATCTTCGTTTATTTTTAAATCAAATTATTGACCAATCGGGTTTTATTTAATTCTCTATCCTAGGTCAAAGTTCAATTTGGGTATTTATCATTTCAACCCGATTCCAATTCAAATCAAAATCAAAGCATAACAAAGGGAACTTGCAGTGTGATAACTGGGATGGTGTCAAAGTAAATAAACAAGCAATAACAACAATCAATATCAATCCAATAATCAATTCAAATAATCTCGAAATAACCGTATTAATTCGCATTGTTATTTGTACGAATTAATATAATCATTTCTAGAATCTACACTATAATTTCATGTAGATTAAAGATTATTACATTACGGTTTTTCACTTGTCATCTATTACAATTTCATACATCATCAGTTTAACAACATACATTCAGTGGTTCAAAATGTAATTAAACAAATCCTACGTGTCAATAAATTCCACAGTTAAAGGGGTCATATTATACAAATGTCGGTTAATCAAATTTAACATTTAATCATCCTATATCAAGTTCAATTTAATATTGTTTATCATTTTAACATTAACAATTTAACGTCCAATATAAACATCAACAATCAATAAATTATCAACCAAACTGTATTATCATTGCATAAATAATTAACAGATAATGGTGTCAGATGTCATAGGTGAACTGATACAGGTAATAGCATATATAACAGTGTAATTAACTAACAGTAGTATATTTCAATTGTCGTTTCAATTGAAATCAAATCTAATAAATAAAAGAACGTTAATCGTGAGTGAGTGATCACCTTTCGAGGTTATGGAACAGACGATGAAATGAGCTACTCATTTGAAAGTGACGCTGGATAGACACGATTCGATGAAGAAAACAAGCACGACAAACGAAGCTGATAACAGGAAATGGATAAACGAATCAGAACTGGATAGGTGAAGATAGATAGTATAATTGAACTTACATGTCTAATTATACATAACTATTATATAAAATCATATTTTTAAATTTCCAAACACATATTAAACTAAATGTATATATGAACATTTGTCAAAATCATTGTTTTATAAAATCTAAACGTTTCTTTCAAAAAAAATTTCAAGTACATATTAACCTTACCGTTAACATAAGTATTTAAGATCAAAACATATATATAAACCTTATACATAGTGTAGCAGCCTATATAATACAAAGTAGCCCTTTTGAAATCAAGACACATATACAGACCATAGATAAATATAAATAAACTAGACATATTTATATATATAAACTTAATTCACATACTTATCTTCAAAACCTATCATTATATAAACAGTTCGAATATATATATTATATACATAAAACCTCAAACAATATCTTATCTATATGAAACTATTATTGTATAACAGAACATTATAACCAACTTATATAAACAATCATATTTATATTACTTCTGCAAAATATAACATAAAACCGAATAAGAGAAATAAGTTGTATATATATAACCATATAAAATATTAAACAAAATGTGATATAAAACAGATCATCTAAAATTCTATTAAAGTGTACACAAACCGAAACAAACCAAAATATTGTTAAAATCTGAAGTCAAAGAAAAACTGGAACAAAACATACATATTAGAAACTGACATATAAGCTATACTTGTATATATACCTTTATCTAAGAATAAACTATAACAGAATAACTTATATGAATAAACAAATATATATATATATCTTTAATAAAGTATTTAGAAATCTATACCTGATAAGAAAAAGAAAAATATAAAGAGCTCGGCTGAAGGTAGCACAAGGCAGAGGTGGAAGGGACGACCAACGGGGCTATCGACATTGCTCGGTGGCGGAGTGGATGACAAGGTGGCAGCTCGACGGGGCTGCGTCACTTGCGAGGGGAGGACGAATGGTGCTGGTGTGGAGGAAGGCTGTGGGTGGGGCCGTGACTTCTGTGTGCGAAGAGGCGGTGGTAGTGATCTGTCACGGTCTCGGCTGGGAAAGGTGGACGGTTGCGGAGTTCGGTGGTAAGGTGGTTGCAAAGCTAGGTGAATGTTTTCGGTGAAGGCCGGTTACGTGGCTCGGTGCTAGATGGCTATCAGGTTTGGATCAGGTTGGAACAGGGGAAAGAGGGCGGCGGTCTAAAGCCTCGGCCGATGCTTGGAGAGAGGGAAGGCGGGGCGTACTGTCAGGGAGGAGGTTGGAAGAGCATGAGCGGCTACACGTGTGTATGGTGCTGGCGTGATGCTTGGTGGGGTGGAGCCGAGAGGAGGATGATGTCAAAAACTCAAATGAAAGAGGAAGAAAGTGAGCAGCAGGTTTTGAGAAAGAATAGAAATAAATGAACCGTTCATTAGCAAATGGGAGATGAAATGCTGTCATGAATCTATTAAATAAAAAATGAAATTTCCCAAAACAAAGTGCTTTCCAAGAAAAAAAACACCGGAAATCACATGAACGCATTAACTTTTATATTTAACCAAGAAGGATTTTGAAAGTCAGGAATCAGAAATTTGTAATAGCTGATTATTACGGTGGAAGTGAATGGCAAAGAATTCAAAGGGTTTTAGAAACCAAACGTTACACAACCGGTATCGATACGGTAGGCGTTACGCAAAATGCAACATACAACGGAACTCCGAATTTGACAATCGAATATACCGTAGAGATCAGTACGACGAGACGATCAAAACGGTATATAGAAATCAGTGGTACAGTTGAATTATAAAAATTCGAATTTTTCTACTACGGAAAATGCAAGAAAAACACTGAAAAATAAGGTCGACGGAGCCAAAGATGTCCGAATTTGGAAAAACGACAAACTGACATCTTGCTCAAAAGATGATTTAGAATTTTTCTATGTAAAAATATTTAGGTTCCGAAAACATTTTATTTTCATCGCTTTTTAACTTATTAAATTGAAGTGAATTTACGCGCGAAATAAATTTTCATATTTTCGGACGAAAATTTACCAGTTGCTATGTTTAACTAGACGCATTCCAAATATCAAATTTATATTTCAAAATTTTATCGTTTAAAATTTCACAAAATTTCAACTAATTACGTTATTAAAACAGTTGAAATTTACGGGTCGTTACACTCTCCCCCACTCAAAACTTTTCGTCCCCGAAAAGAAACGAGGTAGGAGAATAGAAACAACCAGAAAGAAAACAGATTTGAAATACAAATAACAATTAATTTAAACCGTATAAATTCAATTTTAAATTAATTGATATTCGATAATTGATTTAATCCATTTGATTTCACTAAAATCAATCTCAACTATTTCTAAATTCATTATCTTATTATCCAATTATCTTAAATTTACAATTTCTAAAACCATAAATTTAAATAGTCTTTTATTATAATCATATTTTTCCAGCAATTTAAATTCTCCTTTATTCCAAATTATTGTTAAATTTATTCTACTTAATATATCTTATCACATATATTTAACCCATATAGATTAATTTAAACCATAAAAGTTTCGATTTAAATTAATTTATATTTACTAATTGCTTTTAAATTCAAGGTATTTTCATATGTTGATCAAATTTCAATTTATTAATTCTTTCAAAAAAAATTTATTTCATTATTAACTGAGTTTACTTATTATCCTATTTAACTCTATTAACATCTTAATAATCAAAATTTAATGTATAACATTTATTATAAACACTCAAATTTTATAAATTCAATTTATCTTATATATTATCCAATTACATATTCAACTTCTTAATAATTTGGGTAAGTTGTATTAGAATGCAGTTGACCAATATACAAATAAAATTTCCTAATTCAATTATTCAAGTTTAAATATTTATTCCAAATTTTGGTTTTATTTATAACTAAAATCATCCTTTAACAAAATTTAAGCATTAGATTTCCGATTAACTTTAAACAATTTAGAGATATATATAATATATTTATATCAAATCAAATTAAGTTTTAAAATAAGATACATATATATATATATATATGTAAATCAAAATATACTAAAGAAATTCGAATCAAAATATTTTTTTTCTTTTTTCTCAAACAAAACCGTAGCAAAGCTACAGAATGGTTTCTCCACTTCGAAACTCGAAAATGAACGTCGATGATGCGGCCGCTATCACCGGAATTATTTTCCAGCGACAAAGAGAAAAGCACTGATTTCAACATTTTAAAATTCTTTGGAAACGATTTCTATTCGAAAATACTTTCAATAATATATACTTTAAAATTTTAAAACCAAAGTTCGAAATCACCGGAAACTAAATTATCAAATTTCTGAATTAAATTCATTTCAAATTCTAAATCAATTTATAAACCATATTTATAAATTTATTTAGAACAATAAATGATAATCAAATATTATCATTTCAAACAAACAATTTAATTAACCTATTAAATTCCAGGAAATTTTACTTATATTTTCACAATATAATCAAACAAATTTGAAAACAATATTGTGTCAGTTTGCTCTGCTCAAGTGTTTTGGAAATCCTATCGATAGCGTTGATCAGACGAATCGATCGAAAACCCAAATCAACATCAACAACTCAAACAACACAATATATTCTAAAACATTTTAAATATTAATTTACAAATACACTTCCTCGCTCGACGATGCAAGTATGGATTCAAAGCAAGGATAGAGATTCAAATTTGATGAACTCAAATCAAAGAGAATTCTGATTCGAAGATAGGTTCGAACAAAATAAGATAATTTAAATAACAAATAGGAATATGGATAAGTTTATATAAATCGCGGGCAACCTTAACCGAGTCGACCGTGACTTCAAAATAAGATCGGTGTAGAATTCCGAGGTAAATCGACATTCGATCTCAAGAAATAGAATTCAGGTATAGCAGGAGATAGATAGCATCGTAAACCGAGGATACAGAAATCTCCGGTAAATCAATGCCTATTGTAAAGGAGTTTTGCTCCTTTACGAATTATTCGAAGATTGGTGAGACCGCCGATCTATTATAGATATCATTCAAAATGGAGTTATGGGGTGCTCCAGAATTTGAAAGAAGACGAATAGTGAAGGACACGAATGAATTTCGGAACCGAGGGGAACGTTCCAAAATTCAAAGGAATTGAGTCAAAGGAAGAGATTGAAACTCGAATGAGAGTGATTCTGTAAATACATTTACCATATATGTTAAGTTTTGCCTAGAGCTACCAAAGCTCTGATACCAACTGTAATGACCCAGAATTTTGGACCATTCGCGTCCATTATAAGTGTATAGGTAGACACTCATGCCGGAGTTGAATTGCTCAAAATACCGCATTGTTAATTTAAATTTGGCAAAACTGAACATATACAGTAAATAAATAATCACAGAACACAGACACAGAGTAATAATTGCAGCGGAAATAAAAGAAATAGTAGTTCATGAAGCTACTATATGAATATATAAAATACAACAGAGTTTACAACAGAAGAGTAATACGATACATCAGAGTTAAACCAGATACAATGGAAGAGTAACTCGATACATCAGATACAAATCAGAATACATCACTGAAATCATCGAATACAGAAAGCAGAATAGATGGCTGGATCTTCCAACAAAGCTCCAACTCCAAAGGTGAGTCTCGAAAGCTGAACTACCCAGTCTGACCCGAGCGTAAAGCAAAAACACAAGACACTCGAGTCAGGATTAACATTCTTATATTAATAAATCCAACTCAAGTGAAATAGCAATTGAAATACAAGTAACTCAAAGGATGTTTGGAATAACCATCCTTTAAGGATCCGTTAAACTATCTACTAGGTAGTAATATACGCTAAGTAGATAATGTCTATCAGTAATATAAAAAGATATCAAAATAGCGTTAAGTCATGGCCCATTCCATCCTTAACACATTTTTATTCCCAAAAGCATATACAAGACCGTAGTTTCCCCAAAACCGGAAGTCACCAAAGGCCAATCCATATACTAAAGGTACAAATCAAAATCGTAGTGGTCGCGCATAAATGGAATACAAGTATGACAAGGCACATGAGGCAATACCCAAGGTAGTGATACTACCGTTCGCCTGATCCGGACTGGTGAGAACGCAACGCCGCAGCGCCCGCAACACCGTGAAACAACACTCCCAAAATCAAGGGTGCACCAATCGACAACAAGTAATAAGTAGTTCGAAGAAGTGTGTCCACTTGAGGTAGCTAATCCTCCATTGGCCCGGCACAGCTCCTATTTTAGTCATTTCCAATTTGACACAAGTGTCAAGGCTATCCATTATCGTTCACTTTCTTCAGTCAACACGTACATCGATCCAACCACTTCATTCTGGATCATCACTCCGCGTATAGTTATTAAAGTGGTTTCGGTTCAGATAGAGAGTATATCCATTACCGATCCCGGTCTCTTTAATAACTTTCGTAATTATTACACCGATTGGTCATTTATATATTTCAAAACCAAATCAATTTCAATTTCAATTTCAATTCGTAAACCAACATTTCATTTGTCTTTCAAAAACCAATTTCCAAAATTTACGTTTCAAATCTTCAATTTACCATTTCAAAATCTTATAATTCAATTTCAATATCTATTTAAACAATTCAAATATTGGTTCAAGTTCGTATATAAGTTTCATTCTGAAATCATTTAAATTAATTTAATTTAACATTCAAATAAATTTAACTCCATTTATCGATTTCATTCAATATTCGTTAAGTTACTTTATCATTCAAAACAATTTCTATTAAATTTCCAATTCATTAAATCCATTTTTAAAATTCAACTTCATTATATCAAAACTTTCAAATTGAATTAAATTAAATTCATCAAATCAAATTCTTTAAATTTCAAGTCTTACATTAATTCCAAAAATATCACATTCTCATTTCTTGTTGCAGAAATTCAATTTCACTTATTTACTTTCTTAAATAATTTTCCAAAACTTAATTAATAAAGAAAACTCAATTTCAATTATTTACGAAGTAAATTTCACTTATTCAAAAGTTCAATTTTTCTTATTAAAGAATTTCAATTCAACTTAATCATTAAATAATTCAATCTTATTTAATTATTAAATAATTCAAAACTTAATTATTAAATAATTTCAAAGCTTAATAATTTCAACTTAATTATAATTTCAAAATTAACTATTAAATTATTTCAAAGTTTAATAATTTAAAACTTAATTATAGTTTCAAACTTAATTATTAAATCATTTCAAAGTTTAATTATTTCAAACTTAATTATAATTTCAAACTTAATTATTAAATCATTTCAAAGTTAATTCAATCATTTCTCAAATTTAACAACGTTCTTTCATCAATTCCATTGTTAATATTTTGTTTCATATTTTTAAATATTAACATTTTCCTTTCACTAAAATTCAAATTTCAACTTCATTTCAAAACCATATTTAAAATCTTCGTTTATTTTTAAATCAAATTATTGACCAATCGGGTTTTATTTAATTCTCTATCCTAGGTCAAAGTTCAATTTGGGTATTTATCATTTCAACCCGATTCCAATTCAAATCAAAATCAAAGCATAACAAAGGGAACTTGCAGTGTGATAACTGGGATGGTGTCAAAGTAAATAAACAAGCAATAACAACAATCAATATCAATCCAATAATCAATTCAAATAATCCCGAAATAACCGTATTAATTCGCATTGTTATTTGTACGAATTAATATAATCATTTCTAGAATCTACACTATCATTTCATGTAGATTAAAGATTATTACATTACGGTTTTTCACTTGTCATCTATTACAATTTCATACATCATCAGTTTAACAACATACATTCAGTGGTTCAAAATGTAATTAAACAAATCCTACGTGTCAATAAATTCAACAGTTAAAGGGGTCATATTATACAAATGTCAGTTAATCAAATTTAACATTTAATCATCCTATATCAAGTTCAATTTCATATTGTTTATCATTTTAACATTAACAATTTAACGTCCAATATAAACATGAACAATCAATAAATTATCAACCAAACTGTATTATCATTGCATAAATAATTAACAGATAATGGTGTCAGATGTCACAGATGAACTGATACAGGTAATAGCATATATAACAATGTAATTAACTAACAGCAGTATATTTCAATTGCCGTTTCAATTGAAATCAAATCTAATAAATAAAAGAACGTTAATCGTGAGTGAGTGCTCACCTTTCGAGGTTATGGAACAGACGATGAAATGAGCTACTCATTTGAAAGTGACGCTGGATAGACACGATTCGATGAAGAAAACAAGCACGACAGACGAAGCTGATAACAGGAAATGGATAAACGAATTAGAACTAGATAGGTGAAGATAGATAGTATAATTGAACTTACATGTCTAATTATACATAACTATTATATAAAATCATATTTTTAAATTTCCAAACACATATTAAACTAAATGTATATATGAACATTTGTCAAAATCATTGTTTTATAAAATCTAAACGTTTCTTTCAAAAAAAATTTCAAGTACATATTAACCTTACCGTTAACATAAGTATTTAAGATCAAAACATATATATAAACCTTATACATAGTGTAGCAGCCTATATAATACAAAGTAGCCCTTTTGAAATCAAGACACATATACAGACCATAGATAAATATAAATAAACTAGACATATTTATATATATAAACTTAATTCACATACTTATCTTCAAAACCTATCATTATATAAACAGTTCGAATATATATATTATATACATAAAACCTCAAACAATATCTTATCTATATGAAACTATTATTGTATAACAGAACATTATAACCAACTTATACAAACAATCATATTTATATTACTTCTGCAAAATATAACATAAAACCGAATAAGAGAAATAACTTGTATATATATAACCATATAAAATATTAAACAAAATGTGATATAAAACAGATCATCTAAAATTCTATTAAAGTGTATACAAACCGAAACAAACCAAAATATTGTTAAAATCTGAAGTCAAAGAAAAACTGGAACAAAACATACATATTAGAAACTAACATATAAGCTATACTTGTATATATACCTTTATCTAAGAATAAACTATAACAGAATAACTTATATGAATAAACAAATATATATATCTTTAATAAAGTATTTAGAAATCTATACCTGATAAGAAAAAGAAAAATATAAAGAGCTCGGCTGAAGGTAGCACAAGGTAGAGGTGGAAGGGACGACCAACGTGGGCTGTCGACATTGCTCGGTGGCGGAGTGGATGACAAGGTGGCGGCTCGGCGGGGCTGCGTCACTTGCGAGGGGAGGACGAATGGTGCTGGTGTGGAGGAAGGCTGTGGGTGGGGCCGTGACTTCTGTGTGCGGAGAGGCGGTGGTAGTGATCTGTCACGGTCTCGGCTGGGAAAGGTGGACGGTTGCGGAGTTCGGTGGTAAGGTGGTTGCAAAGCTAGGTGAATGTTTCCGGTGAAGGCCGGTTACGTGGCTCGGTGCTAGATGGCTATCAGGTTTGGATCTGGTTGGAACAGGGGAAAGAGGGCGGCGGTCTAAAGCCTCAGCCGATGCTTGGAGAGAGGGAAGGCGGGGCGTACTGTCAGGGAGGAGGTTGGAAGAGCATGAGCGGCTACACATGTGTATGGTGCTGGCGTGATGCTTGGTGGGGTGGAGCCGAGAGGAGGATGATGTCAAAAACTCAAATGAAAGAGGAAGAACGTGAGCAGCAGGTTTTGAGAAAGAATAAAAATAAATGAACCGTTCATTAGCAAATGGGAGATGCAATGCTGTCACGAAACTATTAAATAAAAAATGAAATTTCCCAAAACAAAGTGCTTTCCAAGAAAAAAAACACCGGAAATCACATGAACGCATTAACTTTTATATTTAACCAAGAAGGATTTTGAAAGTCAAGAATCTGAAATTTGTTAATAGCTGATTATTACGGTGGAAGTGAATGGCAAAGAATTCAAAGGGTTTCAGAAACCAAACGTTACACAACCGTTATCGATACGGTAGGCGTTACGCAAAATGCAACGTACAACGGAACTCCGAATTTGACAATCGAATATACTGTAGAGATCAGTACGACGAGACGATCAAAACGGTATATAGAAATCAGTGGTACGGTTGAATTATAAAAATTCGAATTTTTCTACTACGGAAAATGCAAGAAAAACACTGAAAAATAAGATCGACGGAGCCAAAGATGTCCGAATTTGGAAAAATGACAAACTGACATCTTGCTCAAAAGATGATTTAGAATTTTTCAATGTAAAAATATTTAGGTTTCGAAAACATTTTATTTTCATCGCTTTTTAACTGATTAAATTGAAGTGAATTTACGCGCGAAATAAATTTTCATATTTTCGGACAAAAATTTACCAGTTGCTATGTTTAACTAGACGCATTCCAAATATCAAATTTATATTTCAAAATTTTATCGTTTAAAATTTCACAAAATTTCAACTAATTACGTTATTAAAACAGTTGAAATTTACGGGTCGTTGCATTCTCTTTCTTCAGTCAACGCGTTCATCAAAACCATCCACTTCATTCTGGATCAACACTCCGCGTATATTAGTTATTAAAGTGGTTTCGCTATCGACAGAGAGTATGTCCATATCCGATCCCGGTCTCTTTAATAACTACGTATTATTACACCGATGGTCATTTAATAAATTTTCAAAATAGTTATATTTCAAAACTGACATATCATTGCCATTTCAAAACCATATCAATACTATATCACTTTTCCTTTAAATAAGTCCATTTCCAAAATAATATCACTTTCCAAAGTTATATCGCTTTCGAAATCATAAGTCTTTTAAAATCATAACACTTTGTAAATCAAAACTTGAAATTCATAATACTTTGAAATCCTAACACTTCCCTCTTAAACAGTTTATATATTAAAATTTTTATATATAGAAAAATAGTTTATAAAATAAAATAGTTTAAATAAAATAGTTATAAGTTAAAATAAAATAATTTATATTGAAAATGATTTATATTAAAATAATTTATATTAAAATTTATAAAGTAAAATATTAATAGTTTTAGATATAGTTTAAATACTTTATATAAAATTAGCTTCCTCAGATTTCACAAATCAATTCACATAAACTCGAATTCCAAACTTAATATTTAATTAAATCTCAAATCATCAATTTCAATTCAATTTAGTTTCTCAATAAACCCTTTCAAATTATTGATTTCAAATGCCTATTTGAACCATAAATAAACCATTTCAATTTCAATATATTTCAAGTTTAAATATTCGACATTTCAAAACTAAATTTGATAATTCCATTTATATCTCAATGTAATTTCTTTACATTTTGTTTCTGAGATATTTCTTTAATCATTTCGATACATCAAAATACAACTTCAATTTACAAATTTATATAGACAAAATATCCCATTTAAATTTACATAAGTTTGAAACATTCATTTAAGCCACTTCTTAATTAATTCAAGTTATAAAACTTATCTTAAATTTTCAAATTTAATAGATTTCAAATTAACTTATTTTAGTATAATTCTTAAATAATTAAGAATTCCAAATCAATTCAAATTTATCTTTCAACTTGAAACATTATAAATTCTATATTTAAAAATATAAATTTTACATCAATACTTGAACATATTTCATATTGATTCAAATCAACTTTATTAAATCAACTGTAATAAATCTTTAAAATCATTATTTATTTAAAACCATATATTTCTTTCAAAACCGTAGAAATGTTTCAAAACATTTATATATAGACCAACGGTGTCTGTATATAATTTTCTATCCTATGGTCAAGTGATATGGATATTTATCATTTCAATCCGCAATTTAAAATATATTCGGGTATATATCTTTCAACCCGAAATCCCAAATTCAATTTAATTTGAAAATCGCTTGGGTTTATCATTTCAACCCATAACGATTTTCTCCTATTCTAAAGTCCGTTCGGGTATGTATCATTTCAACCCATAGTGATTCTATACTAACAGGGAACTTGCAGAGTGATAACATATATGATAATAATATAACAATGGTAACAGGCATATATCATCAGTATAAATAACAGATAAGGGGGTCAGATGTCACAGGTGAACAGATACAGATGATGGCATATATATATCAATATAAATAACAGATAATGATGTCAGGTGTCATAGGTGAACAGATACAGATGATGTCATAGATATAGCAATATAAATAACTAACAGCAGCATATTTCAATTGTCGTTTCAATTGAAATCAAATTTAATAAATATAAGAACGTTAATCGTGAGTGATTGCTCACCTTTCGAGGCTAGAGATGCACGAGAAGATGACACAGATACGCACACTGATACGGACATAGAGATTGAGTTACGAATCCAAGCAAAACAAATCGCCACGAATTCAACGATCAAAGCTGATAACAGAAATCGATGAAATCAAATCACAACATTCAACATAGCAACAAATAAAACATGTCATGCGTCAAAGTTTAACAATATAATTCTATGTGCTACCGAGATCGAAATGGTCTGAAATTTGGTATGAATAAAGATCAAAACTTGTATTTTAAACTGCAAAAGAATCACTTGATTTGAACAAGAGACGAGAAAAGTTATGATGTCACGAACATAGACTCAGGCCATGTTTGCAGCAGTGTAAAATAATTTCTAAGTACAAAAGAACAACTGTCTGGGTCTAAGTTCCAGATCCTCGACCACTAACCAAACGATGTCGGATTTGGCTGAAATTTGACAGGCATAAACTAGGTAACTTTGTCTTCTTTTCAAAAATAAAATCAACCCATTCCGACGTAAGACAGAAGAGATACGATGCGTCAAACATGAACTCAGGTCGTGTTTGCAGCAGTGTAAAATAATTCCAAGTACAAAAGAACAGCTGTTTGGGTCTAACTTCCAGATCCTCGACCACTAATCAAACGATATCGGATTTTACTGAAATTTGACAGGCATAAACTAGGTAACTTAGACTCTTTTTTAAAAATAGAATCAACCCATTCCGATAAAACATGAGTGAGATATGATATCGTGAACATGCAGTCTAACTACTGTTCAAAAAAAATAACAAAAAATAACATGCAAAACTTATGAACTGTAGTCATACGTAATACAATATATACTTCTATATATACAGTCTAATATACAACTAACATATTGCATCTAATGTAAACATACTATGGAAAAATATGCAGACCACCTATTAACTAATATATATCAACTTACTAATATATCACTTTAAAAAGAAAAATGAAAACAACTTATCTATAGTACTAAAACCAATAACACATACTATAGAATACTAATATATATCAATAGACGAAATCAGACAACAAGTTTCAAAACAACTAGCACATCTACATATACTTGCTAAATATATAAGTAAACCCATTATATACATGCAACATACTTCATATATATATTATATATTTTAAAAGCCAAACCATAACATTCTTATTTTAAAATCAAATATATTGTAATACTTCTAGATCACCTATATAGTATAACATAGTAACTTGTAAGCTACTCTATAGGTATATAAATTTAATATGTTTTATAATATACAAACCGTACATACACATAGCTGTTACTTGTAAAACAATATATATAGCATATAAAACTAACAATGTATAAAACTTCAAATATATAACTTATGGAATAAACGAACTATACAAACCTTATATAAATAGCTTACTAGACTTATACAAAATAACATGTTCAAATAGCCTGCAAATATAAATGTATCAAAATATATTACCTGCAACTTAAGTTCCTACATACAATTTACTTGAAACATATATACATCTATATACAAACAATATAAACAGAATAATGCAAACCAAAGCTTCAAGTTATATACCTATATATATAAGCGGGGAAGAAGGCTGCCAACTGGAAAGAATGAGCAAGCGGAGGTGGCTGCGTGATGCATGGCATGGAGGTGTAGAAAGGTGTGCTGTTCGGCATACAGGCTGAGAAGCGGTTGATCGTGGAAGGTCTCGGAGTTGCCTGGGTGGTGGAGGGCAGCTTGGGACGGGCGGTTGGGCTGGTGGGAGAGGCCTGGGCGGAGGGGAGTGGGCCGGGCGGAGGCAGGGCGGGGAGCAGCTGGTGGCGTGGGCGAAGGCGGAGCGGGCTGGTGGTGGCAGAGGATGAAGAGGAGAATGTGGAGTCGGTGGAGATGCTGTCACGCGACCGAGGGGAAGGAGGTGCTTTGGTCTGAGGGGTTGCGTTGAGTGAGAGGGCGGAAGATGCAGAACGGTTGTGAAGGGTAGCAGCTAATAAAATTTGGAGCATCAAATATTGAGGCCGAACATCAAGAAGACAGGGGAGAAAATATAAAGAGGAAGAAGGAAAGATTTAAACTTACTGTAGAATTTATTTTGTGCATAAGAAAAGAAAGGATGGCTACAGAGGAACTACAGTGCAAGATAATATATATTTTTTTATTGTTGCTTTTCAGATCAACGCAGATAAACAAAGAGAAAATGAAAATCAAATCATGGGAAAAGCAAATGTCACAAATCAAATAGCTGTCTGCAACGTTATAATTACGATTCATTAAATGCTAGGCTGCGCAGTTCAAATCTTGAAAGCAAAGAACCAAAGGGTTAAAATTTTCGGTACCGGTACGCACTGTTTTTATTATTCCATTTTCGTCGCGTACCGAACCTCAAAGACAGAAATAAATATAGTACGGAGATCAGCACGATGAGACGATCAAAACGGTATACAGATGTCAGTGGTATGGTTGAATTATAAATATTCGAATTTTCTAATAGCGGAAAATGCAAGAAACATGCTGAAAAATAAGATCGACGGAGCTAAAGATGTCCGAATTTGGAAAAACGACAAACTAAAATCTTGCTCAGAAGATGGTTTAGAATTTTTCTTTGTAAAAATATTTAGGTTTCGGAAACATTTTATTTTCATCGTTTTTTAACTGATTAAATTGAAGTAAATTTACGTGCGAAATAAACTTTCATATTTTCGGACGAAAATTTACCAGTTGCTATGTTTAGTTAAACGCATTCCAAATATCAAATTTATATTTCAAAATTTTATCGTTAAATTTTCACAAAATTTCAGTTAATTACGTTATAAAAATAGTTAAAATTTACGGGTCGTTACAGAATTTAACTATCAACCCTCTCTTCACCCAGAGGAACAGGTATTACACCGCCTGAGCAACCGAACATGACTTCTACTACCAAGACAACCGCATAGGACTTCTACCGCATGGGCAACCGAACAGAACTTCTTCAATACAGAAAATTTTCTTGACTGTATGTGTTCTATAGATAACACATATGAGTCTTTAGAGTACACCCTTTCTTTAATCTTCTCCTACGTGGTATATAGTGTAGTACGTGAAGATTGGAAGCAATTGTAATCACAAATAGATTTCTACTTGAATGTTCAAGTGATTTGAAAGCGTTTATGAAAGCAAATGGCAGAAAATAGTTTGCAAGAATATAGAATAGAATCAGAGAATAATGTTGTGTTTTGGAATCTGAAATCAATGCTATATATAGAGTTAAGAAGTTGTAAATATTCGTGAAAAGATTCGGCCAAGAGTTATGAAAAAAACTATTAAATTAACAGATGTTTCTGTTCATTGAAAAGTGGTGACCGTTCAGAAAAATAGCCGTTATGAATATTCAGTCGACTGAAGATATGAATTAAGTAGACTGAACATTCAAACGATTTTGAAATTTAAAATTTTATTGAAAAGACGCTTCATTCAGTCGACTAAACCAGGGTGTTTAGTCGACTGAATGTTCAAATATTTTGTGTATGTGTGCACGTTTCAGTCGACTGGCTACCCCAGTTCAGTCGATTGAAACCATCATTATAAGCCTATTTGACTTAGTTTTGAAAAGAATGTGTTTTATAAATTTATATAATTAAAACCCAAGTTTATGTAAATTAATTTGAGTAATATTTAAAAGCTTGTGTGCGTGTATATACCACTGAGGAGAGATTTTAACAAATGTTGACTACTAACTAGAATATAGACAAACCAATTATAAAAATTGTAACTTGTCTTCGAAATCTTTTGGTCTTCAATCTATTGTCGAGTAGAATAATATCTTCTCCTGCAATCTTGGTTAGTTCATATAATATATACTTATATAGTTGTCATAATCAAAACATCAAAATACTAGGTTCTAACATTCTACCCCTTTTTGATGATGACAACTATGTAAGTTCAAGAGACTATAAAATTTATGAAAAAGCAATGAAACTCCTCTTGAATTAATGAACTACCTATTTACCTTCATATTTCTCCCCCTTTGTCATCGACAAAAGGGAATATTTGATGTATAAGCAATAGAGTGTAACTGAATATATATACGAATAATTTCAAGACAATATAGAACTTGAAGTATAGCAGTCATAGATATTAAAATGATAAATAAGACCAACATAGCATTGAAGCACAACAATCGGTCATAGGTACAAAGAACTAAAACAACAAACAAAACATATATAGACATAAAAGCAAGAAAACTACAATTCATCACTTTTATTTTTCAAAAATATTCTCCAGGTTAATCTTGAAAAATCATCTACTATTACATAAACATATCTCTTATGGTTTATAGATTGAGTTTGAGTTGGTCCAAAAAGATCCAAATGTAATAACTCAAGTGGTTGTAAAGTAGAAATCATTTTTTTATTTAAAAGAAGATTTAGTTAATTTTCCTAATTGACAACCATCACAAATATTTTTTACTTTAAAATTCATCTTTGGTAATCCTTTAACTAAATCATTTTTAGATAATTAGTTAATAGCTTTAAAATTTATGTGACAAAATCTTTTATGCCATAACCAAGGATCATTATCTTTGGTTACTAGATACATATTTGTGTTATAATTGACTTTCATATTTAATATGTAAATATTTCTTTCTCTTGTTCCTTAAAAAAAAGGTTATTATTTTGATAAAAAATATTGCATTTGTTTTCAAAAAAAGTTATATTAAAACCTTTATCACATAGCTGAATTATACTAAGTAAATTATGTTTTAGATTTTGAACTAGAAAAACATTTGTAATAAAAGGTAAATTAGATGTGCCGTCATTGCTCACATTACCTTTGCCGATGATATTCCTTTAGTGTTATCTCCAAAAGTGACAGATCCTCCACCCGAGTAGATAATATTAGTCAGCATATCATATGTTTTGACCAATCACTGTCTAGTATCCATTTTCCTCTTTTCTTGGTCGGTACCTGCAAAAAATATAAATAACATTGGTACCCACCTTTTATTAGGGTCCTAAGAGTTAGATCATAGGAAGCTAAACCCATAAGGGTTTAGAATTCCCTTTATAAATAAAATCTTTATTTTTATAAACAGTATTTATAAAAGACTTTATAAACTTATTTCTGATTAGATTATTGTTGGTTTTTTGTACCCAAATTTTTATAGTACTAGTTTTACTAACTTCTTTCTTTGGTATAACAACTTTTGCCTTGGATTTTGCTTTCACAAAGTTACTATGCAAATTATAATTTTTATAAGATATGTTATTCTTCTTTGGTTTTGAAGATTTTTTATATCCTAGTCCATTCTTATTATTAGTAGATTGAGAATTACTAATAATTTTAGATAGATTTTCTCTTCCTTTATTGAAATTTGTCACATTTTTTGTAATGCTCTGTAACTCAGTTTTGGGACTAGTTTTATTCAACTCAAGAATTTTTGACATTTGATTTTAAGTCATGATTTTCTGAAGCTAATGTCATATTCTTTTCTTTTTGCACTTCTACTTCTTTTGATAGCACAGTGAGTTGAGAAGATACATTAGATAAGGATTCTTGTGTATTAACAAGTTTTTCTTTTAAAATTTTCTTCTCACCTCTTAGCATATCAACGTCTATTTCAGTTCTATTTAGTCTTTCTAGTGCATTTTTATACTTTCTTTTAGTTTCGTTGATTTTATTTAATAACTCTGAGTTTACGACAATCAAATCTTTAAAAGATAAATCACTTACATGGTCAGTAGAGGCCATAAAGCAGACGTTGGCTTGTTTAGAATCACTGTCCGAATCACTATTTAATGATGATGATGACTCTGAATCATCCCATGTTACTGAAAATGCCTGCTTCTTCTTGAATTTGTCCTTCTTATTTTTGAATCTATCTCGTTTTCTTTCTGGACAGTCTTTCTTCATATGGCCCTTCTTATGACATTCGTAACATTCAAGATTTGAGACTGGCAATTTGCTGGTGTTGTCTTTTCTATTGTTTCCAAATTTCTCGTTCTGTCTGAATCTTTTTATTTTGAAATTCTTTGCGATCATTGCCATGTTATCTTCCTTTGACTTTGAGTCTTGTTGTTTAGCATTGAATGCGATATTTCTTTTACCTTGTGCTTGATGTCACTTAGTGTGCAAATTTACTTCATATTGCATCATATTTCCAGTTAACTCTTTAAGTTTGATGGTAGAAATGTCATTAGCATCTTCAATGGCTAAGACCTTTCATTCCCATTCATCCGTTAAAGAGTTTAGAATATTAGAAAACATATCAAAATCTAAAAAAAATTCTCCTAATGCCAATAGTGAATGATGTATCTCTTGAAATCTAGAGTACATATCATTTATAGTTTCATCTGGTCTCATTCTGAAATTTTGGAACTGATATTTAAGCATAGAAATATTGCTTTGTTTAACTTTGTTAGTTCCTTCATGTGTGATTTTAAGAGTTTTCCAAATTTCATAAGCAGTTGTACACATCCTAACTCTATTAAATTCATTTTTGTCTAATTCACAAAATAACATATTCATAGTTTTGCATTTGAAGTAGCATCGGTCTTTTGTGTATTTGACCATTCTGCAAATGCTGTAGTGGGTATAGTGTATTCATTTTGAGTAATATTCCAAGTATCATATCCATTTGCTTGCATGAAAATTCTCATTCTAGTAGACCAGTAATTATAGTTCAAACCATTAAATAGTAGTGGTCTTGCAGTGGATTGTCCTTCAACAAAACTCGTGTTAGTGTTATTTTCCATATTATCAGTGTATCAAATAACTATGTTACGGTTATAAGATGACCTATGCTCCGATACCAAATGAAAGTACTGCTAACGATCGTAATATGGAATATAATATAAGCTATCAACTAGTGCAGAATATGATAAAAAGTAAATAGTAAAGTAAATGACACAAGGGATTTTTATACTGGTTTGAACTCCCATTCTACGTCAGTACAACAAAACTTGTTGTTAGTTGCATTTATTGGTAGCGTTTAAGGCTATACGCAACCTTTAACCACTTTAAAATACGAAAACTAAAAAATAAACGCGGCCAAAAAAAATCCCGCCAACAATTCACTAAAAGTTTGCTAAAATTTTACGTGACCGCTCATATTTGTTTTAACTCTTATCAATTTACTTATCCTCCTTCAACAGAATGATGAAAACCCCTAAACAAAATTCTACTCCTTTTCTTTCTTCTCCTCTTTTATCAATCATTAATCAAATTCCTCATCTTCACCTTCCAAAATCCCCTCGTTTCTGGCTTCACCCCAAATCAATTAATGAAGACGTAACGGGGAAAACGCGTAGAGGTGAAAGCATGCGCGCAGGAGTGTGAATGATGAGGATAGTTTCCCGGTGAGGCTTGGCTGAGGATTTGGTGCTAGCGACTTCGGCATGGCGGCAAGCATGGACTTGACGATATTGCAGTTGAACACATGCTTGGCAGTGGCAATTTGGGGGATCACGATGTAGATTATTATATGCCTGGCATGTCTGGATATGATTTACTAAAGAAAATCAAAGTAAGTTTACTTGTTAATCTTATTTGATTGTTTAATTGTTAAAAGAATTTCGTTATTTGTTACAGTGAAATTTAATTCTTTTATTAACTATTTGTATGCCTTTTTCAGGAATCACAATCTCTAAAGGTGTCAAGACCCAAAAGTCGACCTTCGAAAATCGGCACCCGTACTTCACTTGTACTCAAAATGCCGTAGATTCAAATGCCGAATCTAGTTCTTGGGAGCTTATAACACAGTTAAGTAAAACAACACAGCGGAATAAAAGAATAATACATTGATATATAATATCTGATACAACAGAGTGATACAATGAATATCAATATACATCAGAGATATGATACAAGAAATAGCAGCGGAAAAGAAAACGATAACATCAGCAGCGGATAATCTCCATCTTCAAAGCACTAATCCAGAAATAGCTTGAACTCCCAATAACGATACACCAAGATAAGCAAGTGCAGTCCGATCCAAAGACTGAACTAGCTCCAGATAACCTACTCAACCTGAATATCTGAGAAACCCAACTCTAGACTGCCCGTGTGGAAAATAGTGGGCACCCAGAGTTTAGGAAAGGAACAATAAACTCCGGATCAGTCATGGGACTGGTGTGAGCAACAAAAACAGTTTATCTTTAAACAATCAACAAAAGAATTTTAAACATTGAAATCCGCAATGCTTTTAGAAAATGAAACTACCATAAGACCTCCCACCACACACACAATGCAAACGCAGAATTGGAGGAGATTTCTTCTTATGATAGTCAAAGATGCTTACTACGCAAAATCATTGGATTATTATTACTAGTGCATAGTGCAGAAAACATTTCGAAAGTAGAATATCAATCTTAGCCAGCATAGGTACCATTATAGTATGCCTACTATAGCTACCATATTAAATGGCAGGTTCTTCAACTAAAACCGTACACGTCACGTATTGTTTCTTTGGATTTCCAACAAATGGTCAGGCTAAGGAACTTCCTATGCCACGATGGGTACGTCCCTGGAATAGACGACCCGAGAACCTAACCGGATCTCTGCCAACACAAGGCCGGGTTACCTCTGCAAAAATAGGTAACTACTGACACGCGTATGCCATCCCCCGATCGTCACCGATCTTCCCGAGGATCCCCGATTCGCAACAACCACAAAGTAATAAACTTGCAGCAACCACAGAGGTTAAGTATCTGGGCTCCATACCATGATACCACCTTTATCCAGAAAGAATGACATACACTAAGGGGCGCTACTCCCTAGAACCTTGCCGCATCTTTCCTGTTTTGACCATTTCCGGGGTGTGAGGTCCGACGAAGTCTCGTCCACAAAGCTACGCTTTCTACAAAGCCATGCTTCGGGTCAAACAAATGATCAACCTATGATCACAAAGATATAAGATCAAACAAATGATCATATCACAAATGATCAAACACTGATCATCACACAGCAACACTCAGCATGCCACATTACCAAATTGGGATATATCGTTGATAAATTTCAACTACATAACCTCTGAGCTCGTACGTCTCAGAGAAGGGTGTTAAGCTAAGAGAATAAATTCTCCGCCACCAAACAGAAATGTATTTGAAAGAAATCGGCTTTATATCTCAAAGTGTAATGTCAGACATGTATCCATACAAGTCTGTTCCGGGTTCGAACAGAACCGAAGGCACTTCTCACGAAGCCCTTGCAAATCCGGATAATTCTCAATCACGTCCGGACTTCCCGTCACAAAAGAGTGATATAAATCTCTATACAGGCGCGACTCAGTGCAGAGACATTCGACAGGTTGTCCTTTCATTTTCGAAAAATATCCGGTCTTCAACACCGGTCTTCAAATGCTATCCATATACGACGTATCACTATTCGGAATGAGTTATACGATCCAAAGGTCCTTTCCCGGCTAACTCGAATAGCGAGCAAAATATTTAAAAACATACGGATATTGGGATTTCAATTAAGTCACAACTTAAACCCAAACTTTCTTTACAAATGGTTTAACAAATTACCATTTTAATCTTTTTAAACAAAAAGATTCAATTCACAAAGTTCACTTAATTTCACAAAGATTCATTCACAGATTTTCCAAATCGATTTCCATTTCAGTTTAATTTATTCGTTAAATCTTTAAAATAAAGATTCAACTTATAGTTTTCAAAACAATTTCATTTCTAATGGTTTAAACAAATCGTCATTTCAAATCTGTTAAAAATAAACAGATTTAATTCATAGCTTTCAAAAAGAATTCATTCATAACTTGGAAAAACAAATTTTCAATTCAGTCTTGAAATTCCTTTAATTAAACTGGAATTTCATTTCTTATCTGAAAGCTTTTATCATTTGAAAACAAACAGTTTTCAATTTGGAAATCTGATTCATTCATACGAGTTGAAATCCTTAGTTTTAAATTCAAATTCCCAACTTATACTTTTAAAATGGTTTAATTTATACAAACACATTTATATCATCTTTTATCCCTAGTTTCCAAATCATAGATTTAATTTCAAACTTGAATTCAAATTTAAATCTAATTATTTAAATTTTCAAAACTCGATTAAGTTATTCAAAATGACTTTTATCTTTGAAATTCCATTTCAAAAGCTTTTCACTTTAAACCCAAATTTCCGATTTCAAAATCAATTGAAATTAAAATTTCAATTTCAAAAATATTAACTTTAAATTATCTGTGACTTAATCGATTTCCACGTGAAATCCATATTTATGTGTGTAAAAGTGTAGTCCAGGGGTTTCACACACAATAGTGCAACATCAATCATCACATAACAAAATACAGGATATAGTTGATAAGCGGTATAAGAACAACGCTTATCGTTCATTTATAGATCACAAATCACAGATAAATAGATTACAGTACAGACCACACACAATATCAGGCTATATCACAAGCATCACAGATCAGAATATCAAACAATTCAACATTCAATAGAATCTAAACATTCACAAGCGAATTCATTAATCAACTGATTAATTTAAATCAGATGTATCAAATTGTTAATCTGGGTTAATTATCGTAATTTAATTACAAATTATTTGAAAATCTTTCTTTCAAATTTTTTAGTTAACCCTTAATCATTAACTAATCATTCTTAATTAAATGAATTAATTGATCTTTAATTATTAAATTAATCTTAATTAATTGCCATTATTAATAAATCCTTTGATTTATTAACAAATAATAAATTCACATTTTAAATTATCATTTAATTAATTACATTCAGTAATTATTTATTCATTACTTCTCTAAGTAATTTTTTTATTTTCCAAATCGTCAAGTGATTATTAATTTAAACTTTAGTTAATACATTTAAACTTATAATTACAAATTATCAATACCAATTATCAATTATCACTCAAACTATCCTAATGGTTAAAGAATTTAAATCTTTAATCTCTATTACTAGGAGTGATTCCATTTCCCATTATTTATTTTATTTTCAATATGTTGAAACATTTATTTCACTCTTCCTTTTTAACTTTCATTTTAATTTCCAAGTTTAAAACGAACACCAATTGAGCTTTAAATCAATTCATAAACTAACTTAAAAAAAATCTTTAAATTACGAATTAAAAGCAAATCTTAGTTATGGAAAGATTTTAAATCAAATCCCCTAAAATTTCAAATATTTAAATTAAATTAAAGTATTTAGATTTTAAATTTTGTCTACATTCAAAAATCTGGAAATTTAAACATTTATTTACCCTAAGTTTAACTTTGGTTCCAAGTTAAAAGAAATCAATATTTCAAAACTGTGAAACAGTTACAGTTTAAACTTGAAACAAAACTACCCGAGATTCACCCCAAATTACTTCAAGTAAAATAGGGCTTCCCTCGAGCAAAACAACAACCTACTCGAGTAAATCTCGAGTCTCTTCCAACCTGAATTCGAACCCACCAAAACAGTTCACCAGAGAATCACCCCACCGTGCACGTGCACGTGCACGCTCCCATCAGCCACCTCCGGTCGACCACGACCATTCCCACATCACGGCAACCACCCCGACATTCTATCCCTAACCTCCGAACGTATTCCCAGCCTCGAAAACGAGATCGAGCTCCTCACCTCAAAGACTGGAAACACTGTCCTTATCACCTAACCTGGAAACGCTTCCAGTTCGTCGCTCCGACCATCTGCGCACCTGAAATTTTGGCCACAAATTCGTCAATCACCCCTCTATCAAAATCCAGAAAATCGAGACACTCGATCCGTTTCTGAGCTTGAACGAGACAAAAGATCTCAACATACAAAAACTAGGTCTCCAGTTTTCAAACGCTTCTCGTCGCCACCACGATGATCTTCCGACCCTTCCACCATTTTTTCCAGGCTCCCCTATCACTCCTCTACCTCTCGACCAAACTACGTCATCTCCAGTCGATTCGAACATCTCGGGCAACTCAAAACATCCAAAACAGAGAGGTAGGAACTGCTCTTTACTCTCTTGTTTAAAAATTGTAGTTCTCGTTTTAAAAATCATGAATTTGTACGTAGTTTCAATTTATATACCTGATTTCATAAAATAAGAAAGTTTGTTTTTAACACATTTCAAAGTTATACTGTTTTCCTTAAATTACCAGAGGAAATTGCAGTTTTGTTTAATCTTAACATTTTTAAATACTTAAACTACAATTGTCCAACAGTTTTTATTCACAACTTAAAGACAATTAAGTGTTGGATCATGAGATGGAGGTGAGTTTCTGTATTTACCAACCCATGAACACAGATACAGGTAACAGAGGAAACAAACACACATAGATTTGCACAGTTATCAATATACAAATACATAACATCTCTGATGGAAACATATCATATTAGCTATGGTTATAAGTTTAAGTAAAATGTTACTCACCAGCCATTTGAAAAAAGAACAAAGCACCCATGTTGAAACAGTTTGAACTTGAAAAACTGGAAAATGTTTCCCACTTTGATCTTCTTGCCTTGCTGTTGTCTGATGTTTAATTGTATTTGATGATGTAGAATGAAATCTTGTTCAAGTTTATAAATGGAAGTTTTTATTTTTAGTCTTGTTTAGTTTGAACTGAAATGGGAATAGCTTCCAGGTTGAAGTTTAAAACAATTTATAGGGACATTATTTGTACAAGGTATTTTATATTGTTTTGTTTGTACACAAATATAGGCTGACATGATATTAGAGATAAGGCAGGTATGTGGCTAGAGATGTAAACATTAAATTCCATTGTACAAATCTATACCTATTTAATTTGCCTATACTTGATTTTGCATCTCTTGTCTCGGCTGAGACAATAATATTTAGGTGGCTGCATTTAATTAGCTTGTACAATAGATATTTACTTTACTTTGTTTATAATTAAGTGTTGTTTCTTCCTTTTGTTTTTGCTATTTGCTTTCACAGTTTTCTTTCAGGCTTGCTAAGTTTGGATTGAACGAAATGAAATGAAGTAGATGTAAAGAAAAGATAGTGTACAGGTGATGTTATCTTATTTTATTTCTTTTGTACATTTTCGAATGACTAAATTATGGCTGAGATGATATTATTTTGGTGGCTAAAGATATGGCATGTATTGCTAGAGTCCTTTATGTTTTCATTTGCAAGCTTTTACCCATACTTTGTTTTCTTTTGCTTATCCTAGCCTTGCATTATTTTACTCGGCTGATTAAGATGTTATCTTCTTTTGTTTTGCAAACTTGAATATATATTATTCATTTTCTTTTCTTAGGTTTGTATTTGTTTAAGACTTTTAGAAACTGGGACTGCAAAGTCTTTTGTAACGAATGAAAGAAGATAAGTTGATAAATAACCATTTAAACTTAGATTTAAACTCGAATTCATTTAATTATCAATTTAAATAAAATTTAAATTTCGGGGTCGTTACAAACTTCCCTCCTTAAAAGAATTTCGTCCTCGAAATTACCAAGGAGACAAAAAGATAGATGAAGAATATTTCATCAACTCAAACTGAACATTTATTCTGCATTTGGCTCACCAAATCAGAATATCAATAACAGATACAAGAACCAATCTGTTTAACACTTCACAAGATACTCGGGTTATCCAGATCTACGAAATATACAAGGGCATCGGTTAGTTCAAAGGGATAACTAACTATTCGTAGAACATATCCGGATCCAAGGAATAGATAGATAGATGGATAAGATTTCAAAACTTTTAGTTTAGAAACTAAATTATACCTATCAACTATAACAATCAAAGCAACCAATGCAATCAATTCATCCATACAAACAAGTCTGGCCTATCTGGAGTTTACGTCCCATATTAATATATCAAATTTCTTCCTGGATCTACCAGAAATCATCGAAGAATTGAGGAAAAAATGCTGAACAAAAGAGATTGATAGAGAAAAGATTACTTCCTTGTTGTTACAGGGTATTGACCATTTATAGTCGTATTTCCCTGTCCCCTATCTCGTCCTCTTCTTGCACTCATACTCACTATCAGTAGATAGCAAGAGAATTTACTGAGACGTTCAAACGGATATCTGAGAATTACTCATTCTAGGGTATACTTCACCCCATCTCTAATGAGCTACTTAACGTGTTATACTCCTGAGCTAAAATTCAACCTTAGCTCTGATACCACTTGTCAAGACCCAAAAGTCGACCTTCGAAAATCGGCACCCGTACTTCACTTGTACTCAAAATGCCGTAGATTCAAATGCCGAATCTGGTTCTTGGGAGCTTATAACACAGTTAAGTAAAACAACACAGCGGAATAAAAGAATAATACATTGATATATAATATCTGATACAACAGAGTGATACAATGAATATCAATATACATCAGAGATATGATACAAGAAATAGCAGCGGAAAAGAAAACGATAACATCAGCAGCGGATAATCTCCATCTTCAAAGCACTAATCCAGAAATAGCTTGAACTCCCAATAACGATACACCAAGATAAGCAAGTGCAGTCCGATCCAAAGACTGAACTAGCTCCAGATAACCTACTCAACCTGAATATCTGAGAAACCCAACTCTAGACTGCCCGTGTGGAAAATAGTGGGCACCCAGAGTTTAGGAAAGGAACAATAAACTCCGGATCAGTCATGGGACTGGTGTGAGCAACAAAAACAGTTTATCTTTAAACAATCAACAAAAGAATTTTAAACATTGAAATCCGCAATGCTTTTAGAAAATGAAACTACCATAAGACCTCCCACCACACACACAATGCAAACGCAGAATTGGAGGAGATTTCTTCTTATGATAGTCAAAGATGCTTACTACGCAAAATCATTGGATTATTATTACTAGTGCATAGTGCAGAAAACATTTCGAAAGTAGAATATCAATCTTAGCCAGCATGGGTAACATTATAGTATGCCTACTATAGCTACCATATTAAATGGCAGGTTCTACAACTAAAACCGTACACGTCACGTATTGTTTCTTTGGATTTCCAACAAATGGTCAGGCTAAGGAACTTCCTATGCCACGATGGGTACGTCCCTGGAATAGACGACCCGAGAACCTAACCGGATCTCTGCCAACACAAGGCCGGGTTACCTCTGCAAAAATAGGTAACTACTGACACGCGTATGCCATCCCCCGATCGTCACCGATCTTCCCGAGGATCCCCGATTCGCAACAACCATAAAGTAATAAACTTGCAGCAACCACAGAGGTTAAGTATCTGGGCTCCATACCATGATACCATCTTTATCCAGAAAGAATGACATACACTAAGGGGTGCTACTCCCTAGAACCTTGCCGCATCTTTCCTGTTTTGACCATTTTCGGGGTGTGAGGTCCGACGAAGTCTCGTCCACAAAGCTACGCTTTCTACAAAGCCATGCTTCGGGTCAAACAAATGATCAACCTATGATCACAAAGATATAAGATCAAACAAATGATCATATCACAAATGATCAAACACTGATCATCACACAACAACACTCAGCATGCCACATTACCAAATTGGGATATATCGCTGATAAATTTCAACTACATAACCTCTGAGCTCGTATGTCTCAGAGAAGGGTGTTAAGCTAAGAGAATAAATTCTCCGCCACCAAACAGAAATGTATTTGAAAGAAATCGGCTTTATATCTCAAAGTGTAATGTCAGACATGTATCCATACAAGTCTGTTCCGGGTTCGAACAGAACCGAAGGCACTTCTCACGAAGCCCTTGCAAATCCGGATAATTCTCAATCACGTCCGGACTTCCCGTCACAAAAGAGTGATATAAATCTCTATACCGGTGCGACTCAGTGCAGAGACATTCGACAGGTTGTCCTTTCATTTTCGAAAAATATCCGGTCTTCAACACCGGTCTTCAAATGCTATCCATATACGACGTATCACTATTCGGAATGAGTTATACGATCCAAAGGTCCTTTCCCGGCTAACCCGAATAGTGAGCGAAATATTTAAAAACATACGGATATTGGGATTTCAATTAAGTCACAACTTAAACCCAAACTTTCTTTACAAATGGTTTAACAAATTACCATTTTAATCTTTTTAAACAAAAAGATTCAATTCACAAAGTTCACTTAATTTCACAAAGATTCATTCACAGATTTTCCAAATCGATTTCCATTTCAGTTTAATTTATTCGTTAAATCTTTAAAATAAAGATTCAACTTATAGTTTTCAAAACAATTTCATTTCTAATGGTTTAAACAAATCGTCATTTCAAATCTGTTAAAAATAAACAGATTTAATTTATAGCTTTCAAAAAGAATTCATTCATAACTTGGAAAAACAAATTTTCAATTCAGTCTTGAAATTCCTTTAATTAAACTGGAATTTCATTTCTTATCTGAAAGCTTTTATCATTTGAAAACAAACAGTTTTCAGTTTGGAAATCTGATTCATTCATACGAGTTGAAATCCTTAGTTTTAAATTCAAATTCCCAACTTATACTTTTAAAATGGTTTAATTTATACAAACACATTTATATCATCTTTTATCCCTAGTTTCCAAATCATAGATTTAATTTCAAACTTGAATTCAAATTTAAATCTAATTATTTAAATTTTCAAAACTCGATTAAGTTATTCAAAATGACTTTTATCTTTGAAATTCCATTTCAAAAGCTTTTCACTTTAAACCCAAATTTCCGATTTCAAAATCAATTGAAATTAAATGTAATAACCCGGATTTTTGAAAACATCTGTTAATTGATAATAATTGGATTAATTAATAGAAATACTGAATTATAAATTTAACAACTGAATCTAATCGTAAATATTTATGTTTTGATAAATATTTATTTGATCATATCTTAATATAATCACTTAAAAATCGACAAAGTATTCTTTTAAAAATAAGTAATGATGATTGTTTATATAAGTAACTTATTTAAATTAGACAAAATTGTTTATATATGTATTTATTTAGAATAGATCTTGAATTGGATTTTTAATGGAATTTAAAGGATTTAATTTGAATTTGAAATCTAAAAAAAGGAAGTATATCTTAAATATATGTTATATTGATTTGATCAAAAACATAAGTTATGTATAAATAAATGTTTATATAAATTCACATGTATATTTTCAAAAATCTAAAGCATATTTATATAAAATAAATACACATTATATTCATGTGAATATTACATAATTACTTATTCATAACTTAAATAAATAAGAAAGTAACATTTGTAAATTATTAATTAAACATTAAAAACACTTGTAAACTTATTAATATATGTTAATGACAATTGTAAACAAGAGTGTATATGTGTAAGATAATTAGAACTTAAGGGAACAAGTGTCATTCTCTTGAAAAGTTGAATTTAAAATTTAATTGTAAAATAAGAACAAGAGTTTTAATTTTCAGCAAATTTCTTTCTTCATTTTCAACCAAAAATGTAATACAAACTAAAGATCAGAAGAATTGAATACAAATCTGAAAGAAACAAAGATCAAAAATGAAAGAAGATAAAATCTGGAAATCAAATCAAAGAAGAAAAACTGGAAATCTGAGGAAATGAAAGCAAATTCAACATCAGTTTCAAAATCTTCAAATGCAATCAGATAAGGGAGATAAATTTCAGATTTTAAATTCAACAAAAGCAGAAGAATAGCAAGTTAAAAATCAAACAAGCCTGGGAAAACCTGGTCTCTGTTTCATAATAAAATGGTGAGCAAACTTTATCTTTTAAACCATATTTTCTTGATTTTTATGCCTGTGATGATAATAATTTGAAATATTGTATGAATGTTTATATATCTGCAAGATTTTATGTGCTTCTATGTATGAATTGAGGTATGCATGTTTGTGTTATGTATATGCACCTCTGTTGTTCTTCAGACAAGTATCATTCATAGAAAGAAAATCATACCTCAAAATATAAAACGATTTAGGCTTCAATCTCTAAATGAAAAGTTATGAGAACTATGTAATACAAATTAAAAAAATAAAAACAAGCAGAATTATTAAGCAGTTGTCTGGAAATTGGGATTTACAGTATAAATTCAAAAATAATCATTTATAAATTTATTAAGTATAATTACTTAGAGAAGTAATTAATGAATAATTACTTAATGTAATTAAGTAAAAAGGGAAATAATGTATGGAATTAATTAAGGATTAATCCCTTAGTATAATTAATTAAAGGGTTAGTTAATATAATTAATTGTTGGTTAATTAATAATGTGATTAATTACTTGTTGAGGTAATAAATTAAAAGAGTAACTAATTAATGAAGTAATTAGAAGATCATTAATTAATTAATGGAAGTAATTAAAGATAATTATTGAATGGTTAAGGATAATTAATCTATAATCAAGGTTTAATCTTCCACCATTTTTCCTCAATTCTACATCCTTCCAGCTATCTTTGCCCAGAGGCACGATCCTCAATTCGTCGACGTTCGTCAGGATTTGATGAACAACCCAACAACGATCATCTCAAGATATCTCGAAATTCAAAGAATACTTTGTCGATTTTTAAGTGATTATATTAAGATATGATCAAATAAATATTTATCAAAACATAAATATTTACGATTAGATTCAGTTGTTAAATTTATAATTCAGTATTTCTATTAATTAATCCAATTATTATCAATTAACAGATGTTTTCAAAAATCCGGGTTATTACATTCCTCCCCCCTTTAAATCTTTTCGTCCTCGAAAAGGAACGAAGCCAAAATTTATTCAATATTGATTATCAGTTAAATTATTCCTTAGACATCTTAACTCTTAAATTTTTTTTTTTTTTTTTCAAAACATTTTAAAATTTTACATAATATTATCAAAATAGTTTTTATAAAAATATTTTTTTACAACTCGATGTCTCAAACAGTCCATCCTTGTTCTCACAGAAATTCGGTCATACGTTGATCAAGCGTAAGACTGAAAATCTATCAGTACTTGGTAAATCCGTTTTCAACACCCAGTGAAAATAATTGGAAAATAATTTATGAAAATATAGAAACAGTTTGAAAACAGAGGAAATATCCTTGGTGAGAATGCTCTGGAAATCATCACCCCCATCCATGGTCACAGTTATATCACGGGTTACGTTGCCATCGCAGCAAAAGTCCATGTAACTGATAACAGCATGGAACCCACAACAGATCGCAGTTACATCCAGGGTTACGTTGCCGTCGCAGCAAAAGTCCATGTAACTGTTGGCTCTCAGCGGCACACACGATTTCGCTGTCAAAATGAAACTTCTCCCACATAGGTCGCAGTCTACCGATATAAAATCAAACGCAGACTGTTGGCTCTCAGCGGCACAAACGACTTTCGCTATGTTACCATAGTGTCACTGTCTACGTTTGATTTTATATCGGTAGACTGTGACACTATGGTAACATAGCGAAAGTCGTTTGTGCCGCTGAGAGCCAACAGTCTGCGTTTGATTTTATATCGGTAGACTGCGACCTATGTGGGAGAAGTTTCATTTTGACAGCGAAATCGTGTGTGCCGCTGAGAGCCAACAGTTACATGGACTTTTGCTGCGACGGCAACGTAACCCTGGATGTAACTGCGATCTGTTGTGGGTTCCATGCTGTTATCAGTTACATGGACTTTTGCTGCGATGGCAACGTAACCCGTGATATAACTGTGACCATGGATGGGGGTGATGATTTCCAGAGCATTCTCACCAAGGATATTTCCTCTATTTTCAAACTGTTTCTATATTTTCATAAATTATTTTCCAATTATTTTCACTGGGTGTTGAAAACGGATTTACCAAGTACTGATAGATTTTCAGTCTTACGCTTGATCAACGTATGACCGAATTTCTGTGAGAACAAGGATGGACTGTTTGAGACATCGAGTTGTAAAAAAATATTTTTATAAAAACTATTTTGATAATATTATGTAAAATTTTAAAATGTTTTGAAAAAAAAAAAAAAAATTTTAAGAGTTAAGATGTCTAAGGAATAATTTAACTGATAATCAATATTGAATAAATTTTGGCTTCGTTCCTTTTCGAGGACGAAAAGATTTAAAGGGGGGAGGAATGTAATAACCCGGATTTTTGAAAACATCTGTTAATTGATAATAATTGGATTAATTAATAGAAATACTGAATTATAAATTTAACAACTGAATCTAATCGTAAATATTTATGTTTTGATAAATATTTATTTGATCATATCTTAATATAATCACTTAAAAATCGACAAAGTATTCTTTTAAAAATAAGTAATGATGATTGTTTATATAAGTAACTTATTTAAATTAGACAAAATTGTTTATATATGTATTTATTTAGAATAGATCTTGAATTGGATTTTTAATGGAATTTAAAGGATTTAATTTGAATTTGAAATCTAAAAAAAGGAAGTATATCTTAAATATATGTTATATTGATTTGATCAAAAACATAAGTTATGTATAAATAAATGTTTATATAAATTCACATGTATATTTTCAAAAATCTAAAGCATATTTATATAAAATAAATACACATTATATTCATGTGAATATTACATAATTACTTATTCATAACTTAAATAAATAAGAAAGTAACATTTGTAAATTATTAATTAAACATTAAAAACACTTGTAAACTTATTAATATATGTTAATGACAATTGTAAACAAGAGTGTATATGTGTAAGATAATTAGAACTTAAGGGAACAAGTGTCATTCTCTTGAAAAGTTGAATTTAAAATTTAATTGTAAAATAAGAACAAGAGTTTTAATTTTCAGCAAATTTCTTTCTTCATTTTCAACCAAAAATGTAATACAAACTAAAGATCAGAAGAATTGAATACAAATCTGAAAGAAACAAAGATCAAAAATGAAAGAAGATAAAATCTGGAAATCAAATCAAAGAAGAAAAACTGGAAATCTGAGGAAATGAAAGCAAATTCAACATCAGTTTCAAAATCTTCAAATGCAATCAGATAAGGGAGATAAATTTCAGATTTTAAATTCAACAAAAGCAGAAGAATAGCAAGTTAAAAATCAAACAAGCCTGGGAAAACCTGGTCTCTGTTTCATAATAAAATGGTGAGCAAACTTTATCTTTTAAACCATATTTTCTTGATTTTTATGCCTGTGATGATAATAATTTGAAATATTGTATGAATGTTTATATATCTGCAAGATTTTATGTGCTTCTATGTATGAATTGAGGTATGCATGTTTGTGTTATGTATATGCACCTCTGTTGTTCTTCAGACAAGTATCATTCATAGAAAGAAAATCATACCTCAAAATATAAAACGATTTAGGCTTCAATCTCTAAATGAAAAGTTATGAGAACTATGTAATACAAATTAAAAAAATAAAAACAAGCAGAATTATTAAGCAGTTGTCTGGAAATTGGGATTTACAGTATAAATTCAAAAATAATCATTTATAAATTTATTAAGTATAATTACTTAGAGAAGTAATTAATGAATAATTACTTAATGTAATTAAGTAAAAAGGGAAATAATGTATGGAATTAATTAAGGATTAATCCCTTAGTATAATTAATTAAAGGGTTAGTTAATATAATTAATTGTTGGTTAATTAATAATGTGATTAATTACTTGTTGAGGTAATAAATTAAAAGAGTAACTAATTAATGAAGTAATTAGAAGATCATTAATTAATTAATGGAAGTAATTAAAGATAATTATTGAATGGTTAAGGATAATTAATCTATAATCAAGGTTTTAAAAAGTAATTAATCAAGAAAGATTAATTAAGACCTAGAGAGTAAGTAATTAATTAATTTGAAATTAATTAATGTTAAGTAAGATGGATTAAGGTAATCCAAGTAATTATAGGTTAGAAATTAAATTAATTTGAGATTAAATTAATTAAGAATAAATCAACTTGTTATGGATGGTTGAATAATATTGGGTTACTTGGATTGATTTTATCTCTGATGGGTAATTGTGATGCTATGTGATATAATATGTTCGGGTGGAACTGTGATAATATGGATTATCTATCTGTAATGGAATCGCTAGTGTAAATATGTTACTCTGAATAAATTGATTTGTTTTCACTTAAACAACTTGGATTTAAGATGACATTGGTTTCGAAGAGACCGGGGTCGGGTATCAGTAAATACCCGAAACCACTTCGATTTGAATCTTCTATAATTCTTTATAGATTAATATGTGAAATCAATAGGCCGGTTTTTGGGATAATATGGACCAATTAAACTAAGTTGGATACTTAGATATTGTTTGTGAAAATAAGTGTTGACGATATAAGTAGTTTACTTATAGTAAAGTATGAGTTACCCGGGTTTAAATAAGTTCTATACATTGAAATTTCATGTTAGATGAGTTACTCACGCTGGTTTCCAGCCTGACCCGGGTGTTACTTTGTTGTAATGCTCGGGTCAGACCGAGTATTACAGATTTCAAGTAAGGACGTTCTGGAGCTCAGGAGGCGAGCTGGATGTCAGGAACGTATGGAGTATATTCCGTTGTGATATTATAGTTGTCTGAGACATGTTAACTTTAACTGTCTAGTACATTTGTGAATGTTGTAACTCTGATGTATTAAAATGTAATTAACAAATACAGTTTTCTTTGTATAACTGATATTATTATTTGTTATTATATTTAATCCGCTGCGAATGTGAGATGTTGTGTTCTCTGTTCTTCTTTCTTCTTTCTGTTTCTTTCTTCTATCTCTTTCTTTTTCTTCTAACTATCTGGAATTTTCGAGTTCGAAAACCCCGGGTTGTTACATTAAAATTTCAATTTCAAAAATATTAACTTTAAATTATCTGTGACTTAATCGATTTCCACGTGAAATCCATATTTATGTGTGTAAAAGTGTAGTCCAGGGGTTTCACACACAATAGTGCAACATCAATCATCACATAACAAAATACAGGATATAGTTGATAAGCGATATAAGAACAACGCTTATCGTTCATTTATAGATCACAAATCACAGATAAATAGATTACAGTACAGACCACACATAATATCAGGCTATATCACAAGCATCACAGATCAGAATATCAAACAATTCAACATTCAATAGAATCTAAACATTCACAAGCGAATTCATTAATCAACTGATTAATTTAAATCAGATGTATCAAATTGTTAATCTGGGTTAATTATCGTAATTTAATTACAAATTATTTGAAAATCTTTCTTTCAAATTTTTTAGTTAACCCTTAATCATTAACTAATCATTCTTAATTAAATGAATTAATTGATCTTTAATTATTAAATTAATCTTAATTAATTGCCATTATTAATAAATCCTTTGATTTATTAACAAATAATAAATTCACATTTTAAATTATCTTTAATTAATTACATTCAGTAATTATTTATTCATTACTTCTCTAAGTAATTTTTTTATTTTCCAAATCGTCAAGTGATTATTAATTTAAACTTTAGTTAATACATTTAAACTTATAATTACAAATTATCAATACCAATTATCAATTATCACTCAAATTATCCTAATGGTTAAAGAATTTAAATCTTTAATCTCTATTACTAAGAGTGATTCCATTTCCCATTATTTATTTTATTTTCAATATGTTGAAACATTTATTTCACTCTTCCTTTTTAACTTTCATTTTAAATTCCAAGTTTAAAACGAACACCAATTGAGCTTTAAATCAATTCATAAACTAACTTAAAAAAAATCTTTAAATTACGAATTAAAAGAAAATCTTAGTTATGGTAAGATTTTAAATCAAATCCCCTAAAATTTCAAATATTTAAATTAAATTAAAGTATTTAGATTTTAAATTTTGTCTACATTCAAAAATCTGGAAATTTAAACATTTATTTACCCTAAGTTTAACTTTGGTTCCAAGTTAAAAGAAATCAATATTTCAAAACTGTGAAACAGTTACAGTTTAAACTTGAAACAAAACTACCCGAGATTCACCCCAAATTACTTCAAGTAAAATAGGGCTTCCCTCGAGCAAAACAACAACCTACTCGAGTAAATCTCGAGTCTCTTCCAGCCTGAATTCGAACCCACCAAAACAGTTCACCAGAGAATCACCCCACCGTGCACGTGCACGTGCACGCTCCCATCAGCCACCTCCGGTCGACCACGACCATTCCCACATCACGGCGACCACCCCGACATTCTATCCCTAACCTCCGAACGTATTCCCAGCCTCGAAAACGAGATCGAGCTCCTTACCTCAAAGACTGGAAACACTGTCCTTATCACCTAACCTGGCAACGCTTCCAGTTCGTCGCTCCGACCATCTACGCACCTGAAATTTTGGCCATGAATTCGTCAATCACCCCTCTATCAAAATACAGAAAATCGAGACACTCGATCCGTTTCTGAGCTTGAACGAGACAAAAGATCTCAACATACAAAAACTAGGTCTCCAGTTTTCAAACGCTTCTCGTCGCCACCACGATGATCTTTCGACCCTTCCACCATTTTTTCCAGGCTCCCCTATCACTCCTCTACCTCTCGACCAAACTACGTCATCTCCAGTCGATTCGAACATCTCGAGCAACTTAAAACATCCAAAACAGAGAGGTAGGAACTGCTCTTCACTCTCTTGTTTAAAAATTGTAGTTTTCGTTTTAAAAATCACGAATTTGTACGTAGTTTCAATTTATATACCTGATTTCTTAAAATAAGAAAGTTTGTTTTTAACACATTTAAAAGTTATACTGTTTTCCTTAAATTACCAGAGGAAATTGCAGTTTTGTTTAATCTTAACATTTTTATATACTTAAACTACAATTGTCCAACAGTTTTTATTCACAACTTAAAGACAATTAAGTGTTGGATCATGAGATGGAGGTGAGTTTCTGTATTTACCAACCCATGAACACAGATACAGGTAACAGAGGAAACAAACACACATAGATTTGCACAGTTATCAATATACAAATACATAACATCTCTGATGGAAACATATCATATTAGCTTTGGTTATAAGTTTAAGTAAAATGTTACTCACCAGCCATTTGAAAAAAGAAGAAAGCACCCATGTTGAAACAGTTTGAACTTGAAAAACTAGAAAATGTTTCCCACTTTGATCTTCTTGCCTTGCTGTTGTCTGATGTTTAATTGTATTTGATGATGTAGAATGAAGTCTTGTTCAAGTTTATAAATGGAAGTTTTTATTTTTAGTCTTGTTTAGTTTGAACTGAAATGGGAATAGCTTCCAGGTTGAAGTTTAAAACAATTTACAGTGACATTATTTGTACAAGGTATTTTATATTGTTTTGTTTGTACACAAATATAGGCTGACATGATATTAGAGATAAGGCAGGTATGTGGCTAGAGATGTAAACATTAAATGCCATTGTACAAATCTATACCTATTTAATTTGCGTATACTTGATTTTGCATCTCTTGTCTCGGCTGAGACAATAATATTTAGGTGGCTGCATTTAATTAGCTTGTACAATAGATATTTACTTTACTTTATTTATAATTAAGTGTTGTTTCTTCCTTTTGTTTTTGCTATTTGCTTTCACAGTTTTCTTTCAGGCTTGCTAAGTTTGGATTGAACGAAATGAAATGAAGTAGATGTAAAGAAAAGATAGTGTACAGGTGATGTTTTCTTATTTTATTTCTTTTGTACATTTTCGAATGACTAAATTATGGCTGAGATGATATTATTTTGGTGGCTAAAGATATGGCATTTATTGCTAGAGTCCTTTATGTTTTCATTTGCAAGCTTTTACCCATACTTTGTTTTCTTTTGCTTATCCTAGCCTTGCATTATTTTACTCGGCTGATTAAGATGTTATCTTCTTTTGTTTTGCAAACTTGAATATATATTATTCATTTTCTTTTCTTAGGTTTGTATTTGTTTAAGACTTTTAGAAACTGGGACTGCAAAGTCTTTTGTAACGAATGAAAGAAGATAAGTTGATAAATAACCATTTAAACTTAGATTTAAACTCGAATTCATTTAATTATCAATTTAAATAAAATTTAAATTTCGGGGTCGTTACAAAAGGGTATTCCTTGTGTTATCATGTCTTCTGAGAACGAGCCTTTAAGGATTAACAGGTCTGCATTTCTTACAATTTGTAGCTTTGATTTGATTTTAAATTATTTTTTTGGTTATTGTATTTTAGGTTTTTAGAAATATGAAATATGAAATTTGTTGGAATTATATGTTTATCCATACACCTTGTTAGTAAATAAATTAGCATAAGAAACAACTATTTAATAACCAGTCAAAAAGTTGCTTTGTGCAATTGATGATTCCAATTGGGTACTAGAATTGTTATCTTGGCATTTGTTGAAATTACGTTTTCTTACTATTTTGCTTACCTGTTCCTTTGCATTATGATTTCTTTTAGCACTTTACTATTTTAACTTAAGTTCTTGCTTTACTATATTGAGTTGTGTTTTCTTAAATTATTATACTTCTCTTTTGCTATTGGGTACCTTTTCTTCTCGTTACTTTTGCTTCTCTTCATATTTTTTGCGGCGCACAAATTAGTTGATCACCAGCCATCGAATACAAGAGGTAGAGAGTTCCAAACTTCATAGTGTATTGGGATATGATGATTGTACTGCATTCAAATTTCTAACTACATAATTATTATTAAGTCGAGACAAAAGATACTTCAATCGGCTAAATTTCATGTAATGGTCTCTCTAAGTTTAACCCATTTATACTGCATTCAGTTTCATGTACACGGTAGCAGTTAAATGCTAACAAACCCATGAAATATTTCTACATATGTATATTTAGCCTTTTAGTCTGTACCTAGGTATTTTAGTGAATAAGCTCTCTCTTCAATCAGATAAAGTCATGCTTATCAAATTTCTTGTAACATATGAAAGGGTTGGAAGCAGTGAAAGATTCTATTTTGCTCATTTTAACTAATTGTGGTTGATTAGCTAATTAGTTGAAATCTAATGATGATTCATTATGAGTCCCATCACATGAAAAAGAAAGTACCAACACATATATATTTTCTCTACTCTTGCTATACACTTACTTAAGTTTGATGTTCTTTTCTTTGACATCAGTGGGAAAACAATTTCAATTTGTTATATACATGTTTGATCTCCATTATTAGCATGTTTGTATATCATGTGTTTGTAGTTTTGATTAGGACAATTGTATTATAGATTGTCATATATCCTAAATAGTAATGCTTTTTATGCTATCTTACTTATTAGTCATCAACAAAAAAAATTACGACTAAAAACCAAAATTAAATTCTACATTACTTACTTAATTTTCGTAGCCTCTAATATTAATTTCTCACTCTTTAACTTGAATTCTTTTTCTTCCAAATGATGTTTTGGAAATGATTTTATTTTATGTTGTATAGTAAGGTTAATAGACTATATAATAATTATGCTGTATTTTGGGTAATAGGGTTAAAGTTTACAGAATCTGGCAGGGATGTTTGTAGTATAAACAATTTTAACACTGTAAGCTTTATTCCAATTTAGTATATAATCAATGGATTTATATTTATTTGAACACACTAATTTTGGGTAATTTAAATCATAGGCATGCCCAGTTCTTGTGTGCTTAGAGGATGTTGAATGTATATGTCCATTATGTTGCCACGAAAGTTTTAGATAATTGTAATTCTACATTCATTTGCGGTTAATTTTTAGTTGATATCATCTATAATGTCAAAAACCCCACTGGGTGCTTGTAAATAACAGTGTTCATGATCAGTGCATTTTGTTGACCATCGCTAATGTAATGTTTTCTTTTTTTTCTTTTACATGGGTATAGTTGGTGTGGCCAAATACATGCTGTAGAGAAAGAGATAGGTTAAATAAATGCTACTCTTTTATAGATCTTGTTAAACTATATTTTCTTAATTGATTTTTTTACACATATCATTACTATTTACATGAATGAGTGAATGCTTTTACTAGAAATGCTGATCATAAAAGCTACAAATAAATAATGATTGTTTTTCATTTTAAATCTTAATTATATAAACATCGAACCATTTAACTCCCCGGTATATTAATGTTCACTGACCAAATGATTGAACAATTCTTTTGTTCATAGCACTATCAGTATCACATTTTACATCGACCTTTTTCTTCTATTTATTACTTTTTGCCGTTGCTATGTTCTTAATGTGCACATTCAATACTTATGTTGTCAGCATAGGAAAAGTAGACTTCAACCGGGACTTTTCTATGATTGGATTGCTTAGGTCCACTATTGCTGCTTGTGGCTTAGGCTAGAGACTAGAGTAACTATCATTAAAATTATTGGAACATGAGTGTCTAATGAGAAATTCTCCTAACCGGGGCTTAATACTTGCATTGGTTTGATTTGTCATAATACAACTGTTTGATCCATTATCTAGTATGGAAATACTTATCCAGTTTTGTTAAAATTCAATAACTTTTATCTAGCTGGCGATTATTTTGTGCTTCAACTAAGTATTGGTTGGTTGCATGATCTAAAATTCAATTGGTTAGTTAAAATCTACTGTATAAATATCAATGTATGTTTTAATATGTTTAGACTTGGGTAGGCGTGAGTTTGCATTTTATTATTTCTTATGTAAAGTAGAAGTACATTTTTAGGGCCCTTTTTAGTGAATCACTATGTATTTCTTGTCTTAGTTAATAGCAATACATTCTTTTCCTCACCCTATTTATGCTACTAACTAAAACAAGAAATACACTGCCGAAGGTTGCTGAAAGGAAGTAGGGCAGGCTCAGAATTGTTGTTATGATGCCATGCAATTCCATGTTGGTGGATAATGACAGCAAAAGATTGCTGAAATGAACATGGTGCAATAAAAACAAGAGCATTGTATAATTGTAGGCGCAAACTCCTTTTTCATATGAAATTATAACTACAAGATGGTGAATGCTTGCAGGTACTAACTAAAGTCTATGCTGAAACAACATTTTATATATAACTGTAAGATTGGACTTTATTTATTTCATTTCATTTATAACTTTGATTATTTATATGACATTATTTATAATATGATATACTCGTACAATGTTGTAGATGTTTGATATTAGATTTGAAGTCTTACGAATTAACATAATTGTTTGACTGTATGTTCTGCTTTCACTTGTGCAGGCATTGGATTTCCAAAGTGAGCAATGTTGGACTTTTATGATGCAAGCTTTCATTTATGCATGCAACAAAGAATTATGGGTTATCAAGCGTTTTGTTAGCACCAGTTTGGTATAACATTTTGTTAGTACTAGGTGTGTAAATTTGTATACAAATGGTTATTGTATGTGAGTTTGGTAATTTTATCAAAAAACTATTGTACTAGAATTGTTATGGATATCTTATTTGATTATATGATTAATATGTTTTTTTAATTGTTTGAATATGATGATTATGTGACTGATTGTTGATTGATATAGTAGAAACAAAATAGACCATCAACAGGAAATAATAGCATGAAAAAATGATGCAAAATGATCAACAACTTTTAGTAGCGTTTCAAAAACGCTATAGAAATACATATAGTGGCGTTGAGTAAACGCAACCGTAAAGTAGGGGTAAAGTTGGAAACTCTTTTGGTAGCGCCGAAAAACCGTTTGGTGGCATTTTTAAAATGCTACAAAAGGATTTATGGTGGCATTTGAGAAATGCTGCAATAAAAAGATTTATAGTGGCGTTGAAATAAATGCAACTAAAAATCATGGATTTTTAGTTGCGGGCTTTATAACGGCATATATCAAAACACTACCATAAGTTTTTGTAGCGTTTTTTGTGCGCCACCAAAAATAAAATTTCTTGTAATGCATCCAGTCCCAGTCTCCTTCTGTAATTTAACTATTAAACCTCTCTTCACCCGGAGGAACAGGTATTATAGCGCCCGAGCAATCGAACAGGACTTCTACCACCTTGACAACCGAATAGGACTTCTACCGCCTGAGCAACCGAACAGGACTTCTTCAATACAGAAAATTTTCTTGACAGTATGTGCTCTGTAGATAGCACAGATTAATCTTTAGAGTACACCCTTACTATAATCTTCTTCTTTGTGGTATATAGTGTACTATGTGAAGATTGGAAGCAATTGTAATAACAAATAGATTTGTGCTTTAATGTTTAAGTGATTTGAAAGTGTTTATGAAAGCAAATGGTAGAAAATAGTTTGCAAGAATATAGAATAGAATCAGAGAATAATGTTGTGTTTTGCAGACTGAAATCTAGGCTATTTATAGAGTTAAAAAGTTGTAACTATTCGTGAAAAGATACGGCCAAGAGATATGGAAACAACTGTTGAATTAACAGATGTTTCTGTCCATTGAAAAGTGGTGACCGTTCGAAAAAATAGCCGTTATGAATATTCAGCTGACTGAAGATATGAATTAAGTAGATTGAACGTTCAAATGATTTTGAAATTTAAGAAGTTATTGAAAAGACACTTTTTTAGTCGACTGAACTGGGGTGTTTAGTCGACTGAATGTTCAAACATTTTTGTGCATGTTTGCACGTTTTAGTCGACTTGCTACCCCAGTTCAGTCGATTGAAACTGTCATTTTAAGCCTATTTTACTTAGTTTTGAAAGCAACATGTTTTATAAATTTATATAATTAAAACCCAAGTTTATGTAAATTAATTTGAGTAAGATTCAAAAGCTTGTGTGCATGTATATACCACCGAGGAGAGATTTTAACAAATGTTGACTACTAACTAGAATATAGAAAACCAATTATAAAAATTGAAACTTGTCTTCAAAATCTTTTGGTTTTCAATCTATTGTCGAGTAGAATAGTATCTTCTCTTACAGTTTTGGTTAGTTCATATAATATATACTTATATAGTTGTCACAATCAAAACCTCAAAATACTAGGTTTTAACAAAAGTGGTTGCCAACGCTTTCGATAGCTTAGACCACATGAAGTTAGGTATCTGACTCACGATTTAGAGTTGGCGGCTGTAATCTTTGCTTTGAAGGTGCGAAGACACTATCTTTTGGGAGAAAGATTTGAGTAGAGATGGCTGGTGTTTTTAGCATCTTATGATCTCGGTATTGAGTATACGCCAGGGAAAGGAAATAAAGTTGATGATGCACTTAGCAGAAAACATCAATATGTAGTGATAACTATGTTGGCAGAATGGAAGGATTTAGAGGCATTGTCTACTTGTAGCGTGCAATTAAGATCGACGGCTAGTTCTAGTCAAGGTACCATAATATTATCATGTTTAGAAGTTCGACCGTTATTGATCGAAAGGATTGCTTCTAAGCAGAGAGATGATCCATTACTAGCTGAAAGGATTAGAAGATTAGAGAATGGAACTGAGATTGATCATCTAAAAGATTTTTGTCTCGACAAGAATGTATGGTCAAGAAAGAAGGGATGATTGTGTGTTCCAAATGTTGGTAACCTAAGGAAGGAAGTTCTTAGGAAGTATCATCGATCGAAGTTTACTATTCATCTAGAAGGAAACAAGATGTATCAGGATATGAAGAGGAGTTTCTTCTGCGAAGATATGAAAATGGATGTAGGCTTATGGGTAAAGAAATGTTTGAATTGCCAGCAAGTGAAAGTGGAGCATCAAAAGCCAAGTGGTTTTCTTGAGCCTTTAGATATATCAGTTTGGAATTGAGATTCTATATCCATAGATTTTATTGACAGGCTGCCAAGGTCAAATAGGGGAAATGAGATTATTTGGGTTATAGTGGGTAAACTAACCAAGAGTGCATATTTCATTCTCGTTAAGTCGACAAGGACGCCACCTATATTAGCTAAGTTCTTTATGAAGTATATTGTTAGACTGCATGCGATTTCTAGCAGTAAAGTCAATGACAAGGATATTTTGTTCACTAGTGAATTCTGGAAGAGTATACAGGAGATGTAAGGTACCAAGCTTAAGATGAGTACTGTTCACCACCCACAAACGGATGGGAAAACAGAGAAGGTCAATAAGATACTTGAAGATTTTTTGAGAGCTTGTGTACTAGATTTTGGTGAGTCATGGGAAGACCATTTGCACTTAGTTGAGTTTTCCTATAATAATAGTGATCAGACAAGTATAGGAATGGCGCCTTAAGATGCTTTGTATAGAAAGCTGTGCAAATCACAGGCATGTTGGTTAGAGTCCGAAGACATATTGTTTCTTGGTCCAGATATGGTAAGAGAAGCCGCAGAAAAGATTGAGTTGATCCGAGCACGGGTGAAGGAAGCTCGGTCTAGGCAGAAAAGTTACGCAAATAAGAGGCGTAAGAATTTAGAGTTCTCAGTTGGAGATCACGTTTTTGTTAAAGTTTCACCTATGAAGGGTGTGGTATGATTTGGAAGGACATAAAAATTTGCACCGACGCTTATAGGTCCATTTCCTATTATAGAGAGGATCGAGGAACTTGCTTATAGAATAGAGTTACCGAATAGTTTGGCAGAAGTCCATAATATGTTTCATGTTTCTTATCTTAGAAAGTATGTATATGATCTAGAGACTACTATTACTCCGACTACAATGGAAGATTTAGTAGTGGAACCAGATATGATTTTTGTTAGGCAACTAGTGCGAGTGTGGCAAGAGATAATAAAAGGTTAAGGAACAAGATAGTAAAGGTAGTGAAAGTCCAGTGGAGTGACAATGAGAAAGACTGTACTTGGGAGACGAAAGACAGGATTATAGAGACTTATCCTGCATTGTTCTGATGGTATGTTGTATATTGTCGTATATAGACATTTTGCTAGTCAGGTAGGCTAGTATTGTTGTTATGTGATGTTACAGATGTTTGCATGATGGATATGCTTGTTATTATCCTTATCAAAATTTCGAGGATGAAATTCTTTAAGGAGGGAAGCTTGTAACACCCTTAATTTTGAGTAACATTATTCAAGAGATTTAATAAAATAAATTAAATAGGATAATGTGTGGTGTGATAAGTGGATTGGGATTTGATAACTAATTGGGTTAGACCTTATCTAATTAACTAATAAGATTGTTTTAAAAATATAATACAGAAGGGAATAAATGAGAGGGGCAAATTAGGATAGATCTTTCTTTTATCTCTTAAAACCTTCTCCTCCTATTTCATTATCATTTTCACAACAATCAAATTGCAAATCATATAGGCCGGCAATAACTAAAAGGGTTAGAAGAAGAAAGCTAAGGAATTTCAAAAGGAAAGCTAGGAAGATCATTCTCCATCAAATCTCAACTCCATTATCCTATCAAAGGTAAATAATAGTATCTATATCCAGTTTTCAAGTTTCTTTTGGATTTATTATATAATTCTGAATTGATTGGGTTAATATATCATGTTTGGATTGGTTATGTCATTATTGGATTAATGAGGAATTGTGGGAATTTTTATGGAATTGATTAAATAGGTTTTAAGGGTAAAACCTAAGTTTTTTTTCTCCTAATGATTTGAAATTTTGATGTATTGTGTAAAACAATATTTCTGAGATGGGTTTTTAATTTCATAATTTTCCAAATTAATGGGAATATTTTTATGAATTTCCAAAGGAAGAAAAGGTAATTATTTCGGGTTTTAATTCTTCAAAATAATTGAATAAGGATTTTGGTCTGGTGATTTTTATATGTTAAAGAATATGGTAATTTAGATTTTTGGTGAATTTAAAGATTTTTCCCATGCAATTATGATTTATTATGAATTTAAAAAGCTGGAAAAGCTTATAAATAATATTACATAATTAGTATTGACTAAGAGATGCAAAATGAATATTTGAGAAGGTAAATAGGTTAGGGTGGTTTCTCTGAAAAAGGAATTGGATAAAGATTATTTTTAACCAATAGAAAATTAACAAGTGTTAAGGGTTGGTGAAAAGTAATTGTTTTTAATAGAAATAAAACAGTCTTTATAATATTATGATATTGCCATATGCCAATGTTTATGTCGAATCCTAGCGACATTAATATGAATGGATGAATATGATAACAACTAAGTTGGTATGGAATGGATCTGTTCGGGTTGAATTCTTATATTATAAGGCTTGAGGTATTGAATTAATGTCGACATAGGTAATCTCGTAACATGCTAGAACTATGCCGACCTCCCTGGTTTCTTTGTTTTGAAATCTATAACATATGATATTGATGCTGCAACTTTTCACCATGGTCTTAAACAATGCCACATGCTTCCTATTTGATGCCATAGCTTAAGGCAATAATGCCACAAATTATTATTTATGACATTAAATACGTTAGGCAATGATGCTGCTGGTATTACATACGAGATAGAAGTGTTATGGCAATGGTGCCACTTGTACATACATACTTTCGACATCAACATAAAATGACAATGATGTCACCTATTATCAATTTTGGCATTCTATTTTATAGCGACATAGTAGCCTAGTTTTATTAAATCAATATCAAATGTTTTTAGGCATTGACGTCGGAAGTCATCAATGTTGATCTTACTTTATTAAAGCAACCGAAATCAATATTTTTGTAATATTGATGTCGTATGTCATCAATATCGGCCATATTGATGCCGCAAGTTTTCAAGGAAGAACATATTCTAACTTATGGAATTATGCCTTATAATGAAGAGGTGCGACGTCCTTATATTATTACCAAAAGTATACATGGCAGAATTAAAATGGAATATAAATTTGCATGAGAAATTGGTAAAGTAATGGGCTATATTTTCCTTATTTTATATTTGAATTAAGGGGATAATCATATATGATGATAAAGGTTTTAAAGTAATAAATTATTGTTTAGCCCAAGTTTTGACAAGAAATTACCAAAGGGAGTTATTGCTTAAGATTAAGTAATTTAAGATGCCAATGACCATCGTTTGAACATATTTGAATGATGGATGCTATTTTTTCTTGTTATTATTTGATCAGTTACTTTTGCATTATTATTATTGTCACACTCACATCATCATTACTCATAACTGCAATTTTGGGGATAATTAATGGCAGAATAACTAGTTAGGTTGACTCAATAATGAGTATAGTCAAACTTAACTTTTTAGTGAGTAGAATTGCATCCAAGAGATCAGGTAGGTCAATGGTGTAGGATACCCGTATTGATTAAAAGATTATAATTTGAGATATGATATCGGACGGGTCCAATAGGTTCACAGTCATCCTGTGAAAACTATGGCTCGAGTAATGTTATTGGAGAAACCCAATAGGTTCTTAGTGATCCCATGAAAACAATGATTGGAGTTATGTTATTGGTGAGTCGCAATAAGGTCATCGTGACCATATTAGAACTATGGTTTGAGAAATGTTATTGGACAATTCCAATAGGTTTATAGTGATCCCATGAAAACTTTGGTTGGAAAGTGTTACTGGTGAAAGCCAATTGGTTCTTAGCGATCCCATGAAAACTAAGATTCAGGACATGTACTCCCTAAAAATTTTGACACGTTATTTGTCAGCTCATGAAAACTAATAGGTTCATAGTGACCCTAGGAAAACTAGGAGTTGAGACAGATAGTCAGTGTTGTGAGAATGAGTGAACTTAGGGTAGATATAACCCTAAATTGACAGATGAGTCAGATTTACCCACATTGCATACCTGCTTAAGATTATGTTATGTTGTTCTAACCATTGTGGTTGTAGGTGCATGACTATGATTGATATATTTTGGATAAGATATAGTGAGGGGAAACCCCGTTCCGCTCACCGGCGTGGTCCCACTAGACATCTATTTGGTTCGAGATGGAATGTTATTATTCCACCAGACTTTTCATCTGACCTAAAGTTTTTGTTTTTTGAACTAAGCTCTCGGGTACTCATTTGAGTAGGTCGAGAGTGGGTATTTTCAGGTTAGACGAATAAGATTCAGAAGACGGGCGAGAGGCAAGCTAGTTAATATTTGGAGTTTTTATTTCCTCTATATCATGTAAAGCTTATGCTATGTTTGAATGGATGTAATGGCAGAACTTATAACTATCAAGTATTAGACTCTGATCAACCAAGGGAGCATCTTCATATGTTGCTCATGGAGTATTTTTTAATTATTATATTTTCTGTGAACATGAGAAACGATTGGGATTATGCAACGAATGCGAAAATCTTATTTCTAGGATATAATGAAAGCTTTTTTAATTAAAAATGTCTGAAACTTTTTTCATGTTTATGTGCTTCCGATATTATTGATATGATTAACATAACCACATTTTATCACGGAAAATAATACTATTGATGACTACAGCATCTGTAGCGCTTATTTTCGGGCCTCGAAATGGGGGATGTTACATTTGTAGTAAATGTTGCTTTAGTAACATTTGTAGTTAAACACTTGAATTATATTTTAATGTGGGAAAATGTAATTAAATGATTTTGGGAGATACAGATCTTTAATAATGGAATTTTAAAGATAATAACAAGTATGGAATCTTTTGGGAAAAGATAGAAAAGTATAAGTTTTTAGAGTATAAAAGAGGGAAGAGGTTTATAGTAGGGCTGCTAATTTTTAGTATGACTCGAAACACGACCCGAATATTACACGGAAATTAACAGGTTAACCCGACCTGTTTAAGTGGGCGGGTCATTTTCGGGTCAACCGGAATTTGACCCGTTTATAAACTGGTGGGTTTCGGGTTGACCCGTGAACCGAAATTTGACCCGCTTATAACTTGTTTATACTTATATGGGTTAACCTGACCCGATTATTACCCAACCCGACCCATGAAACAAAATTTGACCCGTTTATAACCCATTTACGACCCATTTATAACCCCTTTATATCTTATACGGGCTGACTCGACCCTTTTACGACCCGACCTAATCCGACCCGTTTATAATTGGGTTACATAGGTCGGGTCGGGTCCACCCATTTATAATCGGGTCCTGTTAGCTATTTCTAACCTGTTTAATAAACGGGTTGACCTGACCCATTTATAATCAACCCGAACCCGACTTGACCCTACCTGAACCCGACCCATTAATAGCCCTAGTTTATAGTAACAATGTTTAAGTACATTTGTTTCTAACCTCTTTGACAGTGTTTTAAGTAAGTAAAACTTGTTATTGATTTGTGAATATACTTATACCATTGAGATAAGTATATGAATACATTTAAGAGTATTGAAATGTATGGAAATGAATAGTCAAGTTTTAGTTAAAAAGTGGAGTTTAATTAATAAGTGAAAGTTCATTTATAAAGAAGTTTATTTAATAAAAAAGAGATTTACTAATAAAAAAGGTTTTTTATTAATGAAGATTTAATTAATTAAAAAGGTGATTAGAAGTTGTTTATAAGACTTGATCATGCTTGTGTGTGTCGATCATGATTGTTGTGTTACTTGCGTATTGAAAGTATATAGGAATTAGTTTTCCTTATGTGACTATTCTCATTATTGTTGCAATTAACCAAGTATAACTTTGGAATATTTAAAAGAAACACAGGAATTGTATGGTACAATTACCTTAAGCTATATTGCAAGTGTAAGCTCGTTTTCTCTTCCAAGACAAATGATAAAGAAATATGTCTGCTTAAATGGTTAGGAGGTGACCTCTGCTCTTATGTATTATCTATTTATTTCCAAAAGAACTAGAGTTTGGTTTACCAAAATCCATCGATTATTTTTGGAGCACCTAGTAAGCGGGGGAGTGTACTTATATGAAATGACTTGAAATCGTAACCACTCCAAAACCATATACGTGTTCAATGCTTTGGATGATGTTCATGATTGGTTTGAGTTGCTGTAATCTATGTGGAGATTCAAGATATGATTGAGATGCTTGAATACATATAGTTGTTTGTGATCTATTCAGGATGTAGGAATCTATGTGCGATTCAAAAATCTATTGAGATATGGGAATCTATATGTGGTTTTGAGATATGCTCGAGTTTTTGACTCGTGTGTCAAGATTTGTTTGAGTTGAGACTCATGTGCTAGAATGCCGGACGTAGCCACACCAGCGGTAATGGCTAAACCTAGAGATAGAGATATAGCTAGTAGGGTTGGCTAACCCACAGGGTGCATGCGACTCCATTCTAGAGATACCTATATGGATGTGAATGCGGGAGTGATGCACTCGATCTTGGCATGACCAGCTATGTTTTTTTGTGGTACATTCACTAGAGATATACGATGCTTTAGGAGGATATCTCTGATCCTTATGTAGAAGGACCATTCCCGAAGTACTGAGGGCACCTTCGTGGAATCCTACATAATTAATGAACATGCTTTAGCGGTTTTGATTATATACCTATTATTGTTGTGGTTTACACTCGCATACCTCATAACTACTTGATTATTTATATTTGATACCCTAGACATTATTGTATTATCATTGGACTTTCTAATAGAAATGATTTGGTTATCGTAAGGTAAAAACCCATCCGTGTTTATTTGCAGTGTGGTCTTACGATATACCTTTATTTTTGAAGGGTTTTATAAATATAAAATCCATATGATTTGAGTTTCCCACGCTGGTTTACTAGACTGATCCGAGTGTTATTTTCTTATAATGCCCAGGCCAGCCCATAAATATTTCCAGATTTAGCTATGATTCATGGGAACTCTTAGAGAGGAGCTGGATGATTTCCTACCATATTCCACGGAAATACTTGTTATGTATCTATCACCATTTATAAGGGCATATCGTTATAACTGTTTAGGCTGATGATAGGTTAGTTTGATCTAATTGTTGATGTATATTAAAATTCCTTTTTCATAAAATCTTTTGAGATATTATACATTATCATTCTACATGTGAGATTCTGATATTACGTTCTTTTTTCTTGTTCGGTTTCATTTTCTATTTCTTGACCCTAACGTTCTATCTTTCCGGCACTTCGGTGTTCGACACATGAATACCGTGGATGCACTAGTGTCAACATTCGGGGGGTTGAAAAGGCCGTTCATTACATTTGGTATTAGAGCTAAAGGTTAAGTAAGAACCTTGGCTTTGGTGGGGTATAACTCATTAGGAGATAGGATAATGGAATGCCTTATTATGAGTTGAGTGTATTATATATATGAGTGTATGTATATGTTATTATTATGAAAAAATGTTTTGAATTGTGTTGATTGGTCTATTGAGTGGTTTATGGATTCTAGTTAATATGTGTTGTTAATGTTATTGATAGGGTTCTTTAAACATTTGAACATGAGAAATCAACACATTATTGTTTTTGAAATTGGTAAATGAAATAATTTTACTTAGGATTATATTTTATGTATAAAAGAATAATTTTCAAAAATTGATATTATTATTTATGATGTGTCTGTTTGTTAAGAATGATAATATTTGATTATTATGTTTTACTATTTGATTTGTTGTGCTCGACCAGTTTATGAGAAGTTTTACCTTTTTACCACATATGTTGGGTAGATAGCAATTCATAGGAACATTGAAACAAACACCTTGTGTATTAAGTTTCACAGTTTGACTATAAGGTGTTCGGTGATAACGTTGGGTTAATTTAATTTTAGTAAAAGTGGTTTATTATAGTCTTTGAGAAAGATAAGATATTTTTAAGATATATATTTGTGAAATGATTTTATATAAGAAAGTGAATTTATATAACTATGTTTATAAAGTATAGTTTATAAATAAAAAGAATTTAAACTGAGAATTTGAAAACTTAAATCCTGATGTTTTTGAAATTGGTTTTCTAAGATTTTGGAAAATAATAGTGATATTATTTGAAAGCAAGTATATTGGAAATTGGTTTATAAAATTAATATCATGGTACTTAGTTATATTTAAGAAGTATTTGATACTGTTTTGGAAATGATTTTGATTAAGTCCGAAAGGCATGATTTGAAAGCACTGAATTCACTTTTGTACCTGGAAAATAATTATGGTGATGGCTGTTGCATCATTGGCATTTATTTTCGAGTTTCAAAGTGGGGAATGCAACCATAGTAGTTTTACTTTCATAGTTTTTTTGGTAAAGCAGATTTTGATATAAATTCTGCAAGTAAGGTTTGATATACAAAGGCTATAAGTATATATTATTTCAAAATGATTTGAAATGAAACCCGGTGTTTAGTACTTAAGTTTCCAGTTAAGTTTTATTATGGGCTCATGTATCCTATGCATTAGGGTAGTTTGATTGTGCATCTTGTTCGGTCTATTGATTAGTAGTTTTCAAATATTGGAATAAAATGGAATTTTCAGCGATTTTGGATAGTCGAAAACTTCCGAATTAATATAAAAATCAAGGCTAAATATTTTGTGAAAAATATATAAAGTTTAGTTTTTGTAACTCTTAAATTGAAAGATAGTAAAAATTAAACAAGTTTTAATTTGAAAAACATCTTTGTTAATTAGAAAATTCGACGTTATTGGGCAAATTAGTACACGTCATTACCTTAAGGTTGTTTAGAAAAGTAGATGCTAGTCTCGAGTTTGGATACTAGAGTCCGACTCTTCCTAGCTACTTGCCGAACCCGATGGTTAAAGAAGTCTAGAAGGTCGAATCAATGATAAGATCCAAATTTCTTTTGGGCCTTCATCGAGATTTTAGTAAATTAAATCAGGTTTTAAATTTGCCGAATATCCATGTTAAGAAATGAATGAGATTGTTTTGCATATACTACTAGGATGTGGTGGAGTGATATACAATATGGATTAAGCCTTAAAAAGTTTTAAAAACGAAGTTGTGGCCTTTTAAAATGATTACAATATTGAGTAATGCTCTATATGGAAAAAAATGTGAATTAAAATGAAAAAAATTGGTGTAGTTAAGAAACAAATAGAATAATGTATGTAAGTTGTATGCAAATCATTTTTTTTGCATGATAGTTCTTAATCCAAGATTTTAGTACATATATTTTGATGTGACTTGCATCGGCCCGAGTTAGGATTTTCCACTCAATCCTTGACGGCAAACACTTGATACGGATTTTTGATACGATTCTGAAGTGTTCTATCATTATACATGGCTATGTAAGGGAAACCGAGATTTCATATCAAGGAACCTTATCGGAGTCCACACTAGAGAGCTCACGTGATCTGTACTAGTTCGAAAGTGAAATTTAAGTGATCGAGCTAGTGGTCAGATTTGATATTACATACAGATGCTCCGTGTGCATCGCGGCTTTAGTATATTTCTATGTAATGTTTGTTGGTTTGTGGGGAGTTTGGGGGTTGACTCTTCGATTTGTTCTGAGGTAGCATAAATAATCGACTAAATATTAACCTGAGGCTATTGGGCGTAAGGTATGCTTAGTGGGTTGTTGATCATCCTTGTGCGATGAGAGGTCTCGAAACCCGAGCAAACCATAATCTATGGTTGCTAGAGATTGCAGTACTGTGTAGTATTATTGTTTGATTGTTCTTTGGTTGCTAGTGATTGCAATACCGTTATGCATTAATGTGCGATTGTTGCTATTTTTTCTTGTCTCAGTATTTCGATGATGACATATTCTTAAGGGGGAGATTGTAATGACCCGGAATTTTGAACACTTCATATTTAAATATTTAAATTATGGATTTAATGTGAATAAAAATGATTTCAAAAGCTTATTTAAATTCTTTTTAAATAACTAATGATAATGGCAAACTTTTAATTTATAATTAAATGATTAAACTTGTTTTAATAATAATTCTTTTTAATCAACGCGTAAAATTATCGTTTGGGCCACTGTCTCGAATTTTGACGAAACTAGTGCCATCGAAATCAGAATAATAAGTCAATGTTCGAAGACGAGTTTCATCATGATCAGACATGTTGTGTGGTGGTGCAAGCATGAAACGCATAGCGATTAATTTCAGAAATTAAAATATAATATTTATTTTCCTATTGATACACCTCTACACTCTAAAATCCTTTTCATTTTCGTTTTCCTTTCTTCCTTTTACAAAATCAGCCGCCGCTACTTTTCTTCTTCTTTTAATTGTTTTAGGAACTAGGGTTAATGAAATTAATCGTCGTTTGATTCGTCGAACTCATGCAGTCGGGGGCTTCGTGTTGGTATGTGTTGTTTTTTATGCGGTGAAGTTTGGTGATGCTCGACTTGAGCTGTCGTGGGCTACGGTTAGGATCTGAAGGTGTTGGAGGAAGTGATAGGCTGAGGCGTGGGTGGATTTGAGTTTCTTGTTTGAAGATGAGTCGGTTAGGGTCCTCAGTGGGAGGTGCGGCATTGAGAGGAAGAATGCGACAATTTTTTTTTCATTTGTGGGGTATCATGTCATGAGGAGGAGGAAGGAGCTATCGATCAAATCAAATGTGTTGTTGGGTTGGTGGTCCGAAGAGATGTTGATTGGCGATGGTTTGCATTGCTCTGGTGGGGTGAGACAAAATGCGACAATGGAAGGGCATGGTTGGGGTTGTAGGTCGCGATCAACGTGGTGAGGCTGAGCTTGGCATTTTTTGGGTCGATGTGTCGTGCTTGAGTAGAAAGGATCGTTGGCACAAACGGCGTTCGATTCTATCGAACAGAGCTCATATCACTGATGGTCGTGAATGATGTAGTTTTAGGTTTGATTTGTACATGCAAAATAACAGATTTGGAGATAGGAAGAAAGGTTTAGAGGGTAAGTGGTGATTAGTAATTAATTAAACTAATTAAGTTATTTATCTAATATCTTATAAAACATGTAACATTTGCATATGAAGTCCAATCGAGATGTCGTCTTTGCGGTTGCACTCGTATCGGGATTATCTACTAATAGAATTGGTTTGGGATTGCATGAGTTTACTCACCAGTAGATTTGTATACTATTTTGATAATTGTTTGTAGTGCAAAATAAATTAATATTAATTACAATGCAAGCTATTACATTTGGACCCCCCTTTGCTTTTGAAAGCAAATGAAAACAATATGTGTAGTATAATCTCTTTTTTAAATTGTAAAACATGTATCGTGTCCTAGACTTATTTACATGTTTGATGTTGTTGTTTGATTTAGTTGGAAATTGTGTGTGAATGGTTGAAGAAAAATTGTCGCTATAAATGCACTTTGAAATCCCTTGTATTTAACACTTGTTAAATTGATTAAATTTTGATATATTATGGAAATAAATATATATTTATATATTTGATTGTTCTTTACACCAATTCGAATGTGTTTGACTGAAAGGATTTGGTTTTCAAAGCTATGGAAATTGGAAGTGAAGTGGCATAATTCTTTATAGCGGAAAGGTCATTATAGATGCACTTCGGAAATTCTATTTAAATAAAGTATAAAAAAGTTGAATACTTTAGATATTTTTCTAAAATCATTTTAAAGAAGTTCAAATGAAAAGTTATTGAAGTTTTTTGAAAAAAAGTTCAAAATTTAAAAGTGTTTTGTAATTATTCGTGGATTTTAAAGTAAAGGGTTTTAAAGTATAGAACATGTTTTTATGATTTTTAATTAGGTTATAAAATAAGTATTTTCAAGAGATATTTTAACTAAAATGTTTTAAGCCATATCATAAGTATTTTAAATTACTTTTAAGTATATATAGTTTTTAAAAATTAGTTAAATATTTTATTGAAGTAATTTAAAGTTATATAATATAATATCCTTGGAATTGATTTTTGTATTTAATTAAATATTTTAGAATAATCTCCTTTAAAATTTTTTCTATATTCAAAAGTGTTTATGTATAGCTTGGAAAAATAAGTTAAGTCTCCAATGAAGAGATAAAGGAAGAATTGGATTATAAAACTTAAGTTATAGTGAATGATTTTGTAAAGTTAAGTAGATTATATATACCAGTTACCTTTGGAATATAGTCGGTTCTTTTAAAAATGAATGTTTTTAAGAGTTAATTATAGAACAAATGTTTTGGGTTTTCATGACAATGTTTGAGTAACAGTTGTCTTAAACCCATATAAATGTTTAATCTTTAAAGACGATTTTACAGAAATGATTAAGTGAAGTTTTTAGGTTTGTAGTTAACGTTGTATTAGTAACATTTATTTTTAAACCCTTGAATTATATTTAAAAGTCAAAAAATATAATTAAATGATTTTAGGAGATATTTGATCTTTAATAATAGAATTTTAAAGATAATAACAAGTATGGAATCTTTTCGGAAAAGATATATAAGTATACGTTTTTAAAGTATAAACGAGGGAAGGGGTTTATAGTAACAATGTTTGAGTGATATTTGCTTTTAACCTCTTTGACCGTGCTTTCAGTAAATAAACTTGTTATTGATTTGTGAATATACTTGTACCGTTGAGATAAGTATATGAATGCTTTTGAGAATATTAAAATGTGTCAAATGAATAGTGAAGTTTTAATTAAAAAGTGAAGTTTAATTAATAAGTGAAGTTTCATTTATAAAGAATTTCATAGAGTAAAAAGGAGTTTTACTAATAAAAGAGGTTTTTAATTAATAAAGGATTAATTAATTAAAAAGGAGATTATAAGTCTTTTATATGACTTGATCGTGCTTGTGTGTGTCGATCATGATTGGCATGTCACTTGACTTATGAGAGGTATACGGGACTTAGTATTTCCTATGTGATCATTCTTATTATTGCTGAAATTGACCAAATATTACTCTGGAAATATCAAGAAGAAACACGAGAATTATTTGATACAGTTGTCTTCGGTGATGCTATATTATACGTATAAGCTCGTTTTTCTCTTCTAGGACAAATGATTAGAAAATCCGTTGCTTAAACAATTAGAGGTGATCTCTGCTCTTATGTATTCTCTGTTTATTTCCAAAAGAACCAAAGTTGAGTTTATCGAAAATTCGTCGATTGGTTTTGGATAGCCCAATAAGCGGGGGAGTGTACTTATATGAGATGAATCAAAATCATAACCACTTCAAAAATCTATATGTGTTCTATGCTTTGGCAGAGGTTCGTGATTGGTTTGAGATGCTGGAATCAATGTGGAGATTCGAGATCTATTTGAGATGCTCGAACATATATAGTAGTTCGTGATCTATTCAGATGTGGGAATCCAAGTGTGATTCCAAGATCTATTGAGATATGGGAATTCATGTGTAATTCCGAGATTTGTTGAGATAAGGGAATCCATCTGTGGTTCCGAGATCTGTTCGAGTTAAGGAATCGTGTGTTGAGATTTGTTTGAGTTGTGACTCGTGTGCTGGAATGTCGGACGTAGCCTTCGGCGGTAATGACTAAAACTAGAGATAGACGACACAGCCAGTTGGGTTGGCAAACACATAGGGTGAATGCGACTCCATTCTAGAGACCCTTATATGGATGTGCATATGGGAGTGATGCACATGATGCACTCGGTCTTAGCAAGACTACCTATGTTTTCCTATGGTACATTCAATAGAGATGTACAACGCTTTAGGAGGATATCTCTTATACTTGTGTAGAAGAACTGTTCTCGAAGTACCGAGGTACTCCATAGAATCCTACACAGTTAGCGAATATGCCTTAGCAGTTCTGATTGTATACCTATTATTGTTATGGTGTACACTCATATACATCATAGCTACTTGATTATTTTTGTTTCACACCCTAGACATTATTATAATATCATTGGATTTTCAAATAGAAATGATGGTTATCCAAAAGTAAAAACCCATCCGTGTTTATTTGTAGCATGGTCTTACGATATACATTTATTTTTGAAGGGTTTTATAAATATAAAATTCCATATGATTGAGTTTCTTATGCAAATTTACCAAACCGATCAGGATGTTGCTTTCTTATAATGCTTGGGTCAGCCTGTGTATATTTTCAGATTAGTTGTGGTTCATGGGATCTCTTGGAGAGGAGTTGGATGATTTCCTACCATATTTGTTTTTCATTGCACTACTTGTTTTGCATCTATCAGCATTTGTGAGGGCAGACTGTTATAACTGTCTAGGCTGATGATATATTAGTTTGCTCTAATTATTGTATATATATTTAAAAAAATTATGTAAAGATCTTTTAAGATAGTATATGTTATCGTTCCACATGTGAGATTCTGATATTTTGTTCTTCTTTCTTATTCTATTCCCTTTTCTCTTTCTTTTCCCTAATGTAATCTTTCTAACACCTAGGTGTTGGACATGTGATTATCGTGCTGTATTAGTGTTGACATTCGGGGGTCGAAAAGGTCGTTCGTTACACCTATGTTCACATTGGATTCGTAGTTAAAAATAATGGTTAGGAATCATGTATGACCAAATTAGTAACGTATTATTGACCAATTAATGTGGTTGCAATTTGTTGGTACTCCCTATTGTTATATGCAACATGATAAATGGATCCTAAGACCTAGTAGTCGAATGATTTATGTATCTCTTTTAGAGTTCGAAGACATATATAAAATCTAATAGGAGCCTTATTAGATAAATGAAATGAATTGCATTTAACCATTCTAATAAGTATAAGATATCTGTAATATTATAATAATATCTTTAATGAACTTGCACCATTAATATATTTGATAAAATTATTTACTGATTGAATTATACTAAACAAAATTAATTAAAGATCGATGTAGAAATGTAAAAATTACTTACCAATAAATTAACCTTTTGACATAATGTCACTTCAAGTCCTACGCAAAAGATAAATAATATAACCATTAAAACTTTGCTCAAGGCTATGTATTACATTCTATGAGTTTTGAACTCTAAAACAATTCATGAGTATGGATATTTGACACATACTCGACCACATACAAAAGTTGTATGTAGTGGTGTTCCGCCAATATATGAAATTTCGATGAAATTGTTTCATTTGAATGAGGAAGTAAAGTAAAGTGCAAGGTTATATATTCAATGCGGTTAAATACATAAGAATCTTGTTATGTTGGAAACAACATCAGACCAAGGGCTATGGATAAACCTATGGCTTGGATCACTGAAATGTCAGCTTCGACCTATTTACTTAAGTGCTACTTTTTTGATCTCCTTAATATGATATAGAGATATGAACTTGTTTTGGTAAGGAAATTTAATGCGGTCCCGGAGTAAGGGTTTTCCTTTCAAAGGGTTTGGCCATTTACAGAGAAAGTGAAAGTCCAAGAGTGGATGAAATATTAGCGCGAATGGGATTAAGAGAGGGTGAATTGTCACCTTCTCTTCATAAAGAGCAAAGGAAACATAATTGTGTAAAATATTTGTAGAAGATTAATATGGAATGAGAAATATGATTTTTGTTCCTCATACATTCTTATAGAAAATTGTTCTTTATAAGTTCTATTTCTTTGTGTTCGCGATACTTGATCTAAAATTATCGGCTGCAAGTTAGTTGCAATGGAAGAAACAAAAAGTCTACAGTAAGTGATTGAATGAACTTTGTATTTTGAGTGTTGTTATTGTAGCAACAAAAATAGTGGGAGCGTACCATATGATACTTGCTAATAGAAGCATCTACGTTTAGAAAATTTCTTTCATATATTACCAAATATTGTTTGTAAAATAATAACAAGTTTCAATTTTGATTGAAAATAGATGCACCTTAGCTTCAATATGAATATTGTTAATATTTATTATGAGAAAAATATGTTTTTAATATATTGATGATGGTATTTGTTTTAATAACAATTGTGATATATTAGCTATATAAAATACAAAGGCATCTAAAATATTTAACAATTAATATTGGAATCATCGATTAAAACGTATCTTTAAAAATTTCTTTTTAATCATATAATTGTATCATATTATACTTGTGAGTTGTATTTCAAAGGATTAACAGTAAAGTACTCGTTCAGTAGGAGTGACAAAAGAGTTAGCGAATTATGTTGTGATTACATATAAAATATTAGTCTGGAAGAAACCTCATCCTTATTAGATTAAGATATGTGGTTGTTCAACCTACATTATGAACGTAAGCTGATAGGTAGTTCATAAAATGTTTAAATACCTACTCCATCACATTGAGAACAAATTATTGCTTTAAGACATGTCACCTTCTTACTAGAGAAATTTCTTTCTATATAAATTACTAGTAGTGTGATGGACATGGATGTGATCCAAGATGTAAACAGAGAAAATACATATGTTGTGATTCAAATTTAACCAAGCCCGAAAATGACACAACTCATAAAATGTCTAATAGATAATCTCACACATTAAAGAGAAACCATGAGTTTCTTATCCATAACGAGAAATTAGATTGTTCATATTGACAATCTTCCTAGTTATATACAAGTAATAGAGAGTATAGACACTTCTACATGGTGTGATTCTTTAAATCTAAAATGGATTCTAAGTAAATTGTTAAAATTAAATTTTGGAGAAAGTACCTAAAATGATATGGTCCATCGTTTGCAAGTGAATTTTCAAGAAGAAAATCAATGTAGTTGGAAGTGTATAAAGCAAGATTGATGTAAAAAAACCTCATCGATTTCAAATGTTGAAATCAATGAAGTAATTTCACAAGTAAACATGCTTATGTCCATTCAATTTCTACTCATAATTATTGCATAGTACCAGTAGTAATTTTGGCATATTGTTGTTGAAATAGAATTTATAAATAATGATGTAAAGGAGATTATTTTCACATTATAGCCAAAAATTTCTTTAGGTTGGTAGGAGCAATAATAAAATTTTGGATTTTTTTATCTTAAGTAAGCATCCAGAGGTTGAGCTATTATTTTGACCAAAAAAGGAAATAGTTTGGTTATTAAATTTAGAGGAAGCATATGTCTATAAGAACGAAAACTGAATGTACTAAGTTATTTCTAATACTATTGGTAAACAACATTTTATTAATTGATAATGATGTACCTATGTTAAAATCAGGTAAATCTTTGTTGATCAATTCTTAAAGAAAGATTTGAAAGAGTTGTCCTTGTACTCAGTATAAGAGGATAATGGGATTGTCCTAATCGACATACATAGACAACATATTAAAATATTTAACTTGAGCATGTGAGATAGATTATTTATGCATAGGCAATAGGAACCATCATATATGCTATGTTATGTAATTGACGAAAGTGCTTATGCACTTAGTGTAGTAAATGAATTTCAAATCCGAGTTAAAATCATTGAATGTTAGTTATGAGTATTCTTTAGTATTTATGAAATACTATAAAATTGTTTATGGAACAACCGAACGCCTTATAAAGAAGTGTTCGAACACGAACATGATATGTAACATCGAAAATAGTAAGTCGATCATAAATTCAAGTTCACCATTAAGAAAAGGGGTTCTAGGTTGAAAGGTTCCAAATAAGAGTTTGTGATAGATTCAAGTATAACGGCTAAGTACATCACCTTGAACAGTGGTGCAATGAAAGTAGTGTATATGCACAAATTTATAGGAAGCTAGGATTGGCTCCAATCAGTAAGAACCCAATAACATATTGTGATAAAAATGATGTAATATAGATTACAATTGGAACTGCCAGCTCAATAAAAGATCGAGATATGTTCTCCATAATTACCATGTGATAAAACAACTTAACAATGACCAAGCGGTATACCAAAAAGTGCATCGAAATAATAATATTATAGATCCACTCGCTAAGGATCTTTCTTAGTATGTTTTAGAATGACTGATCGAAAGAATAGAAATGAAGTACCATTTATGGCTCCAAGTGCAAGTGGGAGATTGAGATAGTCAAGGGTATGCCCTAGGGGCATTATGTAATTTGTTATGTAATCTTAACTCTATGTTGAATCTTGTTCGAAATAAAAATATTGTTTTTTTTCTATTATGTGTATTTGTTATATATGATATAAATAATAATTATAAGCATTACACATATATATGAATAGAAAATCCCTAAGTAGAGCACTATAGTGATTATAGTTGTGAGTCAGTCGTACCCACGAGTATTGAATCGATTTGGTAATAATACTAACCTTCAAATGTTCCTAGTCGAGATGCATCAAGAAAGGAATATTGATGCACCTGTTAAGACAAGTATACATAACACCCTATGGTTATTAGACGTTGAATCACTCATAACCGTTGGGGGCACCAAGAAGGCTGTGTACTTATTATCATTAGATGGTTATAGAATTAATCAATCAAGAGTCCAATGTTGGTTAAATATATATAATCATAACATTGGATCTCGGCATGATGATGTGCAATGGTTTTAAGACTTGAGAACGATGTGTAGCTTAAACGAGGAGGTTATGATTTTATTTTAGTTAACTCATGGAATTGCAACCACTCTTTGGCTCCTTTTTGGTATATGCCAAATTGTTTGCACAAAAAGTGGACAACCACCTCCAAGTCGTATGATTTAATTGATTTTAGGTTGTTCTTAGTGATTTGGGTGATTTATGCAAATATATGAAAAGCAGGGACTAAACTGTAAAAGACACGCAGATTTATAGTGGTTCGGCCAGAATGTACCTACGTCCACTTTATATCTTATTCTTCTTTTCTATTCAAATTACAAGTACAAAGCTTTGATACAAGTATATGAAGGTTGTTTGAAAGTTCTATCCGTGCTTCAGCTCTCAAACTTTTTTTTCATTCTTGTACCCCTACCCCTCTATTTATAGAGTGAGGCTGGGGGCAGGGGTCTTGAATTTATATAGCTGCTGGTGGGCCTGGGCTGATGCGATCTGGCCTAGCAGTGTTGGTTCGGTACGCCTTGGTCCGGTGGAACTCAGTCCGGTGGTGAGTGATCCAGTGGTGCTTTGGTTCGGCGAGGGGGGGAGTAGGTTGGTTCGGTAGAGGTTGGTTGGTGTTGGTTCGGGGAAGAGTGGATTGGTAGTGAGTGATCCGGTGGTGCTTTGGTTCGGCGATGGGGAGAGTAGGTTGGTTCGGTAGAGGTTGGTTGGTGTTGGTTCGGGGAAGAGTGGATTTGATTCGGTCAGGTAAAGTGTTGGAGATGTGTTGATTCGGCAGTGCCTTGCTTGCTTTTGACTCGGTGGTGTCTTCCCTTCCTCTGGTTCGGTGGTGGTGGAAGCGCACCCAACATTTGCCCCCCAAAGTGGGGCATATGCCATTGTATGCTCCGCTTTGTTTTAGTTCCTTCGTTTTTAAGTGTCGAATCCGGTTGGTTCGATCGCCCATACCCGTCTATAAGTATGGGCTTCGAGCCTTCGTTTATCCTCCATCGTTTGAGATAGCCGAACCCCCTAAGTGCCGAATCACCTAAAGTGCCGAATCACCAAAGTGCCGAATCACCCAAGTGCCGAATTACCTAGTGTCGAATCACTCAAGTGCCGAATCACCTAAGTGCCGAATCAGGTGTGTTCTCTTCTGCCGAGAGGGATTTTATGTTTCAACTTATAAACGCAATTCCAGTCTTCGTATGGTTGCTTGTTTACTTCCTTCATTCTAACTACGAACTTCTTTGTGTTTGCAGATAAATGTCTCACAGAGTCGAAACTCGTTTCGATAAGAAGAAATCCCAGGACAGAGAAGAGCCTTCCACAGTGCCCCTAGTCCAGTCAGGACCGGGACGTTATGGGCCCACCCCGAGATCATTGGTAGATGGATATGGTCCTCAGGAGCTTCTGAACTCGCCTCCTGATTGTTTCCCTAGCTCACTCAAAGGCGAGCAGCTTGATGTTATTTCTCGCTGCTTTGGGATTGACAGAGCACGCATGCTATTGCCGGGGGAAGGAGTGATGCCGTATGACCCCCCTGAAGGCTACTTTGCTTACAGGAGGTATCACTGTATGTGTGGTGCCATCCCGCCTCTCAATGCCTGGATAGTTAGCTTTGCCACATATATGAAGGTGGCTCCATTCCAGTTTCAGCCTAACTCCTACGCCATTCTGGTGAGCCTGTTTGTCATTTTCCAAAGGAGATACGGGCGTCCTCCTTCCAACCGGGAGATCCAGTATTTGTACAACTTGAGAAGCTATAAGAAGGGGTCTCCATACATCAGCTTGGAATCAACCGTATCTTTCAAGCCGGTCCTGGACTTATACTCGAAGTTCAGCATGTTTAAGAAAGAATGGTTTTTTATCAAGGATGACTCTGTTACCATCCGTGGCTTCACTTCTGGCTGTAAGTCTTAAGCTTATTTATAATTTCCGTTCTGACTGCAATGCCTCTTCTTATGTGTTTTTATTTCTTGCTAGCGACAGGTGGCTTTGCGGTCGTGGAGAATGATCGCTTGGTTCAGATGGCTGTAGAAATAGAAGCCATTATGGGAAGGGACAGGTCGGCTTCTTACTTGATCAGGAATGCTACACTTCTGGGGCACAACCTAATCTTTCCACATCAGTCCGTGGTTAAGCAGAGAGACACGGTGGAGGAGAGAGCTCCCAAAGTTACAGGAGGGGTTACGGTGAAAAGCAGCAAAAGGAGACCCTTCCCGACGCATCCAGTCGCCGGGGAGAAGAAACTCAAGAAGTCCGATGGACCCTCTCCCAGCACACATCCAGATGTTCAGGAGGAGGAAAAAGTGGAGGGGGAAAAAGGCGAGGACGAAGGAGGTGAGGCGGGGAGCGGAAGTAGTGGAGAAGGCGACGGTGATCGTCACGGTGACGATGGTGGCGAAGGACAGGGTGGTGATGGCACCGGGGCTTTGCCTCCTGGGCAGGCAGGCATGATTAAAGAGTGGACAGATGACGCTCTCCGCCAAGCCTTCGAAGAGTTGGAGGAAACGGAGAAGTCCAAGAAAGCTAATAAGGTTGGGACCGGCGTCGATTTATCTTCCGGGAGTGCTTCTACTGAGGCAACTTCTGCGGTTCAAGGTGAATCTCTATTCTTTTTAATTCTCGAATGATGGCTCAATGCATGCTGGTGACACTTGATTTTTATTCCAGGAGCGGGCAAAACGGCCAAGACCTCAGATCTTCGGCACAGGCTCGAACAATACAAACTCCTCAAAGCTTCCGCCAAGCCGAAGCCTCCTTCTAACCGTCCTGGAAATGTATTCGGCTATCGTCCTCTTCTTGGAGTTATTGAAGAAGATATACAAAAGAGGAAGCAGAGTCGATCTACGTTTGAATCTCTTCCTGGCCCTCTGGCCCCACTCCAGCCTATTCATGATATTGAGGAGGAGGACACCGAGTTTATACCTTCCACACATCTGTCTGAGAATCCAACCGTCACCCTGATAGATCACCCTAGCTTAGTTCGCAATCCGTTTGCGAGTCATCCAGACCTAGACCCGTCCTCTCATGACATTTCCTTCGATGAGGTTACTGGTGAGCATCTTCTCCCTCACAATCCTATGGTACGGGTGCTTGACGAAGCTAAGTCCCTGGACCTTGATTTGCTTACTACCCGGGTTGTAACTCTGGGGGATGAGGCTAAGGCAAATATTGACCGGGTTGCTGAGGAGACCAGGAAATTGATGGGGCATCATGCCCGACTAGTCAAGGCCGGGGAGGAAATTGGGAGTGCCAACATTCAGCTACGGTTAATGGTCTCCGACCAGGCTAAGCAGCTTGCCGATCAAGCCATCCAAATTTCTCAACACGAGTCCGCATCCAGGCAACTGAAGAAGACTATGGAAGAGGCCAGCAGGGCAGAGTTATGAAAAATGGAGGCTGCCTGCAAGGAGCGAATTGAAATGGCCATCACGATGGTGGATGAGGTTTGACAAGCGGACCTTGAGCGGGCGCAGGAATTATCGGGGAGACTTGAGGCCGCAGAGCTTGCTCAGTCCAGGTTGAAGGAGGAGATGGAGGTGATGAGGATGTCCCTTCAGTCTGACCGCTCACGATACCGATCGGAGAGGGATGCTGTCGTCGCTAAGCTGCGTGCTTCTGAGGCCCGAATGAGGGAGCTTGAGGAAAATGAGGGGATGATGGATGAGATGCTCCAGGATATGTATTTCCGCACTTGGAAGCAGGGTAATTTATCCTGGATGGATGATTACCCCCGAGTTATGGCCAGGATTTATCTCCGGGCTCTGGAGGAGGCCAGGGCTGATGCAGATAAAGAGGGTGGTGCGGTCTTCAGAATGGATGTGGTCACTGCCCAGTTTACAAAGGAGGAGATGGTGGCGGTGAAGGAGGGTGTGCGGCTACTTGCTGCTGAGGAGGCAGGTGTGCAAGTAGAGGATGATGACCAGGATGGTCAGGAAGCAGGTGCTGGTAAGTCTTCCTTTCTAGTCTTTCCGTTAACTTTGTTGCTTATCACTAATGAATTCGTTCTTATTCTGTGTCCTGTACTTCAGGGATTGTTACAGAGGATAGGAGAAAAGTTTCTTAAATAAAATTGAAATATGTGAAATAGTAAAACTTCCAATCACGGAAGGCCTTCGATGTGCTTAAGTTCGTGGCGAACGGGCTTTGTAGTCACTTTCCCTAGCTGTGGGTCTTGGAGACATTTGTCACCCATCTTACGCCTCCACGGGGAGTTAATCTTTTTTACCACAGCCGTACTTAAGGCACATCGGAGCCGAGATCGCGCACAGTAACTACCCGGGCCATTATGGCCCGTAATCGTGGGTATTATTTGATTTACTGTGGCCGGCTAGCGTGGGTGCCGATCGTCAACCGTGAACTACCCCTGGCTGGCCACACCTTATGTTGGGGCTTAAAGTAGGTTCACAGTTGCCGGTGAGCCGAACGCTGTAATGAGCTGCCTTGGCTATAGTCGGCCTTCTTGGTGGCTTATAATTGGCTCATTACAGTTGGCTTTAAGGGCAGTCGCGAGCAATGAGTTAACCCGCAGCAGAGGGATGCCGGAGCAAAAGTGTCTCATTGGTGAGGGCATAGATTCGCATAGTACCTGTTAGGTCTTTTCCAGGTGAAGTTGCGCTGTGGAGTGCCTTGAATGGAAATGCTATATGCATAGGATTTTGTTCAACAGAAAAGGATAAAGTTAACAAGCAGCCAAGATACAAAGGAACAAGTTAAAAAAGAGAAGGTTTTTAAAGTGGTTCGGCACGAAGATGCCTACGTTCACTGATTCTCTTTGTTAATTCACTTCATATGGGCAGTACAAGTTAAGAAAAGTATCGACGGAGGTGTTGGATGTTCCATGCCCTCTGGAACACCTCTCCGTCCACTGTTGACAAAACATAAGCTCCATTGTGGAGATCTTTATGAATTACATATGGTCCATCCTAGATTGGATCTAGTGCTCCGGGGCGAGGGAAGATTCGCTTGAGGACAAGATCTCCTTCTTGTAAGGTACGACGCTTGACTTTGGAGTTGTAGTGTGCTGCAACTTTTTGCTTGTGGGCTGCTGCTTTGAGGGCTGCATCATTTCTTCTCTCCTCAATTAGATCCAAAGACATGTGAAGGAGTTCTTCATTCTCTTCTAGGTTATAGCAGATCCTACGGTGGGAAGGCATGATGGTTTCAAATGGGAGCATAGCCTCCGATCCGTATGCCAAAGAGAAAGGAGTATGTCCTGTTGATGTTCTGAAAGATGTGCGATAGGCCCATAGTGCCATAGGGAGTTCATCCACCCAAGCGCCTTTTGACTTTTCAAGCTTCTTTTTGATTAGAGTTTTCAGAATTTTGTTGACGGCTTCGACTTGTCCGTTTGCCTGGGGATAAGCTACGGATGAGAAGCTTTTGTGAATTCCGTGCTCTCGGCACCAGTTGGCGAACTCCTCGCTGTCAAACTGAAGTCCATTGTTCGATATAATTTTGAATGGGACTCCGTACCTGCATAGAACATTTTTGATCAAGAAGTTAATAACTTTCGGTGAAGATACTTTATTTAGGGGTTCTGCTTCCACCCATTTGGTGAAATAGTCGACTGCCACTATAGCATATTTGGCCCCACCATTGCCCATTGGCAGTTCACCGATTAAGTCAATTCCCCATACTGCAAAGGTCCAAGGGCTGGTCATTTGAGTAATCTCAGTGGTTGGTAGCCGTGGAATCTTAGCAAACTTCTGGCATCTGTCACATTTTCTGACGAAATCTAAGGCGTCCTTGCTTAAGGTGGGCCAGAAATATCCATATCGGAGTATCTTTTTTGCCAAAGTCTGCCCTCCGGTGTGATCTCCGCAGCTTCCTTGATGAATGTTGGATAAGATTTCCTTGGCTTCCCTTCCAACGACACACCTTAATAAGGGGTTAGAGAAGCCGCGCCAATAGAGAGTGTCCTCTTGTATTGTGTAGCGGGAAGCTTTCCTCAAGATTTTCTTGACTTTGTTATGCCCGTCGGGCAGTGTGCCACTTCGTAAGTAGTCTCGGATGGGAGTCATCCAAGTTGCTTCTTCGGTTGCAGCTATTAGATTCACTTGCTCAAAACTTGGGGTCAGTTGCTTTAAGATGGCTACTACTCCGGCAATAGCACCATCTCTCATGCTGGCTTGCTTTGCCAATTCGTCGGCCTCTTGGTTCTCTTTCCGAGGGATGTGTTTGACTAAGTAGTGGTCCAAACGACTGAGAAGTAACTTGGTCCTCTTTAGATATGCTATGAGTCGTTCTACTCGAGCCTGGAATTCTCCTAGTATTTGATTAACAATAAGCTGAGAATCGCTATGAAGACACAAAGAATTGGCTCCGATTTCTAAGGCAAGTTCTAATCCAACTATCACTGCTTCATACTCTGCATCGTTGTTGGTGGCAGCGAATTCCAACTTTATAGCATGGTGCAGCTTATTTCCCTTGGGAGTAATTATTACCACACCTGCCCCCGAGCCTTGTTCGTTTGATGCACCATGCACAAAGAGGTTCCACTTGATGTCTTCTGCTATTTCTGATTGCTCCTCACCTTCGCCGGTAGTGAATTCGGAAATGAAATCGGCCATGGCTTGCCCCTTGATGGTGGTGCGAGGATGGTAGGTAATATCATATTGACTTAGTTTAATGCACCATTTAAGTAGTCGCCCAGAAGTGTCAGGACGATGGAGTACCTGCCTCAGCGGTTGATCGGTCAGAACTCTGATGGAATGGGATTGAAAATAGTGTCGCAGTTTTCGTGATGCGATTAGCAGACAGTATGCTAGCTTCTCAAGTTTAGGATATCTGACTTCTGCCCCTGTAAACCTCTTACTTACAAAGTATACTGGCTGCTGCGTGCGGTTGTCTTCTCTTACCAAAGCAGCGCTTAGAGCATGAGATGATACAGCAAGGTATATGTATAACTCTTCGCCTTCGTTTGGAGTCGAGAGTACCGGCGGTTTCTGGAGGTGTTCGATTAAGTTAAGGAAAGCGGTTAAGCATTCGTCAGTCCATTCGAACTTTCCTTTGTCTTTCTTTAGAGCTTCGAAGAAGGGGACGCACTTGTCCGTTGCTTTGGAGATGAATCGGCTCAGGGCGGTCACTTTCCCATTCAGGCTTTTCATTTCCTTTCGAGTGGAAGGTATTTTGATATCTTTTAGAGCTCGGACTTGTTCAGGGTTTGCTTCAATCCCTCTGGCATGGACGATGAATCCCAAGAACTTTCCTGATGATACTCCGAAGGAGCATTTTAGAGGATTAAGTTTCATTCCATACTTGCGAAGTACTTGAAACATCTCGCCCAGGTGGCTTACGTGATCGTCGGCTTTCCTTGACTTTACCAGCATGTCATCCACATACACTTCCATAGTTTGTCCTATTAGCCCTGCAAACATCTTGTTGACGAGGCGCTGGTAGGTTGCTCCTGCGTTTTTAAGTCCGAAAGGCATTACCTTGTAGCAGTACAAACCCCGGTCAGTGATGAAACTAGTGTGGTCTTGATCGGGATCATGCATAGGAATTTGGTTATATCCTGAGTATGCGTCCACAAATGATAAGAGTTCGTGCCCGGCTATGCTGTCTACAAGTTGATCGATTCGGGGAAGTGGGAAGCAATCCTTCGGGCAGGCGTCATTTAAGTTGGAGAAGTCAATGCATGTTCGCCACTTACCATTAGCCTCCTTTACCAGTACTGGGTTGGCGATCCACTTTGGGTAGATGGCTTCTCGTATGAAGTCATTGGCAAGTAGATTCTTTACTTCTTCATCGAGGGCTGCTGATCGTTCTGCCCCCATACTTCTCTTTCTTTGTTTTACGGGCGCCTTGGTAGGATCAATGTTTAGTATGTGGCATGCTATGTCAGGGGAGATTCCGGTCATGTCAGCATGTGACCATGCAAATACATCCAAGTTGTGGTGGAGAAAGTCAATGAGTTGTTCCTTCAACCCTGCTTTTAGTTGGGACCCGATTTTCAATAGTCTACTCGAGTCATGTTTGTCTACAGATACAAATTCCATAGCCTCTGCAGGCTCAACGGTGGCCTCCTCCTCTTTGTCCCTGGGGTCTAATTCATTGAAAGGGTCGCTGGTATATCGAAGAGGAGGGGCTTTCTTTAGTTGCTATGCTTCCAAACTTTTTGTGCTGAGGGAAACCTCTACACTCTTCCCATTATCCTTCATGTGGTTGTTGCGAAGTTCAGTTACATAGCAGTCTCGAGCAACGTCCTGGTCTCCTTCTACTTCCCTTACTCCATTGTCCGTTGGAAATTTCATCTTTAGGCACCATGGGGCCATGACGATTTGGAAGTCAGACAAGGCTGGCCTTCCTAAGAAGGCGTTGTAGGCCGAGTGGTTTTCTATCAGCACAAATGTCTATTTCCGCACAACGGAGCGGGGATGACTTCCAATTTCAACAAAGAGGTCCAGTTGCCCGAGAGGCATCTTCGCATCTCCAGTGAAACCGTGTAGTGGTTTATTGCAGGGAGAAATGTCCTTTATTGATAGTTTCATTTTGTCGAATGCATGCTTGAATAAGATATTTACTGAGCTTCCAGTGTCCACTAGAATTCGAAAAACTTCGGCTGGACCGAGCCGGGCAGAGATAACCATGGGATCCATGTGAGGGTACTGCCTTCCCTCTAGGTCACGCCTACTGAATGTGATGTCATCACTCTCTTTCCGCTTTGGGTGGTGTTCTCCTATAACAGAATTAACAAAGTCTTCATTGATTCTAAGCGACTTTCCATATCTTTCCATCTCTGCCCAGCTTCTGTTGGCGATGTGCGGTCCTCCCGAGATGGTATGGACCACTATCTTCTCTTGACTGGAGCCGCTAGTGTTGCGATTTCCTCTGCCTATCTTTGGTGAGGGTAGCCTTGGGTTCTCATTGGCAAGAGCTGGAGTCCTGTTTTGACCTTTTACATAGCGTTCCAGTCTCTTCCTTCTGATGTGTTCTTCAATCAAGTCCCGGAGATGATGGCATTCATTGGTATCATGCCCGTGAGATTCGTGGAAGCGGCAGAACTTTCCAGATTTCTGCGCATTATCTGATTCCTTCTTGTATGGTGGGCGTTTGTATCTAACTTCGTCTTGGGTGGCAAGGAAGATGTTTTCGATGGTCTCATTCAAAGGAGTGTAAGTGTCGAATCTCGGTCCTGGCTGATATAGGCGTTTTTCTCCCTTCTTGCCCCCAACATTGTCTCTAGAATCATTTCTTCGAACATCCTTCGCTGCAGCGGGCGTGTTGCCGTGAGCTGCCTTATTTTGCTGCTCTGACTGCCCCTCAGTGGCAGCGTCTTCAAGCCTCATATATTTCCCGGCTTCATGGAAGAAATCGGGTAAAGTAGCTGGTTTTTCTTTTGTCAATCTTCTAGCAAATTTAGTATCCGGATGCACACCACTACAGAGGGCCATTAGGATAAGCTTCTCATCGGCATCTTGGACTACGGCCGCTGCGACATTGAATCGGGTTAGGTATTGCTGCAGCTTCTCTCCAGGTTTCTGTTTGATACTGGATAAGGAATAAGCGTCCTTGGGTTGTTCCACATGAATGCGGAACTGGCTGATAAACTTTTCTTTCAGCATCTCCCACGAGCTGATGGATCCTTGGAGTAAATGACAAAACCAGGAGGTAGCTAGATCTGCTAAGAATAGCGGAAAGCATTTGCACAGTACTCCCTCTGTTCCTCCACTCATGAGCATACGCTGTGTGTATCTCTGTAAGTGTACAACGGGGTCGGAGGTTCCTTTGTAAGGTTCCATTGTTGGCATTTTCCATTCTCGGGGGGTGATGGCAATTTCGATATTGCGGGCGAAGGGGCTGGTTACCCTAGCGCCTCTCCCTCGATCTCTTTGATCCCGTTGGATGCACTCTCTGAACAAGCGTGCCATCCTTTCATCAGAATTTGGAGCAGAGAGGAATGAGTTCGATTCTGCTCTGTGTGACTAACTCCGTCCGGATGACCTGTAGGGATGGTATCGTCTATCATTCCTGATATTTTCCAGTGGCTGTCTTTGGTCTTCTGGGAGCATGCTAGGATTAACTACAGTTGGGCCTTGCCTTGATCTTCCCCTGCTGGGTTCTGATCTAAGCACTTCCTCGGGTCCAATTCAGGCTGGACTCTAGCTCGGCCCCGTTCATTAGTGTTTCCATGGTCAGGTAGTATGACAGGCTCAGCCATAGTTGACCTCCGTCCGGTACCTCCCCCGTTGGGTTCGGTTCCAAGCGTTTCCTCAGGCCTAACTTCGGGCTGTGCTCGGTCTCGGCTCCTACCACGGCCGCTTCTGTTGTTAGCTCCTTCGAAGAAGGAAGATCTTTGTTGTCTCTGAGATCCTCTAGACTGGGACTCACCCTATGATTCAGTGTTGCGGTTGGAATCTTCAGCATCCCTTAAGCGTGACATGAGATGGTCCACCAAGGCTTCCTGCTGGGATGTGAAGCGGTTAGTCACTTCAGCCATAACCCTGTCTAGATCTGCCCTAGTAATTGCTGCCGGCTGTTCCGCGGCAGGGGTGGTCGGATTTGCCTTACCTTCATTTGGTACTGCTGCTGGAAGGGGATATTTACTTGATCTGTGACCACTGGATCTGGAAGACTGCTGGTTGCAATGTTTTTTCCTTTGTTAACATCTTTCTTCTGCTTGGGAGGCATGTTTTCCAAGCGATGAACGACGCTGTTAGGAAGAAGGTTAAGTGGAAGAAGCTGAAGCTTCGAGCTTCTAGTTCTCAGTGAAAGCACCAAAAATGTTTGCACAAAAAGTGGACAAACACCTCCAAGTCGTATGATTTAATTGATTTTAGGTTGTTCTTAGTGATTTGGGTGATTTATGCAAATATATGAAAAGCAAGGACTAAACTGTAAAAGACACGCAGATTTATAGTGGTTCGGCCAGAATGTACCTACGACCACTTTATATCTTATTCTCCTTTTCTATTCAAATTACAAGTACAATGCTTTGATACAAGTATATGAAAGTTGTTTGAAAGTTCTATCCGTGCTTTAGCTCTCAAACTTTTTTTTCATTGTTGTACCCCTGCCCCTCTATTTATAGAGTGAGGCTGGGGGCAGGGGTCTTGGATGTATATAGCTGCTGGTGGGCCTGGGCTGATGCGATCTGGCCTGGCAGTGTTGGTTCGGTACACCTTGGTCCGGTGGAACTCAATCCGGTGGTGAGTGATCCGGTGGTGCTTTGGTTCGGCGATGGGGGGAGTAGGTTGGTTCGGTAGAGGTTGGTTGGTGTTGGTTCGGGGAAGAGTTGATTGGTAGTGAGTGATCCGGTGGTGCTTTGGTTCGGTGATGGTGGGAGTAGGTTTGTTCGGTAGAGGTTGGTTGGTGTTGGTTCGGGGAAGAGTGGATTTGATTCGGTCCGGTAAAGTGTTGGAGATGTGTTGATTCGGCAGTGCCTTGCTTGCTTTTGGCTCGGTGGTGTCTTCCCTTCCTCTGGTTCGGTGGTGGTGGAAGCGCACCCAACACAAATCGTTTGAAGTGAAACAATATTCAATAGAGAATTTGTCTCCTTCAATATTAGAGGTTAGTATCACCACAATTGGAAGTCAACTCAAAGTCAAATTGGTAGTCGTATTGCATTTGATTATTCGATAATTGTTATTGTTTGAATCAAAACTTTGAAGTTGGTATTCATAATTAACCATGGATATTATTAGAGTTTTTACCATCGACCAAACTCTAGGTATCTAAGTGATGTAATGATGATGAAAAGAAAACGTATACAGACACCATCGCTTAAGGGTGTATGCGTAATTAGATTAAAATATGATTTTCCTAGACTATTTGTAAGTAATGGAACTTGTGTCGTAATGCCACACCAGTGAAACCAAAACCACTATGGACTTTGATATCAAATTGTTTGATATTATTTGTCAACCAAGTTCTCACATATGAGCCACACAAGGGATTAATTAAGCAAATCCCCAAAATGACCAATTTATAAATATTATGGACTAAATGGAGAAATTGATATAAATTTTGTATTAATTTATTTAAGGGAACTATATTATTGGAGGGTTATATATTAACTAGTATGCAAATGTTGTATTTTTTTTAATTAATTAAAATAGCTGAATAATACTTAAATAATAGAATTAAAATTTAAATTATTTAAAAAGTGATTTGGAATAATGGCTAAAATTAGTTATTTGTTAATATAGGCTAGCCCTATTTAAAACACATATTGTTGTATTATTCTAGTTATTCAAGGCTTACTTTTATTTGTGAAAGGAAACACTAGATCTAGGCCTGTTTATATGGGCTCTCCACTATTATAACCATGTCTTCATAAATCCCTAGCTAAATTTTTATTTTAAACTCAAATTTGAACATACAAACAATTAATATGATTAGTATTTTACATTTATGTAGATTTATTTAGTATATATATTTTAATTTATATATAGATATTAGTAATAAACATATATACAATGCCATTGATCATATAGATATATTAAGCTATGTGTATTATTTCATATTACATGCACACCATAACACACACACACTATATGTGTGTGTGTGTGTGTGTGTCTACGTAAGGATTCGCTACACCTCATTCTTACTACACCTATATTCCCCTTGATTTTAACCACGCATTCTAATTTAAATAATATAATTAGGTGATAACAAAGAGATTATATTATTTAAATCGCAATGTGTGGTTGAAACTATGGGAAACAGAGGTGTAGTAGAAACGAGGTGCAATCGATCCTTGCTACAAACACATATTTGTGTGTGTTGTTATATATTAATATGTATATATATATATGCGAAACCACATGTATGTATATTTTTCCATATAGTCCAAGTTCTAGCAGTGTATATATAATGTACAGTAATAAATCCTGATTACTATATTTGTATGTATTTATGTATATTTTATGATATATATATAATTTCTTATTGCACAAGTTACCACTATACACAATATATATGTTCACATTTACACGTACACATCTACACTTAGACATTAACATATATGTTTACTGCAAAATTTGGCATAAACACCTAAGGATTAACTATAGAGAATAAAATGAAGAAAATAAATTGAAAACGAGAAATACAAGAACTCACAACAATTATAGCGGATTGGCTAATCAAAGGCCTATGTCCACTTAAACTTTGTTGAAACTTCTGTTGAGTTTTTACAACGATGTTCTTATGGATAGGTGATGATGCGTGAGATTGCAAAGACAATGCAGAAATTTGTTATAAGAAAAAACATCACCCAAACTATGCCCCTCTTCTATTTAAAGCTGCAGTTTGATAGAAATCTCTGACCCATGTTCCCCATGTTCTGAAGGAGCTGCTCGCAAGAGATCGTGGCCAGTCATTAACATTCAGGGATCGGTACACTACACCAAAAAAGCCATTTTGCCACGGCTCTGAGCCGTGGCTAACAAATTTTGCCACAGCCTAGAGCTGTGGCAAAACTGGCAGTGGCAAAATTTTGCCATGGCCCTAGGCCGTGGCAAAATAAAATATAACCATGGCTTTGAGCCATGGCAAAATTAAAGTTAGCCACGGCTATGAACCGTGCTAAATAAAATTTAACCACTGCTATTAGTCGTGGCTAATTTTTATTTCGCCACGGTTATGAACCATGGCTAATTTACATTTAGCCATGGCTCAAAACCATGCCTAAATGCAGTTTCTTGATGCACAGACATTCTGTATGCAGTTTCAAACCACATATGTAGTATATGGAATATATAACATGGATAGAAAACAAGTAATAGATGACAAACTCAACATTCTACAAGATGCACATAATTTATAATACAGCTACTATAAGTGCTTGATTATAAACTTACAGCTTTATGTTCATAATACAACTTCATTTCATAGTGAAACCATCACTTCATAGTAAAATAAGTAACCAACATCTACTATACATTGTAAACACTAAACAACAAGAAAGAAAGAAATGATTCCTGAATTCGCCAAGCATAGAACAGTTCGTACTTCATCATAGTAGAACGATTGCAATTTACATTAATCAACCACCTGTAAATGAGCAAAAGACTGATCAGCGGTCTAATTGGATTACGAGAAACTACAAATAACAATTATGAAAAACAATGATGTAACGACCTGTATTTTTACGGATAGAAACATCGTAAAACTATTATCATTAGGTCGTAATGTTGTTAAGTCATCTAGGGTTTAAGTCGTTCGAAGCTTAAGTCGAGTAGAAATTAGATCGTGAGCGACTTAGGGAATTTGACCGACTTAAGAAGGATATGCGACCTAAGGAAGTTGAGGTTGGCGACCTAAGGAGTTTGGGATAGGTCATATAGGAGATAGGTCGTGTCATAAGCTTAGGTCGTGAGGTAGGATAGGTCGAGTGAACGACCTAAGTATTGGAGCGACCTATAGGAAAGGCAGCGACCTAAGAGAGTTAACGACTTAGTAGTTAGGTCGTATTGGTTTAGGTTGTTGATGAGTTTGGGACAACCTATAGTATTTGACTGACCTAAGGATTTCCGACCTAGGAGTTAGCGACCTAGAAGATAGGCAGGTTAGCGACCTAAGGAAGTTAGGTCGGCAACGACCTAAGGAGCTGGTGGTAGCAGTGGGTGACCTAAGGGAGTAAGGTCGTTAGACGACTTAAGGAGTTAAGTCGTATCCTGGCTAAGTTAGTAAGGTCGCAGGTTTGTTAGGTCGTAGACAACATAAGATTAGTTAGGTCGGCAAAGCAGTTAAGTCGTAGGTCAGTTACCCAGTTAAGTCGCGCACTTGTTAAGTCGTAGGTCGCGCGCGCATTATTGGGTCATAGGTCGCTGGGTATGTTAAGTCGTAGGTCGTAGAAGCGCTTAGGTGTTAAGTCGTTAAGTCGCTATGCGCTTAAGTGTTAGGTCGTGGGCTTTTTAGGTCGTGGGGCTTTTAGGTCGTAAGTCGTGGACGACCTAACTCCGAGCGACCTAAGGGGAAATCAGCCTATAAATAGGAGGGTTTGTCTTCATTTTTGGGATCCAGATTTTGAAGCGACGAAGTGCTTCCATTTTGAGAGCTCGACTTCTACACTTCTTCACTTCTTTTCACCACTCTAATCTAGTGATTCCTTCCATCCATATCGAAGATCAAATCGAAGATCGAAGAGCTTAGATTGAAGATTTACATTCTTCGAAAAGTGATTTCATCGTTTAAAGCGGATTCGTGGTAGATCGTGTTAGATCCTTCGCTGTCCAGATCTGAAGTGTGTTGTTTTTGAGTTGATTTGGTGATTTGGTGAGTGGTGATTATCTCTCACACGGATCCAAAGGAGTATATCGGATCGTTGGCTTGATTTGGTGTTAAAGTAGTGATTTCCATGCACTTTTGTAAACCTAAGTATAGATCCATATAGATTCATTGTTTATGATGATTTGACAACCATTTTACTACATGTTAACCTATGCAAGTTCATTCATCAAGATTATAGATATATTGCTCATGTTTTCATGCTTGTTAGACTTTTGACTCTTTAATTACGAAATTACCATTATTGTTATAATTGTCTATTTAGATCATATTTGAATGCTTGTTTACTTGGATTAATGTTTGACTTGATTGATTGCTATGGATTAGATGATTGATGATTTGATTTAGACAAGTTGGTCGAAGATGATTCAAAAGCTAAGGGAAAGGCTCTTGAATTGGAAAAGCTGCTCATGGCATATGTAGCGGATGATGAAGCTCATACAGATAGATTTGATGATGATGTTGAGATGAAGCTTTGCTATGATGATGATGAGGGGAAGCATGAGATGAGGTAGTCTTGGTCTAATCCAGACGGGATCATTCCAAGCATGTTGATAACTCGGTGAAATGGTTCGAGTTAGAGGATAATGGTTTGCTCGAGAGGCACTTGAGCTAGTATGGAAATAGTCGTCGAGGAGGATGACTAGAAGGCTGAGATCTCATTGTTGTTGAAGGTTCTAGTATGCTCAAAGCAAGAGTACGTTGGGCAGATTCGATAGTCCCTGAAGGCTAATGATTGGTAGTCAAGTACTCTGGGCAGATTCGATAGTCCTAGGCACGGGTCACGACGACGTGCGGGAGTAATGTCTAGAACCGGGTTTCCATTAGCCCTTGACGGACGGCTGAAAGAATGTGCCGGTCATTCAATTAACGGTGATATCGAAGCAATGATAACAGTGATAGCCAGAGTCATGGATGTTTGGTTGTATCGTCATTCGGTCTCAAGAGCGGTATTTTCTTGGTGCTTATCTGATCTTGGTTTAGGCCTTAGGGGTTTGTACTTGGAAAACATCGCCCTTGACTCGAGTGATAATTGCTTTACTTTAAATTGTATGCTTTGCTATGGTTGCTTCTACTTAGTGTGTGTCTGGGGGCTATAACTGTAGAAAGAGGTGGAGTGGGAGGGTTGTATTCCTATTCCTTTTCCTTTATGCTCTTTTGGTATGTTGTTAGTTAATTTACTGCTCACTAAGACTGTTGTCTGACTCAAGGCTTTATGTTTAACTCTTATTGCCTTGGGCTGTTCGTCCATTTTGGGACGGGCAAACTAGGTAGCAGGTGACAGGTGCTGTTCTTGCTTTCCACGATGCTGATGACGAAGACGAGCTGGAGTATTGTATATTACTTCTTACTATATGTACTGGATGTTCCGCTGCTTTGTATTCTCTGAGTGATATGTAGTGAGGCTTGTTGTATTGACTATTCAGATGTTTGTATTCAACTATTATGGAGTTTTATTGATGAGATTCTATTCTGTGAAGCTTCACTATATATTTGTTCTATTGTATTTTGTCCATGCGCTGTGAGGAATACGATAGATTCTGTTGTTTTAATCTACCCTGACAATCGTCCATGGTCGCCTGGCACACTTTACAGCGCACTTTCTCTAGGTTTAGTGCAGGGGTCATGGGCGGTCGTCACATTTGGTATCAGAGCTTTGGTTAATCGATTTTACCCAACGCTCGCTGACGTGACTACGTATGAGAGACGTAATTGTATTTTGATGGATGATTACTATATATAATATAGTAGCTTAGTAGAGTTTGAGTCCTTTATGCAGTTGTTTCTCTAAGTGTGCTAATCATTCCTTTTTATAGATATTAAGGATGAGTCGAAGAGGGAGACCAGCTGCTAGGGAACCCCGTGCTACTGAGGGGACTGCTGATTATGCTGCTATGTTCGAAGCAATGATGACTTCGATCATGAGAAGGATGCCAGCTCCGGGGCCATCGGTGGATGTTGGAGTTCAAGTCCAAACTCCAAAACCGGTGGACTTTGCTAAGTTGTGAAAGGATTATACTACTCTTGGAGGAAAGGTTTTCTTGGGGACCGAGTCAACCATTGAAGTTCAGAGGTGGATAGATGCTTGTAGAAGGATTTTTGGTGACTTGGGAATTGAGGATGCAACTAAGAGGAAGTTAGCATCAAGACAGCTTCAAGGGAGAGCTTCTGATTGGTGGAACTCTATCACCATTGATACTCCGGAGGAAGAGATTACTTGGGAGCAATTCCAAGCCAGATTTGAAGCTAAGTTCATTTCTACAGCTCAGAAGTCTGTTCTGTTCAAGAAGTTTGTGGAGCTCAAGCAAAATGGAAGACCAGTTCTTGAGTATGTTTCTGAGTTTGAAGCTTTGTCCAAGTATGCCCGGTCGTATATTGAATCTTCGTATCAGAAGAATGAGAAGTTTGTGACAGGCTTGGACAGTTACCTTGGGAGGCAGTTGGTGGATCATTTGGACGATTCATTTGAGAAGCTTGTGGAGAAAGCTCTCAGGCATGAGAGTCTGTTTCCTAAGGAAGGATCTATTGTTGCTGTGACCAAGGAGGAGTCTAAACCACAGCAGGGTGGAAATAATAAGATGAAGCAGTAGCAGCAGAAGGGTAGGGATGGCCAGAAGAAGCCGAAGGGCGAAGTGACTTGCTACAATTGTCAGCAGAAGGGCCATTTCTCTAAGGATTGTAAGAATCCGAAGGTACCGATGAAGTGTCACAACTGTGACAAGCCGGTGCATATGTAACGACCCAGAATTTTTGATAATTAAAATTCGAATATTTAATTGATTTTAAATATTAATAAATGGAATTTAGAAGTCGAATGATTTATTTTTCGAATATTGGATTTAATTTGATAATTAAATCGATAAAATAAATAGTGAAATTCCAGAGATAATTGAAAATCGAGTTTAATATGATTGAAAATGATTTGTAAAATTTTATTTTATCATACTGGAGTTATAGAAAGGTTATAGAACTTTTAAAAATTGAATTTGGAATTAATCTGTGAAAATCGAATATTTTAATATTTAATTATCGACTGTAAAAATAGCCAATTTTCGAACAGTCTCAGAATTGAACGAAACTAGTTCCATTGGATCTGTAATAGTTAGTTATTATCGGATTTCAATTTTCGTATCCATCGGAGTTGTCGTTTGACCGTGGCAGCTCGAAACGTATCGATATCATCTTAATTTTAAATCGTCGAGTTAAATTAGTCATTTTTCAAAAGGTCTCGGATTTCGACGAAACCAGTTTCATCGGATCCGTAATGTGAAATTATTGCATGGTTTCAATTTCATAATTTTTGGATGTACCGTTTGTCCGGGGCAAGCTAAAACGCCTCAAAATCGATTTAAATCGGTTTAATTTAAATTTATCATTTTTCTCCGTATCTCGCACAGATGTCCGAATTAGCTCCCGAAACACGTTCCATTGCATTCAGAACGTGGGGTAAACCTTAGAAACGTCAGCCGGCATGCTTCGTTTGGAGTTCGGAAAAATTTCGGATGAATAGTGTTTTCGTTGTTTTTCTATAAAAGGCCCTCCATTTTTCAATTTGCAAACTAAAATCAAACCCTAACCCTAATTTGTTCCAGCCGCCACCATATTATTCTATGGCCAGAAATCACTCTCCTTCTCCCCTTAATCTCTTCCAATCCGTGAAGAATTAGTTAAAACTTTCAACTACAAACTTGAAGAGCATCTCGAGAGCTTCGAATCTATACGGTGATGATCGAGAATGGTGCGACGTGGGGGGAGGTAGGGGCTGCCGTTCACCATCAGGTCGCACGCGTTTCTAGGCATGAAGGGGGGGCCGAGCTTGTCATGGTGAAGGCTGGAGGTAGCTCGTGTGATGGGCTTTCGTTTGGCGGTGGTATGATGGGTTCTAGTTCGTCGAGGGTGGAGTATAATTCAAGGAAAAGATGGAGGCTATGGGTTCTCATATTCACGTTCAAAACCTGATGGGAGGGAAGATGAAGTGCACGGCCAGATCTGGAGATGAAGAAATGAACGGCCACGATTGATTCCAGGGTTTGAAAATTAAAATAAAAGCTGAAATTGTATATTTAAATTCGTGCAATCTTTGAAATATCATAACTTCTTCATACGAGGTCCGTTTTGGACGAAACGAATTGCGTTGGAATCGTCTCGACGCGTACTTCGCTATGGAACTGAATTGGAGCCATTTGGAGCTAGTTTGAATTTCGGGTAAAATTAAACGCCGTTTAATTTTATTCGAAAATAAACGCTGAAATCAGAATTAAAATCACGGTGAGATCTTCTCACTCAAAATTTAAAGTGGAATTTACAGTTATTTATTGATTGACTGTTTGGATGTGATATTAGATATGATAGGATATATCTATATATATATAGCAATATATACATATTGGCATATGTATATATTGGATTGATTGATTTCCCGCCTCGTATAGCGGATGAGACCCTATTGCGCCGTTAGTAAGCGGATTTTTATAAAACCCATATACCGCGATAATTCCGTACTGGAGCGGAATTGGTATTGTGCTAACGTCTTTGGATGCAGGGAAACAGGTTGGAGGGATCCAACTGGATTCCTCAACTGTATTTATTTATGTACAGATATTGATATATATTCTGTTCTCATATGATGATATATGATGTTTGATGTGTGATGGACTAATTGATGCGTTGCATCATTGGATTCAAATTTTGAAGTTTAAAAATAACGATTTTAACTTTAAAAGAGAAATTAAAGTGATTTTTGAAAATATACGTTTTATGGATTTTTTTGAATTGATTTATAAACGTTAAAATTTTAAAGTTATAAAAGTTATAATTTTTGGTGAAATATAACCAAAGTGTCGTTTTTGAAATAAAAGTCGATTTATTTGTAAAATGGTTTAAGTTGGGATTTTTGAATAACCATAAACGATTTGTATAAAAAGATTTATAAAAATTGATATTTATAAATCAAAATATTGGAATTGTAAAACGAGTTTTTTATAAGTGTAAAAATGAAAAATTTATGGAGTTCGTAAGTAAATGAAATTTATAGATTATAAATTGTGAAGTTATAAAATGGATGAAGATGTCGAATAGGAGATTTATAAGAAATTAACTTATAAATTGGGTTTTTGCCTTTAAATGAAATATTGATCGAACTGGTTAATAAAGGAGATTTACAAATGGAAGTTGTCATAAAATAGGAATAGAATTTATAAACGTTGTGTTATAAATTCGAAATCAATTGGATTTAATAAATTAAATACCGAAGGTTATTAAAGGAGATATATTCGCGATTTTGGATAGCGAATTATTATTGAAATAAAACGTGTAGAAAAATAGTGAAATGTAATTAGTGAAGTATATTCACGATTTTGGACAGTGAATATATTTTTAAGTAAAATGGATATGGTTTTGGAAAAGTGATATATGAAATGAAGTAATTGTTTTAAAAGATGTTTTAAAACGTGTTAAATATCGAAATCATAGATTTCAACATTCATTGTTGAAATAGACGTTTTCGAGAAGTAGAAGGAAATGGTGGACTATAACACTATTGTTATAGTAAATGGTTTCCGAAAGGAAATATTTTTGTATGGTATTGGGATTCATATATCTATCTAAATTCCGAATCCCTATACTAGTGATTTTGAGTCGTCGTAACGATGTTTTACGTAACATTCGTTTTGACTCAAATAGATGTTGTTAAAAAGAATGATTTCCTTAAAGAATGAATATGTACTTAATATTGATTTAAGTATATCGAATATTTTCAAATGTTGAAAATAAAAGATTTGTGAAACACTTATTATTTAATAAGTATGGAATTACTTTTCCAATATGAAATGAACATTTTGAGATTTATCTTTGTAAAGATAAATCGAAAGTGAATATTGACATCGATTCGAAAATCGTATATCAGTAGATATTTTGAACTGTAAATTCACTATGGAATTTATAAAAGGAAAGGGAAATTGTTTAGAAAAATAAACGTTGATTTATTTTTGAAGTGTGGAAATTTTATATCTAGTAAAAGATATTTTGGAAGATGAAATAATTGGGAAAATTATTTGGAATCTGATGATGTTGCGCATCTTTATTGATAGTTAAATAACCGACTATCAATAATTACCTTGAGTAGGTATTTGTTGTGAATTGGATGAATTTGAATGCCACACTTAATTTTGAATAATCGCTCACTATTCGGGTTAGCCGGGAAAGGACCATGGGGTCGTATAACCCATTCCGAATATGTGATACGTCGTTATGAATCGCATTTGAAGACCGGTGTTGAAGACCGGATATTTTTGAAAACGGAAGGATTACCGTCGAGTTACTCTACATCGGCTGATCTCCGATTTAGAGGTTTTTATCACCCTTAGTGACGGGAAGTCCGGACGTGATTAGAAATTTATCCGGATATGCAAGGGCTTCGTGAGAAGTGCCTTCGGTTCTGTTCGATCCCGGAACAGACTTGTATGGATTGTGTGTCTGACGTTACAATTTGAGATATAAAGCTGATTTCTTTCAAATACATTTCTGTTGGTGGAGGAGAATTTATTCTCTTAGCTTAACACCCTTCTCTGAGACGTACGAGCTCAGAGGTTATGTAGTTGAAATTTATCAGCGATATATCCTAATTTGGTAACGTGGCATACTGAGTGTTGCTGTGAAATGATCAGTGTTTGATCATTTGTGATATGATCATTTGTTTGATCTTATATCTTTGTGATCATAGGTTGATCATTTTGTTTGACCCGAAGCAGGGCTTTTTGAGAAAGCGTAGCTTTGTGGACGAGACTTCATCGAGCCTCACACCCCGGAAATGGTCGAAACAGGAAGGATGCAGCAAGGTTCTAGGGAGTAGCGCCCCTTAGTGTATGTCATTCCTTCTGGATAAAGGTGGTATCATGGTATGGAGCCCAGATACTTAACCTCTGTGGTTACTGCATTATTATTATCTATGTGGTTTGTTGGAAATCGGGGATCCTCGGGAAGATCGGTGACGATCGGGGGATGGCATACGCGTGTCAGTAGTTACCTATTTTTGCAGAGGTAACCCGGCCTTGTGTTGGCAGAGATCCGGTTAGGTTCTCGGGTCGTCTATTCCAGGGACGTACCCATCGTGGATAGGAAGTTCCTTAGCCTGACCATTTGTTGGAAATCCAAACTCCAATACGAACTTTGTACGGTATTAGTTGTAGAACCTGCCATTTACGTATGGTGGTCACCACTGTTTAGATGGTAGCTATAGTAGGCATACGATACTGGTCGTATGTTGGCTAAGATTAATATTATACTTTCGAAATGTTTTCTACACTATGCACTAATAATAATATCAAAAAGAATTTGATTTTTGCGTAGTAAGCATCTTTGACTATCATAAGAAGAAATCTCCTCCAATTCTGCGTTTGCATTGTGTGTGTGGTGGGAGGTCTTATGGTAGTTTCATTTTTCAAAAGCATTGCGAATTGACATTAAAATTCTCTGCTATTTATTTTAAAGAATAACTGTTTTACGATCTCACACCAGTCACCATGACTGACTCGGAGTTTATTGTTCCCTTCTAAACTCTGGGTGCCCACAAATTTTTCCACACGGGCAGCCTAGAGTTATGTTATCAGGATATGCTGGATATTCTGGAGCTTTGAAAGCAAGCTGGATGGCGAGACGTAGTAATTGTATCTGATATATTTATTCCGCTGTGTATTCTGTATGAGGACAAGTTTATATAACTGTCCATTGTTGTATATTGACTCTGATTGATGTATGTATAAAATGATATAGTTCTTTGTTTTAAAAGACTAGTGTTTATCTATTATATATTGTTCCGCTGCGATGTGTAAGATTCTGATATTGTTTTCTGTTCTGATGTGTTTTCTGTTGTTCTTCTTCTTCCTTCTCTTCTTCTTTTTCTTCTGCTTTCTTCTTCTTCTACCTTTTTCTTTTTCTTAAAACCCTCACTATTGGAGTTTCCGGCACTCGATTGCTCGGCAGTCGATAAAGTGAGTATCGATGTCGAATTTTCGAAAGTCGAAAATTTTGGTATGTGACAAAGTGGTATCAGAGCATATGGTTAAGCGACAACCCTGCTCTGTTGGGTGTTACTCATTAGAGATAGAGTCAGTAGTACTCTAGAATGAGTTGAGTGTAATAATAGATATGAGAGCGTATTTGTTAGTGAATATAAAATTGTTTTATATTGTGATGATTGGTTTGTTGAGTGGTATATGGATTCTGGTCGGTATTGTCCGTACAACTCTATCGATAGGGATCTCTAAACACTTGTATAGAACAATTCGGCACAGTATTGTTTTAAATAGGGTAAATGAGATAATTTTGCCCAAAACTATTTTTGTATAGAAAATAAATGTTTTTCTATAAAGTACTATAATATATAGTTGCATGGATGTTAGGAAGTAATAATAGTAAATTATTATCATTGAAATTGAATAAGAAATTGAAATCATAAACTCCAAAGTTAAGAAATAAAATTCACATATACAAATGGAATTTGAGAATATAAATTATAAATGTGATTTGTAATTTAAAACGGAATTCCAGAGAAGTATTTGGAAATGTTTGAAAAGAATTTGAAAATTTTGGAGATTTGTAAAGTTTAAATTCCTTTTTGAATTTGAAAATGAATTTCAAAGGTTTTGAAAAGTAATTTGGAAAGATAAAAGCTCTAAACTCTTTTCGATCGCTGGAAAATAACTTCGATGATGACTGCGGCATCATTGATGTTCATTTTCGGGTTTCTAAAAGAGAAATTGCTGCCAAATTGTTTTAAATGGAAGTTGTTTGGAAAATTTGGATTTTGTTTTAGAAAATTCAAAAGATAAATTTGAATTGTTTTCAAAATGGCTTTGAAATATTGGTAAGACTCTGGGATACCATATTTATGAAATATTATCAAGTTGATAACTTATACAATTTGAAAGGTTGATAGAATAAATTTAACTTAAAGGATGAAGTTAAATGAATGTAAGTACAAGTGAATCAATTAAATGAAATTGAAGGTTGAAATTCATTTCGAATTCGTAAGCAAATGAATTGAATTGAATAATGTAAATTGAAAGATGAATTAAAATTCATATGCTATTGGAAATCCAGTTTAATATGAGTGGTTATAAACCAAAATGGCAAATTGAAAATAAATTTTGGGAATGAACGAAAGAATAAAACTGGAATTGAAACTGAATGTTGAAAACAAATTTGAATAAGTGAATTGCAATCTGTGATGAATTAGTAATTGAAACTAATTTAAAAAGAGTGCGGTTATGAATGAAAGATAATTGATAAAATTCAATATTCAGAAGTTAAATAGAATCCAAATAAGGTTGGAATTGTGAATTAAATTCAAATGAAATTTGAAATGTGAAATTGAATGAATATGAAACTGCAATAGCGAACCTAAAGAATGTATAAGCAGTTATATTGGAAAATTTTGTAATAGAATTTGCAAAATGATTTGAATATATGCAACTAGATATTATGGCTAGTAGGATATACAGGTGTATAAAGGGATTGGAAAATTTATTTCAAAGATAATTTGAATTGCTCGACAAAAGGTATGTATTTGAATTATAATATGAGTTTTTGATGATTTCTTGTCTAGCCGCTTGGCTTTTTCTTTTTCTTTTTGAAATCTGAGAGTCCGTAGGGACGTTTTGTAGTCGTACCGTATTAGCCGCGCAAAGGAGACGCTGGCGAAATTTTTCGAAAATTTCAAGTGTTAGAAAATTTTGAGAAATTTTGGAAGTTTAAAAATTTGAATTTAAACTCGAATTTGAATTGAGAAGTTAAACAATGTTGTTTGGAACTTATAATTGAAGTTGGAAAACTAGTATGAATGATAACGAATCTTTAGTAGAAAGACTTGTTTTGATAAATTGATAAAACTATTTGAATTTGAGAAAATAGTAGACGAGTTAAGGACCATTTTTTTCCTTACTTGGTAATTTCGAGGACGAAATTCTTTTAAGGGGGGAAGTCTGTAACGACCCAGAATTTTTGATAATTAAAATTCGAATATTTAATTGATTTTAAATATTAATAAATGGAATTTAGAAGTCGAATGATTTATTTTTCGAATATTGGATTTAATTTGATAATTAAATCGATAAAATAAATAGTGAAATTCCAGAGATAATTGAAAATCGAGTTTAATATGATTGAAAATGATTTGTAAAATTTTATTTTATCATACTGGAGTTATAGAAAGGTTATAGAACTTTTAAAAATTGAATTTGGAATTAATCTGTGAAAATCGAATATTTTAATATTTAATTATCGACTGTAATAATAGCCAATTTTCGAACAGTCTCAGAATTGAACGAAACCAGTTCCATTGGATCCGTAATAGTTAGTTATTATCGGATTTCAATTTTCGTATCCATCGGAGTTGTCGTTTGACCGTGGCAGCTCGAAACGTATCGATATCATCTTAATTTTAAATCGTCGAGTTAAATTAGTCATTTTTCAAAAGGTCTCGGATTTCGACGAAACCAGTTTCATCGGATCCGTAATGTGAAATTATTGCATGGTTTCAAATTTCATAATTTTTGGATGTACCGTTTGTCCGGGGCAAGCTAAAACGCCTCGAAATCGATTTAATTCGGTTTAATTTAAATTTATCGTTTTTCTCCGTATCTCGCACAAATGTCCGAATTAGCTCCCGAAACACGTTCCATTGCGTTCAGAACGTGGGGTAAACCTTAGAAACGTCAGCCGGCATGCTTCGTTTGGAGTTAGGAAAAATTTCGGATGAATAGTGTTTTCGTTGTTTTTCTATAAAAGGCCCTCCATTTTTCAATTTGCAAACTAAAATCAAACCCTAACCCTAATTTGTTCCAGCCGCCACCATATTATTCTATGGCCAGAAATCACTCTCCTTCTCCCCTTAATCTCTTCCAATCCGTGAAGAATTAGTTAAAACTTTCAACTACAAACTTGAAGAGCATCTCGAGAGCTTCGAATCTATACAGTGATGATCGAGAATGGTGCGACGTGGGGGGAGGTAGGGTCTGCCGTTCACCATCAGGTCGCACGCGTTTCTAGGCATGAATGGGGGGCCGAGCTTGTCATGGTGAAGGCTGGAGGTAGCTCGTGTGATGGGCTTTCGTTTGGCGGTGGTATGATGGGTTCTAGTTCGTCGAGGGTGGAGTATAATTCAAGGAAAAGATGGAGGCTATGGGTTCTCATATTCACGTTCAAAACCTGATGGGAGGGAAGATGAAGTGCACGGCCAGATCTGGAGATGAAGAAATGAACGGCCACGATTGATTCCAGGGTTTGAAAATTAAAATAAAAGCTGAAATTGTATATTTAAATTCGTGCAATCTTTGAAATATCATAACTTCTTCATACGAGGTCCGTTTTGGACGAAACGAATTGCGTTGGAATCGTCTCGACGCGTACTTTGCTATGGAACTGAATTGGAGCCATTTGGAGCTAGTTTGAATTTCGGGTAAAATTAAACGCCGTTTAATTTTATTCGAAAATAAACGCTGAAATCAGAATTAAAATCACGGTGAGATCTTCTCACTCAAAATTTAAAGTGGAATTTACAGTTATTTATTGATTGACTGTTTGGATGTGATATTAGATATGATAGGATATATCTATATATATAGCAATATATACATATTGGCATATGTATATATTGGATTGATTGATTTCCCGCCTCGTATAGCGGATGAGACCCTATTGCGCCGTTAGTAAGCGGATTTTTATAAAACCCATATACCGCGATAATTCCGTACTGGAGCGGAATTGGTATTGTGCTAACGTCTTTGGATGCAGGGAAACAGGTTGGAGGGATCCAACTGGATTCCTCAACTGTATTTATTTATGTACAGATATTGATATATATTCTGTTCTCATATGATGATATATGATGTTTGATGTGTGATGGACTAATTGATGCGTTGCATCATTGGATTCAAATTTTGAAGTTTAAAAATAACGATTTTAACTTTAAAAGAGAAATTAAAGTGATTTTTGAAAATATACGTTTTATGGATTTTTTTGAATTGATTTATAAACGTTAAAATTTTAAAGTTATAAAAGTTATAATTTTTGGTGAAATATAACCAAAGTGTCGTTTTTGAAATAAAAGTCGATTTATTTGTAAAATGGTTTAAGTTGGGATTTTTGAATAACCATAAACGATTTGTATAAAAAGATTTATAAAAATTGATATTTATAAATCAAAATATTGGAATTGTAAAACGAGTTTTTTATAAGTGTAAAAATGAAAAATTTATGGAGTTCGTAAGTAAATGAAATTTATAGATTATAAATTGTGAAGTTATAAAATGGATGAATATGTCGAATAGGAGATTTATAAGAAATTAACTTATAAATTGGGTTTTTGCCTTTAAATGAAATATTGATCGAACTGGTTAATAAAGGAGATTTACAAATGGAAGTTGTCATAAAATAGGAATAGAATTTATAAACGTTGTGTTATAAATTCGAAATCAATTGGATTTAATAAATTAAATACCGAAGGTTATTAAAGGAGATATATTCGCGATTTTGGATAGCGAATTATTATTGAAATAAAACGTGTAGAAAAATAGTGAAATGTAATTAGTGAAGTATATTCACGATTTTGGACAGTGAATATATTTTTAAGTAAAATGGATATGGTTTTGGAAAAGTGATATATGAAATGAAGTAATTGTTTTAAAAGATGTTTTAAAACGTGTTAAATATCGAAATCATAGATTTCAACATTCATTGTTGAAATAGACGTTTTCGAGAAGTAGAAGGAAATGGTGGACTATAACACTATTGTTATAGTAAATGGTTTCCGAAAGGAAATATTTTTGTATGGTATTGGGATTCATATATCTATCTAAATTCCGAATCCCTATACTAGTGATTTTGAGTCGTCGTAACGATGTTTTACGTAACATTCGTTTTGACTCAAATAGATGTTGTTAAAAAGAATGATTTCCTTAAAGAATGAATATGTACTTAATATTGATTTAAGTATATCGAATATTTTCAAATGTTGAAAATAAAAGATTTGTGAAACACTTATTATTTAATAAGTATGGAATTACTTTTCCAATATGAAATGAACATTTTGAGATTTATCTTTGTAAAGATAAATCGAAAGTGAATATTGACATCGATTCGAAAATCGTATATCAGTAGATATTTTGAACTATAAATTCACTATGGAATTTATAAAAGGAAAGGGAAATTGTTTAGAAAAATAAACGTTGATTTATTTTTGAAGTGTGGAAATTTTATATCTAGTAAAAGATATTTTGGAAGATGAAATAATTGGGAAAATTATTTGGAATCTGATGATGTTGTGCATCTTTATTGATAGTTAAATAACCGACTATCAATAATTACCTTGAGTAGGTATTTGTTGTGAATTGGATGAATTTGAATGCCACACTTATTTTTGAATAATCGCTCACTATTCGGGTTAGCCGGGAAAGGACCATGGGGTCGTATAACCCATTCCGAATATGTGATACGTCGTTATGAATCGCATTTTAAGACCGGTGTTGAAGACCGGATATTTTTGAAAACGGAAGGATTACCGTCGAGTTACTCTACATCGGCTGATCTCCGATTTAGAGGTTTTTATCACCCTTAGTGACGGGAAGTCCGGACGTGATTAGAAATTTATCCGGATATGCAAGGGCTTCGTGAGAAGTGCCTTCGGTTCTGTTCGATCCCGGAACAGACTTGTATGGATTGTGTGTCTGACGTTACAATTTGAGATATAAAGCTGATTTCTTTCAAATACATTTCTGTTGGTGGCGGAGAATTTATTCTCTTAGCTTAACACCCTTCTCTGAGACGTACGAGCTCAGAGGTTATGTAGTTGAAATTTATCAGCGATATATCCCAATTTGGTAACGTGGCATACTGAGTGTTGCTGTGAAATGATCAGTGTTTGATCATTTGTGATATGATCATTTGTTTGATCTTATATCTTTGTGATCATAGGTTGAGCATTTTGTTTGACCCGAAGCAGGGCTTTTTGAGAAAGCGTAGCTTTGTGGACGAGACTTCATCGAGCCTCACACCCCGGAAATGGTCGAAACAGGAAGGATGCAGCAAGGTTCTAGGGAGTAGCGCCCCTTAGTGTATGTCATTCCTTCTGGATAAAGGTGGTATCATGGTATGGAGCCCAGATACTTAACCTCTGTGGTTACTGCATTATTATTATCTACGTGGTTTGTTGGAAATCGAGGATCCTCGGGAAGATCGGTGACGATCGGGGGATGGCATACGCGTGTCAGTAGTTACCTATTTTTGCAGAGGTAACCCGGCCTTGTGTTGGCAGAGATCCGGTTAGGTTCTCGGGTCGTCTATTCCAGGGACGTACCCATCGTGGATAGGAAGTTCCTTAGCCTGACCATTTGTTGGAAATCCAAACTCCAATACGAACTTTGTACGGTATTAGTTGTAGAACCTGCCATTTACGTACGGTGGTCACCACTGTTTAGATGGTAGCTATAGTAGGCATACGATACTGGTCGTATGTTGGCTAAGATTAATATTATACTTTCGAAATGTTTTCTACACTATGCACTAATAATAATATCAAAAAGAATTTGATTTTTGCGTAGTAAGCATCTTTGACTATCATAAGAAGAAATCTCCTCCAATTCTGCGTTTGCATTGTGTGTGTGGTGGGAGGTCTTATGGTAGTTTCATTTTTCAAAAGCATTGCGAATTGACATTAAAATTCTCTGCTATTTATTTTAAAGAATAACTGTTTTACGATCTCACACCAGTCACCATGACTGACTCGGAGTTTATTGTTCCCTTCTAAACTCTGGGTGCCCACAAATTTTTCCACACGGGCAGCCTAGAGTTATGTTATCAGGATATGCTGGATATTCTGGAGCTTTGAAAGCAAGCTGGATGGAGAGACGTAGTAATTGTATCTGATATATTTATTCCGCTGTGTATTCTGTATGAGGACAAGTTTATATAACTATCCATTGTTGTATATTGACTCTGATTGATGTATGTATAAAATGATATAGTTCTTTGTTTTAAAAGACTAGTGTTTATCTATTATATATTGTTCCGCTGCGATGTGTAAGATTCTGATATTGTTTTCTGTTCTGATGTGTTTTCTGTTGTTCTTCTTCTTCCTTCTCTTCTTCTTTTTCTTCTGCTTTCTTCTTCTTCTACCTTTTTCTTTTTCTTAAAACCCTCACTATTGGAGTTTCCGGCACTCGATTGCTCGGCAGTCGATAAAGTGAGTATCGATGTCGAATTTTCGAAAGTCGAAAATTTCGGTATGTGACAGCATATCAGGAAGAATTGTCCAGAACCACGGAAGGACAAGCATATTGTGCAAGCTTATGCTTTAGGAGCTGTTCCATCGTCTTCGAAAGCTCCTACCACTGAAGAGAAAGGAAAGAGTGTGGTGGTTCAAGGTACTCTTTTCCTATGTGGTGTTCCAGTTAGAGTGTTGTTTGATACTGGGGCGTCGCATTCGTTTGTTTGTAATGAACTTGTAGGCCGGTTGGGTTTGGAACCGGATATTGTTGATAGGCCATTGGTTGTGACTAATCCAGTTGGGGGTTCGTCTTGTTTGTGTATGTTATGCCGTGGTCTGATTGTATCGAGTCATGATTGCTCTTTTGTATGTGATTGTTTTGTTCTGAACTTTGCGGGGTTCGGAATTATTTTGGGTATGGACTGGCTTAGGAAGTATGCGGCAAAGGTTGATTGTGAGAGGTTGGAGGTGACAGTCGAGAATGTGGAGGGGCGAAAGATTGTGATACGATGTAAGCATGAAGAAGGCGTCTTCATGAGCTTCATGTATTCGCTGGTTGTTCCACGAGATGGACTGTCATCTGTGCCAATCGCTAATGGATTTGAGGATGTGTTTGACGAGGTCAAAGGGTTACCGCCGCATTGAGAGATCGAGTTTCGTATAGATCTAGTTGAAGGAGCCAGACCTGTTGTGATGCCTCTTAGGCGGATGGTGCCTAGGGAACAGCAAGAGTTGAAGGTGCAGGTTGATGATCTTTTACAGAAAGGATTCATTCGGCGTAGTGTGTCCGAATGGGGTGCACCAGTTGTGTTCGCAACCAAAGCGGATGGATCGTTGAGATTGTGTGTGGATTATCGTGAGCTGAATAAGGTGACTAAGAAGAACAAGTTCCATTGCCGAGAATAGATGACTTGTTTGATCAGCTTCACGAAGCTAAGGTGTTTTCTCAGATGGATTTGGCAACGGGATTTCACATGTTAAGAGTGGCTAGGGATAGTGTGCCGAAGACTGCTTTTAGGACACCATCTGGTTTCTTTGAGTGGCTGGTAATGCCGTTTGGATTGGCTAATGTGCCAGCATATTTTGTGGATCTTATGAATAGAGTGTTCAGAGATCAGTTGAACAAGTTCGTGCAAGTGTTCGTGGATGATATTCTGATTTATTCTAGAACTGAAGAAGGGCACAAGACGCACTTGCGTATTGTTTTAGAAATCTTGCGGAAACATCAGCTGAAGGCTAAGTTTTCGAAGTGTCACTTCTAGAAGAGTGAAGTGAGGTTCTTAGGCCATGTTATCTCTAGATATGGAGTAGCGGTTGATCCCGCTAAGGTGGCAGCGATCCAAGATTGGGTTAGACCTAAGAATGCATCTGATGTGAGAAGTTTTCTTGGATTAGCAGGATATTATCGACGTTTTATCAAAGACTTCTCCAAGATAGCTGCACCGTTAACAGGATTGATGAAGAAGAACCAAGTGTTCAGATGGGATGCTAAGTGTGAACAAGCTTTGGGAATCCTGAAAGAGCGATTGACGAGTGCTCCTATTTTGACTATTCCGAGTGGGAATGACGAGATGGTGGTTTACACCGACGCATGTGGTACTGGACTTGGAGCAGTGCTGATGCAGAAGGATAAAGTTGTTGCGTATGCAAGTCGACAACTGAAGCCGCTTGAAAAGAATTACCCGACTCATGATTTGGAGTTGGCGGCGATTGTGTTTGCTCTGAAGATGTGGAGACATTATCTATTGGGGGTTCGATTCGAGTTGTTTACAGATCATAAGTCGTTGAAGTATCTTTTCTCCCAAAAGGATTTGAATCTTCGGCAGCAACGTTGGCTAGAGTTTTTGGCATCATATGATTTTGGTATAGCTTATACTCCGGGAAAAGGTAACGCAGTGGCAGATGCGTTAAGTCGAAGACATGCAGGGTTGGGAGCCATGTTTTCAGAATGGAAGAATCTCGAGTATTTAGCTGGATTTGACTTCAAGCCTAGATGCGAATTGGAACCTGAGATGTTGGCAAACTTATCGATAAGACCGACTCATGTGGAAAGGATTGGCGAGAGCCAAAAGCAAGACGATAAGCTTGTCAAGATTATCCATGATTTGGAATTTGGATTGGACCCAGAAAAGGATAAAGGATTCGAGGTCGATCGAGAGGATTGGCTTCGGAAGCAAGGACGACTAGTTGTTCCCGATATCGATGAATTGAGGAATGAAGTTCTGAGGGAAAGTCATCACTCGAAGTTGACAATTCATCCAGGTGGAAATAAGATGTATTGGGATATGAAGAGAACCTATTACTGGGAAGGTACGAAGAAGGATGTTGGAAATTTTATTTCCAAGTGCATGAACTGCCAGTTGGTGAAAGCTGAGCAGAAGAAGCCCAGTGGATTGCTTCAGCCATTAGAAGTTCCTACATGGAAGTAGGAGCAAGTATCGATGGATTTTATTGATGGACTACCTAGAACGAGAATGGGAAATGAAGGGATTTGGGTCATTGTAGATCGTTTGACTAAGAGTGCAAGATTCATTCCTGTTCGATCGACTAGGACTGCATCAAAGTTGGATGAGTTGTATGTTAAGTGGATTGTTCGATTCCATGGTATTCCGAAGAGTATAGTAAGCGATCGAGATCCATTGTTCACTAGTGGATTTTGGAAGAGCTTCCAGGAAGTTTTGGGAACCGAGTTGTGTTTGAGTACAGCTTATCACCCTCAAACAGATGGTCAGACCGAGAGAGTCAACCGAGTTTTGGAAGATCTTCTTAGAGCTTGTGTTTTGGATTTCGGAGGATCATGGGAAGATCATCTTCACTTGGTGGAATTTTCGTATAACAACAGTTACCGGTCAAGTATTAGTATGGCACCGTATGAGGCATTGTATGGAAGACCGTGTAACTCTCCGACATGTTGGTTAGAAACAGGAGAAAAGCTGATACTTTGGCCAGAGATGATTCGACAGACTTCGGATTGCATAGAGATCATTCGGCAACGAATGAAGGCATCCCAAGACAGTCAAGAAAGTTATGCCGATAAGCGTCGTAAGGATTTGGAATTCGACGTTGGTGATATGGTTTTTGTGAAGATTTCTCCACTGAAGAATGTTATTCGATTCGGGAAGAAAGGGAAATTGACTCCGAGATTTGTTGGACCATTCCCGATCATCGAGCGAATTGGAAAGCTCGCCTATAGATTGGAGTTACCAGAGAAGATGTCGGGTGTGCACAATGTTTTTCACATATCGTATCTACGGAAGTATGTGCACGATTCGAATACAATGGTTTCTGCTGATAGCTGTGAAGATTATGAAGTTGATCCAGTCGATAAGAGACCTCGTAAGCCGCTTCGTGTTGTTGAAACCGACACGAAACAGCTTAGGAGGAAGGTAGTTAAGTTGCTCAAGATACAATGGAGTGACGATGATAACGACTGTACATGGGAGGTGGAAGAGAGGATGAAAGCAGCTCATCCAGAACTCTTCAAGGTATGGCCCTAAGGTGTCGTGTCATCTAATGACATTGTAACTTGTCCTAAGCTTTAGAGTTCTGCATGCTAAGCTAGAATTGGATGCATGGTTTGTTGATTGCTATGGATGGTAGGCGTGCAGAATAGTCTTTGATTGCTCTTGTTTGTTTGGAATTTCAGGGACGAAATTCCTAAGGGGGAGAGAATGTAACGACCTGTATTTTTACGGATAGAAACATCGTAAAACTATTATCATTAGGTCGTAATGTTGTTAAGTCGTCTAGGGTTTAAGTCGTTCGAAGCTTAAGTCGAGTAGAAATTAGATCGTGAGCGACTTAGGGAATTTGACCGACTTAAGAAGGATAGGCGACCTAAGGAAGTTGAGGTTGGCGACCTAAGGAGTTTGGGATAGGTCGTATAGGAGATAGGTCGTGTGATAAGCTTAGGTCGTGAGGTAGGATAGGTCGAGTGAACGACCTAAGTATTGGAGCGACCTATAGGAAAGGCAGCAACCTAAGAGAGTTAACGACTTAGTAGTTAGGTCGTATTGGTTTAGGTTGTTGATGAGTTTGGGACGACCTATAGTATTTGACCGTCCTAAGGATTTCCGACCTAGGAGTTAGCGACCTAGAAGATAGGCAGGTTAGCGATCTAAGGAAGTTAGGTCGGCAACGACCTAAGGAGTTGGTGGTAGCAGTGGGTGACCTAAGGGAGTTAGGTCGTTAGACGACTTAAGGAGTTAAGTCGTATCCTGGCTAAGTTAGTAAGGTCGCAGGTTTGTTAGGTCGTAGACGACCTAAGATTAGTTAGGTCGGCAAAGCAGTTAAGTCGTAGGTCAGTTACCCAGTTAAGTCGCGCACTTGTTAAGTCGTAGGTCGCGCGCGCATTATTGGTTCATAGGTCGCTGGGTATGTTAAGTCGTAGGTCGTAGAAGCGCTTAGGTGTTAAGTCGTTTGGTCGCTAAGCGCTTAAGTGTTAGGTCGTGGGCTTTTTAGGTCGTGGGGGTTTTAGGTTGTAAGTCCTGGTTGACCTAACTCCAAGCGACCTAAGGGGAAATCAGCCTATAAATAGGAGGGTTTCTCTTCATTTTTGGGATCCGGATTTTGAAGCGACGAAGTGCTGCCATTTTGAGAGCTTGACTTCTACACTTCTTCACTTCTTTTCTCCACTCTAATCTAGTGATTCCTTCCATCCATATCGAAGATCAAATCGAAGATCGAAGAGCTTAGATTGAAGATCTACATTCTTCGAAAAGTGATTTCATCGTTTAAAGCGGATTCGTGATAGTTCGTGTTAGATCCTTCGCTGTCCAGATCTGAAGTGTGTTGTTTTTGAGTTGATTTGGTGATTTGGTGAGTGGTGATTATCTCTCACACGGATCCAAAGGAGTATATCAGATCGTTGGCTTGATTTGGTGTTAAAGTAGTGATTTCCATGCACTTTTGTAAACCTAAGTATAGATCCATATAGATTCATTGTTTATGATGATTTGACAACCATTTTACTACATGTTAACCTATGCAAGTTCATTCATCAAGATTATAGAGATATTGCTCATGTTTTCATGCTTGTTAGACTTTTGACTCTTTAATTACGAAATTGCCATTATAGTTATAATTGTCTATTTAGATCATATTTGAATGCTTGTTTACTTGGATTAATATTTGACTTGATTGATTGCTATGAATTAGATGATTGATGATTTGATTTAGACAAGTTGGTCGAATATGATTCAAAAGCTAAGAGAAAGGCTCTTGAATTGGAAAAGCTGCTCGTGGCATATGTAGCGGATGATGAAGCTCATATGGATAGATTTGATGATGATGTTGAGATGAAGCTTTGCTATGATGATGATGAGGCGAAGCATGAGATGAGGTAGTCTTGGTCTAATCCAGACGGGATCATTCCAAGCATGTTGATAACTCGGTGAAATGGTTCGAGTTAGAGGATAATGGTTTGCTCGAGAGGCGCTTGAGCTAGTATGGAAATAGTCGTCGAGGAGGATGACTAGAAGGATGAGATCTCATTGTTGTTGAAGGTTCTAGCATGCTCAAAGCAAGAGTACGTTAAGCAGATTCGATAGTCCCTGAAGGCTAATGATTGGTAGTCAAGTACTCTGGGCAGATTCGATAGTCCTAGGCATGGGTCACGACGACGTGCGGGAGAAATGTCTAGAACCGGGGTTTCCATTAGCCCTTGACGGACGGCTGAAAGAATGTGCCGGTCATTCAATTAACGGTGATATCGAAGCAATGATAACAGTGATAGCCAGAGTCATGGATGTTTTGTTGTATCGTCATTCGGTCTCAAGAGCGGTATTTTCTGGGTGCTTATCTGATCTTGGTTTAGGCCTTGGGGGTTTGTACTTGGAAAACATCGCCATTGACTCGAGTGATAATTGCTTTACTTTAAATTGTATGCTTTGCTATGGTTGCTTCTACTTAGTGTGTGTCTGGGGGCTATCACTGTAGAAAGAGGTGGAGTGGGAGGGTTGTATAACTATTCCTTTTCCATTATGCTCTTTTGGTATGTTGTTAGTTAATTTACTGCTCACTAAGACTGTTGTCTGACTCAAGGCTTTATGTTTAACTCTTATTGCCTTGGGCTGTTCGTCCATTTTGGGACGGGCAGACTAGGTAGCAGGTGACAGGTGCTGTTCTTGCTTTCCACGATGCTGATGACGAAGACGAGCTGGAGTATTGTATATTACTTCTTACTATATGTACTTGATGTTCCGCTGCTTTGTATTCTCTGAGTGATATGTAGTGAGGCTTGTTGTATTGACTATTCAGATGTTTGTATTCAACTATTATGGAGTTTTATTGATGAGATTCTATTCTGTGAAGCTTCACTATATATTTGTTCTATTGTATTTTTTCCATGCGCTTTGAGGAATACGATAGATTCTGCTGTTTTAATCTACCCTGACAATCGTCCATGGTCGCCTAGCACACTTTACAGCGCACTTTCTCTAGGTTTAGTGCAGGGGTCATGGGCGGTCGTCACATTTGGTATCAGAGCTTTGGTTAATCGATTTTACCCAACGCTCGCTGACGTGACTACGTATGAGAGACGTAATTGTATTTTGATGGATGATTACTATATATAATATAGTAGCTTAGTAGAGTTTGAGTCCTTTATGCAGTTGTTTCTCTAGGTGTGCTAATCATTCCTTTTTATAGATATTAAGGATGAGTCGAAGAGGGAGACCAGCTGCTAGGGAAGGCCGTGCTACTGAGGGGACTGCTGATTATGCTGCTATGTTCGAAGCAATGATGACTTCGATCATGAGAAGGATGCCAGTTCCGGGGCCATCGGTGGATGTTGGAGTTCAAGTCCAAACTCCAAAACTAGTTGACTTTGCTAAGTTGTGAAAGGATTATACTACTCTTGGAGGAAAGGTTTTCTTGGGGACTGAGTCAACCATTGAAGTTCAGAGGTGGATAGATGCTTGTAGAAGGATTTTTGGTGACTTGGGAATTGAGGATGCAACTAAGAGGAAGTTAGCATCAAGACAGCTTCAAGGGAGAGCTTCTGATTGGTGGAACTCTATCACCATTGATACTCCGGAGGAAGAGATTACTTGGGAGCAATTCCAAGCTAGATTTGAAGCTAAGTTCATTTCTACAGCTCAGAAGTCTGTTCTATTCAAGAAGTTTGTGGAGCTCAAGCAAAATGGAAGACCAGTTCTTGAGTATGTTTCTGAGTTTGAAGCTTTGTCCAAGTATGCCCGGTCGTATATTGAATCTTCGTATCAGAAGAATGAGAAGTTTGTGACAGGCTTGGACAGTTACCTTGGGAGGCAGTTGGTGGATCATTTGGACGATTCAGTTGAGAAGCTTGTGGAGAAAGCTCTCAGGCATGAGAGTCTGTTTCCTAAGGAAGGATCTGTTGTTGCTGTGACCAAGGAGGAGTCTAAACCACAATAGGGTGGAAATAAAAAGAGGAAGCAGCAGCAGCAGAAGGGTAGGGATGGCCAGAAGAAGCCGAAGGGCGAAGTGACTTGCTACAATTGTCAACAAGAGGGCCATTTCTCTAAGGATTGTAAGAATCTGAAGGTACCGATGAAGTGTCACAACTGTGACAAGCCGGGGCATATCAGGAAGAATTGTCCAGAACCACGGAAGGACAAGCAGATTGTGCAAGCTTATGCTTTAGGAGCTGTTCCATCGTCTTCGAAAGCTCCTACCTCTGAAGAGAAAGGAAAGAGTGTGGTGGTTCAAGGTACTCTTTTCCTATGTGGTGTTCCAGTTAGAGTGTTGTTTGATACTGGGGCGTCGCATTCGTTTGTTTGTAATGAACTTGTAGGCCGGTTGGGTTTGGAACCGGATATTGTTGATAGGCCATTGGTTGTGACTAATCCAGTTGGGGGTTCGTCTTGTTTGTGTATGTTATGCCATGGTCTGATTGTATCGAGTCATGATTGCTCTTTTGTTTGTGATTGTTTTGTTCTGAACTTTGCGGGGTTCGGAATTAGTTTTGGTATGGACTGGCTTAGGAAGTATGCGGCAAAGGTTGATTGTGAGAGGTTGGAGGTGACAGTCGAGAATGTGGAGGGGCGAAAGATTGTGATACGATGTAAGCATGAAGAAGGCGTCTTCATGAGCTTCATGTATTCGCTGGTTGTTCCACGAGATGGACTGTCATCTGTGCCAATCGCTAATGGATTTGAGGATGTGTTTGACGAGGTCAAAGGGTTACCGACGCATAGAGAGATCGAGTTTCGTATAGATCTAGTTGAAGGAGCCAGACCTGTTGTGATGCCTCTTAGGAGGATGGCGCCTAGGGAACAGCAAGAGTTGAAGGTGCAGGTTGATGATCTTTTACAGAAAGGATTCATTCGGCGTAGTGTGTCCGAATGGGGTGCACCAGTTGTGTTCGCAACCAAAGCGGATGGATCGTTGAGATTGTGTGTGGATTATCGTGAGCTGAATAAGGTGACTAAGAAGAACAAGTATCCATTGCCGAGAATAGATGACTTGTTTGATCAGCTTCACGAAGCTAAGGTGTTTTCTCAGATGGATTTGGCAATGGGATTTCACCAGTTAAGAGTGGCTAGGGATAGTGTGCCGAAGACTGCTTTTAGGACACCATCCGGTTTCTTTGAGTGGCTGGTAATGCCGTTTGGATTGACTAATGCGCCAGCATATTTTGTGGATCTTATGAATAGAGTGTTCAGAGATCAGTTGAACAAGTTCGTGCTAGTGTTCGTGGATGATATTCTGATTTATTCCAGAACTGAAGAAGGGCACAAGACGCACTTGCGTATTGTTTTGGAAATCTTGCGGAAACATCAGCTGAAAGCTAAGTTTTCGAAGTGTCACTTCTGGAAGAGTGAAGTGAGGTTCTTAGGCCATGTTATCTCTGGAAATGGAATAGCGGTTGATCCCGCTAAGATGGCAGTGATCCAGGATTGGGTTAGACCTAAGAATGCATCTGATGTGAGAAGTTTTCTTGGATTAGCAGGATATTATCGACGGTTTATCAAAGACTTCTCCAAGATAGCTGCACCGTTAACAGGATTGACGAAGAATAACCAAGTGTTCAGATGGGATGCTAAGTGTGAGCAAGCTTTGGGAATCCTGAAAGAGCGATTGACGAGTGCTCTTGTTTTGACTATTCCGAGTGGGAATGACGAGATGGTGGTTTACACCGATGCATGTGGTACTGGACTTGGAGCAGTGCTGATGTGGAAGGATAAAGTTGTTGCGTATGCAAGTCGACAACTGAAGCCGCATGAAAGGAATTACCCGACTCATGATTTGGAGTTGGCGGCGATTGTGTTTGCTCTGAAGATGTGGAGTCATTATCTATTGGGGGTTTGATTCGAGTTGTTTACAGATCATAAGTCGTTGAAGTATCTTTTCTCCCAAAAGGATTTGAATCTTCGGCAGCAACGTTGGCTAGAGTTTTTGGCATCATATGATTTTGGTATAGCTTATACTCCGGGAAAATGTAACGCAGTGGCAGATGCGTTAAGTCGAAGACATGCAGGGTTGGGAGCTATGTTTTCAGAATGGAAGAATCTCGAGTATTTAGCTGGATTTGACTTCAGGCCTAGATGCGAATTGGAACCTGAGATGTTGGCAAACTTATCGATAAGACCGACTCTTGTGGAAAGGATTGGCGAGAGCCAAAAGCAAGACGATAAGCTTGTCAAGATTATCCATGATTTGGAATTTGGATTGGAACCAGAAAAGGATAAAGGATTCGAGGTCGATCGAGAGGGTTGGCTTCGGAAGCAAGGATGACTAGTTGTTCCCGATATCGATGAATTGAGGAATGAAGTTCTGAGGGAAAGTCATCACTCGAAGTTGACAATTCATCAAGGTGGAAATAAGATGTATCGGGATATGAAGAGAACCTATTACTGGGAAGGTACGAAGAAGGATGTTGGAAATTTTATTTCCAAGTGCATGAACTGCCAGTTGGTGAAAGCTGAGCAGAAGAAGCCCAGTGGATTGCTTCAGCCATTAGGAGTTCCTACATGGAAGTGGGAGCAAGTATCGATGGATTTTATTGATGGACTACCTAGAACGAGAACAGGAAATGAAGGGATTTGGGTCATTGTAGATCGTCTGACTAAGAGTGCAAGATTCATTCATGTTCGATCGACTAGGACTGCATCAAAGTTGGATGAGTTGTATGTTAAGTGGATTGTTCGATTCCATGGTATTCCGAAGAGTATAGTAAGCGATCGAGATCCATTGTTCACTAGTGGATTTTGGAAGAGCTTCCAGGAAGTTTTGGGAACCGAGTTGTGTTTGAGTACAGCTTATCACCCTCAAACAGATGGTCAGACCGAGAGAGTCAACCGAGTTTTGGAAGATCTTCTTAGAGCTTGTGTTTTGGATTTCGAAGGATCATGGGAAGATCATCTTCATTTGGTGGAATTTTCGTATAACAACAGTTACCAGTCAAGCATTGGTATGCCACCGTATGAGGCATTGAATGGAAGACCGTGTAACTCTCCGACATGTTGGTTAGAAACAGGATAAAAGCTGATACTTGGGCCAAAGATGATTCGATAGACTTCGGATTGCATAGAGATCATTCGGCAACGAATGAAGGCAGCCCAAGACCGTCAGAAAAGTTATGCCGATAAGCGTCGTAAGGATTTGGAATTCGACGTTGGTGACATGGTTTTTGTGAAGATTTCTCCACTGAAGAATGTTATTCGATTCGGGAAGAAAGGGAAATTGACTCCGAGATTTGTTGGACCATTCCCGATCATCGAGCGAATTGGTAAGCTCGCCTATAGATTGGAGTTACCAGAGAAGATGTCGGGTGTGCACAATGTTTTTCATGTATCGTATCTACGGAAGTATGTGCATGATTCGAATACAATGGTTTCTGCTGATAGCTATGAAGATTTTGAAGTTGATCCAGTCGATAAGAGACCTCGTAAGCCGCTTCGTGTTGTTGAAACCGACATGAAACAGCTTAGGAGGAAGGTAGTTAAGTTGCTCAAGATACAATGGAGTGACGATGATAACGACTGTACATGGGAGGTGGAAGAGAGGATGAAAGCAGCTCATCTTGAACTCTTCAAGGTATGGCCCTAAGGTGCCGTGTCATCTAATGACATTGTAACTTGTTCTAAGCTTTAGAGTTCTGCATGCTAAGCTAGAATTGGATGCATGGTTTGTTGATTGCTATGGATGGTAGGCGTGCAGAATAGTCTTTGATTGCTCTTGTTTGTTTGGAATTTCAGGGACAAAATTCCTAAGGGGGAGAGAATGTAACGACCCGTATTTTTACGGATAGAAACATCGTAAAACTATTATCATTAGGTCGTAATGTTGTTAAGTCGTCTATGGTTTAAGTCGTTCGAAGCTTAAGTCGAGTAGAAATTAGATCGTGAGCGACTTAGGGAATTTGACCGACTTAAGAAGGATAGGCGACCTAAGGAAGTTGAGGTTGGCGATCTAAGGAGTTTGGGATAGGTCGTATAGGAGATAGGTCGTGTGATAAGCTTAGGTCGTGAGGTAGGATAGGTCGAGTGAATGACCTAAGTATTGGAGCGACCTATAGGAAAGGCAGCGACCTAAGAGAGTTAACGACTTAGTAGTTAGGTCGTATTGGTTTAGGTTGTTGATGAGTTTGGGACGACCTATAGTATTTAACCGTCCTAAGGATTTCCGACCTAGGAGTTAGCGACCTAGAAGATAGGCAGGTTAGCGACCTAAGGAAGTTAGGTCGGCAACGTCCTAAGGAGCTGGTGGTAGCAGTGGGTGACCTAAGGGAGTTAGGTCGTTAGACGACTTAAGGAGTTAAGTCGTATCCTGGCTAAGTTAGTAAGGTCGTAGGTTTGTTAGGTCGTAGACGACCTAAGATTAGTTAGGTCGGCAAAGCAGTTAAGTCGTAGGTCAGTTACCCAGTTAAGTCACGCACTTGTTAAGTCGTAGGTCGCGCGCGCATTATTGGGTCATAGGTCGCTGGGTATGTTAAGTCGTAGGTCGTAGAAGCGCTTAGGTGTTAAGTCGTTAGGTCGCTAAGCGCTTAAGTGTTAGGTCGTGGGCTTTTTAGGTCGTGGGGGTTTTAGGTTGTAAGTCGTGGACGACCTAACTCCGAGCGACCTAAGGGGAAATCAGCCTATAAATAGGAGGGTTTCTCTTCATTTTTGGGATCCGGATTTTGAAGCGACGAAGTGCTGCCATTTTGAGAGCTTGACTTCTACACTTCTTCACTTCTTTTCTCCACTCTAATCTAGTGATTCCTTCCATCCATATCGAAGATCAAATCGAAGATCGAAGAGCTTAGATTGAAGATCTACATTCTTCGAAAAGTGATTTCATCGTTTAAAGCGGATTCGTGATAGATCATGTTAGATCCTTCGCTGTCCAGATCTGAAGTGTGTTGTTTTTGAGTTGATTTGGTGATTTGGTGAGTGGTGATTATCTCTGATCCAAAGGAGTATATCGGATCGTTGGCTTGATTTGGTGTTAAAGTAGTGATTTCCATGCACTTTTGTAAACCTAAGTATAGATCCATATAGATTCATTGTTTATGATGATTTGACAACCATTTTACTACATGTTAACCTATGCAAGTTCATTCATCAAGATTATAGAGATATTGCTCATGTTTTCATGCTTGTTAGACTTTTGACTCTTTAATTATGAAATTGCCATTATTGTTATAATTGTCTATTTAGATCATATTTGAATGCTTGTTTACTTGGATTAATGTTTGACTTGATTGATTGCTATGAATTAGATGATTGATGATTTGATTTAGACAAGTTGGTCGAAGATGATTCAAAAGCTAAGGGAAAGGCTCTTGAATTGGAAAAGCTGCTCGTGGCATATGTAGCGGATGATGAAGCTCATATGGATAGATTTGATGATGATGTTGAGATGAAGTTTTGCTATGATGATGATGAGGCGAAGCATGAGATGAGGTAGTCTTGGTCTAATCCAGACGGGATCATTCCAAGCATGTTGATAACTCGGTGAAATGGTTCGAGTTAGAGGATAATGGTTTGCTCGAGAGGCGCTTGAGCTAGTATGGAAATAGTCGTCGAGGAGGATGACTAGAAGGCTGAGATCTCATTGTTGCTGAAGGTTCTAGCATGCTCAAAGCAAGAGTACTTTGGGCAGATTCGATAGTCCGTGAAGGCTAATGATTGGTAGTCAAGTACTCTGGGCTGATTCGATAGTCCTAGGCACGGGTCACGACGACGTGCGGGAGTAATGTCTAGAACCGGGGTTTCCATTAGCCCTTGACGGACGGCTGAAAGAATGTGCCGGTCATTCAATTAACGGTGATATCGAAGCAATGATAACAGTGATAGCCAGAGTCATGGATGTTTGGTTGTATCGTCATTCGGTCTCAAGAGCGGTATTTTCTGGGTGCTTATCTGATCTTGGTTTAGGCCTTGGGGGTTTGTACTTGGAAAACATCACCCTTGACTCGAGTGATAATTGCTTTACTTTAAATTGTATGCTTTGCTATGGTTGCTTCTACTTAGTGTGTGTCTGGGGCTATCAATGTAGAAAGAGGTGGAATGGGAGGGTTGTATTCCTATTCCTTTTCCTTTATGCTCTTTTGGTACGTTGTTAGTTAATTTACTGCTCACTAAGACTGTTGTCTGACTCAAGGCTTTATGTTTAACTCTTATTGCCTTGGGCTGTTCGTCCATTTTGGGACGGGCAGACTAGGTAGCAGGTGACAGGTGCTGTTTTTGCTTTCCACGATGCTGATGACGAAGATGAGCTGGAGTATTGTATATTACTTCTTACTATATGTACTGGATGTTCCGCTGCTTTGTATTCTCTGAGTGATATGTAGTGAGGCTTGTTGTATTTACTATTCAGATGTTTGTATTCAACTATTATGGAGTTTTATTGATGAGATTCTATTCTGTGAAGCTTCACTATATATTTGTTCTATTGTATTTTGTCCATGCGCTGTGAGGAATACGATAGATTCTGCTGTTTTAATCTAACCTGACAATCGTCCATGGTCGCTTGGCATACTTTACAGCGCACTTTCTCTAGGTTCAGTGCAGGGGTCATGGGCGGTCGTCACAAATGATCAGATATGCAATTAAGATCAAGTAAAGTATGATTTGACCTGATCTTTTGAGTTCATGCATGATGCATATTTGAAATACAACTAAAATGAGAAATCACAATTAAATTTGAAATGCCACTAACAATAACAAAAAAGAGTTTATACCAAAGGTAAGCTACTAAGCTGCTAAAAATTCCTGATACATAACTGGCCTCAAAATTACAAGATTTCGTAGTATGTTTAAACTACAGACAACTAGTTTCACTTATGAAATGATGAAGTTAAAATTGCAGACCTAGCAGTACACGAAAATAGAGAGGTGGGCAGTCTCTTTCATAGAGTACATAAATATAACAAAGTTTCTGATGCAAGAACTTTTCCTCCAAAAATGAATTAATTGCAGTAAAGCTTACATAACATTGATTTGCAACTCTTTACTTTGGTTTCTAGCCAAGTATGCTGCAGTTTACATGTATGATTTTTGTATTTTATTTATTGAAGGCCTTTATGGCTAATTATGTTGTGAATGTGCGATATAGGTGCACAATAGCCGACCGCTTTCAGTAAAGAGCTTGAAGAGTTTGGCTGATCATATTATTAGTGATCAGTATTTTGGTACTAGAGATTTTGCTGAAGTTGTGAGTTTTATGTTATTCATCAAGTTTATTTGGTAGCTCTTATGCTTTCTAATTCTTGTATAGTTTATGTGCAGAATACGATTTTAGGTGACTCATATATAGACTAGATAATTGCAAACATTATTTGATTACGAGTTAGTGCAGATATTTTCTAAATAATTAACTCCCTTTATTCAATTGGTTGATTGTTTGGTGACAAGAATACTGTTGCTTTGAAACATAACATTGATCTAGACTTTTGGGAGGTGATTTCTTCTTGATAGCTCACAGAGACTGCGATATTGTACCATTCTTTTAATATCCTCAACTTATTGTTAAGCGTAGAAAATAAGTAATTTATTTAATCTAAAAATAACAAGCTATATAATTCCCGGTTTTACTATGCTATACAGCTTGTGACTTGACTCCTTTTTAAAGGAGGATACTTTTAACGATGTATTTACTTTCTGAATGTACTAAGAACTTGTTTGAGCTTCATTCAAAATTTGGAAACCTATGAGGCAGGACGATTCCTTGCTTGAAATATGTGACTCAAACTGAATTTTAAAGTAAATGTTGATATATATATATATCAAGGAACATTTTAGTACTAATGTTTTCAGATAATAATGTGATAGCCATACCGTGCATGTAATCACATAATCAGTAGAAGTATTTACTATTCAAATTACATGATTTCAGATAATGTGTAAAATCAGTTTTTTACGGTAATCTATATTTTAGCTTGCACAAAATAGTCATTAAATTCTAAATATAGCATAAATTGGTCATATTGACAAGAATCGGTCAGATATTCCACTTGCCAATTCTTAATAATTTCAATACACCATTCGACAATTATTTGCAACTTTAGGTCCATGTTACAACTTATAAAATTCTCTTTGAAATTTTTTATATACGTAACTTTTATTTAACATAGTTCGCTTAGTTTAATTTTTATATAAATTAGTTAATTTTTATAAATTTATTTAAGTTTTATAAAACATGTATATTTTTTAGATTTTTTTATAAAACTTGGTTAAGTTAGTTAATCTTTTTATAACTTAGTTAAATTTTAACAAAATTAAAAAATTATAAACTTTAGTCAACTTAGTTAAATCTATATATAACTTAATTATCTTTAATAAACTTAGTTATTTCTTTATAAAACTAGTTAACTTAGTTAGAAACTTGTAAAACATTACTATTTTTTATAATATGTTTAATTTTTATAAATGTGTTTAATTTCTATAAAACTTGCTTAATGTAATTATTTGTATAAAAGTGACTAATGTATTTAGATTATGTCGCAAATATGCAATTTACTTGCATTTAAACCTTCAAATATTTTCAATGGCAACCATTACGAATTTGAACTTGATAGTCTAATTTCATTTGTCAATACCTCTATATCATTTCATTTCAGTAGAAGGGACTAAAATTAGATAGCCAACAAATCAAATTTAAGAATTATGGGTTCATTCATTGACAAAAAGGGAAGGGATACATAAATTATCCAGAGCATGACATAAGATGTGAAATTTAATGCATCAGTTGCTGTGCAACAAAATAATATTCAAATGCCAATATATGCCATTTGATACAAAATTATAAACAAAAAACTTATAATGGGTTATTAACCACATTCAACGTTGAATCATTTTAGAGCGGTAACTAATCCTATCATGGAATAGTATTGGGTAAACGATTACAAACAAGTGAGCACCATGGGTTTATGTGAGGTTCATCATGTAACAGTAATCCAATGCGATGTATATGGTGAATTGTTACATTATGTATGGTGAACTGTTACAAATGACATGGTTGATGATTTTACTTCTATATGCATACCATGAGTTCGTTATAGTAAAACATACATTGAGTTTAATTTATACTCTTCAGCTTTTATTTCGTCTATAAGTAGATATACTCTTCAAAAACTAATATAAAGTTTATCTGAGTTCAGTATTTAAGAGGTGGTTTTTTCAAATCTTTCATATGAACACATTGAGTTTAAATGAACAAGTTTAAAGTAATTTTAAAATTAACAAAGTATAATAATACATACATACCTGCTTATGGGTCTACAGATATCGAGTGTTACTCTTTGGATGGCATACATAACCACCGATTCCAACTTCATCAAAGGTCATAGCAAGAGGATGATTTTGTTTGCATGTTTTCTCCTATGGTAGTAGTAGATTGTCCACAACTAACTTCTCATGTGTTAGAGGTAAAGGTTTTCCGTGTATAATGGATGATGTCGAATCTCTCCAGACAGTGGCTATTGCAATGACCTCTAGGTCAATGTTCATGATTTCACATTTTTTATTGGCTAAACTGGACGAATTCAATGAATTGGCAAAGTCATTATTCGGCATTCTTCAAACACTTCCACGTGGTGTACCACTTCCTCCTTCATTTGAAGCAATATCCGGTAAATGATTTCCTTGACCCCTATATTGTCCCTTCCACAAGTCGACCAATGACTTCAATGTACCCTCCATATTATCCATTTTATCTTTCAAGTCTTCTGAGCCTCCTTGAGCCTTTTTGAGTTGTTTCCGTGCAATATTAGAAGCCTTAACTTGGGTCCTTGATATCTTGGCTCCAATACTTCTAGTCCGACCTCTTTTATCCTTACCAAACACTTGTGATAAAATATCTTCATCCAATGGCAAGTCTTCTTCATCACTATCAATGATTGATTCCTTTGCTTTTGCAATTTTATCCTAAAATATGATAATACTTGAGATGTTATTTATTATGAAAACTTTATAAAATAGCCAAATTATTATATGTTTAACTTATGAAGTACACAGAAGCTGAATCTAATATGGTACCGTCCTTTTTGGTGTGATTTTTCTCCCATACTTGATGACGTGTGATTTCTTTTGTCGGATTTACACTGGCCTGCAAAAATAGAGATGATAGCATCACTTGTCTTGTGCTGTCCCTAATTATATACGTGTGTGTGTGAATATGTGAGGAGACATGATTATCTTTTATCTGATACTTTATTTGATCAGTACACAAGCTAGCAAAAGGTTTTAACTTTTAATATAACATGCGATGGGCATGACAAGCTAGCAAAAGATTTTTGACCAATGTAAATTAATATAGTAACACAGATAATAAAAGAGTCATAAAGTGGTTTACATATAATTAAAGCATACAGTGGGCATGACAACTCATTCAAGTCATTATACCCTTGTTGACAATGTCTCTTGTGTACTAGTAAATAACCTAAACATAAAAAATGATATGAACAAAAAGAAATGTATACATCCACCAATTTATTATAATCTAAACATATCTAGCTTGCATCATTAGTTATGACATTGCAACACTAAGATGCCAATTCAAAATTTGAATATATACTCACAAGTAACCTCAATAACTCTATAAAAGCAATGCTATAATGCTTTCATACTCCACAATAGAAACAAACGCATAAAATGAGGGCATACATTGTAGCCATAATAAGCCTATCTATTATCTTTTTTTATTAAAATCATTCATTTTCACCATGTAAAAATGGTAGACATTTGCTATTTTACCATTTTCTTATTTATTATTTTATCTATTCCACACTGGATCAAAATTGTTTTATCTTCTTATAGTTTCAAAATCCTAGTTTTAATTAGGATGGTTTCAGTATTAATTTCTGATAGGAAAATCTGGAAAAGCTGCATTTAAATTTTATTCTTAATCTTTTTCAAATTTCTGATCTTCCCTGGTTTTTTTCTTTGATTTGACTACAACCACTAAAAAAATAGAATTTTCAAACTATATAAATTAGGAACAAGTTGATGCAGCGCAACCCTCATTTGTCAAAGGCATAAGTCGTGACCAACCTTTGCGACCTAACGTAGAAGTTGTAGGTCGTCTATGACCTAAGGAGCCACGTGAGGAGGAGCTACGACTTAACGGGGGAGGGTTACGACTTAACCAAGTCAGGGAGAAAAGGCTACGACCTAACAAAGCTTATAAGTCGTTGGTACGACTTAAGGAAGATAAGCGAGATAGCAAACAGTTAGGTCATGTAGCCAAGGGACGACCTACTGATGACGAGTTACGACCTAATTTGTTGAAAGCTGAAGTTTTAAGTCGCTCACGACCTAATGGGTTTTTAGGTCGCTCACGACTTATGGAAGGATGTCTACGACCTAACGAGTTGGAAGGTAGAACGCTGGAACGACTCAACGAGTTAGAGGTACTACGAGCTAAAATGGAACGACCTAAGTTAGGTTGCAAGGAGCTAGGTCGCAAGAAGTTAAGGCGTGAAGTCCTTAAGTCGCTACATGTTTTTTTAGGTCGTTACCGACCTAAAGCTTAGGTCGCGAAGTTTCTGATGCGCATGTTCTTAAGTCGCGGAAGCCTGAATGCCGTTGGATTTTCTGCCGTGTTAATCTCCACCATTGGTTTCTTTAAGTCGCTGCATGTTTTTAAGTCGCTGTAGCTGTTGCCGTAGTTTTCTCTACCGAGTTAATCTGGACCGTTGATTTCTTAAGTCGTTACTAAGTTGAGTCGCGTAGAATTATTAAGTCGGCAACGACTTAAGTGGTTGTCTGTTTTCTGTCTTAAGTCGTATGGCGATTGTTTTTAAGTCGTATGCGTTGTGTTGTAATGGTAATATTGTTAAGTCGTTATGTTGTAACTGTTTGGGCTTAAGTCGTGTACGACTTATGTTAGGTCGTGACTGTTAGCTCGGAACCGACTTAGGAGATGTAATTTTTGTTGTTTTTTTTCGTGTGAGTTGTAAAACGCCTATAAATAGGCCGAGTCTCTCATTTGTAAAAGGTTGTTGATTTTTGAATAAAATTCTCTTTTGTTAGCTTTGTGCTTTCATTCAAATTGGTAGTTGAGTGTAATCTCCTATCTCCTCTTTCGGTTAATCGAGTGCGCTCGATTCAACGATTGCAGAATCCGATTCGCGGAATCAAGTGCGCTTGATCAACGCTTGAAGAACTGAAGATCTTTGAACTCGGTATCGTGCGCGATCAACGAGTTCGGGATAGCTAGAATTCGGTATCTTCGGATCAACGAATTTGGGCATTTCAGTATCTTTCAATCCATCGACTACTACTTTCACCGATTGAAGATTGTTTTGTTTAATCCGCTGCGTCAGTTTTTGGTATCGGAGTTAGTTCTAGCCAATCATAGCTAGATCGAGACTTGGAGCCAATCAATTGAAGAAATTTGAAGAAGTTTGAGACGGCCGAGCTAGTTGAGGGAATTTGCATTCATTTTTAAAGCTTGGAGGATCGGATTTGTGTTAGAGGCCGAGAGTTGTGTTCGTCGAGTTCATCGTCAAGTAGTAACACGAGTGGGAGTTTTGATCCATTCTATTTTGGATCTAAGTTCGAGAATTGTTTGAATTTGGGCCATGAAGCTTGCGCGCGCCAAAGGAGAGATTTGAATTTTTGAAGTTGAGTTTGTTGAAGTTTGTACAATTTACAAGTATGCCGCCAAGAAGAGCTAATCGTCATCAAAACGTAGAAGCTTTGTATCATAGAGAAGAAGCTGATGAGATGGAACAAAGAATCAATGAAAACTTTAGTGAAAAGCTTAACGAAGGAATTGGCCGGTTAGAGAAGCTTATGACAGAGATGAATCAAAATCGGAGAAGGGTTTCATCTGAATCTAACCATGGGGGTAGTAGAGTCTCGCCATATTCCAATCGAGACAGAAGTGTTGAAAATGATCAAGGGCGTGGGAGGAACGTGAATGATAGTGAACGGAGGAATGTAGATAGAAGGGATGATGGTGGAAGACGTAATGGTAGTAGAGATGTGGGTGGACGAGATAGACAACGATATACATCTGATTTTGAAGAGGAGTATGATGGTGGTAGTGTTCGAGGACAAGGACGAGGACAAGGAAGAAATTACTTTGAGTATGATCACAAGTGGGAGTCGGGGATGAAGACTGAAATTCCTGAATTCAAAGGTGGTATGCAAGCAGAGGAGTTTCTAGATTGGGTAGCTAATGTTGAGGAGATTTTTGACTTCAAAGAAGTTCCAGAACATCGTAGAGTGAAGTTGGTTGCTACAAGGTTGAGGGGTAGAGCTTTGGCGTGGTGGCAGCAAACTAAACTTACACGTGAACGGATGGGAAAGTCAAAAGTTGAATCTTGGGAGAAGATGAAGAAATTGATGAAAGCAACGTTCTTACCTTACAATTATCAATCTTTGATGTATCAACGTTTGCAAAACTTGAGACAAGGGATGAAATCTGTGAATGACTATGCTGACGAATTTTATCAACTAATTGCAAGGAATGATATTATGGAAACAGAAGAACAGTTAACAGCCAGATTTGTTGGAGGATTGCGAATGCAGATTCAGGATATGGTTAATATGTTCGATCCAAGATCTGTAGCGAAAGCACATCAGAAAGCGTTGGCTTGGGAGAAACAGGGACGACGAGGAAGTGGTGTGTTTACTAATTCTAACAATCAAGTGAAGGGTGTTGGTGGAAGTTCTAATGTTTCTAAACCTAGCAGTAGACCAGTAGTGAAGGATGTTGAGAAGTCAAAGGTTAACAACGGGTTAAAATGTTACAATTGTCAGGAATTTGGTCACAAAAGTAGCGAATGTCCAAAACCGAAGAAGAGAGCTATGATAGCAGAGGTTGAGGATGATGATGAAGAAGCTGAATGTTCCAATTCACCACCTGATGAGGAGGAAGAAGAAGTGTCGGGAGACGAAGGTTACAATCTTATGATGAAAAGGTCATGTTTAACACCAAAGCAAGAGGAGGATTGTAGTTGGTTGAGGAGCAATATTTTTCAGTCAACATGTACTATTCTGGGGAAGGTTTGCAAATTTGTTATTGATGCTGGAAGCTGTGATAATATAATTTCTTCTGAAGCTGTGAGGAAGTTGGCATTGAAGACTGAAAAACATCCAAAGCCATACAAGCTAGCTTGGTTGAGGAAAGGCGGGGAGGTGAAGGTTGGACGAAGAGCTCGTGTGAATTTTTCAATTGGGAAGAAATATAAAGGTGAAATCTGGTGCGATGTGGTAGATATGGATGTCTGTCATTTGTTGCTGGGAAGACCGTGGCAGTATGATAGAGCAGTACAACATGATAGGCGTACCAACAGTTACAGTTTCATGTTTGAAGGCACTAAGATTACTCTTGTTCCAAAGAAGCGACAACAGGAGGAAAACAAGTTGGAGGAGATTGAAGAACTCAAAACTTTGTTATCTTTGAAGGAGTTTGTTAAGGAGGTTGAAGAAGAGTCGGAAGTATTCTTGTTAATTGGGCGTGAGAGCAGTGAAGAAGTTGAAATTCCAGAGGAAGTTAAACCAGTTTTGAAAGAATTTGACGATGTATTTCCAGAGGAGTTACCAACGGAGTTGCCACCATTGAGGGATATTCAACATCAGATAGATCTTGTTCCAGGTGCTGTGTTGCCACACAGACCACATTATCGAATGAGTCCGAAGGAACATGAAGAGTTGCAGAGGCAGGTAGAGGAATTGCTTGAACAGGAGCGTGTGCAGGAGAGTTTAAGTCCTTGTGCTGTACCAGCTTTATTGGTACCCAAAAAGGATGGAACGTGGAGGATGTGCACTGACAGTCGAGCATTGAATAAGATTACTATGAGATATAGATTTCTGATGCCGAGGCTTGATGATTTATTGGATCAAATTAGTGGGTCTGTAATCTTTTCTAAGATTGACTTGAAGAGCGGTTATCATCAGATTCGCATTAGACCAGGGGACGAATGGAAGACAACATTCAAGACGAGGGAAGGCTTGTATGAATGGTTGGTAATGCCATTTGGCTTATCAAATGCACCAAGTACATTTATGCGGGTGATGAATCAGATTTTTAGACCATTCATTGGGAAGTTTGTGGTGGTGTATTTCGATGATATTTTGATATATAGTGGAAGTCCTGAGGAACATTTGAATCATCTGAGGGAAGTACTGATGGTATTGCGACAAGAACAATTCTATGCAGCAACGAAGAAATGCATGTTCATGACGCATAGCATTTTATTTCTGGGATATGTTGTGCCGGAAAAAGGAATACAGGTTGACCAAAGTAAAGTTGAAGCAATTAGAGATTGGCCGCAACCCAAGACGATAACAGAAGTTCGAAGTTTCCATGGGTTGGCTTCATTTTATCGGAGGTTTATTCCACACTTTAGTAGTGTGATGGCACCTGTTACGGATTGCATGAAGGGTAAACAGTTTGCATGGACTGAGGAAGCCGGGGTTGCTTTTGAGCGAATCAAAGAACTCTTGACGTCTGCACCAATTCTAATATTACCAGATTTTCAGTTAGTGTTTGAACTACATACTGATGCATTCAAGGTTGGAATTGGAGGAGTGTTGAGTCAGAGGGGGCGTCCTATTGCATACTTTAGCGAGAAGTTATCAGGAGCAAAGATGAGATACAGTACATATGATGTGGAATTTTATGCTGTTGTGCAATCTATTAAACACTGGAGACACTATCTATTTCAGAAGGAGTTTGTTCTTTACACTGATCATGAGGCGTTGAAGCATTTACAAGGGCAAGACAAGATTTCAGCGAGACATGCATCGTGGATTGCATATCTGCAACAATTTACTTTTGTTGTTAAACACAAGTCAGGGGTGACGAATCGTGTGGCTGATGCTTTGAGTAGGAGGAGTCATTTGTTGACTACACTAAAGGTTGAAGTGACAGGGTTTGAAATGTTACCAGAATTATTTGACAATGATCCTTACTTTGCAAAGTTTGTTGATAAAGTCAAGAATGGGGAGACGAATGAGTTCGTGATGGTAGATGGTTTTCTGTTCAAGGGAGATCGATTGTGCATACCTGATTGCAGTTTGAGAATGAAAATTGTGAAGGAGCTACATGGCGAAGGACATGTTGGGAGAGACCGTACATTACAGTTGATGTCACAATCTTACTTTTGGCCATCGATGAGGAAAGAAGTAGAGAGGTTTGTGGAGCGTTGTCATATTTGTCAGGTTTCAAAAGGAACTGCAACTAATGCTGGGCTATATATGCCGTTACCTGTACCAACTAAACCATGGGTTGATGTGAGTATGGACTTCGTGTTGGGATTACCGAGAACACAGCGTGGTAATGATTCCATTTATGTGGTGGTTGATCGATTCTCGAAAATGGCACATTTTATTGCTTGTAAGAAGACGGCGGATGCTGTTCATGTTGCACAATTATTTTTCAAGGAAATCTATCGACTTCATGGATTGCCAGAATCTATTGTGTCGGATAGAGATACTCGATTTCTGAGTCACTTTTGGTTGAGTTTGTGGAAAATGGTGGGAACGAAGCTGAAGTTCAGTAGTGCTTATCATCCGCAAACGGATGGACAGACCGAGGTTGTGAACAGATCATTGGGGAATTTACTGAGGTGTCTTGTACAAGATAATTAGAAGAGTTGGGATGTGAAGTTATGCCAGGCGGAATTTGCTCATAGTCATGCTATGAATTGAAGTACTGGGTTCAGTCCATTCCAGATTGTCTATTCGAGCTTACCGAAAGGACCGTTGGATTTAACGATGATACCACACTCAAAGGGGACAATTAAGAAAGCTGCTGATTTTGTTGAATGGCTGACGGAATGTCATAAAATCGTTCAAGAACGATTAGAGAAAGCAAATGAGAAGTATAAACAATCTGTAGATTTGAAATGAAGAAGTGTTGAATTTCATGAAGGTGATTTGGTTTATGCAGTGTTAACAAAAGATCGTTTTCCGGTAGGCGCTTACAATAAATTGAAAGCACGAAAAATTGGTCCGGTGGAAGTTGTGAAACGAATCAATGAAAATGTTTATAAACTGAAGCTGCCAGATGATGTGTATACGTCTGATGTGTTCAATGTTAAACATCTCGTACCATATCACGGAGATGAACGAGCTGATAGAGAAGAATTTACAAATTCGAGGTCGAATTTTTCTCAACCCGGGGAGGATGATGCAGCGCAACCCTCATTTGTCAAAGGCATAAGTCGTGACCAAGCTTTGCGACCTAACGTAGAAGTTGTAGGTTGTCTACGACCTAAGGAGCCATGTGAGGAGGAGTTACGACTTAACGGGGGAGGGTTACGACTTAACCAAGTCAGGGAGAAAAGGCTACGACCTAACAAAGCTTATAAGTCGTTGGTACGACTTAAGGAAGATAAGCAAGATAGCAAACAGTTAGGTCATGTAGCCAAGGGACGACCTACTGATGACGAGTTACGACCTAATTTGTTGAAAGCTGAATTTTTAAGTCGCTCACGACCTAATGGGTTTTTAGGTCGCTCACGACTTATGGAAGGATGTCTACGACCTAACGAGTTGGAAGGTAGAACGCTGGAACGACTCAACGAGTTAGAGGTACTACGAGCTAAAATGGAACGACCTAAGTTAGGTCGCAAGGAGCTAGGTCGCAAGAAGTTAAGGCGTGAAGTCCTTAAGTCGCTACATGTTTTTTTAGGTCGTTACCGACCTAAAGCTTAGGTCGCGAAGTTTCTGATCCGCATGTTCTTAAGTCGCGGAAGCCTGAATGTCGTTGGATTTTCTGCCGTGTTAATCTCCACCATTGGTTTCTTTAAGTCGCCGCATGTTTTTAAGTCGCTGTAGCTGTTGCCGTAGTTTTCTCTGCCGAGTTAATCTGGACCGTTGATTTCTTAAGTCGTTACTAAGTTGAGTCGCGTAGAATTGTTAAGTCGGCAACGACTTAAGTGGTTGTCTGTTTTCTGTCTTAAGTCGTATGGCGATTGTTTTTAAGTCGTATGCGTTGTGTTGTAATGGTAATATTGTTAAGTCGTTATGTTGTAACTGTTTGGGCTTAAGTCGTGTACGACTTATGTTAGGTCGTGACTTTTAGCTCGGAACCGACTTAGGAGATGTAATTTTTGTTGTTTTTTTTCGTGTGAGTTGTAAAACGCCTATAAATAGGCCGAGTCTCTCATTTGTAAAAGGTTGTTGATTTTTGAATAAAATTCTCTTTTCTTAGCTTTGTGCTTTCATTCAAATTGGTAGTTGAGTGTAATCTCCTATCTCCTCTTTCGGTTAATCGAGTGCGCTCGATTCAACGATTGCAGAAGCCGATTCGCGGAATCAAGTGCGCTTGATCAACGCTTGAAGAACTGAAGATCTTTGAACTCGGTATCGTGCGCGATCAACGAGTTCGGGATAGCTAGAATTCGGTATCTTCGGATCAACGAATTTGGGCATTTCAGTATCTTTCAATCCATCAACTACTACTTTCACCGATTGAAGATTGTTTTGTTTAATCCGCTGCGTCACAAGTGGTTTAGAGGATTTAGATATTGTATTATAGGAATATGTAATGGAATTATGGAACAAGTTTTTAGAGGAGGAGAGAGATAGCAATGATAGAATTGAAAAGGAATTGTTAAAGGAGAATCACTATGAACAATGAAGCGAAGTTAAAAAGGTTATCTTTTTTAATGCTAAATTTTGTTATGGAGAAAATCAAAATAGTGGTCCTCTCATAAAAATAAATTAAAACCATTAATTTAACCTTTCTATTACTTTTTTTAATTAGTACTTTATTATTCATATATGTGTGATACATCAAAAGTTGCTACACATTCAACAATTGATTACAATTCATTTGTAAGAATAACAAGAATAGCAACAAAGTAAAAAGGTGTTAGTTTATGCCTACAGATATAAACTACCTTATCTCTAATACAGAGTAAAAAGGTGCTAGAAAAACCAAGCAGAGTTAGTTATAGGTGCTAGAAAACCGATATAGAAGTGTCATAAGAATAATTGTGTTGTCACAAAGAAAATAATAAACAACTTATATTAAATATAAAAAATGAAACAAACATACCATTTAATGTTCTACTACAGCGTGACTTGTACGTCCAGTATGATGACCATATTTGTACAGTGATCTGTTCTTTTTGCCTATATCTCTTCTTTTCCTTGCACCGGGTTTTGCTCCATTTTTCACAAACTCATTCCAATCTTCTTGGGCGATTGTTGGTGGACATTTTTCCAACTTATCTTCGTCATTATCGTGTTTGTCATAATAGTTTGTCCTCAATTCACTCTTGTGTTTCCTAAATGACTCGGCCATTTTTAAAAAAAACAAGTCCTTTAAATTTGACTCTAGATCATAAAATGTCTGTAAAATTAAGAGTTGTTTATATAAAAAGGAAATTATGTGGCAAAATATATATTTATAGAGAAAACTGAAAGTGGTACAATTTAATTTTAGCTTACCAACAATTCATTCCAAACGTCAATCTTGTATTTTTTGGGGTACTTTATCCCAACTTTCATATGAGATTAGCACATGCATTCGTACCAATTTACCAACTCGACTTCTTAATTTTCCAGCATTTTTTGAAATATGAGCACCTAATGCATTTATCTCAACTTTTTCGGGTAGTGTAGAGGATGATTGTGTAATTGAATGGGTTGACGCATCTGTAGGTTCTGACATTGCTACTATCTTTAGCTGCAAATTGAACATATGATTGTAAATAAACAAAGACATATTATAACAGTAAAGCTTGTGTATCACATATATCTAACATTATATGGAACAATATAAGAATACACCAGCCATTTGCTTGCTGTAGGTTCGAGTCAATTGCTTGCTGTGACAAAGATAAAATGATCATGCTAAATTTATCAACTACATTGTTTATTACATATCTACCAATCCTATCGATATAAAACAATACGTTATAGTGAAAGAATCAGTGAGGAAATAATGTTGCAAATAAGAATGTCTGTGTACATGCTGGTAACGAATAATAAATCATTTATGGTATATGCTCTTAAAAGCTGGATATCTTGATAAACTGCTGTAGCATGGCCACTTATTTTTTTGCCAAATTAGTGTACTATATGTTTGTAAAATATGATGAGAGGCAACAATAGTACACAGATAGATTAGTGAATTTGATAATCCTCTTAATGTATCATCACAGTTTTGAGAGTTGAAATTTGGCCTGATATGAAGACAGAGGGCTGTAATAAAAAAATAACAATCAATTGATACATTTTAGGCTATTCGACAAGTTTAGTTAGGTTTAGTACTCTGACTTGATGTTTCTTCACTAAGATTATTATAACTGCAGCGGATGAGAAATAAAATTAACAATATACATAAGTGATATGACTACATAGCAAGATAATACGGGACTTCAATTATCTGTTGTGAATGAGAACAAGGTTCAAGAAATGTACAAATGTGTGCACAAACCAACAAGAATGCATAAAGCAGGCCAAAGTAAAAATACATAATAGGTGCACATGCACAACAAAAGCAACAAGCAATAAGCAGTTCAAAAATACTAAGAAAGGAAGGCAACACAGCTCAAATAACAACAGTCTTGCATATATAGCAAGTGCACATGCAAGAGAAAGCCAGTAAAAACAGGAAAACCATAAGTCTAGGTTTAAAGCATAGGAGCAAGCTAGTGGATCCACATAGTTTACAATTTTTTTTTAAAAAAGGAGTAAGTAGAATTTGTAATCCATAATACAAAGTGTTGATGCTTTATTAACAATGAAATGAAATTTTGGTTATGCAGCAATAAAAGTGTAATTACTTATTGTAACACATTAATTTCAGCACCGCTCATATCATTAATATTGACAGGATGAATCGGACTAAATTGATTTAAGAATAAGAATCTTAGAATCCAAAAGAGGTTAGAAGGTATAAAATTATATCATCCTAATTCAGTTTATTATTTATCCCAGGCATTTTTTTTCATTTTAGTACCTATATCATATAGTTGTACACTAAAAACCAATTTTGAAATTTACTGGATAACATGACCAACTACTTCAAGGCATGATCATATGGGTCCTGCTTCCTAGTATAATTTACTAGTTTCCATATAAAAATATATGCTCGGATAATTGATTACAAACTACAATGTGTCAATATGGAATCTTATTAGGCATTATTCTATTTGTATTGTAAAAACAAGATGAATATAGCACAAAAGGTAAATCTTACAAGCATACATAGTACGTTACTATCGTTGAGATATAAAAGAACAGGTCAAATAGTGCCATATTCTGACGTCATGTTAACTGTCTGTAACATGTTCTCATGCATCTAATTAAAAATCCGGTTTAAGCACTTGGAGAGGTAGTAAACAATAGAATTATAATAGAGTATGTCTATATAAGCATAATTTATTCAAATTAAATTTAAAATGAAATTACTGGGAACTAAGTTGGCCTTTGTAACGACCCGTATTTTTCGATAATTAAAAATATTAAATTAAATAAGATTTTGGAATTTAATATTGGAAGAAATTACAATTTGTGATTTATTAATGAGAAAAATAACTAGAATGTAATTTAATAAGTTGATTTAATTTAATAGACAACTATTTTAATGTAATTTCAATCAATTAAAATAATTTTAAAGTAAATTTGGTTATAATTGTAAAAAGAAATAAATTAAATGTTAGATTTAGTATTGAAATTATATGTTATAAATTAGAATAGGTTTATTAAGGAATATGAAATCAATTAATTAGTATGTGAATTTATTAGCTTTGTTTGTAAACAATAAACATAGAAATATATTTGAATTATTAATGTGTAATAATTGTTTAATTATCATTTCATTATTTAATCCATTGAAATTAATTTGGAAATCAATGCGAATTAATATAATTAAAAATTACAGTTAATATGAGTTAAGATGAAATTATAGAATATGAATGCAATAAAATGTAAACTAATGTTAATTATATTCATATGATATTTTATGATTTAATAATAAAAGTGAGAATCAAAATATAAGAATTTGATTGAAATTAAAATATAATTAACTAGGTTTTATTTCAATTGCAATTGAACTTTGAAATTAATGTAATATTTAAATAGTGGATTTAACATGGAAATTTTATTTTAATAGGTTATTAATTTCTATGTAATCAAGAATGATAAAAATCGTTAACATTTAGATTGAATTTGAAAAGTGATTAAATCAATTTAATAATATTATTTAATTAACGTGAGAATTAGCCATTTTGGCCACTGTCTTGGATTTCGACGAAACTAGTTTCATCAGATCCATAATAGTGAATTATTGTAGGATTTCATGTTTCATAGCGATCGGACTTGCCGTTTGATCGTGCGAGCTCGAAACGCGTAGATATCGATTAATGGAATTTAAATTTATATAATCTGATTTTGAAAGCTAACTTTTGGATACAATGGAAGTAGGGTTTGAGACTTGTTCCATTGAGTTCAGAAATATCAAAACCTCACTTTCGATATATAGAATGTCATGGTTTCGCTCAGGGTTGGAAATGAATTTTTCGGGCCTGTGCGACCATTTGGGCCTAATTGATCGTATGCTGTGAATATATGTTTATCCTAGCCCATTCTATTATCTATAAACCCTAACTGTTTTTCATTTCATTATTTATGTACATACCTCTACTTCTCATATTCCTCCTTCTCAAATGACAGAACATCAAAACCTAATTCCCTAATTCCAAACCCTAATTTTAATCTCAAAATTCAATTTCAAAATCCAAACTACTCAAACCGTAGCAAATTATACATCATTGGAAAGCTCTCAACGAGCACAATCTACTGCTGCAATTCGTTTTTTGATTTGATTCATGAGTTAGCCAGAAATCATCGATTTATCCTCGGCCGTCCGTTGCTAGAGTTTTCAATCCAACGGTGGATCGTCGACTAAAGAAAATTATATATCGTTGGAAAGCTCTTGATGAGCGCAATCTGCTGCAACCATTCATTTTTTGATTCGAGTCATGGGTTGGCCAAAAATCATCGATTTATCCTCGGTAGTTTGTTGATAGGGTTTTCGATTCAACGTGGATCGTCGACTATTCGCCGATAGGATGGCACCGGCATGTAGAGGGGGTCGAGTGGCACGCATCTATGATCTTCGTCCTGGTCAGAGGCATCGTGGATCTCTAGAAATAGCGATTAAAGGTCGGCGGCGGCGGTGTGTCTAGACTGAGGCGGAGGCCACGGCGAACTCGCCGTGGGGGCGGCTAGAGATGGGTTCACAGCATTGTGGCTCGATAAGGTTGAAGGGTGGCGTAGAGGTGGCAATAATTGCTTGAAGGGTGGTGGCTACGTACGATTTGGATTCTACTTCGATGCGAGTAGGGTTTTGAACGTGGTAATTACTATTTAATTCTTTGTTTTATTTTAATTAAAATTTTCAAGCGTTCTAACTGTCATAACTTTTTCATACGAGCTCGGATTTGGATGTGGTTTTCTCTGTTGCAATCGTATCGAAATTCCGGACAATATGAATCTAGTTTGGCAGCATTTTGAGACTGTTAGAGTTTTGGGCTTTGTTTGGATTTTGAATCGATAAAAAATCAAAGGTGAGTGTTTTAACCCACTCACAAATGCTAAACTATCTTATGTTAGCTAAATAAAATGTATGATGTGATTAGAAATTTATTGATTGCTATTTGGTATTTAAATTATCGTTTAAATTCAATTTGAATCTATATTGAATTAAATTGCCATTCAATTAATATTGGAATTGATTTGTTAGTTAAATACCTGATAATGATAACAGTTACTTGTTGTGATTTATTGGTTGATTTAAATGATGATTGTCATGGATGCTTAATTGTTGACATTCTGGATGGTCTGATGTTATGTTTATTTTATATGTTGTATCACACTGCAAGTTCCCTGATTTATTGTTAGGAAATCAGTATGGGTTGAAATGATACATACCCGAATGATCTTATAGATTAGGAAAAAATCATTATGGGTTGAAATGATAAACCCTAGCAATTTTATAGATTTGCAAATTGTGATTCAGGTTACGGGTTGAAATGATATATTTTTGAAAATTTAAATTATTGTGGTTTGAAATGATATATATCTATATCACTTGACCATATGGTAGAAAATTATATACGGACACCGGATTGGTTAAATTAAATGATTTTAAAATCCTTAATTTTTCAATCCAGTTAAATGATATAATGAAATAAAATTAGATTTATATGAACTGAATTATTTTCAAAATCCAAGCTTTTAAAATGTTGAAATTAAAATCGGTTTAAGTGAATTTTTTATTGAATGTAAATTGTAATCTTAAAGTTGGATTTTGAAATATAAATGAAATTTATCAAAAATTGAGTTATTGTAAATATTTGAATATTTAAGCTTTCAAACCTACTGAATTTGAAGTGGTTTAAATTTGTAGTTCAAACATAGATTTGAAATCGATATAAATTCAAATGGTTTTAATGAGAATTTGAATTGAAACCTTTAGCCTTTTGGATTGAAATCATTGAACTGAGATTGATTTAAATTGAATTTTTGGAACTAAAAGTTGATTTGAATTGATTTGTGAAATTGGAAGAAACAATTCTAATTTGGAACTATTTTCGATATAAACTCTTTCAATATATAAACTCTTTTAGCATATAAACTATTTTCCTCATATAAACTATTTTAACATATTAATAATTTTTAATACATTAACTATTTTAATCTATAACCTATTTTAATATATAAACTATTTTTAATTTATAAACTATTTTAATCTATAAACTATTTTTAATATATTAACTATTTTAATCTATAACCTATTTTAATATATAAACTATTTTTAATATATAAACTATTTTAATCTATAACCTATTTTTAATATATAAACTATTTTAATATATATATTATTTGAAATTTAAAAATAGCTTTTAATATATATTTTAATGTATAACTATTCCAATATATAAACTACTTTCAATATCCAAACTGTTTAAAGTTGGAACTATTATGATTTAGATTTAACTGATTTAAATGCGAATATTTTGATATGATGTATAACCTATTTTGTGGTTATGATTGTGAAAACGAACATGATTTAAAGTGGACAATGATTTCGAAAGTGAATATGATTTCGAAAGTGATACGATTTTGAAGTGAATGTGATATTTTGATATCAATTATGAATCGGTTTGGAAATGTAAAAGAACCAACCGGTGTGAAATAAGCGTTTGGTTATTAAAGAGACCGGGATCGGATATTGTCATACTCTCTGCCAATACCGAAAACCACTTTAACAACTGTGCACGTGGTAAAGAATCCAGAACGAAGTAGGATGTTTTGGTGAATGCTACTTTACGAGGTATGAATGCAGCTCTACCCCCTCGGGTCAGCTTGATATGACTAAAACAAGAGCTATACCTGAGCCAAGTGAGGTCGCTCCTCCGATCAAACATGGTTCTTCGATACCATATCTGTTACTTTGTGATTGATTTGGTGGCCACCTTCGATTTGATTATGGGAGTGTGTTCCGAGGTGGGAGGTAGTAGCTGTTATGCGTTACCACCAGCCCAGTTCTGGAATAGTAGTATCCTACCGTGGGCATTGTCTCGTATGCCTTATTATATGCCTTATCGAGCCCACTACGAGTTTGGTTTGTGCATACACTATGTAGTGCCCTCTGATAGCCCTCTAGTTTATGGAAGAATTATGATACTGTATATGTAACGATCCGCTATTTTGGACCATTCAAATCGATAATAAAACCATACATTTCTGACTTGAATAATTCAAAATACCGAATTGTTAATTTAAAATTTGGCAAAACATAGCATATATAGTAAATAAATCAATCACAGATCACAAACACAGAGTAGGATAATGCAGCAGAATAGATAAAAGGATAGTAGTTCATGAAGCTATTATATACATCAGAGTTAGAAAATAAAATACATAAGAATATCTCAAATACAGTGAAGTCTTCAGTACAAGCAGACGACTTCTCTAAACCAATCGGCTTGAAAAGCTGAAAGCTGAATCGATAGTTGGATCTCCAAACGAAGCTCCAAACTCCAAAGGTGAGTCTCAAAAGGCTGTATTACTCAGTCTGACCCGAGCGTAAAGCAAAACACAAAACACTCGAGTCAGTATTAACATTCTTATATAAATAAATCCAACCCAAGTGAAATATCAACGGAAATACAAATAACTTAAAGGATGTTCGGATAACCATCCTCTAAGGGTCCATAGAACTATCTACAAGGTAGAAATATACACTATAACACCGTGGTCATTTATACTTCAAAACCAATATCATTTTCATTTCAAATATCTCTATATTTCCCAAAATAGTATTTATATACATTAAATAATTTATAAAGTAAAGTATTTTCAATTTCCTCAACTTAACAAATCGTTTCAACCCGACCTTCCCATTCAATATCAATTTATCAATTTAAATTCAACTCAATCCCTAAATTAACCACTTAAATTTTATCGATCTCAAATTCGGATTTGAAATCAAAAAATACCCATTTATATTTCAATATATTTCAAAACTTTAAGTATTCAACGTTTCAAACTAAATTTTATTCAATTTAGTTTTCTAAACAACAATTTCAAATTTAATTCAACCTAAATTTTCAATTTAATTCAATTTAGTTTCTAAATAACAAATTCAACTATATTAATTTCAAATACAGATCTGAATCTCAAAATAAACCATTTAAATTCTAATATAGTTCAAGGCTTAAATATTTAAATGTTCAATATATTTCATATAGATCTCGATTTAACCTCATTATTATTTAGTCTTGAAATACACCCTCGTTAGATTCAATATCATTTAAGTAACCTTAAATTACATTTTACTCAATATTACTTTAATTTATTTAAACGTGAAATATTCATTAAATCACTTAAATCAAAAATCTAGTTATACAATCATACCTTTAAATTTCCCATTCAATAATTTCAAATTGATTTAATTAAATAGGTCCTTATTTAAAAACCATTTTTAATAAACCCAAATTTATCTCCCAATCTTAATTTTTCGATATATTACAAGAAAATCTATTTGAAACATAGATTTACTTGTATACTTAACCACATTATATGTATTAAATCAATCTAATTTATCAAATATTACTACTAAATCTATATATAAAATTTCCATTTTTATACATCTTAAGAATCAAAATTTATTAACCCATATATTTCTTTCCAAAATCATAGAAATTTTTTCCAAAATATTTATATATGGACCATCGGTGTCTGTATGTATTTTTCCTATCATATAGTCAAGTGCTACAGATATTAAACATTTCAATCCGTACACTAAATATATACGGGTGGATATCATTTCAACCCGTAATCCCAAACTTAATTAAATGAAAATCGCTTGGGTCTATCATTTCAACCCATAACGAAATTCTCCTATTCTAAACTCCGTTCGGGTATGTATCATTTCAACCCATAGTGATTTCTATACTAACAGGGAACTTGCAGAGTGATAACAGATATGAAAATAATAACAACAGGCATATATCATTAAAAATAAATATAAAGAATAGGATATGGTGTTATATCCCATAAGTGAACAGTTACAGATAATAGCATATATAACAATTTAAATAACTACAGCAGCATATTTCAATTGTCGTTTCAATTGGAATCAAATTTAATAAATATAAGAACGTTAATCGTGAGTGATTGCTCACCTTTCGAGGATAAATAGATTTGACAAGGAAATGAGCTACGAATTCCAAGCGATGCTAGATGGATACGATTCGATGGAGAAAATGGGCACGACGGACAAAGCTGATAATAGGAATCGACGGAATCAAATTAGAACCGGGTTTGATGAAGAAAATTGGTATAAGAGAATTTGAAAACAATATCCATTTAAAGCACATATACATATATAATCAAAATAAATATATATTATTTTCTTATTAAATTAATATTTCTTTTTAAGACCAATATCAAAACAAAATACGTATGTAGAAAAATCATTGTTTTGTATTAAAAATCAAATGTAATAAAATTTGAAATAAATATTGTAACTTTCATATTGAAATGTACATAAACACATGCAAGTTTAAAGAAAAACAATGTTGAGACCCATATTCAACATAACTTATATTAACTGCGACAAAGAAAGCTATAAACACTTGTTATTTAATATATATATAGCTTAGTTAGCATTACTAAATGCATAAACCAAAACTGATGAAAATAGAAAGTATGAATTAATGATGGCCTTGCCTATTTATGTTAAACTATCCCAGTTTATACATAAAAATTTTGCCTTCCTTTACATAAATTTAAACATTATTCTTTAAATGTAAATACTTAGACCCAAAATGTATAGCCAACAATCAAATGCTCCTAGGACCGGGACTGTAAAATATAAAGAAAAGTGACAAAATAGTTTAAATATACTTCTCCAAATACCATGTGACCTTAATATAAAGAGATCCTTTTTAAATATATATATATATACACACGTGTAAATTATAAACTTTTATGTTACATTGAAAATCAAAACATGTAAAAAAATTATAGAGAAAAACATGTTGTGCCTAAAATAAAGGAAAAGCAATATAAACAATAAGAAAAAAAAAGGATGAAAAAGAAGAAGAAATAGAAAAGAAGTAAGAAAAAAAATTAGTGCAGCCATTTACCTACAGAAGAAGCTTCACACGCAAGAGAGGAGATGAAGGTCTATTGATATGGAGTAGGGTATGTACGAGTGATTGGTATTTATAAGAGAAGCCCCACATTGATAAAGTGGAAAGAATTTTTTTTAAAGTGGCAAGAAATAAAGATAGTAATGGCTAAAATTTAGTTGAGAATAATTTATGCTTTGAACGTATGCCATAATTTAAGCAAAAGACACTGATTTCAATTATATTAATAGCCAGGAATAGGAACGTTTCAAACGTGAATTGGGAAAATTATTTGCTTAAAATTGAGGAATGCTAAAATGAATAGACAGATAGACCAGAGGTAACATATCAATTTGAAAATAAAATGAGATGATGGAAAAGTAACAGCTATACGTTTAAAGAAATAAATTTTTGTTTGTTTGGAGAGCACGTAATGAGTTTGGAAATGAAGAATATTAAAATGGAAAAAGGAATGGACAGAGAAATTCAAGCAAAGATAAACGTACAGAAATAAATATAGAGTAGTGGAAATTTAAAAGTTAGAAAGCTTAAATCAAGGAAATATCAAATGCAACCGGCTAAAATAGGGGAAAGGTGATATAAACAAAATGTAAAAGCAACGGTGATCCTTAAATTTAGCTAAATTATTAAGGCAAATAAATATGGAGCATTGGTTAGTAACGCACGAAATTCGGAAATAACAAAGGAAAGGACCGGTCAAATAAATGAATGTAACGTGCAACGAATATAAAGTTTATATAAATAAAAGAAATCTATGAATGCGAAATAACGTATAGTATTTTTTACGTTTCAACTTTTGAAATGGCATGATGGATAGAGGAAATAAATTAAAATATGTATAAAGTTTGAATGCTGGTGAATAGAGGAAATAAATTAAAATAAATATGTATAAAGATTAGATTTTAAAATAAGATTTTTAAACAATATTGAATGCGTTGTTCATATATTTTTCATATAGTTAGTACAATATATGCTAAATTTATACAAAAAGTAACGTGTCTAAATTTATACGTTACTTATTTATTCTATGCCTACTAATTTGTATGTTACTTATTTATTCTCTACCTATTAAATTATACTATTTACTCTCTACCTATTAATTTATACGTTACCTATTTATTCTCTACCTATTAATTTATACGTTACCTATTTATTCTCTACCTATTAATTTATACTACTTATTCTCTACCTATTAATTTATACTTTACTTATTTCAAAATATCTTTCTTATAATAATTATTATATTTGAAAAACATTTTGAAAAAAAAAATTCTCTTTTAAAACTTATAAATAAAATATCATTATGTTAACTACCAAATTAAATGTTCATTTTAATACATTCTCTTTCCTAAATGGAAAGATTTCAACAAATACAAATATTAATTTCGTATTAAAATCAAATAAAAATCTAATTCAACTACTTATATTTAATTATACGTAATCCAAACATTAAATTTTTATTTCAAAATATTATTATTTAAAATTTCTTACAAATTCAATTAAATACGTTATTCAAACTGTTTAAAATTTATGGGTTGTTACACTCTCCCCCACTCAAAACTTTTCATCCCCGAAAAGGAAGGAGGTAGGAGAATAGCAACAAACGGAAAGAAAAAATAGATTGAAGTACAAGATAAACAATTAATTTAAAACTATACAAATTTTACTTGAAATATTCATTTAAAACTTCATTTGAAATTTAATTTTCTTTAATACTTTAATACCTTTCAAAACTCCTTTGAAAACAATTATTTACATTATTACTTATATTTACAAAGAAGCTATTGAAAATTTTAAATCCAAAATAAAAAAAACTTTTTATTTATCTCAAGATACTTCCAACATTATAATAAATTAATAATCATTCTCTTTAAATATGTTATAATTAATTAATAACTTCTGAAACACTAAAAATTTTCTATTATACCATGTAGTATATAAATAAACAATATTTTAAAGGATATATTCAAAAGAAGGAAAGAAGGAAAGAAGATAGATTCGGAAAAGAGAATATAGGTGAATAAATAAAGCAGGGCAGATAAGGTAGATTCAAAAGAATAGTATTGGGCACGAATAATTAATTTAGAACCATAAGAATTTCAATTTCAAATATTAATACAGAATACCTTTGTTGAAAGTACTTTTATAATAAAATATTTTTATAACTCAATGTTTCAACAAGTTTATCCTTGTTCCTGTAGACTCTGGTAGTGCGTTGATCAGGCGCAAAACTAGAATTCTCCAGGTACTTAGTAGACTTGTTTTAACACCTAGTGAAAATACTGGAAAAACTTTTTAAAAAAAACAGATATGGAAAGTACAATCCAAACAAAAAACAAACAAAACCTTTGTCTAACCATGGTTTGTAGATACACAATGGTTACGCCTGGATCCCCCAGGAAACAATCCATATCCGTAAGCTTTCTCAGCCCTGCGAGTTACGCCATGATGACTAGTAGAGTGCAGGATACACAATGGTTACGCCTGGATCCCCCAGGAAACAATCCGTACCCCTAGGCAAGACTCAGCCAAGTAGTTGCGCTACTATTCGCGACCTACACAGATTGCAGGATACACAATGGTTACGCCTGGATCCACCAGGAAACAATCCGTACCCCTAGGCAAGACTCAGCCAGGCAGTTGCGCTATGCAGTCGCGCTCGTAAGACCATGGGTAACGCCATGGAATTCGATGGACACTCGAGTATCATATCCGGAAAACCAAAAATCAGAGAATATCGATAGAATGAATCCATAATGTGGCCACAAAGCGGATATCAAGCAGAAGGCACTTTCCATATATTTACTTCGAAATATGTATCATATAGTACCTTTCAAATTAATTTCAAATATCATACTTATATAGACTTCAATTATATAAGATTTCACTTTTCAAATTGAGTACCCTTTTCAAATCTATAGTTTTCGAATCAACCTCATACTTATACAAACCAAATTTTTTATATAAGTTCGATAACTCCCAAATCAGGTATTTAGTAAAAATAAGGTTCTCAAATTTTAATTTGTTTCAATATTAGTTTAGTTTCAAAATCATATACAATCCCACTAAATTATTTCTTCTCAATTTAAATATCTTTAGTTTCAAAGTTTCCAACATAATAAATTTAGAAAATAATCCAAGTTTCTAAATCAATATCATTTAAGTCAACCAATTCATTTCCAAAATCAATGGTTTTCAAAATCAGTCTTATACCTACATAAGGTCCATCTTATATAAGGATCAAATTTTACAAAATAAATTTCACTGTATGAAGAGCCATATGGGATTAAATATCTTTGCTTTTATGGGTTATATATCTTTGTAATTTAAATTGGAAATTTTCTTTTTGTAAGCAAAGATATTCTAACCCGACAGCTTTCAATTTCAGCGTCAAAATATATCACTGATATAAGAATATAAGATGTACATACGTCATCATTTCGCAAAATCACATTTGATCGCTCGCTCGATCACACAAGTTCGCTTTCAAACTAGTATTGTCCATTCGACTTCCCTAATGCGGATTTCGATGTGGTTTCTCGAATAGAAGCCATCAGTCTCCTTGTATAGCCATATACTATGATAGAGAATTCTAGAATCAAGCCCAAAATCCATATCAAATATTCGCCATCAAGAATCGAATGAAAAATCCTAACACGAAATGGTGTAATTCACCTCGAACTTGTGTACTCAAACTTGGATCAAATTAATTATGCGAATAAAACCGCACACGTACAACTTATATATTTATTCCAAATTGTTAAATATATAGTTTCATAAAGATGTTACTAATGTACCAACCCAGAATTTTGGACCATTCACATCCATTATAAGTGTATAGGTAGACACTCATGCCGGAATTGAATTGCTCAAAATACCGCGTTGTTAATTTAAATTTGGCAAAACTGAACATATATAGTAAATAAATAATCACAGATCACAGACACAGAGTAATAAGTGCAGCGGAAATAAAAGAGATAGTAGTTCATGAAGCTACTATATAAATGTATAAGTTACATCAGAGTTAACCAGATACAACGGAAGAGTAATATGATACATCAGATACAAATCAGAATACATCACTGGAATCATCGAATATCTGAAAGCTGGATAGATAGCTGGATCTCCAAGCGAAGCTCCAACTCCAAAGGTGAGTCTCAAAAGCTGAACCACTCAGTCTGACCCGAGCGTAAAGCAAAATACAAAACACTCGAGTCAGGATTAACATTCTTATATTAATAAATCCAACTCAAGTGAAATAGCAATTGAAATACAAGTAACTCAAAGGATGTTTGGAATAACCATCCTTTAAGGATCCGTTAAACTATCTACTATGTAGTAATGTACGCTAAGTAGATAAATGTCTATCAGTAATAATAAGATATCAAAATAGCGTTAAGTCATGGCCCATTCCACCCTTAACACATTTTTATTCCCAAAAGCATATACAAGACCGTAGTTTCCCCAAAACCGGAAGTCACCAGAGGGCAATCCATATACTAAAGGTACAAATCAAAATTGTAGTGGTCGCGCATAAATGGAATACAAGTATGACAAGGCACATGAGGCAATACCCAAGGTAGTGATACTACCGTTCGCCTGATCCGGACTGGTGAGAACGTAACGCCGCAGCGCCCGCAACACCGTGAAAACAACACTCCCAAAATCAAGGGTGCACCAATCGACAACAAGTATAAGTAGTTCGAAGAAGTGTGTCCACTTGAGGTAGCAAATCCTCCATTGGCCCGGCACAGCTCCTGTTTTAGTCATTTCCAATTTGACACAAGTGTCAAGGCTATCCATCATCGTTCTCTTTCTTCAGTCATCACGTACATCATTCCAACCACTTCATTCTGGATCATCACTCCGCGTATAGTTATTAAAGTGGTTTTCGGTTTAAATAGAGAGTATATCCATAACCGAATTCCGGTCTCTTTAATAACTTCCGTAATTATTACACCGATTGGTCGTTAATATATTTCAAAAACCAAATCAATTTCAATTTCAATTTCAATACGTAAACCAACATTTCATTTTTCTTTCAAAAACCAATTTCCAAAATTTACGTTTCAAAACTTCAATTTACCATTTCAAAATCTTATAATTCAATTTCAAATTTCTATTTAAAATAATTCAAATATTGATTCAAGTTCGTATATAAGTTTCATTTCGAAATCAATTAAATTTATTTAATTTAACATTTCAATCAATTCCAAATTCATTTATCGGTTTCATTCAATATTCATTAAATAAGTTTATCATTCAAAACAATTTCTATTAAATTTTCAATTCATTAAATCAATTTTCTTAAGTTCAACTTCATTAAAACAAAACTTACAATTTTGAATTATATTAAATTCGTCAAATCAAACTCTTTAAATTTCAAGTCTTACATTAATTCCAAAAATATCACATTTTATTTCTTGTTAAAGAAATTCAATTTCACTTATTTACTTACTTAAATAATTTCCAAAACTTAATTAATAAAGAAAACTCAATTTCAGTTATTTACGAAGTAAAATTCACTTATTCAAAAATTCAATTTAATTTAATCATTAAATAATTCGATCTTATTTAATTTTTAAATAACTCAAAACTTAATTATTAAATAATTTCAAAGTTTAATAATTTCAAACTTAATTATAATTTCAAACTTAATTATTAAATCATTTCAAACTTAATAATTTCAAACTTAATTATAATTTCAAACTTAATTATTAAATCATTTCAAAGTTTAATAATTTCAAACTTAATTATACAACATTCTTTCATCAATTACATTGTTAATATTTTGTTTCAGATTATTATATATTAACATTTTTCTTTTATTAAAATTCAAATTACAACTTCATTTCAAAACCATATTATTTGTTCAAATAAATCTTCAATTTATTTTCAAATCAAATTATTGACCAATCGGGTTTTTATTTAATTCTCTATCCTAGGTCAAAGTTCAATTTGGGTATTTATCATTTCAACCCGATTCCAATTCAATTCAAAATCAAAACATACAAAGGGAACTTGCAGTTTGATAACTGGGATGGTGTTAAAGTAAATAAACAAGCAATAACAACGAACAATAACAATCCAATAATCAATTCAAATAATCCCGAAATAACCGTATTAATTCGCATTGTTATTTGTACGAATTAATATAATTATTTCTAGAATCTACACTATCATTTCATGTAGATTAAAGATTATTACATTACGGTTTTCACTTGTCATCTATTTACAATTTCATACATCATCAATTTAACAACATACATTCAGCGGTTCAAAGTGTAATTAAATCATACGTGTCAATAAATTCAACAGTTAAAGGGGTCATATTATACAATGTCATTAAATCAAATTTAACATTTAACTATCCTATATCAAGTTCAATTGCATACTATTTATCATTTTAACATTAACGATTTAACGTCTAATATAAACATCAACAATCAATCAATTATCAGCCAAACTGTATTATCATCGCATAAATAATTAACAGATAACGGTGTCAGGTGTCACAGGTAAACTGATACAGGTAATAGCATATATAACAGTGTAATTAACTAACAGCAGCATATTTCAATTGTCGTTTCAATTGAAATTAAATCTAATAAATAAAAGAACGTTAATCGTGAGTGAGTGCTCACCTTTCGGGGTTAGAGATATTTGACGATGAAATGAATTACGAACCCAAGCACGAATCCCAAAGTAAAGCAAGGTTGGCACGAATTTGATAGACAAGCTGATAAATCGAAATTAATAAAACAAATCCAATCAGAACAGAGTCGATAATGATAATTGGTATACGTGAACTTGTATATAACTATATAAAACTGTACCTATATTGATTCTAATTTCAAACACAATTTAAATTGAAATATATAAACATGTATGTATATTTTTCAAAATCATTGTTTTTAAACCAAACACATATATTTATCATCCATAAGCAAAAATTTCATCCAAGGATCAATATTGAATTTAAACGTTTGTACATATATCAAAACCAATATATATATATATTCCAAGGTCTTAATAAATCTTAACTCATACAAATTTTTACTCATATACTACATACCAAGAGAACGAAATTGAAATCAACTGATTTGTACACATACAGACAATATAAAATTTCTGTAGTAAGTTACATATATGCAGACTCATATATATAACTATATAGATTCAATATTTAATTTAAAACTTCTATTAAAATAAAATTCAATACCTATCAATTTTATAACTTTGCTTCATACAAAATATATATGGTATACATATTATTTAACTAATATATACATACTCTGAAAATTGTAGACTTGTATTATAAATGTTGTAACTTATATATACCTTAAACATAACCATTATTGACAAATAATATTTACATACAGACATAAAACTGAGCCGATGATATAGGTGTGCAACTAATATATATGTGAAACAATTTTATATAAGTAGGTAGATAAAGTAACTATGCTAAAACCTAGGAATGCCAAAATATCCAAGCTTCATATTATAACGTATATAAACTATAGCCGAGCAATACTTACAAAATCATTTCAGACGTAATATATAAATCTATATATTTTTATAATATGTAAACTGCATAACTTATATACTAAATAAACTAAAATATATAACCCACATCAAACTTATATACTTGAAACAATATTTTAGACTTAACAATATAGAGAACACGCACCCTTGCATATATGCTATATGTGACTCAACAATGTAAATAAACTATAAACAACAACTTACTTTATATAATATATATGAACTCAAACCGATAATACCCATCTTATACAAGCTGTATATACTAATATAAATAAACTCATATATCTCATGTTTCTTTACACTGTTTACACTTACTCAAACAAGTATAAAGTGATAGAAATTCCATACTGTAACCTATATGTGCGGATCTAAAACAAAATATACAGGTAACTACATGCACATACAACTAAACTTACAATATACATAATCTACCATGGCTATTATACTTAATAGACATTATATATTAGAGATAGGTAAATATATTAGATTTGCCAAAACATACAAAAGTACTGTTATATAAAATATATGTATACTTTGTAGTATATGTGTAAAACAAAACTTTATATTCTTTGTAAATCAAATATCAAGGAAAAACAATACATGCGTGCTGACTTACAACACACAAAAACAAAGAAAACTTTTATATATGTTAAACTTTATATACTCACTGACAAAATTAGAAGCCGCATAGGAAGGCGAAGGGAGTTGTCGGAGAAGAAAGAGGCTAGGCTTCATTGACTCGCGTTCGGCACCTGTGGTAGCTGTGGCTGTTTGGGTCCCCGAGGGGAGGAGGGAGAGAAGTGGAAGGCGTGTTCGGAAATGGAGAAATGGTGATGAGGTTTTGTCGGTTTTCAAGGAGGAGCGGAGGACGACTGTGGGCTGAGCTTAGAAGCGGAAGATGGTGGAAGCTGCTAGCTAGGTGCAGTGATGGTCGGACTAAGGTGGGTGGTTGGTCGGAGCAAGGCGGGTCTGGGCGTGGCGGAGGCGGAGGGAGGTAGTCGAGTGCGGTTGTGGTGGCGAGGGGATGGTGGCCGAGACGGGTCAGGTGGGTGTGGATCTGATGGTGGGTAGGGGTCTCACGTGGTGGGGCTTGCATGGGAAGAAGGTTGAAAGGGGAGGAGGTGGGTGGAAGACTGAAAGGTGGAGTTTTCATTAAAAAGGAAGGCAGTGAAAAGAAGAAAAAAAATGTAGGAATTGAAAAATGGATGAGTGAGAGGTGTCTCGTGAATGAAAGCATGAGAACGTGAGTCAGTGGAAAAATGAAACGTGCACTTTAATGAATGTGCACTTCTCAACCGGTGGCTCTTCGTTTCTTAACATCAATTCACGTGACCATTACCATTCTAGCTTATTTAAAATAAATAAGCTAAATACAAAATAAGTTCAAATTCAAAAAGTTGAAAGTGGGTACCGATACGGCAGTCGCTTTACAGGTTTCGTCGTTTACCAGACGTCGAAACACTCATACGAATATACCATAGAGATCAGCATGACGTGACGATCAAAACGGTATACGGATATCAGTGGTATGATTTGAATTATAGAAATTCGAATTTTCTAATAGCGGAAAATGTAAGAAAAACGCTGAAAAATAAGATCGACGGAGCCAAAGATGTCCGAATTTGGAAAAACGACAAACTGACATCTTGCTCAAAAGATGTTTTAGAATTTTTCTATGTAAAAATATTTAGGTTTCGGAAACATTTTATTTTCATCGCTTTTTAACTGGTTAAATTTGAAGTGACTTTTACGCGCGAAATAAACTTTCATATTTTCGAACGAAAATTTACCAGTTGTTATGTTTAACTAGACGTATTCCAAATATTAAATTTTTATTTCAAAATTTTATCGTTTAAAATTTCACAAAATTTCAACTAATTACTTTATTAAAACAGTTGAAATTTTACGGGTCGTTACACTCTCCCCCACTCAAAATTTTCGTCCCCGAAAAGGAACGAGGTAGGAGAATAGAAACAACCATAAAGAAAAACAGATTTTAAAATACAAAATAACAATTAATTTAAACCATATAAATTCAGATTTAAATTAATTGATATTCAATAATTGATTTGATCCATTTGATTTCACTAAAATCAATCTCAACTATTTCTAAATTCATTATCTTATTATCCAATTTCTTCAATTTATAATTTCTAAACCATAAATTTGAATAGTCTTTTATTATAATCATATTTTTTTTCAGCAATTTAAATTCTTGTTTTATTCCAAATTATTGTTAAATTTATTATACTTAATATATCTAATCCCATATATTTAACCCATATAAATTAATTTAAACCATAAAAGTTTCGATTTAAATTAATTTATATTTACTAATTGCTTTAAATTCTAGGTATTTTCATAAGTTGATCAAATTCCAATTTATTAATTCTTTCAAAACAAATTTTATTACATTATTAATTGAGTTTTAATTTATCCTATCTAACTCAATTGACATCTTTATAATCAAAATTTAGTGTATAACATTTATAATAAACACTCAAATTTTATTTATAAATTCAATTTATTTTATATATTATCCAATTACATATTCAACTTTTGAATGGTTTAGGTAAGTTGTATTAGAATGCAGTTTAACAATATACAAATAAATTTTTTCCAATTCAATTATTCAAGTTAAAATATTTATTCCAAATTTTGGTTTTATTTATAATTAAAATCATCCTTTAACATGATTTAAGAATTAGATTTCCAATTAAAACAATTTAGAGATATATATAATATATTTATCTCAAATCAAATTAAATTTTAAAATAAGATACCTATATATATGTAAATCAAAATATACTGGAGAAATTCAAATCAAAATATTTTTCCAAAGCAAAACCGTAGCAAAGCTACAGAATGGTTTCTCCACTTTGAAACTCGAAAATGAACGTCGATGATGCGGCTGCCATCACCGAAATTATTTTCCAGCGACAAAGAGAAGAGCACTGATTTCAACATTTAAGAAAAATTCTTTGAAACGATTTCTATTCGAAAATACTTTCAATAATATATACTTTAAATTATTATTATTTTTTAAAAAAACAAAGTTAAAAATCATCGGAAACTAATAAATTCTCAAATTTCAGAATTACATTCATTTCAAATTCCAATCAATTTATAACCAAGTTTATAAATTCATTTATATTATGCGATAATCAATGGTTTACAAAACAATAAATGAAAATCAAATATTATCATTTTCGATAACAAATTCATTAAGAATTTAATTTGGACAAATTTAAACTTATATATAATATAATCATATAAAAAATTTATTTCATTTACTAAATTTGAAAACAATATTGTGTCAGTTTGCTCTGTTAAAGTGTTTTAGAAATCCTATTGATAGCGTTGATCAGACGAATCGATCGGAAACCCAAATCAACATCAACAACTCAAAAAACACAATATATTTTAAAACATTTTAAATATAATTTTATAAATACAATTCCTCGCTCGACGATACAAGAACAGATTTCAAAACATGTATAGAGATTCAAATTTGATGGAAATCAAATCAAAGAGAATTTTGATTCGAAAAATAAGTTTGAAACAGAAGATAAGATAATTTAATTATCACAATCGGGAGATGGATGAGTTTATTTAATTCACGGGCAACCTTAACCGGGTCGTCCGTAACTTCAAGAATAAGATCGATGCAGAATTTCGAGGTAAATCAACACTCGATCTCAAGAGATGGAATTCAGGTATCGTAAGAGATAGATAGCATCGTAAACCGAGGATACAGAAATCTCCGGTAAATCAATGCCTATTGTAAAGGAGTTTTGCTCCTTTACGAATCATTCGAAGATTGGCGAGACCGCCGATCTATTATAGATATCATTCAAAATGGAGTTACGGGGTGCTCCAGAATTGAAAGAAGACGAATAGTGAAGGACACGAATGAATTTCGGAACCGAGGGGAACGTTCCAAAATTTAAAGGAATTGAGTCAAGGGAAGAGATTGAAACTCGAATGAGAGTGATTATGTAAATACATTTACCCTATATGTTGAGTTTTGCCTAGAGCTACCAAAGCTCTGATACCAACTGTAACGACCCAGAATTTTGGACCATTCGCATCCATTATAAGTGTATAGGTAGACACTCATGCCGGAATTGAATTGCTCAAAATACCGCGTTGTTAATTTAAATTTGGCAAAACTGAACATATGTAGTAAATAAATAATCACAGATCACAGACACAGAGTAATAAGTGCAGCGGAAATAAAAGAGATAGTAGTTCATGAAGCTACTATATAAATGTATAAGTTACATCAGAGTTAACCAGATACAACGGAAGAGTAATATGATACATCAGATACAAATCAGAATACATCACTGGAATCATCGAATATCTGAAAGCTGGATAGATAGCTGGATCTCCAAGCGAAGCTCCAACTCCAAAGGTGAGTCTCGAAAGCTGAACCACTCAGTCTGACCCGAGCGTAAAGCAAAATACAAAACACTCGAGTCAGGATTAACATTCTTATATTAATAAATCCAACTCAAGTGAAATAGCAATTGAAATACAAGTAACTCAAATGATGTTTGGAATAACCATCCTTTAAGGATCCGTTAAACTATCTACTATGTAGTAATGTACGCTAAGCAGATAATGTCTATCAGTAATAATAAGATATCAAAATAGCGTTAAGTCATGGCCCATTCCACCCTTAACACATTTTTATTCCCAAAAGCATATACAAGACCGTAGTTTCCCCAAAACCGAAAGTCACCAGAGGGCAATCCATATACTAAAGGTACAAATCAAAATCGTAGTGGTCGCGCATAAATGGAATACAAGTATGACAAGGCACATGAGGCAATACCCAAGGTAGTGATACTATCGTTCGCCTGATCCGGACTGGTGAGAACGCAACGCCGCAGCGCCCGCAACAGCGTGAAAACAACACTCCCAAAACCAAGGGTGCACCAATCGACAACAAGTATAAGTAGTTCGAAGAAGTGTGTCCACTTGAGGTAGCAAATCCTCCAATGGCCCGGCATAGCTCCTGTTTTAGTCATTTCCAATTTGACACAAGTGTCAAGGCTATCCATCATCGTTCTCTTTCTTCAGTCATCACGTACATCATTCCAACCACTTCATTCTGGATCATCACTCCGCGTATAGTTATTAAAGTGGTTTTCGGTTTAGATAGAGAGCATATCCATAACCGAATTCCGGTCTCTTTAATAACTTCCGTAATTCACCGATTGGTCGTTAATATATTTCAAAAACCAAATCAATTTCAATTTCAATTTCAATACGTAAACCAACATTTCATTTGTCTTTCAAAAACCAATTTCCAAAATTTACGTTTCAAAACTTCAATTTACCATTTCAAAATCTTATAATTCAATTTCAAATTTCTATTTAAAACAATTCAAATATTGATTCAAGTTCGTATATAAGTTTCATTTCGAAATCATTTAAATTAATTTAATTTAACATTTCAATCAATTCCAAATTCATTTATCGGTTTCATTCAATATTCATTAAATAAGTTTATCATTCAAAACAATTTCTATTAAATTTTCAATTCATTAAATCAATTTTCTTAAGTTCAACTTCATTAAATCAAAACTTACAATTTTGAATTATATTAAATTCGTCAAATCAAATTCTTTAAATTTCAAGTCTTACATTAATTCCAAAAATATCACATTTTATTTCTTGTTAAAGAAATTCAATTTCTCTTATTTACTTACTTAAATAATTTCCAAAACTTAATTAATAAAGAAAACTCAATTTCAGTTATTTACGAAGTAAAATTCACTTATTCAAAAATTCAATTTAATTTAATCATTAAATAATTCAATCTTATTTAATTTTTAAATAACTCAAAACTTAATTATTAAATAATTTCAAAGTTTAATAATTTCAAACTTAATTATAATTTCAAACTTAATTATTAAATCATTTCAAACTTAATAATTTCAAACTTAATTATAATTTCAAACTTAATTATTAAATCATTTCAAAGTTTAATAATTTCAAACTTAATTATACAACATTCTTTCATCAATTACATTGTTAATATTTTATTTCAGATTATTATATATTAACATTTTTCTTTTATTAAAATTCAAATTACAACTTCAGTTCAAAACCATATTATTTGTTCAAATAAATCTTCAATTTATTTTCAAATCAAATTATTGACCAATCGGGTTTTTATTTAATTCTCTATCCTAGGTCAAAGTTCAATTTGGGTATTTATCATTTCAACCCGATTCCAATTCAATTCAAAATCAAAACATACAAAGGGAACTTGCAGTGTGATAACTGGGATGGTGTCAAAGTAAATAAACAAGCAATAACAACGAACAATAACAATCCAATAATCAATTCAAATAATCCCGAAATAACCGTATTAATTCGCATTGTTATTTGTACGAATTAATATAATTATTTCTAGAATCTACACTATCATTTCATGTAGATTAAAGATTATTACATTACGGTTTTCACTTGTCATCTATTTACAATTTCATACATCATCAATTTAACAACATACATTCAGCGGTTCAAAGTGTAATTAAATCATACGTGTCAATAAATTCAACAGTTAAAGGGGTCATATTATACAATGTCATTAAATCAAATTTAACATTTAACTATCCTATATCAAGTTCAATTGCATACTATTTATCATTTTAACATTAACGATTTAACGTCTAGTATAAACATCAACAATCAATCAATTATCAGCCAAACTGTATTATCATCGCATAAATAATTAACAAATAATGGTGTCAGGTGTCACGGGTAAACTGATACAGGTAATAGCATATATAACAGTGTAATTAACTAACAGCAGCATATTTCAATTGTCGTTTCAATTGAAATCAAATCTAATAAATAAAAGAACGTTAATCGTGAGTGAGTGCTCACCTTTCGGGGTTAGAGATATTTGACGATGAAATGAATTACGAACCCAAGCACGAATCCCAAAGTAAAGCAAGGTTGGCACGAATTTGATAGACAAGTTGATAAATTGAAATTAATAAAACAAATCCAATCAGAACAGAGTCGATAATGATAATTGGTATACGTGAACTTGTATATAACTATATAAAATTGTACCTATATAGATTCTAATTTCAAACACAATTTAAATTGAAATATATAAACATGTATGTATATTTTCAAAATCATTGTGTTTAAACCAAACACATATATTTATCATCCATAAGCAAAAATTTCATCCAAGGATCAATATTGAATTTAAACGTTTGTACATATATCAAAACCAATATATATATATTCCAAGGTCTTAATAAATCTTAACTCATACAAATTTTTACTCATATACTACATACCAAGAGAACGAAATTGAAATCAACTGATTTGTACACATGCAGACAATATAAAATTTCTGTAGTAAGTTACATATATGCAGACTCATATATATAACTATATAGATTCAATATTTAATTTAAAACTTATATTAAAATAAAATTCAATACTTATCAATTTTATAACTTTGCTTCATACAAAATATATATGGTATACATATTATTTAACTAATATATACATACTCTGAAAATTGTAGACTTGTATTATAAATGTTGTAACTTATATATACCTTAAACATAACCATTATTGACAAATAATATTTACATACAGACATAAAACTGAGCCGATGATATAGGTGTGCAACTAATATATATGTGAAACAATTTTATATAAGTAGGTAGATAAAGTAACTATGCTAAAACCTGGGAATGCCAAAATATCCAAGCTTCATATTATAACGTATATAAACTATAGCCGAGCAATACTTACAAAATCATTTCAGACGTAATATATAAATCTATATATTTTTATAATATGTAAACTGCATAACTTATATACTAAATAAACTAAAATATATAACCCACATCAAACTTATATACTTGAAACAATATTTTACACTTAACAATATAGAGAACACGCACCCTTGCATATATGCTATATGTGACTCAACAATGTAAATAAACTATAAACAACAACTTACTTTATATAATATATATGAACTCAAACCGATAATACCCATCTTATACAAGCTGTATATACTAATATAAATAAACTCATATATCTCATGTTTCTTTACACTGTTTACACTTACTCAAACAAGTATAAAGTGATAGAAATTCCATACTGTAACCTATATGTGCAGATCTAAAACAAAATATACAGGTAACTACATGTACATACAACTAAACTTACAATATACATAATCTACCATGGCTATTATACTTAATAGACATTATATATTAGAGATAGGTAAATATATTAGATTTGCCAAAACATACAAAAGTACTGTTATATAAAATATATGTATACTTTGTAGTATATGTGTAAAACAAAACTTTATATTCTTTGTAAATCAAATATCAAGGAAAAACAATACATGCGTGCAGACTTACAACACACAAAAACAAAGAAAACTTTTATATATGTTAAACTTTATATACTCACTGACAAAATTAGAAGCCGCATAGGAAGGCGAAGGGAGTTGTCGGAGAAGAAAGAGGCTAGGCTTCATTGACTCGCGTTCGGCACCTGTGGTAGCTGTGGCTGTTTGGGTCCCCGCGGGGAGGAGGGAGAGAAGTGGAAGGCGTGTTCGGAAATGGAGAAATGGTGATGAGGTTTTGTCGGTTTTCAGGGAGGAGCGGAGGACGACTGTGGGCTGAGCTTAGAAGCGGAAGATGGTGGAAGCTGCTAGCTAGGTGCAGTGATGGTCGGGCTAAGGTGGGTGGTTGGTCGGAGCAAGGCGGGTCTGGGCGTGGCGGAGGCGGAGGGAGGTAGTCGGGTGTGGTTGTGGTGGCGAGGGGATGGTGGCCGAGGCGGGTCAGGTGGGTGTGGATCTGATGGTGGGTAGGGGTCTCACGTGGTGGGGCTTGCATGGGAAGAAGGTTGAAAGGGGAGGAGGTGGGTGGAAGACTGAAAGGTGGAGTTTGCATTAAAAAGGTAGGCAGTGAAAAGAAGAAAAAAAATGTAGGAATTGAAAAATGGATGAGTGGGAGGTGTCTCGTGAATGAAAGCATGAGAACGTGAGTCAGTGGAAAAATGAAACGTGCACTTTAATGAATGTGCACTTCTCAACCGGTGGCTCTTCGTTTCTTAACATCAATTCATGTGACCATTACCATTCTAGCCTATTTAAAATAAATAAGCTAAATACAAAATAAGTTCAAATTCAAAAAGTTGAAAGTGGGTACCGATACGGCAGTCGCTTTACAGGTTTCGTCGTTTACCGGACGTCGAAACACTCATACGAATATACCATAGAGATCAGCACGACGTGACGATCAAAACGGTATACGGATATCAGTGGTATGATTTGAATTATAGAAATTCGAATTTTCTAATAGCGGAAAATGTAAGAAAAACGCTGAAAAATAAGATCGACGGAGCCAAAGATGTCCGAATTTGGAAAAACGACAAACTGACATCCTACTCAGAAGATGGTTTAGAATTTTTCTGTGTAAAAATATTTAGGTTTCGGAAACATTTTATTTTCATCGCTTTTTAACTGATTAAATTTGAAGTGACTTTTACGCGCGAAATAAACTTTCATATTTTCGGACGAAAATTTACCAGTTGCTATGTTTAACTAGACGTATTCCAAATATTAAATTTTTATTTCAAAATTTTATCGTTTAAAATTTCACAAAATTTCAACTAATTACGTTATTAAAACAGTTGAAATTTTACGGGTCGTTACAACTGAGTTAAAACATTTAACTAAACTTTATTCAAAATATTTTGAAGACCAAATTCTTTTCAAAACATTTCAAATCTAAATTTCATATTAGAAAATTTTAAAATTGCCTTATTCATTTACTTAACAAAACAATTTCAACTTATTTAAATCATATTACTACATACTTTAACATACATACCAAACTTATATACTTTATACTTTTCAAAATTTCTTAGCTTTGAAAAGTTAACCTTGATTTGGAAGTGCTCGAACCTTCAAAATAGTTGAAGAAATCATTTTCAAATTCAAGAGTTGGAAATCAGCAACAAATCAGTAAATCAATTTTAATAGATGAGGTTATATCAAATCCGAAACTCAAGGACTGAACACCGGCTTACTTCAAATCATTTCAAATATATATACATATATCCTTTGAATATCAAATCTTACTTCGGAATTTGAAATCAAAATTGGTTTCGCAAAATCACTCGCGTAGCAATGCTACTAAAGTGGCCTCTCCCCCACTCTGAAACTCGAAAATCAATGTCGATGATGCGTGCACTCATCACCGAAATTATTTTCCAGCGACATAAGTGAGTTCTGGACTTCTATTTTCTCAAACTTCTTTTGAAATTTATTTGAAATCATTCGAAACTTATTAAAATCATTTGAAACATTTCTTATTCGGAAAATACTTTTAAATCATATTATTATTATTATATATTTCAAACTCTTAAAACCAATTTCAAAATACCGGAGTTCAATTCTCGAATTTCAAATTTAAAATCCTTTAGTCATAAATCATTTTTTTTTAGATAAATCAAATTTGTTACATAATTTTTCAAAATTACAAATCCTTTCGAAACCTCAAATTATCATTTTAAAAAGGGTATATAATCTTTATCGAAAACATTTCACTTTTATATATAGAATATAATCATACTTATCAAAATAAAAATTTCGGTTTAGAAAACAATTTCCAAAATACTAACAAACCCGATTTTCGAAGGATGATTCAAGGATGGATTTCAGAACAAAGATAGTGATTCAAATTAGAGGGACTCTAATCAAATAGAATTCTGATTCGAAGATAGGCTCGAACGAAGATGAGATAATTAACTTACAAAATAGAAGATGGATATACTTATACAAGTCACGGGCGACCTTAACCGGGTCAACCATGACTTCAGGAATATGATCGACGCAGAATTCCAAGGCAAATCGACATTCGATTACTAGAGATAGAATTCGGCATAACCAGAGATAGAAGCATCTAAACCGAGGGATATATAAATCTCTGGTTAATCAATGCCAAATGTAAAGGAGTTTCACCCACTTTACAAATCATTTAGTGGAGTTATGTGATACTCCAGAATCAAACGAATATAAATAGAAAGAGACAAGAATTAATTTCGGAACCGAGGGACATTCCAAAATTCAAAGGAAATCGAGTCAGAAAGGAAGAGATTCAACTCGAACAGAAGTGATTCTGTAAATAAATTTACCATATATGCTAAGTTTTGCCTAGAGCCAAAGCTCTGATACCAACTGTAACGACCCGCTATTTTGGACCATTCAAATCGATAATAAAACCATACATATCTGACTTGAATAATTCAAAATACCGAATTGTTAATTTAAAATTTGGCAAAACATAGCATATACAGTAAATAAATCAATCACAGATCACAGACACAGAGTAGAATAATGCAGCGGAATAGATAAAAGGATAGTAGTTCATGAAGCTACTATATACATCAGAGTTAGAAAATAAAATACATAAGAATATCTCAAATACAGTGAAGTCTTCAGTACAAGCAGACGACTTCTCTAAACCAATCGGCTGGAAAAGCTGAAAGCTGAATCGATAGTTGGATCTCCAAACGAAGCTCCAAACTCCAAAGGTGTGTCTCAAAAGGCTGTATTACTCAATCTGACCGAGCGTAAAGCAGAACACAAAAAACTCGAGTCAGGATTAACATTCTTATATAAATAATTCCAACCCAAGTGAAATATCAACGGAAATACAAATAACTTAAAGGATGTTCGGATAACCATCCTCTAAGGGTCCATAGAACTATCTACAAGGTAGAAATATACACTATAACACCGTGGTCATTTATACTTCAAAACCAATATCATTTTCATTTCAAATATCTATATATTTACCAAAATATTCCTTATATACATTAAATAATTTATAAAGTAAAGTATTTTCAATTTCCTCAACTTAACAAATCGTTTCAACCCGACCTTCCCATTCAATCTCAATTTATCAATTTAAATTCAACTCAATCCCTAAATTAACCACTTAAATTTTATCGATCTCAAATTCGGATTTGAAATCACAAAATACCCATTTATATTTCAATATATTTCAAAACTTTAAGTATTCAACGTTTCAAACTAAATTTTATTCAATTTAGATTTCTAAACAACAATTTCAAATTTAATTCAACCTAAATTTTCAATTTAATTCAATTTAGTTTCTAAATAACAAATTCAACTATATTAATTTCAAATACAGATCTGAATCTCAAAATAAACCATTTAAATTCTAATATAGTTCAGGGCTTAAATATTTAAATGTTCAATATATTTCATATAGATCTCGATTTAACCTCATTATTATTTAGTCTTGAAATACTCCCTCATTAGATTCAATATCATTTAAGTAACCTTAAATCACATTTTACTCAATATTACTTTAATTTATTTAAACGTGAAATATTCATTAAATCACTTAAATCAAAAATCCAGTTATACAATCATACCTTTAAATTTCCCATTCAATAATTTCAAATTGATTTAATTAAATAGGTCCTTATTTAAAAACCATTTTTAATAAACCCAAAGTTATCTCCCAATCTTAATTTTTCAATATATTACAAGAAAATCTATTTGAAACATAGATTTACTTGTATACTTAACCACATTATATGTATTAAATCAATCTAATTTATCAAATATTACTACTAAATCTATACATAAAATTTCCATTTTTTTACATCTTAAGAATCAAAATTTATTAACCCATATATTTCTTTCCAAAATCATAGAAATTTTTTCCAAAATATTTATATATGGACCATCGGTGTCTGTATGTATTTTTCCTATCATATAGTCAAGTGCTACGGATATTTAACATTTCAATCCGTACACTAAATATATACGGGTGGATATCATTTCAACCCGTAATCCCAAACTTAATTAAATGAAAATCGCTTGGGTCTATCATTTCAACCCATAACGAAATTCTCCTATTCTAAAGTCCGTTCGGGTATGTATCATTTCAACCCATAGTGATTTCTATACTAACAGGGAACTTGCAGAGTGATAACAGATATGAAAATAATAACAATAGGCATATATCATTAAAAATAAATATAAAGAATAGGATATGGTGTCATATCCCATAAGTGAACAGTTATAGATAATAGCATATATAACAATTTAAATAACTACAGCAGCATATTTCAATTGTCGTTTCAATTGAAATCAAATTTAATAAATATAAGAACGTTAATCGTGAGTGATTGCTCACCTTTCGAGGCTAAACAGATTTGACAAGGAAACGAGCTACGAATTCCAAGCGATGCTAGATGGATACGATTCGATGGAGAAAACGGGCACGACGGACAAAGCTGATAACAAGAATCGACGGAATCAAATTAGAACCGGGTTTGATGAAGAAAATTGGTATAAGAGAATTTGAAAACAATATCCATTTAAAGCACATATACATATATAAATCAAAATAAATATATATTATTTTCTTTTTAAATTAATATTTCTTTGTAAGACCAATATCCAAACAAAATACGTTTGTAAGAAACATCATTGTTTTGTATTAAAAATCAAATGTAATAAAATTTGAAATAAATATTGTAACTTTCATATTGAAATGTACATAAACACATGCAAGTTTAAAGAAAAACAATGTTGAGACCCATTTTCAACATAACTTATATTAACTGCGACAAAGAAAGCTATAAACACTTGTTATTTAATATATATTTATATATATAGCTTAGTTAGCATTACTAAATGCATAAACCAAAACTGATGAAAATAGAAAGTATGAATTAATGATGGCCTTGCCTATTTATGTTAAACTATCCCAGTTTATACATCAAAATTTTGCCTTCCTTTACATAAATTTAAACATTATCCTTTAAATGTAAATACTTAGACCCAAAATGTATAGCCAACAATCAAATGCTCCTAGGACCGGGACTGTAAAATATAAAGAAAAGTGACAAAATAGTTTAAACATACTTCTCCAAATACCATGTGACCTTAATATAAAGAAATCCTTTTTAAATATATATATATATATATATACGTGTAAATTATAAACTTTTATGTTACATTGAAAATCAAAACATGTAAAAAAATATATAGAGAAAAACATGTTGTGCTTAAAATAAAGGAAAAGCAATATAAACAATAATAAAAAAAAAGAAAAGGATGAAAAAGAAGAAGAAAAAGAAAAGAAGTAAGAAAAAAATTAGTGCAGCCATTTACCTAGAGGAGAAGCTTCACACGCAAGAAAGGAGATGAAGGTCTATTGATATGGAGTAGGGTATGTACGAGTTATTGGTATTTATAAGAGAAGCCCCATATTGATAAAGTGGAAAGAAATTTTTTTAAAGTGGCAAGAAATAAAGATAGTAATGGCTAAAATTTAGCTGAGAATAATTTATGCTTTGAACGTATGCCATAAGTTAAGCAAAAGACACTGATTTCAATTATATTAATAGCTAGGAATAGGAACGTTTCAAACATGAATTGGGAAAATTATTTGCTTAAAATTGAGGAATGCTAAAAGGAATAGACAGATAGACCAAAGGTAACGTATCAATTTGAAAATAAACTGAGATGATGGAAAAGTAACAGCTATACGTTTAAAGAAATAAATTTTTGTTTGTTTGGAGAGCACGTAATGAGTTTGGAAATGAAGAATATTAAAATGGAAAAAGGAATGGACAGAGAAATTCAAGCAAAGATAAATGTACAGAAATAAATATAGAGTAGTGGAAATTTAAAAGTTAGAAAGCTTAAATCAAGGAAATATCAAATGCAACCGGCTAAAATAGGGGAAATGTGATATAAACAAAATGTAAAAGCAACGGTGATCCTTAAATTTAGCTGAATTATTAAGGCAAATAAATATGGAGCATTGGTTAGTAACGCACGAAATTCGGAAATAACAAAGGAAAGGACCGGTCAAATAAATGAATGTAACATGCAACGAATATAAAGTTTATATAAATAAAAGAAATCAATGAATGCGAAATAACGTATAGTATTTTATACGTTTCAACTTTTGAAATGGCATGGATGGATAGAGGAAATAAATTAAAATATGTATAAAGTTTGAATGCTAGTGAATAGAGGAAATAAATTAAAATAAATATGTATAAAGATTAGATTTTAAAATAAAATTTTTAAACAATATTGAATGCGTTGTTCATATATTTTTCATATAGTTAGTACAATATATGCTAAATTTATACAAAAAGTAACGTATCTAAATTTATACGTTACTTATTTATTCTATGCCTATTAATTTATATGTTACTTATTTATTCTCTACCTATTAATTTATACTATTTACTCTCTACCTATTAACTTATACGTTACCTATTTATTCTCTACCTATTAATTTATGCGTTACCTATTTATTCTCTACCTATTAATTTATAGTACTTATTCTCTACCTATTAATTTATACTTTACTTATTTCAAAATATCTTTCTTATAATAATTATTACATTTAGAAAACATTTTGAAAAAAAAATTCTCTTTTAAAACTTATAAATAAAATATCATTATGTTAACTACCAAATTAAATGTTCATTTTAATACATTCTCTTTCCTAAATGGAAAGATTTCAACAAATACAAATATTAATTTCGTATTAAAATCAAATAAAAATCTAATTCAACTACTTATATTTAATTATACGTAATCCAAACATTAAATTTTTATTTCAAAATATTATTATTTAAAATTTCTTACAAATTCAATTAAATACGTTATTCAAATTGTTTAAAATTTATGGGTTGTTACAGTATAGACTACGACATTTATAAAAATGGGTTAAGGGGGATATGGGTAACACCTTAACGCTATTTGAATACTTTACTTTACTGTAGACATATTATAATAGCATATTGTATTATGTATGTAGATAGTTTAACGGATCCTTAAGAGATGGAATTCCGAACTTCTCTTAAGTTATTGCACGCACGTTAGATACTAGATAGGAGATGTACATCTCTGAAGCCTTTACACTCATATTTACTTATTTTGATTTAACTTACGTAAGATCTTTTAGTTTTGACTCGAGTGTTTTGTCTTTTCATTACGCTCAGGTCAGCCTGAGCTTCAGTGTTGAAGACCTTATTTCTGGAGGATGAAGACGAAGATTTAATATATTATTACTATTTATCACATTTATTCCACTACATCATGTTGTTCCACTGCATTATTTATTTATTCCTATTGTATGTATGACTCTGATCTGTATTGTAAAAGTGTAATCAAATGTTATTTGTAAAACAGCTTCATGAACCGTTTATTTGATTATTATATTTTGTCATTCTGCTGTGAGATTTTGTGTCTTGTTTTTCCTTTCTTTTCTCTTATTTTCTTATTTACCCCATTAACAATCCTCCCTTCTGAATGATTTGAGTTGATGAAGTGACCCACTTTTCCTTCTACTATATTTCGCTGATTTTTAGTTGAGTTTTTTTTAAAACAAGGGATCACTTCTTTTCTTGCCTCTTTCATTTCTTTTAATGAATTTTCCCAAGATCCAGAATTTACTAATATAAAAATATCAGTATTTTAATCAAGTCATATCATTTATATATGTGAAGATATATAAATGTTTCTTTGCCTATCAGAGTGTTAAAGTAGCAAAGAAATTTAATCACACGACATTTTCCATAATTGAAAGGTTTTGTGTCACATAGCTATTTCTACAATTTAATCTTTTATTTGACTCAAGACTGAATAATACAGGATTCAAGTGTTACTACCTTAATTGACTCAGGATTAATTAATACATTTTCAGATATTTTCATCTTGGAATGACTCAAGATTGACTAATACATTTTTCAAGTATTAGCACCTATTATTCTCTTCTTCATTTTCCAGTTTATTCTATTAAACCAGATTGATTAATTTATGGATTTATAACCCATGTAATAGATCTTTGGAATTCAGAAATTCATACATATTGTTTTAGAGTGATAAAGCATTTTAAAACTTGGTTTGATCTATGGATCACTGGTTTGTTCAAACATAAACATGCACAAACATGCACAACAATTCAGGTCAGCAAAATGCACATATCCAGGTTCATGAAGCATGTAATGATCATGTCAGTAATACAGTTGTAAACTAATCTAAAGGTCATACATATTTTTGATATTTAGATTGGAAATAGTGTTGAATATGATTTTAGAAAGGTCTTTGCATTTTTCTGGCTAAAAGCATATAGAGTGTGCTGTTCTGTATTTTTATATACTTAACAAAATTACTCTACATTCTTGTTTAAGTCTATATTGTTTATCCCTATTTTCTAACTTGCTACTTCAGTTTCCAATTTAAGTCAGTTACAGATTTTATCAATTCCAGTTCCTAAATCCTTATATACTTATGGTTTTCAGGTTTTATGGTAATATAATCCTACTCTTGTTCCAGACATACCATAGGATTTAGTTGCATTTCGAATTAGCTTGCTCTATGGTCTTGTTTGCTTCAGGATTCTGAAGACTATGTCTTCAAGCTTTTGCATGTACTTGTAACAATTACAAGACATGTAGAATCCTTACTGGTTAGCCAAGACCATGTTCAACTCATCCTCTCAATACTTTGGCACATATTTGTTCAAAACAACTTAAACTTTATAACCGAAATATAGCAAACATGCCAAGGGGAACACATCCACATATCAAATTAAATGGCATGTTCTCCCTTTACGATCCTCTGGATTATTTCCAGAGTCTGGTACTTGAATCAACAACTCACAAGCACATATAATACTTAAGTTTTTTTCCTTTTACATGTTCTTTTCAAGAAAACAAAGCAAGTATCAATCCTAGAAATACACAAAACATAAGAGAGTTTGCCTAGATTATTTATTACAATCAAACTTCTACTTCTCTAAAACATTTTAAAACCAGCAAGTTCTTCAAAAATTCATACAAGCAATCTACTCAAGCATCTTTCCCTGTAGCAACACTTGGAACTGCCTCAATGAAAATGAGACACCCCAAAGATTGCAAAGGCAACAAATAGGGTCAGAAAATATATTCTGGTATGAGTGAAATCATAGTTTATAAATAACTTATAATTACTAAACTCTATGCAGAGACTCATATGTTTGATACTTATTTAGATTCATACAAAAATCTGGGTACATATATATATATACATCTAAGCTCATACTAACATACATGCACACAAGTATTCATTCATCAACACAAGTCAGTTATATGTACATATACTCCCATGGATTGACTCCCTTAATTCCATAGCTCAATTTCTCAATCCCCATTTATCATTTATTTGGTCTTAATTCATGCCATTGAACACCATGTGTGCATTGCAAAGGGGCTCAATTCTGTTAACCCTTTGCACAGAGGCCTACAGGACTTAAACAAGTCATGCACATACCCATCATCCACCTAATGATGAATAGATCAAGGCACTACTCCTAGATTAGCTTAATAATCTAGAGACCATTCTCATTTTTGTTTCAGGAGAATTTTATTAATTCTTGAAATGCTTCCTATTCTTTTTCTTCCTTTCATAAATCAGAGAGTACCAAACTCACTCAGGGATTTCAGCCAGACATACAAAGTATTCATGTAAAACACCCCATCCCATTTTAAGGTTATTTTTATTTAATCATATTTTCTAAATCTTGCATAAATTTATTTCCAGAAATATTCCCATTTCTTACATAAATCTGGTGAAGTCATATAAAACATTGCATTTATATTACTGTGAACATAGGGTAAGGTTTTTGAGAAAAACCCATAAAAACATATTGACTTGTGATTTGAACAAATCAGCACATATATATATATATAATATTGCATTGTTCATATCATTTTTAAAATCAACTAGACATAAGCATGAATCTCCTTATTCACACTGCCTACTTAATTCTTCATTAGTACCCTATTTCTCAGTAAAAATGTTTATCTCATTCCCATATAAAAACTGGATTATAAGTTACAGAAGTCATTTCTATGGTCAGGGTGTTTGTCTTTTCAAAGCATTAACCAGAACAATCAAAACATATCAAAACATCAACCAAAGACTCAGCCAAAACACTAACCATGATCAACATTTATTTATTTAGAGAATAAAATTAAACAAAAACATGATATGGTTTTATATAAGTAATATAGCTGCCCTTAACTTGGGTCTTAATGCCTTAAATCTCATAAGATGATTAATCAGTCACCTTCCTTCTTCTTTCCCCGAGAATGCTCTAACTTGAAAACAGTGTGAGTTTGCTCTTCTTTTTATTTTTCTAAAAATATCTTTCTGTTTTCAAAAATAACTGCTGCCTTTCCTTTGATTTCTAAAACATTTAACTAGGGTTTTAGTGGAGTGAAAAACCCATTTTATCCCCACACAAATAAGAGAATTTTGTAAATGTTTTTATGGCTAAATATGCCATTTTCTTTATGATTCCATTTCGGGTATTTCAGTTGCCTTTCTTCTTTTTCTGTGTACATGCCATTTGCATGTTTCACCTACACACTATTTTCATGTGACTTATCTACATTATTTATTTTCTTAAGACAAACTGAAATGTTCACACACACACACACACACACACACACATATATATATATATATATATATATATATATATATATATATCTTTTTATCAATTAATTCCTTGCTAATGTTTCAAGCTATTTGTTTTCTCTTGTTTATAAAATGTATTTATACCTATATAATACTAATCTAGTTTCATATATTTTAATCATCATAAGAGTTTATTTTATCACTCTATACTCCTCTGGCTACTTATATGCAATATATATATATATATATATATGAGATATGTGAATATATAACTTATTCATACTTAGTTATTTTCTTTCTCATTATTATTTATTGAATTAATTTTCTCCTTATTATCATTTACTTAAAACAACTATCCTCTTCCTTATTTATTTCACTCATTCTTGATAATTATTTTCAATTTATTTTATTCTTTGAATATTTTCCATTAACTGATTTTTTTATAAAATTATTTTTATCTCAATAATTTGGGTCTTCACATACTCTCCTCCTAAAAGGAATTTTGTCCCATAATTATTTTTCTCATACATTTCCATCCAAATGTATACACAGCATAAATTCATTTCAGAAATTTCAGAAACTCATGCATTCAAGACCAATCAAACATACATAAGTAATGTTTAAGTTTATCATAATTTTAGGCATACCTTTAAGCAGAAAATAGATTAGGATATTTATCTTTCATTTTATCTTCAGTCTCCCATGTACAATCATTCTCATCTAAACTCCACTGGATTTTAACCAATTTAATTATTCTATTTCTCAATTTCTTTTCTTCTCTAGCCACAATGCCCACTGGTTCCTTCTTATAAACCAGATTTTCTTGAATTTCAACTTGTGTAGGAGATATCAGAATGGTCTCCTTATCATGCACCCATCTTCTTAATTGAGATACATGAAATACATCATGTATATTACTCAATTCCTCTGGCAATTTCAACTTATAAGCCAAAGTTCCTACTCTTTGAATAATTTCATATGGCCCTATATATCTTAGTGACAATTTTCCTGCCTTGCCAAACCTCAATATTTTTCTCATTGGTGAAACTTTGAGAAATACATAATTTCCCACTTCAAATTCCATTGGCCTTCTCCCTTTATATGCATAGGCTTTTTGTCTCTCTTGTGCTGCTCTCATTCTCTGCCTTACAAGTTCAATCCTTGTAGAGGTCTCTTTCACATGTTCTGGTCCAAGCAACACTCTTTCATCTGCCTCCATCCAGCATGCAGGAGATATACAAGGCTTCCCATACAAAGCCTCAAATGGAGCCATACCTATAGTGGACTGATAGCTATTGTTATAAGCAAATTCAGCTAAATAGAGATGATCTTCCCAGTTGCCTCCAAAATCAAGTATACATGCTCTAAGCAAATCCTCTAAAATCTTGTTAACAATCTCAGTTTGCCCATCTGTTTGTGGGTGGTAAGTTGTGCTCAAGCTTAATTCTGTCCCCATAGCCTCTTGAAAGCTACCCCAGAACCTCGAGGTAAATAAGGTATCTCTATCACTAATGATAGTCTTGGGGATTCCATGTAATCTCACTATCTCCTTCACAAATAATTGAGCTAATTTGTGAGCATTTCTATTTGAATTCATAGGAATGAAGTGAGCTGTTTTTGTGAGTCTATCAACCACAACCCAAATACTATCATTGCCTCTTCTTGTTCTTGGCAAACCATCTACAAAATCCATTGAAATGCTTTCCCATTTCCAGGTAGGCACTTCCAGAGGTTGTAGTAAGCCTGAAGGTCTTTGATAATTGTCCTTGACTTGTTGACATGTTAAACACTTTGCCACATATCTTGCCACTGCCCCTTTCATTCCTGGCCACCAGTAGTTTCTTTTAAGATCATGGTACATTTTTGTACCACCTGGATGTATATTGTACTTTGTTTTGTGATACTCATCCATAACCTCTTGCTTCAGTTCTTCTATATTGGGTATGCAGAGTTTCCCTTTCTTTCTTAAGTAGCCTCTATCATCAACTTCATAATTTTCCACTGACATGCCTTGTGATATCATGTCCTTATTTTCTTTTAAATTAGTGTCTTGATTCTGCATATTTCCTATTTTATCAACCAGGGTTGATCTTAAGGAGATGAGACTTAATTTTCCATATTCAATCATGTCACTATGCACATTGTTTGATGCACCAATTTCTTCCTTCATTTCTACTTCACTAAGGATTGTTAAATCCTTGAATTCAGTCATCATTAAGCTTGCCAATCTTGCTTGATGTCTACTCAAAGCATCTGCTACCTTGTTAGCTTTTCTAGGAGTATATAATATATCAAGATCATAAGCAGCTAAAAACTCTACCCACCTATGTTGTCTCATATTCAAGTCTTTTTGAGAAAACAAATACTTAAATGATTTATGGCTTTAAACAATTCAAATTTAGTACCTAACAAGTAGTGTCTACATATCTTCAATGCATAAACAATGGCAGCAAGCTCCAGATCATGAGTGGCATATCTGGTTTCATTTGGCTTGAGTTGCCTTGATGCATATGCTATGACTCTTCCATGTTGCATGAGTACTTCCCCTAACCCAGACCCACTAGCATCAGTATAAACCACTAATCCCTCATTTCCCTCTGGAACTTGAAAGACTGGAGCTTCCATCAATGCCTTCTTCAATGATTCAAAACCTTGTTCATAATTTTTTGTCCACACATATGGTTGCTCTTTTCTGGTTAGCTTGGTTAATGGAATGGCTATCTGTGCAAAGTCTTTTATAAACCTTCTATAGTAGCCTGCCATTCCTAAAAATGACCTCACCTCAGTCACTGATTTGGGTCTACTCCATGATTGCACTGCCATGACTTTGTTTGGGTCTACACAAATCCCTTGTTGAGATATAATATGTCCCAAAAATTTAACTTCATTCGGCCAAAATGTACACTTTGTAAATTTTGCCATAAAATCATGTGCTCTTAATCTTGACAAAACCAGATGCAAATGCCTTGCATGCTCCTCTTCTAATTTTGAATACACTAATATATCATCAATGGAAACAACTACAAATTTATCTAGAAAATCTCTGAATGTCCTATTCATTAAATCTACAAAATAGGATGGTGCATTTGTTAATCCAAAAGGCATTACTAAAAATTCATATAGCCCATATCTTGTGTTGAATGTAGTGTACTTAATACTTTCCTCCTCAACCTTCATTTGATGGAATCCAGAGGCTAAGTCTAGCCTTGAAAAGATTCTTGCTCCATTTAATTGATCAAATAAATCATCAATTCTGGGGAGTGGATATTTATTCTTGATGGTAACTTTGTTTAATTCCCTGTAATCAATACACATCCTCATTGTACCATCATGTTTCTTTACAAATACCACTGGAGAACCCCAGTTTGAACTACTAGGCCTTATGAAGCCCTTCAGCTCCAATTCTTCCAATTGTTGTTTCAATTCCACTAATTCTTTAGGACCCATTCTGGTAGGCTTCTTGATGATAGGACTTTCTCCTGGGATTAATCTTATCTGAAATTCAACTTGCCTATTTTATGGAACTCCTATAACCTCTCCAAAGACATATGGGTATTCATTTATTACTTTTATGTCTTCCAGAATTAATTCTTTTTCAGTCATGCTCCACATTTGATTAAGGCAATTTGTTTTGGCTATTTCACTCATGACTATAATATTTTTACCATATTCTGTTTTCAAAGAAATAGTAAAATTTTCCAAGTTCAAAATTGCTTTGAATTTACTCAACCAATCTACTCCTAAAATAATTCCTATTCCAGGATATTTTAACACAAACAAATCAGATTTAAACATATTTCCACCTATGTTTAATTTTACTCCCAAACATCTAATTCCTAGCATGCAGAAACAACCTAAGGGACTCTGAATAAACAAAGGCTTATCAAATAAATTGCATGTGAGAGCCAATTTATTTACTATGTCTTGTGATATTAATGAATGTGTAGCCCCAATGTCATATATAACTGAGATTGGATAATCTTTAATTAGGAGTATACCTTCCAATTGTCCAGAATTTCCCACTGCATTTGCTTCTACTTTGCCTTCCAATGCTCCTACCTTTCCTCCTTTCTTGAACTCTGGGCAATTCCTTTTGATATGACCTTCTTTCCCACAATTATAGCAACTAAATGGGGTTTTCTTAGCTGCTTGACACCTATTACTCATGTGTCCTTCCTTGCCACAGTTGTAGCAAATAATTTTCTTCTTAACTTCCCCACTGGTTGCTCCTTCAACCTTCTTGTCTGAATTCTTCTTGTCATAAGGATGTGCTCTATTTTTCCCTTTCTTGTTGTTGTTATTAGCTCTCATGTTTCTGAATTTCTCCCTTGCATTATCATGTTGTTCAAAAGAAAGAGTGAGATCTATGACTTGATCAAATGTTTTGTCTTTGTATGGTAGCATTGCTCTACTTAAACCAGCATTAAGTCCTTGAATAAATCTTGAATTCTTTGATTCCTCATTCCCTATGAGCATGGTTCCATACTTAGACAAGCTCTCAAACTTTTGAGTGTTTTCAGTCACACTCATTGATCCTTGCCTTAATCTTATAAACCTCTCAAGCAATGTTGCCTTAGCTGTTGCTGGGACAAATCTAGCCTCAAGCATATCCTTGAACTGATCCCATATTATCTCATTTTCTGGTCTTCCTATGATGATTACCTCCCACCAATCCAATGCTGCTCCTTTGAGCCTTCTGGAAGCTATTTGCCTCTTCCTTTGGTCATTGATTTGCATGTCTGCAAATATCCTTTCCAAAGTTCTTAGCCATGTTTGCACACCCATGACTCCTTCAGTGCCTTCAAAATCCTTGCATCCTAAATTTGAGAATGTTTTCAGTTGCTTGGATAACTTCTCATGAGGATATTCTTCCCTCTGCACTGCTCCTTCCCTAAATGCCCTCACCAAATCTTGCAAATTGACCAATGGTGTTGCACTAGAGGATCCTGCTCCAGAGTTTGGTCGTCTTCCTACTATGATTTGCTATATAATTTACATAGCTAGTTAGTCTTGTTTTTGATTTAATTATTTCAGTAATTTATTCCTACTGAAAATATTTTTATGTGGTTTATTCCTTAGAATTTTATCCATATGAGAAAATTAGATTTTTTTGCTATGTTTTTTTGTAACATAACTCTAATACCAACTGAAGTGACCCACTTTTCCTTCTACTATATTTCACTGATTTTTAGTTGAGTTTTTTTTAAACAAGGGATCACTTATTTTCTTGCCTCTTTTATTTCTTTTAATGAATTTCCTCAAGATCAAGAATTTACTAATATAAAAATATCAGTATTTTAATCAAGTCATATCATTTGTATACGTGAAGATATATAAATGTTTCTTTGCCTATCAGAGTGTTAAAATAGCAAAGAAATTAATCACACAACATTTTCCATAATTGAAAGGTTTTGTGTCACATAGCTATTTCTACAATTTAATCTTTTATTTGACTCAAGATTGAATAATACAGGATTCAAGTGTTACTACCTTAATTGACTCAGGATTAATTAATACATTTTCAGATATTTTCATCTTGGAATGACTCAAGATTGACTAATACATTTTTCAAGTATTAGCACCTATTATTCTCTTCTTCATTTTCCAGTTTATTCTATTAAACCAGATTGAATAATTTGTGGATTTATAACCCATGTAATAGATCTTTGGAATTTAGAAATTCATACATATTGTTTTAGAGTGATAAAACATTTTTAAACTTGGTTTGATCTATGGATCACTGGTTTGTACAAACATAAACATGCACAAAACATGCACAAACATGCACAAACAATTCAGGTCAGCAAAATGCACATATCCAGGTTCATGAAGCATGTAATGATCATGTGAGTAATACATTTGTAAACTAATCTAAAGGTCATACAGATTTTTGATATTTAGATTGGAAATAGTGTTGAATATGATTTTAGAAAGGTCTTTGCATTTTTCTGGCTAAAAGCATATAGAGTGTGTTGTTCTGGATTTTTATATACTTAACAAAATTACTCTACATTCTTGTTTAAGTCTATATTGTTTATCCCTATTTTCTGACTTGCTACTTCGGTTTCCTATTTAAGTCAGTTCCAGATTTTATCAATTCCAGTTCCTAAATCCTTATATACTTATGGTTTTCAGGTTTTATGGTAATATAATCCTACTCTTGTTCTAGACATACCATAGGATTTAGTTGCATTTCGAATAAGCTTGCTCTATGGTCTTGTTTGCCTCAGGATTCTGAAGACTATGGCTTCAAGCTTTTGCATGTACTTGTATCAATTACAAGACATGTACAAGCCTTACTGGTTAGCCAAGACCATGTTCAACTCATCCTCTCAATACTTTGGCACATATTTATTCAAAACAACTTAAACTTTATAACTGAAATATAAAAAACATACCAAGGGGAACACATCCACATATCAAATTAAATGGCATGTTCTCCCTTTATGATCCTCTTGATTATTTCCAGAGTCTGCTACTTTAATCAACAACTCACAAGCACATATAATACTTAAGTTTTTTTCCTTTTACATGTTCTTTTCAAGAAAACAAAGCAAGTATCAGTCCTGGAAATACACAAAACATAAGAGAGTTTGCCTAGATTATTTATTACAATCAAACTTCTACTTCTCTAAAACATTTTAAAACCAGCAAGTTCTTCAAACATCCATACAAGCAATCTACTCAAGCATCTTTCCCTACAACAAAACTTTGAACTGCCTTAATGAAAATGAGACACCCCAAAGATTGCAAAGGCAACAAATAGGGTCAGAAAATATATTCTGGTATGAGTGAAATCATAGTTTATAAATAACTTATAATTACTAAACTCTGTGCAGAGACTCATATGTCTAATACTTATTTAGATTTATACAAAAATCTAGGTACATATATATATATACACACACACATCTAAGCTCATACTAACATACATGCACACAAGTATTCATTCATCAACACAAGTCAGTTATATGTACATATACTCCTATGGATTGACTCCCTTAATTCCATAGCTCAATTTCTCAATCCCCATTTATCATTTATTTGGTCTTAATTCTTGCCATTGAACACCATGTGTGCATTGCAAAGGGGCTCAATTCTGTTAACCCTTTACACAGAGGCCTACAGGACTTAAACAAGTCATGCACATACCCATCATCCACCTAATGATGAATAGATCAAGGCACTACTCCTAGATTAGCTTAATAATCTAGAGACCATTCTCATTTTTGTTTCAGGAGAATTTTATTAATTCTTGAAATGCTTCCTATTCTTTTTCTTCCTTTCATAAATCAGAGAGTACCAAACTCACTCAGGGATTTTAGCCAGACATACAAAGTATTCATGTAAAACACCCCATCCCATTTTAAGGTTATTTTTATTTAATCATATTTTCTAAATCTTGCATAAATTTATTTCCAGAAATATTCCCATTTCTTATATAAATCTGGTGAATTCATATAAAACATTGCATTTATATTACTGTGAACATAGGGTAAGGTTTTTGAGAAAAACCCATAAAAACATATTGACTTGTACACATATATATATAATATTGCATTGTTCATATCATTTTTAAAATGAACTAGACATAAGCATGAATCTCCTTATTCACACTGCCTACTTCATTCTTCATTAGTACCCTATTTCTCAGTAAAAATGTTTATCTCATTCCCATATAAAAACTGGATTATAAGTTACAGAAGTCATTTCTGTGTTCATGGTGTTTGTCTTTTCAAAAATTAACCAAAACAATCAAAACAGATCAAAACATCAACCAAAGACTCAGCCAACACTAACCATGATCAACATTTATTTATTCAGAGAATAAAATTAAACAAAAACATGATATGGTTTTATATAAGTAATATGGTTGCCCTTAACTTGGTTCTTAATGCATTAAATGTCATAAGATGATTAATCACTCACCTTCCTTCTTCTTTCCCCGAGAATGCTCTAACTTGAAAACAGTGTGAGTTTGCTCTTCTTTTTATTTTTCTAAAAATATCTTTCTGTTTTCAAAAATAACTGCTGCCTTTCCTTTGATTTCTAAAACATTTAACTAGGGTTTTAGTGGAGTGAAAAACCCATTTTATCCCAACACAAATAAGAGAATTTTGTAAATATTTTTATGGCTAAATATGCCATTTTCCTTTTGATTCCATTTCGGGTATTTCAGTTGCCTTTCTTCTATTTCTATGTACATGCCATTTGCATGTTTCACCTACACACAATTTTCTTGTGACTTATCTACATTATTTATTTTCTTAAGACAAATCTGAAATGTTTACATATATGTATCTTTTTATCAATTAATTGCTTGCTAATGTTTCAAGCCATTTGTTTTCTCTTGATTATAAAATGTATTTATACCTATATAATACTAATCTGGTTTCATATATTTTAATCATCATAAGAGTTTATTTTATCACTCTATACTCCTATGGCTACTTATATGCAATATATATATATATATATATATGAGATATGTGAATATATAACTTATTCATACTTAGTTATTTTCATTCTCATTATTATTTATTGAAGTTTTTTCTCCTCATTATCATTCACTGAAAACAACTATCCTCTTACTTATTTATTTCACTCATTCTTGATATTTATTTTCAATTTATTTTATTCTTTGAATATTTTCCATTAACTGATTTTTTTATAAAATTATTTTTATCTCAATAATTTGGGTCTTCACAGTTGACATATGTGGTTTATTGTTGATTTAAACCGTCCAGAAAGGTGGATCATTACATTTGGTATCAGAGATTTGGTTTAGCGATAACCTTAGCTTTATGGGGTATGACTCATTAGAGATAGGGTAGTAATACCCACTACGCCATAGATGGCCTTCTGCAACAGATTTGCATGGTGTTGCCAGCTAAAATGCTGCGATAGGTATGCTAATTTTTGTCTATTGCAACACACGCTTTAAGGTGTTAGCATAGATATCAGCAAAATGTTGCAGTAGCTGTAGCTGTATTCAAATTAAAAAATTAATAAAATTAGCAATCCGCGTGAATACGATCCAACGATCTATATTTAATCCGACTGTTAAAATGGATCACCGCTGCACTTTTTACCAAATTTTCGTTTTCCCGCCTATGTTGGTGTAGAGATCCCCTTTTAGTTTTCAATTCATAATTCTCAAATCAAAAAGCAAATTCACGAAATCCAGCAAATTCATACTTCCAATTCGCATATGCTTTTCGACGTCAGATTGGAATTCGGTATCAGACTCCTAGAGCTCCGGAATCAGATCCGGCATGAAGTGAAAAGCGCCACCTCCTTCATACTCCTCAGAAAAACCGAGTGCTTCTCAATGCCTTCAAAGCTATGTCTGATTATTTAGACGCGAGTTATGGGGTTTCGACACAGCGGCAGGCAAGGGCGGAAGCCAGTATTCACCGTGGATCTGATGAGAGTTTCGAATGATGGACGTCTACTCCAGCTTTTGATTTTGACAATGATGGCAAATTCGATGCTATGCTTTTCGACCCTAATTCCGTGTGCTGTAGGCTATTGATAGAATCTTTCTATTGTAATGATGACCCAATTGGTGATCTTGTAAGTGACAATTCTACTATCACAGTTGTAAATGCATATGCTGCTGCTAGTGATGATATTGCAGCTGTTGTTCTTAAAGACGCTGGGTTTGCTACTGAAACGTGGGCTGAAATGGCACTAATTTCTTCTTATGGTATAGTTGCTGGCAAAGCAAGAGCTGTTAGCGAAGTTACTATCGAAATTGCAAACAGGTGCCTGGGAAATAATATTTCAACCGAAGCTGCATTGACTCTGGAAGAGATGAATGTGCTTCGGGGATGTAAGTTGCAGCAGTTTGGGGATGGTGGTAGTGTAGAGGTTCGTGCTGCCGAAGTCCGTGACATGTTCGATGAAATGTCAATTTTTTGTAGAGGTTCGTGGCAAGGTAAGTTGCAGCAGTTTGGGGATGTAAGTTGCCGAAGTTTGGGGATGGTGGCAGTGAAGGGTAATGTATTACTTATTAACACGCAACCTGTTCGATGAAATGTCAATTTTTATTTATCATGGTTTCAGGTCTTTTACCAAGGCAGAGCTAAAAGCAAGGTTATTTCAGTTTTCACTGAACAATTTGCTAAGAATGATGGCTGGAAAAAGGTCGGATGATTCAGAAGAAGCCATGAAAGAGTTGCAAAAGTCAATCATCGAGGAGGTGTTCAAATTCGCAGGAGGTGATCATTTGTGCATCATTTTACGTCGTTTCAAAGAAGGCTCGATCTTCCGAAATCGGATGAATCGGGCGGTGCCCACTTGTTCAAATTCGCAGGAGGTCGATCCCCGCCGGGACTGCGGTGCCCCGGACCCCCGCCGGCGCTGCGCCCGGACCCGCATCTCGGCTCGCCTTCGGCTCGGCACTTGGCTCGTCATATATTCGTCAGTGTCAGTGTCTGTATAAATTGAAACTGCATATGTAATGAGTGAACTGAGTGATGTAGTGAGGAATATCTGTATATGTAAATATCAGTGTTATATATCATTGAACTGTAAAATAGTGGAGTCAGGAATTTGTACTATTTCTAATGTTGAAATAAAATATTTATTTAAATAAATTACTGTTTGAATATCAAATTCTGTGCAAATAGCATTTTATTAAATAAATATTTATTTCTATTAAAAAATCAAATATGCTCTACATTGTGGGCCCCACAAATTCAGAAAGTTAATATCTATAGCAACATTTTGGAATGTTGGTACAGACACCTATGGATGTTGCTATAGACCCAAATATGGTTCTATTGCAACAATATTTCTTATGTTGCCTTAGATAGTCAAAATGTTGCCTTTGAGGTCTGCGACAACGCGGCAAAATGCAACACCGAGAAAGTGTTGTCTTTGCCCTTTTTTAGCCTACAGCATCATTTTTGGCACTTCCTGCATCACTTCTTTGGTGTTGCAGTATGCAATCTATGGCGTAGTGACCCTAGAATGAGTTGTTTGAGTATGTGTGTATATATATATATGATAGAGCGTATTTGTTAGTGTTATAAAAATGTTTTATATTGTGTTAATTTGTTCTGTTTAGTATTTATAAATTCTGGTTGGTAAATAGGATGTTATGACATCGATAGGGATTTCTAAACACTTAATAGGGCAGACCGACACAATATGGTTTTTGAAATATAGGTATGAAATAATTTTACCTAGTATTATATTTTGTATATAAAAGAATAATTTTTATAAATGGATATAGTTGTATGTGATATGTTCGGTTACCAGGAAGTGAAATTTTATAAACATTGGATGCAAAATATGATTTATAAATAAAATGAATATAAACTGGAAATTTGAGAACCTAAATTTCGGGGTTTTGAAATGGTTTCCAAAGATTTTGGAATATAATATTAGTATTGTTGGGAAGTATTTTCGAATATAAATATTTTCAATGTTATTTGAAAGAAATGTTTTAAAGGAATTTTAAAAGGAAATAAGTTATGTACTCCCCTCTTCTATCGCTGGAAAATAATTTTGATGATGATGGCTGCATCATCGACATTCATTTTCGAGTATCAAAGTGGGAAGGCCACTATAGTAGCTTTACTACACATTTGTTTTGATAAATAAATCTTAATTTTAAATTTATAAATATGATTTGCATATATAAAAGATATGAGAGTGTGTGTGTGTATTATTCTAAAATGACTTAAAGTAGAACCCGGTATTTAGTTCTTAAATTTCTACAAATTAGGGATTTCAATTATTGTAATGAAATGAAATCTTAACTATTTTAATAATTGGAAACTTCTAAGATGAAAAATAAGAAATTAGAAGCTAAGTGATTAATGAAAATATAAGAAATTGGAGATTTAGAACTTGTAAATTAAAGGATTATGAAAAATAAAAGATGTAAATTATGAATACATTTTTAACTAAAACGAATAAGATAAATTTGTATAATATTCAATTTGAATTCTTAAAATCATGGATATAACTTACTAGAAATGTTTAAAAGTTGAAATGTTAACAAGAATATGTAATAGAATATTATACAAGTGAAAACTTAGGTAATGATAATGTTCAAAAATGAAATCATGTCAATATATAAATTAAGAACTAAGATGTTACAAGACATGACATAAACTTAAGAATGGTTGAAATGCTTTATAATTAAATTGAATAGTAAAAGGAAATATCACTTAAGTAAATGATTATTAACATAGGTTTATGTTTTGAAGTGATTATAATTAGATTGAATGGTAAAAAGTGAATGTTATCTAAGAAAATGATTATAAACTCTAAGAAATACTAAAATGAGTCACCAATAAGTTTATTATTAAAGGATACTGTATACGGAGGAATGAATGTAAATTTAAAGGCTAAAAAACACTTAAGTATGAAATGTTTTATTCATGAATATTCATATTAAATGGAAATCAAGTTATATGAGTAAATGAATGTGAATTAAATTACAAGGAAACTTATATAATATTTCAAGAATTGATTTATTGATGACTTCATATATTGAATGTGAAATAATTTATGTAAGTAAATGAATATAAACTAATAAAAATGACATTTTATGAATAAATGAGAATTTAAAATAAATCTGAGGTTAATAATGTGAAAAGGACTCAATAGAATAAACTTAAATAATATTTAAAATTCTTTGTTGTCTTAACTTATGGGAAGTTGGAAAATTATACTTCATACTGTTTAAGGTTATATGAATAATCGATTAAGTAATTATCTAAGGGTGTTGAGCGTAAGGTATACTTATTAGTTTATTTATCACCCTTGAATGATGAGAAGTTTCTGAAACCGAACAGACCATTACTTTGATTGCTATGGATGCTTGATAGTTTTATTTATTGCATATGATGGTTGTGTTTCTTTTTGTTTACATGTGATGGTTATACATTGTTGGGTTGCTTGTGCAATTGGTTGAAACAAATTAAATATTATTTTTTCACATAATTTTAACTCTTTGGATTGTATAAGTGAAATACAGGTTTATGGAAGCAATAGTTACTGCTTCTGGTTTCATAAATAAAGTTGTTTGCCCAACGAATAGGTACATTTTCAGATTACGGTTTTATAGCGATATTTTATTATTTTCCCATGGTTTGGGATTATTATTGAAATATGATATATATATATATTGTAATATTGATATTATTATTTTACCGGACCTATCCGTATAAAATAGTTAATTTAATTTAATTGACAACTATTTTAATGTAATTTCAATCAATTGAAATAATTTTAAAGTAAATTTGGTTATAATTGTAAAAAAGGAATAAATAAAATGTTAGATTTAATATTGAAATTATATGTAATAAATTAGAATAGGTTTATTAAGAACTATGAAATCAATTAACCATTATATGAATATATTAGCTTTGTTTGTAAACAATAAACATTGAAATGTGTTTGAATTATTAATGTGTAATAATTGTTTAATTATCGTTTCATTATTTAATCCATTGAAATTAATTTGGAAATCAATGTGAATTAATATAATTAAATATTGGAGTTAATATGAGTTAAGGTGAAATTGTAGAATATGAATGTAATAAAATGTAAACTAATGTTAATTATATTCATATGATATTTTATGATTAATAATAAAAGTGAGAATCAAAATATAAGAATTTGATTGAAATTAAAATATAATTATCTAGGTTTTATTTCAATTGCAATTGAACTTTGAAATTAATGTAATATTTAAATAGTGGATTTAACATGGAAATTTTATTTTAATAGGTTACTAATTTCTATGTAATCAAGAATGATAAAAATTGTTAAATTTTAGATTGAATTTGAAAAGTGATTAAATCGATTTAATAATAATTTATTTAATTAACGTGAGAATTAGCCATTTTGGCCACTGTCTTGGATTTTGATGAAACTTATTTCATCAGATCCATAACGGTGAATTATTGTAGGATTTCAAGTTTCGTAGCTATCGGACTTGCCGTTTGATCGTGCGAGCTCGAAATGCGTAGATGTCGATTAATGGAATTTAAATTTATATAATCTGATTTTGAAAGCTAACTTATGGATATAATGGAATTAGGGTTTGAGACTTGATCCATTGAATTCAGAAATATCGAAAACCTCACTTTCGATATATAGAATGTCATGGTTTCGTTCAGGGTTGGAAATGAGCTTTTCGGGCATGTGCGACCATTTGGGCCCAATTGATCGTATGTTGTGAATATATGTTTATCCTAGCCCATTCTATTATCTATAAACCCTAACTATTTTTAATTTCATTATTTTTGTACGTACCTCTACTTCTCATATTCCTCCTTCTCAAACGACGGAACATCAAAACCTAATTCCCAAATTCCAAACCCTAATTTCAATCTCAAAATTAAATTTCAAAATCCAAACTCCTCAAACCATAGCAAATTATACATCGTTGGAAAGCTCTCAACGAGCACAATCTACTGCTGCAATTCATTTTTTGATTTGAGTCACGAGTTATCCAGAAATCATCGATTTATCCTCGGTCGTCCATTGCTAGAGTTTTCGATCCAACGGTGTATCGTCGACTATTCGACGATCGGAGGGCACCGCCAGGTGGAGGGGTCGAGCAGCATGCATCTATGGTCTTTATTCTGGTCAAAGGTATCATGGATTGCTAGAAATGGAGATTAAAGGTGGGTGGCGGCGGTGTGTCCAGGCTGAGGCAGAGGCCACGGCGAACTCGCCGTGGGTGCGGCTGGAGATGGGGTTCACGGCGCGGTAGCTCGATCAGGTCGAAGGCTGGCGTAGTGGCGGCAATAATTGTTTGTAGGGTGGCGGCTACGTATGATTTGGGTTCGACTTCTATGCGGGTAGGGTTTGTGAATGTGGTAATTACTGTTTAATTCTTTGTTTTATTTTAATTAAAATTTTAAAATTTTCAAGCGTTCTAACTCTCATAACCTTGTCATACGAGCTCGGATTTGGACGTGGTTTTCTCCATTATGATCGTATCGAAATTCTAAATGATATGGAACTTGATTGGCTGCATTCTGAGACTGTTAGATTTTTGGGCTTTGTTTGGATTTTAAATCGACTAAAAATCAAAGTTGAGTGTTTTAACCCACTCACAAATGCTAAAATATCTTATGTTAGTTAAATTAAATATATGATGTAAATAGAAATTTATAGATTGCTGTTTGGTATTTAAATTGTCATTTAAATTTAATTTGAATCTATATTGAATTAAATTGCCATTTAATTAATATTGCAATTGATTTGTTAGTTAAATACCTGATAATGATAACAGTTAATTGTTGTGATTTATTGGTTGATTTGAATAATGATTGTGATGGATGCTTAATTGGTTATGTTCTGGATGATTTGATGTTATGTTTATTTTATATGTTGTATCACACAGCAAGTTCCCTGAGTTATTGTTAGGAAATCACTATGGGCTGAAATGAAACATACCCGAACGATCTTATAAACTAAGGAAAAATCGTTATGGGTTGAAATGATAAACCCGAGCAATTTTATGAATTTGCAAATTTTGATTCGGGATACGGGTTGAAATGATATATATTCGGGAATTTAAATTATTGTCGGTTGAAATGATATATATCCGTATCACTTAACCATAGGGTAGAAAATTATATATGGACACCGGATTGGTTAAATTAAATGATATTAAAATCCTTAGTTTTTGAATCCAGTTAAATGATATTATGAAATAAAATTAGATTTATATGAACTGAATTATTTTCCAAATCCAAGCTTTTAAAATGTTGAAATTAAAATTGGTTTAAATGAATTCTTTAAAGAATTTAAATTGTAATCTTAAAGTTGGATTTTGAAATATAAATGAAATTTATCAAAAATTGAGTTATTGTAAATGTTTGAATATTTGAACTTTGAAACCTATTGAATTTGAAGTGGTTTAAATTTGTAGTTAAAACTTCCATTTGAAATCGATATAAATTGAAATGGATTTAATGAGAATTTGAATTGAAACCTTTAGCCTTTTGGATTGAAATCGTGGAACTTAGATTGATTTAAATTGAATTTTTGGAACTAAAAGTTGATTTGAATTGATTTGTGAACTAGGAAGAAACAATTCTAATTTGAAACTATTTTCGATATAAACACTTTTAATATATAAACACTTTTAGCATATAAACTATTTTCCTCATATAAACCATTTTAATATGTTAATACTTTTTAATACATTAACTATTTTAATATATAACCTATTTTAATATATAAACTATTTTTATTATTGTTTCCTGGAGATTTGACCAGGCAACATAGTACTCGGCATCTCTGTCGTTCGGCTCAACTGGTTCGGTCGGCGTCATGATACGCTCGGCATCCCGGAAGCGCTCGACATCAAGGAACGTTCGGCATCGAGAAACGTTCGGCATGGTATAACGTTCGGCATGGCAGAATTGTCCGTCATAAAATATCGTTCTACCTAACTATTGTTCGGCCTAAGTGTCGTTCGGCCAAGACATGGTTCGACCTTGACAGCGTTCGGCCAGAGTATCGTCCAGCCTAAGTACTGCTCAGCATTCAGTCGTTCAGCACAAATACACTGGATCGGCCTCCAGTATCGGTCGGCACAAATACTTCCTACGGCATTCAGGGTGTTCGACCTCACTTCTGTTCGGCATGAGAAGGTCGTTCGGCATTCACGCCTAGTTCGGCGTTCAGCATTCGGCATCTATGGATCGGCATATGGAGAATACTCCATTTGGGCCGAGGTAATCAGCTACCAGGCCCACCAGAGAAGTCCAACCCATCTTTGTCTATAAATAGAGAGGCAGGGGCACAGTGAAATGGATCTTTTTTCGAGAACACTAGGGAGACTCTGCCGCTTTCAAGACTCATCCTCTTTACTTAGCAATTATTCAAGTAATTGGCAAATGGATTGTATCTGTAATCAATTATCTAGTAAAACAATAAAGATTAACCTCAAAGTGGACGTAGGTAGTTATGCTGAACCACTATAAATCCGGTGTTCTCGTCTTTGCATTCAATTTAACATATTGTTCCTTGTTTAAATTTACTTTCATCATTTATCTCTCTATACAATCTTTTTCAACGAGGTTAGTGACCAATTTTGGTGCTAACACTTTGGTGCTTTCATTGAGAACTGAATTCTCAGACCTCAAGGATCTTCTTTGAAGCTACTGGATTGAATAAATCCCCCAAAGAAGATCCGATTCATTCGTAGGACGTCCTTTGATTCTACTCAAAGTTCATACCAATAACTCTACAATGGCAAGACCACATACCAGATCGGCCTCTCATAATGCGGACGCCCACGAGACTGCTAGCGTACAAGCAGGGCCTAGCAATCAGCAAGCAATGCTAGGTGCAGGGACTACCGCCCAAGACCAAATGTCGGTTGTCACCAGAATAGAGTTCAATGACTTGATGAGAGAACTCAGGGAAAGCAGGAGACAACTCGGAGAGCAGATGCAAGCCAGCGCCAACCTCATGGCACAACTCACTCAACAACAGCATCAGAATGCTGGGGGGCAATCCCGCTCCTTATTCTTCATCCGATAGCTCGACTTCGTCAGATGAACCTCCCAAGCGTAAACGCCGTAAGACTGAAACTACGAAGGCAGGTGCTGCTGTCCGAACAGCTGGAGACCGTGACCAAGCAAGAGCTGGAAACTTAGGAGCTCGAGTGCAGGTGGAGGCTGGAGGCCCGGATCATCAAGATACCAATGATGTCGAACCTCAAGATGCACATTTGGCAGATCGCCAGTAGAGGAGGCATCAGCTTGATCAATCACGAAGGACAGACTCCAACCTTCCACCTTCCATATAGACCCCAGACCTAACGGCCATGATCAGACAATTGATGAAAGAGAATTAAGGCTTATAAAACGACGATTGGGGGGTGTCCAGAAGCCATACTCCGTTCATAGACACTGTTCTGTAGGCAGCGTACCCCAGGAAGTTTAGTATGCCAACTATCCCGGCATATGAAGGAAAGACTGATCCCAGACAGCATGTCATGAGATATGAATGGATGATGGATTCAGCTAGAGCAAATGATGCAACCAAGTGTAGATGCTTTCCAATAACTCTATCTGGGATCGCTACCATGTGGTTCACTCGACTTCCTCCACGGTCCGTATCCAGTTTCTAGGAGTTGGCGAAGAAATTTATAGAACAGTTCTGGATACATACTACTCGTCCAAAGGACGTGATGTCTCTATCAAGTGTAATTCAGGCTCCTTGGGAATCATTGAAGGAGTATTTGCAGAGATTCCATGTTGTGGCAACTGAAGTCAGCAATCCCAATGATCATGCAATTCTTATGGCTGTGATGCGAGACGTGGATCCGGATTCAGAGTTTGGAAACTGGCTCGCAGGAAAACCTCCGACTATGCTAGAGCGTTTTTACTCAAAGGCACATCAGTTCATAAGAAGAGAGGAAGTGAAATGACCCTAGCTATTTCACCTAATTTTTACTAGGAAATTTTTTTTACATCAATAATTTCCTAGAGTCATTTATCCTTTCCACTAAATTATCCAGGATCCTAATTTTTCTACTAATATATTTATATCAGTTCATTAATAAATATATTCACATACATATAAAGTTGTATGTGACCCTCTTGCTTGGATCAGAGTGTTGTTTAGCAAGAGTGCATCCTGATTGAATTTGAATATCTAATCAACCAATACATAGCAAGAGTGCAGGAAAACCTCCGACCACTGCTGCCAACTCAAGATCATGGGTTGCATACCTTGATTCATGTGGCTTCAATTGTCTTGATGCATAGGCTATAACTTGATCTTGCTGCATCAATACAGCTCCTAGCCCAGAACCACTTGCATCAGTATAAACAATCAAATCCTCATTTCCTTCTGGTACTCTCAACACTGGTGCATTGACCAAGGCCTCCTTGATTTTACTAAAGGCTTGTTCACATTTCTCAGTCCATATAAAGGGTTGGTTCTTTCTAGTTAGGTTGGTAAGAGGTGATGACATCTTAGAAAAATCTTTTATAAATCTTCTGTAATACCCTGCCATTCCCATAAATGACCTAACTTCTCCTACTGTGCTTGGCATTTTCCATGCTTGGATAGCCACAATTTTATTGGGGTTCACTGAAATGCCTTTGGCAGATATAACATGCCCAAGGAAATGCACTTCTTCTTTCCAAAATGCACACTTAGAAAATTTTGCTTTTAAATCTTTTTCTCTTAATCTAGACAAAACAAGGTGTAAGTGATTTTCATGTTCCTCTACCGTTTTAGAATAAATCAAAATATCACCAATAAAAATCAATACAAACTTGTCTAAATAATCCCTAAATATCCTATTCATCAAGTCTACAAAATATGATGGGGCATTTGTCAACCCAAATGGCATGACAAGAAACTCATATAGACCATACCTATTGTTAAAGGCTGTATACTTAACACTTGAGTTCTCAACCTTCATCTGATGGAATCCAGATGCCAGGTCTAATCTAGAAAATATTTTTGCTCCACTAAGTTGATCAAAAAGATCATCAATTCTAGGTAAGGGGTACTTGTTTTTGATAGTGACTTTGTTTAGCTCCCTGTAATCTATGCACATTCTTAAAGTACCATCATGTTTCCTTACAAACACTACTGGAGCACCCCAGCATGAATTACTTGGTCTTATAAATCCTTTGCTTTCCAATTCTTCTAACCGTTTCTTCAATTCCTTCAACTCACTAGGCCCCATCCTAGTGGGTTTCTTAATAATTGGACTGGCTCCTGGTATGAGACTAATTTGAAATTCCACTGGTCTGTGGTGTGGAACACCCTTAACTTCTCCAAACACATCTAAGTATTTGTTAATTATGTGGATTTCTTCAATAGAAGGCTCACTGGAATCCTTATTTAAGTCAATCAAGTGATATAATTTTCTTTCTTTGGCTATTTCACACAAAATTGTGATTCTTTGACCTCTAGAATTTTGTAATGATATGGTGGATGAGTCTAAATTAATTATGGCTTTGTATTGCCTTAACCAGTCTACACCCAATATAATACCTATATTTGGGTAATTTAAAACATATAAATTGGAAATAAAAACATTTCCTCCTATGTTTAATTCCACATCCACACAAATCATGTTTAAAACACTAGAACTCCCCAATGGGCTTTGCACTAACAAAGGAGTTTCAACCAGTATGCAATTTAATTTAAGCAATGCAACTAATTCATGGGAAATCAGAGAATGTGTTGCCCCTATGTCATACACTACTGATATAGGTAGGGTACAAATAAATAAGGTACCTTCCACTTGACCATGGTTTTCTGCAATAGCTTCTACTGTGGATTTGCTTTTGCTCTCCAAACTTGCTAGCTTCCCTTGCTGTTTATACTCAGGGCAATTTCTCTAGATATGTCCCTCCTTACCACATAGGTAGCATTTGAAAGCTCCTCCCTTCAATTTTGGGCACCTTGGTTTGATATGTCCTTCCTTTCCACAATGATGGCATGTTATTTTTCTCTTTGTATCAATGGTCTTAGTATCATTGGTTTTCTTGCTTTCTGTCTCCTCCTTCATTTTGTCATAGGGGTGATACCTTCCCTTATTTTTCTTATTATTGTTATTCTTAAAACTCTTATACTTCTCCCTTTCCTTGTCATGTTGCTCAAATTTTAAGGCCAGATCAATGACTTGATCAAAAGTTTTATCTGCATATGGCAACATAGCCCTACTAAGCCATGGGTTTAAACCCTTAATATACCTATCATTCTTTGATGCCTCATCAGCCACAAGCATAGCTCCATACTTAGACAAGCCCTCAAACCTATGAGTATACTCAGTCACATTATAGGTTCCCTGTCTAAGTCTGATGAATTCTTCAAGCAATAGAGTTTTAGCTGATGCTGGAACAAATCTAGCTTCCAACATCTCCTTGAATTGATTCCAAGTGATTTCATTCTCAATCCTCCCAGCTATGACTACCTCCCACCAGCTTAAAGCCACACCTTTCAGTTGTCTTGAGGCCACTTGCCTCTTCCTTTGATCATCCAATTGCATGTCATTGAAAATTCTGTCCAGTGTTCTCAACCATGCTTGAATTTCCATCACATTTTCAGTCCCTTCAAAGCTCTTGCCTCCTAAATTGGTATAAGTCTTTAATAGTTTGGAAAGTTCCTCATGTGGGTTCTCAAGTCTCTGCCCTACTCCATCCCTTAAAGCCCTCATAAAGTCTTGCATATCAAGCATTTGTGGTGTACTTGGTCCTGCATTGTGACAAGATCCTCTTCCTACCATGATTGGATAACTAGAGTATGGGTAAATAGGGTTAGTTTATCATGAGCATTTTTCTTTTGCCATAACTTTCTATCTGTATTATTATTTTACTCAAACAAACAACTAGTTCATACATATGTTTATAATACTTCAATCAATCAATACAATCATTCTTAGTTATGTACAGTTTTAACATAGCTCTGATACCAAATGAAATGACCCTAGCTATTTCACCTAATTTTTACTAGGAAATTTTTTTTTACATCAATAATTTCCTAGAGTCATTTAGCCTTTCCACTAAATTATCCAGGATCCTAATTTTTCTACTAATATATTTATATCAGTTCATTAATAAATATATTCACATACATATGAAGATGTATGTGACCCTCTTGCTTGGATCAGAGTGTTGTTTAGCAACAGTGCATCCTGATTGAATTTGAATATCTAATCAACCAATACATAGCTCATTTTCCATGCCTATTGATATTTGAGTCAGGGTAATGAATCTCATAATCATATGCAATCTATACTTAGTAATTTTTGACCATTCCTATAGTGATTGTCTGTTAGTTTGAGATAGTAAGGTGATCTCAGATTATATAGCAAGCCACCATAATTTTAGTTTAATTATTTGGTATTTGATTAAAGCCAGAAAGGAAAATGATATACTCATTTATCATTTTCAACACAGGTTATTTTATCACAAATTTCTTTACTTATAACCAAGTCAGTTGAGTAATTCTTTCATAATCTATATAGTTATATTTTTCTTAACCAAATTTATTCTCTAATCCCTGAGTTACCTCAGCTTGCATCTAATTTACAAGTTTCTTTACTGGATTTAGAGAATCCAGATTTTATGGTCATTTAACAAAAGTCGTATTTAGATAATATGTGTGCATATTAGATGTAGTGTACTCTCTGGACTAATAAAGCTATTCAAAATAAAATGTGAGTTGCTCAAGTATTTGAAAATGTCTTTGTGCATGCATTTGCAAAGAAAGCTTCAGATTTTACAAAGTGTATTTTCTTCCTTTATACCCAAAACTCTGGTCATCTTGATCAATCCAGACCTCATTATTTTTGAAGTGGGTTAGCCTTATGACTAGATCATCAAAACATTAGTGCCTTGCTTTTGCAATGTAAATTCAGATACCAGACACTTGCAAAATCCCTTAAAACATGTACATATCTTTATACAGTGCACAAATATATATTGTTTCTTTTATCAAAACACTTCTGCATATAGTCACAAAATTCTTGAAATATTACTTCTAGCTAAACTCAGATTTTTAACCTTCAAACTTAAAGTTTTAAGTAACTTGAAATTAACTAATACAGTATATGTATATACATATCCATTTCTCAAATACAGGCATATATCATTTACAGATTTTCACCATAATACTCAAATATATATTTTCTTGCATAGATTCAACTAAGTCTTTGGTTAATCCCAAACTTAATACATTACTAGATTCAGTTAAAACAACTATATAAATTCAAGCATTCAAGATCATTACATAACAACCAAAGCATAACTATAAAAACTTCTCAGATTACATGCAAATAATTCCTTCTAAGTTCTTATTTAATTCTAATTTAGCATGCTTATCCAATCATTCTCATTAGCCATAGTAGCTTCCTATTTAGAACCAGCATTCCCTAAAAGAGCATTAGAGGCTGCCCCATTTTAAATGAGACACCCTAGATGCCATAAGCAAACAAGGGTCAGATACAAGATCTGGTATGAGCAATATCAAAAATTCCATGATATTAAGTAAATGACTGAGACATAATTTTTTTGTATAAGTGGGCATAGCTTCTTTGATCAATTTGCCTGACTTGTTTATGATATATTGTGCATATATGATCAGTATTTAAGACTAATTATGTACACACATTCAACCATGCAAACATACATTTCAAATAGAAATACTCAGGAACTATCATAGCTCCAGACCAACCATCCTAGGAATAACTCAAGTTCCTACTTCATCAATATAAGGTTGCATTTACCAAATTAATTCCTAGCCTCATCTGCAATAAAGGAATCACGGGGACACATTGCAATAAAATAATTCACAATATTGCACAAAGATCTCAGGGCTTAAACAAGCCATGTGCCAACTTGCATACTTTAAATACAACAAGCATTCCAACAGTCTTCTTGGCTCACAATCCTTAGTTTATTTACTAAGTGTTCATGTTTAATCCTATCATGAGATAGCTAGGTGACTAAATCCCAGTATACATGAAACATTACATAGAGTTTACAAGCATAATTCAAGAACAAGCTAACATTCATGTCTAGGGAAATCATATTTTCAAATATTCTAGCTCAAAGAAAATACAAGAATATTTACAACTGGGAATAAAGACTAGGCATGTGGGTTATTATTGTTTCATAAGCAACCATGTTTGAACTAAATTCAAGATCTAGCTTAAACAAGATTTCTGGCTCATGGGTTTTCTATTTGATCAAGGGTTCAGCACTTTTGGATATTTCCATTGCAACCTTGAATCTTTCATTTGAGCCTCAGCACTTACACAAGTGTAATGCAACTCATATACATTTTGATTTCTATATTTTCCATGCCATATCTAAACCAGTTACAAGTATTCTCTATTTACTTTCATGATTTCATACTTTTACATTTCTGGGTGTAACCAAACAGAGCAAAATACTCAAACATCAAAGCAATCAAAACATTTAGAAACACCCATTAAAAACATCCATTAAAACCATAGTAATGAAATCAAAAATATGTAGAAAAATAACATAAGCTTGGCTGCCTCATAACAGGACTTAATGCCATGGGTTTAGTGAGATTACTCACAGAAAAATGCTTCTCTTGCTTAATCCAGAAAAGAAACCTTTTAAAACTTGCTTTTCTGCTTGAAAATATTTTACTTCTTTGTTTTCTTAAATGTCTTGGGTAGCAAATGATTTTTCTGGTTAATACTTGGATTTATAAGAGAGGTTTTCTAGGGTTTTATCATTGTAAAATCCCATTCCTACCCTGGCCAAGACTCATGCATTTTGCATTTCAGATTTGTTTATTTTTCTCCCTTAATACCCCGGCCATATGTGATACTTACTCCCCTTTTTCTTTTCCAGAATATTATTATATTCTTCTTAGGTCATGATAATTGTGTGACATTGTCACTTGTTTATTTTCTAAAAATCCTCCTTTCTATTTTCTTCCTAAAGCAATTGTTTTGCTTGTAATATATCTTTTGCTATTTTAGTGTTACACTTTCCCTTGCTTATTTCTTTTTAATATTTTCAGTACTTACAGAAATGTATATTTGTATACATATCTTATCTAGGCTTATTTAATTCCTCCTTAATTTCAGAAACATATGCACCTATATATGTATACAGGTTTTCAAATCCTTGTAACATATTTTTTTTTTCTGGGTTTTAAATAAAATCTGTTTACTGAATTCAAAACAAAACCTACTTTTCTTATTTTCTGGGATGATTCATATAATTCCAGAAATCAAATATCCATATCAGAAAATCATGTTTGTAATGCTTTTTAATTCTTGTTTTAAATTCAAGAAATCTGGAGTTCTTCCTTGTGCCATATCAGTGTGCACGTGCACACATGCACACACACTTGCACACAATTAATTCCATATATTCCTATACAAATAAATTCATATATTTAAAAATCCAACCAAAATAAGATTCCATGAATTTCTGGGGCATTATAGGAAGCCAGGTGGGTAAGGCGAGATAAGGCACCGAGGCCTGTCCAGGAGTCCGTAAAAAGCAACATTGCTGTGAAGCAGTCCGGAGACAACTCGGGAAAAGTTCAAGTCAATGTCCAGAACATGCCCGGGCAACCTAAGGAATCTAGAGGAAGAAATCAAGGGAAGAAGAGAGAAGCGAGGAAGTGGAAGCCGAGAATTCCAACCTACAACGAGTATACCCCACTGAATGAGTCTCTTGAGAACATTTACCTATCAACCTGCAATACCTTTCAGTACAGAAAGCCACGTCCAAAGGAGTCAACCGAAGAACAAAAGCGGACTGGGAAATACTACCGCTTCCATGAGACTTATGGGCACAATACGGAAGAGTGCAGATACCTACACGACGCTATAGAGAAGTTGATTAGGTAGAAAAAATTACAGGAGTTTGTGAAGAATCCATAGGAAGGAGGATAGGGAACATCCAACCCAGGTCGTGCACCAGCTCCGCATCATCCCGAGGAGCCTGCCCGGACTATGGACAGACTAGTCAAAAACACGATCATTGGCGGGCCTCACCCTGCGGATAAGAACTGGCAAGAGATGGAGCGGTATGCTAGTTCCCTGAAGCACGCAGATTTCGAGTGTTGTTCCAACGTAGAGGATGGGACCCCTGCTAAACAGCTGCGCATGATGACAGATGATATAGTATTTAGGAGCAGAGATGCTGACCAAGTAGAGGCTCCTACCATCGACCTGATGGTCATATCAATCGGGTCGGCTTATGTGAAGAGAATTTTGATTAATTGTGGAAGTTTTGTCAATATCATCTTCAAGAAGGCTTATGACCAGATGAAGATGGAGACGAAGGATTTGAAACCATCTAAAGCTCGTATAAATGGCTTTAATGGCGCAGCGACCGATGCAGCAGGGTATGTTGAGTTACCAGTTGAACTGGGACAAGGCGAGCGTAGGAGGGTGCGAATCCTACCCTTCGTAGTTTTGGATGTGGATTCTCCGTACAATGTGTTCTTGGGTCGACCGGCCCTGGCTGAGTTTAGGGCAGCATTAGCCCCGTGGTGCTTGACTTTGAAGTTTCCGACTGACAAAGGAGTAGGTGTTCTTCATGGCGACCAGGCGACTGGTCATGCCTGTTATGTGGCTGAGCTCCGAGAGGCCCATCGGAGGGAGAAAGGAAAGGTTGCGGACAATCTCGTCCGCATCCATAATACTGACAATTGACAAGTAATGCCCGAGCCCTAGCTCGGGCATAATTCTCGGATCTTTAGAGACATAGATCCGAGAGACGACGATGAGAAACCCAAGGAAGAAAAGGCAGCACCGGCTGAATTGACAATTGACATTTCAGTCAACCGAGACGATCCATTGCGAGTACTGAAGATCGGATCACAACTCAGCCCCGCAATGACTGAAGACCTTAGTGATTTCCTCCGAGCGAATCTTGATGTTTTCGCCTGGACACATTCTGATATGTGCGGGATTCTCCCGCTATTACGAGTCATATGTTGAACATAGAACCGAAATACGTCCCGGTGAAACAAAAGAGGAGAGGAATGGACCCGGAGAGGTCCGCTGCTCTCGGAGAGGAGGTAGACAAACTCAAAGCCAATGGGTTCGTCCGCGACGCCCTCTACCCTGAATGGGTATCAAACACCGTGCTGGTGAAAAAGGCGAATGGGAAATGGAGAACTTGCGTAAACTATTCCGATTTGAGCAAAGCATACCCCAAGGATAGTTTCTCATTGCCTAGGATTGATCAGTTGGTCGACTCCACTGCAGGACACGAGTTGTTATCATTCATGGATGCATACTCGGGATACAATCAAATCCCGATGCATATTCTGGACCAAGAACACACCAGTTTCGGCACAGACGTTGGGCTATATTGCTATGTAGTAATGCCTTTTGGATTGAAAAACGCGGGAGCGACCTATCAGCGTTTGGTGAACCGAATGTTCAAAGACCAGATTGGTAGGACGATGGAAGTCTATGTTGATGACTTGCTCATGAAGTCACGACAGTCAAACGACTACATTCGAGACTTAGCGGAGATGTTCGATATACTCAGATATTATGGGATGAAGATCAACCCTTTGGAGTGTTCCTTCGGCGTTGCGTCGGGGAATATTTTGGGATTCATTGTTAATGCTAGGGGAATTGAAGCTAACCCGAAAAAAATTCAAGCTATTCGAGATGTGCAAGCCCCAGAACTATAAAACAGGTGGAAAGCTTGAATGGAAAGGTGGCTGCGCTGAGCCGATTTATATCCAAAGCCACGGACAAGTGCATTTCCTTCTTCGATATAATAAAGAAAGGGAGAAGGAATTTCGAATGGACATCCAACTGTGAGGAAGCGTTCCGAGACCTGGTGAGTCATTTGGAGAGTCCTCCAGTGCTGTCAAAACCAGTAGACCACGAGATGATGTACGTATACTTGGCCGTTTCCTCGTATGCTATAAGTGCGGCTTTGGTCCGCGAGGAGGACCGAGTCTAAAAGCCGGTGTATTACGTTAGTAAACATTTAACGGCGGCAGAAAGAAATTACCCTAAAATTGAGAAATTGGCCTATTGCTTGGTGATTGCATCACGTAAGCTACGTCCATACTTTCAAGCACACTCGATTAGTGTCTATACCGATCAGCCCTTACAACAGGTACTCCAACGACCAGAAACTTCCGGAAGGATGTTAAAATGGAATATCGAGTTAAGTCAGTTCGATATTACTTACCTGCCAAGAAGAGCCATACAAGGGCAAGGAATAGTAGATTTCATCGCTGAGTTTACTGTATCTGACGAACCAGATAATCACAGTGTCATTCCCCCCATTCGATGGAAATTATACACCGATGGGGCATCAAACGACCGTTGCTCCGGAGCTGGTGTAGTTCTCGTAACTCCGGAAAATCGATCGATTTGTTACGCTTTGAAGCTCACACTACACCATAAACGATGTTTTGATACGGCTAAAAGCCGTATCTAATCAAATTAGATACGACTTTTAGCTGTATCAAAATATGGCGAGCTTATTATTTGATACGGCTACTAGCCGTATCTAATGGGACAATTAGATACGGCTTAAGGCCGTATCTAACGGGACAATTACATACGGCTTAAGGCCGTATCTAATTGATACATTAGATACGGCTACTGGCCGTATCTAATGGGACAATTAGATACGGCTAATAGCCTTATCTAATGTATCAATTAGATAAGGCTAATATCGTATCTAATGTATCAATTAGATACGGCCTTAAGCCGTATCTAATTGTCCCATTAGATACGGGCAGTAGCCGTATCTAAGTACTCAATTACACATACATATATAAAATTCCGCACTCAAATGATATTAGAAAACAAATAATATTATAGGCAGTGCACATTCAAATGATTCAATAATCTGCATCGCAGTGCATAATAACTTAACAATATCATTACATAACACGAAAAATAGTACATACTAGCATTTAGTACAAATATGAAGTTAAGCTCAAAACAAGAGCTACACAAGTCTCATACAACTTAGGTGCCCCAGTTCTTAAGTACGCTATCCATCATAAGCAGCAGCATAAACAGTTACCTACTGTTTTGCACTTTTTTTACAAGCTTATTCACAAGTCAAGGCCCTCCAAGCAAATAATTTTGAGTTTTTTCTTCTTCCTCCTCTTTATTTTGCTAAAATCAAGCAAACTAAGAAAATTAGAAGACTAACATAAAACTGATAATAACAAATACTAGTATATGATTTACTTAGAGTTAGAAATTTTGAATTATCTATAGCCAACAAATTTGAGTGTCTTGCTACTTTGAAAGATTCTGATCTAAATTCGGATATAAATTATGTTATATCGAGTGTTGAGAGTGGTTGTCATACTCAATCACTCATAGATGATACTGTAAATCTTTTGGAAAAAGGAACAGGAAGAAATGTGAATGTTAATCTTAGGAAAAGGGGTAGTTTTGATGTTGGCAAACAATCAAAAACTGCCAACAAATTAGAGTGCCTTGCTTCGTCGACAGTCCCTGAGCTTAGTTCTGAAAGGTCAGATGACATAGGAAATGTGGATTATGATTTATTTTTGCTCAGAAAGTCATGTTGGCTGATAACAGGGTTTCTGATGTTCGAATGGCAAACTGTTTAAGATGTTTTAATGAGAATATAAAGACTGTAGAAGTTAATTGTATTGACAAATTGTTGGAAATATCACGTGAAGAATATTTGACTCTGTTTTATGTTGATATTGATATAGACAAAGCAGATAATTGTATTGACAAAATGTTGGAAGTATCAGGTGAAGAGTGTTCAATACTGTCTTATGTTGATATTACCGATGTTAACTGTATTGATAAATTATTGGGAGTATCAGTTGAAGAAAGTTCGATATAGTCATATGATGATATTGCTGATATGCACGATGGTTTCAGTGTGCATATGGCCTTAATGCTACTAAAATGTAACTTTAATGCTCAAATATAGTACATCAACTTTGATCATGCCATCCAACAAATGTGATGTCAAGTATATGAACCTAACTATCTTTTCAACAACATATTCATGAAACAGAAGGTAAACGGGTTATTTATTTTTTCCCCATCCAAATAGAGTAAAAGTGGGGCCAATTTTCCATGCCTTTTATCTTGCAAGTATGACAATTTAAGAGAATTTTTGTTCTAGTATTAAATTGTCTCTACTAGTATATGATTTATTTAGAGTTCAATAAGAAATGTGCCTATTATTTATGCCTTAAGGTTGATCTCCAAAAGGCGACCTTTTGTTTGTCGCATGTTCACTTGCATGCGATTTCCATATAAATTTATCAATATCATTAAGACTTGTATTCAGACCCCAACATAACTAGTATTTGTTATTATCAAGTTGATTTTTAAGATTTTTTAAAAGCCAAATTTAGATGATGATAAAATGTTTAAAATAATTTTAAAAGGTATGAAATAGAGTTTTCATTAAATTTATAAAATAATAATTTGTATATAGTTTATTATTATGATTCTAAATGTCAACAAATTGGAATTTATGGTTTTATGCAGCTACAGACTGTAATGTTATCCAATAGAGTATATGCTGTAAAACAGTATCCTTGTTTTTTATAGGGTAAACAAGCAAAAGGACTCTTCAGGAGCAATACAGTGACTGATTCAGGAAAATCTTAATTTAGTTTGATAGTGTCAAATTTTAAGTTGAGTATTTGATTTGATTATTGTTTGTTTTGGTTTGGTGAAGGCTTCAATTTGCTTGGGTTGTGAGTATTTGCCATTTGTTATAACATAACAATAGCAGTTAACAATAACCAAACTAACCAATTTTAAAAGGTATAATGTTTTCAAAATTTGTTTGATTTAAAATAATTTGTATATTAATTATTTAGATCTCTGAGTGGTTCGAAATATAATGACGTAATTAAAAATAATAATTAAGATAAATGGTTTATCTTAAGTTAATTGAGATCTTAATTTAATTAAGAGGTTAGGATTAATTTATTAAGGATTAATTTATTAAGGATTAATTAATTAATATAATTAATTTAGAATAATTACCCAATGTAATTTAAAAAGAATTAATTATAAAATTACTTAAAACTTAATTTATATTTTGTTCTTAAAAAAGTCAATATGAGATTTTGTTTTTTTAAGATACTCTTTAAAATCTAAATTGTTATTTAATTTATAACTAGTGTTTGAAAACTAATTAAAATTAATTAAAGAAATTGCATATATAAAATTATTCAATCCTAAAATTATATTATTAAAATCTCATTGGTTCCTTTCAAGCTAAATATACTAATATGTAATTATATAAATAGTATCTAGTAAATATCTATTGAGACCCTTATAGTAAAATCAAATATTATTCCACTATAGCTCACAATTATTATGTGTAAACTTTATATTAAAATCAACTAAATTATTCTTATTTTCTCTAATTTACTCCTGCCATATGATTCATGAACCATTTTTTATTTCTCAAAATTACTCCTGCCAAATATACCTGCTCCATCATCTAGAGATATCGAATAAGACACTTCGGATGACACACATATCCACCCACTCCAACATCAGCAAAGATCTCTGCAAATTGATGATTCATTTTGCTGGTTCTCTCATCTGGTAGCAGTATACTGTCCAACACCACTTTTTCGTGTGTGGATGGTACAGATTTCCCATGGATGTTGGACAATGTAGAATCTCGGCATATAGTACCTGTTGCAATAAAAGGTAATATTTATTATTATTTAAGTTTTCTACTTATTATGTCATAAATGTTTAAATGTTAAAAATACCTGTTCCTATTAATTCTAAATCAGAGTTGAGGATTTCACATTTTTGATTGTTCGTAACATTGGTCGAATCCTGGAACTGCGAAGCAATGAATTCAGGAGCATTGAATTGTGTGGCGCGTCCTCCATTAGAAGAATTGACCGGTGCACGAATTCCCTGTTCAATATTTCCCACCATGTTGATCAAAACCTCCATTTGCCCAGACAAATTTCCTACCGTACTCTCCAAACTTCCCACCCTCATTTTCAACTCATCCTACTCGCCATGAACATGTCGGAGTCGTTTCTGTGCAATGGCACAAGCCTTAACTTTAGTCTTTGGTATAACGGTCCCAACACCACGGCTCCTACCCCTTGCATCCTTACCAAGCGCTTGTGATAAGATGTCTTCATCCACTGTCAATTTTTCTTCATCACTATCAGTGATCTTTTCCTTCGCTTTCGCAATTTGATCCTGTAATATGATAATACTTACATGAATAAGGAATTTTAAAGAATATGCAAGTTAATATTTGTTTAACTTACAAGTATGAAGAAGTGGCATCTGATATGCTACCATCTTCTTTCCTGTGTGTCTTCTCCCATACTTGACGACGACTGATATTTGTTGATGGACTAGCAATGATCTGCAATACAAGTTGATGCAACGACATGAATATCCAATCACAATGTGTAAATCATTTGAATGAAAATGAATATAATTTACCATTTCTTGTTCTATTTTAGCGTGACTTTTACGTCCTGCATGATGAGCATAACTGAGCAATGCTCTGTTCTTTTTGCCTATCTCCCTTCTTCCGCTCGCTTCAGGCGTTGCTTCATTTTTTACGAACTCTGTCCAATCTTCTTGAGCAACTATAGGTGGGCAATTTTTCAACCGTTCTTCGTCATTATTGAAAGTGTCATAATAAACTACTCTCAAGTTTTTCTTGTATCTCCTAAAAGCCTCGGCCATTCTCTTTAAAAACATTTCCTTTGAAAGCAGATCAAGCTCATAAATTTTCTGCAAAAAATATATTAAATTAAATGTTGTGCAAAGAGTTGAAACCATAATGCTATTGAATGAAATAGTTGTTGTCAAACAGATAAGGATACTTACCACCAATTCGTTCCAAACGTTGTCCTTGTATATTGCAGGTACTTTATTCCAACTTATATATGATATCGGCACATGAGCTCTTACTAGTTTACCGAGCGTAGTAGCGATTTTTCCAGCGTTATCTGAGACCGGAATACCAAGTAAGTTTTGATCAAATTTCTTCGCCTCTGGACATGACGAATGTGAAGATGGTGGATTTTCTGACATAGTTTTCTGCAAAATATAATATTACTAATTATTTGAATAAGTCACGATAATAATTATAGATGTATCAATGTCAACACTCCATAATATAACACACTTGCACATACAAAATTATTAAGTGACAACACCTGAAATTGCATTGGAATGTATAAAATATTCAAAACATACATACACACAATCGTGCAATTAAAAATATACAAACACACAATCATGTGATGTACGAATACTAATAAGTTAACATATGGATTTGGTAAGGTCTTCTAATTTTTCATTGTCTTCAAAAGCTGATTGATAGACAGTAGGGAACTCAATGTCATCCACATTTGTAGTCAACCGTTTTGGTGTATGCAAGACCACAGACCATCCGTTATTTTTTAAATCTTTTGAGTAGAAAACTTGACTCGCTTCTGATGCAAGAATAAATGGCTCATCATTCACGTTATTTTTGTTCTTCAATTTCTCTAAATTTACCATGATGAGGTTTGAAATAGGATCTATTTTTCAACCATTGACCTTATCCTCGACTTTTACCCAATCACAATAAAAAACTGTTTGTTCGAAGTCAGTGTAATCCAACTCAAGTATCTGTTGAATGACTCCGTAATACGTTGTTTCTGCTTCCTTATAATTTTTATCCTTGCCACTCGCTCTAAATTTTGTAATTGCTCTCATACATACACCGCTATTTTGTGTTACCATACGGTCTTCATACTTTTTCGTGGAAAATGAAAATCCATTCACTTGGTACTTCATATAACTATGCGTTATAAACTTCGGCCCGTGCACTAACCGCCACAGAGTTGGATCAACATCGATGGTCTTTAACAGCTCATTACATAACCATAGATTAAAACTTTGAACTACTTCCACGGTGGTAGCTCTGCCTCTAGGTTGAAATCTAGTACTTTTCACATAGGAGTTATACCTCCTACGAAAAACACATATCAAAATGTATATATAAATTGAATTAAAAAAATTAAAATTCCAAACAAGTTCGTGAACTTACTTCTTCCATTCATCCAATCCATCGTACTTATTAAGGACCCATCTACGCACCTGTTCAAACTGCACTTGGGTTAACGTTATGTCTTTACCATTATTCAGAGGTATCTCACCAGCAAACTCATCGTCCTCGTATAAAAACGCTTCGTGGGTATGTTTATGATTTCCAACACCTCCGTTTGGCATATATTCCATGCCGTAAAGACTAGCTTCTTGTACGATATATCCTTCTGCAATACACCCTTCAATGTATCTTTTGTTGCGCACATATCCTTTATATGTTTTCATCAACCTATAAATGTGATCAATTATATACTATAGACAGTAGCTATTTCTATGAAATAATGATGTGCATAACTGAAATTAGAAATTTACCGTTCAAATGGATACATCCATCTATATCTGACAGGGCCACAAATAACCGCTTCATCGGCTAAATGAACCATAAGGTGGACACTGATATCAAAAAATGCAGGTGGAAAATGTTTTTCGAATACACACATTGCTTCTACTAAGCTAGCCTTTGCTTTTAAAAGATGTTCCCTATTGATCACCTTTGAACACAAAATGTTAAAGAATAAACTAATACGATGAACAACATTTCGTAGATCCTTATGTTGTGGATAAGAATGTTGAAGCAATACCGGAAACAAATGCTGCATTATGACATGGTAATCATGTGACTTCATATTTCTTAGTTCAGGAGGATCGATGCTCACATTGTTGTGAAAGTTAGAAGAAAATTTGTTAGGCACTTTCAGATGTTTCAAAACGGTGCAAAACCGTATCTTTTCTTCTTTGCTCAAAGCGAAAGTTGTCTTTGGTATGATTGTTTTATTTGTTTCAGGATCTTCCATCACCCACAACTTTTGTTTTATACCCATGATTTTCAAATCCTTGCGTGCATTGATGCCATCTTTTGATTTATCTTTATGGTCCATAATGGTGCTGATGAGATGCTCCATGACATTCTTCTCCGTATGCATAACATCAATATGATGTCGGACCAAATTTGCTTTCCAATATGGTAAATCAAAAAAGATAGACCTCCTATACCATCTAGAAATATTGTCAACATCTTCATTGGTTGACTTTTTCCGTTTTCGACCAATTTCTTCTTTTTGTTTACCAACTTTTATTTTGATATTCGCTACTTTCTTTTCAACTTGAAAACCAATCAATGGCCATTTAGGGCGACGAAGTTCTTGTTCGTTGTTGAAATTTGTCTTATCGTATCGAAACTTGTGTTCGTTAGGAAGAAACATTTGATGTCCCATGTAACACATCTTCTTACTTTTAGGAAGATAATAAGAATAAGTGTTTTCCCCACAAACAGGACATGCAAAGTAACCGTGAGTTGTATATCCTGATAAAGTCCCAAAAGCAGGGTGATCATGGATTGCCCACAGCACCCTAGCTCTCATTGTGAACTTAGATTTATTTAGCGAGTCAAATGTAACTACTCCTTCCCATAACTGCTTTAACTCGTCTATCAACGGCTGTAAATAAACATCAATATCCTTTCCTGGTTGTTTTGGCCCAGAAATCAACAATGTTAACATTGAGAATTCCCTTTTCATGCACATAGACGGAGGAAGATTATATGGTACTACAATTACTGGCCAACAACTGTAAGGGTTAGAGAGAGAAACATGTGGACAGAAACCATCTGTTGCTATTCCAAGTGTGACATTTCGTGGCTCGGCAGCAAAAGTTTGATCAAATGAATCTGCCCCTTTCCATTGAGAAGTGTCACATGGATGACGCATTACAGTTGGATCAGACTTGGCACAACCATGCCAGGTCATCGCATCTGCCATCCATGGTACAGTATACAGTCTCTTCAATCTAGAAATTAAAGGAAAATGTCTTAATGTCTTTCGAGGTACTTTGGTGCATTTTCTCTCTTCGTTTAATGGGTTAGTGTCCGTAACTCAATGGAGTTGGTCCAGAGCCTGCTAACTCACTAGAACTGGGTCCAAAAGAGAAATTGCCTCCTAGTGAATTTTCAGTAGGATGTTGCAGCACTTTAAACTGTTTATTGCATTACGACTATGGATGGCATCATGAACACGTATTGTTTCATAGCCTGCTTATCCTGTATCAATTTTTAAAAGTTTCATTTGTTAATATATCATAGATAAAACCTTCAGCAATCCCTATAAAACTTTAACCATGTAAATAACTCAGATTAAAAATTACTAAACAATACAACCAGCAACCTGTCATACCAAAGAAATCCTAATAGAATTCAGTAAATCTCATTGTTTAAAAATATGAAGACCTACAAAATGATCGATGGTACATCAATTGCAAAACAACACCTGAGAGCAAACAAATAAAATGAACACACAAAATCAAGTAGAAAACTAATGAAGAGGACTGAGCGCAATCAAATAAAATATTACTACAATTCAACTTTTATAGTTCAATCTTTGGCTCAAATTTCATTTTTTATCTAAATATTAAGCCGCAACAATATATATCTCTTAATCTTTAATCATGCTAACCTTTTACCTTAACAGTAACATTCTATCCAATATGGTAGAACCTTGATTGGTTCCAGACTATAGGGTCCTCCATTGAACTAATAAAGTATCGCCCTCATGAACTGATTAAACTGGAGATACACCCTACTGTTGACTTTTCCTCTTGCTAATTACGCACTTAGTGCTTTTGTTTCTTGCATACCATTTTTAAGTCAGCTTATTGGAATAGCGATATTGAGCTAAAATACTATAAGGTAACCCTTAAATAGTGTTTGCCAGCGCCATTAATTACAGCATAACGTACATGTACGCATTGCTTGGGATGTTTTACATCCAGCAATTATGTGAAAAAATTTGTTACCATCTCTAACATGTGCATCTGCAAACAACAATGATATTGCGTGCAATTAATCATTATTGTCATAATGAATCAAGTTTGCAGATGCACAGGTTAGAACAACTCCTCGCTTGAAAAATCGAACATCCAACCCAAAATTTCACGAACCACCACCACTCAAAACTCAGACATTCTCAATTCCTGGTAGTACTGTAATTTATTCCAAGCTTCAAATCTTACAAACATTCATTTTATAGTTGAAGAATTCTAACTAAATATAAGGTTGCGCCAAAATTATATTGTGATGTGAACTGCACTTCCCATTAGATGAATCCTTAACTAAATGACCAAAAAACAAATTTGTAACCATCCCCAATATAAATAAGAAAATAAAATATTGAAAATATATTTTCCTTGGTCAATACATGGTAAGCTGAACATGTATATAAACAGTGGCCATGCATGAACTCAGAGTTACATAATGTTCTATTTTGATATTGATTTTAAGAGTTTGATCATTTAGGTTGTATCATTATGATAGTTCCTGAGGTGAACACTTAAAATTAGACAGTAACGTAGTAGAATGCAAATTGAACATAGTATATCAAATTGAACATAGTAGAAATCACAGCAACATACCTTCAAATTAGACAGTAACAGTTGTTCCAAACGATAAAAGGAGAAATTTGGAATTTAGCCTGCAATTTAAGATATGAATTACGATATTAAAATCAATATAATAGAAGTGGAACAGGAAGAACATCTTTCACATATTCTCTTCTTCTAATTTATAATATACATACATTCATGAAATGTTCGGTTAAATTTTTTATGACTTTGGCTCTAGAATCAAGAAATGTCGTCAACATATCTAATGTTGGGTTGCATTTTCCTATGGATTATGATATGGCCTCTCCATGCTCCCACATGAGTGTCAACAGGTGATATCATTAAGCAATATACTTTAACTCTATATCCTTTTAGGTTCTATCAATTTTAGAATTACTACATTTAGCATGAGTGGACTAGAGATGGCATCATTTAGTTTACAACAACCGAAGTATATAAATTAATAGCATGTAAAGTGGTCAATCAGTGCAATCAAGTTAAATAGGAAGCTACTATTATTTTTGTGATTTAACACTATAGATTAAATTGTGATATAATCATGGATATATAAGCCTATCGACAGATATTCGAAAAACCCAGTTGTAACTTGATAGGTTACTCTCACTTTACAGATTACTGGCAGCATGCATACAAAATGATTTTTTTTTCTTCCTGAAATGCATTAAAGTTTAGTTCTAAATTAGCTCAATCTAATGTCACGGCTCGTGTTCAGTACTCTCATGCTCATTATTGAATAATCATTGAATATCACACATAAAGCAGACTCATTCATACAACCGTAACCCAGTAAGGTCATATTTTAGTTCACTACCATGCACATAAACCATTTTACCATTGCATTGCATTACAATCATACACACACACACATACATATATGTACATACACACACAACACACACACACACACACACACACACACATATATATATATATATATATATATATATATGCATATCATATATATAGTACTATGTAAAATTAACAACATAAACAATCTGTTCACCATCACTTCCTCTCCTTCACCTTAACCATCAACCCACTTACCATTGCATTGCAAAGAGTTAAATTACATCTTATATGCATTAAAATATTTTATAGCTCTAACTTGGTTATCGACTCAAAAGAGCAAAGTCTTGTGTGTTATGCCATTTATTACTCAAAGGAAACTGTCTAGATTGACATATTTATCCTACTTTATTTAAACTGTATGTAATTTATTATCTATCTTTTTCATATTTGTTTATATAGCCGACCCACTTATTGGTATTGCGATTAATATAATGGTACCCATACGAAATTCAGCCCAAATTTGTATGTTGTTTTCTTAAAAATATGTCTAATTTATGAAATACGCTTTTGGACTTTGGTAGATGCCTCAGCACCTTTTTTTTGGAATATCCAAAGAACCAAGCTTCGCTTGTAAATTTCTTATTAATTCCACTGGTTTTTCATTTTTTATGGACCGGCATTTCAATATTAGGGTTTCATTTTATAAGCAAGGTAAGACCCCACTTATCTTTTGATTATCAGCTTGCATGCTCATTAAAATGCTTCTTCACTTTCAATTATAATCGATATACATACCCTTATCTGCGCAATACCAAGTCATAAATACATTAAGTCAAATGCTGCAGATTTTCTCCGTAAGAACTTGGTAAATTTTACATACCATATAAAGTGGTATTTAGAAACTTCAAAATAATCAAATTGTGAGTTTGACTTAGTTGACTATCTGAGAATATTTGTCTTCGGTAAAATTAGATGTAAAAGGACAAAAAATAAGGAGTAATGATATCAAAAGTTGTAAGGATTTAGAATTTTTGTTGATAACAAATTTATTTCATGAATTATAAATCAGAATGAAACAATTATGTTCGATATTCACAATTCAAATCAATGCAAAAAATAATGAGTGAGGACGTAAAAAATTGAAGCAAATCCAAACATTGAAACATTTTAATTAAATTGTATACAGTAAATCGAATTATTTCACCGAGGAAAAAAAGAAGCTGATAATACGCCTGACCTTTCATTTGGTAGTCAATCGAATCACCTATCGTCCATGCTCTCTCTAGTGATGCCGCCAATATTGATTCGCAAGTAAGAGAAGATGATTGTTGGGAAGGGTTTTTAGCTTTAATGAATCAAGGTTTTGAGGAGTTTAATTGAGGAAGGCGGACGAATTTTGGGAGAAACTCAGTTAAGTTTTATGAAGCGGGAATGGAAAGTGGAGGAATGCAAGCGGGGAGCCAGCAACGATTTGCGATGGGATGGGAGAGCACGAGATTGATATGAATTGGGAAAACGGAGAGATTGATATGAATTGTAGAAGAAATGGAATTTGGGGAAAACGATAAGTATGGGGCGTGTTTTGCTTGTAAAAGTTTCGCACCAAAAATAGGCACAACAAGTGATACGGCTAAAGACCATATTAGATATGATACAACTAAGAACCGTACCTAAACAAGAGGGAAATTGAATTAATTTGGAGGGAACCCATGCGTTTTGGGTGTAAAAGTTCTTGCCAATAGTAGGCACGAAATTGGATACGGCTGTAAGCCGTATCAAATTTGATACGGCTATTAGCTGTGTCCAAACAATTAGGTAGGGCTTGGAGCTGTATCATATTTGATACGGCTTTAAGCCATATCTAAGAAGGCGGATGGAGGGGTGGCTAAAACTGTATTTTGGTGTAGTGTCAGTTTCCCGACTACGAATAATGAAGCAGAATATGAAGCACTGATTGCTGGCTTAAAACTCGTTGGAGAACTCGGGGTTAAATCAGTTGAAATCTTTTGTGACTCGCAGCTGGTGGTGTACCAAGTGCGGGGAGACTACCAAGCAAGGGGACAAAAGCTCGCTCCATACCTTGCTCTGGTTTGGGAACTATTGGCCAACTTCGAACATTATGACATTTCTCATGTCCCGCGTGAACAAAACAAGGAAGCCGACTCGTTGGCCAAATTCGCAAGCACTGTCGATGCACAGCAAATGGGTTTAGTTCCCGTCGAAACCTTACACACTCCAAGCATAGATATGATGGAAGTCGATTTTGCGTTGGAAACGGAAATTGAGGAGGAGTCGTGGATAACCCCGTTCAAACAATACCTGCTAAACGGGACTTTGCCCGAAAGAAGAAGCGAAAGGCGGCAGGTCATTCGCAAAGCCGCTCGATATGTAATGCAGGGAGGAGTAATGTATCAGAGAGGGTTCTCGGTCCCTTTACTACGGTGCATTGCCCGTGATGAGACAAAGCGGGTCTTGGAGGAGGTTCATGAAGGAGAATGTGGCGACCATACTGGGGGCAGACATTAGCAAAAAAGATCCTCCGCTATGGATACTATTGGCCAACTGTAAATCGAGACATTGCAGACTACGCAAGAAAATGTGACAAGTGTCAAAGATATGCGAAAATCCCGAGAGCTCCACCAACAGAACTCACACAAATGGTTAGTCCCTGGCTCTTTGCAATCTGGGGAATCGACATAATCGGCTCTTTGTCGATATCCAAAGGTGGTGCAAAATACGCGATAGTTGCAGTCGACTATTTCACAAAATGGGCCAAGGCAGAACCTTTAGCCACAATCATCTCTAAGAAGGTCATTAATTTCGTTGTACGAAACATTATATGCCGCTTTGGTCTCCCTCGAACCATCATTATGGACAACGGAACACAGTTTGAAAGAAGAGAGTTCAAAGATTTCTGTTTAAAGTACGGCGTTGAGAAGAAGTTCGCCGCCGTTGCTCATCTGAAAGCTAACGGACAAGTCAAGGCCGTAAACAAAATAATCAAGTCCATATTGAAGAAGCGTTTGGAAAAAGCCGCAGGCAAGTGGGTAGATGAACTCCCAACAGCATTATGGGCTTATAGAACTACCCACAAGTGCCCGACTGGCCACACTCCATTCGCATTGGCATACGACTCGGAAGCCGTTATACCCATGGAGCTTGAAGTTCCATCGCATCGAGTGACATATTATGATCCTAGGACGAATCAGGATCTCTTGTTGGAATCACTGGACTGCATCGACGAAATACGTGAAGAGGCTGAACTAAGGGCGGTAGCACATAGGCACCGAGTCAAGTGATATTACGACGACAAAGTCCGCCCAAGGATCTTTAATGTGGGTGATCTCGTTTTGAAACGAGTTTTCCCAGTACCATCACGTATGAATCCCAACTGGGAAGGTCCATATGTCGTTGAACAGAAGCTTGGAGAGGGAACTTTCAAGCTAGCGACCGTTGATGGCGTGACACTCCCCCGAGCGTGGAACAGTGAAAATTTGCGACGTTATTACATTTAGCCTATTTCTTTCCTGTTTTAGGTACAATTGTTTGTTGTATGTTTTTATTCCGCTGATTCTTAGTTTCCTTTTTAGTGTGTAATTGGACAATTTAGTTTGTTTCATTAATAAAGGCTTAAAGTCGTCTGTTTCACGAATTATTGATGTTTCTGTACCTTGTAATCTGGTGATGAACCGCTGGAGTTACATTATTCCGTATGATGTACGAACTCGTATAAACGAATGGAATCTCCGAGTCCCCTGAGTGCGGACCGGAGTACTCTAAGTCCCCGGAGCGCGGACTAGGGTATAAACAACTCGAATCTCCGAGTCCCTTGAGTGCGGACCGGAGTACTCTAAGTCCCCAAAGCGCGGACTAGAGTATAAACGACTCGAACCTCCGAGTCCACTGAGTGCGGACCGGAGTACTCTAAGTCCCCGGAGCGCGGACTAGAGTATAAACGACTCAAATCTCCGAGTCCCCTGAGTGCGGACCGGAGTACTCTAAGTTCCCGGAGCGCGGACTAGAGTATAAACGACTTAAATCTCTGAGTCCCCTGACTGCGGAACGGAGTACTCTAAGTCCCCGGAGCGCGGACTAGAGTATAAACGACTCAAATATCCAAGTCCCCTGAGTGCGGACCAGAGTACTCTAAGTCCCCGGAGCGCGGACTACAGTATAAATGACTTAAATCTCCGAGTCCCCTGAGTGCGGACCGGAGTACTCTATGTTCCCGGAGCGCGGACTAGAGTATAAACGACTTAAATCTTTGAGTCCCCTAAGTGCGGACCGGAGTACTCTAAGTCTCCGGAGCGCGGACTAGAGTATAAACGACTCAAATCTCCGAGCCCCCTGAGTGCGAACCGGAGTAGTCTTAGTCCCCAGAGCGCGGAATAGAGTATAAACAACTTCAATCTTCGAGTCCCCTAAATGCGGACCGGAGTACTCTAAGTCCCCAGAACACGGAATAGAGTATAAACGACTCCAATCTCCGAGTCCCCCGAATGCGGACCAAATTACTCTAAGTCCCCGGAGCGTGGATTAGAAAATATTCTGAGTACCAGAGATGTGAAACGAGAATGTACAATTTCAAAGAATGTTCGAACAATGTAAGAATGGATTGGGAAATTATGCAACTCATAAGAACTTGAGTTTCGACCACAGTTGTACAGAAAGCTAAAAAAGCAAAAGAATCGTTCAAACGAAAAAGAAACTAAACTTTATTCAATAATCCAAAATGGGGTTATACAACCACTCCTCCAAAACTTGGAGTCAAAAATCTATCTACACAAAATACGAAAACGAAAAAGCAAAAGTAGTTACAGGACCTACACAAAATCTCGTTGAACGAGTATAGTGGCTATTTCTTCGGCTTCTTTTTCTTGTCTTCCTTTGTTTTCTCAGATGACTCCTCTCCCTCACCCTTCCTCTTGGACTTTCTGCTTGCCAAAGAAGCGGAGTCAGGAGTGGGAGAAGGAACATCAAGTGGTTTGGATTTGCCGGGAAGAATGACTTACAGAGGCCTATTCAACGGGTCGGTAAGTTCTAGTATTTGAGGCTCGGCCTTGATCTCGACCATCTTTTTCTTCTCTTCTGCGAGTCTCTCCTTCATGCTTACCTTCGAAGTATGTTCTGAGGCGCCAGTGATTTCGATTTCAAAACTCCCTTCAACGGGAGATGAAGTGTCAGACTTATCATCATCTAGCGCCTCAATCATTTGAGCATCAGGGCCGGGAGTTACTCCCACATGAGTGACATCGCTTGTTTTCCCTGCCTCCTCCTTGGCGTCATCGCTCCTCGGAGTTGGTTTAGGATTAGAGCGGCCTGCATAAAAAACATAAAGAACGAACATTAAAACCAATAACCGATCGTAGAAGGCGACGGATTTTTGAACTTTTAGGAGAAGAGTTTTATACCAGTTTCTTACTGGCTTTAAACTATGCGCGGAGTTTCACTCTCTAGAATGGGGGATAACACATGAGTGCCAAGACCGGGATCTTCCGGATCATAGCCGGCATGCTGCTCAAACGGGTCAAGTGCTGGCCGATCGGCCGGTTGAATAGGAGGAGGGGCTACAGCCTCGGTTCCAGATGGACTGGCTTCGTCATCTTTATTTTTTGACGGGGATGAGCCTTTACCAAAGAGAGCCATAGCTGCAGACAAGTCTGATGGCTCATTCCCCTTGAGAAATTCTTTCACTAGAGCCTCCTCATCGACTTCCTCAGTGCCCGACTCGATCTTTCTGATCTTTATTAAAGTCTCCCAGGCCTCAGCTAGAGATTCAAGATAGCCCTCGCCCAAGAAAGTCAAGTCCCGGTGCATGAGGTCGCGGGCGCTGTATTCGGCGATCAATGGGTTGAACATACACTTGACCTCTTCTCTACCGGCCTCTGCAGCTGCTTCAAGGTGGGAGTCGATCTCCTCAGAAGCTTTTCTCTTGCCCTCCTCACGAGCTTCGTCTTTCATTATCTCAACCTTAGCAAGCTCATCATCGAGCTTTGCTTTTAAGAGTCGTGTAGCAACAATTTCGTTGCAATATCGCTGGGACTCTTCTTGAGCGGCTATTTTCTCTTCTTTCTCCTTGGAGAATAGCTCTTTTAACTCTCTGACTTGTAGGGAGAGCGCGTCCCTTTCTTTCTGGATAGAATCTTTTTCTAAGGCAAGGGCCCCACTACGCTGGACTGCTTCATCAAGTTCCTTTTTGTGGGTCGCCTCTAGACGAGTGACGGCCTCGGCAGTGTCTTTTGCACTTTGTTCTGCAGCCTCGAGCTTGGACTTATATGAAGCGAGCTCTTCGTCTTGATTCTTGATGATGTCCTTGTCGAAGATAGCTTCGAGCTTCAAGCGGTCGATTTCTTGCTGACGCTCAACGGATACTTCTGAGACCTTTTCGACTATATGAACGAACGCGTCATGTTGAACATAAACATCATTGTTGCAGGCGATGGCACTCTGCTTGACGTGCCCTGGAATGTGGTGAATAGCTGGGAGGAACTTCAGGCCGTTAAAGCAGATCTTGGGAAATTTAGCTTTAAGATCGACCATCTTCTCTGCTATCGTTGGGTCAGACACAAGAATAGGGGGAGGAGGCTTTGAAAGTTCTGTTCTCTTTCGATGTTCCCGAGATTGCTGTGTTCTCGATGAACCAGAATGTTGATCTCCGGAGACATCGGGTTGAGACCCCTTCTGTGAAAGTTTTTTTCTATCTGGCTCAGTTTGAGGAGGGGGATCGCGAGAGTATGAAGACCGGGAATATATTTTCTTTCGATAAGACGACTCACGGGGACGGTTGTCTCGATCTTCGTAATCATCTTTGTCCCTACGTCTACCGGAGCCTGAATCCCTACTAGAATGGTGAAATATAGAAGAGCCGTGGAGGTGATCGAATCCGTGGGAGCGCCCCATGTCACCTGCATAGAGTAAAATAACATCGAGTTAGGAAGAATTGGGGTAATGGTAAAAATTGAAGTGTATGGTGAAGTGCATAGGTGCGTGTGTGTCCTAGTGTTCCCCCCGACGGACCAGTTCCTTTATCTTTACTGATTGGAGTGTCATCTCCCTGGACTGGGGCTTGAACTCCCATGTCGCCTCTAGCGGGCGAATGAAACTTAAGGGCTTCTGGATCGTCGAAATAGTAATTGAGTAGATCGTTGGGAATGGTAAGGTTCGACAGACCCTTTAAAGAACTTTCCATGTGCTATGAAGAAGCCTCTTTCTCTGGCGGGATGAGCGTAACTTTGGAAGTTCCGCCAACCTTCTCCTTCCGTATCTTATACGTCAATTTCTTTTTCCCCTTCGAAGGGGAAGATGACGTTTCGATATCATGCACTTCGACCAGCGGATCCTGAGTAGGACCCACATTCTCGCCTTGTGTTTCAGGAGCTTCACCCTCTTTGTTTTCCCCTCTTCTTGTACATCAGGGGTATGGCCTGATGATGATTCAGCTAGTTTTTTCCCTTTACTAGATGCGGGCTTGGAAATGGAGACGCCCTCAGGAAGGCTAATTCGGCGACCTCCTGCTAACAGTCCGAACCTCGATAACGACTCATTTGAAATGAGGGCTCGGATGTCCCGTTCCTCGGCAGGAAGAGCTCTAATGGCTTCGACAGTCTCAGAATATCCTCGGCCCTCAGAACGTGGGTTGATACCTGAAAAGATGAAATAAGAAGTTAGAAAAAGCATAGCTCCGATTGAGCGCGAATGTCGACTCAGGGAAAAGACTTACTGCCTTCAACCCATCTCCTCGCGAAACCAGGAGGGCAACGCACATAGAACCATTCCTGTTTGTACAGGGCAAATTTGCTTTATGCTTCGGACAAGATTTGGCATTTGTGGCGCGGCTCGAGGAACATGAAGGAGGGGCTATCTCTCCGCTTCTTAATCATGTAAATATATCTGATGTCGCCAGGAGTTGGAGGCCTAGAAAAGACGGTCATGAAGAGGAGGTAGGTGCCATAAATGAACGCTTGACCGTTTGGGTGCAGCTGTGATGGGGCGATGTCTATGTATTGCAACACGTCCCGAAGAAATAGATTGAATGGAGGCACACTGCCCATCCAGCACATAAACTTATTACATGCAGTATATCCGACTAGGGGCAGATGAGGACGATCATGCCTCGACGGAACCAACACGTCGGCGAAAGGGATTCCGTGGATGGAGCATATTTGCCGAAGCACGACTTCGTTAATCTTCGAAGCCAGTGAATCGATTGAATTGTCCAAGAGAATCGATGCCTCTAGGGCATCAGGAGCTAAATTATGAGCGGGGGAAGTCGATGGATTTGAAGTGTCCACGACTTCTTGCTTTGAAGACGGCCCGAGCCTATCTGAGACAGTGGCAGAGCTAGATTTTTTAGACATCTCCAATAAATAGTGAATCTGGCAAAACACCTGTGAGACTTGAAAAATGTTCAACGTTAGAATTAACAACATAAATCCCCCCCTCGTGCGGTGTGTGAACTAGTGCAATCATTCAAACATAAATGCTGAGAAATTATGGATCATAGAGTCGATGGTATAAGTTGAACTTTGAACTGTCGTCTTCGAAGACCGTCATCGCTGACCGTCTCCGAAAACCAGCCTTGCGATGTTTTCAATTTGGAACTAGGAAGTTACCCGTCTAGAATAATTTGGCAAAAATTAAAATGTTGTTGTTCGGCCTTAGTATCGACCGGCCAAACTATCGACCGGCCTATCTATCGTTCGGCCTAAACCTTGGTCGGCCAAATTATCGTTCGGCCTAACTATTGTTCGGCCTGGGTATCGTTCGGCAAAGCGCTGTTCGTTCTAAGTTCTGTTCGGCCGAAGTATCGTTCGGCATCCTATCTAGTTCGTACTTCCTCCCTATCCTTCCATTCCACTGCTCGGCATATGGTGAATCACGCCGAACCAAAGTTACGCCGAGCCCTAACGCTAGGCACTCCTTCCTTAAACAATGCTTTCAATTTTCTTTTCTTCCTCCGTCCACACCGAACAACGAGTTCGTATCGTTCGGCGAGTCATACCGGACCATGTTGTTCGACATTCTAGCCAATTCCTGCTCCTCCTCCATTCTTTCCCTCCAATCTCGGTCGGCACGAGAAAACCATGCTGGACCATAATACATCTCCCAACTACTCCCTCGTATGCTCATCATTAGCCACTCCTACTTTCCTCCACATCATCTGGCCCTAAAAGAACATCCTAATCGCAGTTTGATTCTCTCATCCACGCAACACCTATCGGCTACAATTCCGATTTACGAACTTGAGCCTCTTATTAAAACTTTTAGTCAAGGGAAGGATTTAAATGAGGGGATCAATACCTAATTAGTAGATCGAGACTTGGGAGAATTCTGAAGTTGAGGGCACGGTTTTAATTAATGCCGAGTGGATGGGGAAGGATTGTAAAGTCTTTGGAGGCTGTTAACAGGCGAGTTTTCCAAGTATAAGATAGAAGAAGTGAGTGTAAAAAAGAGAAGAAGATGGAGCAGGCCGGCCTTTATAGGGAAGAAGAAGAAGTCGAAGAGACGATGACCGTTAGAACCGGTCAAAACGAAGTCGTTCGGCATACAAGGAGCGTTCGGCTTCAGCTATTCTGTTTGGCACTCACATATCGTTAGGGCCACACCACCTCACCTGGTAATCACAAGAAGACATCTCCGAAAGCAATAAGCTAAGGATCAAAGTGAAGCATGGAGGATAAACAATTCAAAGCGTATCACGTTCGGTCATGTGATACACTTTGGGGGGCAAGTGTTTCCTGGAGATTTGACCAGGCAACTTAGTACTCGGCATCTCTGTCGTTCGGCTCCACTGGTTCGGTCGGCGTCATGATACGCTCGGCATCCCGGAAGCGCTCGGCATCAAGGAACGTTCGGCATCGAGAGACGTTCGGCATGGTATAACGTTCGGCATGTACGAACGTTCGGCATGGTAGAATTGTCCATCATAAAATATCGTTCGGCCTAGCTATTGTTCGGCCTAAGTGTCGTTCAGCCACGACATGGTTCAGCCTTGATAGCGTTCGGCCAGAGTATCGTCCGGCCTAAGTACTGCTCGACATTCAGTCGTTTAGCACAAATACACTGGATCGGCCTCCAGTATCGGTCGGCACAAATACTTCCCACGGCATTCAGGGTGTTCGACCTCACTTCTGTTCGGCATGAGAAGGTCGTTCGGCATTCAAGCCTAGTTCGGCATTCAGCGTTCGACATCTTTGGATCGGCATATGGAGACCACCCCATTTGGGCCGAGGTATTCAGCTACCAGGCCCACCAGGAAGTCCAACCCATCTTTGTCTATAAATAGAGAGGCAGGGGCATAGTGAAATGGATCTTTTTCCAAGAACACTGGGGAGACTCTGCCGCTTTCAAGACTCATCCTCTTTACTTAGCAATTATATTCAAGTAATTGGCAAACGGATTGTATCTGTAATCAATTATCTAGTAAAACAATAAAGATTAACCTCAAAGTGGACATAGGCAGTTAAGCCGAACCACTATAAATCTGGTGTTCTCGTCTTTGCATTCAACTTAACATATTGTTCCTTGTTTAAATTTACTTTAATCATTTATCTCTCTACACAATCTTTCTCAACGAGGTTAGTGACCAATTTTGGTGCTAACAATTATATAAACTATTTTAATCTATAAACTATTTTTAATATATTAACTATTTTAATCTATAACCTATTTTAATTTATAAACTAATTTTAATATATGAACTATTTTAATCTATAACCTCTTTTTAATATATAAACTATTTTTATATATATTATTTTAAATTTATAAACAACTTTTAATATATATTTTATGTATAAACTATTTTAATGTATAACTATTCCAATATATAAACTACTTTCAGTATTCAAACTGTTTAAAGTTGGAACTGTTATGATTTATATTCAATTCATTTAAATGCAAATATTTTGATATGATGGTTTAACCTATTTTGTTGTTATGATTTTGAAAACGAACATGATTTAAAGTGGATAATGATTTCAAAAGTGAATATGGTTTCAAAAGTGATACGATTTTGAAGTGAATATGATATTTTGATATCAATTATGAATCGGTTTAGAAATGTAAAAGAACACACCGGTGTGAAATAAGCGTTTGGTTGTTAAAGAGACTGGGATCAGATATTGTCATACTCTCTACCAATACCGAAAACCACTTTAACAACTATGCACGTGGTAGAGAATCCAAAACGAACTAGGATGGTTTGGCGAATGCAACTGTATGAGGTATGAACGCAGCTTTGACCCCCTCGGGTCAGCTTGATATGACTAAAACAAGAGCTATACCTGAGCCAAGTGAGGTCGCTCCTCCGATCGAACATGCTTCTTCGATACCATATCTATTACTTTGTGATTGATTTGGTGGCCACCTTCGATTTGATTATGGGAGTGTGTTTCGAGTTGGACGGTAGTAGCTACTATGCATTACCACCAGCCCGGTTCTGGAAAACGGTAGTTGCAACTTCGATAAGTTTCATGTCATATGCCAATTAAAATATCTAATACAACCATTAAGGAATGCTTTAGGTATAGGCTTTCCTTGAGAAAATGATAATATTTATTTCTTATAAATATTTGGTAAAAAGCATTCAAATCACATCAAAATGAAATTTTGATTTTTTCAGTATAGAAAATCATATAATAAATATGCACTAGTGTAAAATCTTGTCATGTTACATTGCCATAAACTATGACTTTTTTTTAAAGTTCTGAATTCAGAAATATGGAAATAAAAGCATGCACTAGGTTAACAAATATTCTTTGTTAATATAAGTAAAGTATAAAATGGTTGTTATTCTCTAATAAAATGAGTAGACTAAAAATCAAATTATGGCAACACAGAGCAAGACAATATCAAAACTTAACAGAGGAGCAATAGAAATTCAAGGCATCACGACATGAAACTTTCTTACAAACACACATACACATAACTGTGTAGAGTTAATCTATGTTAAAATGATCATGACATTGATGACTGTACAAAGGCTACTAAGATGATAAACTAAGTTACCAAAGACAATCACTTTATACAACAAACTAATGATTAAAATCCTTCCTTAGCGTCAGTGTTTGGATAAATGAAGCTTCATTTTCGCTGAAACAAGTTGGCTGAGGCATAATAAGGCATTTGAGCTGATTGGTTGAGGCAAGACAACATACTAGCTGCCGTTTTCAGTAAAATCAATAGGTTACAATTGCTACCTCCATGAGGGTTGGAGCAAAATATGATGTTACCTTTTCAATTTTTACAAAGATATAAATATGTTACTATTCATGATTTCTAGAGATAATGAAATTTATACAAAGATTTATATAAATGGATATTTCGTTAAATTACTTCATCCAAATATAAATGTAGTTTAACTTAGACATAATATATATTGTTCAACAAATCACGCACCAAACATATAATTTGTGACTTCCGTTAAATCGGTATGTCGAAAGGGAAACTATAATTTTATAGAAAAAACAAAGATCCCAAATGTAACGACCCTAAATTTTTGACATTGGAAATCAGAATATTTAATTGGTTTTATATATCTGGAAGTCAGTTTAATTTGAAATTCAAATATCAGAATGAATTTGGCGATTAAATTATTGAATTTAATTTATTTAAGTTGGGTAAAAATTTGAATCTTCAGTTTTAAGCTGATTAAAAATAATCTGGAGGCTTAGAAAATTCATTTTGATTATACTGAAGATAAAAGAAGCTTCAGAATTGAATTTGGAGATGCTTTGTTCAGTTTTGAAATTTTATTGTTTAAAATGATAATTAAAAATAGCTTTTCGAGGCACAGTCTCGGAATTCGATGAAACCAGTTCCATTGGATCCATAATATTGTATTATTATCAGATTTCAATTTTTGTAATGTTTGGAGTGATCGTTTGGCCGTACGATAAGCAAACGCGCTGAAATTAAATAGAAAAATTGAAATTATAACTGGTTCAAAAAGCTATCTTCTCCATACGATCAAATTTGAACTCGAAACCTTTTCCATTGCGTTCGGAATAGACATATAACATTATAAACGCCTAGCGTCACACCTTGATAGGAAGTCGAAATTTTTGCTTCGTTTTCGAGTCGATTTGAATTTAAAATTTAAATAATATAATTTTATTTGTTTTCGGTCAAAAACATATCATATCAGCCGTTCCTCCCTCAAATCACTGATTCCTCTTCACGTGCTTCCTCTTTTCCTTCTACTCAACATCACATCTCTCCTTGCAATTCAGAATCAAGTCAAAATAAAAGAAAAAAATGGCCGAAGCCTTTCGTTTATAAAAAAAAGAAATTCAATGCCGAGCCTCTTCATAAATCAAACTGCCATCTTCCTTCGAATCCAATTCCCTCTTCAGTTCGTTTTAAAAAAAAATTGGAAATCAGCAAAAGAAAAAATATATTAAAAGGGGAAATCGCGAGTTTGGTCGCGAGCTCGAAGTCTCAGGCGACGAAGGCGGCGAGTCATTCTCGCGCTCAAGCATGATGTCGAGGTCCGATATTGGCGAGGCGATTCTCAAGTTTGCCGATTGAGTGCTGAAGTCGACGACGATCTTAGGATGTGGTCGTGCGCACGAGGATCGAGGTGATCTGGTTGATGCTCGAGTGGGCAGTAGAGGTAGAGTCGCGATGTATTGGGGCTCGACTAGGAAGAGACGAACGACGGCAAGGGTTGTAGCCACGGCGCGATGCGAGCAGTAATGGTGGAGGGTGTTCAATGGTCAGGGTTCGTGATGATTCGATTGCGTCGGCGTGTCAATGAAGGGTTTCGATCCCTGTTCGTCATCGTTAGTGAGGCATAACATTTTAATTTAAATGTTCTTAAGTTAAACTGGCAACTTAATATTGTTTCAAATTGTTTTAAAATAACGGTAAAGTATAGATGCAGGTTTTTTTTATATTTACAGAAAACAGATTTTTAATATGTATATGTATTAATGCACATGCTTTAAATTTTAATATGTACAGGTAAAAATAGAAATTAGTTTATATAGATTAAGCTTGAAAGAAAATAGGAATATTTGATATGGATTATTTTTATAAATATTATATATATGTAGTTCTAATGAGAAATATTTTTACCCATTCTAAAACTTGCTAGTTTAAATTTTCAAAGTAATGAATTATGGAAATAAAATTTTCCAATAAACTTATTTAATTATTTTTACCAAAGGTTATATTATTATGTTTAGTTTTTGAAATTTAATGTTTAGTTAAATATCTTATTTAAAAGAAAAATATGTGTTTAAAAATAAATTATTGGTGTAAATCCAATTTATTATCTAAAATAAATAACTAGTGATTAATTGTTTGACTAATTCAAAATATTAATCAATTGTATAAAATTATTTATACAAGGTCAAAAACGGTGAAGAAAACAATCTGGAATGGAAATGGATTGCAAATTATAGCAAAGGTGAGATCTTCTCACTCAAATTAAAATTGGAATTGCAGTTATTGATTGTCTGTTTGGATTGTGATAGTATATATAGTAGTATATAATAATATATATATATTGGTATATACATATATTAGAGTTGTTGATTTCCCGCATTATATAGCGGATGAGACCTTATTGCGCCGCATAATAGCGGATGATATTTTATAAATCCCATATACCGCGATATTCCACCTCGAAGTGGAATGGGTATTTAATTGTTGTGTTAACATCTGTGGATGCAGGGCAACAGGTTGGAGGGATCCAACTGGATTCCTCAAATATTTGAATTTGTTTCAATGTTGTGTGTTGATTTAATTATAATCTGTGTATGGTTATATTTGTGATTGAAATTGTTGAAGGCTAAAATTTAGCCGAATGTATTTTTTGTATCGCTAGATACCAGAAATAAATAAAATTGGATTTTTGAAATTTAAAGTTGGAAATTTTAAGTAAATTCTTTTTGAAAGAATTGGGTGAATTTAAAAGAAAGAATTTAAAAGCATAAAGTTGATTTTTGTAATCTGATTGAATTAATTCCAAAATATAGGAAGTGATTTTTTAATTAATGGGTTTTGAATAATATTGTTAAAAAGTTAAAGAATTCATTAAAAAAATGGAATTTTAAATAATTTGGAACGAATAAAGGAATTTATTTAAAAGGTGATAAATTTCTAGAAATCAATTTGGAAATTGATTTGGTGTTTAAAAATAAATCCTGGGAAATCCATTCCGAAATCGATTAAGTGTTTAAAATAAATATTTGGAAAATTAATTTAGTATCTAAAATAAATTTGGAAATCAATTTGAAAGTTGATTTGGAGTTGAAAGTGAGTATTTCAGAAATCGATTTGAAAATCGTATAAAAAGTGAATATTTAGGAATGTAAAATTCAAATGTAATTTATAAAGGTAAGGGAAATTTGTTTTAAAAATAAACACTGATTTATTTTTAAAGTGTGGAAATAAATTTACGGATTTGGAACGTAAATTTAAAATGAATCGATAAGGATTTATTTAATTGGTTTAAATGGACCATTTTGAAATGGAAGTGTATTTTCCTTGAAAAGTTGAGTATATTTCCAAAGTATTTTTAAATTATAAATGAAGAAATTCTGAAATTGGAATTTAAGGAATATTTTGGAGATAAAGTATTTGAACTTGGCAAATTTCCAGTGGGAATGAATAAATATTTGGAAATATATTCCGCGTAAGGAAATTGATTTGAATTTTTTTTTCAAAAGATAAAAGTTGAAAAGTGATTTGAAATTTGTTTTCAAAGTGTTGAAGTGTGGAAAAATATATATCTTGTGAAGATATTTTGAAAATAAATAATTTGGGAAAATTATTTAAATCTGATGATTGTTGTGAATGTTGTTTGATAGTTAAATCACCGACTATCAATATTTGCCTTTAAATGGGTATTTGTTGTGATTTGCTTGAAATTTGAATGCAACACTTATTTTGAAATATGCGCTCATTATTCGGTTTAGCTGGGAAAGGACCTTTATGTCAGATAACCCATTCCGAATAATGATACGACGTGTATGGATAGAATTTGAAAACCGGTGGTGAAGGCCGGATACTTTTGAAAACGAAAGGATTACCATCGAGTGTCTCTGCATCGGTTCATTCCCGGTATAGAGATTTTATCACCCTTTTGTGATGGGAAGTCCGGACGTGATTAGAAATTTTCCGGATTTGCAAGGGCTTCTTTGGAAGTGCCTTCGGTTCTGTTCGAACCCGGAACAGACTTGTATGGTTGCATGTCTAACACTACACTTTGAGATATAAAGCTGATTTCTTTCAAATACATTTCTGTTTGGTGGCGGAGATTTATTCTCTTAGCTTAACACCCTTCTCTGAGATGTACGAGCTCAGAGGTTATCTAGTTGAAAGTTATCAGTGATATACTCCCAATTTGGTAGTGTGGCATGCTAAGTGTTGCTTTGTGTTGATGATCATTCGTTGATCATTTGTGATCAAAGCATGGCTTTCGTGTAAAGCGTAGCTTTGTGGACGCGACCTCATCGGACTTCACACCCCGGGAATGGTGAAAACAGGAAAGATGCGGCAAGGTTATGAGGGTCGCTCCCTTTAGGGTATGTCATTTCCTTCTGGAAAAAGGTGATATTATGGTATGGAGCCCAGATATTTACCTGTGCGGTTGCTCCAATCTCATTTACTGTGTGATTGTTGCCTTATGATCGAGGCGCCTCGGATAAAGGTCCCAAAGGACCGGGGGGTGGCATACTCGAGTAGTAGTTACCTAGTTACAGAGGTAACTCGGCCTTGTGTTGGCAGAGATCCGGGTAGGTTCTCGGGACGTCCCGCCAGAGGCGTTCCCATGTGGCATAGGAAGTTCTTAGCATGACCATTTGTTGGAAATCCAACTCCCAATACGAATCTTGTACGGTTTTAGTTGTAGAACCTGCCATTTAACATGGCAGCTATAGCAGGCATAGTATAATGGTACCTATGCTGGCTAAGATTAATATTATACTTTCGAAATGTTTTCCCTACTAGACATTAATAATAATATCAACTGATCTTTCATAGTAAGCATCTTTGACTATCATAAGGAGAAATCTCCTCCAATTCTGCGTTTGCATTGTGTGTGTGGCGGGAGGCCTTATGGTAGTTTCATTTTCCAAAAGCATTGCGAATTTCTTTTATTTTCTTTGTGGAAATAACCGTTTTATGATCTCACACCAGTCACCATGACTGACTCAGAGTTTATTGTTCCCTTTCTAAACTCTGGGTGCCCATAATTTTCCATACGGGCAGCCTAGAGTTATGTTATCAGGATAATCTAGATATTCTAGAGCTCTGGAGGCAAGCTGGATGGCGAGACGTACTCCCATACTTGTTTATTTATTCCGTTGTGTATTCTGTATGAGGACAAGTTTATATAACTGTCCATTGTTGTATTGAGTTGTATATTGACTCTCATTGTTGTATTGTATAAACTGATATAGTTCTTTGTTTAAAAGACTAGTGATTATCTATTATATATTGTTCCGCTGCGAATGTGAGATTCTGATATTGATTCTGTTTCTGTTTTTCTGCTCTCTTTTTCTTCTGTCTTCTTCTACCTCTTCTTTTTAACCATAATGATTCGGTTTTCCGGCATTCGATTGTGCGGCAGTTGATACAGTGGACGTATTAATGTCGACTTTCGAGCATCGAAAGATCGTGTCGTTACACCAAATTAAATTTTCCTAAACCTGAGTGCTTACGTAGTAATTTTGATAACATTGGGGCATGTGACTAATGTTTTATCGCAAGCCTCCCACTTAGTATCCTGAGCAGACCAGTCTACCTTCTAAAGAAAGAACAATAATATTATCACATATTCCTAGTTTCTTTAAATTTTTGAACGTAAAAATTTAAAAATCAATTGCAACTTAAGGTGATATTCTTTTTTAAAGCATAAACAAAGTGGGTAACAACCAAATTGTAGTGGTCACCTAGGTTATTATAGTCATCCTATACCTATGATTATTATTTAACTAACATGATCCAAAATATCAAAACGATTTAGTAGAAATTGATATAAATTTAATAAAGAGGTCAATAATTTACATGATGAAGCGCTGCCTTTCTTTTGTGTCATAGTGCATTAATTGTTTTCGTTGTTCCTCCACTGCAAAACCAACTAAGGTAGAGGCTAAAAATCATGGTGCCATATGAATAATTTATATAATACCACACATTTCAGTCAGTATTTTTGTTAGATTTCGCTCATCCAAGTCCTATAAAGTACTACAACATAAAGGAAAAAAGAAAACAGTCAAAAGTATATAACCAAACAATATTATACAATTACAAATTGGTTATGAGCCTAATGTGATAGTATTTTAATCGAGTATGGTTGGAACAATTTAGTTTTGATGTAATTCACACTTTTAGATGTATAATTCTTTACATCACTCCTTTATTTTTTTCCCAATCAACAAGGTTTGTTCTAAATTTCCCAAAGACGAGATGAAATTTTATCAAATTTAGCAAAGTTAGCGGTATTACCAATCTAGCAATAGCAAAAAATTACATAAATTACAGAATGATAATAGTTCAAAAATTACTTCATTACCTCGATTAACTCGAATTATAATAGTTTGACAGCATGCTTTGTGAGTGGAGAAGTGGAGGAAGATGGAGAAGTAGACGATGTCACACCTGGTGATTGGAGGGGTTTTCCTAGGGTTGGGGAAAACTGTGAGATTATACGCGATCGATTTGAGTGAAAAGCTGATATACGTGATCGATTTGTTGGGGCGTTCTTTTTTAAAGATGGATGAATTTAGGGTGCGGGATCGACATGGAAATGTTAATTTGGTGAAATATGGGCGTTCCTTTTTTTAGAAGCAGAGGTGAGGGTTAGCAAGATGGAACGGAGGGGGGGTCATTATTTTTGGTAATATTTGAATGGTCCATAGCTGTCTCAAAATTGCCACGGCCAATGACCATGCTAGTTTATTGTAACAACCCGGAGTTTTTTATCGTGAAAATTCCAGATAGTTAGGAAAGAAGAAAGAGAAAGAAGAAGAAGAATCAGAAACTCAGAACTGATTCTCACAAAACGCAGCGGATCAAAATATAATATCAGATAATAGCAGTTATACAAAGGAAAATTGTATCTATTAATTTACATTCAATACATCAGAGTTACAACATTTACATACACACTGGACAGATAAAATCAACATGTCCTAGATAAACTACAATATGTCACAGTGGGATACACTCATACGTTCCTGCCATCCAGCTCGCCTCCTGAGCTCTAGGACGTCCTAACCTGAAAATCTGTAATACTCGGTCTGACCCGAGCATTACAACAAAGTAACACCCGAGTCAGGCTGGAAACCATCGTGAGTAAACTCATATATCCTGAAATACTAAGTTATAAAGCCTCTTTGAAACCAGGGTAACTCGTACCTCACTACGAGTTCTTATCTTGTTATAGTCAAACACTTATTTCACAAAATAATATCTAATTACCTTTACTTAGTTTCAATGGTCTAGTTTACTTTATTTATTCCATTCCAGCCTATTTGATTTACAAGTCAAATCTATAAAGAATTATAGATTACTAATCAAAGTAGTTCCGGATATCGCTGATATCCGATCCCGGTCTCTTCGAATTCAATACCATTTTTAATCCAAGTTGTTTAAGTTAAATAATTCAATTAAACTTCAGAACAACATATTCACACATCAATTCTACACAGATAGATAACTTACATGATCTCAATTCAACCAAAGCATTTCATATCACAGAACACCATAATTTATCAGACTAGAGATATTAATCAATCCAAACATTCAATATAATTTAATCATCCATAAGCAAGATTAATTAGTCCATTTCTAATCAATTTAATCAACACAAAGTCAATTAATTACTTTTATAAATCCTGCTTAATTAACCTTAATTAAACCATTTAATTAATTATTGAAATTAATTACTTATTCTTTAATCATTTAATCATTCACGTAATTAATTAACCTTTAATTACTTACATTAATTAATGATCCTTTAATTACATTAATTAATTATCCTATAATTACTTAAGTTAATTTATTAACCCTTAATTATTTATATTAATTAATTTATTAACCCTTAATTAATCACATTGATTAATTATCCATTAAGTAATCAGGACCTTCATTAGTTTAACATAAACCCTTACCTTACTATATATTTAAAATTTAAAACTGTTATACATTTACTTCGAGTTCAACCGGTACCCAACCCGAGTCACACCCGAGAACTTCCTCTTTTTCTTTAAAAACTTATTTTAGTTTTAAATATAAAAACTGTTAACATGTTACAATCTCACGCGAACACTCGAAACCGAACTCGAGTCACAACCCAACTATCCCGAGACCAAACCCGAGACCACCATCCTCTTCCACGAACAACCCAATCACCATGCACACCTGATACCGTACACATGCACAGGCGAACGCCGCCACTCCAGTCATTGCCGCCACCTCCAACATGTCGACGACAACCACCCCAAACAGTCCCACCACCCAGATCTCAAATCAAACCGGAAATCGAAAACGAACAAACATACACAAACTGGAACCGAATCCATCGTTCAAGATCCACCTCGACCTGACGCCTCCGACCATCAGAAACCACGAAACTCCGCCCAAAGCTCCATCGAAGACCCATGCTTCATTTCCCCCATAACTGATCGTCTCCGATGCTCCATTGACGACGCAAACCCCTCGCAACCCTATCGATCAAATATGGTTCGAAAACCCTAATACGACGCCGACCAGCCACCAACATGGACGAGAAATTCTCTGACTATTTTTACCATGACCCTCGACCTCCGTACCACCTCCAGTAACAAACTCGACCTTCCCGAGTTCACCCATCACCAGAAATAGCCCAGAATCCATAATCTGATCAACTACGATTATCTCACTCGATCTCAAACTAAAAATCCCATTTTAACTTTTAAAAATCACGATTTGAGATGAGGATCCAGGTTTTATAAATGAATCAAGGAATTTTGATGTTTGAAAAATACATGTTTTTAAGTTTGAGACCGTTCTTTCTTAATTTCCAGATAATTTTCAACTTATTTTACTTAAATATATTTTTAACACTTAGATCTTGTTAAACTAAATACTTTTTGTTTAAACATTAACAGAAATAATAGATTTGGAGAAAAAAAATTGCATTTATACTTGTTTTCAATCCCTGTGAACCAGAGTAGAACACACAGACATACATACTTATTATATACATATATATAGGAATTCATATTTATACATACATACAAGCATAATTCATATCATACATTTAAAGATCATCACATGCATCAAATATTTTCTCATGCAAGCAACTTAAACAGATTTAAGTTTTTAGCAAAAAGTTTACTCACCTTCTTAAAACAGAGGCCTAGAATCTGGAAAGAATATCGGAAACTGTTGAAATGAAATTTGAATCCTGAATTGTTAGTTTGCTTTTTATCTTGAAGCCTTGTTTTAAGTTGAGTTGTTGTTTAAGTTTGTAAGATGGTAGTGCCTACTTATTTTCTGGTATACTTAGTTTTGTGAACGAAAATGGAACAAGAAGGATATATATATATATATATATACAAAAGGTTTTATAGGGATATGTATTTACTGGTACAAATGTTTTCTTTGGTCGGATTTTTTTTTCTCTTCTTTGACCAGACAACATTTTGTGGAAAATGAAATGATTCATATACATTTCGAAATGACACTCTTGTGGGCTTTGAATTGATAGCATTTAATGTTTCATCCTTATCCATTGATAGGTATGTACATATTTTTATTTTCTTTTCTTGATTTCTGCAACTTTACTTATCAATTAATCTTAAAAATATCTTTAAAAATCTAACTTAGTTGTTACTAACAATTTACCTTTAAGGATCATAATCTAAATTTGAACATATGGAGAGGAAATGAATTAATTGGATATGCATGTGCCTGTTATTCATCCAGAGGCTTATATCTATATACATTTACATAGCATGCACAGAATAAACCATCTCTATATACACTTAAAACACTTTAATTTATACATGCAAACACTACTCAATTTGTTGATCACAAGCACAATCATATAACAGATTAAGTTTGATTATTTACTCACCTGTTCAACTTAAAAACAGAGAACAATATTGATTTGCTTTGGAACTAGATGTTGATCTAGAAACTGGAAGCTTAAAACTTTGAATTTGCTTGAATTTGTTGAGCTGATCTTGCCTAGCTTGCCTCAGGTTTGGAACAATTCGAAAGTATTGATTGTTGTTGAATTTCTTTGATTTTTTTATACTTATATTTAGTATTGATAAGATTGACTTTATTTCAAGCATTATTATCTAGATTATATATATATATAGAGAGATCAAAAGTTAATAAGGTAGAGCTTTACTTTAATTTAAATGTGAATAAGATAGATTTTATTTTAAATATTTTTGAAAGACTTTATTTTAAATTTTTAAATCATAGCTTTCTTCCAAAATACACACACACATATATATATATAAATAAATGGTACATGTTCCAAAAGTCTTATTTGTTTTTAAAATGATAAGTTGAATTTTTGTAAATTAATTAGACTAAAATAATATTACCAAAATCCCGGGTCATCACAATGTATATTTTAACTATTCGATATTTTATCTAGTATATATATATATATCTCTGTGTGTGTGTGTGTGTGTGTCCATGCTTATGTATGTCTAATCCTCATATACATACACACCTATGTACTTATATATATATATATATATATATATATATATATATTTATATTTGAACACAATAAGACTTGTCTATATGTTTATATATATATATATAAATATATTTGAACATTTATCTTTATCTAATCTATGGGATTTATCTTATCCAGAGATATTAAAAATGATATCTCTAATATAGTTTTTAATTCAATATATATATATATATATATTAAGATATTTTAATTATCAGAATTTTATTTGTTCGACTTAACTAAAGTAATATTCCAATGATTTAATTCAATTAATTACCAATTAACAACCTTTAAAAATCTAGGTTGTCACATTACTCCCCCCTTTAGATGTTTTCGTCCTCGAAAAGGAACGAAACAAATTTATGAAAATGCTTAAAATCAGATAAAAATTCTTTGATCATTTTTAAAACACATTTTAATATCTATATAATATTATTTCAAAGTAGTTTTTATAAAAATACTTTTATAACTCAATGTTTCGACAAGTCCATCCTTGTTCTCATAAAAATTCAGTCATACGTTGACCAGACGTAGGACTGAAAATCTATAAGTACTTGGTAAACTCGTTTCCAACACCTAGTGAAAATACTTGGAAAATATTTTGGTGAAAATATAGAAAACAGTTTCGAAAATAGAGAAAATATCTTTGGTGAGAATGCTCTGGAAATCATCACCCCCATCCATGGTCGCAGTTAACTCGATGGTTGCATTGCCATCCCAGCAAAATCCATAGATAACTGTAGGCCTCCGCACCCCTCAATTACACCATGGAACCCGCTACAGATCGCAGTTGTACCCGGGCTTTACGTTGCTATCACAACAAAAACCCATATAACCGTAGGCATCAGCGCCCTTGAATTTCGCTGCCAAAAGAATAACACTCCTCCACTCGACCATAGATCGTGGCCTACCGTTGTTACGTTGTCATCCCGGCAAAATCAAGTGTAGACTGTTGGCACTCATCCTCCACACGATTTTCGTTATGGTCCACACAGTAGATCGCAGGGACACCGAGTTACACTGTCGTCACAGCGTAACCCAAATGCCCCTATAGGCATCAGCGCCCTCGACTTTCGCTACCCAACAATCCTCCGGAACTAGTTTGTCCGGACTCCTCACAGGATCAACTTTATAGCCTCCCCCTCTTTGAGGCTCACGGCAGTACCACTCTGTGGCACTCCTGAGAAGTTCATTCAAGGGAGTGTCTTTTTCCCCAGATCCACTTTCAAAACACTTTATACTATACACATATAGTATTTCCAAATCATACACCTAGTATGAATTCCATATAAATCTCCTTTCTCAAAATCGATTATCCTAAAATCGATAATTCACAAACTAGGCTTTCCAAATTCCAAATTTGATTTTCCCCAAAAATCAAAGCCTTTCCAAATTCAATGGTTCCCAAAACCTTTTTCCAAAATCATTTTCACAAAATCCTTTATATATACGTATATATATATAATAACCTTTGGAAATTTTTGAATCACTTTATACTTGTATAAATTCACTTTTATACTTCAAATATTTTCAAAACCCTTTTTCTCCTGGCAATAGATTCATTAAGGGGAGTTTACCATATATAACAAAGATATATAACTTTGTTTATTCCAAATCAAATATTCAAATTTTAATTACTCTTTTGTAAAGTCATTTACCATATTGCTTAATTCCATAAAGTAAATTTTAATCATAGAAATATTAAATTTCCGCCTTATTTCCTCATATATCTCACAAAATACACTTTTTATTTCAAAACCACTTTACAATTCTTATCCACAACTTACAATATCAATTTCATTCAAACTCGTACGATGTCCACATATCATCCGTACGCAATATTAATCTAATCGCTCACTCGATCACACAATTTCACTTCCGAACTAGTATTGTCCACTCGACTTCCTAGTGCGGACTCAGATCTGGTTTGTTGATCAGAAACCATCATTCTCCTTGCATAGTCACAACTATGATAGAGAATATCCAGAACCAATCAAAAATCCATATCCAGGTTCGCCGTCGAAAATCGAGCGAAAAATCCCAACTCGAATTGATAATACTATCTCGAAATTCTGTGCTCGAATCTGGATCAAATCACTATGCGAATAGAATAATATACGTACATCCTACCTATTTATCTTCATTGATTATCAGTTAAATCAATTTCCTTTCTATTCATCCTCACTTTGATTTTATTCACTTATTCACATTTGTCTTAATCCCCATTTGGATTATCACTTCAATTCTTATCTCAGTTGGGTATTTAATCAATAACAGTTTAAACTCCGACCAGTTTATATTTAGAAAATAGCTTGAAAATTTTAAAAATAGATAAGTAGTTGAAAAATAATTATTAGTTTGTAAAATAGCTGTAAAATAGTTATGTATTGATAAAATAGTTATAAAATAGTTAAATAATTGCAAAATAGTTGTAAAATAGTAACTAGTTATAAAGTAGTTGGAAAATAATAATTAGTTTATAAAATAGTTGTAAAATAGTTAAAGAGTTCCAAAATTAGTTGTTAAATAAATATAAGATAGTCTTGGAATTTAAAAAGAAAAGTTGTATAGTAAATAGTTAGGAAAATAGAGTTTAAATAGTTTATATCAAAATGATTTATTTAAAAACAGTCCAGAGCCAAACTGTTCAATTCCCCATCAATTCAATTTAAATTTTCCACTTCCATTTAAATTGAATCAATTCTAATTTGAATAACTTCAATTTTCCTTGAACTTGATTTATCCCCAATTCAAGTTGAATTAACCTCAATTTCTTTCCAAATTAAAATCAAATTCCATTTGATTTTAAACATATTCACTTTAGTTACAATTCCAAATTATTCAAATTAATTTAGACAAATTTCAAATTGAATCTACTTCAATTTCAAATCATTTCAATTTCTATATGAATTAATCCCAATTCCCATTTGAATTTGAAATCATTCAATCTTCAATTTTATTTCAAATTAATCCAATTCAAATTTCCCATTTGAATTTTATACTTATCCATCTTCAATTCTAGTTAATTCAAACTAAATTCAATTTGAACTAATGAAATCTGAATCTCAACTTTAAACCATCTCGAATTATATAAATTCGAGTTAAATTTTTAAATGTTGATTTAACCCCTTAAATCAAATTAACCTTTATTTTTAAATCAATAATCCAAATTTTTAAATAATTTAATTCTGAGTCCAATTCTCAAAATTCCATTTTAAATTATCTTTACTTAACTTATTTCAAAGTTCAAATAAGAGTTCAAAACAAATTTTAATTTACAAATTCAATTATTCAAATTTTCAGTTCAAAGTAATTCCATATCCTTAATTTCAAATTAAAGTTTAATTTTCCTTTTATCTCAATAATGGATATATTACCACACTTCATTCCACATTCATTTAAACAAATCCAATTCACAATTTAAAGATTATTAATAACAATAGGATTATATCATCCAATTTACCATCCATTTCCAATTTCCAGATTCAAACCCATTTTGAGATCACACAAACTCCCAATTCAGATTAACCATTTAACTCCCCAAGTTAAATCTCAATTTCATCTTGAAATTTCCAATTCAGGTTGCTTGTTAACTTATTTAACTTTCCCAAAGTTAAATTCAATTTAATTTCATTAACCTTACCCAATTTGAATTCCTGCTTCAAAATTTAAACTTCACATTAATAATCTTATAAGTTTGAAAACTTATCACCTTGGGTTTCACATCTCATTCCAAATTTAAAACTCAACATTTATAGTTTATTTCAAACCATCCTTGATATTATGAATATTCCTCATATATACATATTATTTCCTTTACACACTAAGTTATCCTTAAATTTTAAATCACCTTTGGTATTTAATTCAAACAAATTTTCAAAAAACCCTTATTTTAAATTAAGATCACATTCAAAATATTCTGAATAATACTCTTTATTATTTCTATTAACATTTGAAACAATTTCAAAACTTTTCAGTTTACATCCTTTCTAATTTACAAGTTATTCACATCTAATGGTTACTTCCTTAAAACATTTACGTGTTTATTGGAAAACCATCATCCTATTTAAACTCAATAACCATTCTATTTCTGGTTTGAACCCAATTCTAATTCATCTTATTTGTATAGTTCATTTTATCCAATCCTTATTTGGATATATATATATATATATATTCCTTAATTTCTTATTTTATAACCAATTATTGCTTTATAAATATGATATAAGCTTTTATAAAACCATCCGGTTTTAAAAACATTTTATAGGAAAATAACAAGTACGCTCTCATATATATATATATATATATATATATACATATATATACTCAACTCATCCTAGGGTACCACTTACCCTATCCTTGATGAGTAAACCCACCAGAGCCAAGGTTCTCGCTTAACCCTTTGCTCTGATACCAAATGTAACAAACCGGAGTTTTCGATCGTGAAAATTCCAGATAGTTAGGAAACAAGAAAGAGATAGAAGAAGAAGAAACAAAAACTCAGCACTGATTCTCACAAAATGCAGCTGATCAAAATATAATATCAAATAATAGCAGTTATACAAAGGAAAATTGTATCTGTTAATTTACATTCAATACATCAGATTTACAACATTTACATACACACTGGACAGATAAAATCAACAGGTCCCAAATAAACTACAATATGTCACAGTGGGATACACTCATACGTTCCTGCCATCCAGCTCGCCTCCTGAGCTCTAGGACGTCCTAACCTGAAAATCTGTAATACTCGGTCTGACCCGAGCATTACAACAAAGTAACACCCGAGTCAGGCTGGAAACCATCGTGAGTAAACTCATATATCCTGAAATACTAAGTTATAAAGCCTCTTTGAAACCAGGGTAACTCGTACCTCACTACGAGTTCTTATCTTGTTATAGTCAAACACTTATTTCACAAAATAATATCTAATTACCTTTACTTAGTTTCAATGGTCTAGTTTACTTTATTTATTCCATTCCAGCCTATTTGATTTACAAGTCAAATCTATAAAGAATTATAGATTACTAATCGAAGTGGTTCCGGATATCGCTGATATCTGATCCCGGTCTCTTCGAATTCAATACCATTTTTAATCCAAGTTGTTTAAGTTAAATAATTCAATTAAACTTCAAAACAACATATTCACACATCAATTCATCATAGATAGATAACTTACATGATCTCAGTTCAACCAAAGCATTTCATATCACAGAACACCACAATTTATCAGACTAGAGATATTAACCAATCCAAACATTCAATATAATTTAATCATCCATAAGCAAGATTAATTAGTACATTTCTAATCAATTTAATTAACACAAAGTCAATTAATTACTTTTATAAATCCTGCTTAATTAACATTAATTAAACCATTTAATTAATTATTGAAATTAATTACTTATTCTTTAATCATTTAATCATTACCGTAATTAATTAACCTTTAATTACTTACAATAATTAATGATCCTTTAATTACATTAATTAATTATCCTATAATTACTTAAGTTAATTTATTAACCCTTAGTTATTTATATTAATTAATTTATTAACCCTTAATTAATCACATTGATTAATTATCCATTAAGTAATCAGGACCTTCATTAGTTTAAGATAAACCCTTATCTTACTATATATTTAAAATTTAAAACTGTTATACATTTACTTCGAGTTCAACCCGGTACCCAACCCGAGTCACACCCGAGAACTTCCTCTTTTTCTTTAAAACTTAGTTTAGTTTTAAATTTAACTATTAACATGTTACAATCTCACACGAACACTCGAAACCGAACTCGAGTCACAACCCAACTACCCCGAGACCAAACCCGAGACCACCATCCTCTTCCACGAACAACCCAATCACCATGCACACCTGATATCGTACACATGCACAGGCGAACGCCGCCACTCCAGTCATCGTCGCAACCTCCAACATGTCGACGATAACCACCCCAAACAGTCCGACCACCCAGATCATCAAATCAAACTGGAAATCGAAAACGAACAAACATACACAAACTGGAACGGAACCCATCGTTCAAGATCCACCACGACCTGATGCCTCCGACCACCATAAACCACGAAACTCCATCCAAAGCTCCACCGAAGACCCACGCTTCATTTCCCCCATGACTGTAACAACCCTGTATTTTTCAAATTTTTTTTTTTGATTTTTCCAGATTCAAAAGCTTTATTTATGAAAAGAATAAATTTTGTTATTTTAAATATAAACTTTGACTTTGATGTGGATTAGAATTCCAAATATGACTAAATTTAATATTTCCTGAAAATGTGAATTTTGGTCAATAGTCAAACTTTGACTTTTAAACTTCAAATTCAAATTATTTAAAATCTCAAATTTTATCTTTTATTATGAAAATAGATGAAATAACTTGAACACTGCTTTTTGTTTCGTTGAAAACGGAGTTAAACTGCAAAAGATATGTACATTTCAATTTTGAGTATAAATTATTTATTTTGCAATTTTGTTATTTTAAATCGTATAAATTTTATTTTATTTGTCATATTTCATTTTTATATGTTTAATATGTTATTTTATGTATATTTTGTCTTTTAAATATTTATAAAGTGATGTTTGAATTTTTCCAAAGCTCATTGAATTTATTTTCTATTTTTAAAGGTAGTTTCCATTTTTCTGCTATTTTCTTCATTTAAATTGTATTTAATTAAAATTTATTTATTCATTTTTTTGTATGCATTTTTTTTTATGTTTTTATCTTTATTTATAAATATTTTTCATGTACATACAATTTTCCCAAAGTTCATTTCATTTATTTTCAAATTTTCAAGCCTAATTTACATTTTTCTTTGTTATTTTCTTAGTTTAATTATATTTAATTAATATTTATTTATTTATTTTTATTTATTTACTATATTTTCGTGTTTTATCTGTATTTATACATATTTTACATGTATTTAAAATTTAAAAAGAAATGGTGGAAATTTGAAAGGTTTTATAACTCTTGTAACTCCAATGTCCTTTTATCTACCGACCTTTCATTTCTCAACCTCCTCTTTATTTATTTTTGGCCGTACCTTTACTCCATCTTTCAGCCACATTCCTCACTCTTTCTCACGAAAATTTTATCATCTTTCTTGAGAAAAAAACTCATGGCCATTTTTTTTACAAAAATTTGGTAAATTCTATCATCTTTCTTCTTGTTTTTATGATTTTTCTATTGATTGTTGCATTGATCCTTCTTGTGTTTTGCTAGGCCTAGCCTCTACCACCACCACCACCATCCTCTCCACCATCATTTGCAGCAGCTCCTCCTCCTAATCCTCTGCCATGATCATGCCATACCATTCCCTTGACCAAAATCCCACAAAGACTTGCACAAAACTCCTTAAAACATTGCCTAGACCACACATATCATCACCTACCCTCCATATCTTGCTTTGGCCGCCACCTACTCCACCTCCACCACCAATAGACGACCTGAAACCCACTACCACACCTGTACCTAACCCCCTACAGATCTGGCCGTGCCTAAGGTTGCCTTGGTCGTGGCCTTTGGTTGCATGAAATCATGTTTGTTTGCCCTATAGTTGTAGTTCCATGCACACATACCTTTGCATCATCTTTTCCTATGTATGGACGACTTGTTGAACCCAAAACCTGATCCAAACCTGATCCAAAACCCTTCCATTACAGTTCTTTTACAGCCCATTGCTGAAGCATATGAGGTAGAAAGCAAGTGCAAGCATTTCTATTTGATTCTGTGCAGCCTATTCTACTGTAGTTTTGATCGTAGCTGATTTGAAACTCATCGTTGTTATATTGTTTTGTTTGACTTATATTCAAGGGATTTGATACTTTGGCTCCTCCACTCTTATTTGAATCGTGTTATCGTGCTTGTTTGGATCCCATTCGTGCAGTCGTCGTCGTTTCTCCAGCACAAAACTGTGAGTTATTCTCACCAGACAATATGTACCTATATAACTAGTAAATTGACACCCTGTGAATCTGTAGAAATATATTATCATGTTATATATGCCTATATTATTATCATATGATGTTCACACCTGTTATTACACCTGTTATATCATATGTTACTGTTATTTAATGTTATTCTGTTATTTATATCAGTTATCACCATTGCTAGTTCCCTGTCGATTAGAATCACTATGGGTTGAAATGATACATACCCGAACGGACTTTAGAATAGGGAAAAATCGTTATGGGCTGAAATGATAGGCCTGAATGGTTTTTATTTAATTTATTTTAACTTGGGATTTCGGGTTTGAAATGATAGAACCCGGATTTTTCTTTTTAAACTGCGGATCGAAATGATACATATCTGTATCACTTGACCTAGGCTAGAAAACTATATACAGGCCCGTGGTTATTTTATAAAGTGTTTTGGATATTTTTAAGTATTTTAAAAATTATAAATTTATGAAATTTGATTTAAATAGATTTTGAAATGTTTAAAATAAAGAAATTATGATTTTTCTATGTGTTAAAAATGTAATTAATGAATGGTTTAACTGGATTTTTGAAATATAACTTAAGTTGGAAATTTGGAATTTGGTTAAAAATGATATTTAAGTTATATAAATAAAATGGATATTAAATTTTATTTGGAAATGGTAAATATGATAATTTGATTAAATGTGAATTTAAGTGATTTATTAAAGTATTATTGATTTTTTCTATGAATTTAAGTGGTTGAATAAATGAATGTTTAAAAGTGATCTTTTAAAATATAACTTGACTTGGAAATGTGAAATTTGGTTTTAATTAAAGGTTTTAGTTAATTAAATAAAATTGGAAATTTAGTTAAATTTGTGAAATGGTAATTTAAATTTGAAGTGTTAAGTTATTTGTTGAAATGTGAAGAATTGGAAACTTTTACACTTAAATTTATTAAGTAAATTGTTGAAAATTGGATTTAATTATAAGAAATTTATTGTGAAAAAAGATACATGTTAAATGATATGTAAATGAACATTTTAAATGTTAAATTATGATTTTTAAAATGTTTAAAGAGTTTAAAATGAAGTTATTTAATTGCTGGAAATACACTAAAAAGCTGGAAATCACTTTTAATAGCATTCAGAAATGCTATGGTTCTGAATTACACTAAAAATTGAATAAAAGGGCTACTACAGCATTTCTGAAATGCTGTAGTTGCTGTAATTGAACTTATAGGCTAATATTGAACTCAGGCATATTATAGCATTCCCTGGAAATGCTATAATGGTCTGCAGTCTTTGCTGAAACCAAATTTAACCCTTGTTTTGAAATCTGAACTACCGCAGCCCTTCTGAAATGCTGTCTTTTCTGTTTTGAACTATAATTCAACTAAAACTGAGTTTTAACAGCAGTTTTAAGTGCTGTCTTTACTGAATTAAAAATGTTTTCAAATATAACCTATAGCAGTTGTTTTTAAATGCTGTGAAATGCTGAAATTTTAATAATTAGGGTTTTTGACTAAGTAAACGAACTCAGAATGGTTTGAAACTTTGGAAATTGAATACTTGATTTGAAAATATAATAATTACACTTTTAAAAGGTTTAAATGAATTATTTTGATTGGAATATAAACTATTTAAAGGTGATTTGAAATGATAGTAAATGAACGATATCTTTGAATTTAAAAGGTATTTAAAGTTGAATATTTGGATTTGAACTGATAGGATATTTTATTTTATTAAAATGATTTGAAATGAAGTTTTGTAAGGATATGATATTTTATTATATTAAAATGATTTGAAATGAAGTTTTGAAATGATATGAAAATTTAAATATATGGAAGTGGTTTGGAATTGATTTAATCTTTGTTTTGATAAAGATATGGTTTGAATGATATTTTATTTTGAAGTAAAGTATTGTTTTTAAAAGTTATAACCACGGGTTATAATAACGTTGGGTTGTTAAAGAGACCGGGATCGGATATGGACATACTCTCTGTCTTACCGAAAACCACTTTGGCAACTGTGTACGCGGTGGAGATTCCAGAATGAAGTAGGATGGTGGCGACGTTCTTAAGGTATGTTACGTGGACCCAACTCCCGTGAGTTGGCATAAGGTGGCTAAAACAGGAGCGATCTCGGACCAGTGAGGTAGCACCTCTTCTCGGACACATTTCTTCGATATTATACTCTTACTTGTGATTGATTAGATGGCCATCCTCCGATTTGGGAGTGTTGTTCGAGGTGGAACGGTAGTGGTTGCTATGCGTATCCATCAGTCCGTGTGCGTAATTGGTATATCTACCCTGGCATTGCCTAGTTGTGCCGTGTCACCTACCATATCGAGCTTTACTACGATTATGACTTTAAGATCCGACCGCGTTAAGGTTCTCCATCCCCTTAACGCTATTTTCTATATGATTATACTTTACTTATTAGACATTATTATAATAGCGAATATTACTACATAGTAGATATTTTAACGGATCCTTAGAGGATGGGCGGTCCCAAGCATCTTCTAAGTTACATGTACCTTTAGTACAGTTCACTTGAGTTGGTTTACATTATATAAGTATATATTGTCCTGACTCGAGTGTTTTGTGTTTTGCTTTACGCTCGGGTCAGCCTGAGTTATTCACAGATTGGATTTCCACTCTCTTGGAGATTTGAATCGCTGGAGATTATCTGCTTGTCATGTCCTATCTATTTCAATCCTGTTGTTCTACTCAGCTTGTACTTGGTTATTTTATTGAGACTTTTGTTGTACTCTATTTCTTCTGTTGTATCTTATGTAACTCTGACATTTTTAGATAGTAGCTTCATGAACTACTATTTCTTTTACTTCCGCTGCATTATTTTACTCTGTGTCTGTGATCTGTGATTATATTTATTTACTGTATATTATGAGATTTGCCAAATTTTATTTACAACGCGGTATTTTGAGCAACTCAACTCCGGCATGAGTGTCTACCTATACACTTATAATGGATGCGAATGGTTGAAAATATCGGGTCGTTACAGTTGGTATCAGAGCTTTGGCTTTGAGGCAAAACTCAGCATATGGAGTAGATTTATTTACAGAATCACTTTCGTTCAAGTTTGAATCTTTTCCTCTTGATTCAAATTTCCTTTGAATTTTTGGAACGTTCCCTGCGGTTTCAAAATTCATTCTTGTCCCTCACTATTCATCTTCTTTTGATTTTGGAGTATCACATAACTCCACTTCGAATGATCTTTATAGTGAATTGGCGGTCTCGCCAATATTCTAATTTTCTTGTAAAGGGGTGAAAATCCTTTACAATCAGCATCGACTCACCAGAGATTTATATTTATCCTCGGTTTAGATGCTAATATCTTTTATTTTTCCAAACTCTATCTCTTGAGATCGAACGTAGATTTGTCCCAGGAAAATCCACATCGATCTTATTCATTAAGTCACGGTTGACCCGGTTAAGGTTGACCGCGATTTATCTAAGCTTATCCATCTTCATATGTTGATAATTAATCATCTTGTTTTGTTTCCGAAATATCACCAAACATTTTGAATTGTACTTGTAAATTTATGTTTTGTTTTATATAGTGTGTCGTTTGAGTTGTTGATGTTGATTTGGGCTTCCGATCGATTCGTCTGATCAACGCTATCGATAGGATTTCTAAAACACTTTGATAGAACAAACTGACACAATATTATTTTAAAAATAATAATTTGTTTAATGAAATAAATTTTGATATAAGTAAATATTATGGAACTTAATAAATTGATTTAAATTGATAATTTGAAATGATAATACTTTATTTATCATTTATTGTTCTACCAATGAATTTATAAATAGTTGTTTATAAATTTGTTTGGGAACTGAAATGAATTTAAAACAAGAAATTTAAAGAATTTAATTTCCGATGGATTTCAAACCTTGTGTTTAAAATTTTTAAAAGGATATTATTTAAAGTATTTTTAAATAAAAATTTGTCTCTAAAGGATTTTAAAGTTTAAAAATTAAGTGCTCTTCTCTTTGTCGCTGGAAAATAATTTCGGTGATGACTGCAGCATCATCGACGTTCATTTTCGAGTTTCGAAGTGAAGAGACTGTTCTATAGGCTTGCTACAGCTTTGTTTTGGGGAATTTAATTAGTTTGAATTTCTAAAATATGACTTGATTTATAATATATATATATAGATATATGATTTAAACTTGATTTGACATATTATGTATATATAATTACTTATCTCCAAAAGGTTTGAAGATATTCGAAAGTTTAATTCTTAAATTTTATTTTAAAGAATAATTTCAGTTATAAGAAGAAAAATCAAAAATTTGGATAAATGATTCAAAATTGAGATAATTGAATTGGAAAGTTTTATTTGTATAACACTCAATTTTATTCCAATATAACTTACCTAAATTACACAAAAGTTGAATATGAAATTGGATAATATACAATATAGGAAGGATTTTATAAATAAAATTTGAGTGGTTATAATAAATTTTATACACTTAAATTTTAGTTATAAAAGATTAACAGAGGTAAATATTGAAAAGGAATCTAAAGAGATTTTATTTAAATAACTTAATAATCAAATTTGATTTAATATGGAACCTTAAGTCTAACCTAGGAATTTTAATAATGGTTATTTCCTGAAATGAATATGTTGTATAATAAATAATGTATCTTTGAATAGATAAAATAAAATACATTTGAATTGGACATTTTGTAATAAACTTTATTTAACTTGAATTCATAGTTTAATTAATGTCTAAATGAATAAATGTGTAAAGAAATTTGATTGTTATATTTGCTATATAAATATTTTATTTATGAAATAGATATGTCTTGAAAAATGAATGATTATGATTTAAATAGTTAAAATTTATTTGTACATCACTAAAAAAATTGATAATTGAGAATTTGGTTTTTCAAATGGATTTTTAAGTGTAACTTATTAAAGGAATATCTATTTATGAAATGGGTATTTTAAATAAAGTGTTAGGTTATGTGTTAAATTAAGAGCTAAGTAAAATAGTAAGCTTTTGACTTAATAAACAGAGTATAGTTTAATTTGGATATTCCATTCATAAAAGTTTGTTTTAATAAGTCATAAGTTAAATGATATCCAAATGAATATTTCTGGAAAAAAAAACTGATTTGAAACATTAATATATCTACTGTAGCATTTTATAAGTGCTGCTATTTTGAAAAGACAATGTTTTGGAAATTTTTATAATTGAATGAACTTAGAAATGTTACAACTTTAAAATGAATATTATTTGACCTTGAATTAAAATGGTTTAAATGAAGATTATTTTTTTTAGGGTGTTATGATTTTCTAAGTATTATGTTTTTTTAAAAAAGAATAACTTGTCCAAAGTGTTATGATTTTAGCAGTGTGATTTCAAAATGATAAACATCCCTAAATTGTTATGATTTCAAAGCATTATGGTTTTAAATTTATTATCTGGTTTTGTTTTTTCCAAACTATCTTTTGGTTGTCCTTATTTCCCTTATCTTGTTACAGAATGGGAAGGCTATTGCTTATACCAGTCTATTTAGAAATCTTTCTGTAATCTATGATAATCTTTGTTACTCATCTGGATCTGAACACTGTTTTTTCCATTCATAGACTGTCGGTCAAGTGAAAGGGAGATTCAGACTCTAGAGGATCTTTTTCGTGCTTATATTCTTGATTTGATCACCTCCATCTTGTTAAACTTACCTATAACAATAATTATCAGGTGAAATTCCAATCGTCTTATCATCTTGTCTTAATTCTATTTCATTCTATCTTTTTCTGTGCTTTCCCGTACCTCGTTCCTTTTCGGGGACGAAAAGTTTTGAGTGGGGGAGAGTGTAACAACCCTGTATTTTTCAAATATTTTTTTTTTGATTTTTCCAGATTCAAAAGCTTTATTTATGAAAAGAATAAATTTTGTTATTTTAAATATAAACTTTAACTTTGATGTGGATTAGAATTCCAAATATGACTAAATTTAATATTTCCTGAAAATGTGAATTTTGGTCAATAGTCAAACTTTGACTTTTAAACTTCAAATTCAAATTATTTAAAATCTCAAATTTTATCTTTTATTATGAAAATAGATGAAATAACTTGAACACTGCTTTTTGTTTCGTTGAAAACGGAGTTAAACTGCAAAAGATATGTACATTTCAATTTTGAGTATAAATTATTTATTTTGCAATTTTGTTATTTTAAATCGTATAAATTTTATTTTATTTGTCATATTTCATTTTTATATGTTTAATATGTTATTTTATGTATATTTTGTCTTTTAAATATTTATAAAGTGATGTTTGAATTTTTCCAAAGCTCATTGAATTTATTTTCTATTTTTAAAGGTAGTTTCCATTTTTCTGCTATTTTCTTCATTTAAATTGTATTTAATTAAAATTTATTTATTCATTTTTATGTATGCATTTTTTTTTATGTTTTTATCTTTATTTATAAATATTTTTCATGTACATACAATTTTCCCAAAGTTCATTTCATTTATTTTCAAATTTTCAAGCCTAATTTACATTTTTCTTTGTTATTTTCTTAGTTTAATTATATTTAATTAATATTTATTTATTTATTTTTATTTATTTACTATATTTTCGTGTTTTATCTGTATTTATACATATTTTACATGTATTTAAAATTTAAAAAGAAATGGTGGAAATTTAAAAGGTTTTATAACTCTTGTAACTCCAATGTCCTTTTATCTACCGACCTTTCATTTCTCAACCTCCTCTTTATTTATTTTTGGCCGTACCTTTACTCCATCTTTCAGCCACATTCCTCACTCTTTATCACGAAAATTTTATCATCTTTCTTGAGAAAAAAACTCATGGCCATTTGTTTTACAAAAATTTGGTAAATTCTATCATCTTTCTTCTTGTTTTTATGATTTTTCTATTGATTGTTGCATTGATCCTTCTTGTGTTTTGCTAGGCCTAGCCTCTACCACCACCACCACCATCCTCTCCACCATCATTTGCAGCAGCTCCTCCTCCTAATCCTCTGCCATGATCATGCCATACCATTCCCTTGACCAAAATCCCACAAAGACTTGCACAAAACTCCTTAAAACATTGCCTAGACCACACATATCATCACCTACCCTCCATATCTTGCTTTGGCCGCCACCTACTCCACCTCCACCACCAATAGACGACCTAAAATCCACTACCACACCTGTACCTAACCCCCTACAGATCTGGCCGTGCCTAAGGTTGCCTTGGTCGTGGCCTTTGGTTGCATGAAATCATGTTTGTTTGCCCTATAGTTGTAGTTCCATGCACACATACCTTTGCATCATCTATTCCTATGTATGGACGACTTGTTGAACCCAAAACCTGATCCAAACCTGATCCAAAACCCTTCCATTACAGTGCTTTTACAGCCCATTGCTGAAGCATATGAGGTAGAAAGCAAGTGCAAGCATTTCTATTTGATTCTGTGCAGCCTATTCTACTGTAGTTTTGATCGTAGCTGATTTGAAACTCATCGTTGTTATATTGTTTTGTTTGACTTATATTCAAGGGATTTGATACTTTGGCTCCTCCACTCTTATTTGAATCGTGTTATCGTGCTTGTTTGGATCCCATTCGTGCAGTCGTCGTCGTTTCTCCAGCACAAAACTGTGAGTTATTCTCACCAGACAATATGTACCTATATAACTAGTAAATTGACACCCTGTGAATCTGTAGAAATATATTATCATGTTATATATGCCTATATTATTATCATATGATGTTCACACCTGTTATTACACCTGTTATATCATATGTTACTGTTATTTAATGTTATTCTGTTATTTATATCAGTTATCACCATTGCTAGTTCCCTGTCGATTAGAATCACTATGGGTTGAAATGATACATACCCGAACGGACTTTAGAATAGGGAAAAATCGTTATGGGCTGAAATGATAGGCCTGAATGGTTTTTATTTAATTTATTTTAACTTGGGATTTCGGGTTTGAAATGATAGAACCCGGATTTTTCTTTTTAAACTGCGGATCGAAATGATACATATCTGTATCACTTGACCTAGGCTAGAAAACTATATACAGGCCCGTGGTTATTTTATAAAGTGTTTTGGATATTTTTAAGTATTTTAAAAATTATAAATTTATGAAATTTGATTTAAATAGATTTTGAAATGTTTAAAATAAAGAAATTATGATTTTTCTATGTGTTAAAAATGTAATTAATGAATGGTTTAACTGGATTTTTGAAATATAACTTAAGTTGGAAATTTGGAATTTGGTTAAAAATGATATTTAAGTTATATAAATAAAATGGATATTAAATTTTATTTGGAAATGGTAAATATGATAATTTGATTAAATGTGAATTTAAGTGATTTATTAAAGTATTATTGATTTTTTCTATGAATTTAAGTGGTTGAATAAATGAATGTTTAAAAGTGATCTTTTAAAATATAACTTGACTTGGAAATGTGAAATTTGGTTTTAATTAAAGGTTTTAGTTAATTAAATAAAATTGGAAATTTAGTTAAATTTGTGAAATGGTAATTTAAATTTGAAGTGTTAAGTTATTTGTTGAAATGTGAAGAATTGGAAACTTTTACACTTAAATTTATTAAGTAAATTGTTGAAAATTGGATTTAATTATAAGAAATTTATTGTGAAAAAAGATAAATGTTAAATGATATGTAAATGAACATTTTAAATGTTAAATTATGATTTTTAAAATGTTTAAAGAGTTTAAAATGAAGTTATTTAATTGCTGAAAATACACTAAAAAGCTGGAAATCACTTTTAATAGCATTCAGAAATGCTATGGTTCTGAATTACACTAAAAATTGAATAAAAGGGCTACTACAGCATTTCTGAAATGCTGTAGTTGCTGTAATTGAACTTATAGGCTAATATTGAACTCAGGCATATTATAGCATTCCCTGGAAATGCTATAATGGTCTGCAGTCTTTGCTGAAACCAAATTTAACCCTTGTTTTGAAATCTGAACTACCGCAGCCCTTCTGAAATGCTGTCTTTTCTGTTTTGAACTATAATTCAACTAAAACTGAGTTTTAACAGCAGTTTTAAGTGCTGTCTTTACTGAATTAAAAATGTTTTCAAATATAACCTATAGCAGTTGTTTTTAGATGCTGTGAAATGCTGAAATTTTAATAATTAGGGTTTTTGACTAAGTAAACGAACTCAGAATGGTTTGAAACTTTGGAAATTGAATACTTGATTTGAAAATATAATAATTACACTTTTAAAAGGTTTAAATGAATTATTTTGATTGGAATATAAACTATTTAAAGGTGATTTGAAATGATAGTAAATGAACGATATCTTTGAATTTAAAAGGTATTTAAAGTTGAATATTTGGATTTGAACTGATAGGATATTTTATTTTATTAAAATGATTTGAAATGAAGTTTTGTAAGGATATGATATTTTATTATATTAAAATGATTTGAAATGAAGTTTTGAAATGATATGAAAATTTAAATATATGGAAGTGGTTTGGAATTGATTTAATCTTTGTTTTGATAAAGATATGGTTTGAATGATATTTTATTTTGAAGTAAAGTATTGTTTTTAAAAGTTATAACCACGGGTTATAATAACGTTGGGTTGTTAAAGAGACCGGGATCGGATATGGACATACTCTCTGTCTTACCGAAAACCACTTTGGCAACTGTGTACGCGGTGGAGATTCCAGAATGAAGTAGGATGGTGGCGACGTTCTTAAGGTATGTTACATGGACCCAACTCCCGTGAGTTGGCATAAGGTGGCTAAAACAGGAGCGATCTCGGACCAGTGAGGTAGCACCTCTTCTCGGACACATTTCTTCGATATTATACTCTTACTTGTGATTGATTAGATGGCCATCCTCCGATTTGGGAGTGTTGTTCGAGGTGGAACGGTAGTGGCTGCTATGCGTATCCATCAGTCCGTGTGCGTAATTGGTATATCTACCCTGGCATTGCCTAGTTGTGCCGTGTCACCTACCATATCGAGCTTTACTACGATTATGACTTTAAGATCCGACCGCGTTAAGGTTCTCCATCCCCTTAACGCTATTTTCTATATGATTATACTTTACTTATTAGACATTATTATAATAGCGAATATTACTACATAGTAGATATTTTAACGGATCCTTAGAGGATGGGCGGTCCCAAGCATCTTCTAAGTTACATGTACCTTTAGTACAGTTCACTTGAGTTGGTTTACATTATATAAGTATATATTGTCCTGACTCGAGTGTTTTGTGTTTTGCTTTACGCTCGGGTCAGCCTGAGTTATTCACAGATTGGATTTCCACTCTCTTGGAGATTTGAATCGCTGGAGATTATCTGCTTGTCATGTCCTATCTATTTCAATCCTGTTGTTCTACTCAGCTTGTACTTGGTTATTTTATTGAGACTTTTGTTGTACTCTATTTCTTCTGTTGTATCTTATGTAACTCTGACATTTTTAGATAGTAGCTTCATGAACTACTATTTCTTTTACTTCCGCTGCATTATTTTACTCTGTGTCTGTGATCTGTGATTATATTTATTTACTGTATATTATGAGATTTGCCCAATTTTATTTACAACGCGGTATTTTGAGCAATTCAACTCCGGCATGAGTGTCTACCTATACACTTATAATGGATGCGAATGGTTGAAAATATCGGGTCGTTACAATGACCGATCGTCTCCGATGCTCCATTGACGATGCAAAACCCTCGCAACCCAGTCGATCAAAACTGGTTCGAAAACCCTAATACGACGCCGACCGGCCAGCACCATGGACGAGAAATTCTCTGACTATTTTTACCATGACCCTCGACCTCCAAACCACCTCCAGTAACAAACTCGACCTTCCCGAGTTCACCCAACACCAGAAATAGCCCAAAATCCATAATCTGATCAACTACGATTATCGCACTCGATCTCGAACTAAAAATCCTGTTTTAACTTTTAAAAATCATGATTTGAGATGAGGATCCAGGTTTTATAAATGAATCAAGGAATTGTGATGTTTGAAAATTATATGTTTTTAAGTTTGAGACTGTTCTTTCTTAATTTCCAGATAATTTTCAACTTTTTTACTTAAATATATTTTTAACACTTAGATCTTGTTAAACTAAATACATTTTGTTTAAACATTAACAGAAATAAGAGATTTGGAGAAAAGAAATTGCATTATTTACTCAGGTTGTTCAACTTAAAAATAGAGAACAATATTGATTTGCTCTAGAACTAGATGTTGATCTAGAAATTGGAAGCTTATTTGAATTTGCTTGAATTTGTTGAGCTGATCTTTCATAGCTTGCCTCAGGTTTGGAACAATTCGGAAGTATTGATTGTTGTTGAATTTCTTTGATTTTTTTTGTACTTATATTTAGTATTGATAATATTGACTTTATTTCAAGCATTATTATCTAGATTACATCTATATATATATATATTTAGATCAATAGTTAATAAGGTAGAGCTTTACTTTAATTTAAATGTGAATAAGATAGATTTTCTTTTAAATATTTTGAAAGACTTTATTTTAAATTTTTAAATCATAGCTTTCTTCCAAAATACACATATATATAAATAAATGGTACATGTTCCAAAAGTCTTATTTGTTTTTAAAATGATAAGTTGTATTTTTCTAAATTAATCAGATTAAAATAATATTACCAAAATCCCGGGTCGTCACAATGTATATTTTGCCTATTCACTATTTTATCTAGTATATATATATATATATGTGTGTGTGTGTGTGTGTGTGTGTCCATGCTTATGTATGTCTAATCCTCATATATATACATACCTATGTACTTATATATATATATTTATATTTGAACACCATAAGACTTGTCTATATGTTTATATATATATATATATATTTGAACGTTTATCTTTATCTAATCTATGGGATTTATCTTATCCAGAGATATTAAAAATGAAATCTCTAATATAGTTTTTAATTCAATATATATTAAGATATTTTAATTATCATAATTTTATTTGTTCGACTTATCTAAAGTAATATTCCAATGATTTAATTCAATTAATTACCAATTAACAACCGTTAAAAATCTGGGTTGTCACATTTATTTTACCATGCCTCAAGACCTTGGTAAAATTTCCACGGCTCAAAACCGTGGTAATTTTTCCGCATTGGGGCGAGGCAAAATGGGCAGTTTGGTGTAGTGGTACCTACCCATACTTCGGGATCAGTACCAATCCATGAGTTTTCTCTCTAAATCTTTGCTTCTCTCTTATGGATATTTGGTTGACTTGTATCTTTGCCTTTGACGTTTGATTGGATTGCTACGGGCTTGAACGTAAGTGAATTCCTTAGTTTAGAGGTTGGGCAGAAGCACTTGACTTATCTGCCATTCCTTTGGGTTAAGAGCAAAGGGAAAACCGTCTTAGATGATGTACACTAGCTAACAATGGGTTCGACCCTGTATGGCATGTGTCATACAATAAGATTAGCAAACCAACTAGGATCAGTACCGATCCATGATCAGGGATCAGTACCAATCCAAGTCTTTGGTTGTATCTTGGTTCTTGGATCTGGCAAGTGTAGTGAATGGTGTCTAGGCCATCCTTGGAGGCTCTTAGCAAGCCTATGAACTACATTTCTTGATTTCATTTAATATTTGATTTTGGCGGTTATTGCTTTGGTTTCCGGCGTGATAAATTTTAAGTTTAATCGATTTGATATGCCCAAATATGGCCCGGCTACTAGGCTGGTTAACATTTTCCCCATAAAATACATCTTGTTTTCATAAAATATTCTTTAGAATGAAATAATTTGAAGATTCTACACCATTAGTTTCAAGCTACTACACCGAACAGACATTATCTTTCCTTTGAACTGGTTTGGCGAAGTGTAGTATCTTTCATCCATCGTTGCATCGCTTCGAGTGTTTTGGACTTGTAACTTCCATGTAATATAAAGATTGACGTATCTTCTTTAAATTCATCATTCCAGTTTTGGAGGGTTTTCAACGATCTCCTTCTCTGAATTCTACAGGTTGGATTCTTCTCTTATGGTACTTTGGTTGCCTAGTGTGGTGCATGCATACACACATACACTTGCCTGCATTTATTCTATTTTAGCTATTATATATATATATATATCTGTGTGTGCGCGTGTTGAAATTTCATGGATCAAACTGATTCAAGAGCCATGGATCGGTATCGATCCATGGTTCCTTTTACATAGGTTGTTTGTATGCCTATATTCATGGTTCGGTACTTATATAAACTAGAGAACATACTTAGCCATTTCCATCTGTTTTCACTTTCTTTGTCTCATAATTACATAGCTCAAATCTTGCCAATGTCGAAGCTTCGAACTGTCCAATCATTCTCCAGCCTTGAACCATTGCTCCCTTCCATCGCTGAAACCATCGAAGATGCCATCATTCTCGCCTAACCCACGAAAGCCGATCGATTTGAATGATCAAAAACTTGAATTTGAACTTCTTCGAGCCCATCGTCACTTTTTTCTCCGGGTAAATTAGGTCGCGACATCTATTGACTACATTCATCGCCAATTTATCCCTTGACATGTTCGACCCTGAGAAAGGAAGCATCTGACTCCTCTTAGGGATCAGTGTCGATCACATACTTAGGATGATTTTCACTTGAAAATTTGAGTGCAATGCCCTTTGCACAAAGCACAAATTTACTTGGGTTATTGGCACTATTTTCATGAAGTACAGCTTGAGTTTAACTTCTTGACACTTTGGCTTAGGCTGACACTCGGTTCCATTCGAGTCAGGCTTGATTTTTTGCAGTGTTTAAATTTTTCGTGAAAATTTTCCCAAACATTTCAATAAAATTGTAAATGGAACTATATATTCGACTTTAGTTGAGTCGTGGTCGACGGTATACGATCCGTTGGGACAATCAGCGATGATGGTCACTTCGAATATCAAATCAATGCTTTAACAAGTTTACTGCCATTTTTTTACCAAATGATAAATCTGAATTACATGGTGTTATGTGCATGCACTACATAATTTTAACTACACTATATTACCCCCCTCCCTCGTCGATGTATAAAACTCGATCGGCCAACACACGTTGATATCTATAGAGTTTGATATATTTACTTCACAAGGCCCTTTTTCTAGTATGAAGATTACAGCTTTTAATATGCCTGATATCTCTTATGTGTGAAGCTTTTGATAATTTTGGATCATTGACGCTTATTGCATCTATCCGCTTTGGCCATAGGTCCATTAAACTAAGCATACATCAAATCCGACAAAGAATCTAGTTCTACTATATTACTTGTAGCAAGGCATACTCCTTAGTCAACCAGTCATCGAGAAGCACAACCTCAAATAAAAATTCCTTTTATACAACCGATGGGCTTGCTCATGAGATTGATATGGGCGATGCCATTATTTTAGATGATCCTCGGGATTCTCCTGCCTTGAAGGTTGATGAAGGCTCTCTCAGGACAATGCGCGAGAGGCACAGTATTACATATGAGGGCGTGTTGGCTCCGTCGTGCCATCAACGAGCGCATCTCTCGCCCATAGGATACACAACTTGCAACTGATATATATACAAGGCCGGTTGCATTCCACAATTTGACAGCATTCATACGGTCTTGTAATTCATGAAACTAGCTCTGGCCCACCCAATAGTTATGCCTTCCTGAATAGCATATATATTATTTTTGTCTGCCATATGAACCATGAGCGTAGTATTCGGGAGATTTGCTATCTATATAGCATCAAACATTGAAAAGGATCTCCTTCACTTGCAACCTAGAACTTTCTAGGGGGTATTGCATAGTGATGGGCAAATGGAAGAAACTAAGCTACTTCAAGGATGAATTTTCTTTATTGAATACCCACCTAGCTTCGCTCAAAGGTGGTTATCCGAATGTATGTCCTATTTGTATCCATCTTTTCTAATGTGGATTTTATAGCTTCAATTATTTAGATCATCATTCCTTAATTTTTCAAATAATTCGAGAATGCCTAACAATTCATCCTTAGAAAGTACTCTTGCTGGTCTCCATTGAGTTCTACTCGAAGAGAAAATGAGAATGCTTTTCACGGATAAGTATGTGCATGCCTATAACTTGTTAGAAGATGGCCATAGTGTTGGCCACATTTCGGAAGTTTTGGACGAAGATGATGGTGGTGATGATAATACAGATAATAATGGCTCTAACACAACTCCTCCACAGACGCTGATGAAGGTCATGAGGTGCCTCTAGTTTCGAGCCCCGTTGTTGAACTTGAAGTAGGTCGAAGGGTCGGAGATAGCAGAGGAGCGAGGAATGAGCATATTGAGGAAGCAGGGAGTGACGACAGGGACAATAATGATGTTGATATTGGTCATGAGTATTCTAGTGATGGAGGTGACGATGATCAAGCTTTTCTCATGGATCTCCAACCAAAGATAAAGATCATCTCGTCTCAGACATCCATACAAACTCCACCAGCTACCACGATGAAGGAGACTAGCATTCTACCCTTTAGGAATATCTACGGGTCTTATAGAAGTATACCAAATGAGTTTAGCTCCTTTGGCCATGGCTATATCAGCATTGGGGATATCAGATCTCCCATCCAACTTCCTAGTGAAGTCCAGGCTACTTGTGAAGGGGAAATGATCCCTGTTAGCAAATTTCAAGTCCACGATCAATGGAGGGGATATTAGGACACATTCGCATTGACATAACACTATACTTTTACTCTAGCTGCACTAAGTTTTTATTTTGTTGATGCTAACTTGTCTATGTTTCATTTACAGATTCAATGGAGAGCAAGAATACGTATGATACCATCCAAAGCCAGGGTCATAAATACAGAAATCCTATTTGAACTAGCCTTTCTTGTGGTTCATCTTATGATTATGATCCAGGAAGGTGCTCAGACTAGGATTATAGGAAATGAGATATAGACCATATGTCACACGATCCATCTTTGCATCATAGGTCTTTCTCACTCTTACCACATAGCATGGACAAGCATTCAATGAGACCTGATCATGTCCCTTCCATAGAGAGTCCGACCGCTCCCATTTTAGTTCCTCCACTAACACACACGATGACATCCTCTCACATGCCATGACGCTCTGTGCACTCATCTGAGCTAGAGTCTTTTGATTCCCATCGTCAGAGATCTGGGAAGGGGCCAACCGTAGTCTCCACAACCACTATTGAAATAGAACTACTTCCAATCCTCATATAGCAGAGATGAAGTGTTCTTTATCGAAGATTTTCTTCAATGATGTCGTTTTTTGTTCATTGTTTAGTAGATATATCTCCAAGGGTCAGTCCAACATCATAGCTTATGTGGATGACATGTATGATCAATATTTTAAGTGGAAAAGAATAGCTGAGGCTATTTCTGAAGGTGCTTACAAGAGAAAGGTGGAGCTCGATGGAGTAAAATTAGAACAAGAGCAGGACAAATGCATCATCTTCACCCTTGACAAGGAGGTTGAAAAGCTTAATGCATTATCGGTTGAGGCTAAGAAGCAAGTGGAGTCTACAGAGTTAGAGTGCTAGAGAAAATCGAGGCTGCTCATCATAGGAGCCATACTTTGTTGCTGGAGAATGAGCGGCTTAAGAAAGAAGTGGAGGAGCTGAAAAAGCTACTGGAAAGTGAAAAGAAGGAGAAAGAAGATGCCCTCGTCCAAGCCCAAGACTATTGCAAGGAGTTGTTAGATGTTCGTTAAGTGAAAGATGATGCGGAAGCCCAAGCTAAGGGCATTGAAGAGTAGATCAGAGCCCTGGAGGGTCGAACTAAAGCTGAACTCAAGCCCATTCTTGTGCGGTACAATGAAAATGTCATCAAGTTTGGTAACTTGAAGTGGTTGGAGGATGGATATCCCTAGGCTTTGGCTATGGCCTGGGAAGAGATCATAAGGCAAGAGAAAGAGCATTCTGAAAGAGCTGAGATCGATAAAGAAGGGTTAAAGTTTGACCTCTTGGATGACAAAGATATAAAGGCGCTCAAAGCGGGTATGCTTATCTACACCTAAAATTGTCTACTGAGGTCCAAAAGGACCGAGGTGAGAGTCCGGTTTCGCTCTTCATGATTCAACGGTAGATATAATGCTCCTTTGATTATGAAGCCAATAATTTCCAAGATCGTAACTTCTCTTTCTAACTCTACTATTGTTCCCACTTCAAGGGAGGTCTCTGGAGTTTCAACTACTTCAGCACATTCATCTAATGCCCAGTATAATCCAAATGAGCCTTCACTACTAAAGCTACACATTATGTCTCCCATTCTGAAAGGAAGCTCGAGCGGTACTCCTGCTCACAGTGAACCCATATCCCATAGTTATATAACTAACCTCGACCGTATTTTAGATGGCTCATATGACACTGGTCAACGTCACTAATCCATGCTTTCATGTTTCTCAGGTTTTAGGTCAGGCTTCTATCATCCCTCTACCAGAAGAGAACCTAACATTGGGCATGCATGCGACTTTGACCGAATGGATCATCATGTCTGCCCCAATGTGAATTCTAGTTTCTAATGTGAGCACTCCCCTTCGTCCTAGGGTTGGGATGACTGTGCTTTGGAAGAAAAAATCGGGGGTTATGATCACGAGGTTTGGAAAGAGGAGGACATCAAAATCATAGGGGCCTTTAAGCCTACTTTAGGGCCCACCACGGAAGAGATTCTCCGAACTCAAGTCCTACTGGCCAAGGAGATCAAGAAAGATAAATATATTAATATACCTCCTCTCATATATATCTCATTTCCCGTCAGCCTATAGTTGCTCTTGTTATCATCCTTACCTCTAGAGATGTTCAAAATGTGCCCCCTAAGTCATTGGGGAGCGACCTTCCAAAGGGCCATAAAGGTGGGGAGAGAAATAGAGGGAAACATGGCGAGTCTGGCACACACTCTTCTGGGGAAGGGAAGAAGGAGATGAAGAGGAAAAAAAATTTAATCATATCTTCCTTGTTTTATTATGTTTAGTTTTGTTCGAATAACCGTGTAAATAGGCTGAAGTTGTGCGAATAGAGCCCTCGCGCTTTGTTTAAGTAGCGTGTTAACAAAAAGTAAACTTGTTTTCTTTTAAGCCTTCTGTCAATCTGTTTAAGAATTGAGAAAAGTGTTTATTGTTCTGCATGCATGAACATAAATCAATTCTCCATCATTAGTTAGCCAAATTAATAGCTTATTTTGTTATCCCTTAGTCGAGCTATGTCCAACCAATGGTAATGCCCAAAATTACATTATCTCAATTCCTAGAGAATAATTGCCTAAGCGTCTATCCCTCAGTATCCTTGTCTTAGAGTAAAGCAGCAATTCGAACATCCATTTTGTGCGTGTTTTCACTCGATCTCACCGGACTCTTGACATTGGCTAGGGTTGATTACCTAGAATGGTGATTAGAACGTCCATTTCGTGCATTTTTTTCATACGATCTCGCCCTAACTCTGGGCGTGGATCGGGGTTGGTCATCTGAAATGGTGGTTAAATTGTCCACCTCTTGGATACTTGGGGAAGATCCCGCCTATCTCCAGGCACATATCTTTGGCCTCTCCATTATTTGGGTGGGGAGTTTGTGCTCCGGCAAACTCCAGGCGAGAGCATTGTTAGAATGTAGATTGTTTGATCTCCTATGTGTTTATACTCCATTGTCCAAGTTGTGGGTCATAGGAGTTACTCAACATCTACTCTGGATGCCTGGAACATTTACGCTCCTCAGGTCCAGTCATGAACTATAAAGTTCGATTGGTACCTATCTCTGGGCACTTGCATTTATGTATTATATGAGTATAAATCATTCAATTATGTTGTTGTCCACGATGCAAGATTTAACTAATGAGAATGTAAATTCATCAATCCCCAAAGCCACTTTATTTTATGCCCACAATAATGGTAGATCATTCCTCGTTACATTGAAATCAACAAAGTATGTATAAAGATAGTTCTAAGCGAAATAGCATCGTGAATGGTTGCCATTCCATGCCCTTGGAAATGAAATTACATCAATAGTCGCTTGCTTGAATGTTCTATCTCAAAGCTTATGTTCAATAGCATAAAGAGCTTCCCATGTCGGGCCCAAATTCACTAGACAAGGGAAGATTCATTTAAGAATGAGATCTCTAATCTCCAAGGTCTTGTTCTTGACCTTTGTGTTGTAATGCTGACCTACTCGCTTCCTGTGACCAGCGATCTCAAATAAGCTTCATCGTGCTTCTCATCGATCATATCGAGGGACCCGGGAAGGAGTTCCCTAGTTTTTAGGATCATAGTGGATCTTTCAATGAAATGGCACTTCCAGTTCAATTGGAATCATGACCTTCGATCTATAGGCCAAAGTGAATGGAGTGTGACCGGTCGTGGATTTGTGTGTCGTCCGATAGGTCCAAACTGCCAGCTGTAATTCAACAACCTACTTGCCATTGGCCTTCATCGGTGTTTTAAGAATGGAATTCATGATTTTGTTCACTGCTTCCACCTGTCCATTCGCCTACGGATGTGCTACTCTAGAAAATATTTTCTCAATTCGATAATTGCTGCAGAAGTTCTTGAATCTGTGATATCGAATTGAGTTCCATTGTTAGAAATGCTCGTTTGTGGGATCCTAAAGCGATAGATAATGATTTTAACTACGAAGTTGATCACCTTTTTTATAGTGATCGTGGAAAGCGGTTCCACATCAGCCCACTTCGTGAACCAATCAACTACAACAATAGCGTACTTCGCCCCGCACTTCGACATTGGCAGCACACCAATCATGTCGATTCCCTATGCCGCAAATAGCTATGGGCTAACCATTTGTGTGATCTCCATTGGCCAGGCTGTAGGTACTTTGGCGAATCTTTGAATTGATCACACCTCTTGGTGTAATCAGCTGCATATCTGTTGACGGTCAGCCAAAAGCATCCATAGCGAAGAATCTTCTTTGCTAATGTTGACCCCCTAATGTGATTGCCACATACTCCTTCGTGAACATCCACGAGGATCGTTTGGACCTAGCATAGGAGTTTTCTTCATTCGCTCCTTCCATCTAGAAGGGTTCCCTTTAGTAAATACTCCTTAATCAGAGTCATCCATGATTTTTTCTCAGGTTCAGCCTCCAAGATCCAACCAACTTCCATTTGATCAATGCTCGGAGCTGATAATATCTCCATTGGGACTAAACCCATGAGTTGCGCGTCCTCAGAGCTGGCCAGCTTGGTTAAAGAATCATCTTTTGTGTTTTCTTGACTGGGGATATGAGTTATCATGTAATATTCAAAGTCATTGAGAAGTTTTAGATCCTTTATCAAATAAAGGGCTAACCTTAATCCCTTTGCCTAGAATTCCTTCCTTGCCTGGCAGACCATCAATGGAGAGTCATTGTAGAAGTACAGGGCCTTGACCCTCATTTCTTTTCCTATCCCGGGTCCCACTTTTACCGCTTCATACTCTGCTTCATTGTTCATTGCGGAGAACTCAAGTTTTAAGAAGTAGAAAATTGATCGTTCCTCTGGGACTACCAAAACCACTTCTGCCTCCGAGCAACGTTTGTTGTATGCTCCATCTGTGTACAACTTCCATTGGGTACTCCACTCTGCAATTTCTTCTCTCTCATCATCTTAAGCAGGGAACTCGGTAATGAAATCAGCCAACGTCTGGCCTTGAGTTGCTTTTTTGGTATGATATGATATATCATAATGACTCAGTTTGATGTTCCATTTTAACAATCTCTTAGAAGTCTCTAGTCATTGCAGGACCTGTCTTAAGGGTCGATCAGTTAGCACCTTAATTGGATAATCTTGGAAATAGGGACGGAGTTTCATCGATGCAATTAGCAAACAATAAGTCAACTTTTCCAACATTGTATAATTTCTTTCTGCTCTTGCCAGTCACTTGCTGATATAGTATACCGACATTTGGATATTGGTTTCTTCTCGTATGAAGGCAGCACTTAAAGAGTGAATAGATACTGCCAAATAAACAAATAAATCCTCTCCTTCCTTAGGCTTTGAAGAGAAAGGCGATCTCTCCAAATTGTTGACCAAAGCTTGGAAAGCATCCTTGTATTCTTGCGTCCAGCCAAAGGAACTGTAACGACCCGGATTTTTCGATGGTCAATTTTGAATATTTAAAAGGGTTAAATATTGAGTTTATAATTATAATTTAGTTAGTAAGATTTTAAAACTGGGATTTCAAGTGATTTCACAAAATTTTGAAATCGTCGATTTAATCGACGCGTTAAAATAGCGATCCGGGGCACAGTCTCGGAATTCGACAAAACCTGTTCCATCGGATCCGTAATAGCGTATTATTATTGGATTTCAAATTTTATAGCATTTGGAGTTATCGTTTGGCCATACGGAATAGAAAAGCATTGAAATTAATATCGAAAATTTAATATAATAATATGGTTCAAAAAGCTATCTTCTCCATACGATCATATTAGGACTCGAAACCTTTTCCATTGCGTTCGAAATAGGGGTATAACATTATAAACACCTAGCGACATGCCTCGATAGGGATTTGAGATTTTGAGTTGCGTAATCGAGACGTTTTAAAATTTAAATAAATAATTATCTAATCAACTTTTCTTTACAGTTGTGTATTCTTTCATCTCAGCCACCCTGGCTTATGATGTGATCTTACCCTTGCCATGTAAAACATGTTCCCACTTTAACTTTATTTGTTTAAAAACGCAGTAGAGAAAAAAAAATTAAAGCTTAACAGAACTCGTTCAAACGAAAAGAAAAATCGCGTATTCATCTGCATCTTCTCTCGTTCAAATTAAAAAGAATTCATCCGTATCGGAAAAAAAGAGATCTCTTCGTTCCAAAATCAAAATTGAAAAAAAAAGAAAAGAAATATATGCACGATCGCGAGGCAACCTAGAGATCGCCTGGAGGGGGCACGCTCGCGCGAAGAGGAGGAGGAGTGGTGGTCGTAGTTAAAGGTCTTGGGTTGCATTCGATTTTGTGTTAGGAATTGGTGTTGTTGGGGTGAATTAAAGGACAGTGAGGCCACAATGAACTCAAGGAGGCTTGTCGAGGCGGAAGATTGTGGTTGGGAAGGACAAGCGACGACTCCGTCCCTTTTTCTGGCAAATCGAAGGCATGAGGAAAGGGGAGTCGCGGGGTAGGGTCGTGATGTCAGGGTTCGACGTGGGTCGCGTTGGCAACTGGAGGAGGTGGTGACGAGGTTGGAGGCTCGGTTTGGGGATGAGGCATGCGCGTACTTATGGTGGCAGTGACAGTTGTTAGTTGAGAATGGAGGGTGGAGTCTGGGTCTTCGAATGGACATAAGGCAGTGGTGGTCGCGAATCTGGGAAGATTTTGTCGGGCCGAGAATGGTAGGGTTTGGGTTTTTCTTTGATTGGAGGTGGAGTTTGTCATCTCGATGACGAGCTGTATGTGGCACGGCAATTTGAGGTGGGACACAGAGGTCGTTTTTCAGAGAGGGAATGAGAGTGTGTTGGTTCACGAAGCCAGGCAGGTGATAGTTTGTTAAATTAAATTAAAATTAAAATTAAACATGTTAATGATAGTTTTAAATTATTTCAAATGTTAATAAATTCGTAATTCATTTATACGAGGTCTAATAATCATGAAAACAAGTCGAGATTAGAATGGTTTGCAAATTAAATCAAGGTGAGAAATTCTCACTCATTTGGAATTTCAGATTAATTTTTTTTAAATAGTTAAAATTAATTGTTGAATGTCCGGTTGATTTAATAATTATTATCTGATGAATGATATATTATATATATAGTAGTATGTATATTAGTATTTGGAGTGATATTCCCGCACATTATAGCGGATGAGACCCTATGCGGCCCACATAATAGCAGATGACCCTATATACCGCGATATCCCCCTCGAAGTGGGACTGGTATTTTTATGTTGTATTAACATTTGTGGATGCAAGGAAACAAGTTAGAGGGATCCAACTGGTTCCTCAAAAATGTTGATTAATTTCATATATAGTGATATATGATTAGTGTGAATAATCTGTTATAGGCTATGATATTGAATTATTAAATGCAAAAAAATAGCATGGACCTTAAATTTGGTATTTTAAATACCATAAATAGTTATTTTTGAAATTTAAGGAATTAAAAAGGAGATTTTGAATATAAAAATATTTATAGAGAAATTTGGATTATTTTAAAGGAAATTAAGTGGAATGAAAAAAATATGTAAAATTTGATTTGGGTTATACTTAACTATTTGTAAATTGGTTTAAATAGAGGTTTTTAAATAAAATTATATAAAGGGACTGGAATGATATTTTGAAAGTATGGGAAAGAGTTGGAATCGATATTAAAAATAGATTTGAAATTAAAATGGGATTTATTAAGAAAGGGGTTTATAAAATGAAAATTTATAAATGAAAATTGGTTTTATAAACAAGTGAAACTCAAAGAGAGTTTATAAATTTATAAACGAGGTTTATAAAGAAGGAAAAATGATATCAGTGGATAAGTTGGGATAATAAGTTTACGATGTGAATTTATATCGAGTTGTGGAAATCATTTTGGTAAAGAGATAGTGGAATCTAATTTTGAATGTGAGGATAGTGGTAAAATTGAGATATAATCGACGTGATACGAATCGAGTGGGATTTATAAACTGAATTTGGCAATATTGGATTTTTAAATAGATTTTTGTCGAGAAATTAAAAATTGTTTAAATGGGATTTTTAATTGCTATATAACTTAAACTATTATTTAGACTTAGAATAATTTGAAAGATTAGTTATTATAATATTAAATATTTATTGAAATAAATTCTAATTTTATTAATTAGCCTTGTAAATTGATTAGTTATTAAAAATGATTTGGATATGAGTTATCGATGTTATTTGGAATATTTTGGTTTACTTAAACATATTTAAAAAAAATACTATTCCTTAAAAATAAATATCTTATATATATAGTTTTAAAAGACTGTTCTTATTTAGAAATCCTCTCGAGATTTGAAACGAAGTTTATTAAACGGATATGAGTTTTGAAGGAAACCTTGCAGGGAATTCTGGGAAATTAAAGAAATCTCCAAGGTGTTAAAATACGAGAACTTCGGAGAATGAATTAGAATTCATAAAAGAAGTTACAAATGGGTATTTGGAGGTATAGACAAGTGCATTCGACTTTGGAAATATTAAGGGATTTATAAATAAAATTTGTAAAAAAATGTTGAGGAATAGGAAATAAATGGACTATTTCTTGAATATTAGAAATAAAAGATCTTAGGAAATATACTTATAAATATTCCTAAGTATTGTACGGAAATGATTTGCAAATAGATAATTTCGAGGTTTTAATTATTGGAAATATTTTCAAAGGGATGAATTATAATTGGAAGCGAGGAAAAAATTATTCTAAATATTGAAATGACTTGAAAATATCCTGTTAAGGATATAAGAAATTTAATTTGATTTCTACTATTGAAATATTGGAAGGGTTTGGATAAATATACCTTATAAAGATATTTTGAGAATATTTTTGGAAAATTATAATAAGGCCAGATGATCGTTTATGGATGTTTTATTGATAGTTAAATAACCGACTATCAATAGTGGCCAATTTCGTTGAATCGTTTCGAAGAGACCGGGATCAGATTTAATTATCCGAAAACCACTTCGATCCGGTTTGAACGTTACAAATGAATACCATTAAGATGATGAAGATGGTGATTCGGTTTGTCCAGACCCAAGACAACTTGTATGAACGAATGCTATCAGAACATCGTCATTGGAGGACGATGAGCATTCTAAGAAGAATTATTTCTTGAAAGGCAACGCTTAGCCTCGAGCCTCATCAATCGGGAATGACTAAAACATGGGAGATGCAGCAAGTTTAAGTGGGTTGCACCCAAGTAGGATATGTTATCACTTTTCTAGATGTCCTCGGAAACCTATATATTATGGATATGGTTGTGCTTGAAAAAAGGAGCGCTCGATAGTAAGGGTGGGAACACCCGGAGTGATAACATATTCGGTCTATCCAGATTAGGGTTAGGCCGGTCTTGTGTAGCAGGGGATCCCGGTGATGGTCCTCGGTACATTTTTATAGAGGTGTACTGTGATAGGCGGTACCCCAGTGGCCTAGTCATTCATATGGAATCCATTCTCCAATAAGCACTGTACGGTTTTGATTGTGTCCAACTATGCTGAAATGTGAGATGCAAGCATTTCAGCTATTTCATATTTACTTTCTATAGACACTATTTTAATATCAGACGATTTTAATAAAAATGTTTTGGTTATCGTAAGGTTAAAACCCGTCGTGTTTATGTGTGGCGTGGTCTTACGAGATACCTTTGTTTTCAAAAGAATTTTGAGAAAAGTTAATAATTCAAATTGAGTGTATTTTCTCACGCTGGATTTCCAGACTGAATCAGGGATTATTTTATTATAATGCTTGGGTCAGACCGAGTATTGCAGATTCAGGATTGAATACTATGGAGCTCAAGTGGCGAGCTAGATGATAGAGACGTATCTCCATACTTGATTTATATTTCCGCTGTATGAGGATGAGTTATTATAACTGTCCAGATTGATGTATTGATTGTTGTACTCTGATGATTGTAAGTATATAAAGTAGTTATAGATTCTTTTGTATAAAAAAACTGTTATTATATATTATATTTTGTTCCACTGGGACTGTGAGATTCTATGTTGTTGTTTCTATTTCTTCTTCTATCTTTTCTTCTTTACCCTAGTTATTCGCTCTTTCGTACAATTTGGGTTGAACAGGAGTGAATTTTTATCAACTCAAAGGGTACGAAACTAGCGGGTTGCCACATTTGGTATCAGAGCTGAAGGTTAAGCGAGAACCTTGGCTCTAGTGGGGATTACTCATTAGAGATAGAGTCAGTATTACGGTAGAATGAATTGAGTGTAATAATAGATATGAGCGCATATTTGTTAGTGGATATAAAATTGTTTTATATTGTGTTAATTTATTTGTTGAGTGGCATATAAATTTTGTTCGTTTAGTGGGATGCCACTAAATCGATAGGAGTTTCGAAACACTTAAACATGGTAAACCGACACGGTATGGTTTTGAAGCGAGTAAATGAAATAATTTTACCCAAATGATATTTGATATAAAAGAGAATAATTTTCTGAAAATTATTATAGTAATGTGTTTGGTTGTTATTATATAACCAAAATAAGATTATAAAATTAGAAATGGTTATATATAACCAATGGGAGATTGTATAAGAATGAATTATACAAGTGAATTAAAAACTAAAAACAGATTCAAACTAGAATTTGAAAGTTTAAACCTCGGAAGCTTTGAGAAATGTTTTAAAGCGATTTGAACTAAGTATTCGGAAGTTTTGGAATTCTAGAAGTTTGGAAAATATTTTCCGAAGTGTTGTGAAAAATGGAATAGCCTTATTCCTGTGAAAGAATATTTGAAGAAAAATTGTTTTAAATGGATTTTGAAAATGTTATAGCACTGAACTCACTTTGGTCGCTGGAAAATAATTCCAATGATGATTGCGACATCATCGATGTTCATTTTTGAGTTTCTAAGTGACAAATTTCTACCATAGTAAATTAAGATGGAGATTTTTCGATGGAAACAAGTGTTGTTTTGAGAATTCCGAGGGGATTGTTTTGGATAAAAATTAGGTTGATTTTGAAATTTGAAGGAAGCGGTTTGTTAAACCAAAAAGAGCATATATATGTATATATATTTGATTTCAAAGTGATTTGAAATATATACCGGGTGTTTGAATTCTGGGATTTTAATATAAATGTTAGGAATTGAGACAATAATAAATTCGAATGGTGAATTTGCTATATGAATATAAGTAAGGAAGTGGAAAAAATTGAAATTGGAATTAAAACTCTTACTTGATTAAAATTAAATGGATTAAAAATAAAATTTGTTTGGAGTGAAATTAGTTTAAGTATGAATAACTCGAATTTGGTTTTGAAATGTTGGTTAAAAGGAATTGAAATTTAAATTAAAAGTTTAATTGGATTTGAATTATATGGAATTGAATTAAAATATGTAAATGTGAATTATAAAGTGACTATATAACTATAAGTTACAAAATTTGAATTGGATTAGAAATAATATTGAATTGGAATAAATATGAATTTTGAATTGGGAAGTATTATAAAACCATATGGCATAAATCTTGGATGAGATAAAATTTAAGTGAAAGTCTAGAATTGTGAATAAATAAATTGGGATAGCTTATTAAAATTGAAATTAATTGAATAAAAATATACTTAGACTATAAATAAATGTATAATCTCGAGTTAAAAATAAAATGTGAATATATTCGAGTATAGAATTGATGGAAGTGTGAAAAGTAAGTTGTGTGACTTATAAAATTGAAAAGTGAAATAGAAAACCCAAATAAAAATGGTGTAATATTTTAAAATAAAGAAATAAAGTCCAAACTTAGATTTAAAATGAGTTGGAGCTCAAGAAAAATTAAATGAAGTGATTTTTGAAATAAAAATCAGATATTGAGTTATAAATTGGAAGTTGTAACGACCCTTATTTCGAACCGTTCAAATCGACAGTCATCCACACATGTCGGACTTGAATTGCTCAAAACAAGATATTGTTAATTTATATTTGGAAAATCTTGGCATATACAGTAAATAAATAAATCATAGAATTACAGACACAGAGTAATATAACAATAAGCATCGGAATAGATAAATAGTAGTTCATGAAGCTACCATATAAACAATAGAGTTTGAAACAAAATACAACAGAAATCTCAATGTAGAGTAGTTTCTAATACAGAAACAAATGACAAGTCTGAACATAAACAACTGGAAACAACTGAAAGCTGACTAGATAGATCTTCAAACAAAGCTCTAATCTCCAAAGGTGAGTCCCAAATGCTATGTCACTCAGTTTGACCCGAGCATAAAGCAAAACACAAAACACTCGAGTCAGGATTAACATTCTTATATCATTAAATTTAACTCAAGTGAAATGTCAACTGAAATACAAATAACTCAAAGGATGCTTAGGATTCCATCCACTAAGGATTCATGGAACTATCTACTATGTAGTAATATACGCTATTATAATATGTCTATCAGTTAAGTAAAGTATTAAAGTAGCGTTAAGGCATTACCCATATACCCCTTAACACATTTTTATATATTCCCAGAGTCTATACAGTACCGTAATTCCTCCGTAAACTGGAGGGCTATCAAAGGGCACTCCATAGGTATGATACAAACCAAACTCGTAGAAGGCGCTTTAGGGCATGTGAACACGACACTCGGGGCAATGCCAGGGTAGATTTACCAATTGCAGAACCGGGTTGGTGGTAACGCATAGCAGCTACTACCGCCCACCTCTGAACACACTTCCAAATCAAAGGTGCACCCAATCAAATCACAAAGTAATTGAATGGTATCGAAGAAGCATGTCCGATCAGAGGAATGACCTCACTTGGCCTAAGTATAGCTCATGTTTTAGTCAAATCTAAGCTGACTCACGGGAGTCAGGGTCACATCAATACCTTATATGGAAATAGTTCGACAAACCATCTTACTTCATTTCTGGAATCTCCGCCACGTACACAGTTGTTAAAGTGGTTTTCAGTATTGGCAGAGAGTATAACAATATCCGATCCTGGTCTCTTTAACAACCGAACGCTTATTTCACACCATGGTCATTTCATTTCAAATAGTTCATACTTCATATCAAAATATCATATTCATTTCAAAACCATATCAATTCGATATCATTTTTCAATTTAAAAGAATATTCATTTCCAGAATCGTAACACTTTCAAAATTATAACCCTTTCGAAATTATAACCCTTTCGAAATCATAACACTTTGGAAATCATAACACTTTGCAAATCATAACATTTTTGAAACATAACACTTTGGAATCATAACACTTTTGAAATCTTAAAACTTTTGAAATCATAACACTTTCGACTTAAACAGTTTAGATATTGAAAATAGTATATAAATTAAGATAGTTTATATATTAAAATAATTTAGATATTAAAATTGTATATATATATTGAAAATACTTTATATAATAAAATAGTTTCCTCCAATTTCACAAATCGTTTCAATTAAGCTTAAATTCCAAAATTCAATTTAAATTAATCCATGTTCAACACTTTCAATTTAAAGGGTTAAAGATTCAATTCAAATTCTTAATAAACTATTTCAATCTTTATCGATTTCAAATCCAGGTTTGAACTATCATTTCGATTCAGATTCAAGGTTTAAATATTCAAACAATTCAATATAAGTTTCATTTATATTTCAACATCTAACTTTACTATTATTTAGTTTTTGAAATATTCACTTAATCAATCCAATAATCATTTATATAAAATATCAAATTACAAATTTAAATAAAACTAAATATCCCATTTCACTTTATTTAAATGTGAAAATATTTATTTAATCACCTTAAATAAAAAAATCAAGTTATAAAATTATATCTTTAAAATCTCAAATTCAATAAGTTTCACGTTAATTTTATTTAAGTATAATTCTTAAACAAATACAATTTAAAATCAATTTTAATTTATGTTCCCAACCTTAATTTATTTTAGTTATTACAAAATCTATTTTTAAAATATAATTTTAAATAAAAACCTATACGTATTACATACTAATTAAATTAATTTTACTAAATTAAATCTTATTATCAAATTTATTTTATATTTAACCTATTTTTATATATTTTTTAAAAATAATAAAATTATAAGTAAAATCTTAAAACTTATATTTTCAAAACTAACTTAAAATTTAAAATTTCCAAAACATATAATTTTAAAAATCAAAATTTAGACATATATAAAAATTACATTTATACATATTATATTTTAAGAAATTAATATTTATTAAAACCCATATATTTCCTTTCAAACTTCGGAAATCATTTTCAAAATATAGACCAACGGTGTCCGTATATAATTTTCTATCCTATGGTCAAGTGATACAGATATTTATCATTTCAATCCTCAATTTAAATATCTACGGGTATATATCATTTCAACCCGCAATCCCAAAAGTTTCAAAATCAATGAAAATCGCTTGGGTTTATCAATTCAACCCATAACGATTTTCCCCTAATCTATAATATCGTTCGAGTATGTATCATTTCAACCCATAGGGAATTCAAAACTAATAGGGAACTTCTAGAGTGAGAACAAATAAAATAATAATACAACATATCAACAACAAGCATATATCATCAATAACAAATTTAAATATAATATATATACAACAGGTTATGGTGTCATATGTCACATGTAAACAATGGCAGGTAAATGGCATATCATATTTAACAATTAAATAACTTAATAATTTAAATTTTACAGCATATTTCAATCGTCATTTCATGTGAATTTAAATTTACTAAATATAAGAATGTTAATCATGAGATATTGCTCACCTTTCGAGGCTAGAAAGAATAGCTCAGCACACGGATAAGCGACAAATCAAAGCAGCTAACTGCTGCGAGCAATTTTGGACAGCGGCGAAACCAAAAGCAAAGCATGATGAGCTAGATTCGATGGAAATCAAATATATATTATATTTTAAAATTCAATATTCAATTTAAAAACACATTTCAAAATAAATCCATATGTATAAGTTTTAAAATCAATATAAATTTAAAACACATGTCAAATTAAAAACTTTTTATGAATAATTCAAAATCATTATTTCTTAAACACATCAAATCAAACTATCTATATATATTTTATATTTCAAATTCTATATACATTTTAAAATCAATTGTCTATCTATATATAGTATTTTAAAATCAAATATCTATATACATAATATATAATAAAGCAAATATATATAGGCAAACATATTTTCTAGTAAATATATATATAAGCATACAACATACTATATATATACCCTTCTCTTACTTTAAATCGAAGAAAAGAACAATAGGCAAGAACTTTAAAAATACAATATATATAAAATATTATTTCTCTTTACTGTATACACATAATACGAAACAACTAATAGCTATTATAATCAAAACTATAAAAGAAGAATAAATATAAAACAAAATAGAAAACTCGTATATACATATACATAAACCAACCGTATAAACTACATTTTACAAACTCATAGAATAAAAGAATTAGAACTTTATAATCTATATATATTAAAATTTTAAAACTCTATGTATATTTTAAAATAAACTATCACTATATATATTATATAACAAACACGTAGATAAACGGTAAAACTGCTCGACTAGTATAAGAAGGGGTTCGGAGGAGTGGAGCAAGGTGGAGACTTATCAGCTGGTAGGTGGGCTGAGCTATGGGTATAGCATGGGGAAGACATGGGTCGACTTCGGGTTTGAGGGGGTGGCGCTTGGGTTAGCAAGGTGTAGCGGCTGGTGGTTGTTGATGGGTTGCTTGGTCTCGGCTGCAGCTTGCATGAGGTGTTAGGGCTGTTGATGTGGGCATGCTGCGAGTTGGGTAGTGGCGGCTCTTGATGGGTAGTGGATCAGCTATCGAATGGAGAGGGGAAGGAAGTATGGACGTGGGTTGAGCAAGATGAAAGGTCAGGGTGATAAGTTCGGCTAGATGAAAGACAAACACCCGGAGAAGGAGATACGAATGAATGCTTGTCAAATTTTTTTTATAAAGCATGAAGAAGAGAAGGAGGGTGAACGAGCATGTTGCAGGCATAAGTTTCAGAAACTAGAGGATGTGAAGCATTATATGTTATATTATATAGATATAATTTTCCTCAAAGATGAACAGATCGAAGAGAAGGCAAAGAGAAGAAACACACTAATATAAATGAATATAGCAGTTATATTTTGAAACCAGGAATAGAGAAAGTCAAAAAGTGAATTGATGGGGACAGTGAGGGTTACATATTAAATTTCAGAAAGTATTAATAATCAATGTCTATTGGAATTATACAGTAGATAATTGAATGGTCACGGGGAAAACAAATAGATTCGAATGGGTACCGATACGGCTGACCTTTTCGCGGTTTTCACAGCGTACCGGACACCGAAATGCACAAATGAATATACTGTATAGATTAGCATGACGATACGGACAGAAAGTTACACAGATATCAACTATATGATCATCCAATCAAAACTCGATTTTTCGTTACCCAAATGCTACAATTTCACCGAAAATAAGATAAACGGAGCTAGAGCAGTCCAAATTTTGCGAAACGAAATATGACGTCTCACTTAGAAAATGATTTACATTTTTATTATGTAAAAATATTCAGATTTCAAAAACATTTTATTTTCATCAAATATTAACTGATTTAAATTTAAATAAAATTACACAACAAAATAAACTTCCATATTCTCTGATGAAAATCTGGCATTCACTATATTTAAATAGATGCATTCCAAATATCAAATTTTCATTGCTAAATTTTTAATTATTTATTTTCATCAAAATTTCAGTTAATTACGTTATAAAAACCGTTAAAATTTACGGGTCGTTACAGAAGTGAACTAATTGGATAAATAATTAGTTAATTGAATATAGAATGGATATTAACTTGGTTGAATAAAATCGGAATGTGGGTTAAAAACGGATGTTGAAAATGGAACTTGAGTATAAATTAAAAATTCGACAAATTGTAAGTGAATTTAATATAATTAGGAATATCGTCGAATAAACTAGAATTGGATTGAGATAGCAACAGCTTGGGTTATAAATAAATTCTATTTAGGTGTAAATAAATTAAATATGACTTGGGATATCATATAAATGAATTCAAAAATAAATTTGTGAAATGGTTATTTATTTAAATGAATAGCGTCGAATTTGCATAGAAAAGAAATTGTCGTTTGACGTAAACAAAAGTAAATACACTTCTGTAAATTAATAGGAAGTGAATAAATTGATTTTTAAATCAATTTGAAATGGATACGGGTTTGTTGATGTAAAATGAACTGGATACAAATAAATTTGGTTGTAAATTAGTCGAATTGAATATGGATTATTTGAAAGCAATTAAATTAGTATTGGAACCTCATAACTGCTTATAATATATGTTTGGAATGATGGAGTTATGAAGATTATGTGTTTTAACTAATTAAATAAGTGAAATGTTGATGAATTTCATATTTTTTTTACTTACGTGGTTTAAATTGAGTAAGTACAGGTACCCGGAGGCTAGTGGGCTAAATTTTTGTGACGACCCGGAATTTTTGTATATTTGAAATGTGAATATTTAATTTATTTTAAATATTCGAAGGTTAAATTTTAACTTTAATTTCAATTATACAGTATTTATTTGAATAATTAATTATTAAATTTAATTATCGGGATTGGGTAAAATATTGAATCTTGATTTTAAGCCTGTTAAAAATAGTTCAAAGGTTCAGAAAATTTATATTGTTAATACTGAAGATGATAGAACTTTTAAAATGGAATTTTAAAAGAGTTTTGTTCAGTTTTAAAAATATATCGTTGAAATTAAATTTAAAAATAGCTATCCGAGGCATAGTCTCGGATTTAGACGAAACCAGTTCCATTTAATTCGTAATATTAAATTATTGCCAGATTTCAAATTTCGTAATTTTCGGAACTACCGTGTGACCGTACGAGTTAGAAACGTCTAGACAATAATTAATCGTTTTAAATTTAAATATCCTTCGTCTTTTCATCTATCAGATCTTTTTCAACTCAACCGACCTTATCTCTTTCTTTCTTCATTCTTAAGCCAGGTAACGGAAGAAAATTTTAGAGCACGTGTTCACCTAATAGAACACGCGTCCCCCTTAAAAGTAAACAACCGAACACTTCATCATTTTCGTTCAAAAGAAAATAAATGGCCAACCGAACCTTTCTAATATCTTATCCCTTTCTTCCCCTCTCAGTTAAATTGAGTCTCTCTTCCAAGCATCCAAAAGAAATTTTTTAATGGCCGACTCAAATTCGTTCGAGAAAAGAAAGGAGGAGTGACCGCCTCGTTTAAAAATCAAGTGGGTCGGGGTGCGATCGAATCTCGAGGCCAAGGCGATTTACATGGAGGGGAGCGTTCAGAACTTGGCTCGCATGTGATGTCGACAGGGAGGTTCCACAAAAATCGAGCAATTGGGAAGGGGCGCCGCGATTGATGTGTCGAGGTATTGGACTCGCGATGGAAGTTTCGAAACATCGTCAGGGAACTCGCGATCGAATCGCGACTGTAGTGGGAAATCAACGACTCGTGGAGGCCACGATGAGGGGTTCGAAATGAATTCGATTTGATCGATCGAGTTCGATCAACGGCGCTGGTTTGGAGATAGTTAACCTTCGACTGGGATTAGAGATGCTCGTCGATTTAGGATTGTTGTGGTCGCATCGTCGCGTGGTATCAGCCTGTTCGAATCGTGATAACTGGCAGTAAGGTATAGTTTTATATTTATTTATTTTACTTATCTGAATTTACTAAGGATGTATATATTTACAGAAACATATATATAAGGTGTAGGCAAGGCATGATGTTAATTTAGATATGAATTGTATTATGAATTTATTTAAATAACTCAAATTGTTATTTTAGAGATTGTTAAAGGGAATTAGTTTAAAATTAAATCATCAAGTGGACTAACTCACTAGTAAATTTAATTAGCAATTAAACTTATTAAATGGAAAATATATTTTTGGAGATGGATTTGTTTAATAAACCTATTTACTTTATTTTGTTGCTAAAAAGATATTTTTAAACTATTAGCTTGAAATAAATTATGGGTTATGAAATTTATTAAATCGGTAGTAGATTGATCGATAAATTCATATAAATTTTTGTTCAAGGTCAAAAGTCGGGAAACCAAAGCAGTATGGAAGTGGATTACAAAACGCAAAGAAAAAGGTGAGTTAATCTCACTCAGTTAGATTTAAATTTAAATGGCTAAATTTAAATAATTGATTGGATGATTGCATTGATTGATGTGCTATACTATATATAGTAGTATATAGCAATATATACATATTGGCATATGTATATATTTGAGTTGTTGATATTCCCGCATTTATATAGCGGATGAGACCCTATGCGCCGCATAATAGCGGATGATTTATATAAATCCCATATACCGCGATATTCCATTTTGAAGTGGAATTGGTATTGTGCTAACGTTTGTGGATGCAGGGAAACAGGTTGGAGGGATCCAACTGGATTCCTCAAAATTATTTAGATTATTTAATATCCTGTTCTATGAATATTGATATCCTGTGATGATTTTATTGATGATTGAAATATTGGATGATATGGTTGGATTGAATATTTCAATAAAAGGAGTTATCAAAATATATTGAATTGGATTTTGAATGAAATAAACGAGTAAAATTTAAGTAAATAATTCAAGTGAATTGGAATAAGGGAATTTCGAAATAACAAGGGAAATATTAACTTTAAACTAAAGTGATATTAAATTTAAAGAATAAAGGATTTATTTTGAATGTAAGGATTAAATTTAATTAAAGGCTAAAAAAAGGAATTTTGGAAGTTTAAAATTGGTATTTTCAGTTAAAAAGGGTTTTAACTCAAATAAAGGAATAAATCTAAAAGTTAATGTATTTTGAAATAAATGAAGTAGTAAAGGAAATTTATTTCAAAGTAAAGTAAAGTAAATTGGAAAATCAATTGGAAATTGATTTAGTTGTTTAAAATTGGAATTTTAAAAGAGAAGTGAGATTTTGGAGATATAAACTGGGTTTATAAAGTAAAATAAAATATCAGTGGATATTTGAATATAAATTCAAGATGGGGATTTATAAAAAGATATGGGTTGGTTTAAAAATAAATGTTGGTTTATTTTTAAAAGATGGAAATGAGAAGTGTATTTCTCTGGATAGCCAAGTACGTTTTCAAAGCAATTTTAAATAATAAGTTAAAAGTTTTAAGTATGTTTTAAAAATCATGTTTTAGAAAATTGATTATTTCTAAAGTAAGTATTTTCAAAAATATATTATTGTAGTAATTATATAAAAGTGATTTGGTATTATATTTTAAAAAGAGAAATTTAGTTATATTTGTAAAGTGGTTTCATTTTAAATATTTCTTAAGTATATATTTTGTTAAGGTATTAAAGTAGTTTTTTTTTTTAAATTTCAATATTATTAAGTATATTTATAGTAAAGTGTTTTAAGATTAATTTAAAATCTAAGTGTTTTGTACTTGGTGTTTCAGAGGAAATAAATATTTGGAAATGTATTCCGTAAGCGGAAACTGTTTGAAATTGTTTTCAAAAGGAGTTTGAAAATTGGAAATATATCTTGGAAAGATATTTGGGCAAATAAATAATGTGGGAAATTATTTATTGTGTGATGGTTGCTTGTGGATGTTAATTGATAGTTAAATAACCGACTATCAATATTGGCCAATGCGCTGATCGTTTCGAAGAGACCGGGATCGGGTTTCCGTATACCGGGATTCTAGGTCTGGAGACCCGAATACCACTTCGATTCGATTTGTACGTTTCGTGTAACGTGTTCAGAGTCGAAGATGGAGCTGTGAAGTGCAAGGGCTAGTCGCTACTAATCCTGAGGATATTTCCAAAATGGATGTAGTAGGAGTAGTGCCTTCGGTTCCGTTCGGACCCGGGACGGACTGGTATGGACGAATGCTTGCGAAACATCGTCAGCGGACGATGGGCATTCTAAGGGATATGTTCTGAAAAGGTATCGTTTAGCCTCGAACCTCATCAACCGGGAATGACTGAAAATCAGGGGTTATGCAGCAAGGCTTCGTGGGTAGCTCCCACTGGAGGGTAAGGTCATCCCTGTCTAGATGTCCCTTTTTATTTCGGCTTAGTGGTGCGGTTGCTGATCCCAACCGTGGGGTGATTTTATTCGGGATCATCCAGTAAGGGATGGTTCCGGCCTTGTGTTGCAGGGGAGCGGGCGTACTCCTCGGTACTGTGATCTAGGCCACGTACTGTGACAGGTGGTACCCCAGTGCCTAGTCATTCGTTGGAAATCCATTCTCCCTACGTGTCTGTACGGTTTTGATTGTGCCCAACTATTGTTGAAATGTGAGATGCAAGCATTTCAGCTAGATTCTAGTTTACTTTCTGTAGACACTATTATAATATCAGAGGATTTTGATATAAAGTGTTTTAGCTATCGTAAGGTAAAAACCCGACATGTTTATTTGTGGCGTGGTCTTACGAGATGCTTTTGTTTTCAAAGGATTTTTGGAAACTTTAATAATCAATTGAGTGTGATTTTCTCACGCTGGTATTCCAGACTGACTCGGGTATTGTTTTATATGATGCTCGGGTCAGACCGAGTATTATAGGTTACAGGATATGGTGATATGGAGCTCAGGAGACGAGCTGGATGACGATACGTACTCTCGTACTTGCTATTATTTTTCCGCTGTGTATTCAGTTGTATGATATTGATGTGATGTACTCTGATGATGTATTTGGATGTGTATATATATATATACAGATACAGTTTGATTTGTGTAAAGATCTGTTGATATATATTATATTTTATTCCGCTGCGTATGTGAGATTCTGCTGTTGTTTTCTATTTTTCTTCTTCTACCTCTTCTTCTTAACTAAAATAGTCCGGTTTTTCTTGTATGAAAAACCCGGGTTGTTACACTTGGTATCAGAGCCAGGTTAGCGATAACCTTGGCTCTGGTGGGAATTTTGAGAGTACTAATAGATATGAGCGCGTATTTGTTAGTAAATATAAAATGGTTTTATATTGTGTTGGTTGGTTTATTGAGTAGTTTATGGATTCTGGTCAATACGAGTAATTAACGTTATTGATAGGGATCTCTAAACACTTAAATAGAACAATTCGACACAGTATTGTTTTAAATAGGGTAAATGAAATAATTTTACCCAACTTACTTTTGTATATGAAAGAAATAATTTTTAGAAAATTATATATTTGGTTGCTTGGTTGTTAGAAAGCGATGATATTAAATTATTATCATCGTTGTGTAAAAATTTAATCAGAAATTGGAAACTTATAACCAAAGTTGGAAGAATAAATTTATATATATACAAATGAGATTGTAATTTTGAACTGAAATTCCAAAGTAATGTTTGAATATTAAATTGTATGGGTATTGAATTTGGAATTTTGAGAAAGGTTTGAAATTCCTTGAGATTTGAAAATGGTTTTCAAGGGTTTTGGGAGAAATAATAGTGATATTATTTCGGAAATATTTTTGAGTTGAATTTGAAATCTTGTGAGATTTGGAAATTAAAAGTATTTGAAATGTTTTTAAAGAGATGAAAGCATTAAATTCTCTTTCGGTCGCTGGAAAATAACTTCGATGATGACTGCAGCATCATCGATGTTCATTTTCGAGTCTCCAAAGAAAAATTGCTACCCAACTGTTTTAAATTGGAATTGTTTGTGAACTAGGTTTGGTTTTGAAATTCCATAGGGAAATGAAAATTGTCAAGGGTTTTGGATGAAGTTGATTTCAAAAGTGATTTTGAAATTTTGGAGAATTGTTTAAACTCTGGAATCATATTTAAAATGTTTATATGGAATAATAAATATGCCAAACTAAATAAAATATAAATCCTGTAGTAAAGTATTAAAATGTGAATGAAATCGATTGTAAATGAATAAAATATAGATATAAATAAATTTGGGACTTATAAAATTTGGGAGTAAAATAAATAAGCCAAATAAAACTGTTTGTAATAGTAAGGAATATAATCCAGAAATTTAAATTATAAAATAGATTGAACACTTGAAAAAAAGTAAAGTGTTTTTGAAATAAAAATCAAATATTAGAAATAAGTAGATTGGAAACGGGTAGTGGATCTAGAACTCGAGTTCTAAATTAAAAGTTAACATGAAGTGTTAACAAATTAATTATAATTGAAATTGTATCATATAAAAATGAAATTGGGTTAAAATAGAAATGGTATGAATTGCAAATAGAATCCAACTAAGTGGAAATAAATTTTAATCGAACTAAATTTAGGTGAGTTACAGATAACATTTAATTGGAATGCGTCGAGCTAAATAATTGTTGTGAATGAATTAAGATAAAAAGGAAATCCACTTGGTAATGAAGATGAACCTAAGTAGTTAAAGGGTTCGAATTCAAAATGCAATGAAAATGAGATTGTATAAATCTATTGAGTTAATATAAACAATAAAATTTGTTTTGAATCAATTGTAATAATATGAGTTTGTTTGGACTTAAAAATAAATTGAAATTAAGAAAGGAAGTTGTAAAATCATTTAAATTGAATGGGATGGTTTAAATGTTGTTGGGAAACAATTAAAATTAGTGTTGGAACATTTCATACGTGTTTATGGAAGTATATAACATGCATTGTAATAGAATCCATATTTTAGCTATTTAAATATAAGTGAAATGCTATGAACTTCCTATATTTGTCACTTACACTTTTAAATTGAGTTAGTACAGGTTCAGGGAAGCCGTATAGCTGATTTAGGGTTACATTAATTGCTAAATAATAAGCCGCTTGCTTTAAAAATGCTAAAATAGAGGTACGCCTACGCAAAAGAATTTAATAGGAGATATGAACTGCATATATTGATATATATTGTGATTTCCGGCCTGAGGCCGATGTATATACATATTTGTGCATCCTGCGATATCGCAGAAGTCCCTCCGTACAAAGGAGACTCTGCCAAAATTTTCTAGAAATTTGAGAGTTAGAAAATTTTTGAAAATTTTTGGAAATTTTCACTGACAACAAATGATTTAAAATTTGTTAAACAAATAAGGTTAAAACTGAGTATTGAAATCTATTTAAAATGTGAAAGTAAAGTAAGTGAAATCGAAGGAACTAACGAAAGTAAAGCTTGCAAACAAACTTTTAATTGAGATTTAAATTAATTAGTAAGTGCAACTAATTCAATATTCAAGTGGAAGATAAATTGAATTCAAGTGGAAATGTAAAGGCAAAAGTGGATAGAAATGGATAGGAACTTCAATAGTGAAGTGAAAATATGTATAAGCAGTATGTAAAATGTTTATCTTAAACTTAAGAAATGAATAGTGAATTCTTAAGAAAATGTAGTACTGAAAGTATGCTAAGTGAATAATTGAATTAAGGTGAGACTGTAAGTTGTGAAATGGGATAGTTGTGAATAAGGGGATAACAATCAAAAAGGAATGTGAATAAAAGAGAATTGATATAATTGGTAATCAATTGGAATTTATACGTAAGATATACGTATATTATTTTATTCGCATAGCTATTTGGTCCAGATGTCGAACACAGAATTTCGAGATAGTTTTATCGATCCGAATCAGGATTTTTCACTCGATTTTCAACGGCGAACCTGGATATGGATTGTTGATTGATTCTGGATATTCTCTATCATAGTTTGTGGCTATGCAAAGAGAATGACGGTTTCTGATCAAGGAACCAGATCTGAGTCCGCACTAGGAAGTCGGGTGGACGATACTAGTTCGGAAGTGAAATTGTGTGATCGAGTGAGCGATCGAATGTGATATTGCGTACGAATGATATATGTGCATCGTACGGGCTTAAGTAAAACAAATATTGAAAATTTGTAAAGAAAAGTATAAAATGACTTTGGGATTGTGATTGAATATTATTGCTTAGTAGGATATACACGTGTATAAAAGCAATGGATAAATTGGGATTTTTTTTGATTTTAGAAGATAAAATTTAATGGCTCGACAAAAAGGTATGTATTTGAATTTCTATATGAAATTTGATTGGGTTTTGGATCCAGCCACTTGGCTTTTTGTTTTCTTTTTGAGATTGGGAGGCCGTAGAGCCATTTTGTAGTAGTACCGAGCTAGCCGCGCAAAGGAGACGCTGGCGAAATTTTTCGGAAATTTAGGGAGTTAGAAAAATTTTGAGAAATTTTTTATAGTTCAAAATTTGAATTCAAATTTAAATTTGAATGGATAAGTAGGTGATATGAGTTGAACTTATGAATAAGTTTGGGAAGTTAAAAGATGATTAGTGTATCATTAATAAAAGATTGTTATGGAAAGTTGTTAAAACTATTTGGATGGGGAAAAAGAACGGGTATCGAATCATTTCTCTTAACTGGTAATTTCGGGGACGAAATTCTTTTAAGGGGGGAGGAATGTGACGACCCGGAATTTTTGTATATTTGAAATGTGAATATTTAATTTATTTTAAATATTCGAAGGTTAAATTTTAACTTTAATTTCAATTATACAGTATTTATTTGAATAATTAATTATTAAATTTAATTATCGGGATTGGGTAAAATATTGAATCTTGATTTTAAGCCTGTTAAAAATAGTTCAAAGGTTCAGAAAATTTATATTGTTAATACTGAAGATGATAGAACTTTTAAAATGGAATTTTAAAAGAGTTTTGTTCAGTTTTAAAAATATATCGTTGAAATTAAATTTAAAAATAGCTATCCGAGGCATAGTCTCGGATTTAGACGAAACCAGTTCCATTTAATTCGTAATATTAAATTATTGCCAGATTTCAAATTTCGTAATTTTCGGAACTACCGTGTGACCGTACGAGTTAGAAACGTCTAGACAATAATTAATCGTTTTAAATTTAAATATCCTTCGTCTTTTCATCTATCAGATCTTTTTCAACTCAACCGACCTTATCTCTTTCTTTCTTCATTCTTAAGCCAGGTAACGGAAGAAAATTTTAGAGCACGTGTTCACCTAATAGAACACGCGTCCCCCTTAAAAGTAAACAACCGAACACTTCATCATTTTCGTTCAAAAGAAAATAAATGGCCAACCGAACCTTTCTAATATCTTATCCCTTTCTTCCCCTCTCAGTTAAATTGAGTCTCTCTTCCAAGCATCCAAAAGAAATTTTTTAATGGCCGACTCAAATTCGTTCGAGAAAAGAAAGGAGGAGTGACCGCCTCGTTTAAAAATCAAGTGGGTCGGGGTGCGATCGAATCTCGAGGCCAAGGCGATTTACATGGAGGGGAGCGTTCAGAACTTGGCTCGCATGTGATGTCGACAGGGAGGTTCCACAAAAATCGAGCAATTGGGAAGGGGCGCCGCGATTGATGTGTCGAGGTATTGGACTCGCGATGGAAGTTTCGAAACATCGTCAGGGAACTCGCGATCGAATCGCGACTGTAGTGGGAAATCAACGACTCGTGGAGGCCACGATGAGGGGTTCGAAATGAATTCGATTTGATCGATCGAGTTCGATCAACGGCGCTGGTTTGGAGATAGTTAACCTTCGACTGGGATTAGAGATGCTCGTCGATTTAGGATTGTTGTGGTCGCATCGTCGCGTGGTATCAGCCTGTTCGAATCGTGATAACTGGCAGTAAGGTATAGTTTTATATTTATTTATTTTACTTATCTGAATTTACTAAGGATGTATATATTTACAGAAACATATATATAAGGTGTAGGCAAGGCATGATGTTAATTTAGATATGAATTGTATTATGAATTTATTTAAATAACTCAAATTGTTATTTTAGAGATTGTTAAAGGGAATTAGTTTAAAATTAAATCATCAAGTGGACTAACTCACTAGTAAATTTAATTAGCAATTAAACTTATTAAATGGAAAATATATTTTTGGAGATGGATTTGTTTAATAAACCTATTTACTTTATTTTGTTGCTAAAAAGATATTTTTAAACTATTAGCTTGAAATAAATTATGGGTTATGAAATTTATTAAATCGGTAGTAGATTGATCGATAAATTCATATAAATTTTTGTTCAAGGTCAAAAGTCGGGAAACCAAAGCAGTATGGAAGTGGATTACAAAACGCAAAGAAAAAGGTGAGTTAATCTCACTCAGTTAGATTTAAATTTAAATGGCTAAATTTAAATAATTGATTGGATGATTGCATTGATTGATGTGCTATACTATATATAGTAGTATATAGCAATATATACATATTGGCATATGTATATATTTGAGTTGTTGATATTCCCGCATTTATATAGCGGATGAGACCCTATGCGCCGCATAATAGCGGATGATTTATATAAATCCCATATACCGCGATATTCCATTTTGAAGTGGAATTGGTATTGTGCTAACGTTTGTGGATGCAGGGAAACAGGTTGGAGGGATCCAACTGGATTCCTCAAAATTATTTAGATTATTTAATATCCTGTTCTATGAATATTGATATCCTGTGATGATTTTATTGATGATTGAAATATTGGATGATATGGTTGGATTGAATATTTCAATAAAAGGAGTTATCAAAATATATTGAATTGGATTTTGAATGAAATAAACGAGTAAAATTTAAGTAAATAATTCAAGTGAATTGGAATAAGGGAATTTCGAAATAACAAGGGAAATATTAACTTTAAACTAAAGTGATATTAAATTTAAAGAATAAAGGATTTATTTTGAATGTAAGGATTAAATTTAATTAAAGGCTAAAAAAAGGAATTTTGGAAGTTTAAAATTGGTATTTTCAGTTAAAAAGGGTTTTAACTCAAATAAAGGAATAAATCTAAAAGTTAATGTATTTTGAAATAAATGAAGTAGTAAAGGAAATTTATTTCAAAGTAAAGTAAAGTAAATTGGAAAATCAATTGGAAATTGATTTAGTTGTTTAAAATTGGAATTTTAAAAGAGAAGTGAGATTTTGGAGATATAAACTGGGTTTATAAAGTAAAATAAAATATCAGTGGATATTTGAATATAAATTCAAGATGGGGATTTATAAAAAGATATGGGTTGGTTTAAAAATAAATGTTGGTTTATTTTTAAAAGATGGAAATGAGAAGTGTATTTCTCTGGATAGCCAAGTACGTTTTCAAAGCAATTTTAAATAATAAGTTAAAAGTTTTAAGTATGTTTTAAAAATCATGTTTTAGAAAATTGATTATTTCTAAAGTAAGTATTTTCAAAAATATATTATTGTAGTAATTATATAAAAGTGATTTGGTATTATATTTTAAAAAGAGAAATTTAGTTATATTTGTAAAGTGGTTTCATTTTAAATATTTCTTAAGTATATATTTTGTTAAGGTATTAAAGTAGTTTTTTTTTTTAAATTTCAATATTATTAAGTATATTTATAGTAAAGTGTTTTAAGATTAATTTAAAATCTAAGTGTTTTGTACTTGGTGTTTCAGAGGAAATAAATATTTGGAAATGTATTCCGTAAGC